>OZ010736.1:145992252-147353993 GCA_963932295.1 Tipula lateralis
GATTGAAATACTGAGAGAATCCCGTAGAAATATTATTGACCACTAACGCAACTACATAATCTAGACTACGTGGATGAGTTTAACTGCTTACACACAGCTACATAACACATCTAAAAGTCGTCATAAAACAGAAAGTACAGAACCTGTCAAATCACGCAAAGAAAGTCTCAGATTATTCTGAGAAGAAAAATAAAATGCTTCTGACCAGATAAGAGCGCAATAGAAGAGCATCTGAGGCAAAAAGACATTGAAACTGCAATTAGAAAGCGTAAGTGGAGAAGGATAAGCGAGACACTGATAAAGACCAAGAATGAGAACGGTTCTAGTCGAAACGAAAGAAGTCAGTAAGACATGCTCCTGAATTGGAGATAAAGGGAAATAAATATTATATAAGTGATTAGCCGACCATTAAATAACGCCTTTCACTCCATTTAACGAAGAACAAATTTTAACTAATAATATTTTCTTCTGATGCATAACATAAGGCATTTGAAGGATTTGACACGAAGAGTGGTTATCAAACTTATGGTATAAGTGTTATCAATGTTTGTGCCAAAAGAAATAGATCGATACGACTTATAGTTGAGATTTTAGTATCTCGATTTCAATGATTGAATCAGATAATTGTCAGAGATTTTTTTTTGTGTCGTCTGTCACTCAGGCACAGTTGGTCCATTCCACTTTTAATTTGACTTTTCGGCTATTGGTCCGGTTTTACGTAGAAACCATCAGCACATTGCATTCCATACCAGTCTATAGTACTGACATGGAAGATAGGATGACCCATGAAAAAACCCCTAAACTCAACTGAGGGTCTCGATGTGTACATTCACAACAACCGATCGCACCGTCCAAACGATCAATGGCGAAAAATCTGTTTTATCTCTATCTGCCGCCCGGGCGGTTGTCTGAGATCGCAATTGTATATGCACCACTGTGCCAATATCACTTCTGAAACTTTCAACGAAACGATATCGGTATAGCACGATATTAATTCGAGACCGACAGCTTAATGCATAACCTAAAGTGGAAGGGTATGTTTTCAAAAATGTTAGGAATTGAGTCAATATTTTATTTATGATACCAAAAAATGAGCACCTTATATGCATTCTGCGGACTATTCTTGTAACTCAGAAGGTTTTAGTATTTTGAGTCCTCTTGTGATATTCTCTTGATGAGATAGTTTTACAGCTTCAATGTTAGGGTGATGATGGTGCCTCTCCTGATGTTTTGGAGCATACTCCTTTTTTCCTTTTCGACTGTATCAATTCCGAGATCTTTATGAAGGTCACTTTTACGAGTGTACCTAGGAGCGTTAACTATTCTTCTGGGAACTTTATTTTGAAATCGTTGAAATAACTTTGCAACAATATTCATACCAAGGTATTTTGTTTGAATTGCATGTGCTACAGGAATATTATTGGGAGTCACAGGTAGTGATTCTATTGATCTATTAGTGAAATTAATGTGAGTAGACTTATATTCACTCGAGTGTGGCTTCATCGATTGTGTCATCAAGAGCTAGAACTGCAGGGTCATCTAAAAACGTGTTGATATTAGCGATAGTTGTCCTTCCCTGTTGGACTCCTGCTTTTGCTTCTTTTAGGCTGGAGTAAACTAATTTCTGTTTAACTCTAAAGTGTCTCCCTTTTAAGTACTTTAATAGTTCGCAATACTCAAGTGGTTAAGTTGTCTCTAATATAAATAATAAACGATCTAACAGACTTTGTGAAATGACTCTGCTATGTCCAGAAATATGGCTGAAATGGTTTATAAACTCTCAAAACTGTGGCAGATAGTCACTTACTCTCGGTAAGATCATAATTACTAGACCAGTCCCTCAAAACACGATTACATTTAAAGCTATTATATGTAAATCCCTGATAGTCTTTGTCCTGATGTTTCTTAATGCTTAAAAGCTTATTTTTCCTTAAATTGCGTCTATCATAGTTTAAGAAGGTATCTTTACTGGTTTATTGATCCAAAGGAGATTTTAGACAGTCGAAAGGAGATGAGGCTATTACATTTCTTTTGGTGCTTTTTTTAAGTAATAGTTGAATTCTCGTTTTAGAGACAATCACTGTTGGGCGTGTAAATTACACGATGTTACTTACACGGTTTTTTACACGTAAATACGTGTTATTTACATAAGGTTATGTAAAAAACGATTTTATGTAAAAATAAACTGACGCGCCATCTCTTATTAAATTTAGTTGTAACTAAAGTACCATCTGTTAAAAAATCTTCTTACTATTATATGAATAGAATTTGGGAAATAATTAACTGTGTAGATTGTCTTTCGAATATTTACTGAATGTCACAGTAATTTTTGATTAAGCTATATATATCAAAAATCATTTTAACTCACTCGTAGAGGTGGAAAAAGCGCTTTCTGACTTATAACCACTGTTGGTATTTTACATGTAAAAAACTTTTTTTGCATTTTTTTATGTAAATTATGTAAAAAAACAGCGTAAATTACATAAAACGTAAATAAATGTAAAAAACGAAGACAACATCATTTGCAGTGCCATCTATTTATTAAAATGTTAAAAATTTACAAAGGTCATTATTAATTAACATTGATAAATGGGTCTTTGCAAAATCAGTCAGTTTTCAAGTCTGCGTTATAAGTTACAAAGCTATTTTGTTCACTTTCACCCGAGCCAGTTAAAATGAGTTTTGCCGAAATTTACCAGTTAATAATTTTAAACTAAATTAAAAGTTATTGGACATTCACTTCGAAGTCGCAAAAAATTCTACACAGTTAATTATTTCATCAAATTATATTCGTAAAATAGTAAAAAGATTTTTTAACAGATGGTGTTTTAGTAACCATTAGATTTGATAAGAGATGGCACGTCAGTTTTTTACGTTTTTTACGTATATAATGTAAAAATAACCTCATGTAAATAAAACGTTTTATACGTTTTAAAAACCGTGTAAATAACATCGTGTAATTTACACGCCCAAAAAACTGACTGATTTTGCAAAGACCCATTTATCAATGTTAATTAATAAGGAGCAAAGCCAACGTTTGTAATAGATGGCACTGCTAATGATTTTGTATTCGTTTTTTACATTTATAATTACTAACGTTTTATGTAATTTACGCTGTTTTTTGAATTATGTAATTTATATGTGAAACATGTAAAATACCAACAGTGGAGACAGTGACGTTACTCCTAAAATGGGCTCAGGTCCCACAAAAGTGGAAGCCGCACCTGGATGGGCTAATTTATCAGCCAATGACGTCTAAATCCAATGACGTCTAACTTTATTCAGACTGCCTTGTCGATTTCTTGCAATTTTCTTTTCCAAATCAAGTTTCGATGGAACCAATCGCCTTTAGAGAAGCCTGGCTGTCAGAAGGATGCAGATACGACGATCTCTGCAGTGCATCTCCTTTGCAAAGAATGCTGCTCTCAAAATTGGAGTAATTTCCACCTGAAAAACAATAGCGTAACCAAGAGAGATAACTAATTCGACTACAGGATTTTGTGTGTAGAACCTGGCACAGTAAGATTACAACATACTACTCCGTCAATAAAGATCATCATATCGTCTCCGGGGGGTAGGATGGACTATTATAGTCCCATGTGTGATTTCCGGTAATAGTTACCTTTAATAATTTTTAACAAAAACGTCACCATAGTGCTCTCACTACGAACTTGAACAGCTACAACTGCCGAATCGACATAATAAATGACCCATCTCTTCAATTAACACTTCAATGTGGGGTTGATTCGCCCCTCATTCGATGCACCATTTGGTCGGTTTGAAATTTTCGGCACACCCTATAATCGAAGTATAGTACACAGCCTGATCACACAAATGTAAATATTTAATTCCATTTATGTAACTTAACTTTAATAATTAAAATTCATAAGAATTATTATTAATAATTGCGTTTCGTATACATACTTATATATAAACAATTTGCGATTTTATTGAAAAATTCCAATTGTTTTAAATTAATTAATTTGCATATCTACATTTTCGTATATACATACTCGTATATATAGTCACAACACAATTAACATATATGTACATATGATGTATGTGGATATAAGGAGCTTGACGTCATTAAAATATGTACATAAATTATCTATTTGCGTTTGACCATTTAAATTTATCTTGGTTGACCATTTAATTTGTGTTTGTTTGGACTCGTACGTATATACAAATAAGTAAATCATTTAAAGTTAATTGAATTTTAATTAAGACGTTTAAAATGGTCATAAATTATATGTGTAACGTGAAGAATGTCACCGGATAGTATATATACTCGTATAATTAATTCTCGTCCAGTGACCCAAGTCGTTCTATATAGACGTGAAGTGTTCGGTCATTTTGGAATCATGGCGGCTGTATTTGTTTATAACAATAATTATTATTATTATTTATATTTTCTTCCTATTGTTGTTTCTAATGTAATTCTAATTATAAAATCATGTCACATGTGATGTTGATTTTTTTATTTTGTTCGACGAACTACGTGCTAAAATGTTATATCTCGATATACGAAAACCGAGTAGATATCTGAAAATTTATATGTACGTTCAAGAACATGATGATCGTGCATTGATAACGCAGATTTTGTTCTATTGTATATAGTGGCGATTCGGCACAAACCAAATACGGAAGTTTCTCACACAAATCCAATATCATCAATCAAAATGGCTTGCAGTGATCTAACCGCGCGCGCGCGTACCGTCTTATTATTTTGAAGGGCATCTCGAAACGGTGTGTATATGGAATTGATTTACTGTATGGTCAGCGAAGATATACTGGTTTATCAAAAAATGTGAATCATTGCCATTAATTTTTCAATGAATTAAAAACATTACAACAATGAAATGATTTACAATTGTTTATAAAAAATTATTTCTTAATATTCATCATCTACAATTTATTGATTCAGCCTTGATTGAGGATAATTCAAATATTTATATGGGTAAGGCTTGTGTGTCAGTCGAAAACTATGCTTTGTTACAATTTTGTCAAACATTGCATTTATATCGTACGTGTATGGACGAGTCTGAATTCAAGGAGATTACTTACGTTTTCATTGACACTTGAAAATGGTTTTGAATAATCTAAATTCCGATCTCCATATGATATAAATCATTGCCATTAATTTTTTTTTAATGAACTTTGCACTGTGTTTTGTTTTATAGTTTAATTTAATTTATTTTTATATGATTAATGAATTAATTCGTTTTTTTTTTGGAACTCAACATCTGAAGTAAATCAAAGTTTCAGTAAATTTTTATTGACTGCTTTTTTTATTGTATCGTGGTAAGCTACCTTAACCAATCTAACATCGAATTTGAGCTTATACCTGATACGAAATGGAAGTTCAGCACATGGAACGTCCAGTCATTTACTAAACGTTACATGTGTAAAACATAATCGTCTTGAGTTGTTGACTGGATTGTCTGAACCTCATTTGTCACATTGGTGATGATCTCGATGTTCTTTTAGTTGGACTTTTCATTGGGCTCCTCATTGGGACGTTTAAACCGCAAAACACCGTTGGATATGTAAATCACAATTGGGCGTGTAAATTACACGATGTAATTTACACGGTTTTTTACATGTAAAAATCGTGTGATTTACAGAAGATTATTTTTTACCTTCTGTAAATTACACGATTATATTTTACCTTATGTAAATTACACATATATAGAATATGTAAAAATGATTTCATGTAAAAAAAAACTGACGCGCCATCTCTTATCAAATCTAAGAACTAAAGCACCATCTGTTAGAAAATATTCTAACTATTTTATAAATAGAAAATGTGGAATAATTAACTGTATACATTTTTTTCGACTTTATACTAAATGTCACAATAATTTGTTATAGATTAGAATTAGTAAATCATATGAATTGGTTCAGTTGAAGGTAAACAATTTTCTTTACAACTAATCACGTGGACAAGAAAACTAATAGGTTTTGCAAATACTTGTTTATCTATATATTAATGACCAAACCGAATGTCGATAGATGGCACTGTGAATATTTTTGTACGTGCAATTTACCTGTAAAATCCCAACTGTGATCGAGAGAAGGTCATACATCTAGTTGGGCGCAGTCGGAAAGTGTCAGTACAGAGTACGTTAAAGGCTCCCTATTCAGCACTAAGCTATTAGAGTGTTTAGCACTCTCGTCACTACTTTTGATCGAGCTGTCTGAAAACACAAGTAAATCTTATGACCTCGATTAGTTTTACGGCTCTGGAAAGAAGACGTTATGAATATTCCAGAATTCTCTTAGACTTGTGTGTGGTCTTTTCCATGGTGATTTTTTGGATTTACATCGTGATAAGTATACACTTACCAGAGTTATAATTATATAACTATTAGTTGTCTGTAATAGTTTTCTATTACTTTCGCTTTTCTTTCCTGCTATCTTCAGAACCTTATGTTTTGCAGGTGGCTCATTTCCACTCAGTAACAAACTGTATTGTTTATCATCTGTATGGCACTAGTTGAGTTGAGGAACTCTTTGATTTTGTGGTTTGAAATCAATGAGATGGTGAAGATTCATGTGGAATCCACCAACTTCAAAGCGTCGATCAGTTTATATATGTCCGTTCGGCTGTTGAACATTGAAATGCGATAATCAACACACTGAAAAGATTTTATTTGGTGAATCGAATTTATACATCTCTACTTTAACACAAAACTCTCGTGGCTCAAATGTTTCCTGAAGCTGTTTCTTTGGTTCACAAGACTTCTATTAGTCCTGTTGGTTTTGTAACACCTGTTGTGTTGAAGCAATTGCTCTACTTGATTTCAGCTCTTGTCTGGGAAGTATGTTCAACCGAGTTCCAAAACATACTGGATTGCGCTATCGAAGATAGATGGTGGCGCGGAATATGGAATCGTGAGTCACATCAATTGTGTATCAAATAAGTGCATGAATTGTTCTAAATGTGATTTTGTACATATTGAGGAGCCACAATCATTTCTTACATTTACTTCAGGAATCGTTCTAAAATAAAAATCAGTACACGGAACAAAAAGAAGTGATCTTGAAGGAGACTGATATGGGTGTGACCTAAACTAGGAAATAATGTTTTTACGAGAAGCAACAAGATTTAACACATCGTTCATCCATCCACCGCATAATTTTATCGAAGAGTTCAACGTCGTACTGACACCATGCTTTAGATTTAATGTCCTAACAACTGCCAATAGAACCAAAAGCTGTAGTCAACCATCAACACGCCGATAAACACTTAATACTTAAAAAGTACTTAAAATACTTAAAAATACTTAAAAAGTATTGTAATCCGAATTACACTCCTGAGTCCAAATGTCACTAAAAAAAATCGAATAACCCTAATGCTCGTACTAAATGTAACATTCTAAATATGCAGTTACCAGAAAGTTGACGTTCATGTCACGCCCTAAACTTAGATCTGGAAAGGCGACGTAGCTTAATGCCCGGCAATCCGCTCGAGGTCTCCATTCTACGTTCTTTTGTCGTTCTAAGTTCAACGGATTGTAAATTACGCGCTTGTACCTGGTCTACATATTCCTTGAAACAGATTCTCAAAACAATCGTGGACGGTAAAAACTTGAGCTTTTTTGACAAAGTTTGTAGACTGCGCCATCGAATGTTTTTGCATCGAGGACTTTAAAATTGATTGAATTTTGATCGATGACAAATTTATATGTAATATAAGTCGGTAAATTTTTGTCATTTTAGAACATATGGCTCTGCCATCTGTGTGTTGTCTTCATTTTGTACATGTAATTTACGTTTTATGTAATGTACGCTGTTTTTAACATGTAAAAATTGTGTAATTTACGTAAGGTGATGTTTTATATTCGAAATGTAAAAAAATACTTAATATTGATCTAGCGCGCCATCTCTTATCAAATTTTCTTGTAACTAAAGCATCATCTCTTAACAAATCTTTTTAGTTTTTTACAAGAAAAGTAAAATAATTGACTGCATTTTATCGGGTATGGAAATATCGGATTCCTGATATAGGGTGCCAAAAGAAATTATTGCTCCTAATATATAAAACTCATCTGTGTTATCGATCCATCCGAACTCCGGCAACTATTTATAAATTGTATCGAGATGTGTTAATACTGTTAAAATAAAGAAGATCCTATTACCAAATCGTTGAAATAAACAAAATAGAATTGTAATCCAACTCCTAATGAATTATAACCACGGAACGGATTGGGCTGTATTCTTGAATCTAAATGTCATTCAACAAAATCTAATTCACTAACAACATGAAGACATAAACGAGGTTTGCCTATTGACTTTATACTTCTGATAAGATTTGATCCTATTCCACTCAACTTACAATATGTAAAGATGTTGAAAGATCCATGATTGATTTACGTCTCATATCTCACAAATTTGTATCATTTTTAGCTAACCCAACAAGGAATCCGAACTGCGTTCTCATGCAGTCGATAATGGAAAAACCGAAAATGTTACTACAAATCAGAGAATTCATTTACAATAATTATATTCGGGTTATCTATGTTTACTCTGAATAGGCTGCCACAGTACTCTTTCCAAATAAATTCTCCACGAGGAAAGGAACAACAGAAAACAGGATGATTAAACGAATTTCTGGAAAACACTATACTAAGTTAGAAACGGGCTGATTACCTCGACAGTATTCTCATTTAGCAAATAAATCATTTGAGAGTGTCAACTGCAGTTATTTTTTGAATTTTTACTCCCACGTTTGTCAACAAAATCTGTTGGATCAGGATTTGAGTCCTGAGAAAATATTTCTTGGAAACTTAAACACTGGTTCCTATACAGGTTCTGCTGTAAAGCACTTCAGTGAATTTTTGACTGATGCAATTCACAACAAAATTAAGGGTACATCAGTGCTCTAATGGATTACATTTGACTGTGAATCATAGGCAGTGGTACAAATTATATGAGCAACTAGTAAACGTTTAAGCACAGAGAAGAGTTTGACTCAAATGGACTCGTGCGGCATCCAAAACCTTGATAAGTTTAAGCAATAGTGGTACTAATTCATGCCTTATAATATTTGATGTTATGGAATCGTATATAGTTAGAAGCGAGATTTCTTTAGAAAACTGAATCATACGAACTCTAACGGAAACATCAAGGTTAGTACAAGTTGAAAAGCAAATGACATGGAATTATCCAAGGAGATTTCAACGCAAAAATTGTAATTGATAACACCTCGGAATGACGACAATCATGGGTAAACCTACACTAGACTCTGCAAGGAACAACAACGGAAACAGACACCACTAACATAACAATTCCAAAGAAAGACGAGTTAAGAGAACGAAAAAACTGACGACGCATCTCTCTGCTCAACAGTACAATGAGAGTATTAGCAATGGTCATCCTGTAACGAATCTCACCAACTGTGAACCAATACATAAGAAACGGACAAGATGCTTGTAGACCAGGAAAAAGCTGTATAGACCACATCAACACAGTCCAAATTATCCTCGAACAATTCAACGAATGAAACTCACCACTATATCTACTCTTCGTGGACTTCAAACGGGATTTCGATTCCATTAATATAGAAGCGCTATCTGAAACTCATCCGAGAAATGTACCGGGATACTGGAAATAAAGTTCAACACAAAGGAAAGCAGAGTGGCACAAACTACAATAGCTATAGGTATCACATCACCAAACGGAATTCAGTGTGATCCAATTAGAAAACTCAATGATCTTGACTACGCATAGATGATATATGCCTGCTAACACACTGTGTAAAATCAGTACTGCTGTATGGCTGTGAAATGTGCAAACATACGCAGAAAATCACAAGAAGACTCCAAGTATTAGTGAATAAATGCCTTAGGCGATTGAGAAATTTCTTCTGGCCAAATAAGATCACAAATGTAAAATAACTGCGCCAAACAAACCAAGTGGACATCGAAAAGGAGATCACGAAGCGGAAATGAAGATGAATAGGACACACGCTGAGAAAGACGCCAAATGACATAACCAGGATGTCATTAAAATGGAATCCGCAAGGAAAAAGAAAAGTTGGAAGGTCAGAAGTGACTTGAACGACAAGTGAAAAGAACGGTGCTAACTGCAGCAAAACATCTTGGGAAAACATAAAGGGAACTACAGAGAATAGTCCCAAATAGAGTTCAATGGTCCAGTCTAGTAGATACCCTATGTTCCTAAGAATGGAGGACAGGTTATAAAACAGGAAAATTTACTAGCTTGATAAAAGAGTTAGTTCTTATAAAGTAGATTCCTGGAGAGCAACTTACTCTAAATGTGTTGATCCATCACCTCTATAGTAAAATAAAAAAGGAGGTTTAAGGCTATATTTGGTATAAAAAGGATGTAATCATCTTTCTCCAACTCAAGGGATGTAATTAAAGATGTAGGTCGCTCTAAAAATGTGAACTAGATACGGCAGAATCTCTTCTTCTCTTTGCTGTAGTAAAGTAAGAAAATATCATCTCACCAAGGAAGTTTTAATGGTTTGAATGAATTTAATATCCATCTGAAACCTTTGGAATTAAAAAAATTTCCCGACAGACTGTGTCTATTATGAGGTTCAAAGTTCGCTTCATTACATATAGATCAAAGTAGTTAGTTTGACTCGATGTCGCTGCAGAACCTGAAAAGTTAGTCTAAAGGAGTACCTTAATAGGTTCCTCTAGTGTCTCATTAAAGCTTTCATCCTGCCTAATTCATTTGTATGATCCTTTGAAAGTTCGTTTTGAGTCTGGCTACTGAGGACAGCTCATCAATTTACTCACAGAAGGTTTACCATGTCTCTCTCTCTCTCTCTTAGATCGTTTTTGTTCGAGCTTTTATCCTTTGAGGGTTCCTTTATATTGACTCTATTCTTCGAAGCGTTTCACTCTATTGAAAAATCTCGATACTTTTCTCATATTTGACTCTAACTTAGAATATACATCGACAGTTTAAAATCGAGAGATTATAGTTAAATCTCTGGATGTATTTTCATTTGTTAATTATTGTTCTGTTTAATAGCCAATTGGTAAGAATTTACCAAAAAACCTAATTGATTGATGAAAAAACATCATTGATTGGTGATTGGACTCTTCTCTCAATTTATGTGATATTCCTGCACATGAGAATGTATTGAATAAATTTTGCCGTAACATGTGTCACTCTTTTTTCTTTTTCCGATCTAACAGTGGAGTCGTAGGAAAGAATTGAAAGTAGTCACGGTTTATTTGTCATCTAGGTAAGCGAACTGCTTCTTATGGAGTGCATTCCTGGAGAAAAACTAAGGGGTAACGATACACCTTGTGTTGGGTCACGGGATGTCCCCGACCTTATCTTTCATCTTTTATATTTGAAACCTCACTGTGTTTTTGTGACTTTCAGTTTTACATCGTTAAGTCAATCCCTTTTTGTGAGTGTACTGTTGAGTCGACTCAGCTGCGAAGACCCATTTACATTCAAGGTCGGTGATCGAAAAATGTTAAGAGTTGCTGATTTTTATCTATCTTCGATAGAAACCTCAGTTTCGGTTTCACTCTCAATCCTAGTATACCAATCCGATCTGTGTGTGATTTCAAGCCAGCGGTGGTTATCTCCTGTTTTGTTCAGATCGAAGTCCAATTGTATCAAAAACATTAACGCTTTGCGCATTCAACCTGTAACATTAAATTTGATTTAAAAAAAAAACAATTCATGTTGAACGAAATTGTCTTTACCCAAAACATAATCAAATCATACAACATAAAAGGTAACATAAATAATTATAAGATGTTTACTTTATCGGTTTCTTTCCGACAAATAATTTTTTGTGTTTTATATGAAAGCAGCATATGATTGTGCTTGTCATTATACGCGGCTATACGGTTTATACACACTACAATTTATATACGCAACGATTAAGGGTGACATATAAGGTAATCATTTCACTGCTACCTTTCTGATTACATATTACATAAAATGTCAAACCAAATAAATTATGTGTTTGCCAATATATTATATATAAATCGCGTACAGCATCTGAAACGTGACTAATGAATTAATGTTTAATGTGCAAATCATTAATTATGTCTAGAAATGTGTCGTGTGCGCAATTATTTGCATATACAAGATGAATCGAACAAAGAAATTGTGCGCTTAAGATGTTGGGTGTTTTCAAAATATTCTTTCTTCTCTAAATTATATACAAAATAAGTGTTTTATGTTCCTTTGTGATTCATTTTGATCTTATTTCCACAGATGAACTGGAAATTACAAAAAAAAAATCAATTTCGGTTGCCCTTTATAATAACCCGATTTTCTTCGAACATATACCAACAGATTGACGCGATCACAAAACATCTCAGATTTATATTTTGTATTCTGTATTTAAACGCCATTACCAAATGTGTGCGCTTTATATGTATACATATGGCAGCGGCGCGTACACATTATAATACTCGTATGTTGGAGGTTGATCGTGACAAAAAAATAAAATACGTCAAGAGTTTGTTTGTATATATAGGTTTGTTGCTTTATTCCAAGAAGTTGAACGTCGTAACAATTAAAATTTATTTAAGTCGCACCAAGTCTTCGTACATGTTAATCTTGATCACACTCGATGGGTCGTAAAAACTGGACACAAAACCATTTTTTACTAGTGAGCTGATAAGATCTATCATTTATATAGCGGGTGTCGGTTAGAGTGAACTATGTTCATGGCGTAAGTGTTGAATCAGGTTCATTTGATATGTTTCCTCCCCATTCACTTAGGCTCCTGGACTGCTTCTAGTGAGGAATCTTTGAAACTTCTCATCGATATTCACTATTCGGGAAGCTGCGACGACTCGACAGAGACTAGTACTAATCGAGAAGCACATTAACTGCGCATAGAAGATATTGTAACTAAAGAACGGATCCTATGGGCGTTTGAACGTATCAAACTCTATAAATCGGCTGGTGCTGACCGAATTATTCCAGCGCATATTCAGAACAACTCGATGATGTTTCTTTCCTGGCTGGAAGTAATCTTCAAAGGGTGTTTAAAACTGAGGTCTGTATTCCGCGGAGGTGGGCATTGGTCAAAGTTAACTTTATTCCGAAAGCGGGTAAATGATCACATGGATACCCAAAAGTATTCTAAATTCTAAATTCTAGGCGTAATCTTCCGCGGTAAGCTTAGTTGGAAGCCCAACATTTAAGAAAGAGTAAACAAGGAACTGCAGGGCGGACGAACTGGCAAGGCATGGTACAACTCTCCAACTGCTACCGGAAAGCGCAAAGTTGACGAGACCCATTATGGTATTCAAGACTGTGCTTAAAAAGAAGGCAGTAGCCTTAGAGAATTAAAAATTGTCGAACACACTCTCATGTAGTATAGCAAGGCAAGTCTGGTCAAAGCTGGCCTTGAAACACTTGAGGATACTAATCTCCCTACCAAGACTCGAACTAAAAACGATCGTGGGGATACCCACAGGACACTGTCTACTTATCTAGCTGTATGGACGAGGAGAAAGAAAAGATGGTAGTGCACTCACTATGCTCATGCACAGCTTTGGCACACAAAAGGCATAAATATTTGAGTAAATTCTTAATTGACTGCCTCTCTGTTCTCGAAAACTGTAAGGTGGTAGACTTATCCCGCTATACATAAGAAGCTCATTCACAAGGATAATGAGAAAGTAAGATTCTGTGTTATCACAACGGACCGTCGCTGGTCTAAGTGTGCTCTAGCAGCCTAAACTTAATCTTACCTAGGCTCGATTGGCCTATTGTAACATTACTTCCCAGACGTACACTCTCAGTCCCGGAATATGTTTGTTCTTCTAATGAAGTCCAAAATATTTGGTATTCTCAAGGTCGTCAGTTGACCTTCAAATATGAATTGTGATCTAAAGAGTGCAGTCTATGGGAAGAATATAAGGAGCAGGAACACAAGAAGTGATCAACATTTTCTTATTCTCCTACCACACACTGTTCGCAGTTTGTGTTGTTTCGAATTTTCATTCGAAACATATGATTATTCAGGGAGCAATTCCCTGTGAAAATGCTCAGCAAGATCCATAAACTGCGTTTATCGTAATTTAAGAAGGACTGAGATCTTTGCAGGTTTATTGATTCAAAGAAGATTGATTCAAAGAAGACTGCCTTGTCGATTAAGGGCAATTAGTTTCGATGAAACATTATTGGTTCCAATCGCCTGGCTGTCAGAGAAGATGCAGATACGACGATCTCTGCAATTCATCTCCTTTGCAGAGAGTTCTTCTTTCAAAATTGCAGCAATTTCCACGTCAAAGACATAAAACCGTACCTACCCAGGGGGGTTCATTTGATATAAGGTTTCTATGATGGAAATTCACAGAAGCTAAACAACTTCTTAAGGTTACTTAGAGGTGAAAGATTATAGATTGTCATAATTAATATAACATTTCCGGTTTCGGCTAATTCCTATATAAAATTTAACTCTTTACCTTTAAACGCATTTAAGTGCAATTGCCCTTAAGTGGTTTTATCCATGTGGACTTCTTGTCGCGACAAACTTAATTAAAATTCCAAAATTTTGATGACTTGAAGACTCATTATTATCGTTTAATTGAATGATAATTTATTATTTTTGTTTTGTTTGTAATGTTAGCGGTCTCTTATAATGAGCTTATTATTAGGTAAAGGGTTTCCGGTGAAAAATTAATTTAAAATTTTCTATAAGAATATAGTTATGAAGTGTTAGTTGTATGACCGGCAGAATTTATAATATTTTTTTATATAAGAATAATTCTGATTTAAGTGACCACCGCGAAGTGAAGATTTTGTGATAATGTCTGCTTTATACTGTAGCGGTAAGTTGAACTAGCTTCTTAAATTAATATTCAAAATTCGAACTCCCAATTGTTTCAATATTTTTGGTAAATGCGACCTCAATGGAGGTCATATCTCTATTCGTATTGGTGAGAGCTTAGTATGCCTTAATTAGTTGACAGTGATTTGTATAGGATTTGACATCTTAACATGATGTCAGCTGACTGCTCAGAATTTCGGCTCAGCCATATTGAGTATGAACGCTCTGCGGTTGCCAAATTTAAAATAGCTTCGAATCGTATACCATCTTCTTTGATAGAAAATACTACCTACGACACTCTTCGTTCTTTCCACGACTTAGAAATATTTCGTAATTTATACCAGATAATTTAAGATTTCAAACAAGCCTATCTATCCCTCGACCAATTAAAATCTTGATCGAGGCAGCCTATCCGGTCATACATTGTGAATCTAGAATTTTTATAATTAGTTCTGGTGTTCGAACAAGATAAGCCACGTGAAATGAATTTTTTCAGAGGAACGATATCTGTCATGATAAGATTAAGTGGCGTTACAGATAGATAGTGTGCAAGAGCTCGAGGTAAAATAATGTTTTTAAGGCCCAATAAATATTTCGACAAACTTGAAATCTTAATTCGTTGTCATGTAGCGGTGTGGTAGTTAGACATGAGATGCACTGGGAGCTATCCACACTTGAGTCCATAATTTAATGCTAATCCCTGAATGTTTTAAGAGACGGACTCACATATCGAAATGACGAGGTCAAGGTCGACAACAGTAATAAAGAGATTGCGCGTCCAAGTCAAAACGAATACAACTGGATTGTTGACACTGCATGAGCTTTACTGCTCGGCTATGTAAGAACCAAAATAATGTAATTACTGGAATAACTGGAGTAAAACATTAAATTAAAGGAACGTTTCGAGTCAGATGTCCCAATTAAAGAGAAATATAAATTCTATAAGTTCTCGTTTCGGATATCATTTGCGGTTCTCTCCTGGATGATGTCAATGAAAAATGCGAGGTGAATAGAGGAATGTAATCATGTGATTATCTTTTCATGTGTGTTCGTCATTCCAGATCTTGAAGTTTTTATAGTTGGAACTCGATGCTCGAGCTGGAGATAATCATTATTAAATTTTTATTTCTTCTATCGAATGTGATTTGACTACCCTCCTGTGTACTTGATACAACAGAGGCTGAAGGGGCATATATAGTATCAAATGAATCTATATCTCTCTAAGCCAGATTTCAGTGTCCATAGCCTCAATATACTGTCAAATGAAAGCACTTAACGTTTGAAACTTGTTGGGTTATTTAATCATAATTGATATTACTTAATTATCAAACTCTTCTACTGGTTTAATTCCAGATGATCAAACCAGAAAATGGTCTGAGCAGGAATAAAGACCAATGCCTACTTATGTTGTATCGTAGACTACTGATTATAACACCATGGTATACTAATGAGCTATAATTTAATAACCTTTCAGACAAAACTTTAAATTCAAATATTCTGCGATTCATTTTTGTTAAGCAGTTACAATAAAAAAAATGTTGAAATTTGGCAACGTTTTTGTTGAGCTTAAAAAAAATTAATAACCTCAATGTATCCAGGTTAAATTCAAAGTAGCCAAAGTGTTATAAAATTTGAAATAGTATGGGTACTTTGTTAATCACTAATGGTGTTTTCAGTCTCAACAAACTCTAATTTTCCTCTTGCTCATTTTCTACTTAATTCTCCTCTTCTAACAGGATCGTTAATCCGCCAACTTCAGTTTGGTCAATATTTAAGTCACTCAAAAGCTGGTGGTTTAATTTATCGTGTGGAATTGCTTCGTCGAACTAACTTTTGGCGCAACATTCGTCTTATACCTACTTATACCCATTTTTAATATTTCAGTAACGCTCCTTACACTCATGAGGACATCGAAATTTACTCTATTGTGACTTAATTTGTTGCCCTTTATAAGCAAATGTTCTATGTCCGACGATATCCTTCTGCTTTGAATTCTTCTGGGGCATTAGACAATCAATCTCATCGCGATTATAAATGGATAGTTCACGAAGAAGTCAAGTGGTTGCAAAACAGATGTCGGTACACAAGTATAAAAAAAATGTTTGCTTTAATTTATCCTGAACTTCTTTTCGCAAGTGAGATCCATACGAATTCAAACCAGCAACGATTTATCACGTTTTGAAAAACAACTATTGATTCATCGAACCATCAGATCAATTGTATAATAAACATGCTGACCGCGCATCAATATATACAATGTAGAAATACACGGAACTACTGTCGATTTCATTTGTATCCAAATTTTTGCAACTTTGTGGCTTCGTTTAAATCTTACTTAAGCAACCACATATCTAATACATCGACATTAGTAACAACAGGTCCAAGCCAATTCGAACTACATCGGGTTTTCCACAAGGTTCCCATCTTGGCAGTTGGATCTTTACTATTTTCATCGTCGCAATCACTGAAGTCATTCTACACTCAAAAATTTCAATGTTTGCTGATGACCTCGAAATATACAGAACTGTTGAGTACTTAAATCAATGCCGAGAAACTTCAAGAGGACATTGAAAATTTAGCGATATGGTGTGAGTCAAATCCTCTTAGTTTGAGCATCAATAAGTGTAAGACTGTATCATTCCACCGGAAATTAGATCCAGTTTTAAAACATTACGAATTAAATAATATGCCGAGGCTCTAAGCGAGGCTCTGAGATCAAAGACCTCGGTGTTATTTTCGTGGAAAATATTATTAAACGATGGACGGGACTTATGACCTGTATGACCTGAACACAATCAAGATTCTGTATTTTTTCTGTATTTTGGTGTCCATTTTATTATACAAACATCAGTAAACTAGAGAGTAGTCAAAAAAAGTTTATCCGTCACTTAACTTGGAAAAGCGGTTGGGAGTATGATCGCTGAAAAACAAGCAACATAGCAATTCTTTGTTGGTAATATTTTATTTGGTCACATTAACGCACCATCGATACTGGAAAAATTACGAATTAAAGTACTCAGTAGACATCTAAGAAGAAATGAGATCTTGCAATTTGATGTCCATAGAACCAACTATGGGTCTAATGAACCGATTAACATGAAGCGCAAAATCTTTTATCAGATAAATCCCCTGTTCGATATTACTTCTAGCAAGGATGTGTATGACTATTACGTCATTTTTAATGTCAAGTCGTATTTGTAGACTTATTTATAGATGAATCGATTTTTAGAGTGTGCAGTATTCAACCAGTCAATGTACTCGTACACCTTCCTCTGAAATATTTCGGGTTAGCAGTTCTCTTGCTGGCTTCCGTGAGCAAATTTGTAGAAAATTTTCGACTCCTATTGGAAATCCATCTTACCCATTTATTACTACCAGCAAAAATATTGGGTTGGTTTGTCAAATCATCTGCGATTCACGGCGAAATGAATTATATAAATAGTGTGAATACCAAACACAATACCATTGTATATTGCTTGGCACTAGACGTCACATAAAGTGCCAATTTCATTTCTGGTACTCGTGTAGCAGCAAACAACATAACAGTAATAAAACCTATGTAGTTTTGATCTGGCCATAAAAATTGCTACGCATTTTTAACCGCCAATATATAAATCACCTGGTGATACATTTAGTTGATATCAACCCATATTGCTACGGCACCTTAACGAAACTGATATATAAGATATATTACCTGTCTGTATGTCTGTCTGTTTGTTTTTATCTATGCAATCTATTTTGGGGCCCCAAGCCCTTCCAACCCTTTTGTTGCTTACGTATTTACGTCCTACTTTACGCCATTACATAGCCAAATCGAGGATGTACGACTTACGTAGCACTATCTGCTCATTACATAGCTCTATGCCAACCTAAAGTAGTTACATCGATGGGTAGATGCAAGAATTCGGCACTCCAGCAGGAGGTCATAGATGGTTCATCCACACCTCCGATCGTAATCAGATCTTTAAAAATCATTTTAAGAGACTACGTTATAACCTTCACAGTGGCATATCAGACCATATGTTAAGACGATGTATCTTTAGCGATAAAACGCTTTAATCTTTCTCACAATGTATGTGTAAAGTTACGGAGATACCATATTACCATAGTTGTGAAGATATAGAAAAAAGAGTCAGTTCTCGAGTTGTTTCTGGTGCAGAGCAGAGTAATATCTTTGAGAACATCTCTCATCTCTCTGCTTTTACAGATCATGGTTGGTCCGTACCGTGTCAACAATCTGACTGTTCCGATTGATCGGTTCCGATGACGAGTCAGTACTTCATACTGTTGCAAGCAACCAGAAGATGCCAGATCGCTCTCTGCGCTGTTCAGCCATCGTTGTCAAAAGCAACCTCTTCGCCTATTGAAAGGATCTTGAAGCTCTCCCTTCAAAGATCGCTGTATCATTCGGTTCGGATCAATACACGGAAAGTGACTGAGCCAGCTACTGAACTCGGTATGTGAAAACTCGGCATAAAAGAACTCGGTATGTGACATGATTCTTCTCTCGAATGTTGGAAGCCATCTTTCGTACTCATCCGTCAAGATCCAACCTCTCTCATTCATACATGACAACGGTTGTAATCAACACTCTGTAAAATTTCAGCTTGTATGTATTTGCAAGATATTTTTATTTCAGTAATGGACGTTTAGGATATAAAGCCCACTTTATGGCGAGGCGAACATTGATATCCTCTTCCACACTATTATCGTTGGTAATTTGGTTTTGGACTCGTTGATTTTGAGACCAACGGAACCTGAAAACTGTTCCAGTGGATCAAATATTTCTTTCACATCGTTTTCATTAATCCAATCATACAGATATCATCTGCATATGCTAACAGTTGGAAACAGGATGAAAAAGTATCGAGGACAGGGCAACTCCTTCTCGAACACCTGAACTAACGGCAACAGTTTTCGATAGCCTGTTCATTGTGACTGCGTTACTGTCATTTTATATAGATGTACGTATTTGTTTAGTATTCCTAAAAATTCATTGATTTACACGATTGATCGAGTGCTATGCTTGCTTGAAATCTAGGAATATCTGGTGTAGATCGCGAGATGTTTCTTAGTACGTGGAAAGAATCATTCGCAGTGAAATAAGTTGATCAGTGACTGACCGATTTTGACGGAATCCTCCTTGGTAGTCACTGATAATTTCCTCCGCCAGTAATTCTTCCCAAGATAATGTTTGACAGTAACTTATATGCTGTGCAAAGGAGAGCTTTACCGCGATATTTCACGCACTTCAAGCGATCACCCTTCTTGAATATTGGGCATAAAGCGTCCAATTTCTATTCTTCAACCATTACTTCATTTCGCCATACCAATCAAACGAGGTCGAAAAGACAGTTCTACAAAGTTAGCCCTCCGAATATCAAGAGCTCCGAATTAATGGAATCAACTCTATAGATGAACGATTTTTCTTTAATCTCTGGATGGCCATTGTGAATGATGGAACCTCAATGAATATCTCTACGGTCTATATTTGAGGGTATTCAAATACAGATTGTGAAACATTAACCACATATTGTTCCAGAAAAAGGTATCGAGTACCGACCATCGACGTTAACCCAGAGGTTTCCATCCTGGTGCCGAATGGCCGTTGACCGACATCGTAAGATCTTTAGGGGTGTAGCTACAGTCATCAGTACAGTTACCCTAACGTAAGGGACCTAGTTAAACAACCACACGCGTAAATCTAAAATAACATGGTTTACATTAATTGATTCGCTGCTCCAGTTTTCTTTCCATTTGATTGAATGGGGCACGTTTAGAATTACAAAATTATTTATTTTACCTATTCGTGTATCTATAGTGCAAAGAATGTTAATTTTTCGGGAATAACAACCAATCAAATAATTGGTATCTAATGAAATTATATATACAGTGTATCGTAATTGTTATAGCCACAAGGTAATTTACATCCGAAATGTTGGGTAGAAAAAATGTCTTCAATACACATTTGCCCAATGATATAATGTGTTTCGAACCGATTATTAAGATTTCACCTAAATTCTAAGAAGTCATCAAAATTATTAAAGTTCATATTACAAAAGACATCATCAACAATTATTTAACATTTCGTACCTAACATACACAATACAATCGTCTGATCCGATATTCTTCTTACTGAACAACATTCATAAATTCGATCGAGTTCTTATTAATTTTCAATGATTTGTGCTTTCCCAGAAGAATCACGACCAATTTGTTGTCTTGTATATTATTGATTATACATACCATCACTTGAAAAATATGTGAACTCGTTTCCGAGAAATCTCAAGAAAATCACGAATCTCAATGACAAAATAAAAAATATTCCAATAAAACGTGCCTGTGTGTGAGTGATTCATTTGTTTACGATACGGATGATAATTAGCAATCGAGCTGAATTTACTTAAGTGACTTAGCTTAATTGTAAACATCTTACTTAGATCAATCATTTAATGATTGTTTATCCGACCATTATATATGACATAACCACGCAGTATTTTCTTACGTACCAACCTCCGCAGATACGTGTATAAGACAAACATTCGCTTTTGCGATTTAATTCCATGACATTTTCATAACAATTCGGTGCAAAAAATTATGAATGGAATTCATTGGTGGTATCAACTATAGGTATGTACACGTTTAATGGCAATCTATATACACTTAAGTATTAAATTAAGTGATATATAAATATATATTTAAGATCTGCGACTATGATACACACAACCATAAAGAAATCGAGATCGTTTTAAGACGAATATATGTACATACATGCTATACTACTCACTTACATGAAGCGATCGATCTTTCTTATACAATTTATTTTTTGTTGGTTTACAGATGTGTGCGTTCTTATACGTATCTAAGATCGTATATACAAAAAATTGTAAACAACAACAGTTTCGGATGGTAAACAAGCCGAAGAAGAATGAATGAACACACATGATATATCTTTGAAAATAAATAAATAAATTTAAATGGTGTATGTACATAATGGTTGATATGGAAGAAAAGGCAAAGTTGATTTAAGAAATTATTGTTTTGGTGTGAAAATTCGTATATATGTAAGATGTTAGTGCATTGCAGCGGCGATAATATTGGTAAAGTAGTTACGATATAGATATGTGTTTCTAATGTGTCCAAGTCTTTATCGTCATTGTACTGTCCTTTAATCATAATCACTATAGGTATTGCTAAGCACATTAAACTATTCGAATCTGGACCATAACTTAATCTGGTTTAATATCGGGTTTCTAATAGGAATGATATGATTTTTAAGTGACATTTCGGCCATTTGTAATATGTCATGATTTGACATTTTCTGTTTCGATAGTGAGATATACACAAGAACCACGTTTACAAATTATTCATTATCAAAATAATCGTTCTCCAATTGCAACTTTTCGTGCAATTTTTAATTGTCCAATTGTGCTCGCTTTTTGTCGAATTGTTGAACATTGTGAGCGTACATTTACTTACATAATATTCAAGTGCCAATAAGACAAAGAAAAGCTCGAAGTAATGCCAATATTGCTGCCGTTTAGGCAAGTGTTGCTGGAGACCGCAATTGGTCGATTCCAACCTGGCAGATCTTGAGAAAAGATTTGGGTGTAATATAAAATTGTTCTCACTCAAAAACTGAAGCCATTGGACGTCACCGTAAACGTCATGAATTTGCTGATTTTGCTGTGGAACAACTTGAAAACGATAACGATTAATTTCAGAAATTCGTCTTCTCCTATGAGGCTCACTTTCAACTGAGTGGTGCGACAAATAAACAAAACTGTCGATTCTGGTGTAAAAAATCCAATAATTTTTCAAGAAAAACCATTACATTCACCTAAATTGATAGTTTGGTGTGGTTTTCGGTCTGGTGGAATCATCGGCCCGTATTTTTTTCGAAATGAAGCTGACAACACCGTTACTGTCAATGGAGATCGGTATAGAACTTGACAACATTTGGTTTCAACAAGACGGGGCTACGTACCACACAGCAAGTGTAACAATTGAATTATTGCGAAAAAATTTTGGAGATTCGATTATTTCAAGAAATTGTGATGAGGAGTTCTGAATTGAAACAACCAGCACCAATATGGAGACTACTAAGCTTATAATTAGGTCAAATATTTCCTTAAACACTATGCCACACTACCGCCGAGGTGGTGCAGTGGTTAAAGCTGCGGCAGTTCGAGCGGGAGGTACCGGGTTCGAATCCCGATGAAGGCAAGATGTAAAAAGATACTTTTCACCATCGATCGTTTGGGCGGTGCGATCGGTGGTGTGAATGAATACATCTGGATCCCCTGTTGAGTATAGAATCCAGGGGCCGTCCCATCGTCCATGTCCTGCCTATAGTACGGCTGGCATGGAGCTATACAATATAGTGGTTTCTCAACGGACCATCTCCAATCTAAGTGTGCAGCCAACCAACAAAATGCCACAGTACAAAACCCAATATTTAGTTAGCATGCCCAACTACCTCATAGAACAATATATAAATTTATGTTATTTGCCTCAACTTGAAATATTCAAAAACGATAGCGGTATGAGTATAGTCTTGAGGGTTTACATGAAGCTTCCTCTAGGATCTCATTGAACTGTGTGACTTTTGGGTACACTCTTGCGATTGGGTACACATTGTGCTAGAATTACCATTAGATTGATTACCAATCAATAAATCGACTGACTAGCACATTCAGCCTATACTTAAAGAGGCAGTTAGCGAGTGACAATACCGGATGATAGATTTCCACACAATAACGATTTCTAGGTAGATGATCTTTCGGATTTCCTAGAAATTTCATCAATCAAGAATTTTATCATATAGTGAAAAAAATTGAATTTGTATTGTTATTGG
The DNA here is from genome assembly GCA_963932295.1 of Tipula lateralis. NCBI lineage: Eukaryota > Metazoa > Arthropoda > Insecta > Diptera > Tipulidae > Tipula > Tipula lateralis. The sequence goes on from OZ010736.1 coordinate 146,015,907, forward strand.
AATAAACCAGACAAATGGTCACATAAACTAAGTACGGCCAGGCACAACCAATCATGGATTCGACAAAAAAACAACTATTTTGTCTAACTCTTTTATGTTTGGACCTGTTTAATTTCCGATGAGTCTCTATAATATAATTAAGCCGCAAAGCCGGGGGGGCTAACAATGAAGCGCGGTGTAAGCTTATGATTTTGAATATTATTGGGAAGTGAACTTCGAAGTTGTTGCTTGTATGTTTGTAATTCGGTATGCCGGTTTCGATCTCATGATGACGTCATTAAATAACTGTGTGATCCAAAAGATACGTAACGCGACAGTGCTAGCGAATTAGAAGAACTTAACTCGAAATTTTAATTTTTTTGATTGATTAATTGTGGCGTGATGATAATTGTATTTGCCAATAATTTGAGTTACATTAAACGCCACAGCCTCAACACGAAATATTCAAAACCGATAGCGACACCACAAAGGTATGAGTAGTGTTCAGGGTTCATATGAGACTTCTACTATAGGTTCTCATTGGCCGACAAATTAATCGTGGGACTTTTAGACTACTCTCTTGCGATTGCATTCAGCCTATTTGGCTAAAGAATTTAATAGCAGTTAACGAGTGACAATGCGAACGGTTGATTTTTACACATCACATGTTAAACGATTTCTAGGTAGATAATCTTTCGGGTTTCCAAGAAATGTACGGCTATAGGTCCGATTTACCTAACCATCTGCACATTGCATAGCTCCATGCCAGCCTATATAGTACTATATGGAAGATGGCTCGGCCCTTGGCTTCTTTACTCCAACAGGGGTTCAGAGTTGTGTTCATTCTCACCACCGATCGTAATCAAGTGGTGAAAAATCCCATTTGCATCCTGCCCCTATCGGGATTCGAACCCGGTACCTCCCGCTCTAACTGCCGCAGCTTTAACCCCTGCACCACCTAGGCGGTCGAGATTGACGAACTTAACATAAAGTATACAATGTTTAATAAACTATATCACTAAATGATACGCATTGACGGATTCATCTAAACTACCCTTCATTGCAAATCAGAGGAATTAAAGATTAAAAAAGTTTCCCAGACTTCACTGGAGTCATATAAAATCAGCTAACAATGTTGATTATTAATCAGAGGTTTATTATCGAGTTAAAATACGGCCTTGCACTACCAATCATAGATTCAATGAACAGCTATTAATCTGTCTAATTCATTTATGTTCGGACATAGAAAATTCTCGATGATCAGTCTAATTGGGACGCAAGCTGCACTCCTGGTCTGTAGTCCCTTGCTGTAATCCCTTTAAATTTCAACTAAGTTTTCATACTTCTCCCGCAGCCCAAAAGTTTTATTTTTTCCAGAAAGTGACCGAAATACTCATATATGCATAGCTCTATTCAATTGCTAGCATCGTTTATGGTTAGAAGTTTGTATGTGATCACAATCGAAGCTCTAGCTTTCGTACTTGATTAACTTATATGTCAGTGTTACAACTATTAATGAATTTCACCTCTCGAGCCAAACGGTCGCCTCAGCTAATCTGGCATACTTGATCATTTTGATAAAATTTTCGAGTACTTTTTTGCAAGGCCGCTCAATTTCATAACTTTTTCAGTTGGGTAGTTGTATATGTGGTTTATTTAGCCACAACCATAGTCTTAAAAAATCACCAGCAATAAAAATGCATAGCGTTAGTAGGCAAGATATGTCCGGACAATTAACGCCACCATTTCTGGAAATAATACGACTCAGAAAATCGTTGTCTTAATCGACGGTTTCTTTTCTTCGAGGTTCATGCCATCCAATTGACCCCACAGAAAGCTGGATATCATGTCACGATATTGGATTCTATTTATAGTGACAGTTTGGCTCGACTCATTCTCACAACAGAATGATCCAATTACACCTCTAGATTTCACAAAAAACAGATACACTTTGTGGGTGCGTCAATTTTTAATGGATAAAACGTGGAATCAATAGAAGTCATACAAATTGATATGCATCCCGCTTTGAAAGCTTTACCGGAAACATGATATTTCGAAAACGGGAAAAAATGTTTGAATAAGTGTATTCTAGTACGAGGGCATTAGTTTGAAGGAGACTAATAAATTGTATTTAATGAAAGGATGGACGCAATTCAGATCTTAAGTGCACCCAATTCTAGATGAACTTGATGTTAGTTTTGAGGCCGCTTTTTTTGCCAAACTTCCTAACATATGGAGTTTTTGCTGAGTTTCAATATGCTTATGTGTTATTAGACATAAACCTTGAAAAACAAAGCTTAAGTTCGTAAGGTTCCGATGAGCAACCACAAAAGTATTTGTAGAACACGCATAAAGCTTCTACGTTACGCCTATAGGAAAGACAATCAAGAGTATATGATATATTTGCGTTAACAATCTGACTTGATCGAGTGTTTCCTATGGTGCGTCCTCGGTGGTTTTGTCCAAATTTGATAGTTATACTACAATCTGGGCTTTATATAGGTTTTGATTGTAAGTGTTACAAATCTTAAAAATATGGTAGCATCAATCGCAATACTTTACTTACTTGTTGAGTGCAAGTCATTTTCTTTGATAGAGCAAAGCCAGTGGTAAAAGGCCATCAGTATGGCCAGAAAAAACGCAGAATTGAAATTTGTTGACATTGAAATTTAACCTCGCTAGACAACAAGGAATCTGCCTTGGGAACGTTCCTGGTTACAGGAAGTGCATTTGATTACGTTTCTTTCACTGCGATGATCTCTTCAGCCGAAAAACATAGCATGATATACAGTTGCAGTGGTGGTCAATTGATTAGGGGTTTATCATTCAACCGTATGAAAACTGTGAGGGTACTTATCACAAGAGGCAGTCCGTTGGGAATCTCGTCATAAAATTTGGATTGCCTAAATTTGCACTCATATCTTCCCGCTCTTTTCAGAAGTCAAGTATTTCTGGATCTGGTTAGATAACATTTGGCAAAACGCATAGAAGAGAAATGCAATAAATCATAACCTAGGTTGACATATGCAAAATTTCTATGGAACAATAACGATCCCTCATCATAAATCAAAACGTCTATATGCAACAAAACATCTACAACGTCTACACCAGCTTGAAAATCTGGACATACGCTACATGCCGACTACCACTCCAACAAAAAGACTGCAAAGAACCAAACTACTGGACTTATTGCGACCAGGAGGCCAGTAGACCTACTGTGGTGAAAAATGTAAGGATCAGTTAAACGACACTAGGGATAGTTATGTTATTTCTCCGACTAACTAAATACGTATTATGCAATGTAAGTGATTCGTGTAGGGTACACGACTCAGTCGTAATATAAAATATATTAATAAAATATATGAAAATAACGATCCCTGTACTTCCTGAATTATGATAGACGCACTTTGAGGATTTTGCTGTGTATTATCACGTGAAATGTGTGGTGGAGGACACGATAATGTTGAATACGTTTTGTGCTCCTTACTTTCATATTCTCCCCATATACTGCTTTGTTTTGAATCACGATTCCTATGTGAGGCCCCACTGACGACGTTATTTGAGGATAACAGATACTTTGGGCTTCATGCGAAGAGCAAAAAGATTTCTAGACAGAGAGTGTACGTTTGGTAGGGTAGTTCGGTTAATCGAGCCTATGAGTGACAGGAAAACAAACTTGTTGGGTTCACCCATATTCAAGAATTGTAATGAGATCACACTTTCGGCGATCCATCATAGCAATTTTTTCTGCGAGTACGTCGTTTTGCGATGAAGAAGAAGGTGGGGTCAATAACAGGTGGTTATTAAGCTGTCATCAACATAAGAATATATTGATAGTCATTTGTTAAAAGATCATCAATTGTTATTGGGAAAAAAGTCGTACAAAGGACACATTCCTATGTGACCTTCCAAATATTTATTCAGCTGAAAATTGAGTTTCCCTATTTTGATTGTGATCCGATTTGTTGTCCCTTACCCTTTTTTACGTTTTTTACAAATACAATGGTAAAAAATAATCTTATGTAAATAACACGTTTTTACATGTAAAAAACCGTGTAATTTATACGACTAACAGTGGTTTCAGAACAATAAGGAAGAAACTATCGTGATCGATTGACTTATAAGTGTAAGTGGAGCAGGTTAGCTTTTCCAAATTTAAGTGCAAAGGAGCTATAGTTTACTGTTCAACCATTATATTTTGGTGTCAATCACTGTTGGATTGATGATTAATGAAATACTGGTTTAATCTAAATTCATACATCTTACTTAGTAATTTAAATGACAAACCATTCAACAAGTTGTTATTTTTTCCGGCGCTGTACTACCATCCACGTGAAATTTGTGTGATTCAAATAAAATTCGAGTGGCAAACAATTAAACAATACAAAAAACACTTTTTATCTATATTCTAAATATAAGTACTCGTAATTTCCCCATTGCGAGCACATTAGATAGAACAACCGTCAATCACTAAGATATCATCGGAATTCATCACCGATGCGCACGTCGAAAATGTACTAACAATAAAATAAATCAAAACACACAAAGTGTATACACTTCGAGTACAAACACACAAAATATTGTTGTTATTTATATATATATATGTATGTAGTTGTATAATCAGAGACACACACATTCATACACCAAATCTTGAATACCTTGAAACGAAATTAAAGCATTTGCTTACATTATTTCGTATAGTGTAGCTGTGTACAAACTTAAGTACGACTGTAGGTCTGGTTGTTTGTTATACTTACCTATAGCGTTTTTAGTTAATGGTTGTACATATTATTATTATTAATAATATGTATACACAAATCCCAGTTTGTCTTGTATACAATAAATAATAACAAATATAAGTTTACATACATACATACATGTAGAGAGACACAAAAAAATATTTAAAGCTTAAGTGTATGGTTTAAGTCTTGAGCAAAAGAAAACGCGATTTTTTTTCCCCGTCTGTTTATGTCAAGTGTTTTTTTTTCTGTTGTCTGTGTTGTTGTTTATTTATTTTACCCAAAACTACTCGAAACGAGTAAAATTTCTTCTCGTACGCGAACTAGTTGAGTAAAATATATCGAAGAGTAAAGTCGCAAAGTGGATTTTTATTAAATTTTTTTTTATTTTATTATTTATTATTATTATTATTATTATTTTTTGTTTTTTTCTTAAACAATTTCGATTTCTTAATATTTAAGAAATATCAGCAATTTTTTATTTTTTTGAATTAAAGTGAAATAACTTTTAAATTTATAAACTTTAAAGTGAACAACTATATACACTATATACTCTGGTGTACACTAAGTGGTAAAATAATTTTATCGTTGTTGTGTGGTTCAAGTAATTAATCTCAATTTAAACGTTGTTGTTGTTGTTAGTAAAATTATTTTGTATGTGAAAGTTAGCGGGTTTTCGTCGATTGTATATTGTTAAGTGAGCTATAGAGTTACTTTTGCTTTTTTAAGATTTGTTTCTACGAAATTCATAATATTTACTATATACGGTAAATTTTATATATGATCAAAGGTGAATCATAAGTGAATACTATTAATTTGTTGGTGCTTTAATTATAATTATATATTGTGACGTAAAAAAATATTATTAACGTGTTATCTATTTAAAAAATAAATAAAAGTGTTTTTTTTTGGTCGTCTCTGATATAACTTTGAGCGTCGTCGATTTTGTGTCTAAATATTTTGAAATCTATTTCACTGTATAACCACCAAAAATATATATAATATTTTGATCTAATTTTGGGATTTCACAACCGATCGAGCTAAGTTTATTTTTGGAAATACTGGAATACAATATTATTATAAATTTTGTGTGGTAAGTTATAGTTTTACTATTTATGGTAACGTGCATTTACATAGTATACACACACATACACACTATTCGAGTCATATATAACTATAAACACTATTATTCTAGCCTCCAATAATTAATCAAATCATTTCAAGATAATGACTGTTGACAATAACGCGATCACGTTTTTGATGTCACCTAGTTGATTTACTAGGTTGTAAATTATTAGATAATTAAATATCGAGGATATTACAATAATAAACATTCAACGAAGGTTATTTAATTTGATCTACTTGATCAAACTTCAGAAGTATAATGATCATCTATTTCTGTAAAACTAAAATATTCGTCTGTAAGCTATATCTCATTCCATTTCTTATGATCGGAAATACCTTAAGCGATCATTCGCGATCATGTAATTGTAATAATGAATTAGATCAAACTAACGATATTATTATATTGATACAGTAGTCCATCTGTAAGTACAGTTGGTGTTTTAAAGGGCCCAGAGACCGCACTTAATGCCATTTGAGTTGACGTGATCTGTACAGTTATTCAAGGTGTGAATCCCATATATTCGTTTCCTATGCAGGGTGATCGTTCGTCATAATGATCAAGAATGATCATTATAGCAACACTTTCATTGTTCTTTTGAGGAGAGAGTATAGAGAGTGTTGTTGAGTAAAACTCAATCTGTATCTGTCGTAGCTAGCAGATTATAACCATAGGTACAATTGGAACATGGCTCTAATTTGCAATGAGAAGGCTTGCTTTGCTTTCATTTGTATTCAGTTCAACGTTATAAGCAAGGTGTCATTTATTGCAGTTACAAACGTCGAAACCAAGCTTTCGTTTATATTCATTACAGAAGTGTATTTTGAATAGGTGTGAAAATAATCATCATTAGTTGTATTTCAGAACTAAAAAACGTTTATTAAAAGATTTTTATTTTATTTTACAATTCGAAATATTTAGGAGAAACTTTGGAGCTTTCAGTAAGTTCTATTATGTGGTTGAAGTAAAGACATAGTATATTATCACTATAATTTAATCAGCATACACTGTATTCATTAACTGTTCCATCCTAGTATTCTAGTAGTAAATACGATGACTACTAGACTCCAACGCCTTAACTCAGATCCTTCTCTAAAATTTGAGACCATTTATGACTAATTTTTTTTAAAAAATGTAGTAATGTCATAGAATGTTTTGGCCACAACTTTTACCATCGTTCTGGCAGGATGCGAATGGAATGTCAAAATAACGACATCTCCTTTGAGGTTATCCTGAATCGACCAACTATATGGCATGTTTATAGCAAATAAATGTTATTCAGCTATACCATGAGCTATCGAACGATCAAAAGAAGTATCGGAAAGTGCCGATTGCGTTAGATTTCCCATTTGAGCATTTTCAAGTATGTTTTACCACATGTGGTCAAGTGTTACGTGTTGTAAAATTACAATGCCGTATCCCTCGACGCATTTCTTTGCTCAACTCAAGGACATCAGTTGTAAGTGATAGGATCTTTCGTATTGAACTCGTTGGGTTGGAGGTGTTTACATTGAACTACAACCAGCGGATGCATGATCGAGCTTATCACCTGATTTTATCCATTTTAGTCACCAAACGATTAAAACACTTTTCTTTCACTGTTCATATACCAAGAAACTCGATTTTATGTCTCTCGGCTTTAATCCATATTCGGCTCCAGGTACGGTTTTAAGTTGGATCCTTTGATCAAAATTGGCGCAAAAAAGCAATGAATTTCATAAACATATCACTGTATAGCCAATTGGATTCACAAAAAATTTCAGTATGATATAGGGCAGATTAGAACAGATGCAGAACAATTGAACTAAAGTGTATTCGTCCTCTGAATTCGTACCAACAAGCCAGTGTACAGTATATTGAATGACCCACAATTTGGCTTATGTTACAGTATGCCTACTGAGATGTAGAGAACTCTTCTTGTCTTTCCAAAATGTATGCGGTCTTGGTCAATGTAATATAATATAATTCAAGGCTGATTATAAAACTACCCGCAGACCAGGTTAAAGCTACAGTTATGTGAATGGTTTGTTGAATGTCAGCAGAAGTAATTTTTTTTGGCACAACAACATTATAACAAATCGGAAAGTGAGTTTTCAGTGGAAGTTTAAGAGTTATTCAGTTATATGTTTCGTCATCCGATTCACGTCTTTGTTCTTTAGAAAATGTTGAAGAATTGCTTGCATTTCTGCACAGTCGTTTGGAGTTTTTTGATCATCATAGATCACGAAGTAGGAGCTTAAAAATTAGATCTCCTGTCTCAAAAGACTTCCTCTTTAGATTCAAGATCTTAGGGACTAATGGTAGATAGTGTCCTAGTAATAGTTTTGAAGGTATTTGTCATGGTTGAGTTTTCCGCTATTTTAAATTCAAATAGATAACAGTGATCTGAAAGTGAATGCTTTTTATTCGCTTTTCACTTTTAAAGTTTGTTTTACATGTAGTTTGAACCAAGATGTCGGTGTTTTTATATACACCTCCTTTAAGGTACACCTATCCCCATAAATTCGATAACTAGGTGAAATCCATTTCAGTATCCCAGTATGTCCTTAAGGGGTGACAGAATAAGACACTAGTTTATCGTATGTATTAAAAAAGTCGGTTGTGGAACTCGTTGCTCTCCATTAAAATCAATGGCCTGACAGTAAAGTTGGGTCGAATTGTTTACGATGTGTAACAGTTTATAACCAAATAAACAAGCAGTTACCACAACCTGGTCATTGGTACAAAGGAAAATTTGGTACAAATCATTTCAGGAGCAGCTAAATGTTCCATGCTCCGAAGGTCCGACATATGAAGAAAAGCAACATAAATTTTATCTCATCAGCAATATCATTTTACGATCTTGTTACACAAAAATGTCTGCTTGAAATGTTTTGAAAATGGAATGGCTAACAATCGAAAACCTCAGGATAAAAACTCTTTTTTGATTTATCTGGAAGATATTTGTGCCAGAATACGATACAAGATTGTTAATTGGAATAGGTTTAATGGCATAGCTGACAAAATCCAATAAATGACAGAATCAGTTGTTGTTTTACTCTCGTACGTTTGGAAACTATTCTGTGATCAACTCTAAATGATTCTACAATTTTTTGTTGGCGTCTGATTATGTTGGTCGTTGTCGAAGATTGCAACTAATTCTTCATTTCCTTACGTTTTTTGTGATCTTTATCTGCAACATCAAACTTATGATTTTAAAACAGTCTAAACCAATCTCTGCAAGTAGCATCCAGATAGAGCAGAAATGCCGTATTTGCAGTGTAATAAAGCACTAAAATTGATTGACCCAGCAAATACTCGTTTTTTGAATGAAATTAGACATGCTTAACGCCAAATGGTATAACATTTGATGTATAGTATTGACCGATGCAAAATTGGTAATTTAAAGCGCTATCTGTCGGGAAATAGCGACAATGATCTTGGATGGAATGATATGAATTTCAATTATTGGTAGATATACAAACTTCCAAGTAGAACTATAGTTAAGCGATATATCGCTCAGAGATCAGATTTAGCTGAGTACATCTACGGTCTGCCTCTGAAAAGTAGAATCAAACACTTCAAATTTGTTGGTATATATTGTGAATTAAGCGGCACAATGTTTCTAATTACTAAGTAAACAATTAATTTCGAATCTTAATTGTTATTTCCGGATTAAACATGAGTCACGATTTATATAAATATTTATCTTATCGATCGGCAAACACTGTATATTATTATACCTCCCAATATGAACCATTATACATCGATATCTAATTCTCAAACGCACCTATATATCATCATACTGTATATTACCCATATATATTACAATTCGCTAAGTCGAAAATAATAATTAATCACCTTACAAATATTTAAGTCATTAACAAGTGTTTAGTAGTCGAACCGTTGATAAGCGATAAGACGTTTTTTTTCTATACATTGTTTGTTTCTCAGCACATATGGAAGATATTTTTTGTGTATGTGTGTGTATGCATTTATGTATTTATAAACATAAAACGACTGGACAGCTGCACATACATGTATAACGTATTTTTTTATTGTTGTATAGTTGTTAACGTTTAACTATAACTTAAAGAAATAATCGTAAGAAAATTAACCTGTAACCTAGTCAAATGGAAACTATACTTCCGGAGATGGATGAACCTGTTTAATAACCACAGTATATATTTAATGTGACGCGTATTTCGACCAGTTGCACAATGACGCCAATTCGACATATTTTTGGTCCGAGTGGGATATATACTAAAGGGTGATGCAATAAGAGTTATCGGAAGTTTTTTTTTTGAAAAAAAATCACATTATCTGGTTTATGACGTTTGTCCGTATTATGAATGTTTTGTATTTAATTGATATAAGAAGGGATTTAACCTAATTCACAGGTCCCTTTCTTGATATGATGTTCTCATTAAAATTTGGTTTTGTGGCACATTGCAACCAGTGAAAACTAGCAACCAGTAGAAACACTAGTCGGCTACACCAATATTTTGAATTTTTGTCTGTATTTTGGATACCTTCAAACAAAGATCTCTTTTCAAAATACGCCACAATGTGCCACATGAGAGACCCAGAGCTTGAGAACGGCGACGAATTGATTGATTGCGGTCTTCACGTACACTTTCAGCTACAGCAGCACTACTCACATTAGATCGACTGGTACGCACTCTAATCGGATGATGAATATCCAACAGGGAAGTTATTGGTCGTCTCGCGAATAGTGGGTTCAGTTGGACGATTTGGAACATGACAGTTGTCTCGCATTAATCCTAATGAGAATCCAAATTCGAAAAAGTACCTCCCATTGGATCACGCTTTACATTTTTTGTTGTGTATATCGAAATGTAGGTATTCCAAAAATAAATAAATTTCACTTACGGATGATGACAATCAATTAAATTACTTACAAAACAACGAATTTCTAAATAATTTTTTTACTTTTTGGATCAAATCCAATTTATGCTCGATGCGCGCGTTTTGATGTAAAATATCAACGACCTGACTCAGGCTATGTGCATGTATTTATTTATACAATTGAGTCGGTCGTTTTTGGGACACTTTTAGAAATATATTTTTTGTATTGACTTCTAATGTCAATCAAATCAAATGTTTTAATCAATATTTAATTTATTTTGACATGCATAATGTATAGGTATATAGTGTCATGTTCGATCTACTAACGTTTGCGTATGACAAGTGTACATTAGATTTGACCCAAAAATATATATTTCGACGAGATACCGGAAAAGCTTTTTTTTATTTATTTGTTTTGGGTACGGAGCACGTACACACGTCATATCATTCGGACTTGATACGGTGAAATTAATTATAAATCAATTTGCATTCATACACGCTGCTATTATGCAATAATCTTAAATATAATGATAAGAAAAGACAATTTCATTGTTTTGTTTTGAACTGTGTAATCCGGTCATTGCACTTAATTTATAATAGTCAGGCTATTTTGTCGTGCAGATGCTTTTCTGCTATAGGTGTTTCTAAAATTGCGGTGAGATTATGATCAGAATTCTATATCTCAACAAATTGCTTGGTTAACGATACTATTTTGTCCAGCTTTCCTTAATGATGATAGTATATATAGGATTTCACCAGGAGGTTGATTGTAATTTTCCCGAGGTGTGGCATGATACGTTGCCTAGAACGTTATGACTCATCATTAAAGCTTCCATCAAAACAATTTGCTTAGACTCGTTCTGAATACCCATTACGCATTACCAATTGTTCAGCATCACGATTTTTTTTAGGATAAAAAGGAACAGACGTCAGGTGTCAAATTGCAAGAACGACAGAATTGTTTAAATTAATGAGACGTAAATGACGGACCATAATCAGTGGCTATTGTGGTGGGTAGTGTCTCTATTGCATATAGTTGCTATATATATATATATATATATATATATATATATATATATATATATATATATATATATATATAAATATATATATATATATATATATATATATATATATATATATATATATATATATATATATATATATATATATATATATATATATATATATATATATATATATATATATATATATTACACATACATATATATATATATATATATATATATATATATATATATATATATTTTTTTTTTTTTTTATTGCACATTTTCGTCATTAAAAGTCCAGCATAATAATGGCCAATCAAAATATACGTTGACATAGGCTGAACAACTCTCGCAGCATTACACATGTTCTCATCGCTTGACTTTCACCAACAATATCGTCAAGTTAGTTGTTTGTTAGCATTCTAGTTATATCCCAGTGCCTTTGCAATGGATCAATTCGACTAAATCGTCGGCGAAATGACAAAAAAAATCACTGTCTAAATTAAAATGAGGACTCTTCGGTTCAATCAAAATTAAGATGAAGACTGTTCGGTAATCTGGAAAGCATATCTGCGTTTCCATGCTTGTCCGTTGATTTGTATATGATATCGTACTCGTACCCCATTAAAAGAATTGCCCAGGTTGATAGTGTATAGGTTTTTTTTTCAAATTTGAATTGAGTAGAGTTAGAAGAGGTTTGTGGCCATTCACTTAATGAAACCTCATACAATGAAAAAATTGGTGAAATTTGCATAAGCCTTAGAATCGGTTACAATTCCTGCCGATAATGTATTATAAATAATCGGAAAGGAAATTCACAAAAGCCCAATATTACCCAATTTGCCATATCACTTTTTGAAAAGTTGCCGAGGCCAATGCGCCTTTGCGATTCCATCAGAAACAAACGAGAAAATTCTATTATAGCTCTGCATAAGATTTAGAGTTCAGATGGCGTATGCAATCTGAACATCAATTTGCCAATGTTGACATTCAGATTGTAAACGACCTTTGAAAGGTTTTCAACTCTATTGAACCACTCTCAACTATTTATGCAATGTCGTTTGTGTAGTACCCCTTGTATTCGTGAAACTTATCATACTTACCATTTTTGCACTCTATTTGTTCAGCTCGGAATTGTCCATTGTGTTAAATTCGAGTCACAAATAAAATGAAATTTCAAAATGGCGAGATACAGCCACGTCCATTAGTCATTGAATCTTGTTAACATACTTCCAATTACCAACTTGCATGGTTCAAGTCATACTAAACGTAGTGCCCGGCTTAGTTCAATTAGTAAATGGAATATGTCGTAAAATCACTTGAATGCCATAAATAATAGGATCCGTTTTGGAAATCGGATAGGATATCGCAGTAGACAATCTTTAACATAAGTACTTACATGAAAATGAAGTACCAAAATTTGACGATAGTAAGTTAGTGCCATTTTTTTAAAATTAATTATGGTTAATACGAATCTCATTGGATTTTAAGGTTTCTATTATTCATCGCCAGCTTGTAGACGAACTTCAGTTGAATCTTTGGCTTTAGTTGGTTTTCCAAAAAGAAATCCAATCGAACATTTAAAAAGTTGTTCTAATTTTCTAATCTGGTCGCCTCTTACAGCTTGGTAGGTAAGAACTTAGTTCCTCATTACATCGTCGTCTTGAGTTCGATCTTCCTCGTTGACTACTAACAAACATAAAAGGCCATTGTGAGTTTTAAGCCAAGTTAATATAAATTATTCGCCCTTGTTGTTACAGAAACTGGAAGTATGACGGATGAATTGATTCTAATCGTAAAGGCAATGTATTAAAAATGGAGATTCTGTTTAAAATGTATATCTGACACTATGCGTGTTCAGAATGATTTTTTGGGATTGGACCCTAATCTTTTTTCTCAAATCTCGTACATCTAGCAACCCTTTTGTCAGCTTCATGAATTGACACTTTCAAAAGGCAGATGAAGACAGATTTATCTGCATCTTAACAGATATGACCGCCCAGGTGGCTCAGTGGTTAAAGCTGCGGCAGTTCGAGCGGGAGGTACCGGGTTCTAATCCGATTCGAGGCAGGATGCAAAATGGGGTTTTCACCTCCGAACGTTTGGGCGGTGCAATCGGTGGTGAAAAATGAATAAATCTGGATCCTCTGTCGTGTTTGGAATCCTTGGGCCGACCCATCTTCCATGTCAGTACTATAGGCCTGACATGGAGCTATGCAATGCGCAGATGGTTCTACGAAAAGAATCGGACCTATAGCCGTATAGAGTGGTATCACAACGGATCAAAACTGGTCTAAGTGTGCGATAGCAGCCACAACAACTTAACTTTTAACAGATATGACAAGGTACATGGTACCGTTTCCTAGCGTGATATTATTTGAATTTTAGTGTTCCACTCAGAATTCTACGGCCAAGACTTCCTGCGTTTGTAATGTACAATTGGGTTTTATGATACCACTTCAATAAAAATTTAGGCCATTGACAGTCTTATGCAATGGGATTTGGAACTTTGATTATCACAATCAAGTATATCATCCAAAATATCGACTTTCCTATATTATGGAACAAGCTTCTATTACTGTTGCTTTGTAACAAACTTGGATTGGGTTTGGAATATTGATCCAGAAACAGGGAATTTTTTACATCGACACTTTTTTAAATATTCGATAAAATACAATCGTAATAGGCATAAAATTCCGACTTATAAGTTGCCGGGGGTGTCCACGATGAAATGATCAAATAATTTCGTGAAATTTTCTTCCAGTTTGTTTTTATTGCTGCAATCAAAGTTTAGCCTTCTTCAAATTGTTGTTCGGATTCATAAGAATTCCAGACTAACCATTTATGGGGATGTTATCCTACTGAAAAGTCATTTTTGTTGAAACCCATCGAAGTAAAACCTAGCATTTCATTAAAATCTTGCTTTTCAATTTTTAAAGCTTGTCGCTTTTCATCACTCTTCTAACCTTTGAAACACTATTTACTTATTGCATAAATGCATTAATGTCCTTGAAAATTAGGGAAAGCTTTAGAAGTGAGTGGGAGTAAAAGGAACAGTAGTATTTGTAAGTGGTCTCCATAATTATGTTCCCTAACATCATGAACACAAACGGCACTTCATCTAGTCAAATGTTGAGAAACACTGATTTACGACGACCATGAGACCTTTACTTAAATCTTTTTTTTATAAGTAAATAAGTGTGCAAAACAACTAAAAATCCAAGAATGTACATTACATATAAATATGTTAGCACAATTAATTAGCATACAAATCATAAAACAATGTCACTCTTGTACAAACATCGAGAAACCTCTTTTCTTACACAAACACACGCAGACACACAAAATCTATACAAGTAAACACTTAAAACGGTTTTAATTATACTTGATATTCATTGATCGTAAATAGTTTATGTATATTATTGTTGTCGAGTATTTGGTTCAATTGAAAATCCATTTTTTTTCGTATAAATCGCCCAAAATGCTTACCCACTGATCTTTAGATAGAAGATCACACAACCAACAAAAAAACAACCAAAAAATCGCGATATACAAGTTTTTTTGTTAAAGATCGTGGCGCAGACTTACAAAAAAATGTTGTTTTACAGTTTGAAAGTGTTTTTTTGTAGCTAAAGTCATTAATAAAAAATTGATAGAGTCATGTGTGTAAGTTAGCGTTTTTTTGTATGCGGTCGGAGCACCCACCACCTTAAACAAGACGACGACGGTTAACATTTCTTTTCACATAAATTCTTCAATCAAACAATAATACAAAAATAACAAGACTTTCTTTCCGATCGAAAATGACATCATCGCGAAATAATTGTACAACACAATTGTATTCGTTTTCTTGGTCAAATACTCATCATCGCGATGCGATTTAATTTTTTATCTAAATCCGCGATTTTCGAGGTCATCATACAATATAATATATAATCGTTATGAAATTATAAAATTAGCGTAAAGGTTCAACAACATCGATGGTGCACTATGTGTAATTATATACATACACATGTACGGGGAATTAACATTTATTCAACCTTTTAGCTTTCGAATAATAAAAGATATAAGGTCAAGCCGCCCATATTAGGAGTGCTGGCAAAATATTAAAACTATAATTGGAAATTACATGGCCATTAACTATATATGTTGAAGAAAAAAAAATTGTTCGAACGACAAAATTGGTTTCCGCATGATAATGATAAATAATTTACACACCTCATATAATTGTGTGTCCGAAAGCTCTAAATAACGTCAAACATATAACAACAACTTTCAATTTTAGATTAGAATCTAAAATATTTTGATTAGAGCCCCATATAAAATTATAACGATTTAATTGTGGTCACGAATGAAATCGTACGTTTTTGAATGAAGGTTATTGTTGGCACCGTGTCAATACGAGGGGAGTACCAAAAGTTTGATAAGTTGACCAGGAAAAAAAAACAAAAAAAATTGTTCACTATTGATCCACTTTTCAAATCAGTCTTGCTTTTAAGCTTATCAAGTTCTGCATTAACCGCATCAATTATCGCGTACTGTATTTTTGAAAATAATCAGAACTCACAAGGTGCTCGATCGGAGTAATATTGTGCTGGTCGTACTACTTCAATGAGATCGCAATAAATTTACTTGTTTAGAACGCCACCATTCTTAGTTATACATTTTGCAATTACCATCTGACCCTTTTCCAGAGAAATAGCAGGTACAAGATATCGGATGAAGTAAACTGACATCATTACTTTTACGCGTGGGGTTGCTCCTGTTTGGTTTCCACATCATACTGTTAGAACCAAGTTCGACATCAGTAACGACTTTATTTAAGTTGCTAGACTGCCTATTTTCGAATTTATTTTCGAAAAATTTAGAAAAGTGCACTCGAGCCTCTTTATGCCTCATTTAAAATTGTGGAAACCAACGAGCAGATTTTTTCGAGTATTCTCGTGTCAATTTTGGAGTCGAAACCACAGTAATGTCATCAGTGAGAGATTCGGCTTCTCGGGGCCTTGTAAACCAACGCGTTGGTGGTGAAAAAGAAGTCCCATAAAACAACTGCAGGATTTGGTATTTCTCATTTTTACAAAAAAAAACATTTAAGAGGCACTTACTCATTGAACCTTTGTTACTTTCCTCGTATAAACAAACAATCAACTGTTTGTATATATAGTCTAGCATCCCTATTCTATACACTATCAGGTTGATAAGACGAAGTGATTGTATTATAACATCGATTTGATAAAACATGAGCGCGAGAGAGAGGCGGCGCGTTAGCAAGAATGTTGTGTGCACGGTTGAATGAATTCATTGTTCAATTTACATTACCACGATACACTATTTTATTATTGTTGAGCTTAATAGAAATAAATAGTTGATCTACATTCTAGTTAATCATGAACATATATACATTTTTTTTGTATAGTTTTGTAATATAGCTTTAATAGAAAAAAACCGCAATAATATAGAAGTTAAGTGAATGTACGCGAGTTAGAATTTTTTTTGGTGAGGGAATTTTATATAATTTCAAATCGAGTTGCTATTATATATTGTGTACTGGGTTTGGTCAAGATTGATCTAGATCAAATTGGAGTTTTGTTTACTCAATACCACATAATTATAACGATTGTGAGGTCATATGTAAACCTTTATGCTGTTTTCTTTGCTATACTTGATTCATAATTCTGCCCCAGAACCAAACAACTTGGTTTGACCACAGCTTTTTAAGAGTGCCTGATTTTACAGTCTTCTACGTAACTTTAACAAAACTAAATGTAACGATATCGTGAGCTTTATAGTCAGGCTATCATTCCACTTAAAATATAGTGGCCCCCAAGTTTAAATCAATCGATTTGTGACAAAACATATGAGTTGTGAAAGCTGTACTACTATTTTCAACTGTGCATACAAGTGTTATTCTTAACCATGATTGCAGGACTGGTAATATTGTAATATTCTTTGTCTGTTCTTGGTTTTATAAATCGAAGCATTATTTGCAACCTTAACACGAGTTATGATCGATCTTCAAAACTGGGTGATCGCTTAAAATGTGAAAATAATCGCGACATACAGCATTTAAGCTACTTCGTACATTATCTTAGGAAGAATTATCGGAGGAGGAAAATTTTTGGTTGACTACCAAGGAGGATATTCCGTTCAAATCAGTCAGTCACTGATCAAGTTTTTTATTACGGATGATTCTTTTCAAGTACATAGAATAAAACATTTTGTGATATTCAACAGAAATTCCTTGATTTCAAGCATGCCTATGACTCGATCAATCGAGAGAGGCTATGGTAGTATTGAGAAATACCCAACAAAGACGTACATAATGCTGTGTTAAATTTTGCAATCAGTTCTGGGGTCCCTGATTCTAACTCATGTTAGAATACATTATTTGTAAAAATGAATACTTTACAGCATTGCGAAAAGTGTGAAACAGGATATCAAGGTCCAACCTCTACGTTCCGAAATCAAAATGTCTTGCAAATGTGGATAAGCTAATCTTGTACAGATTGCTGATTATACCCGTTTGTCATGTATGGAAGTGATAGTTCGACCTTGATGGATAAGTACGTGAGATGACTTCAACTATCAAGATCATGAGTGCAATATATATATATATATATATATATATATATATATATATATATATATATATATATATATATATATTTATAGCACATGCTGAGTTCTTTGCAATACCGAGTTCACGAGATTGGAAATTAAATGGAAATTCCTTATATCATGCGCCAAATCAAAGGAATGTCAGTACGGTTCGATTACGATCTGCTAGATGATCCAAATATAATGGTACAGCGATCGTTACGAGCTGCTTTTCGGTAGGTGTATAGTGCGATCGTGTAAGGATGGCTCGTGATCAAAACCGATGGAGAGTACGATTGTTAACAAGACACTCGAGTTCTGCTAGATTAGTTATTAAAAATCGTGTGACTGTTTTAATATATCTCAGTATAGTCAATAATTGTAATACAATCTGGATAAACCGTTGGTCATTTTGGAAATACAATGATCAGGTGATTTCATTTTTTGATAGCTGCTACATTTCTGAAGTAAAGAATCATTGAACGTCTGTTTCATCTGCGGTTTTTCATAAATAACCCTCTTGCATTGTATTTAACCAAGCCGAAATTCATTTTTGATCACTTTTTTTGTATCTCTAATCTGTTTTCAAAACAGGGATCAAGGCACTCCCCAGTGGTTCGCGGTTCGCTTATTTACGTCCTTACTTCTACGCCATTACAGCCAATTCGAGGACGTGGGGCTATAGGTCCGATTTTCCTAACCATCTGCACATTGCATAGCTTCATACCAGTCTAAAGTACTGGCATGGAAGATGAGTCGGCCCATGAGTTCTGCACTCCAACAGGAGGTCATAGTTGTGTTCATTCACACCACCGATGGATAGTATTTTGGGTATTTCATGGATTTAGCTATCCGTCATTTCAGTTGTGAGTTGAACAGTGTGCAGAGGCTTCATTTAGTTAGAAACGTTAACCATTAATTGATGATTGTTTAAATCTTGATATAACATAAGGAAACGGTACAAGTTGTATGTTGAAAGTAGTTAACCTTATGTTGCCACTTTTAGTTGTAAACTCATAATAAATGCACATTAAAGGCTCTACAGCATCGTTAATTTTGAATGTTGTCCCAAAGGTATATGTCTAATATATATGCAGTTCTAAGCTCAGATACTTAAACAACACCTACCCATTAAACTTTTGATTACTTAATTACACATACACATTGATTGTGCCTCCCGGCGACAAAATATATCCCGTTACACTGATTAACTCGGTAGCTAAAAAAAAAACAAAAAACGACGAATCATACATTTCGAATTAAATATGCTTAATCGATAATAATCCGGCCAATCGATTAAAAACCGCTATTAGATAATTCCAAACGATTATAACGCATTTCCAAATAATTTCGCGATATCATTCAACAGACAAAAAAAGGTCATGTAGATTACATCTCGCGATTTTATTATAATTTCGACGCTTTTAGCAACCCAAACCGCACGCAAAAAAATTCTTTAATTTAATTAAACGAAAGTCATTGAACTTGCATACTCGTATACACACACTCGGTCGGAATATAATGTAAACCCGCCCACTAGTAATTTCAAGATATGTACATGTGTAATATGTTAACATGAAATCAACAGCATCGATGATACAGCGGAAAACGTTTTCATCTCATTTCAATTTAATTTTATCCGGAAATACTTAATAAGTATCCGCACTCCAAAGATATTCGTTTAAAAAACAAAATAAAAAAAAAACTTGTTTTTTTTTTATTTATATTTTCGCGAGATAAAAAACGCGAAATGACAATTTTTTTTATGTATGTATGTATATATAGATTCCGTTATGTTATTTTTTGCATAAATCAATTTAATTTTAATTTATGATCAATTTTGTATTGTATATAAGGAAACATGGAAGTACGAGATATGATACATCGCGCGATGTTAGATAATCGCGAGCTTTATATACACTTTCCCTGTATATACATACAATACTTAAATTGAATAATTTCTTAATTAAATATGTTGTATAATTAATTTTGTAATTAAAAATTCTTCTTAAAAAATTATCGCTGGATGAATAATTATGTGCATATATGTGTAAACGCGCGTGAGCTTTTGCGAAAAGCTTTCTCTTTTTTTTTTGTGTAAATTTCAATTTGCATGATGTTGACATTTTGATTGGCGTCTTTCATTTGGATTTAGTAATCTAATATGACACGCTAATTTGTTAATAAACTCAAATTTCTATTCGACGTGATTTTGGCTCAACAAATTAATTAAGAATACGAGTAGTTTCCGGTAGAATGGTAAAAAATGATTTTTTTTGACAATTTCATTAATTTTGCGATGTTTTATTATTTTTCAGATCTATCACAGCTATCAGGTAATTATATTATAAGTTAAGGCAGTTTTGCGTATGTTGCGGCTCTATGTCATATAGATGGCTTTATTCGATTATATTAAAACGTGTGGTTGAAATGTCGAGCTTTAGGCAAAAGTCAACTGTCGCTTGTTTCAATTATGTGAATTATTTCTGTCTGTTGCTCTAATATTTATGCTGTATGTTTAAATAATCTCCCAGACAATCTACCACTATAGGCTAAGCAATACTGTGAATGCATATTTTGATTGTAAATAATTGACACCTACGTAAATATAATTCTAGTGCAAAACCAGACGATATATTTTAGTGTAAGAAAGGCGAAAACAACGGCTATATGGCGACCAAATCTTAATACAAAATCATCATTACCTTCATCGTTTCGCAACTGGACATTATAGATTAGAGACAACATAGTTTTCGCAACTCTATTCCACCAATATTTCTCATCGTATTCAGACTCATCGTCTTCTAGGCAATTATTGACAGGACCAATGATGAAGAAATCGCGCAAGACGATAGATAAATTGGACGATAGTGGAAAAGTTATTAGTAATGTCAGCAGTAAATCAAATTTTTGTATATAATAACCATGAACTGTTCAAAATCTGACTATCCAACTATTAGAGATAAAATAAGTAAAATATCGGCTAATTGTTTAGTTGTTAAAGCTTCTTAACTGGAAAGAGTCGAAATTTACATTTGTTTTAACAGGTGTTAGTCAATAGTAGTCTGGAAATGTGAGCCTTATGATATAAATCTCAGAGTTACCCTGCGCTTTTACGATCTTATTACTGGACTGGCAAGCTATAGATACAATTACGGGATGGAGTATCTCGTTATTTATTAGTCCAGTTGTGAATATAACTGCTTGTAATAATAATGATTTGTAGTGATTTTGTCCAATGTTTTAATGTTAAATTTTTATTGATATTGTTATGTAAACCTGAATCAACTGCCAATGATGTTTATGATATCTTAATCTTTTGTGTATCAAGATATAATTAAGTAGAGATATCAGTATAAAGTTATAAATACCATATCAAGCTATCTAACCTTAGCTGTCGAAAACTTTAACATTATTAGTTGTCCAAATACGATTAAGCTTTTTTCAACCGTTGGTGGACGATTTAGTATACTAAATGAAGTCCTGGATACAAATAAAATATCTTCAATATTCTCAAAACTGAATCAGGTACGATTTGACATCATCATCATTATTGAAATTTCTACCATTCAAGAGGTTTTGTAAAGATCGAAACAAAAAGTAATCAGATGGTGCAAGATCAGAACTATATGGTGGATGTGGCAAAACATCCCAACCAAGCTCCAATAATTTTTGCCGAGTGACCAAGAAGTGTGTGGCCTTGCATGCGTTTCTTTCAGTTCATGAGGAACCCATGTATGTGATACATGAAGCTTCTCTACAATCTCACGTGTTGTGCTGTGACAATCCGAATCGATTTTTCCTTTGATTAGATTATCAACTTCAAATGGACGACCAAATCGTTTTTCATCTTTGAGTGAAAAATTGCCAGAATGAAATTTGGCACTGCCGTTATTTTAATGTTTCGTCACCATAAACAGCACATAACTTTTTGTGAGCTTGCGATGCGTTTCCCTTTGCGGAAATAAAAAAGCAAAATATGATGAAAATGTTCCTTTTGATTTTCCATTTTCAACGAACGCCAAACGAAAATTACGAAACCGATCAAAAAAGTTTTTTTACTGATTGACAGCTGAATTGGCAACTGTCAAATAACAAAATGCGTTTTACATTTGTACTAAGTCTGCAAACTTAAAAGTTCAACTGGAGCCGTCTATTTGTGAAATCCGCAATTACTTAGTTGCCAACCTAATAAATTGCTACTTGAAATTACCTCCCTCACATCCCACTCTATAATATCGTTCGAGCTTTTCAAACATATCATCAACAAACACTCCTTCAACATTTGTCAATGACTATACTCTAATGACGGAAATGTTGGCTGAAAACTAAGAATAGTGAAATTCTATGATCGATACCTATGAGGGATTCAAATGATGCGTCGTTTCTGATCTAGGTACAAATTGCTTCACATAGACACAATTTGTACCGAAGATCAAAGACGACAGCTTGCGTATATATTAAGGCTCTATATCATATAGATGGCTTTCGTTGATTATAAACTTATAAACTATATTTTCGTTGACTATATTTTTGAAAATTGATTCATCGAACTGTGAAGATTGAATCATGTTCTAATGATGAATATGAGCACTGAAGTTCATTTAAATTTTGGTTTGCAGGCGGCGAAAGTCAATTGCCGTTTTTTTCAATTACTTGATTTTTTTCTGTCTTTAGCGATGCAGTTAGTACTTCATTGATACTGGTATGTTAAACGGAACTAACTGCCATTTTATTTATCATGCCTTAATGATTTTTGTATCGAAGTGATCGTAGTAGGCAAATTATTTTTTAATTGTAGTCAAAATTTCAAGATTCCTTACTTGAACTGTCATTTAACAAGAGTTGTCCAAATACGATTTAGATTTCGGCCATTCTTGGTAGATGGCTTTGTTTAAATGTTGAGGCAAAGCTATTTCTATAGACCATGTAAAATTACTTAAAGCATCACTTTACTGAAAACTATTCATGTAAAAGTATTCTTGATTCAGATCTATCCAGAGTTTTGTAATACGAATCAAAGTTTTCAAACGTATCAGTTGAACATCTATCAATGGAAGATTTTTTTGTAATGCTGGAAATTTTGGGGCATAATATACCAAGATTTAGTGTAATTTCATGGTCGGCACCTATGAGGGCTTTAAACAACGCGACGTTTCTGATTTTCGTTATACAGATTGTTTCACATTCTTTCTATCATTTTTGAGGTTACAATCAGCTACCTTGGTTGACTTTGCTAAAATTAGCCATTGGCAGGAGACATTTGTTTTTTTTAAATATAGAAGCTAAGCTGTTACGGAAAACTGACGAAAATTAACTTGAAAAAACTTTCAGCAAATTTAGTAATTTCGTTCTCGACGTAATCAATGTACGAGTACTTACATAGGTCTTCATTACGAATATACGACGATAAATCTATTATGTCAGAAAGATTATTTTGTTTAGTGTCGGGTCCAGAGCGGTTTAAAAACTTGTTTGAAAAGCACTAGCTTATAATATGTATAGATATGGACGATTTTCTTTTATATGGGCTTTCCATCTAAGCTTAGCATCGATAGTCCTACCAGTGCCACATTTAATTTCGATGTACTTGGACCATAATTTAGTTAATGGTTTTAAACTGTTCAATAACAGTTCCTCGTAGTTGTTGACATTATCGATACTACTGATATTGATGCCATATAAGCAGCTGATTGCCTTTTCATTCGGTTGTTTTCCTGCTTTAGATTATTATATAATGACTTCTGACACCCTCCATTGTGACAGTACATATTAAACTGAACCAATATAATCAAAGCTTTTCGTAGAATCAATGCTTTGCTTGTATATGCTGGAGATGTGCTTCCAAGATAATCTACAACTCTTATCTTTTTTTGAACATTCAGTTACTGGTCCATCCTAAATTTGCATTTCTTTAAAGTATTGGTGGAATTCAAATTAAAGATCATTTTGGTGTTTAAGTTGCCCGCCAGATGACTATTATATGCCATTTGTTAGCTGAAATTTTAATGTTCAGTTATTTAAGTCTAGTTTTGTCTTGATATGAATCTTAACTGCCCATTTCAATTTCATCGCTATCTTGTTCTGTATACTAGAAAACACATAAGGTCTCGTCATTGATATGTCGCAATCTAATCAAATAATGACGTCAGTCAAAATACAACTATATACCAATGTTATATGATAAGAATGACCAACAAAATCACCCGGCTATAGAACTCACGAGTTCAAATGTAAATTGTCGGTACACCTGGCTAATAATCATATCACAGCGCAAAACAGTGTCAATGCAAAGTAAAAATCAATTATTCGCGACACCAAAACAAAACATTTTAATTAATTAATTTAATTAAAAAAATTTATATATCTTATTAGTATTGCACACAGAATTGGTCTCGTACACACATATACAGAATAAGCGCGATAATAGCGTTTTTACGTTTTAGCGTATTTTTATAATGTTGTTGTTGTACAAATTGTGATAATGATTTTTCGCATTTCTACAAATATTTGTACTTGTCGACGACGATCATGGTGCGCGATAATATCGCACTCGCGCTAATATACTCTATACTCCAAGGTTGATTATATGTTGTTTTATGCAAATATTTGACTTGATGACATTGTCAACTGATTACAGATATCAATATTGGAATACTGGTTTGTATATTAGCGTCTCAGATTTTAGACATCTTCATTGCACGCAGCTGAGCGCATATATGCATCGTTATAAGAGCATCTCATTGTTCATATATATTATATTTAAAAATGTAATTAAATTTTCCATATTGTTCCACATATGTTTGTTTTAATTATAGCGGAAATTAGTAAAACACTATAAACCTAACCATTGTTCGAGTATGTACTCGTATATGGTGTATATGGATGGGCGCAAAGTAGTTTTGCATCTGGTATAATTTAATAATAATTTCAACTAGAAGACATAAAGAGGTCAAGTACTTTGATCACATTATAAATGTGAATTGATACACACACACACACACACACTCTATAAAAACTAAACGCAGACCACATACGTATATATACTGTGTATATCTTTAAGATGCTAATCGTTTGAACTTTACTTAATCGTTAAGCCACTTAATTATTTAAGCTCTCTCGCTCTACACAAACGGATTCATGCTGTATAAATTTAAACAAATCTTTGTCTCAAGACAAATGTATATATTGTATTATACAACGATGATTTCATGAATAATTTTTGTTGTATATACTCAGTCAATCGACTCGTTTGGTCTTTAACACATTTTATTTATAAAATGTTGATTCATTTCTTGAATTTGTGTATTTTTTTTTGTATTTTGCGACAATCACCAGATGAATATATACCCAAGACTCATTTGCATAATGACAATAAATCTCGCGATATATAGAATAGACAATTCGTAGATATATCGGATCAAATTATCTATGGCTAATTGTTTGTATACCGCCAACTCGAATCGATATACGCAATCCCACTATAAACCGTCTCAAGTCACGTGCTATAAATTTTATGTGTCGGCACACAAATCGTGTTCATGTGTCTTATATACACCATAATAGAAATGTAATATTTGTACATATATATGTTGTACTTAGCTAAATTTCCGTTGTTTCATATACAATTTATTGTCTGAAAAGTAATTTTATATGTTCTAAGTACAAAAGTGTCAGTTTGTACAGGGTGAGTACAAACCTGTAAGAAACTGATTTTTATATAAATATATATATATATATATATATATATATATATATATATATATATATATATATATATATTTATATTTATATATATATATATATATATATATATATATATATATATATATATATATATATATATATATATATATATATATATATATATATATATTGGTTATGGCATCACCCTGTTTCAATATAATAAGTAATTAACCGCGAACTTTTATTGATTCGACATAATGCAATAAATATTACATTTATTGCTGAATGCGTCATATATAGTTTTAAAACCGCACCTAACTACTTACAAAATGCACTGTAATTGTTTTATGTATTTTTGGCGGTTAAATTAAATAGCGAGTGGTACAAGTGATTGCACGATAATTTGTTTTAGTTTCAACGAGTTAAATTTTTATGTACCAACTGTATTCTGGTGAAATAGAATAGACTTTAAGTTATGAAGTGCGATCTACGTGAGGTGATATACGTAAAGGCAGCAAACATGATTCGTCTATTTGTTGCCCCTACATATTGTTTTATAACTCCAATTATTTCTCTTTAGCAAAACGAGAGGCATTTATTCTCTTGATATGAATTGAGAAGTGATCCACCATTTGATGAACCCAAACATTGAGTTCGCTTTGAGTATGACTCCATCTATATGCCTATTGAACGGTTTGAGATTTAGGTAAAATGGTCAGTTATGGTTGTACAACTCACTAAGACCATTTATATCTTCTTGTAATATGTCAGTTTCGCCCCTTAAAAGAAGAAGTTTCCATGATCCAAATGATAAATACGAGCTGAACGATTTTGCAAATTTGAACGAAAATCCAAATACTTCCAAACTTGGTATTACGGTT
This sequence comes from Tipula lateralis, assembly GCA_963932295.1. NCBI lineage: Eukaryota > Metazoa > Arthropoda > Insecta > Diptera > Tipulidae > Tipula > Tipula lateralis. Next base: position 146,042,773 of record OZ010736.1, read on the forward strand.
ATAATTAATGTCCTACTGGTTTCTTTCCATTTCATTGGTGGTTTAAGCTGAAGATATTTCTATGTTGGATGAATCAACAACCTATATTTGGTTGAGGTTTATTATTTGTGATGAATTACCATTATTCTCTATTGGACTATATATGGATTGGACAAAAGAAGCTTCAGATATATTTATCGGGTGTTATTAAATTTTACGTTTGGTTTAGAACCAAAATGGTTGTTTTCAAAATTCTTTAGATAATGTCTCAATATTTGAAATTGAACCACTTAGACCAAACTTAAACCATGATTATTGATGAGCTTCTGATTTTCTCATACTCGATTCAATCTGAACTTGCATTACGTTGCATTTCATAGATTTTTAACGATGATATAGGACGCTTTTGATGGTGCTCTTGGTTAGATCAGTACTCTAGTCCAATATTTAATACAGGTAGACTCTTAGCTTAACATTTAATACTATAACTAACTACATTTTGAACAAGTAGAGCTCAGGTTGTCAACCCATAATACCAATATACTCAGTAGAGTACGATCGACAGTTCTATTAGTTCTAATATATATCTAGAATATATATTTCGTAAATTTTTAAAACTTAACATTTATATGACACCAATGCAACATTTTCTTGTGTAACCAAATAATGTCACAACGAAATTCTAATCAGTTCTAATATTAGGCTAGGCGTGATCTATTTGGTCTCTCGATTTATAATAAATGAATAAGGGACATTTATGGTAATTTTAACCAAAGTACTCTTCTATATGCTAAGTAGGTTGCTTTCAATGGTTTTACTATAGCTCCTTTATTCTATTAAAATAGTTGGACAGTTGGGTTAGTAACGATGAATTCAATTATAAGATCTCTACAGCGCCGCTACAGTTAATTCAAAGGAAAATAATATCATTCATTCTTTCGGTTTTTACTGTAGTCAGATTATTGACGGTATAGGACAACATTAGTTTTCAATCCTTTTGTTAATATTGGACAACTGTGCCAGCATATACAGATTTCTTAACCCTTTTTATAAATTATAGACAGAAGAAACCCCTGACAAATGATATTGTCAACGGTTCCAAACTCGACTAATTTTGTATATAACCATGATGCAAAGCTATTTCATAAGTGTCAAAAAATGGTTTCAATTATGCTTACATCATCCATGAATAGTTTTATTTTGATTTTATTTAACGTTGACATTTAATAAAATATAAATTATGGTTTGGAAATAAACGTTCACATTATGTTTTGAAGATAATATCTTTCAAATGGTGCACATTGTTTGACTCGATCTGACATACTCTTTCCAGAGCATTTTCCATAATTTTTCTTACAATTTCAGGTCCCAGCGCCCTTCCTTCGTCTCGTGCATTGGCCTTAAGCTATTATATGGTTCTTGCCTCTTCAGCATGCCTTACTGTTAAGGTGGCCCTACATATCTTATTCTATATCTCTGGTTTTGAAAAAGATGTTCAATCATTGCCCAATATTGAATCCCATTCACATTTACCGCAACTTGTTCGTCTTTTTCAAAAAATAATGTCCACACGGTAAAAAATTGTGTACTCATTTTTAATCAAATTAGGGTTACATAATAGTCCACACCAAATTGAGATTACATTTTAAACTTTCGCTGAGGTTAAAATCAAAATTTAACCCGACAAAAACATACTATGTAATATTTTTGAAATTAAAAGATGTTTAAGTAACTAAAATTTATTTTTAATTCATATTTATTAAACTATAGTAAATAAATGTAGATTAAAATTTCGTTTACGGAACGCTAAACATTTTTAATCTCAACAACTTACCGAGGAATATTCGATTAATGCAAGATTTTTGAGTAATGAAGGTTACATTTCAATTCATTAATCTGTGATTACAGATTAAAATACATTTTTAGGATTATAATTTCATAAAAACATTTTCATTTTTAATTTTTTATTTTTATTATTATAAATATATGTACATATAAAAATACAAAATATTTTAGGCATTTCATTAATTTTATAAAATAAATAAATCTATAGTAAATAGGGTTACAAAATACATTCCTATTCCATAATTTTATAGTTTTCGAAAGGTTTTTCAATTTTTAATTTAATATAATTTATAAAATGTTCTTGATAGTAAAATTAATTTCATAATAATTCATTTTTTCGTTAAAAGTAACAATATAATATAAATCTAGACTAAAGTATACTCTTAAATTTTCCAAACTGATTTCGATGATTTAAAAATAAAAATAGTTATTTTCTATAGTGAAATCCTGGATCAAATTCAAATCAAACCACTTAGTAGCAATACATTTAACAAAACTACTTTTTAAATATTGAAAAAAATTTCAATTAAGTTACCAAATGGCTTTGATTTGTTGATTTTAAAAACGTTAAGTCCAATAAAAATTGAAAACGTCATTATTAAATTTGATATGATAAACATAGAAAATTTTAGAGAGCAGGTCCAATGCTCCTAAAAATGTAAAATCGACAAACGGTCAAATTATTTGTTTATCAAGTTGAATGTAATACTGTGATATTGCTTCCCTTTTTGGACCAGCTGCAATTGTTGTTCATATCAAAGAACACAACACAATTTTTAGATAAATACACGTCTTGGTAGTTTAGAAAAACTACCAAGACGTGTATTTATCTAAAACAAAAAAGTTAAAAAAAATATTATCTATACAAATTGTTTCAATTATGTCGTTAGATCTGCCTTTATTTAGCTATTTTATTTAATAATATAATTTCCAAAACCATCAAGGAATTAGCAAACTTTTCAGATACGGATATTCAAAGCTTACGTCTAAATAAAATAATTAAATAGATGCTTTCGGTAACAATAATTAAAATTAAAATAAAAAATAGTTTTGAAGAAGTAAAACTAGTTACTGACATCTTCAAACTGAACAATTAATTCAACACCTTTTTCCAGCTAAGAAGATTTTCATTGTTGGGTTCCAAGCTGAAAGAATAATTTATCATTAGGAAAATGTCATGTACTTCAAATAATATTAAGCTCACTTCCAAATTTTTGAAAATTATCACCCGTTGTTAGTTGAAGAACGTTTTCCATTTGGTCACATTCCAATTCAACAAATGTTAAGATTGGTCTTCATATTGAATTTCAAAATCATATAAAATCTAAGATAAGTTAATCAAATTATCAATGTTGGTAACATAAGATGTCGATAAACTTACTAGTTCTGGCTTATAAAAATAAAATGGAAAGGTGATAATTTATTCCTTGCTTAAGCGGAAGCCCTTTTATACTGTTCGTTTTAAATTAAATTTTATTGCCTCAAGCTGCACATCGCCGACACAGGTTTTAAAAATTTCTTTATCATCTTTATTTGAACCTAACCTGGTCAATGACGATTCATTAGTGGTTACTAATTTTCTTTTTTCGCAACTGACCAAACGTGCTCTCAATTTTATGTCGTTTATTGTTAATGTTTTTTTGGGCAATTCCCGAAGTTTTTCCTCAAAAAATTACTGAGTAGTTTTTAAAAAATTAGTCTGCTTGCTTTAGAAAGAGTGTTTTTGGTCATATTCCTTCAATATTTCTGATCCTTCCAAAATGTCTTCCAAAAACCTGTGCAAAGCCTTTAGATAAACACCTAAAAATTCAATTGGCCGGTGCTATCAAAATACCATTGTTTCAAAGAAAACTGCGGTAGTTACTTTCAATTGGTATATTATTTACCACTAAAATTTGTATGGTATTAAAAAAATCATGAAATATCTGTATTATACTCACTTAAATGTAATGAATTACTGGATGTTAAATTTTCCATTTTTAATAATTTGTTTATATTTTCATTTTCTATTTTATAGTTAACTTAGATTAAAAAATTAAATTAACCATTTCCATTAAGTTCACTATCACACTTTTAAATTTAACTTAAAACTAAATTTAATATTCATGCAGAATCATGTTCGTCTAAACCAAACAAAATAAATGTGATTTCCAGTTATTAAATATTTTGTTTAATCAGATGAAATTAAATTTTAATAAGCTTTACTTAACTTTTAATATTATTGAGCTGAATTTTAATATTCACTAATTGAAAGTTATTATATTACTGATATTGGTAATAATATTACTTCATTTATAATCCAAATTTAGTATAAAAAATATTTAATGTTTTGAAATACTTATAATTTAATCTAGTAAGGTTACAAAAATGATAGTAAACTTTTGTAAGGATTAAAAAGTAGTATCATATTTTTTACCGTGCAATATTACTTTCTGAAGTGATTTTACATTCATTTCATTAGAATGCATTAGATCTTAAACAATTATTCTTGGATTCTACAATGTTATTAGCTCACGTGACCAATGAGGTAAAAATATAGGTCTCATCATTCATTATGAATTTGTGAATAAACAAACTCGTTGTTTTGTAGGCACAAGTTTTGAGAACGACAACTATATTGAATCATTTGGTTTTAGCTCATGAACCTATTGAACCTTATATGAAAAAGGTGAAGCCAACTGCTACGAACACCGCCTGGTGGAAGTTTCAGGGTTTTGCTCAATCCTCACTTGGATCCGAGGAATGCTCACATTATTAATAACTTCATGATGTCTTCCACCATGCTGAAGATCATAGACAGCCTTTTGTTGCTGAAAATTCTGAACCAATCAGTAAATTGTTGGAGCGCTTGGTGCACTTCAAACACGACAAAAAAAACTTTATATGGGAGAAACTCAAGTAGGGGTCCTACACAACCGTGAAATATTAATGATACTAAGAAGCCGTATTGCTTCAAATCATGGTGGGATTACCTCAATCAAACTACGGACGAGTTGATCTGTATGATAATGGTTTTAATCGGACGAGTGTGATTATGGCCTCTTTTGGTCTAGACGACAATTTTAGAGATGGCTTCTATACTTAAAAATACATTTAATATTCTGTTGAGAATTTTAACTCACATCACATCATTTCCCATGTTTTTTTATTTAAGACTTGGCTCGATTGATAGGTTACCATGCAGCCACAGGTCTAGTTTTACAATATTTTATATTACATAACACAAAAAGATAACTGAATATTCTCCATCTACATCATGCATTTCCTTATAAGATAAACCTTCCTCACTCATTACTCTGGTTAGATTTCTTGCATTGCAGAGGATGCTGAAGGGTGGATCTGAAACAATTATATTCCAGGCAGATCAATATGAGATGTTCAACATCCCCAACCTGTCACATAACCCTCAACCCTTGTCCTCACTTATTTGACTATGTTTCAGTTTGATTCTCTCGATTAAACTCAGCATTTGTTCATCTCCTCCACGAGGTTCTCAAATGAGTATCGATATATTCACACTAACGTTTCCTCCACATAGTCCTTTCTCATTCAAATTACAATTAGTTCATTACAACGAAATGTTCAATAAATTTGTTTGTTCGCTTTTACCGGCCAATTAATACGTTACCTTACCGGATACTTAAATGCAACAAGTGAAGACTATACATTGAATGTTTGAAATATGTAATCTTGTCCTTATCAGTGTGATATTATCAAAAACAATTGCATATTGAATTTAGAGTGTTTTTACATACCGGAAAATAAAATTAGGGCAACGATAAGATATAGGGTTTCGGAAGAATTCAAATTTTTTTTTATCGCCCAAAGTCCATTTACTTACATCACAATAAAAATATAATTTGTAGAACGTTTCGAAGATAAACATTTCAAGCACTTTATAAAAATCATAAAATTATGAAATGCTATATATAGTGTGTGATATAATATACTAATTGGCACAATATAACCAAAAACACAATGCTGGTTACAATATATGTAATTTACACGACTTTTGTTGTAAAGTGAAACTCGTTGACATCACCGCGCGCGCTTACAATCGATACATGCATATATAAAGAGTTTCTCAATAAGAGGTTTTATTTTGATATTTCAAATTTTATTGTACAGAGGAAGATTTGCCATTAACATTTGAAAACGATATCAGCCAAATGGCCGAGCGGCTACGTATGCAGCACCATATCCTTCATGAAATGGCCAATTCGCACATTTACGGCTGTACGTTTCTTTAAGGACTGGAATCGTAGCACTAAGGAAAAAATTATAAGGCTGTTAAAACACACGATCCCGGTGGCCATTGTGATCACTACTTCGAGAAATAACAACGTCAGGAAACTTTTCTTGTAAAATTGCAATTGTTTAGTTGCTTGTGTGGCACGTAACCCCTTGTTGCTGAAAATAAACGTCGTCCACATCAATATTTTCTAATTCTGGCCATAAAAGATTATTAATCATAGCTCGGCCATTTTCAAAAAAGTAAGGTTCGCCAGCTGAAAACCCGCACCAAACAGTGACACGTTGAGAACGGAAAGACTTTTCAATAATCTTTCTTGAATTTTTTAAGCCTCCGAGGTGGAAATGGGTCTCACTCTGAAGATGATTTTTTAGGATGTATAATTCCAGAGATCGACGAGGAATCGACAAACCTGGGTTTTCTTCCTCAATACGGGCTATAGCAGCAATATTCACGATTCGTCACATAACTAACCTGTCCCAATAGCTCAAATTTTTTCACTACTTTCAAAACTGTGACAAAATTTTCACCATTTTTGTAGTGAATGTAAACAATTTCAATGCCATGTTGCCCAAATAGTAGGCTATTCATAATAACACCTCTCATTAGAAAACCTTTTATATATATACCGTCCAAGTCAGGTTTCATGTGTATTAGGGTTGGTGACCGATTTCGATACCGAGGCCTTGTCGTTCCAACAAACATATACACACCCTAAACATGTCACAATTATATTACATTAACGACCTCAAAGTGTTTATGCGCTCTCGAAAATATGTGTATTGTCAATTCGTAACCAGGCCATTAATTTATTGTCAACATACAATTTGTGTAAAATTTCATAATTTTCAATTAAATTAATATCGATAAAATTATTAAAAACAATAATTATTTATGTTATCAGCTAAATAAAAAACTAAACAATAAAAAATGTCTTGGGAAATTGTTTTAATTCACTTAAGCTGTTGTATATAGTGAATGTGTACACATAGTACTCAGTTAAAATTGGGACACCCAGTAATTTGGTTTCGTTTTGTTCGTCGCTCGCTATACAATTCGAGTACATTGAAGTGCTTTAGTTTAGTTTCAAAATCTTATGTGCGTTTTATAAGGTAATTTATATCGTATCGTTAAACAATTTTATTTTTACAACAATATAATCATTAAATAATCATCATCATTCATGCTAACATAATTAAATTGCATAAATCATAAATAAAACGAAACTCGGTTGTTTATAAAAATGTAAGTTTTTTAATTAGTTTTAATCATATTTTGATCTTACTGTGCGCTGTGTTCGTTATGTACGAGTACATGATTTTATGTGCTCCAAATATAATCGAGGCTTATAAGATTTATAATTTTCTGCTTCCATTCACAAAATCTCTAAAGTGGAATAATACTTATATATGTATATAAAATATCGAATTAATTTATATTTTATTAATTAATTTTGAAACAAATATAAGATAAAATCAATCGTTAGTAAACCGCTAAATATAGTTTATATGGTTTAATTAATTTTGGGAAGACCACTAATTAATCGGTATATTGATTATTGTTGTGTTGTTAAATCTCTTGGAATTAATAATTAATTAGCACAATACGGCGAAGCGATGTCAAAACTTTCTTTTCGATTCATTCCAAATTTTGCGTATCAAACGCAATCCTTTTACTTTCTATATGTCTTAACGGTCGTCATGATGAAATGTTTGATTCTTGAAACACGATTTGATTGTATTGCTAATAGCCAGTATATAACTGGGTGTCTCAGCGTGGCACATATTCCTGAAGATGTATAACTCTTATTATATTCACAAAAATTTAGATGCGCTGCACATTCGAGGAAAAGTAGATCCCAATCACTGAACTCGGTCTCAAAATGAAGTGTGAAGCGTGTATAGCTTCATGTTATTTGAATAGTATTAAAGTGAGTTGTAAATTCATTAATATACTCGATTTTATTGTTCCACAGTTGCCTTCGAGGGCGATACAACGAGTATAGCAACGATTTTCCAACTTTTCGATACCACTTTTATACTATAGGCCGTAGTTTCGGCGATTACTTCATCGTTCGACTGAAGTTTCTTTCCAGCAAGCATTCTCTCTAGATCTGAAAACACGAAAAACTCGCTGGGGGCTAAAGCTGGCGAATATGGTGAGTGGGTAAACAATTCGAAGCCCAATTCATTCAACTTCGCCATCGTTTTCATCGATCTGTGACACGGTACATTGTCTTGATGAAACAAAACGTTTTTCTTTTGGAAATGTAATGCCGTTTCTTTACGTTTTCAGTCTTTAAACGATTCAAAAGTGCACGGTAATAGTCGCTGTTGATGGTGGTTCCTTTTTGGAGATAATCGATGAATATTATTCCGTTCGCATCCCAAAATACAGACGCCATCACCTTATTGGCCGACTGTTGCATCTTTGCTCGCTTTGGATTCGGTTTGTCGACAGCTGTCCACTCAGCTGACTGTCTTTTAGATGCTGGTTTGTAATCGTAAAGTCATGTCTCATCCATTGTTACATATTGACGATAGAATTCCATTTTATTGCGGTTTACCAGTGCCAAACACTCCTCTGAAGCATCGAGTTGTTGTTATTTTTGGTCGACTGTATCGTTTGAAGGCTATAGTACCAAATAAAAATGATATGGAAAAACTTTTAGTAACGCCATCTATGTGTCATCCTACGGACCTATTGAATGACCCTGTCCCTGTATGTTGTAATTCAAATATCGATTTTATTAATTGATTGGTTATGATTATCTATGTCGTAATGCGCTTGTATAGCGACATGAAACGAACCTAGTCCGTATTTGTGGGTTTCCGCTTTCGCCCACCTAAGTGGTTTGGCTTTGTTGCAGCATGTAACGAACTTCCTCAAAATATCTAAGCCTTGAGCTTTGAAAGTGCGAAACGGACTATCATCATTGAGAGAAGGCAGACTATTCCATTGTGAGAAGTTAATTTTTGTAATTTTAGGTTTAGGTAGGAGGTATATGATGAAATTTTGGGAAGTTGTGTGAGAATATATTGACGTTTAGTTTTCCCTAAACAAGGCCGTTGGGATCACCTATGAAGCGTGTATGTTTTGATTCGAATATCGATTTTATTGATCGACCCATCTGAGTCACACATATATATTATAATTTGAGGATATATGCAATCTATGGGACGATTGTCCTTTCTAGAGATAGACTAATCTGTGAACAGGTTGAACAATCATATGTGTGACTCAGATGGGCAGTTAGAGGTTTAGAACTGGAGGGTTGTTTAATATTTACATAGACGATTATGCCGATAATGTATAAGCTAAAGCAAAAGGATGATGGATGAAAAGCCACCTGTCCCAAACTATGCCCTGTGACTTTAAGCAATACCACATTAGCTTGGACAGATCGGAAAGTAAATATTTTTGAACAATGACTTGTGTACTATAAATGCAGAAAAATCAGTAGCTTAAGAGCTTAGCTTACGTATACCTTAAGATCTTAACTTATATGTATATGGTTTAAGCATTAGGTGACAAGATCATGATAAAGTAACTTACTGCAAAATGGCGGGAAAGATGTCAAAAATGTATTCCGATTGTTCGTACAATTGATGGATTTTTGACTCTCCGCCAGGCCTGCTTGGTTCCGACTGGATGGTCTTTCTTGATTGACAAAATGACTGTTACTATAGACTTTTTCTTATGTTTATTAGTTTCGATCTAAACGGCAATTCATCTTGAAATGTAGTATATATGAGCTCGATAATATAAAACTTTAATTTTATCGGTTACGATCATTAAGTAAATTACTAATCTGTTTTAAGTATAACGTGGTTCACGCTTTTTTCATCCATATGCCCGTTGAGTGACTAATCCTTACTATGACGATGAAGGTACCTTGTTTGTTTGTTTCTGTCTCTACTATTTGTTTTGTGACCGAAGCACTCCCAACTCTCTCGAAGTTTCCGTTCAAAAATTTACAATATGCCTATGCCTAATCGAGGACGGATGAGTAAAGGTCTGATTTACGTGAATTGATATGCCACCAAATGTCTTGATATCGAAGATGGATCAAGCTTAACTTTCTGCACTCCTTCTGGATAATCTACGATCCAAGACAAATGGTGCACTACTAGGATTCAAATCCGAAACCTTCAAACATAGCTACTAATCAAACATTCTTATCAGATAATTTGGAGATAAGAGTTCTGGTTTACAGTATATAATGCTTGTACATTATGCAATAGGGGCTAGCGAAATTATAACTGATAAGACAAGTTTCTATAACTATCCTGTTTTCTACAACATCTGAAGAGAACAATCTCTTATAATCTGATGATGAAGAATGGAATTTTTATTTGGGACTATTAAGTGCCACTTTCAACACACTATTTTCTATATATCGCAATGGTCGTGATTATGAAATGTTTCATTTGATTATTACATCACAATTTTATATAACTGGGTGTCTAAAGCTGCTACATATTCTTGAAGAACTATAACTCTATCATGCTAATTGTTATCAAAAATCTAGACACACACTTTCGAGGGAAAGAGGGAATGAGATGTCTATAATTTGAGGATTATTGTGAACATATGAAACATTGCGTAAATCAGAAGAAGAGCAGTTAGAGGGTTAGAAATGGAGAGAGTTTGAATATTTATATAGACGACTAAGCAGATAATGTATAAGCTAAAGATGTCACAGGGGAAACTATATCCCGTCACTTTAAACGATACTAGAACTTGGACAGATCGGAAAATTAATCGAAAATTTTTGCAAATAGTTAACAAGAGTATAGTAGACTATGTACTCATGCGGGAACGTCATTGTGAAAATGGGTTTACTGTAGTTTTAGTAACTTTCTGCAAAATGGTAGGAAAGATACAAAGAATAACATGCAATTGATGGAGTTTGAACCAGGTTGGGGACCAACGAGACATGACTCTCCGTCAGGTCTCGTTGGTCCCAAGGTGGTTCGTGAAGTATTTAATGCTTCTACATAATGCAGTTGGTATTGAAGTATTTAAAAAGATAAGAAAGACAATGCATCTAAACATATGATTTCTTATGATTTAAGAAATCTTTATTGGGGGCTATTATTTTATCATAGGCCAGCACCAATCACTCGTTGCTAGTTTCCTATAATGTACTTGGTTGTATTTTATATTATTTCAAAATAATTGCATGCATTTCTTAACATAATTAAGATTGGTTTGTATTGTCTCTTTAATAATCGTATAGCCATGTTAATATCTTCCTGATATTATTTCTGTCTCTACAATATCATTAAAATGCTCATTAATTGGTGTTCTAATTCTTTAGTCAAATCTATTCTTTTTTTAAATCATATCATGGAGGTTTGAAACGAATTTTTTATAAGTGTTTTTCCTCAAAAGTGCTTTGGAGGTAGACTCATCAAGAAATTTGTCCAATTCTTCCTCATTTTAACTCCGTTCCTGAAGTAGGTCTTCCATGTCTTCACGTGTGTACCTGTCATAAGTTGAAGCAATCCATAATATTTCTGTTAGTGAATCTAAATTATTTTCCTCCATGCATTTTAATTTCTGTACAAGCTATTGAAACAATTCGGGTTATACTTTCCAAACTTCAAGAAAAGTTTAATCTTCTCAAATTTCTTATCGGTTGAAAATGGCTGGAAAACATTTCCGTATGTAATATCTTATGAAATTCGGATGATTCTTTGGTCCAGCGGCCGAATAAATGAAACGCAATTGGGAGGAAACCCTGTTGCCCGCTTTTCATTTGTCGAAATATAGGTCCGAAATGGAAGTTTCTTCCAATACAATACTATCTCGTCCGCATTAAAAATATTATCTGCTGCACCTCCCCTTTTATCGAGAATTTCCGGAGATTCCGTTTTAAGTTTTTCACCAGCATCGGTATCAGATGAAGTCTATTCTCCTTGTAACTTAATATCGTGCAAGGAATAACTTTATGCGCTTGCAGTAAATGTAAGACTGTGTTGTTCTGGAGAAGAGTTACTAATTCCGTTAAAATGTTCATAGGTTTTAAGTGTTTTCCGCTTAGTAAGATTTGGATCATGATCAATGCTGATTTCATTTTTATTATATTAACGTTTCGTATGCGAGAAGCCCTTCGTACTTGATGGGCAACCATCTGCAATATTTTTTCTTGTTCTTATTTGAATGCCTTATTTTCCCATGTCTTAATTGCCTTATACGTGATTAAAATTGAGAAACAGGGAAATCTACTCACAGGCAAAAATTCAAAACATTGAATAAGTGTTGCCATAGATACATTTTTACGTCATTTGAGTTGTTTGAACGTCATCGTATGAAAAACGTGTTAATAGGAGGCCGAGTCACGTCATAAGACAACAACCTCAATTTTCAGAGAGCGTTATAAAAAACTTTGTATAAGAGAGTTGACCTTACATGTAAAAGATGAATCGGTTCATGAGTTCTGTACTTCAATAGAATGTCAGAGATGTGTTCATTCACATCACCGATCGAAATCAAATAAGAATACTCACTTCTTCCAGTCTCTATCGGAAATCTAACCAGTACCTTCCGCCACCGGTTTATAGTTTATTTGTACAAAATCATGCTGCAACCAAGATACATTCATGGAAGTCTAATTTATTTTTAAATAGCAAACGCAGATGATTCTGTAATTACAGCAGAATCTATAGTTGTTGAGATCGTGATGAAATTACTGAGCTTACTTTCAGCAATATCGTAAGAATATTGTTTTATAAGAGCTCAAGGAACGATAGCTACAGTTGGTGTAGTATTTCTCCCGGAAATTTTTTCAAAATTTGCTCTCTTTCATCAGTACGTGAGCTACAAATGAATCTAAGAAATGAGTATTTCTTTGGTACAATTCGGCTGGTATACAATTCTAGTAGTTAAATTGTTCCCAAATAAGCTTCTATATTATTATGGAAATTCTTTTTAAATTTCCTTGTGTGTGACTTATTCCTAGAATTGATTTGGGATAGCTACATTCTTCTAAATGATGAGGTGATGGGGTCGTACACGTATTGCTACTTTATCTAGTCTGTTCAGAACGTATATATATAATACATAAATTGTCAATACTTTCCAAATCAAATTAAATAATTTCTCAAAGTATTTCCCACTTCAATTTACAAAACTATTCCACTTCAATAGATTTAGATTACATCTTAATGACCATAGATTTAAGAATCGATTACCATACCAACCAAAAAATCAATTAAATCAGCGAAACTGGTTCATAATGCGACCAAGGAAAGCTTCCGCGGTCTGTCGATAAGTTACTCGCGCTTCTATATAATACAATAAAATAAATTAACAAATTTTTTATACTCTTTTAATTACAGGTGTTCGAACAATACATCACGTCTTAACTATAAGCGAATATTAAAATTCTGGTAAGTTATAAGCTAATCCGATGTATACAAAAATATTTTCAAACTCGTTTGGTCATTATATTATCACCTTCGCTAAAACGTAGCACCGAGTTCATAAATTATATTTTTGCTGATCTAAAATGTATGCGTGGGCACGTAAAAATTCCGCGATATAATAACTTTATTCAAATTAGTTTTGATATTTAGATACGACACTAAATTATCAGCGTCTTAATACGACGTTGAAGCTAAATAATTTGTATATGATTTCAAAAAATTAACACTTAGTTTTCGAGGCACATGCAGTATGCGATCTTCTAAAAATAAATTTTTAGTCACATTACCTGTTTCGTATATCGACATATAAATTTTGTGTACAAGACTTCTTAATTGTTTTGGTAATCTCTTATCAAAAATCACAGAGCATGAGTCATGCCCGATGAATTCACTGTACAAGAATTTCGATTAACATACATCTATATAACTATAAATTATGTGCGGCAACCGCATAACTAAAATTGATATACTTTCGAAATATATCTACAAACAATAAACAAAATAACTTATCAATTATTTCATTAAACGACATACCTGTTGCCTCTAATTACATTTCAAGAAACCAAAACTATTTTTCTCGAACTACATTTTTCAAATCAAATTGTTGATTTTCAACAATATTCGAACAAAGCCACAAGAAATTGTTATTAGTCGATATCGTAACGTACGAACGTAATTGACAATGGCTTGAGACCGAGTTATGAGGTTGCGTGCGATTCGATACCACCCAACTGTACTACATGAAAACTACGAGTGTATATATACAAAAATTCAATAAAATTTAATTTAGGACACAAATGAAAGTAAATCTGCATTTATGTTTGCGCGTTTTGGTATGTTCATGTTGCTGTATGCTCTACAGATACAAAGATACAAGAGTATGTTGGTACTGTGTGCGAGAGTGGTGGTGAAAAACTATCACTTTTCTTATAAATTTACTAGCTGCAAGCTTTTTTCTCTACACAGACACACATATATACACTTACACCTATACAGAAGAGATTATTCAAGGTTAACAAAATGTTTAGCTTTTTGTTCACATATGTGTGTGCATAACAAGCTTTTGACACGGTACTCGTTTATTTCTCTCTATCCATCTACATATTAAATGTCAACTTTCTTTAAATTAAAAAAAAATAAAATTAATTTCTTCTCTAAACATCTTGTAACAATTCATGAGAAAAATATTTTATTTGTTTCGACTGTTTTGTGTGTTGTTTTAGCAATCGATCGATTTGAATGGTTGAAAAATAATTTCAATGTCACAAATTGTTAATATTTCAAAGTAGGTAAATTGATAATCAATATTTGTTAGTCGCGCAATGTATAATCGCTATATAGGAAGGTGGCATTCAACATTTTGGGTCACTGTAAGGTTATAAAGTTATGTGCTTACATCGGTTTCGATGACCATTGTATTAAACAGCCTGAACATGCCGGATCCGGATGCCATCATCTTCGACAGTGACCTCGTCGTTTGCTCTATATTAACACACCGAACGGGACTAGTATTAGGAGTTTTGTTGATATCATGTCGTATAGGCAAGATTTTACTCTCGAAATATAAAAACCACTTCTCATACTCATCTATCAAGGTTGAACTCTCACGTCCATAGATTATGTGTAATAATTCTCAAACGTCTGGAAAATCAATCAAAAGTTATGAAATCAGAGACCTGGTCTTAAACTTTCCCGATTGTGAGACCAAGGTAAGCTAAATATCATTTTAGTGGACCAAGTTTCTCTTTCACTGTGTTGTCCGATGTTGTTGATGTATGTAATTGCTTGATATTGTCAGCTGTAATTGAAGTCTAGGAATACCTGATGTTTCAATTTTGGCATAATGTGCAACTTTCAAACCTCACAATTTTTTCAAGTGCTAATCTTCAAATTTGGCCTTAAAACGATGCATTCTCTTGCTAAAACAATACTTTTTGGTTGAATAAGTCATTGGTCAAAAAATTAAGATACATAACACTTTGTCTCTATCTATCTTTGCAATCCCAACTTTCGCAGTTCACTTATTTACATCCTTCTTTACGCCATCGCATACAGCCAACTCAAGGATGTACGCCAATAGGTCTGATTTACGTAGAACCAATATACACATAATACCATAGACACATATATCTGATTTCGTAACCATGATTATGAAACTATGATGTTCGAAATGAGAATGCATGACACACTACAGTTCTCATTTTATTTGACAGTTTATAATAGCCGTGTTTTAATATTCGCGCTATCCAGAGCTCGCTATCCGGAGCAAGGGAAATTTCTATTCAAACTTATTCTATTATCCGCCAGTGTCACTATTAATCAAAAAAATTAATACATAAAACAATCAAATTTTGACATTAAAGGCAAAGAAATTTTTCGTTTTCAGGGATGAACATTAAAAAACCCATATTTTTCGTAAATTTTTCATCAAATAATAGCTGCTCTGGATAGCGACTCCGGATAGTGCTCTATAAAAATAGGTAGAGCTAAATATTTATTTTCAAAATTTTGATATCTAATTGAATGAAATATTATAGTTTGCTATTAAATAAATTGTATTTACCTATAAAAAGCGCATTAAATTGGATTTTATATAGAGAAAACTGATTGCTCCGCATCGCTATCCGGAGCCGCTATCCAGAGCAAATATTAAAACACGGCTTTAATAATTCATTAAAATTCTTACTTTTACTGTGTGGTTTAAAAATAGTTTTGTTTTGCTTTGCCTTAATTTTCCTATTTTCTTTGACATTTTCCATTAATTTATCCAATTCTGTATTAATTTTTTTTTAAACTTCAAATTTAATAAAAAAAAAACAAATACTTAAAAAAACCAATATGTATAGTTTTCGCTATTCACTAACTGTATAACTTGGCACTGTCGTCACTAAAATGCCATGGAATAGCTCATTCCGAAACCATGTTTAAACCAAGTTGCAAACCATGGTTAGCAGTGACACATTACAACGAAATCATGGTTAAATCGAAACTGTAGTTATGAAACCAGATATGTGTCTATAGTATTACATAGCTCTATGCTGACCATTAATTTTTTCACTTCAATAGGAAGTCCATACAAGATACTTGTTAGAGTATTTTCAAAGACCTAGCAATCTAACACCGAACGGAATTATAGTATCAGGTATATCTACTATATATTTAGTACTATTTTTTTTTTATACTATATTTCGTCAACAATCTATTCCTGATATTTTTCATTAAACATTGAAAAGTGGTTCAATATTCACTGGTCTCCAAGGCTTCTCAATTATTTTAAAGATCATAATACAAACTTTAATCGAAATTTCAAAGTATTATACTGGAACCTTTTTACCACCATTTAAAACACCCAACATTAACATCTATATATGTTTCTACTGTTTTATGAGACAAATTATGAAACCATAATCAAACCCTGGGCTTATGACATTTACCGTGAAGATCTGGTTAGAGACAACATGATTTATCAAGTAGCATTGGTGGCTCTATCGGTTATGTAGACAGTGTTTCCTGGCAAGATTCGCTATTCAAACAAAATGGTTTAATTCTTATATATGCTAAGTTGAATGTTGAATGATATGTGTTTCAGCTAACCGTCCTCTTCTGTTAACCAAATGGAGACAATTTTTATAAAAATTTTCACAGCAGATTATTCAGTCAGTCCATCGACTATATGTGATGTAACACAGACGTTATATATAAGGCATAACCAACCTACATTGTTACGATACTATTCTAAATTCTAAGTTATCAATTAATGTAACCAATAATTTCTTCTAACCTCTTTATCTACGTAAATGGAAATGGGGTTAGTATGGTTTTTGGCACATAATTTGTATCCAAAAGCCCACAAAAAGTTTTCTAGTCGTCAAACTAAATTTTACAATGAACTGTCAAAGTTTAGATTTGAACCGAGTCCTTGCGATAATGTTAAAGCCTTATGAAAAATCCAAAACGATGACAGAATAGTATGTTATATGAATAGTATGTTACATGTTATACCATATGTCCGTGAAATTGGATATTTTTAGGCTGTTCACCAGAATCAACCACTTTTTGTTCTATTTCCTCGAAGCTACTAGAGATCTCTCGAATATGGTAAAAATACTTTTTATTAATCGAGTTCAGTGGCTTAAATTTTCTCTTAGTGAAATGGTAACGAATTTAAAAGTTTGGTAGTTAGCTGCTGCCAGTATCTTCGATTTTTTTTCGATTTACATACTTTTTCTTATTAGGTCTGGTTTATTTGGTATACCTCCCTTAGTTTTAGTATCTAGTGCCCTGGCTGGAAAGGTAAAATCTTTACAATATAACTAAGCTTTTTGGGTTAAATTTTGCAAACTTTTCGTTGTTGCTTTTATTTTTCCTCCACCACTTTTTCACTTTTTTATTCAATCTCAAACCAACGCATGATTAAAAGATAGCTTCCCACTGTTTCATACCTATAGTAGTTTTCTTACTATGTTTTTCAATTGTATCGCCTAAATCCTTATTAAATTCTTAGACAGTTCGACGGATGAAATAGTTGTGGAAGCCTATGTTGCTCTCATTTTGTAAAATTTACAGCTTTTTTAAATTTCACAACAATTTCAAAAATATTGTTTGTGGGTAAATAAAAGAAACCCAGCGATCTCACATTGATACTCATCCCAAAACTGATGCTTGTCAAGTAAAGTTCTAATATATTAGAGCTTATTCACTCTTTCGATAATAGTATCGTAGCTTGTAGTTTCGATAAGCCTGTAGCTTTGAAATTCACAATGAGGCAGGAATGGTGATTAATTCGGTTTTGTTGAATAATGTTGCTTTACAATCTTTAAAATTATAGTATTAATTTAGTCAGCCAGGTCTCACTATAGTACGTCCTGACTTAGGTGGGATGAATCATTTATAAAAATCATAAATAGAATTGGCCTACACTACCCTGTGGAACAGGACTGCAGTTAATGCTTGAGTACTACTAATAAGACAATCTATACGGCCACAAATTGTTTACGATTATAAATGTTACTCGTTTGAAGATTATAAGCTGGGGCCTAGCAAAGCATTAGCAACTGATTGGTTAGCAGTCGCCAGTTCTAGCTTATTGGTTAAGAGAATTTATCATGATGTCGCGTTCGATTCTCGCTTTTAATAATTAGGGATTGAAACCAAAGATGATCTACTAGTTATAATTAACCATTATCAGACCCATGGCCACCTATGCCTGCTTGGTATATAGTGGCCAAATTCTGAAAGTGAAAAAAGCGCAAACTTATCTAAATAAATTACACCGCAAAGCTTGTCCGACTGTCTGAAAATTATGTTGCCTTAACTGCATTAAAGATACAATCGAATTTGTTGGGTCATTTAAAAATTCGTATGGAATTTCAAGACCACCTACCCCATTGAAATGCCTTCCGATTGTGTACCGACCAAAACCGAGCTGCCTCGTTGAAAAATGGTAATAAAGTAACCATGCCTATACAGAAGGATCAAATATTAACGGTGGAACCAGGGAAAGGTGCCTTGGAGCAGTAGCTGGCTTGAAGCAAAAATTGAAGCAAAAATTTGAAACAAAAATGCATGCGATAGAGCTCTGCGCAAATGTTGGTCTAAACAAAAGGCCTAAATTTATATTGTGGGGTGGATTTATATTCTATTGAACATTCAAGCAGGCACTGCTTTCAGGCAGAAATTAACTTGGAACTGTTTAAACTCGATAACGCAACTAGCAACCAGGAATAAAACAACTCTTGGTGTGTGCCGGGCATGCTGGAATTGAGACAAAAGAAACCGGCATATTTCTACGGGCCAACAAGAGGACATGACATATTGTTGGTGGGGTGCTAGGTGGTTTAAAAATGGACTAAGTAATGGCGCTACATTTCAGGTCTAAACGAATAAGATCATACTCTAACCGAATGAGCCTTACTTGGTTGAAAGAACAGTTGAAAGCAACAGTTGAAACTCACGAGCCACATAACATTAAGATACCATCTTAAAAAAGAGAAACAAAATGCGACTTGACATTTTTGCGATTCATAAGTATATGTTATGTGCCAGACCTTTGAGTGTATAGACCAATAATTCCTAATAGACTTATGTCAACCCCGCAAGAAATATTGTCTAATGGATGATTCACATAACTCAATTCTACATCAAGCTTTAAGTTCTCGATAAGTAATAACTATTTTTTACACCGGTAGTCTTGTCCATTAGATCGATATATAAAGGGGTTTCCAATAAGAGGTTTCATTTTTAATAGTCTGCTATTTGGGCTGTTGTAAATTTTGAAGCTTTCATCTTCTGGTATTTGACAAGTAAAAGCTGCGCCATTATTGAAAATAGTACGATACACGCTTCAACAATGCACTGAAATTGTTAAAATTTACTACAAAAATGGCGAAAATTTAGCCTAATCGGTCATCATCGGCTTATACATTACTAACTGGTTCTTACAGTTCAAATTTTTCACCAGGTTCACTTTTACTGAAACTGGTGTAAAATTCGAGCTGTTAGGACAAGTTAGTGATGTGATGAATCGAAACCGTGTGTGTCGCTCAAGAACAACTGATCATATTGCTGCTGTAGCCTGTATAGGGTTCAAGAAAAGCCAGATGTGTCGATTCCTCGTCGATCTCTGGAATTAGACATTCCACAAAGGACAGTTCAGCATATTTTGCATAAAAATTTAGGTTTTAAGGGTTTTATAGTTCAGTTAACACAAGAACTTAAGCCAGTCGATCACCATAAACGACGTACGTACGTATCTTCGCTGATTGGGTCGTTCACATGCATTTTCATCGAAAAATCATCTTCAGTGACGAGGCCCTTCTTCAACTCGGAGGCTACGTTAATAAGCAGAATTGTCACGTTTCGAAAATGAGACTGGTCCAACTGTTACGGAGAAAAGATTGGGCTACCGAGCTATGATTAATAATTTTTTAGGGTCGAAACTGAAGATATTGGTCTGGACCACGTTTTTTTCAGCAAGACGACGCTTCGTACCACACAAGCAACGAAACAATCGCAATTTTATAAGAATCCTGGCGCTGTTATTTTGCGAAAAGGTGATCACAATTGGCCACCGAGATCTTGTAATTTAACACCTTTAAACTTTTTCTTTGCGCCACGTTAAAGTTAAGGTTTATGCCGATGCTTTATAATCGATTCAAAACCTTAAAGATGATATTCGTGTTAGTTATGGTTATAGATGACATATAGCCGCAAAAGCGTAAAACTTTTAAATATCAAAATGAAACCTCTTCTTGGAAAACTCTTTAGATGAGGTCTTTGTTTTATTTGTGTTCATCAAAGTTAGTCCAGCAATACGAACTTCTAACAAGTTATTATTGAAGATGTGCAAGCATATACGACTCCGGATATTCACCCACCTGAGCTCGATTTTGGTACAAGGTAGTGGTATGGATATTAAAGGTCACTTTTACCGGTGTAAATTGATCGAAAATCATCTTATCGATGCATACGAACAAGGTCATTACAGATTCATAATTAGTATATAAAATCACACTTGTATGTAAATCGCGTGCATTTCACATATAACAACACCCATAAAATCCATTCAGCATATACACAATCGAAAGTAAAAGTCTCATATGTGCTTCTTGTGCGACTCATTCATATTCAGAACATTTTTATTAATACTCATATCTCATCATAACATATGATCATAAAAAAAAATGTAAACTAACCATTATAAAATGTAACTGTTTAGATCGACCATATGTATGTGTATGTGTACATAAATACACCATATAAAAAGCTCAGTGAAATTTTGTAACAAGACAGTAGTTAGAGAAAGTTATGATATAGTCTTCCAAAGTATATATAGTTATATGAAATCATTTAACAAACAATAATCGTGATACATTAAAACATTAACAAAATCATATCTCTTGATATTGTTATAAACAATTTAATTATAAGTTATGCGATTGTCTGACCAAAAAACGAACTATAAATTCCGCCTTCAATCGAAAGTTAATCTATACACTCTCGTAACTATCATAATCATATGTGTTTCATATCATTATCTTATATACTGCAAGATACTATATACTCGTATGTTTGTATACACGATTCATTATTAGATGAAACTCGAAAGGCTTTCCAACATATTATATGGGTGTGTGTGTGCGCAGATATAAAATTATCATAAGTGAAAATAACATCTAACAATAAACTATAAAATTAAAAATTATGATTAGGTGAAAATTCGTGTAGAGGTTATACAGCTATAGGTGCACAAACCATGTTATCGAGGGTTTGATTAATCGAGTGTTTATGTACATTCAAATCGTGTATAGTCGAACGTAAAAGCAAAATCTTTAATTCATTGAACTTGAGACATGAGCTGTGCTCGCGGTTGAGGCTGATTAAAAGTAAAACTCTAATTGTCTTGATTATAACAATGGATCGATTAGTTATGTGTGTGTGTGAGTGTGTAAAATACTTATGAATTGATAATCATGAGAATTATTTCTTGTTTGGTTAGATTGTTTGATTGCTGGGCAGTTACAATTCTTGTAAACGGTACCGGTAGGATATGAGCACGAATTAATTCCATGATACCGATCAAACAACATTTACACCAAGTCTTCTGATAAAAATCACAATATAATGAAAGATTCATTTTGAAGTTACTGCGGTTGACAGGGACCATTCTGAAGTTTCAAATTTCGATGATGCGTTCGAGTATTTCGAGTGGTATTTGGGCAATAACGCAAGTAATGTTGGCTTCTAATTTTTCAATCGTAACCACTTAGTTAGAAAGAAAAAAGTCTGAAGTGGCCAATTCACTGATCAGAAGCGTTAAATTAACTTTTGACCGAATTATAAAGCCATGGATTCACAAACAGAGTGGCATGTGGCAATAAAGCCATGGTTTCACATGGCTACAGCTTTTATCTTTTTTTATCCATCGCTGGTTTTCCTACTTTCCTTTTCCCTTGTGGGTTTCAGTCCAATAGCATCCTCGTTATATCGCAGCATATCACCACTTTCGTCTCTTAATTCCAAGCTGATTGATTTGTTTGTCTATATGCAGTTCAATGTTAGTTTTTATGTTAGGCCAGAAGCATTTCAGTATTCGTCGTAGGCACTTGTTCATGGTATTCATCGAAATCACTTTCTCTATGTGTTTCTCATTGCGTGGCAGGGTAGACGAATTAAAACTGCGTATGTCTGGCTTTACTTGCGATTGTGTAAATCATTCACTGTCCCACCTGTTTTTGCTATTGTACAGCCAAGGTACACAAATTCATTTACATCTTCAATTTTTACATTGTTGATGTGCATCGGTGTGGTTAGGTTTGTGTTGAGTTTCATCATCTTAGTTTTACTGATATTTTATTGAGACCAACTTCGTTAGCTAGATCTGATAGTTATTGTTTTTTATGCTGCATGTCTGAGCGTTTGTGTAAGAGCAGGCATTTGGATTGGTGAGCGTACGAATCCTCGACTTATTCCTTTAGGGTAATAGTATTTTTAAAACTTTGTTAACCTTTATGTTAAACCCGATTTCCAACAACCCGATGGTTTCATAATGACTCAATGTGTCATCGTATATAAATGCACGTCCGAATTCGACAAAGAACAAGTATAGTGGTAAATTCCATTGACGGGATTGTTCAGTGGTGATATGGATTGAGTTGATGTAATCAGTGCAACTTCTTCCTGACCTCAAGCTAGCTTGCTTGTCTCTCCGTTTTGTATTCATCGTAGGTGAGATTTAGACGAGGCGAGTGATACTTTGCCAAGTTTGGCATATTCTTAGGTCTTCTTCTACATCTTTTCAATTGCAATTTCGATTAGCCTAGTAAATATCAGGGTAGAAACCCAAACTATTTGAAGTAATTACTTTAACGATGTAGTTTAGATGAGAGATTTAGGTTATTCATTTTCCTAGCCATTTGCCTGGAAGATGTTAAATTTTTTGCCAATTTATAAATTTTAGTTTACTATTTATGCAATGAGAAAGTTTGTCGCGGAGGTGATCGCTTGATTTATAGTTCTCATTACTTATCCAACAATCATGATAACCTTCTGGACGTTGCTAGTGACGAAATCTCTAATTTTGATCTATAATTTTCAAAGTACCTGTCTTGAAGATGTGATTACATTTCTTTGAAAGGGTTGCTAGTAAATTCGATATGATTGATTGATCTCTTTGTCCTTAAACTATGTTAATGCTCTGATAACTGGACACCATTACACTGCATTTGTGTAAATCATCCATTCATTTTGGTGTTCTGCTTATATGAACGGTTGGTTAAACCAAAGAGCGAGAGCACTTTCTTTAACAATAAAATTGGAACTATTCCCAATATTTGTGATTACTTCATCAACTTTTTTGAAGGTTGTTACACGAAGGAATTTACTCTACCAATCTAAATGATTGGTGTGATGCTATAACTTTCCTGGTCTGCGATTGGATACCGTGTTGACAGAAATACGTGGACTTAATATTAATCAAACTATGTGGTGTTCTACTCCAAATCTATTACATGTTTTTTACACTTGTAGATTATTTTCGTCGAAACTTGTAGATGATTTTCGCAACACAGGTGTCTGCCCGGATAATAAATGGGTGGCGTACACATTATGATTGCACGGATTTTAATAAAGTTGACTATGAATACCAATTACGGTAATCAAGTAGTCTAAGACACAAGAACTCAATTTGTCAGGATTGACCATTCCTAGGCCGGAATAATTACTGTGGCGTCGAGTGTACCTATATGGATATACCTTCCTTTAATCACTTGGTTTCTATATGGTGTTGTATTTATTGTGCTATTCGATAATCCTGATATTTGCTAACGATAACGATCGATTTTTAAAGCAATCGATATGCAGTTATTTAATGTGTTTGCTCTGGATTCAATCAATCAATCAACTAAAGTAAACAAATATTTCGGGTCTCACCAATTAAAAGCAATATTGTACTTCAAAGTTGGATTGGGAAACCTTTTGGAATTAGATTACAGTATCCAATTATTCCGTTGAAAAATTAAAAAAGTCCCATGACTTCAAAGTCAGTTCTGGAAGGAACTTACAAACCACTGCTAATGGCATGAATGGCGAATTACAAATTGATAGAGACTCGGACCATGAATCTTAATCAATGAAAAACCTTTAAAATGTAATGAAAATGAGAAGAAATTTTTAAAATGAGGTCGTTGAGGTTAGAATAGGCTTAGGAAGAAGACGAGTGATTTTCACTACATTATGTAATGAACAAAGTAGTACCCACTTATCCGCTTGACGTGGTATAAATTAGAAGAACTCAAAAGGCATGTTATCTCTAATTTAAACTTAAGGGTTTTATGAAAGTATTATAGTTATGCTTTTCAAATTTTTTATGTTTGTCAATTATTCGACTCTGCCTTTATTACCAGGCGATGAGAGATTGAGATCCCCTATTTTCATGAACTATTTATGGAATGAGAAAGTATACGTTTGTTCTCACTGTGAAAAGTATGAACAGGGTGATCTACGTAGGTTTACTTCTCTTTAATATTCTAACCAATCACTTTTCATGATGTATTGCCTTGTCGTTAATGTTATACTGAATCCACCTCTCCCGTTTGGGAATTATTGGTGATGGATTTCGGAATCTCAGAACTCCCATATTTCTGACATCAAAACAAAACTTAGACATTGAAGTTGAACACTCTTTAAAAAAATGTAAATTACTTCCACAGTTCCAGCAGACATTCGGTTGAGTGTATTATTCATAGATGTTAACTGATTTGGAAAAGTTACAGCGCACACTGAGTCGTTGGTATTTGACAGCTCAGCGCTCGGTTGACCTGATTTGGCATCACATCACTATAATCAGCATTTACCCCGAGCTCATTGATTTGTCGTCTAGACTGATAGACAAGCTCAGGAATCCAGGCATCTTCCACCGCTACAGATCGATTTACAAGAGTTAAAATATCACTAATTGTTTGTCCAGCGAAATTTGTATGCAGGCCAGATCTCATGTTCTGGATCAGTCATTGTATGGTTTCTTCGTCCTTCATAGGGTTATGCAAAGGCAAGGACAAAAACAAGAAGTCGTTATAAAAATCTTAGAACGAATCCTTTACCCACTGTTTACGATGTTCCAAGGCTTGCTGAATCGGTCCGTCTATTTTGAAAACGATGTACCATTGCACAATGCAGCTCTTACCAACTAACATTCCCTGTCTTCTCAATGAAAACTCAGTACCACTCTCTAGCCTTATCGTGTAATAGTACCTTTAAATTTCTTACCAGAAAATCGGTGCTGACATCATTGGATCTACCTAGTGTCTCTACTCTACTATAAATAAATCTTTCAACAGGAATTTCTACACTTTCTTCGCTAAACGAAAGACCCCACCTGTGAATTTCAAGCCGTTCATTTCTTTTAGTTTGTGTGTCTATACTAGGGGCTTGTGACTGAATTGTAACTGGTGCTGGATGCTGAATATTATGTTGGTCAAAAGTAATTCTGTGACTCGGAGGGGGAACTGTTGCGTTCATTAAACTTGGGTTGTGTCACCGCACTTGTTGGATATGATTATTTGTTCTGACTTAAATATATATTGGTATGTTTTGTATATCTGAAAACCATTGTACTGCATGGGTGCAATTAATGGTCCATTCATTTTGGCTGTATTATACTTGACTCATCTGTGTTAGAATGCATAAGTCTGTTGCATCATACATAGTTGGTTTTCACCAGTAATATATTTTTCTTCTCGGCAGATCGTCTATTTACCATCTATGTTTGTAGTACAGTTTGATGGTGTAGACCAGAACTCAATTGGTAACTCCAAGTTTGAAGTAATTTCAACAAAGTTATAGTCATTTAAAAATTTGGTTATGTATTTGTACAGATGAGATCAGAATAGGAAGTTCATTGGCGTCCTAGAAATTATCAGAACATTATTGAAATCATTATGATGTTACATGTAGTATATCATTGATCTGTTGAGGTTAATTGTAGAATATTTATAAATAAATTTAACAACAAATATATTAATTATGTATAAATTGATTGATCTTCAACTCTATGGGGGTTTCGAAAAAGTAAAAGCTTTCAAGTACAAATACAGCGCGTTATATACCTGAAGCAACATCTATACATTTGAATTACTACTTAATTGTTCATTAAAATACCTTAAAGCTGTCGAGTGGAGGTTAAAACCTTAAATCACAATATACTTACATAACACGCATTTCCTAAAACCCTATAGCCGAGATGAAAATACATAAATTCGAAGAGGTCAATAAGCGTCTATATCGATATGTAATCTTTATGCAATATACCGAATCAAATATCAATATAAGATGTAAAAACCAATTAACGCAACTTATATTTGCGCTAGTTGTTGTTATCGCATCTTAGACGAGGATAAACCTTGAATTATAATTAAAAAAGATTTAACAATCAATTTCATAATTTAATTAATATTTGAAAGTTAATAAATCAACTAGCTATATGGGAAGGGAAAATGGGAAAATTATTGACCAACATTATATTATGGACTGGCGAGAGTGATACTCGTACTAATACAACAGGTTTTCCAATAAGAGGTTTCATTTTGATGTTTAATGGCAAATGGCAGCCACGGCTATGCTTGCAGCGCCATATCGCGGCTGTATGTCCTCTTGTGGTCCTCTTGGTTATAGACCTTATCTTTCACGTTGCCTCAAAAAGTCTAAAGGTGTTCAATCACATGATCTCGATGGCCAATAGTAATCACCTGTTTGAGAAATAACATGGTCAGGAAACTTTTATTGCAAATTGCGATTGTTTCGTTGCTTGTGTGGCACGAGGCACCGGCCATAAACAATCATTAATAGCACTGTAGTGCAATCCATTCACCGTAACTGGTGCACTAACCTCATTTTCGAAAAAGTAACGTCCAATCACAACACCAAATGCGACAATTCTGCTTATTAACGTTGCCTCTGATTTTTCTGACTGAACATAACTTTTCGATGAAAATCCGGATCATTTTACTGCATTGGAAGATCCCAATAACACGTTTACGGTGATCGACTGGCTTGACTTCTTGTGTTGACTGAACTTTTAAGGCACTAGGACCAAAGTCTTTATGCAAAATACGAAGTCATTTTTTTTGTGGAATGACGACCATAAAGTGCTTTAGTTTTGCGAACCGTGACATTTTCACCAATTTTGCAGTGAACTTTAACAATTTCAACGCGTTGTTGAACCGTATATCATACCATTTAGATTTTAGAGTAATGGCATAGCACTTGTCAAATGTCAAAATATGACAGCTTCAAAATTGACAGCGGCCCAAATAGCAGACTATTCAAAATAAAATCTCTTATTGGTAAACCCGTTACAATTCTCGCCGACAGGTTTGTTTTTACCTCACATCATATCTATACATTTAAAGAATTTACCATTATTCCGTCTCTAAGTTCCGACAGAAATATATCCGATTTGTTCTTAATAGGTATTTATGGTAGTCAATCAAATCGAGTTCGATATAATTTACAACCATATACGTCCATATATTATCATATTGTTATGGTCCGGTTAATAGTTTTCTCCAAACGATCGTACGATTCGATGAATGAAAATCACTTGATCTAGTACCTGCGTGGCTATATATAGCCGCGATATATAAAACTACGCACAATATTCTCAACAACATGTGCGTGTGTGTACTCGTATAAATTATTAATCGACGACATTGATTTGATTCATTGATTTCTAAATCATTTCTTCTTCGTCGTCGTTTTCTTCATCTTATGCGAGTATATAGACTTGAGATACATTTTAATCATCTTATAAGTTTTTGATTTAACTGTTTCATTTGTGAAATTATAAATTATATTTTTATAATTATTTTAAATACATGTATGTCAATCAGAATAGAAAGGAATCTTGAAATTCGTTATCGTTTGTATGTCTGTTGTGTGCAGGTAAGATCAGATAAAATCTTATATACATATACATACATGATTGTGAAAACACTGAGATTATAAATATCGTTACAAGGTTAAGGTTAAATGAAAAATGTTTAGATGTTTGTTTGACGATTTGATACGGTCAAAATTGAAAAGATCTGGCCGAGCGATAGGATTGGTATGTAGGGTAAACTATTTGGTTTAGTTTGATATATTTGACGAGTTGTTACTATTTTAATTGAGATAGGAACCAAAATTGTAACATAAAACCCAAATCTTTTCAATATTCGACTTTAATGTAACTGTCAATCAATGTAACTATATTTTCAATTTGAATTTGAAAAAGTGAAAGTAATTGTAATGTTTGTGTTGGGGACGATCCAATCCGTACATTCTAAAGCCGGGTAAACTTTATGAGCAGAATTGATTTGGGTTTCAATTTGTTGATTGTTACGATTCAGTATGTATTGAATTTTAAACTAAACTCTGCCTAAATTATAATTTTCGTGTTGGGGACGCACCAACCCCTTAAAATGTGTCTAAGCCGGGCACGCTTTTTCAAGTTAAATTTTAACTAATGCTTATAGATTCGTATTACTATCTGATCAATTTTTCTAAACTTAATAATGGGATTACTATCGTTCGATATTATTCTTTCGATTCAGGGGAGACTAAGACTTAAGACTCACTTTACTTGTTGAATATGACACTTATTATTCCCATGGACAACACGTGTACGCGTTATATATAAATACAAAGCGCATACACAAATAAATAGCTAGGTGTCATATAATGAAACCCATCTATGCTAGTTTGCTGCCATCTATGAACCGAAATAGAAGATAATCTCAAAAAGTTCAGTATATGCAACAAGAGGTTCCCGTTCGGTTACAATAAAACTCGATTAAACAAAAAGAGCAGATTTACTCGAATAGAAAAACTAGGTGTTATATAAGGAACCTGTTTTGCTGCCATCTATGAACCGTCATAGAAAACAAACAAGTTCATCGCATGTAACAAGGGTTTCTATTCTGATGTATTTTGATCGGTGCTACAAATTCTTTTTTTGTAGAATGTAAATAGCTGAATAGGTTTCAGATTTAATCGTTGAGGTGGGCTGCGGCACTTGATTACATATTTTAACATTGAAATAGTTTTGGTTTTATTTATACTACATTTATTGGTAAAATCATAAAATCCCCAACCAATCGACACCACTGTCACTCATTGGTAATCTCATTAGTTCCTTCCTTGGCTCAAATAAAACCTCGAAATCAAACTTCATCGAAATTATTTAAACCAAAGGGAGCATTGATCGGATTCGTTTATTGACATTTTTATGTATATAGATTACATCATGAGATGCTCTGAACGAGAACCAATGCCTCATTAAATCAATACAATTCCATTAAGTTTCTTTAATAATTTCTGGGAAGCCGGTAAATCCCATTTCTACAAGATCCAAATATCAAGTTTGAAAACTTTGACTAATTTATAGCCGTCTGTCGATTACTTCAAAGACTATTCAAAATAGCATATACTAAGCACAGTGGCAGGACATAACTCCAGACTTTTTCGTAACTTGCTAAATATAGCCCTGCTAAGCAATGCGCCTTCGAACTGAACATGTGATAATCAAGAGGGCAACGTCTGGTGAATAAGGCCGGTACGGTTGCAGATCTCATCTGTTTTGATGGTTTAATAAGCAATGGGAGTCTGATGGAATGGACTCATTCATGTATCGTGTCCCATTCTGGCCGTTTTTCAAGCAATGCATGGTTCAGATTCATGAGTTATTATCGGTTGCTCACTAATATTTTCGCCCAGTTTCGATAGATCATAATCTTTTAAGTGAGCCCACGAAAGCACTTAGTTGTGAAGCTGCTGGGACCTATAATGTTGAATCTTGTTGGAACTTAACTCCGTATCTTACAGCTTCCAGAAGTGCACGTGTTAAATCACAATAGTACACGATTCCTTTCTGATCCTACCAAATACAGAACATTGTGTTCTTTCCGAAATGATTTGGCCGAGCTGTGCTTCTTCATACTTGCAGTTCGGTGTCTTGAAATGTGTTTGTTCTTTCGGAGCGTTTCTTATCCTCAATGTCGAAACTGCCACTTCGCAAGCGTTTAAACCAACCTTCACAGGAAGCTTTCGATGGCAAGCAAACAACATCGACATTTTCGTTTTAAGAAAATTTTTTTGGCGTTGGGGTATGTGCTGGTATTACAACTGGTATCGTTGAATAAAACACAACTTCTGCATAAATGACAACTACATGTATCGCTAGTCCTATGTATGTGTGAAACCCTTAATATCCGGGTTTTGGTATCACTTAATATATAGGTGTATAGACCAAGCTCGTTGTATAAAATTTTTCACGTAGTGTACTGACCGAATTTACAGAGGTAATGTAGGATCAGCTCTGGCGAATAAGGTGAGTTCAGTTGCAGATCCCATCTGTTTTCATAATACCTTAGACGATAAGAGTGCGATAGTATAGAGTTTAGTGGTCCGGCAATATCACTTGTTCTTGTCTCGCGTATTCCATTCTGGCGGTCCTTCAAGCAATGCATGGTTCGAAATGATCAGTTGTTGTCGGTAGCGTTGCTCATTGATAGTAACGTCCAATTTCAGCAGCTCACAGTACACGTTTCTAACATTGTCTTCTTTCCGAAGCGATTTGACCGTGCTGTCGTTGTTGATGCTTCGTGACATGAAAGCTACAACTTTTTGCGATTGGAATTCTTATAAAAAATCCACTTCTTATCGTTAAAGCAAAATTTCGAAAGTGGATCCTCGATTTTCCATCTGTCTCTCAGTCATGTTAAATGCCTCAGCGAGTTGTAGACTTGTAGTTGAGTTGGCGTATCATAGTCATCCAATAACGCTTGCCGCTCCTTGTCTTTAAATGCTTTTGGTTTTCCGGAGTGTTTCTTATCCTCAATTTCGAAATCGCCACAAATTTGGTATCACCTCATATACGGGTGTAGGTCAAACTCTTTGCCCAAAATTTTTCACATAGTGTAGTAACGTAGGACTGAGCATAGTGTGCTTATTCCTACGGCGTATAAGGACTGGATTAACGTATGAAGTTCAAAATCCAACCACAGCTCGACGAATGTCTACTCATATAGTAAAACGCAAAGATTGAGCTCAGTATGATCACCTTTGAGGGTTTGAATGTCACACAATCTGACACTTTGTCCACTGTTGGTTTGACCTTTTGAAACCGCAATCAATTTAGAACTCAATCATATAATCTATTCTATTTTACGAAAGAGTCGCGGAAGCGTCACCCATATGTGGTTTGAACCCAATTTTCTACTGATATCGATTATGGTTGTGCGGTTTTATGGTCGATTAATAGTTTTTGTTTGCTAAACAATATGACCTTGATATTAGCACAAATTTTGTGCGGTTTAACTACATCATCGTCGCGACTATAATTGGTAACCAACCTTAATAAATAAATAATACTATAATTAAAAGCCGATTAATTAAGTTAATTTTGGGCTCTTATCGGCATTTCGATTATGTAACATTGATAAACACAAAAAGAAGAACAATAACTTGGAATAACCTTCATCGATACATATATGTTTGATTTAGATTCTATATTATAGATTACGATACATAACACACTTGTGTACACATAATTTTGTGTATAGAGCACCGAGAGACGCGTGATAACAAAATTAAATAAAATAATTGATGATCGATAGTGCGCTTTATCGATCCGAACGGCGATCGATCGTTTTGTAATTTGAGAAGCATGGGAGAGTAATTGATCTTCGTTTCGTATATAGACGACGAGTTGACACCAAAATACCAGAGTAGATAAATTAAAATCGTAATCACGATCGATGAATCGATTATAATTGAATACTGTATAGTGATAGGGTCGTTGAAGTGCAGTGATGACAGTTTAATTGGCGTGTGTTATCGGTTTTTAGACGTGACCTGTGTATCCAGCGACATTGAGGCACACTCGACCTTTGATGTATAATTTCCTCCTTTTGCTCTCTCGACTTAAATCAAACTAATTAATTTATTTATTTTGTATATTTTCAGAACCATACATACACAATAAAGTGCCTTGACCTTCTATACGCGATACACGAATTTTTTTTTTAAATTCGAAGACGAGCAAGGCGCTCACATCGATACAAAGAACAATCAAGATGAAACAAATGATCTAATCTTCTTCCAATTCGAATAACAAGTAATCACGGAAGTATATAGACAGTTGTAGATACAAAGACGATTGGAATCGTGCAATAATTATAAATAATTCATAAACATCGAAAACACAAAAATGCTGGATCCTGATTTGGACGAATACTTAAGTGAATACCGATTACAACCAGCTGTTGTCGAGCCGGTTAGTCATTACGAAGGTAAGCTATAATGTTATACAATATATAAGAGTGTTTTATATATAGGAAGTTGCTATAACCATAATGTCTAGACTTGGTGGTTAAGAAACAAATCGTGTGTAGGTTTGATATATCGATTTGAATCAAACCATGCACACATCTTACACTATATTGTGTGTCCACTCACCAATTCAAAACTATAAGAGTGACTTATATAGACTTGTCCAAATTATAGGAGGTGTATATAGTTTTGGCCCAATATCACAATGTTGAAACCGTGTATTCCACTCTAGACGAATTGTCTGCACATAGTAATCAAGGTGCATAGTTTTGAGTGCGGTCGGTATACGATTCTCCCACAGTTGTAAAAAAAAATTGTATTTATCTGCTAGATTTACATAAATTTATGTAATTTGTATTGCATAAGAGACCTTGAATCTCTCATCGTCGTTGGAGGTTGACAAAAAATGTTGGGTTAGGCAATTGTGTTTACTCGCGGGAAAGTAATTATTTAGATGAAGTACAATTGCATGTATATACTCGTCGTTGGAAGAAAGTTGTACCTCT
The DNA here is from genome assembly GCA_963932295.1 of Tipula lateralis. Lineage (NCBI taxonomy): Eukaryota > Metazoa > Arthropoda > Insecta > Diptera > Tipulidae > Tipula > Tipula lateralis. Next base: position 146,076,153 of record OZ010736.1, read on the forward strand.
ATACAGACTTGTAATGACATCGTTTAACACGGCTTGTGTCATGTTTGGCTTGTAATTCGGTTTACAGGTGATTAAATTATAAACGGTTTTTACCCATTGCATCATCATTGCACTGAATGCATATACAGAAATCTTGAGTTGTTTTTTGTTTACAAACAACCAAGTTGAAAAGGTGATATCATTAATTATGCAGAACTTGTTAGTAAATAAAAATTGTGGTTAGTGATTTTGTGTAAGTTTTAACAGGATGTACCTAGACCTAGAATGTCAGTGTATGTTAACCAAAAATATTGAAAGTTTCGGTCTATAGTTGGGGGCTTACAATTTTATGATATTTCACTTAAGTATATGGTTTCCTTACTTAGTGATTAAATGACTTGAATTTCACTCAACTTAAGTTAACGTAAAATATTGCTATGCATCATCAGCAGCTTCAGCACCGTATTGAAATACACATTTTGAGTGAACTCACATTTTTACTCATTTGGTTCCATCAATTTCACTCGATTCTTATCTTATAAGGTTACGGAATACCACCTCAAATTAAGACCATCTAGGAGACTTAGAAGAAGGGAAACCTTCAGTGACAGAAATGATAAAATATTCATTACTCCAAAATGTACTCTCAGACAGGCTCTAGAAGGTACTTTAATAAGTAAGAGTATAAAAGCTTTACCGAATGGATGTAATTTGATGTACTTCTCGAGACATAACTTGCAAGGTCTTCAGTGACAGCGTAGTTAAAATACAGGGACCAGCTGAATGAGGTAAATTAAGGTGTTAGATGACAGACAGGCAAATATCTTTTTTTTATCAGGAGACGGCGTTTTTACTGCTTTACTGCAGCAGAGTATATAAGATATTATTTCACATTTGGTTTGTATTCTTAGCCCCATAAATCAAGGTCAATTCTATATTAAAGTAGTAATTCGAGATTCTACTGGTCGTCAGACCCATGGCCACCTATCTATCTTTGGTATGGTTTCCAAAGACTGAGGTGATAAATCCGCAAACACATTACTCATTAAACAACGAATACCTTGTTTTGAATTACTGACCTAAAGCTTCCTCGACTGCATCTCCAGGGTTTATGGTATGGTATACATACGGATCAAACATGATCGTTGAGGCTGGGATAAGATATAACCAAAGACATTGAAACAACCGAATAACCGCAGGCAAATTTAAAGCCACTCAGGCTAAACAGAACCGGATCAAACTAGATTGGAACTGTTCTAACATCGAGTGGATAATAAAGTGAAAGACGAATCTAAGCTAACCAAAAAAAACGATACCTTAATAGAACCAAGAAACTTTTACTCGCAGTAGACCCAAGTTAAGGCTCTTCATTCTTTCCTCGACTCCGCCATTTAGAAAGCAGAACAATAAGTAAGAAAAGATAGGAATCTACGCCGGCTAAATATAGTCTGGATGGCTAGTTCAGATAGGGCAACCAAGCACAAAAGATCATTTAGATTGCGGGGCTATGTGACTCAACGTTCAAAACAGCTTACCTTTAATAATAATATCAATTAAGCTGGAATAATGCTTTTAAGCATCCAAATAGTTGGCTTAAATCTCAGAACACTCATGTATCTAGCAACAAATCATTGCTTTTGTAGCCACCACCAATTTAGTTGGTCGAAGTTGAATAAGCATCCTTTTGAGGTTGATTTGGAGAAAGATTGATAAGATCCCTTTGGAATCACGAGATAAAACTGTAAAATATAGTAATACAAGATGTCCAGACGTTCCGAAACTGTTTATGAACATAATGTACTTGGGCTTAACTGTCTGCTCCGATCACGCCTGGTAGCTAAAAATGTGTGATTGTTGCATTTAGAGTCTCTGGTTTGCACTTTAATTTGTTGAGACTGTTGTTATATCAAGGGTTTATATCAATCGATCCTAGCTAGCTTATACTCAAAGCGTAATAGCTTAAGTTGTACTCTGGTTCAATATTTTGCGTATTAGGGCAACTATGTAGAGTCAGGCGGCAAGCAAGTCGCTGGATTCTGTTTCTCTGACGTCTAGAGTAGTGTTGGGTTGCTGATCGTCTCTGAATGAGATGAGTAAGCATTTCAACATTCAGGTAGTCTGAGTCCCCAGCCACTTGGACGTCATGGAAAACTGCAGGGTGGACGAACTAGCAAGGTATGGTACAACACTCCAACTGCTATCCGAAAGGACAAAGTTGAGGAGGCCCATTAAGGCACTCAAGACTGTATGGATCGTGGGGATACTCACAGGACAGTACCTACTTGGAGAACATGCGAGGAGGCTAGATCAAGAAACAACTGAGTTTTGCAGAAGCTGTATGAACGAGAAGGAGAAAGAGACGATAGTCCACATAATATGCCCATGCCTGGCTCTCGCATACAAAAGACATGAATATTTGGGTAAATTCTTAATGGACTGCCTCTTTGATCTCCAAAACTGTAAGGTGCGAGATTTATCACGTTGAATAATTAGTTCAAACTCGTTCTCATAAGGGTAATAGGGAAGTAAAATCCTGTGGTATCACAACAGACCGTCGCCGGTCTTAGTGTGCTGTAGCAGCCAATCAACCTAACCTCACCTAACCGAGGGTAACTTAGCTACAAAACGTCAGGATCATTTCAATTTAATTTTTACTAAGCTTTCGTTGGTCAATAAACCGAATTCAAGTGGTTCTTAGAGTACAACTTAAGCTGTTACGATATCACTGGCTTAAGTTCACATTTTATAACAATAATCGTATCTATAGCGACTTATAGAAGGTCGTTTTCGTATATTCCAGTTAATCTACGATCAAGTTAAACAAGTAAAGTGAGCCGTGAGCGTGATATAGAAAACTTCTAGTCTTATAATATGTGTCTATCATGAATTGGAATTTAAGTCAGGACTTCAACTCAACTTGAGCTTTCAGTTACTGATTACGCTCACGACATAGTTTTCTTTTATTAAATTTAATTTTCTAATTCTAAGTATCTGTTTGATGCTTCTTGTGTCCAGATGCTTCTTACCTTCGCTTAACATCCTGCATTTGCTCAAGGACCCTGGAAAACCCTAAGAAAAACTTCAAAGAGAAACTCCTTACCCTTCTGTCTCATTAGGTAAATACCTCGTTGACTCTCGCCTTCATCCACTGGCTTGGTGGTGTTATTTCATTTCGCACAAATACCATATCTCCAACCTTCAATGTTCTGGTTTCTCTGGCCCATTTGTTGCGATGTTTCTGCTCAATTAATAATTCTTGCGACCACCTGACCCAAAATTCTTGCTGTCATTTTTGTAATTTTTGCCAGGCAGACAATCGATTCGATGGGATTTCTGCCAACAAGGTTTCATACGGGGTGAGGATTGGTTGCCCAGTTGGAAAATGTCCAGGTGACAATGTTGCTAAGTCTGTTGCGTTATTACTTATTGGCGTCAAGGGTCTTGAATTCAAGCATGCTGCTGTCTTTGCCAAAAGAGGGTTATAATGCCATTGTATGGAATGTGCCTGCAAATAATCCATTACTGACGATTCTTGCCATAACATGATAGCTTCCCGAAGCGTCCGGTCTGCGCCAACAAAATTACTAAAATTGTCACTATACAAGTGATGAACTGCTCCGGCTCGCATGTTTACAAAACGGTTTAACATGCTTGATATTCAATCAGCAGGATTATGTTCAGAACCAATGTGACGAAATTGCTCTCTAGCCGTCTTTAACTCATTAAAAGACTTCCTCAGCCAATGTAGCACTATTTCTGAATCTGTCCAAAAAACATTGGTACCTCCCTGACTTTAAGAATTAATTTACTACTTAGCTCAACTACGCATAGTTCTAGTCTTGATATGGTCACCAACTCAATTAGTGCAATTCTACTTCTGGAACTCAACAATGATGCCGTTGTGGTTGTGCCACAGTTCCATTTCTATTTCGCCCTTCGTTCTTACTAATCTTTCGTCTATACCGTTGATGTTTGCCGTTGCTGTTGGTCGAACGAATCTGAACTCCTTTACAACCTGATTAATGACTATATTTGTCTGAGCCCCGGAATCACAAATCACTCTTATTGGTCGTGAGAATTGCTTACCAATTTCCAATCGAAAACTTGCTGTTGGTAGAATAGCCTTTGGTAGTAAGTTTGCTTCTTGTCATTCTGATATTTTTTGTTCCGAGGCGCTCAATTGTTACGGATTGTCTCTCCTCTCATAAAACTAACTTCCTTTCTCATAAAACTACCAAGTTCATGGCTCAACCGTCTTATGTGTATTGGGCTACTCGGTGTCCTGATCCGTACAGTGTATCTATCCAGTCTGTCGAGTGTTTATGTTCACTGTTACGCTTCTAAGTACAATACTAATCATATGAATGTTCATCTGAAAATTTAATTGGACGATGGACTTCCAATGGTGACTTTTCGCATGTAGCTAAAAAACTATGACAAAACTTCCTAAAAAGTGGTTCGAAGCATTTTTCGTGTTTGAGTTAGTACTACTGAACATCAGAGGTTCTTTCTCCGCCTTTCCACATTCACTTTTATGAATGTGGGGGTTGTGGTCCCTACAACCACTAAACCATTGAATGCTTTGGATGGTTTGGTGAAGTAAAATTTTTGCAACTTTTTATTATGTTTGGAACGAGCTTTATAAGGGCTTTAGATCAGCAACATCCGTTCCAAAGAATCATATTGCTCGTGATGAAGCTGGAAATGAGTTTTGTTATCCCAAACCATTAAAACGCCCTTTCTGTTTGAAATATTTTTCTAACATAAAATTTGTTGTTTGGAATCACAATATAAAACTGATATACAAGATGTCTGGATGTTCCGAAACTGTGCATGAATTAATGAAGCATAGAAGTTACTCATTCCTACTGCTTAGACTAGATTTTAGCTCCGAACACGCCTGGTAGGTCAAAACACCTACAAGAATAAGATACAGGAAATCAGCTTAAAAAATTTAGAAAGTTTAAAATATTTGAATGTGGCATTTGGGTCTTCTATAGTTGGCGCTTAAATTTGTTGAGACTGTTCTTACATCTTTTCCATATTAGGGTAACAAACCAACAAAAAGTCACGATCGTTTCAATTTTAATGTTTAGTTATAGTCAATCAACGGAATGCGAGTGTTCTTAGAGGACAACTTAAGCTGTTTCGATCTCACTGGCTTAAGATTCTATTTTATAGCGCAGAAGAATCGTATCTTGTGAGTAACTTCTTATAGAGGGTTGTTTTCGTATTCAAGCTTATTTACGATGAAGTTAGACAGGTAAAGTGAGCGCGACATACCACATATTGAACTTTTAGTCTATTATGAGCCTATCATAAATTGCTCTCAGTTATCGATTCAATTAGCTTGGCAACATTATTCGTTACAGTGTATCCATACATCATGAAGAATCTGTCGGGCGTTTATTCCCACTGGTATGCTACTAAGTACAAGTAGGCTGAACTAGACTGTTGATCCCATCATATGAATGTTCATTGTTAAAATTTATTTGGACGGTGATTTCCAAAGGTGACTTTTCGCATGTAGCAATCGAAGCTGCCAAATTTTCAATAGAAAGCACTACTGAACAGATAGTTCTTCACCGCCTGTCGCCATTCACTTTTAAGGGACCACAACCTCTAAATCATTGAATAATTTGGATGGTTTCGATGATGTAAAGTTTGATAGCACCTTTCTGTTTCGTTTGTATCGAGCTAACGATGTAGCCTATACCAGATACCAGAAACACTCGGAAGTACTCGGAGATCACACTTCATAACATATTGGTGAGCATAGGGTTGTTCGTATCATTACCAAAAATGTTTCTTATTGAACCATAACTGGCATTCGTATCAACTTACATCATTGTGGTATTTCGATGTTTTTGTTCAGGGTTTTTGAACTATTGAACGTGTCTGTTTAGCCATCGACTTTATGTAAGTCATATACTAGTTGAAGGCAATATGGACCCAGGCAAATTCAATCTTATAATGTGACAGACTATTTAGTATACTTCAAAAAGGCTTTTGATCAGCAACATCAGTCCCAAGGAATCATATTATTCTCGATGATGCTGGAAATGAGTTTTGTTATCCAAAGCCATTGAACACAACACCCTTTCTGCTTGAAATATTTTTCTAACATCAAATTTGTTTTTCTTGGTGAATCTATACATACGATTGAAAGCTCAACGCACATAATAATGATGTATGCATATCACCTTGAAGTATGTAATGTGTTGTATACGTACATATACTCGTACATAAAAACGAAATCATCATTAACATCAATTAACAAATAAGTTCAAGGAAACGATGTGTAAAAATTTGAAGCAGTATGTCGTCACGAGAACATCATCAACAAATGATGTCACGATATAAATTTTCGACACACACTAATTACTTGGTAATCGTCATATCATGACATTTTGGAAATTCTTTCGCCATCTTATCGCATTTCTTCGGAAGTTCGCTTCAACGTCTTATCTCCCACGTGCTCTTGGTAGACGTCAATCAAAATCGATTTATTAATTAAATTCGATCAGCACGATTCACCGATACATACACCATCACTATGTTGTCATCGTCTTGCTATTGACTGTATATATACACTCGAGTCGTTCATATAGCATCGAAGAAATGGAAAATTTCACTTTTGGTCGAATAAATAATTCACAAAAGCTAATGAGAAATTAATTAAATTAAGCGCGCGGAGAAAGCTTTTCTCCCATTTCGTGTCTGCACACAGTTTAGAAGGGGTCAATTTACAAATCTCACGGATATATTTGCCCTTGTATCCGACTATATACAAGACACAACCGAGAATCGATGATTTAAGACATCAAAAGTTCCGAGCTCGCAATTTTTTTTAATGACCTTTAATTGGCCACGAAGTGCTTAATATGTTACATGCACGGTGATTAGTTTGACCTTCACCGATTTATTCGTTTCTTCGTCTGTATATTAAACGTCTTGATGTATATATGCAACAACATAATGTTCGAATGATACGCGATGTTGAATGTAATTAATGCGATGTGACTGGCAGTGCAGCAGGTGTTTCGTTAATGAGTCTCATTTAATTGTGTGAGTGAGATCGTTAATAATATATTTTATGTGTGACGATGACGAAGATGCTGATCGTGATATTAATGATCGGTAAAATAGAGCAGGTAATTCGTGAGTAGCTTATAATTGTGACCGAAAAGTTTTCTATTCACCGTTTCGTTGTGTGTTAAAATTTAATCGTTAGAAAATTACTAATCAATTCCCGTTTATTTTTGTCTCGTTCATTCAGACGGTGAGCTCGAGGCACAATGGCTGATTTCGGCCGGATATCCACAATTGACGCGCGCCTTTGAGGAGGGCCGCGAATTACAAACAAATGAGTTGGTGCCACTGTTGACGGGACTGTCGAAAACACACGCCGAAGCTGTAAAACAACGAGTGAAAGCGTTAAATCGGACAGTTCGCGGGCGAACGAGATCGCGACATCCTCGCAAGCCCGATATTCGAGATGTGTTTCGAGATGTTGATGCATCGAGTACAGGAACCAGATCGAGAAGTGCAACACCCGATTCGCTAGATTCGCTGCCGAACGACGAACAGTGGAACAATAATAATATGTAAGTATATATGGGATATAACAACCGATTGGTGTATAAATAATTCGGTTTATTTATTTTACTATAGACCAAGCTTTGTGTCGATATTCGACACCTCAACAACACCAAGTCGCAAACAAATTTTACGTCGAACACCGAGTGCACCGCTGCGCGGCTCAGCCGAATTATTCCGCGGATCGCATGTCCGCTGCGATCTACCATTTTACACCGAAGGCATTGAGCTGCTGGGCTTTCAACGCCTGGGCACAATACACATACCACGTGTACGTTCTGGTTCGGATCCATCGTGTACAATCGGCCGAAATGCTGGCAATCTTATACAAGCGCGAAGTCATAACAATATATATGGTGCTACAAATGGAGAAGACACAACCTCATCGTCATCGTCAACGACATCGTCGGCAAATCCAAGTCCGGCCAATTCACCGCCACGCAATAGTCTCCTCAGTCGGACGGAAGACATAACGATACGACGGTCGACACGTGAACCAGTCAGTTTTGAAAATATGTGTCGCGAAACGGACACAACTGACGGTGTGATATGGGAGGAGAAACACGAGCCGTGTTGTGATGTCGACGATATATCGGAGGGAGAGTTGAAAAAACTCCAACCACTATTGTGGCTTGAGTTGGCTGCAATGTTCGACAAAAATCGTGTCACACTCGACAAAAGGAAACCATTCAAGAGGAAACGGAAAGAGGAGGGCAACGTATTTGGTGTATCATTGAATGCGCTCGTCCGTCGTGATCAACAGGTGACCGGTGAGGACACTTCACTGGTGCCCCTACTACTACAGGGAATATTACGCGAATTAACGAAACGTGGTGCCAAAGAAGAGGGAATCTTACGAGTCCCTGGACATAAACAAAAAGTAAGTTAGAACGATTCAAATTATTTTACGGTGCACATACTTATACCATTTCGATTATTTTTATAGACTGAACTACTTTACAACGAGCTCGAGCAAAATTTCTATTCACGTCCCGAAAAAACTGCTCCACTTCTAAATCGTGCTGGTATTCATGATTTGAGTGCTCTACTAAAACGATGGCTGCGTGAACTACCACAACCGTTGCTAGCAAACGATTTAATCCACTTATTCTATCAAACGCATGAACTACCTCCACCCGACCAATATAAAGCTTTATCTGTGCTAACCCTGTTGTTACCACACGAGAATCGGAATACATTGCGATCATTATTGAATTTTCTAAAATTGGTGATTGATTTAGAAGATTTGAATAAAATGTCGAAACACAATGTGTCCACAATAATTGCACCGTCGTTGTTCCCGCCACGGTAAGTTATCTCGTATATATCGAGTATCGCAATTGTTACTCACACCTTTTTCTCGTTTGTCACCAGATTTTTACAACCAGTCGAGAAAAACGATATAATGGCTCAAGTACGTGTTGCAGCACAGTGCTGCCAGTTGACCAACGTCTTGATAACGCATAGTGAGAAATTGTTTTTGGTGCCAGAACGGTTGTTGCAGGAGGCGCGCAAAGTGAACAATAAGACGGGACAAGTGAGTATAGACGCCCGTTTGGGTACAAAATTAGCAAACTAATTTATTTTATTCGTCTTCCAGCCGAAACGACAAGTGGCGCGGAAAACAAAAAGCGCAGCAAACGCAACCGATATCCAAGTCAACAAGAATCACGTACATCGAATTATAATTTAGGAAAAAATTAGAAATTTAATATTAATTGTTTAAGGTATACGACTCTATGTAAATAATTTATAATTATAAAAAATAAACTTAATTAACAATTTATATTTTATTTTATACATAAACAAAATAATTAAATTCTCATATATTAATAATTTATATAAATATATTTTTGTTAATTCAAATAATTAATTATGCAATACGAGTAAGTCAACGCAACGTGTGGGCCCCTGCGTCCCATGTCGTAGTATAGGAGATAAGTCAAAGTCATATAGAATTGTTTATGTTTTTTGTCGAACGAAATTTGTTTGCCTAGTGTTTAAGGACACCAATTAATTTACCTATAATTAATTAATTAATTAATTAATTTACATTTGGTTACACAATATAAAATTATTATTTTATTGATAATAAATACAACAACAAATTTATATAATTTAATTATAAAAATAATTTTGTTTTTTAATCTAATTAATATTGTGATGAGCTTACTACTTATTGGGAGAGCTTTTGGGGAAAAAGGAGTGACACACGCTTGATGAGGTACTATCTAGATGGAGTAAGGTGGACGGCTCTAGACTTCACGTCAATCCAACTTAAGCAGGGTGTTGAATGTAGCACATTCTAGGCTTTGTTGGTTGAGACCCTGCTGGTGATCTACTGATTGAGTTTAATCATTGTTATATGTATGATCATGTAAGCCTAATTAGTGTGTGCTCGATAAATGCTAACATGGTCCAACTGCACAACTTCCTTTTAGTCTTCATTCTCTTCGCCTATAAATTAAAGGATCATGGACATCCACTAAAGATTTAGTCTTGGGAATACTGAAAACAGATCAAATTACCTAAACATCCAGGCATAACTTTAATTAACCATCCACTGTATGCCAATCAAAATTAAACTACACATCCCAATGTGTCTGATCATAACCAGGATGAGTGAAGCAGATAGACGGATTATCACTGGGATTGTATGGTATGGCACAGTATAAGAATGGGTGAAAATGAGACGATTGGTTAAAATGAGATGTAAAGTGCGAAGACGTGATCATCCAAGTGCTTTAATTGACAGTCTGTTAAGGAACTTTGGTCATACCCATGGATTTAAACAGACGATGAGTAACTTTTATGTGTATGTAAGGCAACGCTAGAATTGATAGGAAAGGAATGATGTCGATGATCACTTGGTTTGTAGTAGCGTTGAACATCCCTTTGATATATTTTGCCCGAAAATAAATCTTCGAGGTTACAAGATGCTATATATTGGCAAAAATGAGCTGTTCTTACAAGAAATGTCGTGAGGCGATTACTAGTCACACGGATCACGTTCGACATATAACTTGACTTTTGTTTCACTATGGCTGCACCATGTGGTGAATAGTGAATAGTTTGGGAGAAGCAGAAAAATATTCCATTTCTGACCAATGCCTATTATCCCAACGTATAATCCCAGTATTTAATCTGAATGCATTCAAGAATAATGAAATCACTGACAGTGGATGTGTCAGATACTAAGGAGACAACTTTTTTTCCGATAGGGTCGGCGAACGACGCCATATTTTTTTATTGTTCTTTTGTCATTTGGAAACTTCATTAGCACGTGAACAGGGATTGCAAATCGTGCAAATTTTTTATCAAAATAATCGTTCTGTTGCTGCTACTTTAATAGCATAACGGCCATTTTACGGTCCATTTAGCAAGCCAAAATTTGAGTCTACGTTTTCGCTACATAATGTTCCGGTGCCCTCGAGAGCAAGAATTGCTCGAAGTGTTGAAAACATCGCAGCCGCCAGGGCTCAGTTCAAGAAGACGCGAATGTGTCGCTCACACGACGTTCGCAACAATTGGGCCTTTCTGTGAAATCATTGTGGCGAATTTTACGTAAAGATCTTGGCCTACATCCGTATAAGATCAAGCTGACACAACAACTAAAGCCGTTTGACCATTTGAAGCGACGCCGATTCGTGAATTGGGCTCAAGAGCAAATCGAAAATGATGCAGATTTTCACCGAAAAATCATCTTCAGCGATGAGGCTCACTTTTGGCTCAATGAATTTGTCAACAAGCAAAATATGCGTTACTGGGCAGGAAGCAACCCACACGTGATTCATGAGGCACCGTTGCATCCCGAAAAAGTCAATGTTTGGTGCGGATTACATACCGGCGGCGTCATTGGGCCATATTTTTTCATCGACGATAACAATGGGCCCGTCCAGTGGCCGCCGCGCTCGTGTGATTTACACATCTAGATTTTTTCCTTTGAGGTTATGTGAAGTCATTGGTCTATGCCAATAAGCCGGCGACGTTGCAAGAGCTCAGGGCCAATATTGAACGTGAAATTGCTGGAATTTCGGCCGATTTATGCGAAAGAGTGGTCGAAAATTGGGTTCAAAGATTGGACTTCGTAAGACGTGCACGCGGTGGTCATGCAAAAGAAATCGAGTTTCATACTTAAATGTATATGTTCAAATTCGTTAATAAAAAAAAGTTAGTTCAAAACAAAAGTCGAACGGTTTGTTTTTTATTCAAAAAAAAAGTTGAAGTGCTCTTATTAAAAAACCCGATATATGACGAGAAGATAAATGTCGTGGATATTCAATACTCTAACTAGCGCCAGCAGCTGCTTCGAGAAAACATTTTATTCCGTAGTTAATGTAAACCGTAAGCTAAACCGCCATGATGTACTTCGCAATCTGGGACTTATCTGAAATTAAATAGAAGCCTCGAACGAAGGGTTTATACAGGCGACATGTATACGGCCGAGAAGAAAAAGAGTGACAAGACTCTTGTTGAGATTTCTACTGACCATCATCATGTCCATCTTCATGTAATCCTCTTTAGTGGGTACTGGGTTAAAGCAACAACACAATAAGGAAGGTACTCGTAAAGCTTCGATTTTTCATGACCGGGATGAGTAAACCCGACGATGGCTCTCATTCGAATAGGGTGTATGGTATGGTACAGTATATACGAATGGAGTTAGTAAAGAAACGCTGGCCACATACCAGTTGATTTAAACAGTTATTAACTGTTTAAATCAACAGTTATTAGTTTAATTTGACCAACGCCACTAACTCCAACCTAGTGATCGAAATGCATTTAAGAAGCATAGAACCACTGTGGCGCCTATTAGCAGGTGCTAGGGAGATATCCTATATATGATGAGGATTTATATTCTAACTAGCGCCCGCAGCGTATTCGAGTACGCATTTTGTCCAGATATTAATATAAATCTTAAGCTAAAACTGCCATCATACTTTGCAAATTGGGACTTATCGGATTATATAGAAGCCTTCAATTTAGCTAAGAATCATACAAGCAAACCCAAATCTATATAAAAATAATTAATAGGCTGCGTCATTGATACGGTCGAGAATCAAACAGGAGTGACAGGCCATTGATGAGATTTCTACTGGTCGTGTTTAACCATATTCATATCCATGGCCATGTAATTTTCTTTCGTGGGTATACTGGATTAAAGCAACCACTAAGTTATGAAGGTATTCTTATAGAGCTTCTATCTCTACATACTATATAGAGTGATAAATCCGTTTATTGAGGCAGAATAATTTTTCGTGGTTACAAGATGGCATATATTGGCCAAACGGAGCAGTTCTGAAAAGAAATGATTTCCACGTGTCGATTAACAGCATTGCGGAATATATTGCCTTACCCAAAGTGGAATCTACGAACGTGTCATGTTACTCCACAGCGAAGCTTTATTTTACCTATGACATTATACGCAGTTGCATTTTTTAAGAGTCCAAACATAGATTGAGCGACCAGCTTATAAAGATACATAGCACAAAACTATTTTTAGGCTGCGGTGCTTTTGGGTTAAGTGCTCGCATGCATCTTCAAAATTAATATTTAGCATAGCAGCTGAGACTGACATTGGAATTTATTCCAGAATCATTAAACCACTACCTGTGGTAGCTATATTAGCAGGTGGTAGGGAGACGTGCTATATGCCGAGCAGGATTACGTTGTGGGTATAATCTGCATTGATACTTGCGTCAGTACCTGCACCGAAAAAGCACCTTGTCCAGAAGTGAATACCATTGAAATTGGGACTGCTATGCAATTATATAGAAGCTATGGATCACACAAGCAAAACCTAAAACTATATTTTAATAATTTAAGGGCTGTACCATTTATACAACCGAGTTTATGTCTACAAAACTCGTCGGAGTAAATGTACTTAAGATGTATAAACTGAAGATACCGCCCAGGTGGCGCAGTGGTTAAAGCTGCAGGGTAGTTGGAGCGAGAGGTTTCGGGTTCGAATCCCGATAGGGACAGATTGCAAAAGGGATTTTTCAAAAGGGTGTGAATGAACACAGCTATGACCTCCTGAAAGAGTTGGGTTGGGAGTGCGAAAGAGTTGGGAGTGCCTTGAGCCCCAAAACAGATTGCAAAGAAATAAACGAAAAAAACTTGACTCTCAACTTTCTCTCGTCATTTGTACCGTCGGACACCATACAGTGAATTAAATATCACTATATTTAAATTTCATGCGAGAGTACATCAAAATGGGTCACATGAAAACGGCTGGTCCCGATAGAGGAAAATTTTATCTGCCCCATCATGCAGAAATCAAGAAGACTGCAGACACTACAAAAATTCGCGTTGTGTTTGATGCATCCATGAGAACATCCACAGGGAAAAGCAAGAATGAAGTATTGCTGACCGGTCCCGCAAAATGACCTATGGGCGCTACTTCTCAGATGGAGAAAACATAAAATACTGTTCTCTGCAGATATTGAAAAAATGTACCGTCAAATAAAGGTACAAGAAGACCATCAAAGATACCAGAGGATTTTATGGAGAGAAAACAAACGGCACCCAGTAGGTGAATATAAACTATAACCACAGTTACTTATGGAACATCGATTTGAAAACGATTTTTAGAATAAGGCTTGCCTTGGAATGCTTCGTTTGCTCGTCTAGGGCGAGTTGATGTAGCGTGCGAATCGCCAGATAAGGTGCTGCCGATGTTCCATAAGTAACTGTGGTTAGTTGATATTCACCTACTGGGTGCCGATTGTTTTCTCTCCATAAAATCCTCTGGTATCTTTGATGGTCTTCTTGTACCTTTATTTGACGGTACAAAGTCATTTAAATCAAATTTGAGCGGGTCAGGGATAATACCTGTTCTCAATATAATGATATACAGTATTATCCTTTGAAATTAAGAATGAGTATATGCATGACGAAACAGAGCTCATTTTATTTGATTTTCTAAACTTAAAATGAATTAAAGAGGAAATAAAGGATGTCACTTCCCGATATAGGAGGAAATTAAGAATAAATGAGAAATTTGTGGAACATCTCATCAAAATTCGCTTTCTGCAAAGTTTTGCTGGCTCGATTGAGATCAGTATTATACAAGAAACACAGTCGAAAGATTCAATGATTGTGATGGTATAAATATCTATCAAACTACTTGGAATTGATAATAAACGTAATATCATATAATTCCCTGATTCGTGATAATTGTAACAAATAATCATAAAAATATAGAAAGGTTGTTAGACGTCCCAAATTCAGTGGAATAACATCCCAGTTGATGAGCAATCTCAATAAGCATATGCTGCGACATATAACATGGAGACACAGCTTAACATGTGGATATCATTCAATGACATAATATGAGGACTGAGACAATCATCGAATGATTGCCATTTTTATCAACTGACCTATAAATATTTTAATTCATATGCTTACAATAAGTATTTAAGTCAATTCTTCTATGGAACATATTTGGCAGTAACTTAAGCCAGATGATGTAGTAATAACTATCATCTAGAGAAGATCTTATTACAAAAGCAACATCTAGATATAATTCAAGAGATGATTATTTGCTCTTCCAACAATCGCAAACTGTGGCTTTAAGTTCGGATTAGATGTTTACCAAACCAGAGCTGAGAAATTTTGTTATATTAATTTGCACAGGAAGCTGTGTATTTAGTGAGGTCCGAATATTTTGCATTAATAAGAACATGTCAGGCTAAATGAAGAAACTGGTGAACTTTAGATACACTAGAAGGTATAAAGACCTCACTTTGGGAGGGTCATGATAAATATCCTCTCAGAGTTATGTGCAAGATATTCTACTTTCCATTAGCAGCTCTGGTTGGTGTTCCAAGTGGTACTGGGAAGAGAGATTTCAAAGGCATCACTATAGACTAGTGAAAACTTCAATGAGTGGATCAACCTCTACAACCTATAATCAATATATTATCCAGTATCATAGAATTTTCCAGAACCTAGTTTCAGTGCCAGAGTTTGATAAACCCAGACCTGGAACCGATGTTAAAAACCGAAAAAATTTAACAAACTGGAGTTGGGTGCTTTCACGATTACCTTCGAGTTTTTGTTGCTTTCCAAAGTTTTTCTTACTAGGATGGAATAATTTTAACATAGGTTAAATTGTCTGAGCCGAATTCAAATGCCCAGTGATTAGTGAAGATATTGACTGGTTTTAGTTAAAACGTGTGAATAAAATTTAGCTTCGACCTATAGGGTCGAGAAAATGAAATAATCATCTTGGTGATAAGAAAAACCCCGCTTATGACAAATAGGAATCGGTCTGAGACCGTAGCTCAGTTAATTGCCCGAAAATTTCCATATGGTCTCAAATCTCTATATCTAACTACAGCGGACTAGACCAAGCGCTATCATTATGCCCTCATAGATTATCTACATCCATTCAAACTCCATCTGGGAAATAGCTAGTTGGTTTGGTGCCAAACGACGAGTTTGCCAGTGACAATGTATCAATCTTATAAAATATACAAAGTGGCTAATTGATCTACATTTTAACCTTTGTTTATGTATCAATTACCAGCACTGAATACTTAAATAAGTTCTTGGTTGAACTCATAACTGCAATCAATTATTATTAACGGATAGATTTCTTGTTAAAATTATTTTCCGTGTTAGACCTCTCATGAGATTATGATGTTTTGTGTTTCTAGGCCATCAAATCACACAACCATTTATTGGGCAGATTAGAAATGAAATTGTTACAATCTGGTCTTGTACAGTCTGCACAAAACGATCCAGAATAGTTTTTTTCCTCTTATATAACGAATATTAGTCATTTGCTGTCACAATTGTAAGGAATTGAAAAAATAATAATACTTTATAAATTATTTCGATTTGGGTACATCATATTACAAATGTTAAAAAGCACTGACAAATGATTACTAGGAACAATATAAATTTGTCTAAGACAGATATGAAATTTGTAATGCTTTTTATAATTGTTAGTACAATTTTGTATAGACGTCGCTAGCTACGCATAACCTAAGCCGCAAACCGATAAACCTATAATTTCTTATGTTCTCGCATTTGTTAAGCTCTATAGTTTTAGATATCAGTCAACAGATGTCACAAACATCGGTGAGTACCGAATTTTTGACGTTTCTTCCCTCAGTAGTTTAGTAATAGTTGTTGTTTCGCCACGAATTAGCGTAGTTTATTTTTTATTGTAGTGTATTTTGTATTTAAAACTATTTAATTTATTTCGAATTTGTTTATTTTCAATCGAAATTATGTTTAAATGTGCAGCCAATAAAATTCTAGTCGAAACAAAATTTAAATGTCCATCCTATCTGACATTGTTCTGTAGCAAACGGTATTCAAAGAAATCTCCAAGATGGAAAATTTGATTTTGTTTTGTTTTAATTTTTCTGTTTTTAATTTGTGGTTTCTAGATATAAACATGAAAATCACTATCAAATCTTAAAAGTAGACAAAGATTGTTCGGATAAGGAGATACGGGAATCGTTTGTTAAGCTCTCGAAAGAGGTATGTGTACGCGTCGAATCGGCCATTCGCGTATTAAATTGAAATTGTGTAACTGTTCAGTGACCACAAATGTACGTACAGCTGAGCAACAGCTGATTTTGACAGCGCGCAATTAACAAATTCGTTGTAATATAAAGTTTTGTATACGTACTAAATTTAGTACTCAAGTAGGGGAATCTATAGTAGATTTCATAATGAGAGTCTCACTATTAAACTGATCATGTTTTGTAGCTTCTTGGCTTAATCGTAACCCAGTCCTTATAAATATTTATTTTTATCGTTTTAGTGCCATCCGGACATAACAAAAATTTCAACTGACCACAATACACAAAGATTCACACAAATCATAGAAGCGTATAAAATACTTAGTCGGCCAGATAGTCGGGCAGCTTATGACCATCACCTAAATCGAACATACCACGACGTATATGGCCAGCCGTATAAACGAAACACTAACGGATACTATGAATTTTATCGGCCGACCAACGAGGGCCAAACAAAAAATACAGATTCGTACTATGGTGTCAAGGGTATTCGAAAGGTGGCCAATTGGAAGATAGTGATGTTATTAATCGGATTTGCATTTGTCGGTGTAGCAATACAAATGTACGCAATTATGTATGTATACAATCTTATATGGTACACCCACATTTTTTATTAATCGTTATATAATCTCAACAAAAGTAAATCGGTAACATTTAGACGTGAAGATCTGGATAAGCAATCGGTTCGGGCTGGTACAATATATTCGTCGGTTCGGGCGGACGCCGAGAAATACGGGACCGCAGAGCAATTGAAACGAATACAAGAACGTGTGCTTACTATGTATGCGAATGATAAGAAATCGGAATAATGATACGATGTACCTGGTGTCTTGAACTCAAATCGGTTATTTATTTTCGTTACATTTTTTTGTTGTAAATATATAGAAATGGTAAGACAAATTTATGTTTGTGTATATATTAGGTTTTATAATAATAAACAAAAATTATGATGTATTTGTACCTCTACTATAATTGTTTTATTTTGTGTCTTTCTTAAGTCCTTATTGGCAATCTTGTGGTGTTCACAAATGCGACGAATAGTCACGCCACAATAGTAAAGTATAAAAGATTTCGATTCAAAAACTTTGTAATTCGCTCGCACTGTTGCAACAAAGCCACACAACATTGATACAAACGAAAATGCAACAAACATCAGGTCCGGTCGCATATGCCTGATGAGATGGATGTGAACCGCAAAGGTGGCGAGTAGTTAAAGCTGCGGCAGTTGGAGCGGGAGATACAAGGTACGAATACAGGATGCAAAAGGAATTTTTCCCCATACGATACGATCGGTGGTTGAATGAACATATCTATGACCCCCTGTTGGAGTGCAGAATTCATAGGCCAACAACCCATCTTCATGTCAGTACTATAGGCTGTCATGGATCCATGCAATGTGCAGATGACGTAAATCAAACCTAAAAGCCGTACGTCCTCGATTTGGCTGAAATGGCGTAAAGCGTTGTAAGGACGTAAATAATAAGCGTACCGCGAAAGAGTTGGATTGGAATGTGGAAGTGTCTCGAGCCCCGAAACAGATTGTAGAGATAAAAACTTACAAACAAACGAGATGGATTTGATCTTTTCGATTACACAACAAATCAAAACGAACATTACAGATGCCATACATTTGAAGACACAAAATGTCTTCATTTCATCGGCTGGGTTGGTTCAGGGCCGTACTTTAGCTGTCAGTCAATGCCACTCTGTGGAGTTTTGGTTTAACTCCCATCATTAGCTAGCTGTCACGATTACAGCTCCCAACATCCTACAATCATCTCTCTATTATTTGTCATTAATTGAGTTGACATATTTTGGGATTTGTGGAATTTGAACATGGTAGGGCCTGGTTGTCATTGCTGTTGCCTTGGATTACTTCAAAGGAAATCCAATTGCACAAACATTTTGATGAAATAGTTTTGGAGCTCAATAAAATTAAGCAGTTTTGTCTGTACGTGATTTTGTACCATTCTAGCAGTATGATTATTCTTACCAGAAAATCGCCTGTACCGTCGCGCTATATCTCACAAATGTAGTCCTAACCGTTAAAGCATATACTATATTGTAGGACAGTTCGATCTATACATCGCTAGGATTATGGTTAAGAAAATTTGTTGAAACCGATCTTTCCAATCATTCATCCAGTCGGTGTTCTCATAGTATTTTTAACCGCCCAGGTTTCGCAGTGGTTAAAGCTGCGGCAGTTGGAGCGGGAGGTACCGGTTTCGAACCCCGATATAGGGGCAGGATGCAGGATGCAAAAATGATTTTTCACCACTTGATTACGATCAGTGGTGTGAATGAACACAACTAAGACCCCCTGGGAGTGTAGAATCCATGGGCCGACCCATCTTCCATGTCAGTACTATAGGCTGGCATGGAGCTATGCAATGTGTAGATGTTTAGGTAAATCGGACCTATAGCCGTACGTCCTCGATTTGGCTGCAAAGCGTAAGGTAAGGACGTAAATAAGTGAACCGCGAAAGAGTTGGGAGTTCCTTGAGACCCAAAACAGATTGCATAGAAATAAACGAAAAAAAAATGCATTTTTAGATGAGCGGTTCTGAACCAATGCGACAGTTATCTCGGTTAAGAATACCGCCTTGATCAAAATGTTTCCGGAATTTATTCAGAAAATTAAAACTACAATTTTATTAATCTAAATCTATATTGTCCCCTTCAAAGTAATCCTCATCGACTACAGCACACTTATGCCAGCGCTTGATTCAATCCTCGATTTTTTATATTCGGTTTTCGGTATGTCCATCCGTGCTTCCTGCAATTTTTCCATTATTTCCTCTCGGCTGCTGAAACGCGTTGCCCATAATGGTTTTTTAACTTGATTGAACAGAAAGAAGTCACAGGGAGCCAAATCAGGGTAATTCGGTAGCTGTTGAATGGTATTTGTTACATTTTTCGCCAAAAAAAAACGAATAATCCTGGCACTGTGCGACGGTGCGTTATCATGGTGCAAAATCCACGAGGTTTCTGCCCACAATTCTGGTCTGTTTCCTGTTTGTTTACGGTCTGGCCTTCTGGCAAATATTCATGATCTAAGCTTACATGATCTCCATTCATTTGCCTGATGTCAGGATTGCGTGTCGTACTCATAAACATCTCGCCTCCAGTAATGTTTGATGGATGTGGGATCGGATAAATCATGTGTTTTGCGACGTCAAATCGGAACGATGGGAGTGCCACACGGTGGTTATTCCGGGAGCTTTTTGATCAAGGGTTTATATTTCATGTATTCAATCATTGTCGTATAAAAGTGAAATCACAACAGTACAAGAGGTTGCGTTCACCGACGCTTTAATTTTGTGTTTTTCAAAACGATCAGTATATATACTATTTACGCTTAGAGCTGAAGAAGGAAAAGGTATTCAATATGGGACTATTGTATAAAATGCTTATTAGGTTGCAAGGCTACATCAACAAAAGATGACAATACACTTCAGATAATACCGCTGAAATCAAAAGAAAGGATATGAGGAAATAATTAATTCAGGAAAATTAGGGAGCTTAAGGTTGAAAAAAGAATATCTTGTAGAATTTGGCAGCAAACCAGGATTCCACAAGATCAAACTAACATCACCCAGGAACTCAGAAGATAAAACAAAGAATTGGAATACGGATCGATGTGATATTTAATCCAATCAACTAATGACAATGGTATTGGTTATTTTTTTGAATGAAAACCAAACTATTATGGCTATATTAATGGATACCAAGCATAAAATTGGAAAAAAATTTTTGGAAAATTTTTGAAAAAACAGATAATGGTTAGCCTATCTGTTTTTTTTGCCATACATTTTTTTTGTCTTCGATTTAAATGAAATCCGGTACATACATGCGGTACCACTTTAAAATAAGCGCTGTGCAATCAGTTTCATAATTTTATTTGTTTTGGTCTGGTTTTTGGCGCTTTTTTATTTGCCATTTTCTCTCATACTTTAACTGTCAATATTTAACGAACGATTTTTATTGAAGTGTTCTCTATGGTACTAATATGTTTATTATGGATATAATACAAATCCTCCCAAAAACGACAGTAAAATGAGCCAAAAATCACTAAAACAAAGTTCAAAGATCACCTCAAAAAATTTTCCAACCAACAGATGGTCAACCACTGGGAATCTATACAAAATATTTATGTCTGGGTTGATATTATATTATTACTGATATTTTAAAAGAACTTTGAATGAAACCCCTTAAAGCTCACTCATATTATTGATACCTGGAAAACTACCTCATGAAATATCTCCTTACAGTCAAATTCCATTATTGTCTATTATTTGGGAAGGTCGAAAGATGAATTCAATTATAGAGAAAAATTGCAACTCATCAGTTTTCAGGCCGACCATTCAACGATCTAGAATATCCAATATTATTGAAAAAGCATTAAAGAAGAAAAGTTTGGATACAGTGTGGCATGAAGGACTGATTCATACGATAAAAATTCTCCTATCGGTGCCATTTGCAAATATTCTGAGATCATATTTGAAAGAAAGGTTCTTAGAATAAATTAAAATAATACCAACTCTGAATTAAAAAAAATCAAAACCACAAGGAAGTGTACTAGGGCCAGTCTTATATACCCACTGTACATTAGAAAACATCACCGTGTACACCTTTACGCTCTAATATCTATCTGTTACACAAATACTACAAATAATTGGGGCAAGAATATCAACTTCACAAACCAATACCACAAACAAATCATATTTCGGGTATCATTAATAAAAAAAATAATACGGCAGATTTTACCAGAACCTTTTGGTGTACACTTCAACTCTCATGTCGTCACGGGCGCTTTTTTAATTTTCTTTGGTATTTTGAAGCTCTTCGGTTATACTTTCACCGTTCTCAACACCTTGCTACAAGACCGAACATTACTTGTTCACTTCCACTTCTTTGGAACTTGCCAATCTGATCTGTCTTACTACCAGAGGTTCGCTTATCATCTTATCACTCTTGTCTTATTTTTCTGGTTGATATCTAATTCGGCTAGTTTGCAATTGGGTTAATTGTCCCAGCTTTATACCTCTTGAATATCTGAATCTCACAGGCAGCAGTTTTCCCTGTGAAAAATCTGCTCGATCTTATATTCAATTGTCCATTTTCTATACAGTAACTCGATTACCCATGAAGATTTGGCTGAATCATCGGTAGTTTCCAGTTATTGACTCTGTCCGATTCAAACGCCTTTTTACCGGTTTTCATCTATGCAGAGCCAAACCTAATGCACCTTCAAAAGCGTTGATGAATGTATTCACCGCTAGCTCATCTCGGTGCTCTAAATTGTTCGGGTAGGCTAAGATCACTATAGTGGGATGATGTCGGCTTCCAACTCTTGTTATGTTTCTTTTACGTTCTGTTTCCTTGTTTCGAGCTGTCTGAGATGGAAAGTCTGCAGGTGATTATCACCATATCTTAGCAACAATGCATCCATTAAATTTTCTCGCTCGGCTGTAAGTAGGGTCTGCAAGATTTTGGTGGCATTGCCAGTATTAGCACATTCGTTCCGTGTTACCTATCAACTCTTGCCAATATGAATCTGTGTCTTGAATACCTGAGTATACGTTGTATTTTCTTCTTTCGTCGTAGGTGGTTGATTTCCATTTTGGTTGATGCGGTTGTTGATGCTGACTACACCACCTGCTCTCAGGTTGTTCCTCTTGGTTCTTCATTTTCTTTATTCAGTGCACGAGTATTTATTAACCCAAACAAATTTTCTTGTTATTTGGTAAATACTCTGCACATCCGTCTCATTCTGTATTTCACTGACTTTTGTCAAGTGCAAATGCGCATCAGGATGGACTAAATTGTAATTAGAATATAATAAAAACGACAGTCGAGTTTTTTATGTGTTAGACAATTATGTGGATGCGATAGTCACACGAGGGCAACGGGATAAGATGGTTAAGTCAAGACTTTAATTTTATTAGTGTGGTGCATGTCTAATTGGAAGAAACTGATAAAAAGCGTTCCGGTATGATTGCATAAATATCTATTCACCAAAGTTTGAGTGAACTGCTTCACTGACTGAAAGTGGTGGATACACCGAGGTTATGTGTTGTTAAAATATACTTTTAGTGGTAGTTAATAGACTAAAAATGCCCTCACAGCATCGAGAGTATATGGTTGTTTATAATACATGTTGCGTCAACGTTTACTTACCTCCAAACCCTCATATGCTACATCTTTTAACAGGCATGATCTGAAAATCGGTGAGTTCTTCTCAAAAATGATTTCATCCAATATAATCATCATCGTTGCAACAAATATTCACCAAGTTGAAAGTGTGTTATGGCATCTGTTCGACCATCACAGGTTTTGTTAAGCCCCTGTAGTTCATTCATGAATATAATCCAATGTCTTGAATTTATGAGGTGTTTAGACACATGTATTTTAGAGTGTTGTTTAAACCATGATTGTTTACATATTCTTATGGACATCCTTACGAACATGATGGACTGGTTTGTCTGACGATGGCGAACTCTGGTCACATTGAATGCCCAGGTTCATTACAAGGAAGTAGTTATTTTTTGACAGAGTTTGAATTTTGATCATCTGAAAAGTTTGAACAATTTTTAATAGATGGCACTGCGAATGGTGTTGCCCTGGTTTAATTTATTTTTTATGCAATTAATACTAATGCTTCTAGTGAAGAATCTTTGAAACTTCTTATCGAAACCCACTTTCCAGGAAACTTCGAAGACTCGATAGCGACTAGTACTCACCAAGAAGTACATTCACTGCGCATAGAATATATCGTAACCAAAGAACGGATCCTATGGGCACTTGAAGGTTCAAACCCTATAAATCGGCTGGTCCTGATCGAATTATTTCCGCGAAGTTTCAGAATAACTAGAGGATTATTCTCTCCTGGCTGGAAGTAATCTTCAAAGGGTGTTTATAAATGGTCTGTATCCCGCGGGGGTGGGTAAAGGTCAGAGTGATATTTATTCCAAAAGCTGGTAAATCCTAACATGGTTACCCAAAAGACTTAAGTCCAATAACTCTATCATACTTTGTATTGAAAACCTTGAAAAGGCTGATGGATATCTATATACGCTCAAAAATAAAGCCTAGTGACTGGGTCCAGACTCAGGATGCTTACTGTAACAGGAAATCTGTGGACACAACTCTACACGCCTTAGTAAGTACAATTGAGAAATCTATATTCCCACAAGAATTTTGTATGGTGGCGTTCCTTGATATTAAAGGCGCCATTAACACTAAGACTGAGGTAATTCTGGAGTGATGGTCGTTCCTAGTGGTGGACTACCTTGTAAGTGGGTTATTCAATCACATGCTTGGGTGCAGGATGGTTAACTCGGAGCTGGGCGAAACCACCATCAGAAGGCTAAGGGAACCCCGCAGGGAGGTGTCCTGTCTTCTCGCCTCTGGAACATAGCAATTATGGGGTTGCTTGCTTATGCAGATCATGTAGTGATAGCTGTCACTGGTAAATATTTAAGCACGGTGAAAGAGGTGGTTCAAGATGCCCTCCAAATCATTACGAGTTGGGCCATCAGATGTGGACTGGCAATTAGCTCGTACTACTGCTGGTACTATTTACTAGGAAATAAAAAATCCCGTTAGTAGATCCACCTCTCTTAAATGGCAAAATACAAGCTTTTATTGTTAAGGCAAGATTTCTAGGCGTAATCTTGGATGTAAGCTTAGTTATAGAAGCCCAACATTTGGGAAAGAGTAAACAAGGCTAATATAGCCATGCACTCGTGTAGAAATGCCAGGAAGGAAGTAGAAATCTAGACTATGTAACATCGACTTTATGATACGAGAAAAGGTTCCGCTCCAAGCTACACGGTAAAGTAGGAGCTGCAGTCTTCTGTGATAAATTAGAAGTAGATATAGCAGTTCGTCCTCCTGATCAATGCAATTTGTACCAGCCAGAGGTGATAGCGATTGAGGAGGTCCTAAACTGATTAAGACATAATGTGGTATCCTCGACTGATATCGCAATTTATGTGGACAGACAGACGGCAATCAAGTCGCTGAACTCAGTTTCTCTGACGTCTAAAGTGACGTTGGGTTGCCGCTCGTCTATGAATGAGATGAGTGAGCATGCCAACATTCAGATAGGCTGGATGGTATAACTCTCCAATTGCTACCGGAAAGGGAGGAATCGTGGAGACCCGTTAGGGCACTCAAGACTGTGCTAAAAAAGGAGGCAGTAGCCTCAGCAGACCAAAGGTGGACGAACACTCTCTCATGTAGGAGGCAAGTCAGGTCTAGAAGTTAATGACTTTTGCAGAAGCTGTATGGTCGAGGAGGAGGACGAGACGGTAGTCCACCTCCTATGCTCATACTCGGCTTTGGCACACAAAAAACAAGCATATTTGGGTAAATTCTTAATGGACTGCCTTTCTGATCTCGAAAACTGTAAGGTGCGAGACTAAGCACGCTACATAAGTAGGTCAAACTGGTTCTCATAGGGGTAATAAGGAAGTAAGATTCTGTGGTATCGAAATGGATCATATCTGATGAATGAGTGTATAAGCATAACTCTAGTCTTTTTTCTTTGTTCCTAACTTTCACATCCGTTTTGTGCAAGAGCACTCCTAACTCTTTCGCCGTTCTCATTTTACTCCAACGGTGTAAATTGTGTTCGAGCCATTGTTTTTATGTGTATAGGTTGTGTTATGCAGCTTGTTTCTCCGAAAATTTTGACACATGCTAAATGATCATCAATATGATAGCATGATCGGTGCTGATTGGCAAAGGAGTCTTCTCAAAGGAAATAAGGGTCATTATGAGCTCCATTCCTTACCGTTAGCCTACGGAACTTCATCGACGAAGTTGATCGGTGTCATGTTCTCTTGAACTCTTCCAATAGAAAAAACGCTTCCAAATTTTTTATTTAAACATTATTTTATTGAAATAACTTTCATACATTTGAATTAACCATATTTATAATTACAATAGAATTGTGCTAGTAATTATGACGTCTATACAGGATATAAATATATGTGTAAATAAATTACAAAATCTTCACACCAAAATATAATAAAAATAAAAGTAAATTGATTTTAGATTTTTACAAAATCCGAGATAGCTCCGGCCAAATCATATTTGGCCCGGTGCCACATTAAGATGGATTGTGACGGCAGTACGAGTGCGATTCGATGGGATAATTTTTTTTTGAATTCAGATTAGACTGCAATCACTTCAAATTTTCAATGAATATAATTTAAAATAAATATTATTTTAAGTAGGTTCGAGGAAGGAGGGAAGGGGCTTTGTTTAGAACTTTCACGAAAATCACATTAAGAGTCCTAATTTAAATATAATTTCTATATATATATAACATACGTCCTTATTAAATATCGAATGCGGTCGATCAGGGTGAATGAATTAAGATTATATCATATATAAGACTTAATCAACTTTCTTAACTAGAATTCGGCATGCAACGTGTGGTTTTTCCGGATTCAAAACCTGTTCACCATTTGCGTCCAAATAATCTGTATACGGTACTTGAAATACTTCGTTAAAGTCTAATTTCTCCATGACTCGGGCCGAAAAGTGGCTCGAGCACATAACATGCATCAGCGGAATATTCTGTTCGCGCATATAGTCCATGGTACGTTTTGTTAAATGCCCGGCAATGCCTAGGCCACGATAGTTCGTGTCGACCGATAAAATTTTACCGTCGAGCATTTTATCAATTTCCGGAAATGTTTCGAATATGTTGAAACGTTCATCGATGAAATCCATGAGTCCGAGGATTTTTTTGAATTTTGGATGTTGGCATGTATCGGCTGGTTTTTCACCGGCGACTGGTTCTTCTTTTGGCTGAAAATTATTTCATTGAATTAGTTTGGGTATTCGTGACTAATTAGCTAACAGTTATATACCTTTACTGGCCGCTCGTAAATTCCGTTGAGAAATACTCCAATAATTTCACCATCTGGGTTGACTGCTTTGAATGAACAGCCATCTGGAATGCATTTGACCGAGTATTCTTCTAATTCTTTGCATTCGCCTAGGTCGAGATATGTGTTTAATGGTTCGTCCTGTAAAATAAAAATAAAAATAAATTAAAAATCTATTGGAATGTTCTGAGAGATGCATCTTAATGTACTAAGCAGTCGAACAGGCATTATATATTTGTTCAAACTTTTAAAGAATAATTGTGCTCGATTCGGTCTCTACTATATATTTCGTGGCCGAAGCTCTCCCAACCTTTTGACAGTTTCTCTTTTAACGTCATTATTAGTATTATGATTAAAGTTGGCGGGAACCCTTTAAGGGAACGAACTCAATACCACAAAGACTCCATGGTGCAAACCTAGGATTTCATCAAAGTGCACAGGCGTGCTCTGCAACCTTAGCAAACTGGTGCTTGAACCAAGGCAGAGAAGACAGTAGATTTACAGGAATAGTTGTAGAGTTGAACACAAGCGATGTCATGCAGTCGAAAGCCGGACAACTGCTGATGAATTGTAAGCTATGATCAATATCGTCAAGAGATTCGTTTTATACGGCAAGTCCCATGCGATGAAGATGACTTTTGAAACAAAGCTGTTCTTTTTCAGTGAAGGAACGTAATTGGTCCGCTTCGGGTTAAACCCGCTAACAAAGTATTGTGTAAGACAACGTCAGCTTTAGTTTCGATAAGGTAGGTTCAGCAGGATAATGGACAGGAACAGCAATTTCTTACAAACCCTACCAGTTCAGAGATGGTTCGAGGATTGTTCAATGAGTTAAGGTTTTTTGTCGTCGGCAATGAGATTATATTTTGTACGGATAGTAAAAAACGTCATGCTTAACGCCGAAGACGAGTCGGGGACGTACGGCTATATAAGCTCGATTTATGGGCCGATCCTTCTGCACATTGCATTGATTCATACCAGGGAAGACGGAACGTTCAAAAGTTCTATACTTCAACAGGAAGTCGTAGGTCTGTTCATCCACATCACTGATCGTAATCGAGTAATGAAATGATCGGGATTTGAACCCGGTACTTTCTATAAAAATACCTGCTTCAACAACATTATATTATGGAGACGATTCTGTAGTCGTTCCTTATAATATCATACATGGCTAGTATAGTAAATCGCATCATTAAACTTCATCTGGTACGCAAAATTTGAATCTCGCCCAGGCACATCAACTTAGTGCCTCAATTGAAGCTATACAAGAGGACTTAAGTCCATAGGGTCTTCGATAGTAAGACGATGACAAGAGGCAACATATCACGATGACAAGAGTACATTGACTACGCTTTCCAACATAATCTTTTCTATGAGGTGATAAAAGGTTAATGTTTATGCCCGCACCATAAAACCAATGATTCAAACACCTTATCATAATATCTTAATTATTATTAATGAAAATCTCATTGTCATCGCATTACGTTTCGTTTGAATATACATTTTTAACGAGTTTTACAAAGTTAATGACATCCTTCACCAATGTGAAAATTAAACTCTAACAATAGAAAAACTATAACAAATTCTACAGCTTATTGACTAAGTCACAATCGGTGTGCTAATCTGGAACATGATCGAGAATGTGATTGCTAATTATATTGGGTTTAGAGAATCAGAAATCATCATTAATAAATTCAGAAGAGATCGTGGTACATTATCAACCATATGGGGACCGTGCTACAATATGATATTGAATTTCAAACAAAACGATTGTATTGGTCCCGTGAGAATGGTTATCGATTTGTAAGAAGTATTTTTGAGGTCACTATGCAAATATCGATGGTCACTTGCATCCCCATCAGTTTCATCCCCATTATCATGGTTGTGCCAACCGCAGGGAATTGAAGGCATCTATTTGCTTGCCGTAAAAAAATCCATCATTACTCGCAGACTCGTATATTGGCCCATTGTGATAAGTCTTACCAATACTCTATTTGCAAGTTACATAATCGGTTTATTCTGCACGCTGGTCATTTATTATTAAAGTTAGTTGGAACAATTGAAGGTTCCGCACTTAATGCCACAAAGGGCCCGCATGGTGCAAACCTAGGATTTCATCAAAGCGCACAGACGCGTTCTGCAACCTTAGCAAACTGAAGCAGTTTAAACCAGGGCAGAGAAGACAGTAGATTTACAGGAATATACCTGCAGCTAAACACAAGAGATCTCATGCGGTCGAAAGCTGGACAACTGCTGATGAAGTGTAAACTATCATCAACATCTTCCAGACATTCGTCGCATACGACATTACTGGCCAGTCCCATGCGATGAAGGTGGCTTTTGAAACGGCCATGGCTAGTATATATAAAGACTAAAATTCTCAAGTTCTCCTTTTTCAATGAAAGAACGTAATTTGTCAGGTTAGAGTTAATCCCTCTGATAAAGTATTTCGCCTTAGCTGACCACGCCCGCTTTAGATTCGATAGGGTAACTGTTTTAATTGTTTTTTCACTATATAAGTAGGTAAAGGCGCAGCTGGTTCAGGACCTACGAAATATAGGTGAGAACCAGTTTTAGCCAAACAGTCTGCAATTTCGTTGCCCTCAATGCCACAATGGGCAAGAACTCGCATGACCGTTACCTTGTTGTCAGAAAGGAGATTCAGAAATTTCTTACAATCCAGTACCAGTTTAGAGCTGGTTAGAGGGTTGTTCAAGGAGTTAAGGACAGTTTTACTATCCGTACAAAATATAATCTCTTTGTCGTCGGCAACGAGATTAAAAGGTGACATCACGCAGTGAGTAATCGCAATTAATTCCGCTTGATGAATAGTACAGTAGATCCCCAGACTTCCAGAGATTCTCAGATCATGCGAAGGACAGTATAACCAAAGCCCATAGCCTGTTCAGTGACAGAGCCATCTGAAAAGAATACAAGCGATTGGGATATCTGTTTGAGAAAATCTGGTGATAATCACATTTCCCTGGATGGATGAAACTCCTCAAATGATCTATGAAAACAGGCAGAAGCCTATCAGTTACCATGTCAAGTTCTGGCATAGCCAGTTTAAATTCCTTGAGAATAGATCTATGGCCTGAAATAGTGCCGAGAGCATTCCAAGCCCCAACACTCCTCAAGCGAAAGGCAGCCGAACAAGCTGTACCTATAAAATGAAGGATTGTAACTGGGGTAGGGTGGGAATTAGCTCCACAGCTAGGAGCAGAGTTGAGACGCGAAATTTTGACAAGCGAAATTTTGCAAACATTTCAGTTTAACAATTGAAGATTTAACTTTAACCACTGGCCACCAAACAACAGATTCATAAGTTAGCATTGGGAGAACCAGTGATTAGTAGATAAAATATAACATTTTGGGGGATAATCCCCAAGAATTACCAAAAGCTCTGCGGCATTGCCAAAAAATAGCAGTGGCGTTTTGTAGTTTGAAGTCCAGGTGATACTTCCAAGAAAGTTTGTTATCCAGAAAAACTCCAAGGTGTTTACGTAGGCTGAGCTATTAACCTTACAACCAAAAAGTGATGGTACAGAAAAAGCTGCAGTGTGACTACGCCTTGTAGTACATGCATTCGTAATCGAGACGAATGAAGTATTATCAAACGCTCCTGCAATATCCAGAAAAGTGCCTACAAGAAACTCGTTGTTGTGCATAGATCTCTCAATTCTAGTTACGAGTTCATGTAAGGCAGTCTCACAGGATTTGCCAACTCTGTAAGCATGTTACCTATTACTGAGCGGAGCGGTAACTAAATGTTGGTCTCTAATAAATCTATCAATAATCCTTTCTAAATATTTCAGAAAGGTTGATGACAGACAGATAGGCCGAAACGGGTGGAGGTCGGTGAAGTACGACTTGCCAATTTTAGGAATAAAAATGACTTAACTTCTGCTCCAAGATTGTGGAACAGAACTAAAAGCGATACATGCCTGGAACAAATGTATAGTAAATGTTTCTTAATGAGAGGAAATCCATGCTGTAGTACAGCAGGAAATACACCGTCAGGACCGGCAGATTTGAAGGGTTCGAAAGAGAACACGCTCCAACGTAGGACCTCATAATTGATTAATCTACAGGCTAAGTCCCAATTTGGGACTTACATCCAGATTGTTAATGACTGCACCAGAATTGTCGGTAGTAATGGTTTTACATCCCGGGAAATGGGTTGTGAGAAGTAAATCACCTATCCTTTTTCGAAGAAGTAAGCTTGCCATTAGGTAGACGAAGTGAGTCAAGTCTATACAGGTATTATTCCTGCTCAGTGACTTGTTAAGTCTAACTACAGCAGTTAAGCTATTAATCTCCTCACATAAGATTACCCAGGCAGATCTTGGCGATGCTCTTAGTTCTTTTTTGTACAACTTTTGTGCAGCTAGGAAGCTACCCCAATCAGACTGAAGATAAGATCTTCTTGCCTTATTCTTCAGCTTTCTTGTAGTCTTCCTGAACTTTTTTAGAGTGGAGCACCAGAAAGGTTTATTCTGAGTTTTTTGGTTCGAGACAAGTGGACACGAAGTCTCAAACGCTGTTGTAATAGCTTTAGCAGAGTTAACAAAAGTTGGTTCACATTCAACGTTGAGGATATCCAATTCAGATGAACTTAAGTAGTTTAGCAGAGCAGAACGTTTGTTATTAATATTGGTACTTCCCCACAGAGAATGATGTGCATTAGCCTCCCAACCTGGCCATGGTTGTGTTTATACGTCATCTCTTATTATTTCTCTAATAAAAAGATGGCAATTTTCATCCAACTTTTGACTGTTGGTTGGAATCCGGTACCGCTTTAAAGGAAACAAATTTAACCACAGTGCTGATGGCTTTATCATACTATGTGAAAAGGATGATAAAATGGAACAGATTTGAGTTGTGCCCCTTGAGTTTTCTGAATACACTTACAAAAAGCCCGTCTCCTAATGATTCGGATCTTTTTAGGATTTCATAATCTGCGTGATAATCTTTACTTGATTTGATAATACTATTAGGACTAATGAGCTCTCTAGTTTCATCAAAACTAGTATTGGTAAAAGTTTTGATAAACTTATGGCATACCTATGGCAGCCACCACATTTTATAGTGTTGGCGGAAGTCTGGTTGAGTTATTATGCAGTTTGCCCGATTATAATTGTATATAAAGAAGCAACAATAACTACCAATCGGATGCTGCTCTGCAGTGTATGTGACTGTTTTTGAACTGCAATGGCGAACCTAGACCCTTGGTAAAATATATGTGTTCAAGATGAACTTATCTGGTGAGAGATTTGCTTTTTTACAAAAACTCTCCACGGTTATTATATTTTTAACTTTCCTAAGCGTATATCAGGCGAATAACCAGAGCAGTAGGTTATTTTTATTTCAATCCAGATCCAGGCGCAAACGCCGATGATTTATGAAATACAGTTGACCACTACTTAACGGGAAATAGAATGATCAAACAAAATTAAAATTTTTGAATGAATGTCGTATTACCACATTACGCATGCAACTAAAGGGAGGTTAAATTTTAAGGGCCGGCGTTGAATGTGAACCACACCTTAACGTCATGTTTTTTTTGTGACATTTCTCAATTTCAAACTAACTCAATTTGAACCATCGAATTTGAACTTGCAGAAAATATTTGCTGCTGTTCGCGATAGAGTGGCTGAAGAGCCGTCCACCTCAACTCGTCATCGTGCCCAACAATTGCACCTCTCTCGCTCATCGTGGATGAAACATATGCATTAAGACTTGCATTTACACGCTTGGTAAGGACTTGCATTTACAGAATGGTGGCAAGAAATGGCAACAATGGATGATCAATTTTCCAAGAAAATCATTTTCAGTGATGAGGCACATTTTCACCTCAGTGGATTCGTCAATAAGCAGAATTGCCGCATTTGGGCGAATCATAATCCAAGAGTGATTGTCCAAAAAACCAATGGACCCACAAAGAGTGACTGTTTGGTGCGGTTTATGGGTTGGCGGCATCATGGGGTCGTATTTTTCAAAAATGAGGCCCGCCAGGCAGTTACTGTGAATGGTGTTCGCTATCGTGAGATGATAACGAACTTTTTATGGCTTGAATTGGAAGATATGGATGTGTACCATATGTGGTTTGAACAGGACGGTGCCACTTGCCACACAGCTAACGAAACAAAGGCTCTTTTGCACGACAAATTCAATGGCCGTGTTATCTCACGTGGTGGCGATGTCTGATTGGCTGCCATGATCATGTGATTTGACATCGTTGGACTTCTTTCTTTCGGGTTATTTGAAAGAAAAGATGTACGTCGATAAGCCAGTTAAAATTCAAGAGCTAAAGGATGAGATAATTCGTAACGTTAAGGGCATAGAACCTCAATTATGTCTAAGCGCCATCGAAAATTGGGACCATCGGGTGGAGGTGTGCCGCCGAGGTCACGGCGGCGATATTTTGGTCGATACATAATTGAACCATGCCATATTATCATAAACAAACAGAATTGACAATAATTTCCTAAATAATTTGTGTTTAAATCAACATCGGCCCTTAAAATTTAACCACCCGATAGTAATGATAAATAAGTATGAATTATTTGGACATGTTTCTTCCCCTTACAAGAGGAGAAATTACACTTCATTGGCTGAATCTAATTTCAGAATTCAAATGCGCCTAGATGTGGACGATATTCAATATTTTCTTCAATATAATGCTCTTTTTCGTTTGCGAGTCCTTACCGCGTGAAAAACCTGATTCCATCGTTGTCGATCACAAGCCAGCTCTTTATTCTATTGTAATCAATCAGAAGTTGATAGATCGCTCTCTATGCCGTAAGATCATAGGTCGCCAATTTCTTCGCTGGTCGAAATGCAGGTCTAACTCAGATACCACTCACTACGGATCAGCAAGCATAACGTGAAAGAACCATAGTACTCGCTTTTCTTTAATTTCATGGACAAGATTTGGAATTCGCACTAGATTCCCGATCTCGTGATTGAAAAGAATTCGGCCTCTCATATTTATCCGTCAAAGTCTAACAAATCAATACATGGCAACGGATCTGATCAACAATTTGTACAATTTCAGCTCATCAGCATTTGCAAGATTGCCAGCAGCGACAAGCGAACCTTGATATTCTTTTCCACATTATTATCAAGGGTTCCGACACTCCCCATCAAAGCAATAATTATCAGGCTTAATCTTCACTTTATCGAGAGTTTCCTGGGCGGCATCGATAAAGGAGATTTTTATTTTTTATCTCACGTCTTAGCTTGCTCAAGAAGAGCCCGTACTGCCGGTTATGTCTGAACAATAGTAATGCCTGATAAATTAGTATGGATATTATTGGGATGATAATAAAATTGTTCTCCTCAATGACTAAAGAAGATTAACAAAATGAAGCGAATTTACATCTACTGAATAGTTCTTCAAGATAAAGGGCCAACCTATTCAATCATATAATATAAAATCGAATGTAGTGCTTATACTTTTTGAACCAAAAAATGCAACATTTCCTCTTACGGCAGGATCTGATAAACATGACGAATAATCAAATATTTATACATACGATCAAAGACCAATTTAACTTTTTGTAAAACATTGTCACGTGAGAATGAAGTAGTAACATATGAACCCTTTAAATGTACCAATCCGGTGAGGGAGTTTTTTCACACGACATCTGTTTTGTTGTCACCAATTTAGAAGAAGTTTATCGTGGACCTGATATCAATTCCAAATCACGACAATTGTATCCTTTTTTTTTTATCTCTAATCTATATTGGGGCTCAAGGCACTTCCTACTTGTTGTTCGCGGTACGCTTATTTACGTCCTTACTTGCACGCCATTACAGCCAACTCGACAACTTACGGCTATAAGTCCGATTTTCCTAACCATCTGCACATTGCATATAGCTCCATGCCAGCCTATAGTGCTGACATGGAAGATGGGTCGGCCTATGAGTTCTGCACTCCAACAGGGGTCATAGTTCATTCACACCACAGATCGTAATCCCTAGGTAAAAAATCCATTTTTCATCCTGCCGGGATTCGAACCCGGTACCTCCCGCTCCAACTGTCGCAGCTTTAACCACTGCGCCACCTGACAATCGTATCCTGGGAATCATCAATATAAATCTTTTTGACATTCGTACACACCATTAGCACAATGCTACTCCATTCCTGTCACATGTTTAAGTAGGCCACACTGTTTTGTTTGACAACCGATTTGTAAGATGGCATTTGCTTTGTCATTAGTTTAATATGCCATTTTATATAACGAATGGTCTCACGCCAGAGCAACGCTTGCAAATTGTAGACATTTATTATCAACTTAATGGTTCTGTTCATAACCGTCCATTAGAGCGATTTATTCGGTTAACTATACATTTTTTCGCACCACGTATACACTAAATGATAAGACGTATCAGCAGTAAGGCATCGAAGAGTACGTACCGAACAAGCAATAGACACTGTACAGTGTGTTGCAATAAGGAAGACCAAATTAAATCAATTTTGATCTTGAGTTTGTACTTACAAAATTCAACTTGTGCAGGAATTAAAGCCATCCGACCATCGCACACGACTCCAATCCGGCCGCTCACATTAATTCAAGACCACTGTTTGGTGCGCTTTACGGGACAGCGGAATCAATGCTCCACATGTCTTCAAAAACGATGTTGGGCGGAATGTTACAGTCAACGGTATAGAGACGTGATCTCTTACTTTTATGTTAATCAATTGACTGGCATAAATCTTCCAGGTTAGTGCTTCGAACAGGACGGTGCCACATACTGTACAGTGCGGGATAAAATTAATTTACACAAAGAAAAATTTGATGATAGACTAGCTTCACGTAATGGTCCTATTATTAGTCCATCAAAATCATGTGATCTAATTCCATTAGATACTATTGAAAGTGGGTGGTGAAGCCATTAGTTTAGTACTCGTATAGTGAGTCGAAGTTGTGTTATAAATAGCCTTCTTCATCTTTAGGATTAATTTAGGATAAACTTCACATACATCAAATCTTCTCAAATTACATAGTTATGCAACTTTTCGTATCCATTTGACATAAACCAAACATGCCACTTCCGAACATCATCATTATTCATTATTGCACTTCCTCCACTCAGTAATCATTTCACACCTTTTGCTACTTATTCTAATGTAACGATAATAAATTTGTGTCATTGAGTTGCTTAAACAAACAGAAAAAAAAAGAAAAGAAACGAAACAAAAAAGTAACAAGCAGCGCGAGATTAAGATCACGGTCAGCTAATCAATCCACTTTTTGTCGCGGTGCGACATTTTTTACAGTCTCCTATGTGTGTGTGTGCGTGCAATAGTATATATTTTGACGGCAATGAACTTTAAATGTAAACAAACAATCAGAAATGTACAATTTTTCCGTATTAGAGTGTCGCGCGGGGGTTGAATGGTTTCTATCATTGCAATGTTTGTTTATATTGCTAACATTTTCGATTGATAATGAAATTTATAAATAAATAAATTTAATTAGTGTTGTTATTTATTTTTATACTTCAAGGAGACACATTATAATATATTCGATTGACTTACAACGCGCTACAGTGGTTGTATATTGATTGTGTACACAAGATTACAATAAATGTCACGACTTTTTGTCAATTTCCTATTTCCTAATATCGCGAGATAAAAATCTCTTATCGATCGTATAAAACTTCCGGTTTCTCGTACAAATGGTCGCGAATCGTGAACATAGCTGTTCCATATATTTATATTATCTTGCCGAGTTCATTGCACTGCCCAAGTAACAGATTTATTATTTTACTTTCAGTTTTAGCTGTAATTTCGCGATATGTGTAATGACATCGAACCGGTTAAATCACATGTTAATGTACATATATAAATTACTAACTGAAGCAATATCAAGGTTGTAATTACATATATTGTCTTACTTTACGCGGTAAAAATAATTAAGAACGCGCTTATATGTACCAAATATATTGATAAGAGCTGACTAGAAACAGATGTATGAGTCACCAAGGTTTAATACTGGGTTCAGTTGTTACCGGATTCTTAGTAACATATGAAAACTTGTTTATTTACAGGTGAATATGGCGAGTACATTGAAATGTAAGAAAAACTGTCTACCAGAATGTTGATTTATATGCAAGATTTCATTTTCATTGTTACACGGTGCAGAATGAATGGAAAACGGAATTGGACTTGGTTTGAATTCTATATTTAGAAAATACATTGTTGGTTTGATTTGATATCGATTAATTAATAGTTTGGACAAGTTGTCTACACACACCTCTTGCTAATATATCAACTATAGTTGCAACTATTAGTTGTCCTTTTACTAGATCCGTGAGTTATTATATATATGTTAAGTGATTGTGTACTGTTGTATAACATACGTCGCTTTATTCATATTCTGGTCATATGTGCTACCGAGATATAATACGAGTATCGATGAAAGAAATAAGAATGTGTTCTGTTCTATGTAATACCCCAAGTACAGTACAATGTAATATTGTTTAGTTTAGCTTAACGAAGGCTGCTGTCAACTGACTGTCAACGTCAATTAACAAGAACTTACAACTAAATATACAAATTAATCACTAAACAATTTCTTTACGTATAGTCAAGGTGGAGGATTCGCCCATGTTTATAATTCGTAAAGAAATCGTATTGATTTATAGATAGAATTTTGGTCAAAGTTTTTCAATATAAGAGTTTCTAATGATTGATTCAGCAGAGTCGTGTCAAACGGTTAATGTGTTTTTGTTCAGTATTGTTTGACATTTCCTCATGTAAAGACCTAGCCCGGCACAGCTCCCTTTTCGAATATCCACTTTTCTGGCTTAATGGCTACGTTAATAAGCACAATTGTTGTATTTGGGCTGAATAGCAACCCGAAAGGGTTCAAGAGATATTATTACATCCAAAAAAAACAAATTTGGTGTGATTGTTTCAAAACTTATGCCGGTAGGAACGTCACTGTGAATTCCATCCGTTATGCTCCGGCATGGGATTATATGCGGCCTGAAATTGAAGTCAGTGATCTTTAGACTTTTTTCTTTCGGGCTACGTTAAGTCCAAATTCTACATAGATAAGCCGGTTACGATTGAGGAATTAGAAGCCAACATTACTTGCGTCATTGGCCAAGTAACACTTGAAATACTCGAACGGGTCATCGAAAATTGAAACTTCAGAATTGACCATGTTAGCCGGAGTTACGGCCAGCATTTGAAAGTAAAAGTCTTTAAAAAATAAATGTATGGAATGGTTTTTAAGGTATTTTTTGATGGTCAAGGTATATTGATTAATTCTTTTGCGGTTTGCTCATTTACGCCATTACTATACCAAATTGACGACCTAACGCTTTTGGTTCGATTAACGTAATACGACCAGCATATTGCATATTAACCGATTCAGCTGGTTCATGATAGTGTTTCCTTAAGCAACTAGAGCAAACATCTGTTAACCTTTAAAATTTATAAATTGCAGTGATCACACGTTTCCTGGTAATTTTGATAGTAGAGTGGAAGGTCGTGATGGTTTGCGCCCATATGTTAGCTTAAGTGTTGTAAACCAATCACGCTTTTTATTATATAGATTTTAAATTCTGAACCAGAATAATAAGATTTTATAACATTATTTTGCTTTAAATTAAAGCATTCTTGTGGTGAATATTTCATCTTTGGTTTACGAGATCAACCTGAGCAACGAATTACAGTATAATGATATCCATGGTCACGGTGTGGATCATTTTCAAGATCCACATTGTCCAAGCTATAATGCTTTGTGTCGTAACATTTCTGACAATGTATGAATGTGATGTATATTCGCTTCGGACAACAGTATTTTCGCCAACTTTATTATTCAATTAATATGGTATGTCAATAACATGTCGTAAGCCTCCACACTTTTTTGGAACTCACTAAACTTGGGAAGAACTATTACCTACATTCGATTTTAAATTCCTAGACACGTGAAAAGTTTATAGAGACTACATACAACAGTACCAGTTTACACGTCTATGCTCTACACTCTTAGCATCTACAGAATTATACGCTTAGTTAGTTCTTCTATCTTGCAGTTTCACAAACGGTCGAGTGACCAAGATTGTTGCAATATTGTACTACTGACCCATACCGTTAATAGACCTTAAAGCATTAAACAAATGTTGTACAGTGAAGAAGGTTCACTTGTTTCTATTTTAGCAAATCGATTATTATCAACATCCTGTTCATCAGCATATGCTGTTCTTTGTACTTTCTCTATAATTTTCCAGTAAGTAATTTCACTAAGAGCTGGTCACCACACTTATACCTAGATACTCCGTATCTAGGTATTTATCTAGGACCTAGTAAGAGGCATTATTTTCCCGTATTATACTAATTCCTGTTTCAAGTTCCTGTTCCATATTGTCATATAATGGACGTTTCTAAACACGAATACAAGGTTGCTTCTCATTTAAGGCTCTATTCCATGGGAAAAATTGACTGACAGTCAAAAAAGACGAAAAGAGAAAATAATTATAAAACTCCAACTAAAAGACAAAGATAACGTTATTGTTAATTTATTTATTTATAGCAAATTACCGCAGAATTTTGACTACTATTTAAGAGACCATAACCAAAAAAATCGTTAATTATTCATTCTTGGAGTTTTTTTATATTATGAATTTAAGTAGTATTAAATACCTCAATGCTAAACAAATATGATTTTTATTTCAATTCAATTATAATTTTACCCAAATAATATTTTGACCCTTGACTATAAAATTGGTTGTCTGCGAAAATAATTTCTTGTCTTACACAAATTTTATGTAGAAGGCTGAGTGTGGTGCAATAAAAAGTATTCAATTTTATACTTTTTATGGCAGTCACACTACCACAAACACAAATATTTTTCCAGTCAAGTTTGACTGAGATAGCTTTCTGTTTCACTTACACTACTATAAAATCTATATTATTGTCTCATTTTAATATTTACTGACATTCAATATTTACTGACAGTCAATATTTCTCATGGAATAGGGCCTTTATTGTTTTAAAAATATTTGTTTTATAATTCAGTTTATACTGTTCAAGATAATACCAAAGAGAATAAATATAAAAAGGAACATCTTATATGAACCGCGGTTGCCTATAAAATAAAACATTGCTGAGTTATTTGGTGATGGCAAACGAAATAGGATAAAAATATATTTTTTATTTCGATTTCTCTTTCGAACGACAACAAAAAAAATATTTGACGATTTCAAAACTTTGCTTCCTATTTCATATTATAATTCGATTGAGAAATGGAATAGATATATTTTCATATAATAATCTATTCCATTTTACAATTGAATTATAATATGAAATAGTAAGCGAAATTTTGGAATAGTCAAATATTTTTTTTTGCTGTCGTTCGAAAGAGAAAACGAAATAAAAATATATGTTTATCCTATTTCGTTTGCCATCACCAAATAACTCAGCAATATTTTAAAATTTTTAGTTTCTATGCTACCGCGGTTCATATAAGATGTTCCTCTTTATATTTATTCTCTTTGATAATACCTACAAATCTTGGGCAGAATAACTCACAATCCGCACTTGATGGCACATTTTGTGTTTCTTAGTTATATGTATAGGTGTTTCTCTTTGTCTTATACAACTACCACAACAGCGTCTGCATTGGTGACTATGCATATCCATTTTCTCTACTTCCATGTTCTATATAAAAGAGGTAATAACCAGCTTCCCTGTAGTTTCCCTCTGATTAATGTCTTCTAATGGTCGATTAATCTAGCTAACGGTTGATAATCCTGCTTATAATTAAGAAATATTTTCAAAGGGTAGTTCACCACTAAAAAGACAATCTTTTCGCATGATTGCCTTTATCGTCTTGTTTACGCACCAAGGTAAATATTGCAATAACTCGAAATATAGTTTCGAGACTGTGGCTTGCAACGGCAATTTACGTTCACTCGACTGAACCTCTTATAAGCGCTTTTTCCAGAAAGCAAAAAAGAGTTATAGGGTTTCGGTTTTTCGGGTAGCATTGTTGTCATGCGAGCTTGTTCCGCCTTACAGTTAAAGGTTTCATATATTCAACAGAAATTCAGTATAACCGAGAATAATAACTGCCCAGTTATACTGAATTTCTGCTGGTATATATAATTTGTGACCCGAAAGAGTTTTATGATTTAAAGTTCTTCAATGCCCAGGGGATCCGTTGTTTGATAACTATACCTATCTCTTTATATTGAGAAAGTTTCTTGTGGGGTGCTGAGCTCTTCCGAGATCTTCCACGAGAGGTAAAGACCTCTTTCCATGAAACATGAAGTTGTTCATGACTTGTCCGGTTTTATCAAGTATAACGCGAAGTAGTTGGTTATTGGGCCGACTCTTTTTATGTTAAGGCTTATTGGTGAATTATAAAAAAAACAGGAAATGCAGTAATATTACTTAGTAGATTATAATTATTGAACGAGTCGTTCTTGGGGTTGTGATAGGTCTTTCATTTTAAATGGAAATCTTTTGTTCGGTTCAGGTTTTTAAATTAACTGACAGCCATATGTACAAAACAAACGGACGAGCAGGAGAAAATTATTATTGCATGAGTAAATATGTTACTCTGAGGAGTTATGCAATGCTGAATGGATTAGGCTCTCGAAATGTATAATTCTAGATTTGTCACTCTGAGTTGAGCTTAAATATCATAAGTAAGGACCAACTCATCTATTAGTTTTCACAAATTGAAGTGCTCGTAAATTAGAACACGAAGTAGCTAACTTTTTAATCTCTGTGATACTATGACTAGTACAATTTTTAAATGCTCAGAATTCACCGATCAATTGGCTCAATGGTTAAAGCGGTAGTTTTTTGTGAGAAGAAAACAAATGAGATCGATCGTTTATACTCACCATCTAATTACGATCGGTAATGGACACAACTATGATCCGATGTTGGTGTTAAGAATTCATGGGCCAATCCATCTTCCATATCTGTACTATAGGCTGTCATGGAGCTATCCAATGTGCACATCGTTCTACCGAAATCGGACTTATTGAAGGAAAGGCAAGTTTAGTCAAATCTGAACTTAGGGCGCTGTCGTAGAGTGTAGTTCAAATCTTTATTGCTGAGGGGCATGACTACAATATTGACCAACAGAATTTGTTAATTGTTAAGTTTTTTCTGTCTGGAAACATTGAAAGTTCAAGTGTGTCGATTTGAAACACTGCTATAGAGCTTAGTACACAACCATCTAGGAAGATTGTATTATATATTATGAGAGCTATAACATGAGCCATTCGATAGAATTGAACATAGTCAAGTACGAATGTAGACGATACTTAGATCAATTCTTAGAGCTAATCTAAGGACTTATTAAAAATTAATAGTTTCTAGAACCGCAGTTACAGCTGCGACATTTGTATCAATATATATATATATATATATATATATATATATATATATATATATATATATATATATATATATATATATATATATATATATATACTTATAAGTTAGATGGTCTACAATGATTCATCTATTTAACGATCTATTAGGACTTGGAAAGCAAAATAGTTAATTTAAATTGGCAATAATACACAGTCCAGAGGTGCGTTATGATAAACTAGAGCTTAGAAAAGTTATATTTTGGATTTGCCTATACTACTGTCAGAGAGAATGGGCCAACTCCGCACTTATGTACACCAATAGGATATCGCAATATTCTACCTATCGTAATCAGATGACGAAAATCACCTTTTGCTCTTATTGCTATTCCACCTTCTTTTCGATTATCTCTTACTTAGAGAGATATTTATTAGATCAGGTAATTGATGTCTGACAGTTGTACAGTACAAAGGCTTATTCTTAAAATCCATAGGCAATAGTTCTTTACTATTTGTAAAAGTTAGAACTGCCAAACTAAAAAAGAGTGAATATGAATGAGCTTTAACATTTTGAGCTTTTTACAAATTATAACTAATCTTATTGCAGATCTGGCTATATCCCTATTATAATAACGACCATCTGTTATTTGTCGTTTTATATAACCTACTTTTAGCTCTGTGGCATTTCTAAATTGACTTAGCTTGATAAGAAGCTCCTCGAATATTTTAAAGCCCAAACACACAGGTGATTATTGATAAAAATTTTCCAGGTAAGTGAGTTAGTACGCCCCCTTGGAGTGTTCACCACCCTAAGACACTATTCAGTCTGTTGGCTTCTGGAGCACATGGGCTGATCCTTCTCCTATCACAAAACTATATGCGATTGTCATAGAAAAATGCGCTACATTAACATAATCATTCAAACAACCACCTGTCAAGGTAGTAGTTCAATGCTACGTCACTAAGAGCAAACGGTATCCTTATGCAAAAGAGTATTTTCGTGTCCAGATTACATGTTTAAGGTGTTGTGCAGTAGCGGTCCGTGGGTTTCAAACATGGGTGGGCAAAATTATATAAAACTTCATGAAAAATTAAATTAAAAATAGAAGTGTTATCGATACAGAACTCTGCCATTAAAATTGTCTATTTCATTGATCAGGGTTCTTTAATTGAATATACAGCTAATTTCTTCAATCATTCGTCCCTCATTGTGCTTCTTTAATAAGATTTTACAGTTTTCAGCGTTTAAAAAACATCGTTTTGATACTGCGGTCGACATCGGTATGGTTATTATTATTATCGAAAGGCGAATAACTTCTTCGAGTATTTTTTCTAAATTGTTATTATAAATAGTTTTGACTAGCTCACAAATAGTTTTGCGGGCTGAAAAATCATTGTTTGCTGATAAACTACTTGTAGTTTAGATTTCAAGAGTGCTTTATCTAAAAATGGATATAAATTGGCTATTGTAATTAGCAACTGGTAAGAAAAGTTTAAAGCATAAAGCTTAATCTTTGTGCAATCTAAAAGTACTGATTATTAAATATTCTGCGTTGCTAAACCTATCGTTAACAAGCTCTCGTATTACGTCATACGCTTCTTTTAAACTAAATTTAATTGTTTAATGAGAAAAAAATCTTTCAAACGTAATAAACTTTAAATCGTTTAGTAATAAAATAAAACCACACGTTT
Source organism: Tipula lateralis (assembly GCA_963932295.1). Lineage (NCBI taxonomy): Eukaryota > Metazoa > Arthropoda > Insecta > Diptera > Tipulidae > Tipula > Tipula lateralis. The sequence continues at coordinate 146,120,221 of OZ010736.1, forward strand.
CGCGAATCGTTCTTGTATCCGAAATTGTGCCGTTCTGAATGGTTGCCATGCAATTTTTTTATCTCTTGCACTTTTTCATACACTACGTTAATTGTACGACTGGAAATTCCCGAGATGAAATTTGGTCGTGGTAGCTTTTTATCACAGATTTGCAATAACTTACTTATTTTTTAAGAGATACACAAAAAAAATGGTGATATCCTATATATAAATTGGCAAAAAATACGCAGTTCTGATATTTGTTTGGCGCACACGGCCTGAAGGACTAAATTTGAAACATAACAGTAGACAAAATATACGTTAGGAAAATCCTGTTTTAATATGATTTGCACTCCACCTTTATTTCCACTCATAACTGTAACACCGTCGTAAGTTTGAGCAGTATTTTTGTCACTGGTAATATTCTATTTGTACACCTTATCCATTAGCTGAACGATCTTGGATTTCTACAAAACAAATAAATCTTTAGACGACTTCTCCTGTTTAAATACGTTCTTTAGAAACTAATCAAAATATAAACACAAATTAACTTTTGTTTGAGACATCAGTAGTTTCTGCTTGAATGGAAATGTAAAGAATATCTTGAATTTCTGCATAAACGAAGTCGTTATATACGGTATTGATACATTTGAGAACATCATGTTGAATGTGCTTAAAAGTTCCGTTAAAAATTGGAGTAGTAGCATAATATGCTTTTAAAGTAACCTAATTTCTGCAAAATGATTCGAATATGGCTCTGAACACTCCCGGTCGATCTGAATCAGTTTTTTCATTATGGCCACATAAGGTCAATTCGCAACTGCCACAAATTATAACTACTAACCGATATCATATTGAAAATCTATAATTATATAAAATCACGTAAGTTGAGGGAATCTAGTATTATTTAAAAACAGCAAAAGTAAACACATAAACCAAATCAAAAAACATTTTTTCTATTTCATCTCACCTTAAAATTAATTCCTATGTTAAAAAGGAGAGAGATAAAATTATACCAGCAAGTGATTTACGTCATTTGCCCACTATTCTTGTATAAAACCAAACTGAGAGACGATATTACCATGGTATTTGGTTTAATAAAATCGTAAAGCTGAAAGAGAAATAATGCATTTAATACTCAAATATGTAGCACTTTACGATTTGCCTAATGAGAGTTTATAGACAAAATCCAAATATAAAATGCAAATAGAAGAGGAAATGCATACGTATGTATATTTTTGAGAGAAATAGAGATGAAATGAACCATTTTTTGCATTTTACATTATGTACTCGTATATGTGTGTATTAGATATATATGCATGTATTACGAATATTTTACTTTAGATCGTTTTAACATGATTTTTTGAACAGGTTACAAACAATATGCGCGTAAATTTAAAACAAATCTTTGAATCTATGTATGGTAAACGATTTTTAAACTATAATTTGTTTGATCTTGATAGAAGTTTAGTAAATGGTAAAGGTGGGCACTGCCCACCTTGCCCATTATGACGGACCGCGCCTGGTGTTGTGTCCAGTTCAATAAAATAATTAACCTGACCGCTGAATCATTTCACTGAAGCCTTAGTTGAATTGAGTCTCGATTTACTTATTTTTGTAAGATCACCGCGATTTATACAAATGTGGATAATATTGGCACTTCAAGACTTTAGCTGATCAAGATGAAATATTTTTAGAAAGTATATATTGTTTAGATACCTGCTGTGCAATGTGACTTGTTATTTGACAGTAGTTTTGCATACCCAATTATTTCATGATAAATACTACAACTTTCGTTTATGCAATAAAAATTATTGACCCAATTGAACATACAGTTTACACCATATCGTATCCATATCTTAAATTATGCACTAATTGATCATACTTTACATATTTCACCTGAACAGACTATATGACGCCTCATGTCTAAGAGTGTACATATGACGCGATATCCAAATATTTTTCAAACTATTTTGTGAAGTGTATTGATTCTGTTGAGTGTCGACAATGATGCACACAATTAACTCAACCACATATTAACATTATTATTTCACTCAGACCATATAATTATATAGACTCACCTTAAAGAAAAATTTCTTGAGTAATCGTAGTACTTCGTCAGCATCCTCCTCCTTAATTACATCGATGGTGAATTTATCACTTGGTGGAATTTGTTGCAATTGCGTTGGAATTGTTGCGGCGATGGTTGACGACTTCGATTTAATCGACATGGTACGATTGTAACGTGAAATTGGGATGATATCCGATAGCTGGGTAAATAAGAACAAAAAATCCGATCAGTAAAACAGTTAACATACTAGAGTTATCTTAACAGTCTATAGTAAATGTATTGATGTAAATAGGCAAACACTTACCGTGTACCGTGATTCATTGCCCATCGTGTCATGATTGAAATCATTTTTCAAATCGATTTGTCTGTGAAATTGGACTTCCATTTTGAATATAGATTTTAGACAATCACAAACGCACACACAATTAATTAAGAACAATCTAAATTATAAAACAAAAATATAAATAAATAATAATTTCTTATATAATAAGTATATTAAAAGCTCAAGAAAAGCGCTCGATGTTAATCTTAAGAAAATATAAACATTACTAATCTAATTGACGGTTTTATATAAAAAACCGATTGTTATTGAAAATATAATAATTTGAATAATTTATATTTGGTGTACGCAAGAGTTGTGTCATAATGTAAAGTTCTGTGTCACCAACCACGATCAGCTGGTAGGGTGGCTTATCACCCAAATTCGTCGACTTGATCTGTACATAATATATACGTTAAACTATGTTTTGAACCAAAACTTTTAACCCAACCCAACTATATACGTCCAACATAATGATATGGTCTAAAACGACCAAACAATTATGAGTGTGTGCTTGTCGGATAGTGTACACGGGGATAAATCTTATTTAATTAAAATTAAGTAAATATTATATTAGTTGGCTGATGTGCAGACAGGTTGAATGTATGTTATTTGACTATCTTGATTGTTTACGACACACCCAATTTGGATGGTGCAGACTATTAATAGCATGCTGTGTATGTACACATAGATACACTTGGGGGCAAAAACATCGCACATTGCCCAATTCAAAAATGGAGGCGGAAGAGTAAACAGAAAACAAGGAGAACGATATGCCCAATGTTGCATGGAACAAAGTGTCTCGTAGTGGATCGTGCATGTTCTGGGGAGGCGTCTCTAGAGGCTTTGAAAGATCTTGTATGCATCACCCGAGTTAGTACTGGCTGTCGATTAAGACGAATGGCTTCTCAACGGTACATTGAGGAAGTACTCAAAGAGTACGTTGTATCTTTTTCCAGATTTTTTTAAGGCGGTTTTTTACTCGCCAATGTTGGCCCGTACCGTGTCAACAATCTGACTCCATTGGTTTGAGTCACGAACTCTTCATACTGTTGGAAGCAACCAGAAGTTGCCAGATCGCTCAGTACGCCATGGAGCCATCGTCGACGACAGAGATCTCTTCACCCGAGAGGCGACTTCTCCTTCAAAGATTCGTAGTACTTGGAAAGAATCAACCTGAGTATCTCAAGATAATGTATGACAGTAACTTGTATGTTGTGCAAATGAGAGCCATGTCACGATAATTCTTGGGGCATTTTCGGGCATAATTCGGCTACATTTCATTCCTCAGGCAAATTTCGAAACCAGGGGGAATACACAGTTCCACAAAGTTAGCCCCCCGAATATCAAGAGCTCTGAATTAATGCAATCAATTCCTGGTGAACGATTTTAATTTAATCTCTGCATGGCCATGGTGAATTCCTCATAGGATGGATCTTCAATGAACATTTCTGCGGTCTGTATTTGAGAGTATTCAAATACAGCTTGTGATACATGTGGAACATTAAGTAAGGTCGGAAAAATTTTCATGCCATGTATCGAGTACCGCATCGACGATAACACAGGCTTTCATCCTGGTCCCAAACATCCTGGTTGTTGTACCCTTAAGAACTTAGCCTTCCACTATTCGCGCTCGTTCGTCTACAAATGCGTTAAGCTGTCCTCCAAGCAAGTACAGCTTTGTTTCTGCTTGCTATTATAAGCCAATTCGGTCTGGTTTCTGTCAGATCTATCATTAGAGTCACCAATCAGACAGTTGATGTGCAAGCGAAGGGATGATGTGCTAGCGAAGGGTTGATGTGCAAGCGAAGGGACCCAATAAGTAATCCAATTCCAAGATTTCCGAGGTCACCTCCACTGTAACCTTGGAACACACACAATGTCATCAAACGCGCCAAGTTTCAAAGTGACTGCATGTTCCACGTGCCGATCCTTAATCTCGTTTCCGGGTACTTAAGCGGGGAGTCACTATTGTTTTGGCGGTATTCGATTTTTTTCGTTGTTGAAATTTTTAACAGTTATGTTTTTTACGGATGAGGGTCGTCAGCCCAGAGATCCAACCAGATTTAGTCAGATGTAATGGTGAAAGTTTTCTGTTTATGCAGGATAATGCGAGTTCACATACGGCTAGCGTATAGTATACCGCCGTATCATCAAGAAGTGGATGTGCCTGTTATGGAGTGGCCAGTTCAAAGCTTGGACCTCAATCCCATCGAAGTTTTATGGGACGAAAAGAAGGGTTCAAACCAGTGTCGAAAAGAAGGGTTCAAACTAGGGATGTTGCTTTAACGAGTGTGCAGGAGCTGCAACAGGGGATCGTTTATTAGTGGGAGGCATACCTCGAGAAGTTGTGAAAATTTTGGTGAAATTAATGCAGCATCGAGTGGAAGCTGTTATTCGGAAAAGAGGAGAGATCCCAAATTTTTATGCTGAAAAATTCATAAGAACGTATATTCCGAGTTGTTTAGATTGTGGCCTGTAATTCGCTATTACTGTTGCAACATAGCCTCACAATATATATAGAAAACGAAATGCAACATACATCAAGTCCGGTCGCATATGCCTGATGAGATGGATTTGATCTTTTCGATCACACAACGAGTCAATGACGTCATCAGATCAAAACCGGCCTAAGATTACAGATTACAAAGCGAAACGGAAATTACAGATTATATACAAAAATACGCCAAACATTTCATAAATACAACCTTCTTCATTGGCTGGTTGATTCAGCGCATTAGCTGTCAATCAATGCCACTCTGTGGAGTTCAAGTTCAACTCCCACCATTCATCATTAGCTGTCATGATTACAGCACCCAGCATTAGTTATCATTATTACTCTACAAGATCCCGAGCCCATTTTTGATTTATATTAATACCTAATGTTCCATTTAGACTCGAGAGAGAGTTTAATAGGAACTTTCCTTATCTAACGTTCTATACTTTAAGGCGAAGCCAAATCGAGGACATACGGATATAGAAATATTGGAAGATGGGAATTATGAAAATTCCCATTGCTTTTAGACTGAATCGGGAATCGAACTTGGTGAACAATCGAACACATTTGCAGCTTTTATCATGCTTCACTTGGTTAGCAGGTTATAGCTCAATCTGGTTGATTCTTGTTAATATCGGCTTCTCGAGTACGCAGCCTTCAATAATATTTGACAGGGTTAATGGTGGAAATGTTCTGTTCATGCAGGATAATGCGAAACCGCATACGGCTGGCGTTATATACTAGTACCAGGTTGATGTGCCTGTTATGGAGGGACCAGCTAGAAGCCCGAATCTCAATCCCATCGAACATTTATGTGACGAGTTGAAAAGTGTGTTCAAACCAGATATGTTGTTTCAACGAATGTGCAAGAGCTGGAACAGGCGAAGCTAGAGGAATGGGATAAGATTTTGTGAAAACTTTGGTGAAATCAATGAAGCATCGAGTGGAGTCTGTCACTTAAAGGTGTACCTCAGATGTATACAAAAAAAGGTTACCACTGGATAGGTGCGATTTTTTTACACCCAAGTGTATATATGAGATAAAAATCGCATAACCTATCGATCAACTATCTGTCTAAATAGGAATCAAATATTCAATCAAACTGGATTGAATGCATTTTGGTTGACATATGTGTAAATTGATATGTTCGAAAGTGTTTTTCGGTACATGATTTAAATGTACGCGGATATAAACAAAAACAACCCACAATCGTATGTGCGATCGAAATATCGAATTCCCCGAGATAAAGCTGCGGCAATGCAAAAAACACACCTATTTTATTGAGGGTGCGAGTGCTTTATAGTTTATACAATTACCTTCAACACAATATGATCTATCTTAGATATATATGTACGGGAGACAGATAGTTATGACATAATGTATGCGAATTTTATTTCCCATATACACATATATATACACATCTACAACAGGTATATGTGCGTTTACATTACAAGACATTTGCATTACATTCCAGTTTGGTGTATGCAATATATCGAGAAGGTATTCAAGAAATAAATCTGCAACTCAAATCTAGTACAATTACATAAATCGAAATTATTTAATCAATAAATTATAAAATCACATAATTTATCGATAGAAATACAATTTGACATTAAAATTAATTTACTTGCCGTTTTGTATAATAATAATTTGCATGTAATATACGGTGTGTGCACGCCTTGAACTTAAAAATAAAAAAATCCAATCGAATAATTATGTAATTAAAACTTGTTCGGATCCGCAGTGTGGCTCATACTATGGTCCGCGCAACATGTGGCTTGGGTTGCACACACCTTAATATTCTATTGTCCTTTATTAGTACAACTATAAACAATCGATGGCTTGTCTTAACGACTTGATCACGAGCTTATTGTTATCTGTGTAGCTTACAGTTGAATAATATGCATAATTTTCCAATGTCATGAAGTAATATTCGTAAATTACAGGTAATCAAATTTCATTATGTATTAATAGCCGTCGACAAACGTTAATCGTATAAACGTGTAATTAGTGATCGGGCTATAAATTATGCAGTTTTGTGTGAATATGGTTGATTTATATGTAGTGATTGTATCTGTAATTTAAGCTGGTCGTTAGAAAATTATAAACATGTGTGGTCGCGATTTTCAAAAATTGGTATAGTGGAATTTGGTGAGTGGATTCGATTACCTGATGTTAGATGCTGTAATTGGGAAAAGGATGACTTGGGATGACTTATCAAAATTGCTCCACAAAAGTCCAACAATGTTTGGTTACACAGAAAAGGATAAAATCCTAACTGATCCGATACTGGTCCGATTGCTTTTGCTGGATAATTTTCCAATTATTTTATCAATGTGCGTACGAATCAAAGCTTTTTGAGATCACTCTATATATATTCTGTGGTATTCTGCAGCGATCTCTGTAAGAGCCTATTTTTAATTTATATTAATACCTAATCTTAATAGGAAGTTCCCTTAAATAACTTCCCTTAAATACCTTACAGCGAAGCCAAATTGAGGACATATGGCTGCCCCATAAAATTCCTATTACCTTCAGACTCTATCGAGAATCGAACCTGGTGTCTTCCGCTCTCTCAGTTGAAGCTTTTATCATTGTTCCATTTGGCTAGCAGGTTATAGTTTAATTCTTGTGAATTATATATCGGCTTCTCGAGCATGCAGGTAAAACATCACCACGTGCAGTATAGCAAGAAATGGCTGGTCAAAACTAGACACTTCATGGACGTTCTTTGAATACTCACCGGATACTGCACTCTGTGATAATATACTAGAAGGTTGGATTTGCAATTTTAAGTCTGCTGTAGGAACAGTGACAATCTGAAGAAGGAGCAGACAGTAGATCGGTCTTATTATCTTGTCTAAGATAAGCATCTCTACTTGGATAGCTACATGATGGGATGTATCATTGTACTTGAAACAATCATGTGAAGCTCCTAATGGTTTAATTATTCCTACGGAAGAGTATGAGTTTTATCTGTGGTATCACAACCGATCGAGATCGGTCTAAGTCTGTGTAGGTAGCCATCAAATCTCTTCTGCCGATAGATAATGAAATAAATGGCTTATAGGCCGTAACCGGTCCTTAGCGCGTCTCAACCGAGACCGTACGAACCATATTGAGTAGGAACTGAACAAATCAAATTTAAGGCCTTAGTTAAATTTTCTTAAGTCATAATCAAATTTTACAATTTCTTTACTAATCGCTTCTTACTTGGCTACACAATTTTTAAACTAATCAGTCTAAAAGGTTACGTGGTACAGTCGACATAATACTTAAAACTGACAGTAGGCTCAGTTGGCATTCGATCGATGGCCTGTAGCTATATAGCTTCCTTCTTCTCACTATTCATATGGGAAGAAAGAACCTATTTGCTACCTTGTTAAAAAAATATGGCTGAATTGTTACTATGGTGTCACATTAATGGATAAGTGGAGTGACTCCACTTATCCATTAATGTGACACCATAGTAACAATTCAGCCATTTTATTTGAGAGGCTACTGCCTATATAATTATATGTCTCGTGACTTCAAATAAAATTAGTATAAATATTTGACGGAGTTGAGGTTCTGATCTTATTGATAAATATCAAAACGCCATGAAAGGCACAGTTTTAAAAAAACTTCATTTCAACAGTATCGAAAACGTTTGGAGCAAAGAATTCGACAGAATTTTCGAATTTTTTGGTAAACCTCTCGTATTTGTATCAATATTTTGAAGACAGTACAGCGATAGCCATTAATAGTGCATATGAAATTCAGAGGTGCTTATATAGTTTGGGCAGCGATACATGATGCATCAAGTCATTTAGAACGATCCAATGTTATTTACAATGATTTGAATCGTTAGTGAATTTACATCACTTGAGGTATTTTCGTTCTACAAAATGGTCTAGTCCATTTATTAATGCCCGAAAACTACACCTTTAGTCATTCTCTGTTCCGGGAAACTAGTTTGGTGCTAACTTTAAATAATGTAGAAGCGATAGCAATCATAATCAGTCTTCCAATATGAAAAACCCAAACAAACTATATGCTGTAAAAACTCCTTGAATAAGCTTCATATGAAAAAAGCTTTCCATGTTTCATTAATTTGTGACCAATATTTTTGTAAAAATTAAAAGTTTGATACAGTCACTGGAACTCCTAATAGAACAAAGATCAATTTGTTTTTGTCAAAAGTTTGCAACATCGATCATTTTGGGGAGAATGGTTTTTACCAAGATTGTTCCATGCATTGAACAACTCACAGCGATCAAACAGACTTTTTACTGCAAACCAGCTAATTTAATTCTTAAACTTGTATTACCGTAGTATTAGCTAACTATAAGGATTCCCTAGTATAAAATGACGTTGAAACTGTTTAGAAATTGTAAGTAGGATCACTTATTAATTCAAACCATTTCAACAGATGACCTTGAGTTTTAAGCTTTCACAAATTCTGGGAATTTAAACCCAATTTCAAACCATTCTTTTAACGGACTAGATAATTTAACTGAGGTGCTGAAGGTAATTTTGCCCTTTTTGCTATCCAGCTTTTATCAAAGTGGTTTAAGCTTTTAATAATAAAATAAAACTTTTTGTGCTTTCTTACAAAATAATAAAAAAATTTATATTTCTTAAACGGAAATTAATTGAACTTGATATTAACTATAATTATACGTTTGATATTATGATTAATACTAAAAGCTTACAAACTAGCTTATAAGCTTTTAGGCTTGGTTTAATAAAATGAGTATCGATTATTATTAACATTTGATCCAGGATTTGATTTTGGCTTTATTATATAATTTTAAGACAAAGTCAAAATTATGAGCTTTTTCAGAGCTTTTTAAAGTAATCCCTAAGCTTTCTACGGGGCTATGTTTTGAAGGGCTCATATAAAAGGAAAATACTATTAAGATGTAAATTGAATCGTTTAGTAAAAAAATTTTTTTACTAAAAGTTGTCAGTCACCATGATTTTATGTTACAGTATTATAACTGTGAGCTTTTATTGCATTCACATAAAATTAAATTGAACATTATTATTTTTAACTTGGTGGGTGTTTATTTTAAGTTGGTGACTATGGGAGCTACTCTTTAGTAATTTTTTGTTCAAGATATTCAAAATATGAGCTTAACACCGACAGTCAGTGTTGTAACAAATCGACATTTTTCGAAGATTACTTTTATAAAATTTGGTTTAAGGTTGGACTCCCATAGTACTTCTAGGGACCATAAGGTGGATCGTATTATTTTAAAGACAATGATTAAAACCATTTGAAAATGCCAACTCATTCGTTTTCTAATTTGCCATATACAATAGCTTGATTCTAAGGCCATGTCCAGTTACTGAGTGAAACTGGTTCTTTATGATTGTAAATAAATATAGTTTCGCTAAGTCACTAGAACCCATAAAATAAGTAACTTGCATAACCGACCGAATGACGCAGACGGTCGATGATGTAAATGAACACATCTATGACCTGTTGGAGTGCAATTTATGGACCGACTCATCTTCCATCTTAATACTAGTGGCTGCTATGGACCGATGGAATGTGCAGATGGCAAATTTGTCCTATATAGCCGTACATCTTCGATTTGTCTGTTATTGTGTATAGAAGCCTTGAGCACCAAAAAATTGGAAAAATAGAAACAAACAAACAAACGGGCAAATCATAAGTTTTGAGCAACGAATTGAAGTTTGTGATCGAGTTAAGTAAACAAGATTGGTTATTTAGCCAAGTCCGGGGAGTAAATAGATTAGTTATCCATCTCATAAACACTTTAAGAATAGTAAACGCTACATCGAATTGTAATAGAAAGTTATAAAAAGCTCGTATACAGTAAAAACTGAATTAAGTCCTGATTTATACCTATTCCATTATTAGACATGATTGTTTAGCTTTAAATTTAATTTTAAATCGGATTACGTTCAAAACAATTATACAATACGTAATACTGCTGAGTTTTCGTTTTATAAACCAGAACCGAATTAAATTTCCAAAGTAAATGAAATTGTAGGTCGTATAATACTTTTGGCATAAAATCCGTGATTTCGAATTGATCGATCGTTTGACAATTTCATCAAAGTATTAAACACGTAAGTAGTCCGGCCAAACTCGTAATGTCTAAAAATATATTATCTTAACCGCGTTGAAACTTATTACAAATACTTCAAAATAATTAAACACGACTAATAAGTAACGTACAGCCTTTGGGCTTAAAATGGCCTAGAATTATACACTTAGTACTGCAAAAAATCGAAATTGTTCGAAACTAACTTTTATAGAATTTGGTTTAAGGTTGGTCTTCTATAGTACTTCTAGTATAGTCCTGTAGAACCAAAAAGTTTTATTTTAAATAAAGATTACAACCATTTGAAAATGTCAACTTATTTGCTTTCTAATGTGCCATGTATATTAGCTGTACTCTAAGGCCATATCCAGTTACTTAGCAAAACTTGCATAAATGATGCAGTGTTTAGAGCTGTGACTGTTGATTACAAAATGGATTTTGCACCATCTGAAATTGCAATCGGTGATGTGAATGGACACATCTATGACGGAGTACAATTTATGGGCATCTTCCATCTCACTACTATAGGCTAGCACGGAGCTTTAGTCCTCAGTTTGGTTGTAGTGGCGTAAAAGAGTTGGGAGTGCCGTGAGCCTCAAAAAGGTACAAAGATTGCTCTTTCGTTGTGTTCCCTGTTTTGTGATGGAAAAATTAAAATTTGACTAAAAGCACTAAATCAAATTTCAAAGCTTTGAGAAATATGAAACAGTATTCAAGGGCTTAAAATCCAGAATTTTGGATCAACTGAATTCACTACATAAAATCGTTTTACGATTACACCAAAACTAAGTATTCTCGTAGATCACTCACAAACGGCACTCTTAAAACCCTTCTACATTCCTTGGTTTGAATACATGTCATATACATGTTGCCAGTATTAAACACGTAAATAGTCGGACCAAAATCGTGATGTCTAATAATATATTACCTTAACCGCGTTGAAACATATTACATATATTTAAAAATAATTAAACACGAATAATAAGCAACGTACAGCCTCCGGGTCTAAAATGGCCAAGAACTATACACATTTTTACTATTACCCGTAGACTCGCACCTGATTCGAGTACGATTACCAAACACTTTGCAATTTAATTTTATTTACCACACACAGAACTTTTATATAAGCTTTTAGATCAAACCAAATAAATTACAGACACAAACTTTTGTAACACCAAACTACTTAATTAATTAATTAAACTTTTAAGTTAAATAAAAAAATAATTATAAATTATAATTTACTTTTTGTGTTAATTTTGACTAATTATTTAATTGCTATTGTAGCTGATAGTATTTATATACGGTTTGTGCTAACAGACCATTTAAACGATTAAGACTGCTACTTATTGAATGTCTATTGTATTTATATAAATTAAGATTTTTTTTTTAGTTTTTATTTTAATTTATTAAAATTATATTTTACTATTATTATTTATAATATATATTGTACATAGTTGGTGCAGATATGATGCCCCCCCCCCTCTTTCGTAATACTATCTATTTAGTTCTGATCTCTTTTTGGTTTTCTTAATGTATACAATGTTGTGTGTACATACATACTCTGTCTACATAGCTATATGCTAGTGTAAATAGTAGTTATTGTTATTACTACTTTTGTTGTTAATTTTTAATTTTGTTTTATTTAATTTTTTTGTTGACAATTAATTTATCACTCGTTTTATTTTGGTTATATGGTTTTCTTAAATCTCACTCAGTTGAGTGGTGGTTGTGAATGTCATGACAGAAATCTTTTCGTTATATTATAGTCGTTGAAAGGATTCTTTGGTGGTGATCGGGTAAGTTCTTTGTTTTGTTGTACCTCTGGGTGTGTGCATGTGTAAGGGATTTTTTGATTTATATCAACAGATCGAATTACTATTTCCGGGTACATATACATACGTATGTCAAGAGAAGGGATAATTGGATGTCATTATATAGTTCAAAAAGTATTTATTATACTGCTTTTATTGTCTCTGTTGCTGGATTGATTGGTATCTTTATTTATGTATATGTGCAAATCTTATAAGATTAAAATATAGTAAGATTAAGAGTTTTGAAAGATTTTCATTGCATTGTGTGCAGTTGGGAATCGTTATTTTTGATCAACTTTTCAACTTGTTTTGTTGTATTTGGTGCCGTTCGTTGTCAATTTTGATCATAATATACATATGTAGACGACTATTTACAATGTTCTAGATGCTGAGATATGTTTCATTGAAAATGTTAAGAATATAGCTTCGAAAGAGTTGAAAGTTGTATGCCCATGATACCACATTTTGACCCTTTTGTCGTTCGTGTATAGTAGTAGAACACAAACTGTACCGACATCATCTGATTCTTACAGTTTATGTTTGAGAACATTTAATGCTGGTGACGTGAAAACCAATACATGAAATCGTATAATTACATAAAATACAAGAATGGCATAAGGTGAAATGACTGGCATTTCGTTAAGAATGAATCTAATTGGGTCGAAATGTTTATTTGAAGTTGTAAAATAATTAAGATTTAGTTTAATAATAACTCTACGAAATGACTAACTCGACCGACCAAATGGTGGAGTGATTACACTGTGGCATATGAAGCGCGAGGTATTGGGTTCATATATTGTTAGAGGCAGGATGTAAGCACGGAGGCAGGATTTATGAACATCATATTAGGAACGATTGTGAAATTATATGACCGTGATGGAGTACAGAATTCATGTGCTACCCATCTCTCATGTCAGTATACGTAACTGGCATTGAGTTATGCAAATCGACTGAATTGGAAGTGTCTTGCACACCAATTATATTATGAAATTATGCTGCTCATATGAACGAGAGATTTCAAATAACCCTAAAGAAAGAAACATGGCTGCTTTTATATCACTTGACATTCAACAGCCATAAATTGGTAAATGGTTTGCACTTTGTACTCATTGCCTTTTCGAGGTAAGTCGACTCTATCGGACGTTTTTGGTCAGATTAACATTCAGTGTGCTTAATTAACAAGACTATCTACAACATAATTGCTAAAGCACAATGATATTTGCCACCAAATTATGGCACATTCACAATATAACATTACTTATGCTCCACCTTGTGCAATAATCATTCCACGACAATAAACACAAAATAAATAAATGGCAGCATACGAATAGTATTGCTACACTGGTCACTATAGTACGCAAAAAGTTTAAACATCAAAATTGTCAACATGAGTACAAATAGCCCGGACCAGATGACATGGTTGAATTTTACCGAATTAAGCCCAAGATATCCGCGGTATCCCTAAGATCGTCAGTTGATCCTTAAACAGGAATCGTGACCAAACGCAGTGCAATCTATGAGGAGAGTATAGTGAGAATGCTCAGCAAGATCATAAAAGAACGTCTATCATAATTCGAGAAGGACTGAGATCGTTGCTGATTTATCGATCGAAAGAAGATTTTGGATAGACGACAAAGTGATAGTCGATCTATCTCTTAAGAGATAATAACCTCATTCCTAGAGCGAGCTCAGGTTCCACAAAATTGGAAGCCAAATGGACTAATTTATCAGCCAAAATATTTGGTTTGATATCCATGTGGATATAGGTATCCATTGAAGTCTAATGTCATTCAGACTGCCTAGTCGAGCGAATCATATTACATCGGCTGTTAAAATCAATGCACCTTTATTCTCTGCGACCCAGTTTAGGGCATAATACTTCAATACTGACACAATCCTAAAAACGGATAGATGTCAAATTGCTCAACATTTGAGCATTTATAATATTTACCATATTTTGATTCTCCATTTTTTTGTCGTAAGAATACAATATGATGTACTGTAATAACATGATGCCATGGCAATTATTTCTTCATTAAGTGAAAGTTTTCAAGTTTATTCTCAATTTTAACAAATTGAAATGGTTTGCGTAAAGATTTTCACCTACATCAATGTAAGCCTAGTTCATTCAAGATCTCAATCACTGTTTGGGGCATTTTACAAGTTGGATCAATAAAGACTTGAGAATCATGTGACCTCATGCTATTTTATTGTATCTGTTCGGACATTTAATTGGCTCTGCTCAGTAAACCAACACAAATAAAGGCTTTGCGGAAATAAAGAAGAAAGCTCTTGGAAATGAGCTTTTCATTTCAGCCTGGACTGTACGAGAACTGGCTATTAGAGCTATAGTCATTTGTACAAAATAACTTAGATTCTGATTTATTTGTGATATATTGGTATAGGCACCAAGATGAAAAGCACATATTAAAAGAGTTTCAAGTGCTTTAGCGCTAAAATTGATGACAAAGTTAGAGTTTTGAGTAGCCAATATCATTTTAGCTGCAATTTACTTCTTATACTCGGAATACAAGCATTATATTTTAGCTTATAATCATCCAACTATGGGTTAGTCATTATTACTATAAGCAACCGATTTTCAAACTCTATTCTCGTTCATTATTCATGCTGTCACATTGGTACATTGAGGAGTACTATATACGTAAATCAGACAATGTTCAGACTGAATCCAAGATTTAGGAATGCTTTGACCCAAGAATAGCGAAGTTATAGAAATATGGAAAACTTCTAATAAACTGAGAGAATATATCTAGCCGGAATTGCTCCGCTATAACACCATTATATTACTCCACATCGACTATTTTGAAAACAGGATTGAAAAACAGGAATAAGATGTGAAGGAGACATTTAATAACTGCCGGAAATATTGGGCTCAGCAGGCAACATTTTTTTGGACATTTCTGGCAGCCAACACTACGTTTATATTCTGCCAATTAGATGTTGGCCTAAATCTATCCCAAGTGCTTATCTTCAGATTATTGATAATTTAAGATACAAGTTTATTTTAAAATTTCCTGATATTTTAACTCTCGACTGTCTATACCAGAAATTGATGTAATGATAGGTAGTGCCCCATGTGAGTTTACTTAAAATTAGTTATGGAATGCTTAAATTGTGACACTAATAATTCAGTATCTGTAACAGTTAGGTCATAGTGGTTTATTTAAACTGTTAGAATAAAAATACAATATTGGTGAACATCTATGGCCGCATATAGTCCAATGAATTGGAATGTGTTTTTCAAAACATATAAATAGATCTTGTCAAGCGCTTGTCGCTTGGGAATAAATATAAGAGTAGGTAAAATCTTAAAGAAAGGATCATTATTGATTTTAGTTACATAACGTCTACATCCCGCAGTCCAGCAATTCTTATGGTTTACTACAAGCAACCGCTATTATTGAACAGGAATTACCTACAATGAATTTCTGAAGAGCAACGGCAACAGAAACCAGACTATTAACCAAATTATAGAATGCAATACACTTAGTGCAAGCAAATACATCGAAAAATGTTTGGTGATCTACAACCCATTGGTCAGAGTTTAACGCTATAGGACTAACTCTTAGAAGGAAATTATTTCTTTTTACAATGTGATGTTCAAAGTTGATGTTATTGTAAGATGGTTATAATAGAGGTCATCTGAAAACATTTACGATTGAGTTTTGTTAGTAATGAAAATCTAAGGTCTCAAATCAGATCCTTAAAAAACACTGACTGTAGCTAGATCTAATCGTTGGTCCCTATATTTAGAAAAAATACAGTGAAGTTGCCCAATCTCAACTAAAACAGTTACAGCTCAATAATACTATGCAATATCTGATGGCCTTCATTATCATTACCAAACTCTGAATATACCACATATACAAGTAATATTACAAGTAAATTAGCAAACAAGCGACCAGTACCTAGCGGACACATTGATTAGTTGTAGTTTACACATGGTTGTTTCATTTGCTATATCTGTTTTAGAGCTGAAGTGGTTTTATCACATTCTGGTCTATTTGCATAATCGATAGTTTCATGGTAAATGCCTTAATTATTGACATGGTAGATGAGTCGGGTCGGTCAAAAATTTCCCCATTGTAAATGTCTCGTTGTTTTTTTTATTTATACCATTAAACGTAATCTGATTTGACCAGATGATAAATAATCTTGCTTGGGAGTTCGAATTCGTTATTTTCCGGTTCTACTCCAACAGACATAATTTTAAACAACTGTCTCGTTTGAATAATATGTTCTTGATATCATATGACCCGTGTTAAATAGTTTGAATCTCTGAATAATATTCTTAACGAATGGTAAAGCTAACGAATATGGTCTGTTTATATTGCAACCTACAGATCATTCCTAACATACAAATCTGTAAGCGGATAGACCAACATTTGATACACAATTTCTTAAGGTTACTCAAAGTTGTGGTTGTTTCAACAACGGAAAACCCAATTTTCACTCGACCCGGCCTGAATACAGGTTCAATAATAATATATAAATGTATATATTCGTAGCAATATGTAACGTCAGATTATACAATTTCGCACCACACTAGCACGTAAATTACTATATGTAATTTACAGGGTTTTTACATGTAAAATGTATGTATACGCTTATTTTTTACATACTGTAAAGTAAATAATAAATATACTAAAACTTTTTATTACAATTGTGCCATCTCTTATCAAACCTAAGAAATTCAAAAAATTGACAGTGTACTCGACCATATATATCGTACATCAAGATAAATTTAGTTTCTATGTTGTGTTCCATCTGACCAAATCCATTTATCTAGTTTAGTAGGGTTTTGTTTTATTTTTAAGCCTTTTGAAAACAGATGGTACTGTAGTAGAGTTGATGATTTTGTTTTATATAAAAAAAAAATTAAAATCAAAATAGTCATGATTAACCAGTAATTTTTATAATTTACGTTATTTACATGTAAAATGTAAAGAAAGTTTTTCACATGTAAAATGCCCAACTGTGGATGTATGTGAAGTTAACCCAGAATTCATCCCAAAAACAACAATGGCAATACTAATCTCAACTATCATGATACTTTTTACTCTCAGCCCAAAAAAATTAACTATCATGACAGTTTTCATATACTCAGCTCAGAAAAATTAACTCTCACGATAGATAGATTTATATACTCAACCCCAAAAAAATACTGTCACTAAAAACATGTATGTGAAGATAACCCAAATTCTATCCCAAAAAGTGCTATGGCAACACTAAAAACACATTTTCTATCATATTTCAGTGTTAAATTTATATATCATGACAAATTTTCCAATATCAGCCCAAAAAGATCTTTATGACAAAAAAAACTATCACGAAAGTTACTCTCAGCCCAAAAAAATATATCACTCATCTAAGTGGAATGATAATATTTCATATATTTTAAACTTTCGAGATATATGCAAAACAGTGAATTTTGTATATGTAAGAAATGAGTATTTTCGAAGACACAATCTGAATGAAATTTATATATATTGCATTTTTTTGTCTATCATGATAGTGCCCTGTATGTCATAACAAATATAGCAGTATTACCAGCATTAAAAATCATAGTTTTTTGGGGTGAAATTTTGGGCTAACTTCACAAAGGTCAACTGTGGTGCCTGATTGCAATCGCGGCGATCTATGGGTGAATATTATTATATACACTACTATAAACGCTTGTACAGCTGACTTTTCATCTTGAAAATATAATAAAAATGATCCCAAAATTTGTTATCAGAAATCACTAACAATTGCTTCAGCTGCCAAGATCGAGCCAGTTAAGAGCCTGGTGCCAGAATTATAAGCTTTTTATGAGCTCTCCGAATTTGAAATTTGTGATTTAACTTGTCTACGTACATTATGCATATGTTATTTGTGAGGGGCAGTCTAGACTTAATGTTAACTCAGGCTCTAGTTTATTAGTTTGTAAAAACCTGTTAGCAAACCACAATCCCTTAGTCTTAGTAACAATTATTTACTAGGCCTAGTCAAGATTGACTTAGACGCAAAATTATATATAATTACTACCTAAGTGTTTAAAAATATTTGTGCTCTCAAATTGTGAGACCTCATAAATAGCTCATAATTCTGAGCAAAAATTATTTATTTCGGTGAAGCTGAGGAAGTCAGCTCAACAGGCGTAATAAGGGATATTAGGAAGCCCATATACATACATAAGCAATTTTGATAGCTCAATATTAGAAATAGATTGTCGCTGGTTGTAGTCTATAGTGATTAAGAAAATTTCTCTTCATACCGTGGTCTAGAGTTCGAAAGAGCTCCGGAAGACATAAAAAACAAAAGAGTGAAATAAAATTCATTGGGCTAACCACCTACAATGTGCACCAACACCTATTAATGAGTCGTAATGTGTCAGTTGAGACGCGATTAGTGTTATAGATTGTCAGAGCAGCAGTTTGAAAAGCTCCGACTCTGATTAGGGGCGGTACACAAACCAATATATTCATAAGGTGCAGTTTGAGTATAATTAATGAAATAAAACCAGATCGAAAGTATGCGCGCCAGTTACAGCCAGTTGTTATCAAGATTATTGTAATTTATCTAAATTCAAATGAATTATTTCATTTTATATATGTGATTGTCGTAAATCCCGCCTATAAAAACGATTAATTGAGTATTTTTAATTAGTTTTTATTTAACAAAAACAATAAAAATGGATTTTCTATTAATTTTTATTGATTTCGAATGTGCTTATATTAAACAAACGTCACCTAAAGGTATATAATTGTTTGGTATTCATGGTCTTGCTGTTTGTGGAGTTTGACTAATATACGACGAACCAACCAAGCTCAGAACTTATGACTGTATAAAATTAATAAAATTCGCTCTTAATGTATAATTAAATAAGTTTAATAAATTAAAATTATTGAATTTTAATTATCTATAGTGAGTCTATATAAGCCTACATTTTCGAGTACATAAATCGTATACATGAGTTGGAGTTCCTGGTATGCAATCGAATACAATTTATTACCCATGTCAATTATAATTGCAGTTGACGCTCGTATAGTGTACTATATACACCGCAAGTACATTGAGCTAAATGAGTTATGGATATGGATAATTGATTATGTTTAATTTGGAATTCAAGTTTGATCGGAATTATGCACATATAGGGAAAACTATTACTCTGTCGATATTCAGAAATTTAGTGGTTAATGTCGGACAATAAATTATAAATTAACTTTTACACACCTTAAGCTGATATATATCATTTCGAACTGTACACATAATGAGAACGCTTGCGCATATGCAATTTCAGAGAATTTTATCAGTTTTCTTAGAAACGATAAGCGTATATACTCGTACACTTATTCTACCTTTCACTTGAGTTTTAAACGTGAGGTAATTGTTTGACTATACTTTATGCAAATTATGTAACAATTAAAATTCTTGTACAACAATCAAATGATTATAATGGTTGCGGCTTTCTTTAAATCTAATCTTAATAAAAGCATACACTTAAGTACCTTGCTGTGTGCGCTGTCGGAAATAATATATAACAGAATATACCATATATAGACGTGACAACACATCTCGACTAGTAGTCTGCAAAACAATTACAATTTGTACATTTGTATATACCCGACGCGTAAACTTTGAATTTTATTTTCGTTCTAATTAAAAGTGATCGCGAGGACGAGGGCGATATTTATATATGTAATGTTATATTATTCATAGAGTTTATGGAGGTCTTGAATGGAATAGAATGATAATATTATAGTATTTGAGCTATAAACACTATACATCGTATATAAAATGTTCCGGCAGAAGACAAGAACATATAACGCAATATTCGTACTGATCTATAGACAAATTCTATATATGAGGCCAGTATCTCAGATGAATTGTTACTCCAGTTAGAATTGCTATTGGTGCTTTTCAATTGTAACAGACGAGATTTCACATTATATTTTATAATAGACGGAGTAAACGCAATTTTGATTTCCGTATGTATTGAATTCAAAAGTGAATTAAAAGTGAAGAAAACGTGAAGTCAGAAGTTAAATAAAAGTAAGTTTCTCTTATCGTATGAATAGTATTGATGTTCTCAAATTACTATGACAAAATCTTTATCTAATCCTGATTTTGTTAAGTCACCTGGAGATAGAGACATTGCAACGTTTCATTGCAATATAACTTTGAACGTTCTAGAGTACTTAAACATCACACTGACGATATTTCGAAGGAACTTCTAAATACAAAAATATCGATAGTCTACATTAAAACTGGAAGTTTGCTCTATTACATCTTCAGCACTGTTTCAAAAAGCCGGATGTCTGAATAGGAAACTAGTAGTTTAAAGATATTTTAGAATGCAGGAAGAAGCAGCACTAACTTATCATGCTTATATTCTAAAAATATGTCGTGCTGTATTTTCTGGCTTGTGGCTATCAAACTCCCAACTTGTTTCTGATTTGCTTAATGGTTCACTTTATGTCGTGATAGCGACACTTTTGGCGTATGATTAATCGGAACAATACAAGCGTCATGTACAAGCCTAAAGAGTCCAGAAATCAATGGCTTCTAGTTTACATTTTGTTCCTATTGAGATTATAATTCATCTCCTACAATTGACAATCCTTGATTTTGTTGGATACTTACTAGATAAATTAAGGATCTTCGTTTTTTGTACAGGGTGGGACAAAAAACCCGCTATACCATTTTGATTGCCTATAACTTTGTTCAAAGAAAAGATACGTATATGTTTGGTTTTCATAAAAAGTTTATTTGGTCTTTACATATTTTCCGTTATGATTGGAAAATTATATCGGCTTAATGGTGACCGCGATTCACTATGCAACTTTCGGGTCTTTTTAAGGCATTTACATCTCAGGCTGAATTTCTTCAATTTCGTAACGAATACTGTTATTAAGATGTTGAATCGTTTGGGACCTATTCATATAAACTTCTGATTTTAAAAAACCCCATAAGAAAAAGTCTGTTTAATCCGGAGATCTGGCTGACCGTGCTAGATCACCATTTCGCGAAATAAGTCTTCGTGGAAAAACCTTCGTGTGTGCTGCCTCATCTTGCTGAAACCACATGCCCTCTAGTCCTTGCTCTTCCATTTCAGGCACAAGAAAATTTCGAATCATGTTTTGGTACCGTTCGGCAATAACAATAACTACCAAGGGACCAATGATGTTATAGGGACCAATATGATGTTTCCAGCATGAGTACCACATCATACAGTTGTTTTAAGTGGATGCAATGATGTTTGATGAATTAATTGAGGATTCTGTGTTCCCCAAAATTGACTGTTCTGCTTATTGGCATGGCCAAAAGATGAAAATGTGCTTCAACACTTCAATTTCAACAAACAGCCTTAGGATTGTATTACTGTACTCAACTCGTTGATCAGGATCACTCGGTAGCAATTTTTAGACTAATTGAATTTTAAACACAGGAACATTTTTTAATCAGTTTTCAAAATTCGCTTCAAACTGCGTGCAGAAGTTAATAACTAGGAACCACGTCTCCGAATCGTTTATGGAGACTCTACAACATTATCGCGCAGCAGTGTCACATTATTAGCGTTACGAGAAGTCCGTTGTGTTCCAGAACGAGGTCTGTCTGCTTTCGTACCGTATTGTCGAACATTCGTGGTTTTGTGAGGCACTGGACGGTTAGGAAATTTTTGACGAAATTTTCGCAGAGTGGCAATAATGGAACGATTATTTTCAATAAATATTTTCACTATTTCTGCTGGTTCTTGTGGCGTATATCTATTCATTATAATATTAGGGTATCTATACAACACGTTAAAGCGAAACTGAGCTAAACGTCACATAACCAAGAGGGCGAGCAATTAAAATGCAGCTAGAATTTTGCCCATTTTATGACCAAATTAGGTCATAAAATTAATATAAGATTCTGAAATAGCTTTAACTTTTGTACAGCGACAATTTTATCATTAAAGAAGTTCGGTACGGAATGTCTAATACTAATCATTTCTCATCATTTTTCGCTCTATCATGTCTTTCAAATACTTTATCGCTCAAAAATTTATTGGCTCTCCCATAAATCTTTGTGAGGTTATTTCGACTTAAGATTTTGAATTAATGTTTGGTACTAATATATAAGAAACAGATCTTTCGCTTGGTCCATATCTCCACCTTAACTGCCAAATAATAACAGTGTTCCTATGGTATACGTAGAGGTAAGTTGAATGACAGTTACAAGTAGAAAACTAAGCTGCACATCTTACATTGGACCTATACCTCAGTTTGAACAACGCTAATGTATAGAGTTACTTAAACTATAACTAAAGATTTGTTTTTATAGAACCCACCTTGTGGGCTAGTAATGTTCCGAGGAGAACAACTAGTCATTTTGTTGCCAGTACTCTGGCAATTATAGTTATAGAACTTAATTTAATTTCTCTGTGGATTTGTAATATTTAAGAGTATTAGTCACGAAAAACATTATAAGGCTATCGACTATGCCATACAAACATTTTTAACATAAAGTTTCTCATCCATCCAATGAGAGATGAATGAACAAAAAGTTCTGAATTTAGCGGTTATTGACTTAAAAATATGAAGTTGGCTGTGAGATTTTCTGTCAGGAAACTATACAAGTTTCTCTGATATCTAAAGGCAGGATAATGAATGACACAAAGCTGAGTCACGTGCTAAAGTTGTAAAGAGGAATTTTAGCCTTAGTATTTTTGAAAGAGTCAATGGTGAATGAAAGACAGGTAGCACTTTGTTACTTTAGCATCTTCTATTAAATTATGTCTTTGGTTTTGACATATGTCAATAAGATTATTTTGAGATCTAAGTATGTTTCTTATAAATTATACACCCTCAAGTTGATTTCTAAAAAACTAAGATAAAGTAAAAATCACATCTTGAAAAAAATCAATTCATTAGGTTGATGGTTACTACTTAGGAGGAGAATTCACTCCACACGAAATTTATTCCACATATGACGAAAAGTAGTTTCACCAAATCGATTCACTATAGCGGGAAGGCAATGAGTGTAAATAAAGCTTAGCGGAGGCATTTACCTTACCTTTCAATTGTTGCTGCGTCTTTGTTTCTGAAAGCGACTATTTCATCTGCCAAAAGGTAGTTTTTTTTAGCACACAGAAGGTGATTTCCACAAAAGCTCTGATCTTGTTGTTAAAAAAACGGTGTTTTGAGCCACAAACACTCTTTCTAATTTGCGAGATATTTCTATTTCAGACATGAACGTAAAACAATAGGCAGCTTGCCAGTTGGCCTTGGTTGCTTGGCGATTAAACGATATTGAAAATTGTTTAAGCTCATCGTTACTTCATATAAATGTCCTAAAGTTACTCAGCTGTACTTTGCGAATCCGGTATTAAACATAATCAATTGTTTCTGTCACTTAAACTGCCAGATAATTCTAGTACGCCAAAATGTCTACGTTGATGAGGTGATGTCTTTTCTGGGTTCGTTTAAATGCAAAACTTAACAGTTTATAGTATGCCTGCGCTAATAGTACTTTTGAATCGTCTAAAATGGTAGCTTCAGTTTAATTACTGTTATAAGTTTTGAACTGGGAAGCTCACTAATCTTTTCAGCTTCTTAGATAATCATAAAGAATAGACTGACTACATGAACGTTGAAACCATTCGACTCTATTTCTGAAACCTTATGTGTTGTTCTACAAAATTTGGACGACTAAAATGTATTACGATGTTTTTTTGTTCAAAATGTCGGTTTGCTCGACTGAAATCTGACGACGGGGCCGTACATAATCTAATGTATTAAATACAAAAAGTTAGATTATTTAGTACACGATATTCTTTCTCAAACCTGGTGTTATTATTTCGTATGCCTCAAAGTAGCCACAATCCTTAACAGCCTCAAAGAAGCCCTTGTTGATCATAACCATATCTGATGCTATCAACGACCTTATATAGAAGTAGATTGACCATGACTTTGTAATCGATATTCTCAACTCGTTTGTAAGTTTGAAATATAATCAAAGAAATATCTGTAACATCCGCCCAAGTTACAAAATTCTTTACATATGTATAAAACTTAAAAACACTACAGGATAGCCCATCTAACATTTACAATTTAATTTGGTTCTAAATTCAAATACGAATCAATATTTTCGTCTCTCAACAAAAGAGTCAAAAGGACTCAAAATGACCTTCGTCGGTAAATATGATTATTCGGCACAAGCTTCGGGACTAATTTAATTTTCTACGCCTTCATACCGAGGTCTTTATGCAAAATATTCATCATCAAATTGCGTGAAATGTTCATTTCTTGAGAACCATGTCGAGTTGAGGTTAAAAACTACTCAAACACATTCTAAGCAAAAGCTCAGAAACTCACAGACTTTAACAATCCAGTTTTTTGAACTCACTTCTCAAATTTTATTTTTTTATATTTTTTATTTATTATATTATTGAAACTAGTCTTTCCAGACTAACCATCAATTTACATCTGAATTCTTACAAACTAAAATATAATTTGGTGCGATGCACATTGCCTGTTCGTTGGTAGGGAGCTCAAGGGTTTGGTTCTTTTAAGTCTTCTAACCAAATGTTCATTATCCAGTAGCCGAGAGGCTTCCGCATTGATATGTTCCATTAGTCTTGGTTCATGCTTCGATGCAAATCGTTTTTTTTTCGAGTTTTATATCTGGAATCTCCAAATCACGATGCAAATCACTATTACGAATGTACCAGGGTGCATTGACTATACTCCGAAGTACCTTATTCTGGAAGTTTTGTATAAGTTTAATGTTAGTATTCTTAGTACAGCCCCACAACTGAATGCCATATAGCCAGATCGGCTTAAGAACCTGATTGTAAATCAGTATTTTGTTACATATGGTTAATTTTGACCTTCGCCCAATTAGCCAGCACAATTGTCTATATTTAAGATCAAGCTCTTTTTTTTCTTCTTCACATGCTCTTTCCATTTAAGTTTAACATCCAGAGTCATACCCAAGTATTTAGCAGAGTTCACGTTCGGCACTATCACATCGTTTAAGCTGATTGTCAGCGGATTAACCAATGATTTATTCGTAAAGTTGACATGGGCAGATTTTAATTCATTAAATTTGATTTTCCATCGCTTGGGCCACTGGCGAATTTCATCACTTGCATATTGAAGTTTATTCGCCGCTTCTTTCACAGTTTGCTCTGTTGATAGTATCGCGGTGTCGTCAGCCAACGTTGCTATGCTTACGTGGTATTCGGACTGTGGTATTTCACTTGTATATAGTAGGTAAAGGACTGGACCTAGAACGCTGCCTTGTGGAACACCTGTCCTTATCTCTCTCAGTTCAGAATACTCATCTTCTTGTCTTACTCTAAAAAGCCTTTCAGATAAATATGATCTCAAAAGATCAATATATGGTCCCGGAAGCATATCATTAATTTTATGTATTTTATTAACCCTCGTGCACCATACCTTATTGAAAGCTGCTGCCACATTCAGAAATAATGTCTGTTATTCTGTGAACCTGATCAATTGTAGAATGTTTGCATCTAAACCCAAATTGGTGACCCGGTATTATAGGTCTCTACTTTCTATTAGCTTTGAAATGATAGGGAGCAGTGATATCGGACGATACGATTTAGCTTCATTGGGTGGTTTACCTGGTTTCGGTAACAGAATAACTTCCGCAAATTTCCAGGCCGAAGGAACATGTCTTAATCTAATAACAGCATTAAACAAGTGAGTTAGTTTAGCGATAGCTTTCTTTGGTAGTTGCTTTAAAATTCTCCCGTTATAAGGTCATATCTAGGCGCCTTTGCTGACTTCAGATTGAATTGTATTTCACTGGTAACTTCTTTTTGGGTTGTGAGAGGAATTCCACCCTCATAATTGCTGCTTTCATTTTCGATTATAATATCCGATTCAATCTCATTCGGTTTGAAAATATCAGCCAAATGGTTAGCAAATACTTCAGCTTTTGCTTTGTTATCCCTAGCCCACGAGCCATCATTTCGCTTAATAGGAGGGATTTGCATAATTGGGGTTTTTATACTTTTAGTTGCGTTCCATAGTGAGTAGTTCGTATCTTCATCAGCGGTCAATTTTTCCCAGATATAAAGAAAACGATTTTTCATTTAGCTTCTGAATTTCTCGCTTAAGCTGTTGTGATTATATTATTATTAAGAATCGTTTTATCAGATGGACTTCTCAAATTGACAAATAAATTACCTTGTAGACATTTTACTTTCCCGCTTTGAATGGAATTTTTCCATATTTTCCCACTTTGTTCAAGTGTAAAGCCTGTTTCGTAAATATCAAACGATAAACTTATTTTCTGTCTTAACACGAATGACGTAAGTATTGCAGCACTCTATAGTTTCCACATTTATTAGGATTTCAGTGTTACGTAAAATGGGTATAAAATCTGTACTTGATGATCCATATATTTATCACTCGTTCCTTTTATTCTTCTAAAGCTGCATCTAACGTTATGGGACAAATTTGATTATTATGTGGAATATACGCGATTGATTGTTTTGCTTCTAACTGATTTTGTTATGTCTGTTGGAAACCTATGGAAGCTGCTAAATAGTAGGCCTCCTAATTCCATTTTTTTTATATACTGTGAAAACCACTCAAATACGTGGTGATCAATCATGTCCTAAACTCATCGCAATACACTGGAGTTGGTATTTTATTTTAGAGCGTGTCTTAGGCTTAGTACCCGAGTATACTATGTCTGTTGGAAACCGCTAAGAACTGCTGAACAGTAAACCTCTTAATTTGTATGTTTCAGTATTGTGAGAATGACTCAAATATCTGGTGATCAACCAAGTCTTAAACTCATCGAAATGGTGTTGGTATTTTCTTTTAGACCGTATCTTAGGCTAAGAATCCGAATATGCAATGTTTGTTGGTAACCACTGAACACTGTTGAACAGTAAACCTCTCAGTTCGATTTGTTTCAGTATCGAGAAAACCACTCAAATACCTTGTGATCAACCAAGTATTATAATCAACATACAACAATGCGGTTTGGTATTTTATTTAGAGCGTGTTTTAGGCTAAGTATTCGAATGTGCGATGTCTGTTGGAAACCATTGAAAACTACTGAACAGTAAACCTCTTAATCCGATTTGTTTCCATATTGCGATTATGACTCAAATACCAAGTGTTCGGCAGAAGGTTGAACTTCATAGAAAAATATGGAATTCGAAATCACTTTCCAGCTCACATTGATACTGTTGCATTGTTAAAGATACTTAGAAGTCGAGTTATATTTCGTTCTTGACGTCATAAATGGCTTAAAATAAACTTAAAGCTTTTCCTATAATTTTCAAGTTCAATTAAATGTATATTGCACTTATTTCATTTTTAAGTTACTTTCATCCAGTCTTATATAGTTAATGGTATGGTAAAGAGTAAGGTTACCGCAATCAATATTTAAATCAAACCGTAATGGGTGAATGAATGCAACAATCATATTTCACCCAAGTCGATTGAACATGACAATATTTCTTATATATGTGAGACTATATGTAAATTGCATACCATACATCAACTTGAGACATCACCGTAGAATAACTTAATTATAATAATTGCTATGTGCGTTTCTGTATACTGTATACCCAACAACTTTGAGGGACAATCAATTTTCTTGTCAAATTTACATATAACATATCACAAAAGCTTATTCCATTTATATACATGCGGTTAAGATTAGATTACATGGAACAAGAAATCAATCAAAAAATATATATATTATATACAAAACTTGTTCGGTTTGATATCACTTTGATTGTCAACACATAATTTGAACAACTAATTTGCATACATCATTAATTACAATTCATGTTAGATTTAGTAATCATCGCGTGTGCTTCAAAATAAGACTAGCCAATTAATTTTCTAACAAATTGAAACAGTTCGGGACATAATACATGTAGTTAAGCAATTACCTAATAGCGATTTGAAAACATATGTTATTTTGAAAAGTCGTTTATCCCACCTCTTCAGACTCGATACATGTTATGTGATATAATTTTTTTTTTCGTACAAACAAATCGTTTCTTCCTGACTAAATATAGGCTGCAACGAAAAATCGTTTATATACGGTAAACATATGCGTAATGCGAATTGCGATAAACGATCGTTTAATACACTCTATACATATACGAGTATAATAGTTGTATCAAAAAAATCGAAATACGAGATTGTAACACTGGAGCGCAAAAAATAAAATTATTCGCGTGCAAAAAATAATTTGACACTTCCAATCAAAAAATGTCTTGCACGAGCGTTTTTAATTAAAACCAATAAAAAAATATTTTTTGAAGAATTTATATATAAAATTGAAAGTGGAATGAAATTCTGATTTTGACGTCTTAGGAAGCAAATTTTTTTTTCTTGATTGGTAAGGATTTTTTTTTCTTAGCCGTCAGTTTTTTATTTTTATCTCAATAATTTCCATAAATCTGCTCAAATCTTATTTTTATTTTTTTGAAATTTGGTTGTCAATTTGAATTTATATTAAATAGTTTGACAAATAATGCTTCCCGTTTACC
This sequence comes from Tipula lateralis, assembly GCA_963932295.1. Classification (NCBI taxonomy): domain Eukaryota; kingdom Metazoa; phylum Arthropoda; class Insecta; order Diptera; family Tipulidae; genus Tipula; species Tipula lateralis. The sequence continues at coordinate 146,149,497 of OZ010736.1, forward strand.
TTAGACGAGATTTATGATATCCAATCGATACTATATATCGATCGTTGATAAGAATGTGTTTGAGGCGTGGTTAAACTTAATTTATTTGTATACTCCGAAGGCATAATTTAGCTTTTAGAAAGGCTTAACGACCAATAAACAATTACTAGAAAAATAAGCAAAATTATTTATTTGATTAGAGGAGGAATGGGGGGTGCGACTTGTATTGTCTGGGATCATAATTTCTCACAATTAATATATTAAAGTGCAATTTTTTATCTTTAACACTAAACACTTTTCATTGATCTATCTGATGTACATGTAGTCGATAGATTAATGAAAGGTGAAGATCACGATGCATTCATAGATATGGTACGATGGTATAAAATCGTTTGCATACCATTTGTATGAAAAGTAGCAGAATCAAAAAATATATTCGTGATACCATTTGAAGTTCACCAAGTATTTTATCTGTCTGTCAATGGACTACAGATGCTCAGACTTCTTTTACCAAATTAAAAACATTACTCGTGTCAGCTCCAATTTTAGTGAACTCCGATTTTACAAAGACGTTCACTATTCAGACTGATGCGTCAGATATGGAAGATTGGCGCTGTTATGACTCACGAGATAGAGGGCAGTGAAAGGGTGATAGCCTACATGAGCCAAAAGTTGACATCGACACAAAACAAGTATCCGGGTACAGAACGAGAATGCTTGTCAGTCGTACTGGCCATTGAAAAGTTTAGGCCTTACATAGACGGCGTTAAATTCCAAGTCATCACGGACTGTGCTTCATTGAGCTGGCTAAAAAATCTGAAAGATCCTGCATCAAGGTTAGCCCGCTGGTCCATGCGACTCCAGGCGTATGATTTTGAGTTGCAACATCGAAAAGGTAAACTAAACGTGGTGCCAGATGCATTATCCCGAGCGGTGGAAAGTATTATTACCAACGAGGACACGCAGGAGGACGAGGTGTATCAAAAAATCATAAAAAGTGTTGAAGAACATCCTGACAAATACCCCGATTTTAGGGTAGAAACAGGTAAACTGTATATAAATATTGCCAGACTACACACGGTGATGAAACTTACACCTGGGAATGGAAGATATATGTTCCACAATCTAAGAGAAGACTTGTCTTGTATGATAACCATGATGCTCCTTTAGCTGCACATCTTGGTTTCTTTAAAACACTTCAACGAATACGAGAGAAATATATTTGGCCGAAAATGGTGGTAGACGTCCGGGAATACGTAAAGAGTTGTGAGAAATGTCAGCTCAATTAAGCGAAATGTGAGATTTCAAGAGCTCCAATGGGTGAACCACGTACTCCGACTCGTCCATGGGAAATGATAGCCATAGACTACATGGGACCGTATCCTAGGTCAAAAATGGGAAATAAATATCTGTTAGTTGTGATCGATGTTTTTAGAAAATTTGTCCTGTTAAAATCGATGAGAAAAGCTGAGTCTGTGTCGCTGATTCGCCATTTAGAAGAAAGTGTATCTGTGGTTTTCGGTGTGCCATCGGTGCTAATATCAGATAATGGCAGTCAATTTGTTTCAAAAAAATTCAAAGAATTCTTGAAACGCTACAACGTATCTTTGCAATCTGTTTCTTGAGGCTCAAGGCTCAGGATTCAAACCTCTTCATTCCAACTTCCGCACCTTAAAACCACTGCACCATTTGGTTGATCACAGCTCAAAAAACTAATAGGTGACCCATCTATCGTTTGCAATTTCGAGTGTGGCAACACTTACGTCATTCGTGTTATTTCTGAAAATAAGTTTAATATTTACCGCCCAGGCGGCTCAGTGGTTAAAGCTGTGGCAGTTGGAGCGGGATTTTTCACCATCTGATTACGATCAGTGGTGAGAATGAACATATATATGACATCCCTATTGGAGTGCTGGCATGGGGCTATGCAATGCGCAGATAGTACTATGAAATTCGGACCTAAAGCCGAACGACCTCGATTTGGCCATTCAGGCGCAAAGTAGGATGTAAATAAGCGAACCGCGAAAGAACTGGGAGAGCCTTGAGCAAAACAGATTACATAGTATAAAAAAAAAAAATTACGCTTAAACAAAAATGGGAAATATAGAAAATTTAATGGAAAATTCAGTAGAAATATCTTCAAGACAATTTGCATATCAATTTGTGAAACGAGTTGGTGAAACTGGATTGTAATTGGATAAACAACAGAACGTGGACTTGATTACGTTTTTCTCACACCAAAACACTGCGAAGAACAAGTGATGCTGTAAGTGACGCTGTATATTGCAAAGTCTGACCACACTATTCGTCATTTAGTATCGCATTTTGGAGAGCACGGGACAATCATAGAGAAAGAGCGTTGGCCATAATCCAAAAGAGTCATGTCGTCGCCACGTTCATAGCATTTTAGAGCCAATGGCACCACTTTGCGGCTCATTTTAGAGAATGTTTTGCATCTTTTTTCCGTATAAACTGTAACTAACACAAAGACAATTACCAACTGATAGTCCACACCGTCGCTCGAATGGTTGACGCTGCACCTCATTTTTGACACTAAATTTTAGAGACCGACTAGAACCATTTCACTCTCACTAGTGACGTTAATACAGGAGATTCATTAAACGTCATTGAATAGCCAAAAAGTGATTGTTTGGGCCGGCGTTTGCTTCAATACCATCATTAAGTCAGATGAAACGAAACAGTCAATCACATTCGATATCGATGGGTGTTGGCTGCCCCCAAATGTTTGAGAAAGATCTCGACGATAACTGTTCTCTTGTCATCGCCTATACAAATTGAAAATTCCTTGGATGTTTACGGTCAAAAGGACCCAACGTTAACTGACCACTCAAATTTCCAGATTTAACCAAAAGGGCCTTCCTTTTCTGGTTTTCTGGAAAAGCAAAATATATGCCAGTAAGCCTCAGACTATTAACGAGCTCAAGGCAAAAATAGAAATCGGTTATTTTAAAGTTATTCAATGTTTACATTTCGACATAAAAGATGGCGCACCCGTTTCAAAGTTCAATTAGTGCAGGAGTTGAAGTAAATTGACCATCATGGCGGATCGATTCGCTAACTGGGCTATGGAACTCTTGGAAAAAAATAATTATTTTTACCGAATCATCATCTTAGTCCATATACAATCTTAAATGTTCCCATACTGAATAATATTGTGTCCCATACTTAATAACAATGGTTAGGAAGACCTATTTTTGTGAATGTATCTTTTAGGTTGTAGAGTACATATATCTTGGAGTACATCATCTTTAGGCCTAGAAATATTTCTCTTTGCCTTAAGAAGCTCAATATGTACTTGTGCTTAGCTTGTGTGAAAAAATGAATGTGTTGGTGAACTTCAGAATATATCAGTTGCATGCCGATTTAGCGCTTATCGCGTTTGATGGAACCGCTTTGTAAATGAGGAACCGGATAACGACCAGCTATACTGTGGTTGTGTTTAATCAACGATAAACCTCTCATGGTCATGTAAGGAATGAAACCATGACGAGGGTGGCCTTAATTCACCATATGTTGAATGCTCCGTATCTAATGTTAATTGTGAAATGGAACTAGGTTGGTGTGTTAAGTCGAACTATGAAAGTATTAATAGGCAATTGAGTCTGTTTTTTTAGATCAGAAAATGTTGTGATTCTCTGATAGTTCGTGACATCTATCCAGAGATATCTATAACCAGAGAGATAACGGTTAATTCTTTTTTAAACTGTCAAAATTACCCGCTAGTTACTTGTGGTGGTAGTGACGCTATTTTTCACTACGAACAAACTTTTCTGACTGCAAAGAAAAAATTATAGACTAATACAAAATTAGTCGTTGGACAAGTATTTGGCGAATCACATTTGCAAGAAAGAAGTGCAAGAGTAGACCATGTTCGTTACAGTCTTACTTTTAAGGCTAAGTGGTAGGTAGGTCTTGACTATATTCCCCACAGATCTATTATAAAATTAATTTATAGTATCATTGTAGCAATTGTAATAAGTAAGCGTTCAAGCTATAAAATACAGGTAGCTCACTTAATCCTTACAAAATTGATCTACTACCAAATTGAGAACGTTGAGTGAAATGTAGGGTCGAAGCTATAAAACGACAAATATGAACATCCATCTGACAAATACAGGTTTCTCCTAATCTCAAACATTAATAAATAATTTATAGGTCCAAATATTTTATCGCATGAGTTGGATCTGCCCAATTTGAATATATTCAAGAAATTTTGATGGGTTTTATCAACCAAAATTCAATTAATTCAAAGATTTGAGTACCTGGTGTCGTTTTACGTTTTGCAGTAGTCAAATTGAGGATAAAAACTATCTGAAAGTTGCATTGCCACACTTATCTTGGTAGCTAATACTGACATATATGTCATATATATAGATGCACAGTTGGATGCGTAGATTACTGAGACCTTACGAATCGATTTAACGATTGGTGCACATTGTAGGTGGTCAGCCCAATGAATGTTTTTACACACAATCGCGATCAGACCGAAGTTTAGCCGATATGTCATTCAACTTGAACCAAGATATTTTTGTGGTATAAGAAAGTTACATGCCCGATCTTCTTATGAGGTCGATAGTGTTTAGTCCAACGATCGTGAGACTCAACACTCACGATACACGGCAAATCCACTGCAATTACTGCTCTGTTCCTACACACACTCTAAAAAATTTGATTAATTTTAAATTGAAGACCGTTTAATATTACTTTAATTATTGTAGTTTTTCTGTTCATTTAATGTAATAAAGGGATTTTTAGTTTATTATTCAACATTTTGTTGAATTTTTACAAATATTTGTTGAAAGTTAATCACAAATTTGTTGAAGAATAAATTGATGTTCGATATTGAACAATCAATTTTTAGTAAATTCATCAATCGATAAAAAGTCAACACAATCTTGTTTGAATTTATTATTTGTTAATTATTAAACATTAAATGTTGAATAGTCAATAAAAATTATAGATTATAGTTACTTTTTATGCAATTCATTTTTTGATTAAAGCAACACTGCTGTCTATACATTACCTCAGAAAAATAAAAAAAGTGTTTTGATGGAGGACATTATCTAGTTGGTATTTCGACGCCTGGTTGCAATAATTGGTGAGTTAATTTTATTTGGTAAAATATTGATTTAATAAAATTATTACATTAATGTTTAATTTTCAGATGACAGTATAGATCCTAAATTGAATTTATTTGTATCAAACAAATGGAGGCTATCATTACAACATTTGACCCATTGATTGAAGCGATTCTGGAAGCCTATACTTTTATACATGAATATAGAAGATTCAAAAGAAAATTTCACAAATATAACATTTAATGATGAAGTGTATATATGATAATTATTAAGTGTGTATAAGATAATAATAAGTTTATAATTTTGTTATAAATATGAACAAATATTTGAAATATATAAATGAAAATAAACAAAAAATTTTTTTAATTAAACAATTTAAGATTTGAATTTAAACAATTAATTGTTATAAATTCAACATCTTTTACAATCAACTGAACGTTCTCAACAGTTTTACCTTCAAATATAATCAATGGTTGTTGAAAATCAATATCTAGTTTGTTTGAATTTAGTTCAAAAAATGCTTAAATCTAAGCATTATAATTAAATACAATTTTTGATAACTTAAAAATTAACAATTTTTGAGTTAAAATTCAACAAGTTTAAAGTTATTTTTAATGCAATTGTTGTTTAAATTTCGTTATTGATTTGTTGATATTTAAATGAGATGTTGAATATTTTCTGCGTGTTTGATATTACTACAATAATTGAATGTAATCAGTTACACACAATAATTGTAGTAAATTTCAACTATGATAGTTATGTACGAGCAACTTAAACTCATAACAGTTCTTAAACTCATAACTAACCAGAGAGTTTACTGTTAATTCTTTTTTAAACTATCAAAACTACCCGCTAGCTGCTTGTGGTGGTAGTGACAGTATTTTTCCTTAAAGAATAAACTTTACTGGCTACAAATCTATAGACTAAATCAAAAGTAGTCGTTAGAGAAGTATTGACATTTCACATTAGCAAGAAAGAACATGTACAGGAGTATATATTCGTTTCAGTCTTATGTTTAAGATTGAGTGGTAAATGGAACTTGTCTATACTCCTCAAAGATATATTATTAAATCAATTGAAAGTATCATTGTAGCAATTATAATTGTAGCAATTGGTAAAAAGGAGTAAACTAAACCGTTAAATAGAAGATCTGCTATACTAAATGAAGATCGTTGAGAGGAATGTATGGTCCGAGATATTACTCTAACACGACCGATTTTACTCGGAATTTACCGTCAGGTGACTATCAGATGGATCTGACCGCAACAGGTAATAATTGAATAACTAAGACATTTGTCTTATAGTTCTTGAAGGGATGGCGATTCTTGATTTCACTTTAAGAGTTTGATAATGTGATAATTAAACAACTACCACTCGGTTAGTTTCTGTATGAAAGTGCAGGTGATAACTTCTTGAAATTATTATGCCATCCACGTGTTGGCCCAGTGACAGCTTTCTCCTATTCCCAAACCATAAACAAATAATTTATAAGGGCAAATATTTCATAGTATGAGCTGGTTCTGTCCAATTGGATAATATTCAAGAAATTTTACTATATTTTATCAACTATAACTCAATTATTTCAAGAATCTAGATTGTAGTTCCATATACTGATATTTTATCTATCTACACAATCTGGTTTGTGTCCGAAACCCTCCCTAATCTTTCTCAGTACCTTTTACCGTCCTATATGTTGCATTGCTTATACTGCTGGTAGCTAATACTGACACATATGTCGTATATAGATGTGTTCATCCTCATTATCGAACTCAATCTAAAAATGAAAAGTACATTCTGCACTCTGTCCGTATCTGGATACAAACCCGGTACATTCCACTACAAATTTAACCACGATTCCAATTGATCGGTCATTCGAAATAATCAAAACGAACCTGCCAACATGTATAGTGATTCGTGGAATAATTTCTATAAGAGTATTGTTAGGACTCTAATCCTTTTAGCTACTGCTTACTTAGTGACCAAATGTTGGCAGGTCAAAAAAATTTACAAGCTTAATTTATTTTTAGAATATTATAAAATTAAAGTCTAACAGAGTATGTCGATTTCAGTGTTTCTTCGATTAGGACCATGACCATTGACTAGATCATGAACTATATATTTCTATTTGTCGATTTCATTGATTGAGCCAGATGTTTAGCCGATATAACATTTAACGTGATCTGAAATCTTATTTTTTTGTTATAACAAAATTACAGTCTCGTTGCTCTTATTAATTTCATTCGTTGCTTATATTAAACCTTGGACAGTGTTTAATCAAGCCATGGTGGGCCTGAACCACACGGTACACTGCAAATATAGTTTTTTACTGCTCTGTTCCTACAGAGAAAAAAGTACACATTACTAGTGTACTTCTACATATCTGTGTATGAACTTATACGGAGAATAAAACATGAGTTGTACATTGTTGAATGATTTGCTATTATGAAAATTAAGTAATCAATTAATTTTAAGTGTCTATTTAATGATTAAATTATAACCTAAACGGATATCCATCAGAACTATTAACAATCGCTTCAAGGCATTAGTTGTATAATTGTGTAAATTTATTTGTCAAAATGAATAAATGTACATATATATTATTATAAAAGTTGTTCTCTATAAACTAACTCTGTCACTATTGTCACTTTATTTCATTAATTTTTTTAATCAATATTTGGTTTTGAAATGAAACATCACCGTTGGCTAAACCTGATCCTATATCGATTAAGGAAGCTATTGATTGGACCTCGTTCAGTACGAATTCTAATTAATGTGCTTATTTGCTCTTTGATAAAACTGTTATCAAGTATTGAATCTTACTTTCACCTCTGCTTTGGCTGTTAGTCATTGAAGGCGTCCTTATGGCGTTGACGTAATCTGTCTTTTTTTAATCCGTTATACATGTGAGTTTTTTATCTGAATAACACAACAGTTACTGCCCTATTTAAACAAAGTTCTCTTTCACCATCCAATAAATCCACATATCTCTTAACTCTATTTATCACATGACAGATATGATACGTCAACACAGACCATTGCAACTATGTATCAGTGCAAGCAACATATCTCAATTTGGCGTTTCACTCATTAAATATCACAACTGATCGATGAACCCAATTCGTGTCCAAACTATTAAGTTAAGATTTAACGAAACTCTTCGGCTTTCATATAATTAGAACAACTGCTTATTCACTATCATATGGTCAGGTAGGATATTTCTTTAATCAGGTTTCGAAGTAATACAGAAGACTGTACCTCAGTACTATGGATGTACGACATGTTAAAAGTGAAGACATCGTCGTTACAGACACACTATTTTGAACATCTTAACCATCATGCAGCTTTTAATTTTGGTTTATAAAGAAATTTGATTTCACAGTTTTAAGGTGCGAAAGCCGTTCGCCACATTTAGACAAATATTTGTTACAGCGAACTCAACTTGAAGTAATGTAAGAATGAATTGTATTTAAAGTAGAACAAATTACGTTCTTGGTGGCTATTCTTCTTGATCATTATCTTAATTGTGTTGTTCTAAGTCAGGAAGATGACCCCAACCATTTCGTTAGCAGCTCTTCGGATTTAAACAGGGTTCGATCATCATTTTAGATCAAATATCGTCAGCTATCCTTCCTACTTTAGTTTACGATACTGCTATATAGTATATTTAATGTTAAGTACATTCTCTGTCGAGCATACATAGCTTATGGCAGGATTACATGTTTTGTCCGTGAATAACTTCCTTGGAAAATTCTCGTTGATAAGCACTATTTTTTTTGTTAAATGGAGTTTGATGGAAGAATTGTTACTGCCACTTGTCCAAATTACACGATTCTTTCAAATTTGACCTTAATACTAGATCCCAATGGCACCACTGGATTGCTTGTGTAATCCCTGGCAAAATCAAAAACTGTCTTTTACACCCACTGAAAGATTTGATAATATATATACGTCATAACATCATTAATCTTCCGTTGCTGCACTCCCGAGAAATTTAATCAACTCAACTCTTCTTTTTGACATCTTAGCATTTAACTGTTACAAAGACCACTGTATGATTTAAATACCATCCGGTTTTAGTGTACATCTGAGAAGAAGAATCGATTTATCTTACTAGCTTCACTGCGAATTCGTCAGTCAATGAAGAGTAAGAAAACGCTTGAAGAAAGGCAAGATCATTACAAACGTCTCTATTTGTAGACGAGTGCAAAATATGTCTCCATGGTAGTAATAGGAGAATATTCACCTTTCTGTCTGCGCGCTCAAAATTTGAGTCAATTTATCGTAGAGGCCTGTTAATTATATGGACATGATTTAATATTAAGACATCAACAGTTTTTATTAACTACCCCATATAGACGTTGTGGTAACTTAGTCAATGCGATAACTTGGCGATCTGTTAGGGATTATCATTTGGGTTATCAATGGGCAAACAAATTTTATTAACATTGGGCAAAACTCTGCAGGATTTAAACTTAATCCTTAATGCCCATCGCACCACTAACAATACTTCTGTAAAATCTCTAGCGAAACGTTTTTCTTTTAAAATGTTAGGTACTAAGGCGTCCTCACACATCATACTCGTGATATCATAAATCTTGATGAACGATGGTTCATCAATAAAAATAAAAGATGGTTTTTCCGACGAAACAGGTGAAGATATTTCTACTGGCATAGAAGGAAACCGTATAATTGTTGGACTGTCTTTCCACCATCCAAAAGTACAATGCCAATATACTGTATGTCCGGAAGCTGCTTCCAGAATCCGGTTTACTACAGTTTACAATACCACGACAAATAGTCTAGATTCAACTTGGTTTTTATGCAGTTCATTATGCTTCGTAATATTTTCGGTATTAAGATGGGAGTTACCAAAAAAACACAGTTACAGTTAATATTTTTCCTGTCCATTTCGATGCACATGCTTTTAAGAAGTCATCAACTAAATCAAATCAAACCTCGTTTTTGACAGCTTAGTATTTTATCATTACGAGGGCACCTTCCTCAATGTGATTTATAAAGAGGTGTTAACATTAGATTGTAGTAAATTCGATGTTTCGGTCAAAACCATTAGAGTGCTGAAATCATATTCCACTAATTTCATTCGTTGTTTTTTCAACAAAACAATGGGTACTATAAAAGAATGCTGCAATTAATGAAAAATCACTCGTCAGCTAAACATCATTCTGAATATCTCAAAAGTATCCAGAAAGTTTTAGAAAACTGGTACGTTCCATTGGAGACTACATACCAACCGCTACCAGCCAGATGTGTATTGCATAAAACAACTCCTAGATGCAGCTGTTAGTCAATGACGAAAGTCAACCTCATTTCAAAACGGCCGGATAAAGCCTCAAAATTGACGGCACAGCACTGCAAAGAGTTCTATTCACAGACGAGTGCGAAATAGGTCTCCATGGTTTAGTGATATGAGAATATTCACCTTTCTGTAAAAAGCTGAAAATTTGAGTCAATTTATCGTATAGAAGTTTGTTAAATATTTGGGTATGACTTAATATTTAGACAGCATCAGTTGTTATTAATTGTCCTAAATAGACGCGGTTACTACAGTCATATACACACTTTTATCAAGGGGATAGACAATGTTTTTCATTATAATTGATTCAAATGACCATAAAAATATTGAACATTGATTTTGAGAACACAGTATGACAAAGACAATTGATTTAATGAAGGACCCTTTCTAAATCGTTTTGCACACTGTACACTTACATACCTAGTACAGGAAATTAAATTGTAACAATTTTAATATGTTTTTGACTAAGGATGTCTTATTGTTCTGTAACATGTATATATAAATATAACGGCACCCACCAAACATTATTATGTACCCCGTCAATCAATAAATGATCTGTTCATAAAATATTTTACAAGCAATAAAATAATTGCATTTTTGTGAATGGTATAGTGTACACAGTCAACATTGACAGTGAAGTTTTCGCCGTCAAATTGAAAGAAACAACGTATAAGCAGTTATACAGCTTCAATAACACACATTGTCATCTTACATTATACATTCCAAATGACTGCACATATTAATTATAACACGCACCACTTTCGACACTCAACGATTCCTATGGATACATTGGGATATATTCGCTGTGGAAAAACCTTGGAAAATGTCATAAACATTGGGTAATGTACCGAACAGTAAAACGTGTAAATTTATTAACATTTTCAAGTTCTTTTATCTCATTTCCATTCATCTAGAATCTGAAAACTCTTGAACATACGAGTACTCGTATAACAAATAAAAACCACTTTAGTTTATAGAAAATGAAGAATGGGGGAAATATCAGCTCAGGTACTTCATTAATGAGATATCTCATTATTGATCAGATGATGGTTAAACATGAATCTACGATATCGTCTTCTTAAGAAGTAAAATATATTTTTTGTATCTAGATGTTCTACCTATATTCGCACTGCTGTATACATATATAGTCTTAACCGCAAGAGTTATAAGACAATCCAATTACTTCAAGGTCGTCAAATATTAAATTCCTAACATCCCTTAAGCAAATGTATCAATCTTGGTTGACGGTTGACGTAATTAGATTCAATTTCAACGGTACAAAAATAGTTAAGTGAAATGTCTATACATATATAATGGTAGGGTATAGAGGTCACGCGTAATTATATATAGCGTCATTTTCGCGATTTTTATGATTTTATTTATTTACAACATTTACAGTTTGCTGATTAATAACAATGACATTGACAATTTATTACAGAACATATTTATTGGAGAAAAAAAATATAGTTGGATTGGAAACATATGTACATGAAAATGTTAACTCATCGCGATTGGTGTGAGAGGGGTAATATACTTTAGAACTATTGGGCGGTACATCTATTAGTGTGTCTATTGATAGTTCAAAACTTGATGCCCAAACGAGAATGTATATGGCTATAGCTCTTGCCTTATTTTATGATATGTTATGATATAGTTGGTTTGACCCTTGAATTCTTACCCAAACGAGAGTTATATTTGTGATTATACTCCATAAATGAAAAATCCCTTTTGTTTCCGCTCTAATCAGAATTCGAATCCGGTATTGGCCGACCTAACTGACGCCGCTTTAATCTTTTGACGTTTGACAAGTAAAAACTAAGCCATTGCTAAAAATAGTCACGATACACGATACACGATTCAACAATGCATTTGCAATTACAATGCAATTGTTTAAATTAACTACAAAAATGATGAAATTTTTGTCACATTTCGCCAACCAAAGCACTTATTGGCCGGCGTGAAGCATTTTCTCTGCCAACAATAGTGAAACTGGTTGAAAAATTTAAGCTGTTGGAACAAGTTAGTGATGTGAAGAATCGAAACCGTGTGCGTCGCTCAAAAAACTGAAAATATTGCTGTGCGTTCTTTTGAAGAAAACTCAGGTTAGTCGATTCCTCGTCGATCTTTGGAACTAGACATTCCACAAACGACATTACACTGTATTTTAAATAAAGACTTATAGGTTTCAAGGCTTTCAAAGTTCAGATAATGCAAGAAGGGTTCTTGAAATGCATCAAAATGATACAGATTTTCAGTGATGGGGTCCATTTTCATCTCGGAGGCATTTGGGGGTCAGAAAATATAAGAATGATTGTTGAAAAACCTGTTCAGAACGTGTCACTTTTTGGTGCAGTTTTTGGGCTGGCTTTGTGATGGAACTTATTTTTTCGAAAATGAGGCCGGTGCAACTTTTACTGTGAATCGATTGCGCCAACGACCTATGATTAATCATTTTTTATGGCCTGAATTGGAATAAAATCGCAACTTTGCAAGAAAAATTTCCTGACCGTGTTATTTTTCGAAGAGGTGATCTCAATTGGCCACCGATATCTTATGATTCAACACCTTTAGACTTTTTTCTTTGAAACCACGTAGAAGATAAGATCTATGCCAATACCCCCACAATCGATCTTAGAGCTTGAAGATGGAATTCGTGAAGTTATCAAAGTACATAAAAATCACAAATGTGCGAATTGGGCATGGAAAATTTCATGAAAAGGACATGGCAGCTATTTGTCTGATATCGTTTTCAAACGTTATTGGCATACCCTGCTCTTAGCAATGAAATAAACATTCATTGATTTTTATCTTTAAAATAATCGTTTTTTTAAATATCAAAATTAAACCTCTTATTGAAGAACCCTTTAAGTAGTGACACTCAAAAAAATTTAGACTAACCACGCAAGGTTAATTTATTTTAGTAAATATAAAGCCGATTTTGTTCAATCTTTTGTTCAAAGTTGATTTCTTTTCTTTATCTGACGCTAAATATTTTTAACATACTTATATAATGTAATTATTGAGTTATAATAAACAACTTAGAGAAAGCTAGATTTACATTTATTCCTTGGTTATAAATATTTTACTTTTTTAGTTATTGTAAGATCTCCAAAGGCTCATTTTCAGAACTCACGGATGTATGGTTCAATAAATAAATTCTTAAAATGTTTTGTGTTTAGTAAGACAAACTTTGCTTATTAATTAATTCAACATATACGCTTGGTTTAAGTTGAATAACTGTAAATTTAACACTATGAGACTAAATTTATATTTGTTAACATAGCTTAAGCAGAAGTTAGTTTAAAATTGTAATAAAATTGGCGTGGTTAAACTAAACTAAGCTAAAGTGAAATTTACATATATGCATTAGTAAATTCTACTAAGCGAAGTTTAAATATGCCTAACAAGCTTCCGAATACTATTAATTTCGTTTTTGCTGCATCATTTAAGAATGGAATTCACAGGCGAAAAGACGGAGTAAAAACGTTTCAATTTGTTTAAAATAACCTAGTTTTTATAAAATAAATTAAATCAATTTTAAGTTTTTTAAAATCAATTGAATTAATGTGAATTTTAAACTTTTTTTTTTTTTTTTTTTTTTTATCGGTCTTTACAGGCCATAATTGGCCCGTACCGTGTCAACTATCTGGCTCCATCGGTTTCGATCACGAGCCAGCTCTTCATATTGTTGCAAGCAACCAGAAGATGCCAGATCGCTCTCTACGCCGTGGAGCCATCGTCGCCGACAGCGACCTCTTCGCCTACCGATGCCGGCGGTTCTCCCTTTAAAGATCGCCGTATCATTCGTTTTGGATCAGCACGCAGAACGTGACCGAGCCAGCGTATTCGCTGTCCTTTAATTTCATGCACGATATCAGGAATTTGCATTAAATTACTGATCTCGTGATTGAATAGAACTCGGTATGTGCCATCAACGTCGCGTTTTGGGCCATATATCACACGCATGATTCTTCTCTCGAATGTTAGAAGCCATCTTTCGTACTCAACCGTCAAGGTCCAACTCTCACATCCATACATGACAACGGGTCTGATCAACACCCTGTACAAATTCAGCTTATCCGTATTTGCAAGATATTTTGATTTCAGCAGTGGACGTAGAGGATACAAAGCCCGATTGCCAGCGGCAAGGCGAACCTTGATATCCTCTCCCACACAGTTATCGTGAGTGATGAGAGATCCAAGATACTTGAATCTCATCACTCCTTCAAACGTGTGGTTTCCACTACTGAAATCACTTGCGACTTAATGAATTTAAAGTTTAAAGTGAATTAAAAATTTAAAATAAGTGAATAAATATTTACTTCAATATACAAGGTGAATGTGAAATAAATACGATACACGTAAAATTTTACCTATTATATTTTGAGGAAAAGTTGCAAAAAAATATAACTTTTATTTTGAAGTGAGCTTTAATTCTTCTTTAAATTAAATGAGAATACAATTTATATGACTATTTATTTAATTTTGTGTGCATTTCAACGTTTGGATAGTTCCTCCAAACCGCATTTTGATTGTATTTTTTATTTCTTAAAATGGCTAATTGGCTACCGTTGAAAATAATTTAAAATCAAAACACTATGAAAATTATCATAGCAATTTTATTGGTAAGTAATTATGAATTAAAATTTATGAACTAAAATTTAATCTGATTTTCCCTTTTGATTTCAGAGTACTTTTTTATGGAGAGATCATTTGTCGCCCAAAGGCAAATTAGAAATAAACTACTTCCAGTTAAAAAATCATCGACTTTATCAGGTAAAACATAAGATACTTATTCACAAAAAAATAGTTTGAATCCATATTTTCGTTCTGACATGTTTATGTGGCTTAAGTTACTTCAATGTTTTAAGTAATAAAAGTGCCTTTATGTAGATTTATAATTTATAAATTATAATTTATTTAAATAAAAATCCAAGTTTTAATCTATACATATTTAAACTATTTGTTATTTTTAAAATTTATATGAAGATAACTTTCTTAATGACAATCTTTTTATTTTAAATTGGTTTTAGGATACCAGTTTCGGAAATTATCTCTTTTACCTTCTAATTTAAAACTGATTCTTCTTGTGCTTATGTTTTATAAAAACCATTTAATTTATATTATTAAATAGTTTTCTTGCATTATTTTACAATAGGTTCTCTCAAGATATTTCTCAGACGTATAGAGATAATGAAATCATCAAAACCCGTTTTAAGGATATGAAAACACCGTGGAACAAAGTGCTTAAGTTGTGGAAAGAAACCGTCGAATTTAGAATTAAGGACATACAGTCCCATGAAGATTCTATTGTTACGTTCTATATTTGAGCAGTCCAATGGCCATTGTATAAGAATGCTCATGCTTCAGAGTTTTTGTCATTTTATGTATTATTTTAAGAAGATTATTTCTTCAAAAACATAGAAATAAAAGTTTTCAAATTTCGGTAATTTTTTTCTTAATGTGAAATGGTATTTTTAAAATATAAACATTACATTTACTATAATAAACATAAATAAATTTTTATCTAAATACAAAACTTATTTTAGACTACTTCGTACTTGTTCATCATCATATTTCTATGTCGATTATAACTATATTCTAATACGTATATATATATATATATATATATATATATATATATATATATATATATATATATATATATATAAATTATATATATATATATATATATATATATATATATAATATATATATATATATATATATATATATATATATAAAAATTATATATATATATATATATATATATATATATATATATATATATATATATATATATATATATAATATATATATATATATATATATATATATATATATATATATTTATATATATATATATTGATTTATATCCTACTTAATATGAAACATCTGCTTCGTAAATTTGAGTAATTTAACTATAAAAATGCAAGGATTAGATGAACGTAATGCTCAGTTTAAACTTATATTTCATTAACCTGTATGCTTTAGTTAAATTAAATGGATTGCCAAGATAATTTAACCTAGCAAATATTTAAACAATTAGTTTAAGTTAACTATAATGACTAGTTGTTTTAACACATATTGCACGGTTTATTTTAACATGTCTGTTATGTTAGGTTTACGTTTTATCTGTTTAATTTTAACCTACAAGCTAAGTTAAGTAAGCATATAAACCTTGTTAATATAACTTAGTAATATACCAATGCAAAACATAAAAATAACCTAGCGACTTTTGTATTATCAAACTAGCGTTAAGTTGGCTGAAAAACAAGTCTAATTCTCGATAGACCTTTGTTTTGTTTCCCAATTACCCTTATTTTTTTTGAGTGGACACATATAGATATTAAGTATATTATTTTATCATCACACGACGAAATAAACGAGTAAGTGATGTAGACTTTTTGTAACGATTAAGTTTAAAAAAGATTTTTGTCTGCATTTTCAGATGTTTTGATGAGTTTCAGCTTTAGCAGAAACTTATGATTTCGGCTAACCAATGCACCCAATTTTTCGAGAATCACTCTACTAATACTGAAGACAGAATCTTTGCAGTATTATGAAAACGTAAAAAACTTCAACCGTTAAAATACTCATTTTTTGGTTATAATTTTATAAAAGCTTGTCTAACAAAAAAAATTTAGGTTTTATGTAAAACTGCAATAGACTGATTAGTCAGTATATTACTTGAAACTGGATATTTAAAGTTGGTTATTGTTGCTAAGATGCTGCCAGATCAAATAAACAAACAGGTTTTCATTATATACGTGGAAAAGGGAGGATATAATTGACTGAATAAGCTATTCTGAAGTGCAAGGGAGTACAAATTGAAGAAGGCGCAAACATCCACAAAAGAGGCAAGACAGACTGTTTTTAACAACGAGCCATTGAATATTAAAGAAAATGAATAATTTTCCGATTAGTCAAAAATTTCAAGAAAGAAATCTTAAAAATATAAAAGCAACTAAATAATCCAAAAGCATTGAATGAATTATATATTTCGATTTATTTAGGGTCCATGGATAGGAGTATAATATTAAGAATCACCAACTGGCATGCAATCGGATAGTTGCAAGAAATTCCGAAGCTATATCAGAATCATGCTCTACACACGTTTAATACACGTGAATCCAGTAGGTAAGGTGAGAGAAGGATCAACAATATTCATAATGGAAAATATCAAACAGCATGAAGGAGTAATATAATAACATTGTCCATCAATGTCATCCATCATCAACTAACAAAAATTATAAGTAAGTTAATATGATTCGTTTGCAACAAGTCAAGCAATACACTGTTGGTTTTATAACGAGGTAAACGAACACATTGGTCCGATTAAAATAAAATTGCTTGTAACAAAACCAGTATTTTAAAACTATACATAGTGCCTGAAAATAGTGAATTCGTTTCTTATAACACTGAGTGTTACCATTATTAAGAAAGAACCTAGATTTACAAGAAGAGGTTAACTCGAACCCAGAGGTTAACTCGAACCCTTGATGGCCAATTAGTACTACAATAAAAATCAACAACTATTTATTGGAACTAAGAAATATTGGTGAATTCCAAAAAGCTCGATAAATCTGCCTAAGAGAAGAAACTGAAGCTATAATAAATAACTATAAGTCTTTCCGGATTAAAAGACGCTGATTATTCGATAAGACTAACTTGGGCGAAGCTAACCTTGAACATACATTTGCGGCCCTTTCGAGAAAAACAACGAATGAAAATATAAGCCCATGCAGAAAATTGAATAATTTGGATTCAAAATAATTTTATAACAAAGAGTTAAAAAACTGTATTTTTTATACAGAGTGAAACACATTCTATATCAGTGGAAGGTTTCAGCGGTGTTAATGATGCCAAAAACAAATTACTCGAATCAAACTGCAAGACATTGTTTAAGGCAATTTTGCTTCTTCTGACAATTTCTAAAGTATTCGAAAACTAGGACTAGGCAGTTCTCCTAAATAACCGGACATTTAATAAGTCCGTATGATGACACATAGATGGCGTTACTAGAATTTTTTCCATATGATTTGTATTTAGTACTAATCTTCAAACGATACGTGTATAAATTTGACAGCAATTTGACAATTGATTCGTGAGTTATAACATTTTGTCTGAACTTTGGTTTATGAAAAAAAAATGAAAAAAAGTGAATTTCGAGTTACTCACTGTAAAAAATACAGTGGAAACCAAACAATTGCTTGGTAAAAATTATCCGAACTCTCATCCATCGAGACAGTTGGTAGAGAAGTGGAGTACTGAATTTAAATGTGGTCGTACCAGCACTAGGGCATCCAATTCCGGACGACCCCGTTACATACTCACCTCCGCACACCACATGACATTATAATTCCAAAATAAATCGATCTAATCATTTGGAAACTAGTATTCCAAATTCCGCTTCGGACCAGTGCTTTACTGCCAAACCGAAAACAATTGCGCAATATTTCACAACAAAAGATGAAACTCGGTCAGCGGTAATATCTCGATTGGTTGCTTTAGACGAGTTACCGTTTAAAGTATTTTGTTCGTCCTACGATTTGCGGAAATGTTTGCAATTGCGAGGATTTTCGAACCTTCCGAAATCACCGACGACCATTCAAAAAATGGTCATGGAATGCTATAAAAAGTTGCGAAAGATAACCATTTCGTAAATTAGCGCACTGAAATCAACAATATTTAAAATGAGTCTCACTTTGGATGAATGGACCTCTTCCAGAAATCGTCGGTTTTTAAACATCAATGTTCATGGGGAAGGGAAATTTTGGAACCTTGGGCTGTCAAGAATTTATGGTCGTTTTGGGGCTGATGAATGTATAGCTTTATTGAATAAAACAATAGAATCATTTAACATCAATATTAAAGGCATTTCATGCGTAGTAACGGATGGGGCCGCTGTAATGATAAAAGTTGGTAGTAATTTACCATGCGACCAAATTTTATGCTATGCACATGGAATTCAAATCGGAATTATAAATCATCTCTACAAAAAGAAAAATGTGCAGGACTCTTCAGATTGAAATCAAAGTCAAATCGATGATGTCATAGGCGTGATAGATGCAACTGATAGTGACGACGATACTTACGAACTTGATGACTATGATGCAGAACTGGGATTCGAAGTATGTCAAAAAAAGGATGACGTTAATTTCGCGGTACTATCTCCTAACTTTCCTATCAGTGAAATTATAAAGAAAGTTCGAATAATTGTAACGATATTTCGACGATAGACTGCGCTACACGTTGGATCCCTCTGTTTCATGATAGAAGGGAGACATGTATACAAAAAGCTTCAATTGACCTTAATTTACCTCCAGAAAAGATTCTTTCTGAAATAGAATGGGACAGCTTATCATTAATTTTAAAATGTTTTAACCCTGTTAGATTAGCAGTCGAAGCTCTTTGCAGAGAGGATACGAATTTGTAATCGTCGGATGCCATAATTTCATTTATGTTTGATAATATATCAAACGATTATTTTGGAATCAAATTAAAAGACGAGCTAGCCGTTCAAATCCGATTTACTACAATTTATCCATAATCGTGATAAAACTAAGTTGAATATCAAAGTGAAGCGTCATTCAAAATCCGAAATAAACAAAAAGTTGCAGGAACTCTGTCGGCGTTATAATTCTAGTTGTAATTTCGATGAGAGCAGTTCAAGCTCAGATGGCGAGGCCGAGGATATAAATAATCTTAATCTTGCAACAAAAGATAAATCATTCGCTCAGTTCTTTAAAAATGGAAAAAATAAGCTTAAAATCGCTTTCCTCTGCGTCTCGAAACTAAATTAAATTTTGGGATGATGGGGGTCCTGGAGGCCCGCTACTTAACAATGTTTATGAAAATCTAACAAATAAACCACCAACAAGCGTTGAGGCCGAAAGAGCATTTTCAGCAGCAGGCAATATCGCCACTAAAATTCGTTCTAGTCTCAACGACACAACCCTCGATGCGTTATGTTTCATAGCGAAAGCTCTATGCAAAGTGGGTGCCGCGTAAGCTCGCACAGTCGACCAAAAACAACAACGAATCGATTCTTCAGAGGATTATTTGGCGCTGTTAAACCTCAATAAAATTGAATTCTATCATTGATATGTGACAATGGATGAGACATGGCTTCACAATTACACACCAGAATCAAAAGACGATAGCTGAATGGACAACATGGAGTCTGTATTTTGGAATGCGAACGGAATAATATTCATCGACTATTTACAAAAAGTAACCACCATCAACAGCAAATATTAATTTGCACTTTTGGATCGATTGAAGACAATGTACCGTGTCACTATGAAAACGATTGCCAAATTGAATGAATTGTGCTTCGAATTGCTTACCCACCCACCATATTCTCTAGATTAAACCCCCAGCGACTTTTTCCTGTTTTCAGATCACAAAAGAATGCTTGCTAGAAAGAAATTTAAATCCAATGATGAAGTAATCGCTGAAACAGAGGCCTATTTTGATGAGAAAGAGAAATCGTACTATAAAAGTAGTATCGAAATGTTGGAAAATCGTTGTATCGCCCTCGACTCTGTTGAATAATAAAAACAAGTTTTGTCAAAAAATCTATTACATTTGTAGTGAATTCGTCCATTGTGTATGGCAAATCACTATAGAGGTTTATATAGCGTTGAACAAATTTTATGCTCGTTTCGAGAAACATCCCAGGCATTACATATTCTATACATATCCACCGATCCGATACCTAATTCGATACATAATCTTATCGGTGATCTGTTCGGTTATAAGCAACTTCTCATGTGGCCTGAATTGGATTATAGGTGTACGAGGGTTGCCTTTTATACTTCGGGATTTGTCAACCCTGGTGTTGCAATCGGTAAACTGACAGCTCTATCGTAAAGTTAGAAGTTTTTGAGGTTATACGTACTCAGAACGTTTTGACATACGAGCGCTATTTGTCTTGTTTTCAAGCATTTCTTTCGACCAATCGACACCGGCTTATTTGACCGATTGACAAATTGTGTGGGATCCAACGCGAAATTTTTTTTTGACATTTAAATGTTCATGCAATATTGAGTGTATGCTGGTCCTACTAATGCCTAAGGTTGTCTCTATTTCACGATATAGGTCACATGACGATCTTGCAATATCACGTTCGCGCACCGCATCAATGTTTTTCGAAACAACAACTGATTTTGGACGACCTTCACGAAATTCGTCTTGGAGTGAACTCCGACCACGATTGACCATACCATCGATTAACACTGGTTAATGATGGTGCTTCATCGCCAAAAGTTGAATTAAGTTCATTCATGCACTGCTGCTGAGTTAATCCACGTCACGAAAATGTTCGCACGAAAATGTTCACGTTTTAATTTCATTCTTGGGGGCAGATGAATCTTTGAATTTACTGTGAACAACACAAATAGCGCTCGTATGTCAAAACGTTCTGAGTACGTATAACCTCTAAAACTTCTAACTGTACGAAAGAGCTGTCGGTTAACAGATTGCAACACCAGGGTTACCAAATCCCGAAATATAAAAGGCAATACATAGGTACCGTCCACATATGGTTTCAACAGGACGTCGCTATGTGACACACATCGTAGGCCAAGATAGACATTTTGCACAAGCAATTTGAGAGCATGTTTACTTCGTACGGTGGCTATATGTGGTCTGGTCACCAAGGGTCTTAAACAGACAGTTAATACCCTCAAAGTCTACATAAAAAACGTCATCCAGTAACTTCAGCCAGGCTTGTCAACGAAAAATGTAAATTGAACCTCTCGGATATGGGACACCAAGCAAAAGACCGAAGCTTGACTTTATGAGATTTTGAGAAATAAGCTTTAGTGTATGATTTGTTTAGGTTTTTTAGAATAATCCTTAAACCACCTCTTCTCTTAGATGTTTGGCGCTTAAATCTCTACAGATACTAACCTCAAAATATCTTCTTTAAACGGCTGATGCAGTTCAGCTCAGAAATTGATTGTCATTTTATAATATGTAAACCGAAATTGAAATATTATTATCCCAATGTCACTGTGTTGCATAAGTGGTCAATATCATTATTTGTCTAGAGCAAGGCTAATCGTCGTGTAAACACAATAGTTGCGGTCACCTTACATAGCCGAAAAGAAATGTTAAACAAGCATTATCTGGAGATTACATCGAATTGTGACGATAATAAATCTAAACTCCAAAACTAACCTCTAACTATTAACGACAACACACAGTAGAAACAAAAAACATATTTTGGCGTGTACTTATTTTGGCGCCATGAACTATGCGCATGAACACTACGCTTAATATATAGTAAATGAATGGCATTTTCATTGATATTTGACAATTTTTTATACTGTACATATTCTTAAAACAAAGACAACTAAATACAAAATTGATTACCACCAGTTTTTATCTGTAATGATCAAATTGGCTATAGTAAAACTTTTTTTTGGTTTTGAAAGTCGAAATAGTTTTTTAGCTGACACACAAAAAAATAAATAAATAAAAATGCTGGTTAAACTATTTACGGGCACACCGAAAAATGTGTATCAAATGCTTAAAATCGCAACAACACCAACCGAGTTGTTATTAATTTGAACACGATTCGGAAATGTTAAATGATTTGGAGATCCTTGTTATTTTAACACAGTGACTGGCTTGTACAATCATATTTACAAAGTTGAAAAGCGCGGCCAAAACGAGGAACAGCAATTTGGATAAAAATTTATTTTGTACCGAGTCTAGCACTTTCGATCGGTGACTTGAGCTCAGTTGATCTACACACACTTCCTAATGTGATATTTAAAACGATAATAAAATTTAAATAAACCATTTCTCGAGACAATTTTTGTAGTTGGCTCGTATTTTTGAGGTGCGCATTCATGAACGGATATTGCACACAAATTTGACATTGTACCAATGATCTTAACATTCACTTACAATAGAAACATGATAAAAAATGTATTTATGACTCTACTTTATAGATTAATTAAAAACCTTCGATACAAATAAATTTACCCATGGTTTATTTATTAGGTGCAGAGTTATATTAGTGTACATGCAGTATAAATTACGACCACAATTCATTTACAATGTAAATAGATATTAGCACAAGTATATGGTGTCCGATGTGATCTATGCCGCCTAATTGTTTAATTGGTTTTAATGAATTTAAAAATACAATTTTCCGATGCCTGAAGCTAATCATAATGTTCACGTGAGCTCAACTATACTCTTACCTTAAATAAGAAAGCAATATATCTCTAAATCTATAGTACCAAGCAACTAAATCGAGTCAAGGAGAGATTGAAGGCTCGAGACGATGAAGTGGCCAGCGAGTGCTCATCGCCATCCAGTTCCATCTAACATCAGTGACCTTAATGCGTTAGATGAGGAGTGAAGTGCGATCCCCCAAGTCGTTGTCAAAACCTTAATTGATGGAGCCCCACAAAAAATAGTTCAACGAAGTCAAATCAGCATGGTAGTCAATTAACATCTCCGTTACGGCTGATTATTTGACCCCCGAAGACAGAGTATGTAAAAAACCGATTGTTTCGTTTGCTGTGTGGCACGTTGTGTGTCCTCCCCTCGAATTCTGGGTATCAAAAACACGTTCATCATGGTAACACTCCCCATTGGTTATATAAAAAAATGAACAAATGATGCCGCGGGTTCGAAATTAACATCAAACAGACACTCGTTGTGGATGCATCGGCTTCAACATTGTTACGTGTGAATTTTCTGACCCTCAAATGTGACATTGCTGGTTAACATAGCCCCTTAAGAATTATATAGCGAAGGAGTCAATTTGCTAGATCGAGAAAGGTTCTTGGTTATATTATACAGAACTTTTCATATCATGAATGGAAAGATGACCTTACGAATAGAGTTTTAGAATTATTCTTTAGCAGGTTTCTTAATGCCAATATTATTTCGACGTTCATTTTCTCTAAAAATACAAGTTTTTCCAATTTTGGTCGAACAATCACAATTACCTCTAAAAACTTATACACACATTGAATAGGTAAAAGTGACGGGTGGTGTCCACAAAAGACAGAAGCCTAATCAATTCAAGTTTGAGACTTCCACTTCCTAACTCGTTTTTCATTTGGAACTTTGAAAGGGATTGGTCAAAGGCAACGGATTGGTCGAAGTGCCGAGAATATTGCAGCCGTCCAAATGTGCGTCGCAAATGAACCAAGACAAATGATTCCACGGCTTTCTCAAGAATTGAGCATCGCTCAGACCACAATTATAAGATCCAGTTAATCCAAGAACTAAAGCCACTCGATCATATGAATTTTCGTATACATTCCGGATGAGTCTCTGGAAATGTCTGAAGAAGATGACCAATTTCATCGCAAAATCACATACAGTGATGAAGCGCATTTTTGAGTAAACAGCTTCGTCAAGAAACATAATATGCGTTATTGGTCACGTTTCCGCCGAAACGTGTGGCCGAGTCCTCGAAAATTGAGTTCAACGAATCGACACCATTAACAAATGGTTTGCGATTTATTTAAAATCAAAAAAATTATCAAGTCCTTATTCGAAACCCCTATATGATATTCTCCAGGTCTATGTAAATAGTTTAAGTTCACAGACCCAATTACAATGGTAAATAAGCCAACAATCTTTTTGTTTTTAGTCAAAACCGATTAACTTAAAAAGCCAGTATTTAAGTGAGATAAACCACTTATGGTTCCACTTATAGCCACGTTTTACATATTAAAACAACAACCAGACCAAATCAATCATGCAGCACCCACATTTAAGTGTTAACTCATAATACAGGGTTCCATATCAATTCCTTTATGTATAACAACACAGTGATAAAAACTTAGGTTTCCTGAAAAGCGATTGAACATATGCACCTCCACATATGCAAAGAAGGCTCAGGAGTCGACGTGATGGGTTCACCGATAAGAAAGGGTTAGTGGTTGAAAATTTAGAATTCCCACGAATTTTCGTTTAGCTCCTATGAAATTTGTTCCATTGTCGGATATTATGTCTATGGAAACACCTCTTCGAGATATGAAACGTCGGAAAGACGCCATAAATACTTCAGCCGTTATGTCTAGGCACAGTTCTATATGTACGGCCTTGGTGGCAAAGCAGAGAAAGATCCAAATATATCCTTTAATGTTAAGACTTCAACCTTTCCCAGTTTTCCAAACTGGGTCCAAATAGGGCGGGCATAATCCACTCCAGTATTATGTCAGTATTTAAAAAGAGCGGTTTGGTGTATTGCAAGATATCGGTAAATTTACTATTATTTATCGATCTTTGTCTACGGCATTCTAGACATTTATAAATGTACTGTCGAACGATATTTCTACAATTAATCATCCAGTATTTTTGGCGTATGATCCTGGTTTGTAGTGTTGACCCTGAAAGAAGGTATCGGATATGCATTTCTTTGATGATTTTTAAACACAAATGTGGTTGCCTGGTAAAACAACATATGGTGTTTAATGCTAAATGAAGCGTCTAGATTATCTAGTCTTCCTCCGAATCTTAGTATATCTTCACTATCGATGAACGGAGATAACGATTTGATTTTACTTTTTGAACCATTTTCTTAGTTTTGTTTTAATGATTCGATTTCTTTGTCGAATTCTTAAGATTGAGCCCACTTCACACACAATTTTTCGATCATTCTGAACATTTCTACTACGTCCAGCTTCGGAAAGCTTCTTCGCCATAGAAAAATTCTTGACAAAATTCATTGAATTTTCCTATAGATTCAACACTCACCAATAAATTTCTAGCGGATGCGTTGGTTTATCGTTTGACTGGGATATTAATGAAACTTGTCTTTCTTGCAAACTTGTTCTATGAATTTCTACTTGACTAGAACATACTTCTATAGCGCTCAGTAACCAGTTAGGCCCGATGTCACGTGATTCAATTTCACTTGGGGAGTGTTCTCTTAGATTTCAACAGTTCTGTTTCCTATGAAACTTTCCCAATATCGAGGAATTTCCGTTAGCCATGACAATTTTTGAATCGGTCCATGCGAAACATTTGCACTATCCACGTCTAACACGCGTTCAATAACAAAAAAAACTCCATAAAGCTCTATCCTCGGAAGGAACACTCGTTTTAATGGTTCAATATTCTTTGGCAATGAATGTCTCTCTTCAGGAATTTCATGATAGTCCCAGTGTTTTCACTGTACCTGTATTGTCAACAATGCAAAGACTGGTATTCTACTTCAAATCGGTTGGAATTGTATCTAATATGACAGCTGAATTAGCCTTCCACTTGCAGAGGTTAAATCCACCCTTGGTGAGGATTGTTTATAGATCCCTTATTGCCATTTTTGCTTTATTGATTGAATCAGCGCAATGCAGAGGCAATCGTCGACGTAAAAATCATTTTTGCTATATAGGATCCAATTGGATGAGTAAACTTGTGATCATCTTCGATTTGATGCAATGTACTGATACCCAAGAATGGCGCACAAGATATTCCGTAAATTACTGTGTTGAATCGATATGTTTTTATCGGGAACATATTGAAGCGGGAGGTACCGGGTTCGAATTTCGATAGGGGCGGGATGGTAAAGGGATTTTTCACCATACGATTACGATTACGACCCTCTGTTGGAGGGCAGAATTCATGGGCCAACCCATTTTCTATGTCAGTACACGTCTGGCATGGAGCTATGCAATGTGCAGATGGTTCTACGTAAATTCGAACCTATAGCCCTACGTCCTCGATTTTGCTGCAATGGCGTAAGGTAAGGACGTAAATAGGAGAACCGCGAAAGAGTTGGGAGTGGTTCGAGCACTAAAACAGATTGTAGAGATAAAAACAAAACAAAAAGCAGACAAACAAAAAATTCTTTGATGATTTTGATCCAGTGATGATATTGAACAAAAAAAATTTTAACGATGGAACCAGATTTCGAAACCTACATAGGCTTATTCGAAATAATTGGACTGTCAAATGTTCATATAGATGCGGGGTTGAAATTTCATTTGTTCGGTCAACGAAAAAACAGATATAACAATATAACTCCCTGGGAAGGATGGACACAATCATGGCAGAAAAAAACAAGTTTCTTCTTGTTTTTACCAATAAGATAGTGTGCCCAGTTTTGCTCAATTTTGGCTATTGCTTGCAAACTAAATCGGTTGAGAGGATTGCAATCTTCTTCTTTAGTTAAGGTACTAAGGTAGTTTTTTCTTAACAACATGTCCACTTTCATTGGTCTAATTGCAGAGATTATATAAGGAAGATGTTGCATATGATCTCTATAGGGAAATACAAGGATCAAACACGTCCACCTTGCTAAAATTAAATAAGTCTCTGCCACCGCTTAACCGTATCAATTCTTAACTTTTGACATAACTTGGCTAAGAAAAGTCAACTAAGTAGCAAATATAGAATGTGTAGAACGCTAATTAAGACAAAGCCCGACTAAATCGTTCAATTTCTTCAACAATATCAAAATTATCTCTCATATAAATAACTGACACATGATCGATTCTGTGCCAATTCTATAAACTACAGCCCTGCATACAAATTACACATTCAAACTGTCATTACAATATTTTTTATTACATAGTTAGAATTCGAACTATTATTATAACAATCAGCATTGTTTTTTT
Organism: Tipula lateralis; assembly: GCA_963932295.1. NCBI lineage: Eukaryota > Metazoa > Arthropoda > Insecta > Diptera > Tipulidae > Tipula > Tipula lateralis. Next base: position 146,177,492 of record OZ010736.1, read on the forward strand.
TATTGAAATATCCAACTATATAGCTACATGTATTCCGATCGCGATAATTGCATTTTAAAATACAGCATTCAATTGTGTAATAAATATTCGAGATCGCGATATTGTTTATAAATAGTCACGATTATTTGGTTTTTTTCGTGATCCAGAATCCAACCAAGTATCTATAAGTGTATATTATATATAGTAGTTTGGTGTGCGATCCATATCAAAACAAATCGACTTGTTTTGTATACCATTACTCGATCGATTAATAATTTATTTGTTGTGTATATTCATTCAACAATTCAAACAGTTATTTAGGTTGTAACCGAATCTTATTTGCCAAGGTTGCCGAATAATTTTGATACTTAAAGGAAATAAACTTATCACAAATGCATCTATAATAGTGTGTACACCTTGAATGGTGGTTTCATATTTTTGTGTTTAGTTTTTACAAAAATGTATACACTTCCGATATCAATTTACGCGCGCGCTTTTATCCAACTCATTCATCATCCATCATTCACATGAATTATTTATGACTGTGACTGAATTCTCGATCACATAAGTTTTGTATAATTGTTTAGATCTTCTCAACATCAACAATCATCATAATCTATACAACAGTGATGTACATGTGCACGTAAATTGTCTGATGTACCAAATGAAACGGAAACATTTAATAATAATTTTAATTTCAATAAAATTTTGTTTACAAACAATTTAATTTAAATGTAAGTGAAGTGAGAAATGTGAATGAGTATGATGTATGTACAGTGGAAGATCGCGATCATAACGAATTAATTTTATTTAGGTCGCGTTCTTCGGCGGATGTTGGGGACGAAAATAATGTGTTATTACGTCGCTATACGCAAATAGTGCGAAATACTGACCAACACAATATTGTATTAAGTTTATTTCTAGACAGATGACTAAGCAAATTCGGAGGAAAAATAATAAGTCTATTTGTTGACGTTCAGTATAAGTACAAAATAATAATGCACCATTGTACCCACTTTCAATCAATTATCATCACTATAAAAATTTATAATAATTCGAAATTTTGAATAAAATAACTTGTACAGTGCATGTACCTGATGAGATAAGGTTGATGTTTTTGATCAAGTGGCTTTCAATGACGCCATCATCCGATCGAAAATGGCGAATAAGCAACTTAAGAACAACGCAGTTTAAAATCAGAAAGCTTTTATCATTGGTCACCCCAACGGCACCTAACACGGCAAAAAATAACTTTCTCTTCTCAAGCAAGCCACACAGATTTTTCCAGGAAGTTTATGTAATATGTGAAGAGTTTTCCTAGCAGTTTATGCCAGAAAAAATCCTCACATATAATACAGCATGACAGTTAGGTTTGTCACATGCGCAAGAAGTGATTCGGTTTCGGGAAGGGAAGTATACTGACGTTTAGAGTAAAATGTGTCAAAAATTTTTTATTGTGTACACAACAAGAACAGATACAATCAATTAATCATCACGCTACAATAAAAGTAATTTACGAATACGAATTACGAATAATTACGAATGATTTACGAATACGAATACCCACGAACTATACGAACACAGTGACAGAAACTTTTATATATGTATACGAATTCTCCGCCATACATGATAATTTAATCTTTTCGATCAAGCGGTCATTCATGACGTCACCATCAGATCGAAACTGGCCTAAAATACACAGCATAAAAACAAACACAATTTAGATTAAAATCAGAACAGTTCACGCTTATATCATTGGTGACCCCTACACCCTTTTTTAGGACATCACACTTCATTAGTTTCTGACACACCGTCTTGCCTCCTACCCTAACTCGGAAAAATTACTTCTTAAAAATGTAATTGTCTGCCTTCTCTTGATGATGTAGTGGTGATCCAGTCCTTTCTTGAAGGTACATATATTTCTAGAAGGCTCATCTAGGTGGACAGAGTGTAGAGGCAACCCACAAATACTGTATGGGAGTCAGATTCAGTCAAATCATTTCAATTACACCATAATCATAATAGCAAATGGGAGGGAAAATTCTTGTTTGGGGAGAGTATTATAAATGTTGGCATGCTCGTTAATAAAGTAAGGTTAGGTTAGGTTGTTGTGGCTGTTATCGCACACTTAGACCGGCGATCGGTTCGTTGTGATACCGCTTTTGTACGGCTATAGGTCCGAGTTTTTTCGTAGTACCATCTGCGCATTGCATAGCTCCATGTCAGCCTATAGTATGACATTGAAGATGGGTCGGCCCATGGATTCTAAACACGACATCCTCCAGATATATGTTCATTTTTCACACCGATCGCACCGCCCAAAACGATCAAAGGTGAAAAACCCATTTGAATCTTGCCCCGAATCGGGATTCGAACCCAGTACCTCCCGCTCCAACTGCCACAGCTTTAACCACTGCGCCACCTGGGCGGATATTGTTTGGTACTTTACTTAATAAAGTACTTACTTAATAAAGTAAAGTACCAAACAATAATTCGGTGATTGTACTAGCACAGAATTAATTAATTACATCATCACGCCACAGTGAAAAATTAACAAATCGAAGTTTTGAGTAAAGAAGCTTGTAATTCACTAACACTGTCGCGACACAGGATTCAATACTTCTACACATACGGACCGCACAAATAATCAAGTTTGGCCTTCCAATACATAACATAAGAACAACAATTCAGATTAAAATCAAAAAAGCTTTGCATGCTTTCAATTGGTGACCTGTACGACCCTCTTTTAGAGCGTTATAAGACTTCTGACTCAACCTATCAAATTTCATACTACTTCGTGCCTTAATCTGTCTAAATAACGTTTCACAATGGAAATTTTATGCTTTCTCTCAATGACGATTCGATTTTATTCTCATGCAAAGCATATTGATATTGCCAGGTGGTTCAAGCGGGCAAATGCGAGGCAGCCCACAAATACAGTATATGCAGTCTGGTTCGTATCATGCCGCAACAGGTCTAATCACTAAGCGGACGAAATCACGGCACCCCATCACAATTACGGAGTATAAACAACCAAAACTGGGAAATTAACTTTAAGAGGAGTAGTAATGTTTCGAACCTGGTACCTCTCGCTCTGAGTACTGTATTTAGCTTTAACCTCCTTTATAGTTCGTTTCTAGTAGTGTTAATAACTTAACGTAGTTGTCGATGCTATGTGTCATTAAGTGAAAGTTCGGAAGCTCCAGCACTAAATAAAAAGTAATGTTATTGTATTTTTGCATCAAATACGTTTTATTGTTCTGATCTTCTGATGCATTGAAAATGTTACAAGTGTTATCAAAATCAAAATTTATGTGAGGTATGCAAATCATATTGTGAAGGTCGTGAAGCAGTGAAAGACGAACCTCTTCCAGACAGGCCATTATCCTCAACTGCTGAACTTGCTTTTTCCAATCATCGATTGACTCAAAGATAACATGTAGTAACCATTGGTATATCAAATGGACAATTTAGCCCTGTCTTGTCTTATAATGATTATATTTGTCAGTATTTCATCGCAAGCACTATATTTGTTGGTTCCTGTGAAGGTTATACCGGAAACTGAGTATAACTACTGTTTTGTAAACTGGAAATACGTTGGAATAAGTTTATTCTAGTTGGAGAGGATTACTTTGAGTGAGACAAAATAAATTTGAATAAATAAAATAGTTTCGACTTTTTTATTTCATCTAATTATTGCGTATTGTGTGACCAAAAATAGCGCTAATATCTTAAACCTATTTGAAAGCGCTCATACAAAAACAATAACATAATAAACCAGAAAAATCTGAAGCCTTATAGGACTTATAAGCTATGTGTGATTTAACACCAAATATAAATAAAAAATATTACATACAAGAGCTGGCCTATTCAGCATTTCATCAAGCTCGTTTGACATAAATGTTTTTACTTCATGGCGGCTCTACGAAATGTTCAGTATCTGAAGGTTTATTGCTGACAATTATAATTTCTTAACCCAATGTTATTTAAGCTAGCATTCTTTTGGTTAATATATGAGCTTTTAAATGTTAAGTTTATACAAACCACCCACTGGACGATAAATACTGATTTCCTTTTGATACAATAATGAAACTGTCTGCAGATAATATATATGAGAAACGTTATATCAGAATCCTATATCAGGAATTTACTTAATCTCAGACTTCGTGGTTGTATAAAACTTGGGAAGGATTTAAATTTCTTAAACAAGCCTCGAACGGCAATGGACCCATAGTAGGGGCATACTATAAAAACTTTTTTTTAAGAACACTTAGAAATGAAAACTGACATAAAGCTTGACCTAGGTATGAAAGTTCAATGAAAGTAACCCCATCAGAGGTTTCTATATTCTAATTATCTAGGACTTAAAGGCTGTAAAGGGCCCTAATCAACCATGTCTAATTAACCAAATCTTACGAACCATTTATACAAGTTGCTGCACATTGTATAGGTGGTCAACCCAAAAAATGCTTTTACACACACTCGCTTTTTATGTCATCCGGTGCATGTTAACTTGCGGGAATCGAACTTGAACTCGATCATGAAAAATTATCGGTTTTCTTGAAAATACTGATTTTACATGTGAATAACATCTATCCGCCTTAAAAACCTTTTACTAATGATAAAACGTAGCACAGTCAGGCAGACCATACTACCAAACCAATTAAAGGTCGATAGCTAAAAATCGACGGAGTTAGAAATTATGAAGTTGATAAATGACATAGACTTACTTGTTAAATATAAACTATGGAAGGACGAAAAACTGATCAATTAGAAAAACAGGAAGGGCTTTGGATTACAAAAAAACAATAGAACAATATTCCGAAGCTTTAGTTTTCAGAATGTAACCAACATTTCAAGAATTAGATTAAAATAAAATACAAGACTTACGGAGCTTTTGAAGCTTTTTTAAAACAACGCGTTAAATCAACGATTCTCCTGTAAATCCGCAAGTCATCTCCAACATGTTCACTGAGTTTTTTCAATATGTCTTTAAACCAGAAAACGTGGATAAGTTCGAAAATCTGCTTAAATCTTACTTATCGACATCGATATTAGAGTATCCTGTACTTATCATACGTTCGGTCACAATTGGAGTATGCTGTAACCGTTTCGTTTCCGTTTAATGATACAACAATCTGTTACTAGATGGTATTCAGAAAAGGTTTTACCGTCACTTAACTTAGAAAGGCGGTTGGGAGTATAAACACCTGCTGTGCTTACACCATATCTTGATGGCTGTGAAACATGCACGTTAGCAACTCTGGGGCACCTTGACGCACTGTTAATACTGACAAATAAGATATGAGTTCTTACAAACTCTTGATATCAGTATCTCATGTTACTATGAGACAGTTTTAATAGTCCAGAACAGGTTAAAACAGCCTACAGATGAACCATACGCATGTCACACATTATACATTGACAGAAGCTTAAATAGATAAAGTCGGAATCAAGTTTATGCTGAATTTCAGTTTGTGCATACAATCCTATCATCGAAATCAATAAATTTGAGATAAGGAGTCGGTCATAGTTTCAATAAACTTGGCGCTGTTCCAATACTCTAATAAACAAATAATTTGAACATGAAGTCCAATATGCAAATCAAATTGAGTAATAATGAATTATGAGCGTACAAATAATATAGTTGAGGAAGTTACTAGAGATGGCTTGTGTACTGAATTTTTGCTTTAACCACGTCGCCCTTTGTGCCTATCAACGTAATTTGCGAGAAGCGTTACTATTTTGTTTTGATTGGAAACAATGCTGCTGATGAACATCGGTTGCTATGTGATTTATATGGGGAACATGCTGCAACAATAAACGGTCAATTTCGACATCAATGCCAAAGAATTTGAAGGAACACCAGTAAAGTTTAAAGACGACGAGTTGGAGGCATTATTGGACCAAAATTCATGCCAAACTCAAAAGAAGCTCGCTCGCTGAAAATATGTGGGTGACTCAACAAGTGATTCTCAAGGACATTGCTGCACAAATAACGAAAATGAATTCCGTATGACCTCAAGCAGCAATGAGACGTCGAACATCGTTTTATATTTGCAAATGACAACTCCAAAGACCAAATCGTAAAAGGTTTTTTGCATTGAATCGTGATGGAGGATTAAAAGTGGTGCCCTACAACAACTCGAGGAGTGTACTATTTTGTTCTAAAGTATTTAATCTGTTTCTACTTTCAGGAGCTTTAAAGCTGTAACTTCAAAATTAAAGGTAGTTTTTTGCTCGTAAAATCAAATCAAGCAACTGAAGTAACCGAGCTTTCTGAGCTGTATAAGTTTGTATTACGAAATAGTTCCAATTTTCACCATAAATTCCTTCTTTGAACTATAGACAAGGCATAACCTGTTGATGGAACACACAAGTTTTTATAACAGTTGTAAAATCATAACAAGTAATTTTTCTACAACTGGCATTGATCTCTCGAATTACCTTAATAAATTTTTAAACATACACTTTTCTGTTGCTAGCGTCACCTCTGACTGTCATTAACCAAGAAAAACAATCTAATTTTTCTGGCAAGACAATTTACAACCCTTCTTATATTCCGACAGCACGATTTGTGTATGTATATATTGTATAACACGAACCGATTGAGATCAAGACATTTTTTATTTATTTTTTAATTTAAATAATTTAAATTTAAATAGATCTGTAATAAATAAATATTTTCTTTTCAATTATCATAAATATGGAAATTAACTGTCGTGTAAGTAACTGATACCTACATACAATCGTAAATTTTATTTACATACAGGCAGACTTCGTAAGAATGAGGTTAAGATCATCCAAATTATTAAGGAGTATCGTTGAAGCTGACATTAAGATGAAACTGCTTTGATTATTAATAGACCAATTTCAGAGTTTGGACTCGTTTCAGTCATCATTAGGGCTCACTAAGGACATAAATCCACTACGTTACAACGTTCAATCAATTGAAAAGCTTAAGGATGCTGGTTTATATATTTGTATACGCAGAGTTGACGCACTCAGACCACTTTAAAATAATAATATTGAACGCCTTATAACTGATAATACGTCAAACAGAAGTTGGACGTCCAACATTTTGTCCTCTCAAAATGTTTTTTTTCTATAAATTATTAATAGTTGCCTTGTGGCTTTCACAGCAAAGTACACAAAATAATCAGGTCTCACGCAAATACAATTAGCAGGACATCACAATAGCAAACTATCAAAATCGAAAAATAGTTTTGATTAAAACTATTTGTAATTCGCTAGCTCTGTTGCAACAAAGACAAACACAATGCAATACTTATTCAGTCCGGTGGAATATGCCTGATGAGATGGATTTCAAAAGATCAAATCCACAGTCATTTAATGACGTCATCAAATCAAAACCGGCCTTAGTGGGGAGGCCCAACATTTCATAATACACAAGATTTGCCCTGTCTTAGTTGTCAGTCAATGGCATCTCGGAGCTCTAGCATAACTCTCCCATCAGCTGTCACGTTTACAACACTTCCCAGCATATCTCTCATTAACATTATGGTATCCTATATAATTTTACTGGTTTTAATTTTCTAAATCAAGAAGTATGGCTGATGGTCCAGTTAACGTTGAATGTTTTTTTATGAAAACCTCGCTAACGCTGATATATTTTCTGCTAAATTAAATTTTTTCTGGAAAAAATTAACTGAAGTGATTTTTAGCCACCTTTTTATGTACCGCGCCATGATCACTAGTTCCATTGCCAGAAAACTTGACATTTACCGGATGACATACAACGTGATTGTTAACAGCATTAGTTGGGCTTTAATGGTTCAAAATGTCTCAGTTGCGAGCTATGGTCAATTTCGGCTTTTAAGCCATAGAAAACAATTGAGTTACTAGCAGTATTCAGAATTGTGATTCGGCCCTATATATACATAGGCCGTATATATAGTTGAAACATGAATCCGCTATTTTGAATTTTGAAAGCTATCCTCTTGGGCATATTATTCGGCAGATTATCAAGATTCTTTGAATTCTAGAAATAGTGGCAACATTTAACACACTAAGACCACCCGCTTCTGATTAAAACGGCGATGTTTATACTATACTGCTATCTATCGTTCTCTTTTAACGGTAATATGAGCTTTGTGATAAAATGACTATTCAGTTACATCTTCAGTTCTTCGACGTATAAACTGAATGTATATCGTTTTGATCTCTCCTGATCAGTTTGCATCGTTTTAACTCCTTATAACTCATGCCTTATGCTCATTTGATTCATGGGTAGCTAAAGTTATAATGATTCAGTCACAGACGCCTACCCTATATTCGCGCTAGACCATGGCATAGTATACCAACATAATATATTGATTTCATATGGAAGATGGTTTGGCTCATGAGTTATGCTATATGCGGTATGCTTTGAGAAAAGGTTACAAACTACCTGCCCCTCAAAGGAATCTTGGAGGAGGGAGTCGGCAGCGGAACCGAAAGCATTGCAATGCTTTACGGATGGCTCCAAGTACCAAGGTAAGGTCTTCCGTGATAAATAAGAAGTAGATATAGCAGTTCGTCTCTCTGATCGATTGTGTAGGTCCTGAACTGGTTGAGCCGTAATGTGGTATCCACGACTGATATAGTAATTTATGTGGACAGTCAGACAGCAATCTCTGGCGTCTAGAGCAGCGTTGGGCCGCTCGTCTCTAAATGAGATGAGTGAGCATTTCAACATTCAGATAGTCTGGGTCCCCGGCCACTCATGGTACCCCGGAATGGTAAAACTCTTCAACTGCTACCGGAAAGGGCTTAAAAAGAAGGCAGTAGCCTGAGCGAACGATAGGAGGACGAACACTCTCTCATGTAGAGTAGCAAGGAAAGTCTGGCCAAAGCTGAACTTGAAACGCTCAAAGACACTAATCTCCCTACGAAGACCTAACATTGATCGTGGGAATATTCACAGGACACTGACTTTTTGGAGAACATGTGAGAAATCTACAAGTTAATTACTTTTGCAGAAGCTGTATGGACTCATACCCGGCTTTGGCACACATAAGGGATGAATATTTGGGTATGTTCTTAATGGACTGTCTTTCTGATCTCGAAAACTGTAAGGTGTGAGACTTATCACGCTACATAAGTAGATCAAACTGGTTCTCATATGGGTAAAAGAGGAGTAAGATCCTGTGGTTTCACAACGGTCCGTCGTCGGTTTAAGTGTGCTGTAGCAGCCTTTTAACCTAACCTAATCTAACCTATGATGAACTACGTCAATTTGACCAATAGTCATATATATGATCGAGAATGGGCAGTCAACGGCGCATGAACAGATTTTAAAAGGAAAAAAATTACAAATCTGTACTAATCAAGTACCGTGTTATCCTGTGGCTACCTGTTCACTGATTCGTGTTCACAACTAATATTTTAATATGGTTCAAATCAACAACATAAATTTAATATCTAAAAAGAATGTAATATGTGTTTAATATAATACATGGGTAGGTTATGATCATTTTGACAGCAGGTGCATAATTTATTATTTTTTCAAGCACTGCACGCAATTTATAGCTCTTCCGTACGAGTTTTACGTTACTGAAATAATAATGTCAGAATAGTATTGCAATATCGTTGCAAAACACACCTCCATTGGAGGTGTAGTCGACACACAATTTATATAACAAAGTATGATCAACTATATAATATCTAAGATAGTATGTAGCGATATGTAAATTATGAACAACCATCAAGGTTAGTTTGATGAATAAATTAATTTAATAAACGTTCATAATTATTGTAATTAATTAATATTAATCACATTAAATTATCGACGTATGCTAATTCTATTTCAAACAATTAATTATCACTGAACACTATAGTTGTTGAAGTGATTAAAGCCAAAATATCTCAGAACATCCTATTTGACGTTATGAATATCCAATATATGTTCGTACTAAACCTGATTGAATCCTCTACTATCGTTATATCCGTTTTGATGTGGTCAAGAAAATGGAAAATAGTCAGTGGGTAACAAGGTAATGAAAAATAATCCAATTTATCTCTTAACTAAACCCACCTTTCCAACTTTACTTTATTTCGCTTATCTGGCATACATTTCCATATATTACCTTTATTGTTCGTGTTTTTCTATTTTATTGTTTAACCAACCGTAGTGAATGCATTTAAGTGATTTTAGCAATTCCGTTTGTATCGTTAAGTACAGGGTGAGACAGGATAGGAAACCATATATTGATTGGTTATAAATACGGGCACAAAAACTTCCACTTCTTGTAAATATGAACATTTTTAAGTCAATGAACCTCGTGGTATGTAAACCTTATCGTTTAAATATGTCATAACCCGTTTAAGACTAAGAAGTCAGTCCAGGAACTGGACCGAGTTAATTGATCATGATTTAATTTATAATATCGAGTTTGGGTTGTCCAAACTACTTCCAAATATATTCATACAAGCTGTTTCAAACATTCAAACAAACCAAAGCGATTTATCGACTAGTATACCTCAAAGGTTGGAATACATCATTCGTAGAACTGAAACACCTCTAGACAATATCTTATTCCGAAAATCCAATCAACTTTTTTTAATATGCACATGATATCTGTGTGATTGGATTAAATGGCAACGGAGTGAAAGAGATACTTGATCCAGTGGAACAGCGTTCAGCTTCCGTTGGTCTCAAAATCAACCGTTTGAAGAAATAATGTGATTCAAGTATCTTGGATCTCCCATTGCTCACAATAATAGTGTGGGAGAGGATATCAAGGTTCGCCTTACCGCTGGAAATCGAGCTGTATATCCTCTACGTCCACTTCTGTAATCAACATATCTTTCAAATGCGGATAAGCTGAAATTGTACAGATTGTTCATCAGAACCGATGTCATGTATGGATGTGACAGTTGACCTTGACAGATGAGTACGAAAGAAGGCTTCTATCATTCGAGAGAAGAATCATGCGTGTTATATACGGCTCAAAACGCAACGTTGACGGCACATACCGAGTTCTGTTCAATCACGAGATCATATCGTGCATGAATTCAAAGAACAGCGAGTACGCTGACTTCGTCAATTTTTATGAATAGGCCCTGTCGGCGACGATGGCTCCACGACGTAGAATTCGATCTAGCATTTTCTTATTCCTTGCAACTGTATGAAGAGCTGGTTTTTGATCGAAACCGATTGAGCCAGATTGTTGACACGGTACGGGCCAGCAATGGCTTGTAAAATCAGACAAAAAAATACCTCAAACGTTGTAAGCCAACTTTTATCAATTCAACAAGGTGTAAGGGACTGATGTGGTCTTGAACAGGACAGTGACTAATTATGATAGCCTAACCTTCACTGGTGTATCTCATTGAATATAAACCTTTACAGCATATGCTATGCCTTGAGTCTTAAAAAGGTTCTTAAGTTAACGTTGGCAATTTCTGCAATGTTTATATACTTCGGTTTTCCTATGACCCCTTCCAATCGAGAGATTGGAATTCAGTTTCCGTCAGTTTCTAATACTCCTGGGACCTAGTCCGTAGACTAGTCACTTTTGACGTTTTGCGTCGAGGCATATTCTCCTAGACCGTCTAAAACAGGAAACGATTATACTGACCATAAGACTGACCATATATAAACTTTGTTTTCCTTTTCTTATAAAATCTTGGAAAGAGTTGCACATTTATTACAGATCTTTATTTATCTGTCTGCCCAGTCAGTAACATGTAATATACAACATACAGAGTTGTCAAATCCTGTGAAGCAGTTAGAATTTTCTAAATCGCTAAACCATAAAGGGCTCCTCATTTTACATTAAATTTGATATTGACTAAAACCATCGTCTCGTGGATTCCATTCACGGCCTCACATTGCTGTAGCCGAACTGAGTAGTTTATCAGTTTCTGTTAAACTTTTCATATAAAACTTATACTGGGAAAACCATCTAGTAGCTTAATATTTACATTCAGAGCACTGCCTAGAAATCATATTGTGTCGTTTGGACCACACTGCTGCGATTCTGTAGAGGTAGGGTTGTACTACCATTGGCCTCGAAATGATAAGAAACCTGAATAATGAAATTCACTTGTTTTCCAGAGTAGCTTATTTTCCCATACCAGTGTATGCGGTTAGTGAGTGACAATGTAAATGACCTTCTTTTGAGTTGATATTTTCCAGTGCATTAGAACAAAAGGGAAGCTTAACCATCGTTTACAACAAGAAGGGGTTCAATTGATAAAATGATATTCTATTGTTCTATGGGAGTCTATGTGGTCAACCGAATATAGACACCATGACGGTACTTTGGTAGTTAAAGTTCTCAGTACTCACATACAAAATAATATATGGGATAAGACCCAGAAAAAAAATCATTTATAAGTCATCAAGACTTTCTGATCCTCTACGCTATTTAGCCCCATTAATCGATATTACTTATAATATTGTATGCAGTAGGGTAACCAAAGGAACACAGTTACATATCTTTTGATATGCAAAATAAAGGTAGTTCCTATAAAAATATGTCTTCCAAGACTGGAATTCATCTATTGACTTAGCATGACGCACCGACCAGTATGACAATAAAATGTTACCGACCAACCAACGCTTTTAGCTCATGATCACAGTCATCCAGATACCGTACCAAGAAAACCTATATCGTGGTAAATGATATAGGTTTTCTTGGTACGGTAATTCGTGATCATACTCCCAATCTGCTTTCCAAGTTAAGTGACAGATAAGCCTTTTATAAATACCCTCTGGCTTGCAGATGTGTGTATCATAAAATGAAGACCAAACGGTACATTCATATTCGTACGAGAAGATCAGGATCTTAATTTATTCTAGGTTATAGATATCTCCCGTCTATGGTTTAATAAAACCACCCATGGAATTATATTTAGCAACACCTTGTTCTATAAGCATTTGTTACTGCTTATTTTTTCCAAATATATAACACCATTGGTCTTTGATTTCAAACACTCTGTAGCGACATATTATTGAGGTGAGGCTTAAGTAAGATTTAAACCATGAAAAAATGTTATTTGAGGACCCAAATAAGTATAACCGATCTTGTGCCTTATAATAGCTAATAGAGTCAAAAGCATGGATCAATGTTGGTAAAAATAAATGCGTATTAAAAGTTAAAATAATTTGAGTATAGGTGAAATCGACCTCTATAGGTTAAACTAGGTCGCTCCTTCACCTTAATGCATTATTCAGAGCACAAGCAAATGGATATTTTTTAAATTTGCCTTTACATTGTTTTGTGATAAATGTTCCATACTGAGACTCATTTTTGCATCAAAAAACCACAACGCAACTGGCAAGATACCTCCATGCTTACGCGTATCAACTCTGGAGATTTCTCTCGTTCAGAATGTAGCAGTTGAAGAGTTTTACCATGCCTCGCCAGTTCGTTCGCCCTTCAGTTTCTCTTGACGTCCGAGTGGCCGGGGAGTATTGAATATTGAAATGCTCACTCATCTCATTTAGCGGTAACCCAACGTCACTCTAGACGTCAGAGAAACAGAGTCCAGCAACTAGATTGCCGTCTGACTGTTCACATGAATTGTGATATCAGTCGAAGATACCACATTATGTCTCAAACAGTTTAGGACCTCCCCAATCGCTTTAACCTCTGCCTGGCATACGCTGCTGTAATCAGGCCGACGAACTGCTATATCTTCTTCTTGTTTAAGCTTATGTTCCTTATTTAAAAATTTATGTGATTTCGACGATGTTGCCTCATTTTAAAATCAATCCTTTTAATAACACACCTGCAGATATAAAACATTATTAATAAGATTTTCCTGTCACGATGAACTTTAAATTATTAATTTTCATACCTGAAAACTACATAATGTTATTACGCAAATGTTTAGTATATAAAATTTTTCAACGTTTTTCCATCGCTATACACAACAGGTGTGAAAAATCATTTATCATAATCATAATTAAACCAAATTACGTTAACTGAAATTCCTATGCTATACACCAAACCCATATACAGAGTTTAAACTCAATTAATTGTAATTAAATTATGGATTTTAAATTAAATATTTAATGTATTAATTAATGAGATCAAATGCCGTACTCATTATGTCGTAACTTTTTTTGTATCGGACACCAGTCCTTGTTTGAGACTAAAAACGAGATTTTTACTGCCGATATACAATGTAATTAAATCTAATTCGAATAATTGGAATTAATTAGAAATATTCGCGTTACTTTGATTGGCGTTTAGAGGTGGTCGAGATTTGAATTGGTGCGAATTGTATATTAATTCGACAAATACATGATTTTAGAAGACAGGTAGTTCTTGATATATCACTTGATGTGAGGGAGACGAAGTTTTATATAAAAGTTATATTGTATTACGAGTTCAAGTGGGAGGATCTTACGTATAAACCAGAAGACGTCGATAAGTACGAAAATTCCTATTACGGTAGGGTAGACAATCTGTGCATTAAAGTATCACATATCTATATAGAAGACAAAAACACGGTTCTGAAAGAAATTGGTGGTGACACACTGATTTTGATTTTGATCAAATCTCAAAATCAGGGAATTGTTTGAGTGAAACTAAAGTTTTAATTTTAAAGTTTATTACGGTTATTCGATCAAAGAAAATTAATTTTATCTACCAGAATATAAGAAGTTTGAGGAGAAACTCGGATAAATTATTCGCTTATGAGGATTCTTTGCGGGAGAGGCCAATGATTATTGGGCTGTCGGAGGTGTAGATTTATAATGAAGAATATCTGGACTATGAGGTAAATGGTTATAACCTTTTTCTTAATGGTAACAGTAGTATACGGTCGGGTGGAGTTGTTATACACGCCAGCAATAAATTGAATTGCATTCAACTCGCTTTCAATTTCCGTACATTTTGATGCTGTATTTATTAAATTTTTTTTGTATTCGAAAAAATGACATTTGTTTGTATCTATCGTTTTGGGTTTATAAATATTTCAGATTTCTTCGAAGAATTTTCTGTACTTCTTTATGATTTGACGCATGCCAATTTGTTTATTGTAGGCGACTTCAATTTCGATCTGTTGCTGAACAGTGCTTTGGTTGACCAATTCTTGATGCTGTTATCAAATAATGGCCTCGTCAATTTGGTATCTGAACCAACTCGTATTACTGATGCGTCTGCGACTTGTATTGACAATGCCCTATTTAGAATTGACCATCGATCATTTCGTGAAGTTTTAGGCACAGTTCAAAATTTAAAAATCATTGATCATTGTTTGATTTCATTTGAAGTCGTTTCAATGACAATAACTAGAGAAACAACTGTGAATTCCAAATTATCGCATAATTGTACCGATTATGGCAGATTGAGAAATTAATTGCTTGTCGAAGAATGGGGGTTGGTTTATGCATCTTATGGTTTTGATAAATTTATGAAAATCTTTGGGGACCATCTCAATAATTCAACTATTCCACAACATTCGAATTGTTCTGTTAAACTAAAACCTTGGATGAATGATTATTTGCTTGGCTTGTTATGTAAAAGAAACAAGTTTTGCCGGCTTTCGAAAAAACATCCGTCTAATCTGAGACTGAATAGTTATAGTTCGAAACTTTGCGAGTTAGTTAATCAAAACATCACAACTACCAAGAAACAATATTACACCATACGCTTTAAAGAAAATGCCAAAGATGCTCGTAAAAATTGGAGATTAGTCAATGAAATCATTTATGGGCAAACAGATAAAGCGTGTATTAATGTAATCATAGACGAAACAGAAACAAATATTACTGACGCGTATGATATTTCAAACAAATTCAACGAATTTTTTACTAGCGTTGGTGATAATGGTGGTCCTACTACTTTTTCGCCTTCTGCTGATTTTGAAAGTATCGTATTCGAAAATGACAATCCAATTAATAGTTTTTTCTTCTCACCAGTTACCCCTGGAGAATTGTATGGTATAATTAATACGCTGAAAAACTCTTCGTCATCCGGTTTAGATGATGTAACTAATATCGTCATCAAGAAAATAGTTTGCTATCTGGTAGATGTTTTGGCGCATATTTTCAATTTAAGTGTGAAATCAGGTGTCTTTCCTGCTTCATTAAAACGTGCAGTAGTTATACCAATCTACAAGAAAAATGATAAAGCGTGCTTGAATAATTATCGCCCAATTTCACTTTTGTCAGTTTTCTCTAAAATACTAGAAAAAACCATGAAAAGAAGAGTTATGGACTTCTTGAATGCAAACTTAATTCTCTCTGATTTACAATTTGGTTTTAGAGAAAAAAAAGTACTGAAATGGTTCTCTTGGCATTCTTGGAGGTTGTCAAAAATTCTATCGACCTCTGCTGTTAAGGAAACTATCGTCATATGGCATTCGGGGCGTTATTTGTAAATGGTTTCAATCGTATTTACATGGGCGCAGCCAGTGTGTGAGAGTAAATAGCCATCTGAGCAAAAATGTACCGATCAAGGTTGGGGTTCCCCAGGGCTCTGTCCTGCGACCTTTATTATTCCTAGTGTACATAAATGGAATCTTTAGACAACGTTTCTTCGGTTCTATTATTGCATTCGCTGACGACCTCTCGTTAAATTATGCTAGTTCAAACTTTCAGCAAAATGTTATTTCAATCAATCACGACGTAGATCTATTATCCCACTGGTTGTCAGCTCATAACATGCGTCTTAGTGAAAAAACTAAACTGCTGCACTTTAGGAAGCACCAGTTTAAAATAACCGGAGCGAACTATCACGTGTCTGAATGCAATAGAAACCTACGATGTTTTTCTAATGGTTGTTTTCCAATCGAAAATGTTCATGTTTTTAGATACTTGGGTGTTAATATTGACGAAAACCTGAGCTGGAAGGAGCATATTGACAGCCTAAAATCCAAATTGCTTTTGGTGGCTCGCAAAATGTATGTTTTACGTATGTATACTCCTAACTATCTCCTGCGAATAGTGTATTTTGCATTAGTTGACTCTCTTCTCCAATATGGTTTTGCTTGTTGGGGTTGTGCGTGCAACACTACCTTATATGCATTATTTGTACGACAAAAACATATTATCAGAATTATATGTTTCAAAGATAGGCTTTCGCCTTCTTGGTCTATTTTCCAAGCTTTAAATATTTTACCTCTGCAACATATGTTTGTTTTCAAGGTTTTGAGACTTTTTTATAATATGTGTGGAAATGACTTTATAAATCATATAGATTATAACCTGTTGGTTCCAAAATTTAAACTGGATCTTCGCAAATATTGTTTTAGTGTAATCTCCCCGTCCTTGTTTAATAACCTTCCACTTGATATCCGCTCCAGCATTAGTTTCTCGGCTTTCTCCAAAAAACTTCTTATCTGGCTAAAACAAAATGGTACCATTCAACAGCTCTTCTCCTTTTCTGTTTAATACATAAATACAGCAATACTATTCTAAATTTGTATATGTATGTATATTTTTTATTTTTTTTCTATTTGCATAACAATTTGATGTGTTATTAATATTTAAATTGATTTAAAAACACATATTGTTAAAAAATGTATTGAATCAGTGTATCTGACATTGGTTTTGCTAGAAAACCAAAAGATACACTTATCTTATCATCTTATTTATATTGTAGTCTGTTTGTAAACCATTTTTTTTCTGTTTTAATTAAATAAATGATGATAATGAAAATAAAAAAAAAAAAAAAAAAAATTAAATGTCTCCTAATCGATTATTAGATGTACATGTTATGGTACCATTGGCAACATTTTTGTACTGGTTTTGTTAGAGGTTATTTTCAATTAAACTAAAAGCGAAATGTCTTTTGAGATGATTATGTCTGTCTGAATTTTCGAATTGGCTTTTAATCTATTGATCATATAGATCCCGGAATAACCATCTTGTGGTGCTCCCATTGTGACACATTTGCAAAAGTGACGTAGTCAAGAGGACATCTATTTCTGTGCGTGTGTTGGCGATTATTTACAATTTTAAACGTTTAAATTTGTTTGAACGTTGGATATGTTCGAAAAGTCTTTCGGCAACGATTCTCTAACGAAAACGGTTTAAAAGTGGCCGTGAGCTTATCGAAGATGATGAACGCAGTGGCAGACCATCGACATCAAAAACCGACGAAAACAGTGATAATGTAATTGCCTATGGATCCATCTAAGACATTTTGGTTAATGATTTGGGTTTTCATCGTATAGTAGCAAAATTGGTGCCAAAAGACCTCAATTTCATGCAAAAAAGGGACCGTGTTGACGTCTCAAAAGATATCCGATATCCTAAATCCGATCCCATATTCATCAAAAAGGTGATTACTGGAGACAAGACGTGGATGAGCCAAGACCAAAAAGTCGTTTTCAGTAAAAAAAAGAGTCAATGCACACGGTTTTCATGGATTACAACGGTGTAGTGCATCTTGAATTTTTGTCAAAAGGCTTTGCCAGCCAACGAATTAACCTCCTTTGAATTAAAAACCATTACAGGGAACGCGTAGCAGCTGCTGAGAGGAAAAATCATAGAAAGCGCCCATGGACAAACCGAAAACCGAATATAAAAAAAGTGTTTCGAGGTTTGGACTAAGCGCTGACATAAGTGTGTTGTAGTCGATGGATATTAGTTTGAAGCGGACGATGACATCTAATAATCATTTATTTGTGTCGACATCGTCAATTTGAATATTTAGATTTGAAGATAAATATCCAACTGACAGTTCAGTAGGTCTCATTTAGGAGCGGTTTCTCTGACTTATTGATTCGGCCCTACATGAATATCAAAAGAAAAGTGCTACTGATAACATGAAAAATGGCTAAATTTTCTACTTTTGTGGAACTTAAGTCACACTTTGGTGTTATATTTTTCTAATGAGAGATACCTACCATAACAGCTTTTATAAGAAGAGATGAAACAACTTTATAGTATGCTTCCTATCCAAAATCAACCTCACAAGAGGAGTAATATTAACTGTTAGGAAAATTGGCCCGTTACAAAGTGTCTCAGTCGAGTAATTCCAAGACGCCGGTTGTAGCTTAATGTTTAAGAGAGTTTCTCATCACGCCGTGGTCTCGATTCCCGCTGTTGACCAAAAATTAACATGCAACCGGATGACATAAAAACGCTTTTGCGTTTTGCACCTACAATATGCACCAATCGTTAAGAAACTGGTTCTTAAGGTCTCACTTAAGACGCGGTAAGGGCCGTTTACGGTCTCTAAGCCATTGATTATTTAATTCCAAGACAAATCACAAATTGCTTGCTTCTATACGAACTATTCCTGTTTAAAATCAGTTTGAGGTGAAAACCAGCTACTCAAGACTTGTCCCACAGAGTATTCTTCCAAATCATGTACAAAAACGTCAACTGATCACGCACTGTTTCCGAAACGAAAACTTATTTGTGAAACCATACTTTTTGAAATAAGTCTCCTAGTGAGGTGATATATTTTCTATCTCTTTCTTCCAAACAATCTAAATCTAATATCTAAACCCATTGTCATTTTAAGTAAATATCTTAAAATAATGGAACCCGTAACTATAAGGGAGCCAGTGATTGTAGCTGCATTTCGAGTTCGCGGGGAAGATTCCGGTTCTTTAAAGGGTAATGGTAAAGCAGCATAAGTTTATCTTATACAAGGTTAACCAAACAAGTTCGATCCTCAAGTGTTTCACAAGGTTTTGAATTAGATTAATCTTTTTTACAAAACTCGATCTCGAACCTTCAGCGAAATAGAAATGCTAAAATTTACTGTACATCGAAACTTGAATAAATATTTATATTCTTAAGCAGGTCTACACATAATTTAAATACCCCATTGGCGTCTGTCAGAGTACATAGAATGCGCACATGCAATCAGTGAGCTGTTAAAGTGGTTATAAAGCAAAGTATTAATTAATGTTAAGCACACCACTTCAGTGTTATAGTTCTCCAGAGACACAGAATAGCAACAGTAGCAATGAGCATATCTTTCAAAGGGGTATAACACAAACTCTTATTCCAATAGCAGCGAAACCTCTCCGGGAACAAGTTGGTGGCAAACTACTAGAATTACAAACCACAATATTCTGTCTTAAAAATGTTGATGAGATCAATAAGGCAAGTTGTTGTATTGAATAATGGCTATTGAACGTATAAATATGTAGTTCCATTTATAAGCCAGCTCTATAAACAAAAGTGGTGAAAGTGCCAATGGAAACATCTATACTAAAACAAATTGAAACACTAAGCACAGTCTTTATGGAACTGAATGCAATAATATTTGAGGGTTTGATTGATTGCTATAGAGTTTTGACTGCCAAAATTCTATGGTCTGTATTCCAGGATTACTAACGAAAAAAAGCTTTCGTTAACTGTGAGGCGTCAATTTTTAATTATTTGAAGTGCCATTAAGGTACTTTTACACATGGCCATTTTAGAAGATGGTGTACATAGAGCATTATCAATTATTGATTACTTTGCTGGCGTAACGCCAACTCAACTGATTCGGATGCTAGTAACAGTCGAGGCAAATTTCTATCTGGGTTTCATTTCGAAATTTCTTTCTGTCTCCAAGGACGCATTAGAACTTGGTCGTTGGTCGGTCATCCTTCTTTCGAATTTTGTATATGAATTGGTTCTTACTTTTCCACAGCCCCATAAATTTAATTTTATTTAGTACACAGAGGAGGAAGTTCTTATCAACGTTCTTTGAATAATTTAGTTAAGGTACTGGTCAAAGCAGTCCGCTTCGATTCTTATTCTAGATCCGTTTGTAATAATCATTCTTTTCGTCGTACGTAAACCAACTACGGTTCATGAAGTTTTCAGTTTTCGTATATAAAACCAATAATATTTTAGACCCAACAATTTTATGTGGTAGGTCATTCACGAATCTTAATACTTTCTGTTTAATAGTATAAAAACGAGATAACATCTTGAAGTTGTCTATACTCATTTTACGGTTGATTGCTCAATTTTTGTCGCTTAGGTGAGGAATCAATGATGTTAATTCATTCCCATTCAGTTCCATTCATTACGGTCGAACCGTTCCCATACTGCCTGCAAAACGTAGAACTTTTGTGTTTATATTATCAAAAATTAGCGTGACCGCAAATGATTTTGTAGCTGTCTGTTTAAATGTTAAGCCGGTTTCCAACAATAATCTATGGCTTAAAGACCACGCCTTTACTGCGAGCTTACGAACCATGTACTGAGTATTCATGATAATATTTTTTATTCTAACGACTACGAACGCGAAAAAGAAACAAGGATTACAACAGATTTCTGAAGTGGGATAAAGAAAGCTTCGTGCTAACTATTTGTGAAACCGCGTGTTGGAGAAGAAACCGAATTAAAATTTTATCAATCTTGTTAAAGATTTTGATGGATCTTTATGGATAGTATAAGTTAACTATTTGATTATTGTTTAGAGATTTTGGAGAATCACATAAGTTTTGATAAAAAAATATAGAGGTTAGCTTTTACGTTTAACGTGGTATCGTGTAAATTATCATGGCACCCAGGAAAAATAGAAATTTGCAGTCAACGATAGAGAATGAGGAAAATCGACGTGATAGGTTGAATATTGCAATACACGTGTAAGTTCATCTAAGAAATCAGTGACACATCGAAGCTCCTTCCTGAATTCGATGGTCTATGGTATATATCCTCATGGATATCAAGAGTCGAGGAATACAGTCAAATTTATAATTTATCGGATTTAGCTACACGTCATTTTTCCAACAAACGGAAGTGCATTGGAAAGGCGTAGAATTAATATAATCGAGTTGATCGTAGATGGATTACATGACAGCCCATATATCGTAGTTTCCTAGGACCCTTAAGAAGATACGATAGACCGGCTGAACTTTTAATCGATTTAAAAGAGGCTGACAATTACTATTGAATAGAAAAAAATCAAGGTTTAAGAAGCTTCAGCAGTTCAACGAATCAATACAAACCAGTAAATCAGATGCGTGATAAAACGATTAGCATCAGTTCAATACGGCGAAGCTAATGGTACGGATACTGCTGGCGTTTCGAAAAAACTAATTTGTTTAAGTGTGGTAAAGAGAGTCACTTTGCCAGAAACTGTGGCACGAATAAAATGTTTACCAATTAGTCAACTCATAATTCATCGAGTGATAATTCAAAAGTGTTATACATGTAAACAGGTACTAAGGTAAATACAATGGCGAAAGCATTGATTGTTACGTTGAGCTGGGAAGCAGCTGTACAGTTGTAGGAAGTTATATTGCAGAACGAATTGGTGTAACCTTTTACGAGGATGAAAATCTTGTTAAATTAAAGGTGGGTAGTGCAGCCAGATGATGTTACAACTCTTGTCGTTAAAGTAGGCGATTTACCAGCGAAGGTAAAATTGTTCATTGTGAAATCTGAATTTCAGAGCGTGCATATTATCGCCAATTTAGATGGGCTAACAACAGGGATAATAGTGGCTTTAATAACATTGGGGTACAATATACTAATGAAAAAACAGATTTAGTGGCAAAGGAGACTACAGTGATGCTTTGTGGATATGTAGATCATATTCAAGTGGCAACGGATTTTGAGAGGGATGAAGTTTTGCATGTTTCCAATCGTTTACAAGAAAATTGAGCAGCTATCTCGAATTGTGCTATACAGTCAACGAAGAAATCATCGATAGTTCAAATTGCTAATTTCACCGATAGTTCCATCGATATCAAGAAGGGTTCCGAGCAAACAATTTACACAATCGTACAGAATCGCTTTTTAAGTTATCCGGAGCATATTAATATTTCGTCAACTACGAGAATCGAACTACAGCCCGCGGCCTGATGAGAAACTCTCTCAAACATTTTAATACTACCGTCCCAAAGACTTCTAATGATTTCGGTGACCCATTAATTCTATCTCCGTTATACATTTCGACCAATCTTGGAATATGCATTCACCGTTTGGTCTATACATTGGGCGATTACCACCTACTCACACAACTCAATTTGTACTGCAGACTGGCAAAACGACTGGATGTAGCAGTACTCGTCACTTTGCCTAACATGCATATTTGTCTTCAACAAATTCTACCAACTTATTGATTTACAGTGTTTGAGTCATAGTGTGTTAATAGCATTTGGCTTACCAATGCTTATTTAGACGCCTTGAAGATAGGAAAGTGGGACATCAAGTGTTTATTGTTGTTAATTTTCAAACAAAGTTGGTCTTCTACATTAAAGATATAAAATAAATGATGTGTTCCGCATAATATAAATATATCACCGCTGATGTGCAATAAATGAAATTCTGTTTATATGAGCACAGCATCGAACGTCATAATAAAATTTTATTAAGATCGAAATCTATTTTGAGAATGTTTTTCTATTACTCGGCACACGGCCAACAACATAGACATGTTTATTCGAACGACACGCTGAATTGCATACTCGTATATACGAGTATACTCGTATCGTTCAGAGTAAACAAGTAGTAAAACGAGGGTATGAATAAGTAAACCATTAAGATGTGGCTGGGTTTGATTATATATTTTTGGTTTCCGTTTGTATTGTGTGGGTGTGGGAAAATGTTTCATTCTTAACAAAGAAAAGTCGTTAAAATGATTTATTCTCCTCTCTCGGATATAAAAAAAAATCTAATCATTTTAATTAATTTAATTATAAATGTAGCGTAATAATTAAACGAAACATTGAGTACACTGGACAAATAAAATCGTTCTTAGTCGAAATCAAAATCTTGAGTCAATGTTTATTGTTATTTCGGTCGGGGTAAGTATATAAAATGAAAATCTCATAAAATATCTACAACACCCTCCGACCCGACTAAACAAAGAAACAAACAATTGGAATTTATCTTAGATATATAATAAAATTAGGTATCAGTTGAAGAATTTTAAAATGATAAAAATAATCAATTTCTGTTATCTTATGTATAAAAAGAAAATAAAACACTCGCTGTGAAACGCTCCGATGCGATATCGAATACGAAACCAAACAAAGACAAGTAGGATTTTATTTTCATTTTTTTTTTATTAGGATTAAAATCAATATCTCTTATAATCAAGAAATAATAATAAGAAGAAGAAGCAAAGTTGTTTTTTCCCAAGAATTTTTCTTTTTGGTTTCATACCATTCCAAATCAAATTTCCGCCCTATTATTGCTTCTATTTAAGTTTTATGCTGTATACATTCTCATCATTCTATACCATTTACGTCTCATGCTTTCGGTTCTTATCTTACTGTATATGTACCAAATAAAATATCATTAATCACTTTGAATGATACATTTACACATTCAAACATTAGAAAATAAGAAATACTGATTGTACAGTTGATCAAAAAATGATTAAAAGCTTTTTTGTGGGAATAAAAGCTTCATAACAATTTCTCAATTCTCAATTTGATATTTCACAGGCATATATCCTTATTCACGAAAAACGATTAATTTAATAACTTTTGCGCGCCATCTCTTATCAAATCTACTTGTTACTAGCATCATCTATTGACAAATCGTCTTACTAGTCAAAACTATTTTTTGTTTGAACTATACACTTGACTGGTTTTATTTCAAATGGTATACTGTTCCATACTGGATTATAATTTTTAGCGTAAGTGTATTAAAAAAAACAATAAAGATGAAAATTCAGAAAAACTCTGTGAATCGAATAAGGATCTTTGGTATTGGTTCTCCAACTATGCGTACTATGAAACGCAATTATCCATCTTGATGAATACGCCAAATTTGGATTTCGTTATAAGCTATGATCACATGGTTTAAATAACCGAATCAGAAATGTAATCCTATTCCTAATGTGTTAATTATTGAAACGATTGTGCTGCATTTCTGAGTCCAAATATCATTCTATAAAATACGAACAACCCTAAAGCTGTTACAATAACCACTTTTGGAATGTCCACTTTTGGATTCCTCTGAGATTCTATGCTTTTACTAAATCTAATGAAAGCTATGCTGTTACCAACAAGCACATATATGTAAAGTTCTATGTGGTCTAGAACTTGATCAACCAGGCACATACTTGACCTTGAACCGCCATTCTCTGAAAATAATATTACCTTTATCTGGTGATAAACGACTAGCTTTACTAACAAAATGTTGGCCATGTTTCAAAACTACTTACAAAAATGCTAGACCGACAAGGAATTTAAGATTTTTTAATATTTCAAAACAGATGACACTGCAAAAGATGTCTTTATTTTTTTCCCTGTAATTTACGTTTTATATTATTTACGCTACTAAACGTTATTTACATGTAAAATCCAAGGTGTGATATTTTTGGTACGAAATTTAAGTCAACTAATATATTTGGTTAAATATAAGGCTCTTATAAAATATCAAATAAAATGTTACTTGTCAAATAAAATGTTACTGCCTAATTCAACAGATATCTTTGTACCCACAATGATATCATTTAAATACACCAGGTACGTTTTCAATGCAATTCTTTGAACACTCGGCCCTCTTAGTCTTTTTAAAGTGACAAAGACGTTTCACAATCGAAAGGACATAATGTAAAATTGCCCCAACTGTTACTAGCACTGAACACGGGTTTTTATTTATCCTGCTCTGTGACTTCCACCTGCTAATATCCAAATGCAGAACCAAGGTTGAAAATATTCTTTATCCTACCATCGTATTCAATGTGTCGTTAATTCAGGATATAGGATCAAGAGATCCAGTTCTTGTTGTTTTGCTAATGGTAATCTTCTTGGTGATTGTGAAATAGGCGGTGCTGTTTTCGTGTCGATCTGGTATTTAACTAAGTTGTTTCTCTCATTATCATCTGGAGCACAACAGAATATACTTTTACAATAATCCTTTAGCTGCTTATTTATCTTTTGGAGTTAGTTGCTCATTTCTCCCATTATTTAAAAAAATCACTTCCATTGAAATTTAGCCTTTAATCTCGGATCCATTTATTCATTTTTGGATACTTCTTTGAATTACTCGACAATAGTCGCTTTTCTTATAGTTTTTGTATTAGTCGATAAATTGTGAACTATGTAATAATCATCGGATTTGACAAATGCTTTTCAATTCATTAACGATTCTTGCGCTTGATGATATTCCTTATTGGCTTCCACGATACATAACCTCTATGTTCCAGTATTGTGATGGTAGCATAGCTCACCTCAAGATCGGTGCAATTGAAAAAGCAGATCAACAACCATAACTCCAATGTTTCTTAGCCCTCATCGAATTCGAAATCATTTTTATTATGAAGTTCATACCCAAAATTACTTTACCAACAAATCATTTGAACTCTTCCATTGGATGAATCTTATTGTTTATCAAGTCACCTCGCATAATAGTTCGCGTTACTCCTATATCCCAAATTATCACTTTGTATGTTTCATCGATTTCTCTAGTTAACGTCAAGCTTTCCCTATTTGGATTAAGATCATGAAGGTTTTGTTTGGGAGAGTTCGTTATCTCTCCTTAAAACTGACTCTTTCTCGGTGATGATCTTCAACTTTTTAATCTACACGGTGCCATCTTCTATCTTGGAGCAACATATAATTACTTTTATCATACTGCGTGTAAAACCTGAAAGATTAAATCGTATAAAATGGAGGCCTGGGTCAATTGATAATATATTTCAGTTTTTTCACATTTTGAATGGAATATCCTAGTTTACTGGTATTCAACATATGATCTTTGTTATGTACCTGTCATCGACGAGCTTTATTGATACTATTTGTGAAGATCCTTCTTTATATGAAGATTTTCTTTATAGTACTCTGTGCCAATTTTTATACTACTTTCGAGTAGCGATAACTTAGTACTCAAAAAGCCATCGAGTTTATATGGTGAATTCGTTTGATCAAGCAAGTTTCCATCAACCGCGCCTTTCAAAAGTAATTGTTTTACATCCATAAAGATAGGATGGTAGTTGTTTTAGGTTAACATTACTCGGCAACTCTTTCGTACAATTCCGGCCATTCTTTCAAAATAACATAGGAACAAACTTGATGTTAAACCAGAGACTAATAGAAAATATAATATGGGATCGGACGTAAGCAAAATACAAAATCTTAACTCTTTCGCCCACACTTATAAAACTAACCATGGAGTTTACTATGGCACCGAAAAGTTAACGTGATGATGATTAGACCAAAAAACGAGTCACACCATCGCGCTTGATTTTCGATACCTTCTTGCAATTTGTACCGCAAAACGTCTCAAAGAGCTATATATACACAAGGTGAGAAAGCTCAGACTGACTGATTTAAAAGCTTATAATTTTTTTTAACGATTAAGAGTGTCCGGACGATCAATTTTACAACACAAAGAAAATACGTCTAACATAATAAGAAGCTTATTGATCCGTTTTGAGGATCGGTGTTTAGAAGCTGATGAACCACGAACATATATTTCTCGAGTTGTGGATTCTGCTGTCGATTCTGTGCGAGAAAGTGATCCATATATATCTACTCGTCGACGTCCTACTCATTTTGGAATTTCCTGAAAATCGCGTCGTACATTCTAAAAGTTGAGCTTAAAATGTATCTATATAACATTTTTATTTAAATGAGTATGTTAATAAACATGGGTACGTTGAGTCTGAGTGCATTGCATCGGCGAGAATTACATCATCTTAGATCCATTGTTTGGTGTGGAATTATGGCTGATAGAGGTATTGATTTATATTTTTTCGAAAATAAAAGTGCGCCTCCAGAAACCGTCTTTGGAATGGTCCTTGTTGGAAAATTTGTTATGTCCGGCAGTTCACAATAATCGTGACCTATGATTCTATCGCTCATGCGACTAAACAGGGGTGATTAGAATATTCGTAATTTAATAACATAGCCTTAAACGTTGCACAACGTTATCAAAAGGTCTGAAAAACTCTAATAAGTGCCAACAGGAAAATGAAAGCCATTTTCTTATACTTATAGCATGTTATACTTTTATTTAAAAATCAAATCAAAATCTTTATTCAAATCTGTTAGTCCAAGTTGGCCCACCTTGTAGTTCATGAACAAACTTAGAAATTTGGAATCCTGAATCACTTCTATAATGCTATAATTAAATCCCAGGAAGTTCACAGGACCAATGTAAGGTTGAGCTACTTCAGCAGTCTCGACGTACAAATTAATACCAATCTTTTGCAATCTTAATATTTTTAGTCTAATTACTCAATGCTCAGACAGACAAATAGCCTCCTCCTGATCCACAGTATTTCTGGCTCAAAATTATGGGAAGGTTACTGTGAAAAGTCTGTAAAATTGGTAAGTTAAGAGTTATAGAAATAAAGCACACTTTTTCAGTTCCAGAAGGTTTTGATTGGTCTTAAACTAAACCTATACAACCTCATGTCTTGCCACCTATCCAAAATCATCTTTGGCACAGTAAATAAGAAAAAATTGCGGTCCTTCTTGAATTGATCTTACTGGGTATTCTCACAAGACAAGACACAGTACACTGTACACTGTTTTCTTAATCACGATTCCTATTTGAGGATCCACTGGTGACCTTGATGATATCGAATTACTCGAAGAACAAACAAATTTCGGGACTGTGAGTGTACGTCTAGGAGAGGAAAAGGGCACAAAATGGGTCAATTGAGTCTGAGTGACAGTTTAAAGCTTATCCAAAATATATTATCAATCCAAACACTATATACAAATGATTAAGTTATGACGACGAGACAGTATATATTTTCACATAGTACAACAAATCGTGTGATTCCACTAAACTATATCAAAACATTAAAGTTGAACAACTTGTGCTTTACAAGATAAAACGAAGAACACGATTTTGTTTTTTCAATTACTCATCTACGTTTATGATAAATGCGATATAAAGTGTGACCCGGCATTATCTAACATATTCATATTGCTTTAATAGTTTGACTGGCACTCTTTGTACCACGGTAGATACAAACATATATAGTATTTTTCCAACAAGTTGTATATCCTCATAAAATAAAGTTACAGTAAAAATAAAATTTATCTACCAAAGTGAATCCTCCCATCTGCTGTTTTTCATCTTCATAAAATAACAAAATGTATAAACAGACAAATAAAGATTTGTATACAGAACAGCATAGTATATAACAGATAACTATGTACATAGAACACACACACTACAAAAAAAATGGAAAATATATTATTTTCATCTTATTTCCAGTTACACAAGACAAAAAAATTTTGACATAACAACTTGAAGCTTTTGTATATATGTACTGGGTATATTGTATTGCCGTTATAACATTTTACTTCTTTTTTTCCTTTAGTATACGCTTCTGTGCTTTCTCCAGATGGGTAGAAAAATTATTTTTTCTATTTTCCATCGTCATGATCATCGTACTGTGTATCTATTTCGTTTTTCACTAGAGATAATACTTGAATCTTATCAACTACTCTTATATACAAACTATAAACAAAAAAAAATTTGTTAACATTCTTCTTCTTCGTCTTGGGAGCGAAATTATTATTTAACTGAGAAATAGCAAAAGTCTGTATCAATTCTTGTATAGATGTAGGTTATGTACTTTGATTGTTTGAGCACGTACCACGTTGCACGTTTCGTAAATTTAGGAAGTTCATTAAATTTATTTTCAACAGGTTCAACAGGTTTTTGGATATTTTCCAAATTGCTATATGATTTGTATTCGGGCGATGAACGATGATGTCACGTTAGACAAATTTGTTAAACGGTGACAAATTGCACATAATACTTTATATCGTTTATGTTAAAAGAAGCTGATTTGAATTCATCCGGAGATCTATACAATATTTTATGTTGTATTTCAGTTTTAGTGAACGACAGATGTTACCTCTTCAATGCGTCCAGGCGGTAAAGATAGTTGCTTTCAGGTAAAAAGTAGTAATGAGATATAGAAAGAGATAACATTAAACATATGAGAATGCAGTTAGTGGACCAAATGAACTGGAGACCCTATTACAATGAAGTATGGAAATGTCTCGAAATTTACTACATTGAAACTACTATTGTACATTGAATATTGCAAACAGAATACCTACCAAGAATCCATCCGATTTGTTAATGATCAGTGTTACATCGTCGTACCAGAGAAGTGCAGTTTAAACTAATGTAGAGGTTAAAGAGTAGTGAAGACTAGGGTCATAGCTACCACCAGTGGCTGATCTTGAAGTAAAATATGCGTTTAATTAGTGAAGTGTTAAAGTAAAAAGTGAAGTGTAGATTAGTGACATAGCTCACAACAGTGGCATGCGGCTAATCTTGAAAAAATCTTATGTTATCCAGTGAAGTGTAAGAGTGAAAAGTGTTGTGAAAATAAGTGACTTAGTACTCATCAAAGGCAAAAGGCTAATCTTAAAGAAAAGTATTAGATTAATCAGTGAAATGTTAAAGTGAAAAGTAAAAAATTAGTGATATTACTCCCACCATTTGCAAAAATCTAATCTTGAAGAAAATTATTATTTTACCCAGTGAAGTGTCCAAATGTAAAGTAGTGAGATAGCTTCCATCAGTGGTAAGCGGTTAATCTTAAAAAAAGTCTTACTTTACTCAGTAAAGTAGTGAATTGAAAAGTGATGTGACGATTAGTGTAATAGCTCACAACAGTAGCAACCGCTTATCTTGAAGAAAAAGTATTATTTTGTCCAGTGAATGTTAAAGAGAAAAGTGAAGTGCAGATTAGTGATATCGCCTAAAACAGTGGCAATCGGATAAACTTTTTTTTATTGTGTCAAATAAATAAACTTAGAAGTTTGATCAATCTCTGGTCCATTTAAATTTGATCACGGTCTGAAGCGTCAATAATCCGATTACGAAACGTAATACACTTTCGGAGGGAGTTATGTGGCGTTCTGAGCAACTCCAACAAACACAATTAAATTAACTTCTCACGCCACATTAAAATAATAATCGATATTTCGAGTTAAGTTCTTGTAGTTCACAAGTACTGTCGCGTCACGCCTGAACGTATATACGAATCGCACAGTATCAACACCTAGTCCGGTAGCATATGCCTGATGAGATGGAATTGCTTCATATTACATCATCTTAATTAACATAATCTGTGTCACAGACACGTGCTAAATTTACTACGGATTATTTAGTAAAGACACGCAACGAACTACTAGCGTTTCGCTAGCGGTTGGTCGATTGGAAAGCAACTATTACCTCGTTTAATTTAATGCTTTCGAGACATTTCCTTCTTCACTTGCTTTAACTTTCGGGGATGGGCATTTAAGAATTTCATAGCATATCACACTCTTAGCTGATGAATTTACCAACTGACTGCAATTTATGAATTCATTGTTCTGCTGGGTGCTTAGGGTTAAGTCAATGTCAACTTCCTATACTTTAATACTGTTTTGAGTTATGAAGCTTGCCACAGATAAGGCAAACGTTATTGAATGTACAATATACTTTTGAGTTCCAATATTCTTAGCATTTAACACATTGTATTAGAGCAAACCTTTGCTTCAATTCCTCGGTGGCTATTCTGCTGTGGAACAAGTATTTTAAATTAAGTATTACATGCTTGCCCTCTATTAGACGATAATCTGGCTTTTATTCCAAACGGAACTGTGGTTACGGCAAGTTTCTCGATTTTAGATGTTGGTGATTGATTTGGTGATTTGAACACCTTTTTTGGGTCCTTGAAAACTTCAATTCTTTTAATTACGGCAATCAATTACTTTTGGCTGATTACCATTTGCATGTTTGAACGAAGTGTTTTTGCTGATGTGCATTAATCTGAGCGATTGGAATTTTTTTCTTTTATATTTCCTCTTTTCAAAGCACGATTAAGGTTTTCATTTGTTATGTCGTCTATCGATTTTGAGGTCACGGTTTATTTGATTCTTCTCTCAAGTAATGGCGGGTTCTCGATATTTAGGTTTTCAACAGCTGATAATGAATTTTGAATAAAATTCTTCCACTAGACTAGAGAAACGATTGCCATAAGCTAATTAAATACTAAAGAGTAGTGTAAACTTATTTATGCTAGTATTTTGCTCCGATCGTGTGCAAAATAAACACTGTTTGTTGCACAAAATGATGAGTTTTCCCAGAGCTTTGGTAGATTGTTTTGAAAGTAGTTCACTCAAATTTACTAATAAATTCAATTTGATTTCGTTTTTTCAGATGAGAAATTCGTATAAAATTAAAGCACTGTCAGATCGTCGAATTGATCTTATGGAAAGTTCAATTTAATGCCTACATATGAACACAAATCATCTCACATCAGACTTTAATCCCGAATAATTTATGCAAAAAACTCTCTTTGAACATTTTACAATTTTCCAGTAGTGACCTGCACTAGATGTCTTTGTGGCAATAAATATCATTGTTAGTTGAAGCTTTTTTTAAGGTCAATTTTCTTTTGATACGGTAAAAAAGAGAACAGAGATTTTTATGCTCCAATCACTTGATTCAGGAATAGAAGCCTTCATAATTATGCTATAAGGTTCAACTATATTTTCTATACACGAGTGTAATGTAAAGCTGATAGATTATACTCTTTTGTGATTACATCGGGATTGATGAAGAAGAGAATATTATCGTTTCTTTAAATTCGTCAATCCTGCCATAATAAAAGTGTCAGATTTCGCTATATTGGCCAGATGAGCCATAAGTCAAAAACTAAATAATAATTTGTTGGTTGGGAGGTTCAAGATATATGTACCACAGAAATTAATTGTGACGCCTGAATTGGTTGCGAAAAGTGTAGAATTTGTAAATGTTGCTTTAGGAGCTGTAATCGTGACATAAATGATGAATGGAAGTTAAACCAGAACTCCACAGAGTGGCATTAATTGATAGCTAGGGCGCTGAATCAACCAGCCGATGAAAACCGTTTGTCTTTGGAAAAATATGCAATCTTATGTGATCTGTAATATTCGTTCGCTAGGCGGTCATTAATTTGTTGTGTGATCGAAAAGATCAAATCCAACTCATCAAGTCCGGTGGTCACATATGCCTCATGAGATGGATTTGATCTTTTCGATCACACAACAAATTAATGACCGCCTAGCAAACGAACATTATACAGAAACGATATATTATATCGTTTGAGATATACCGGGTGTTTCTTTTAAACTGAGACGATCAAATATCTCGAAAAATAGCTACTCTACGGAAAAAATTTCCATAATCAAAATTTAATCATACCGCGGGGGAAATACATTAGTCCAAAAAAAATAGTCCCCCACCCCCCGCTTTGTTGGCGGGGCGAGGATAACTTTTAAACTAAGATAGGAAGCCATATTTTTTATTGCAGATACATATTCTACGACTAAAAGTACGTATGATTTGAATGAAATACTCTGCTCGGTTCATGATAGATGGCGTTGTAATCGACGAAATTCAATATTTTCTGTTTCTTCTTCTTAGAAATAAAAAACATCACGTTTTCATTGGAAATACTCGAAATTCGTCATTAAAATAATTTATAAATGTAAATGGCAGGTGAATAAAATAATGTTAGCTTAAAATAAGTGTTCAAAATGATGGCCCGTGGCTTCAATGCACTTATTAATACGCATTTTAAATTATTGTAAACAACTAAGAAGTGTGTTTGGTTGAATTTCAGCACACGCATTTCTGATTCGCTCAATCATGTTCTAACGTGTTGTTGGTTCTTGTTTGTAAACTTTGTCTTTGAGATAGCCCCACAAACAGAGATCTGGTGATCTGGCGGGCCAATTTATCGGACCAGTTCTACCTATTCCGCGACCATTGAAATCACGATCAAGTATTTCACGTGCCACCACCGAATAGTGTGCAGGATAACCATCATGTTGAAACCACATGTTCAGACTCACTACTAAGCTCAAATTTTCAAGTAATATTGGCAGTTCATTTTTCAAAAATTTTCGGTACATTTGACCATTCAAGTTGCCTTCTATTATGTGGGGCCTATGAGTTTGTTGCCAATAATTCCACACCACACGTTGACAGTCCAAGGACGCTGCTGTTCAACTTGACGAAGCCAATGTGGATTTGTAACACTCCAATAATGCATGTTATGTCTATTAACCGTTCCATGGATTGTAAAAGACGATTCGTCAGAGAACATTACGCAACGAAAAAAATTGGGGTTTTGTGGTATTTGTTCACGTGTCCATTGACAAAAAGTTATCCGATTTTGGAAATCAGCGCCATGAAGATCTTGGTGTAAAGACACACGATATGGATGATACTTTTGCCGTTTTAAAAATCTCCAAACACTGGTGAGGGACAATCCGGAATCGTGAACTATTTCTTCGTGTACTAACATGAGGATTATGAGCCACTGCTGCCAATACAGCAATTTCATTATTTTCTTTAGTGACTGTTGCTCGACGTGTCCTTTTTTCGGTTGAATATTTCCATCAGTAATAAATTGTTTGATAGTACGGCCAAATGAAGCACGTGAACGAATCTTATCCTGAAACGTTGAGCGTAAATAGCAATAGCATTTTCAAGAACTCTGCCAGCTTCTCTTTCTTCAAAATAAACCAGAACCATTTCAATTTTCTCTGGCACAGTTAAACGCTCCATTCTAAAGCATTTTATCGTTTATTTTTCAATTATGAAAAACATGAAGATAAGAAATAACACAAACGTTAAATGTGATTCACAAAACTGAATAAATTGTTTTGATGACGTATTTTATTTCAATCGTGTTGCAGAATCGAGTGCGTGTATTCTAAGAAGAAGAAATTGAAAATATTGAATTTCGTCGATTACAGCGCCATCTTTCATGAACCGAACAAAATATTTCATTCAAATCATACGTACTTTTAGTCGTAGACTCTGCAATAAAAAATTTAACTTCCTATCTTAGTTTAAAAGTTACCTCCGGCCACACCTACAAAGCGGGGTGTGGGGGACTATTTTTTTTCACTAATGTATTTCCCCCACGGTATGATTAAATTTTGATAATGGACATTTTTTCCGTAGAGTAGCTATTTTTCGAGATATTTGATCGTCTCAGTTTAAAAGAAACACCCGGTATTATATAGTTTGAGGCTTCGCTGCAATAGTTCTCGCGAATTACAGAGTTTTAAATCGAAAGCTTTTTACGATTATTTTGATTTTACTTCACTATTGTGGTGTGACTGTTCGTCGTAATTGTGAACGCTTAACTTTTGGTATAACATTTGGTGTCAAAGTTTTTAAATTTGTTAGTTTACAGGCAATAGGAGCAACTCAGTTTCACTACATTTTCATGTGACCAACAAAGAAAGAACCGGTAAATCCCAATATTTTAACGTTATAAAACAAATGTGAAATCACTGATCTTAAACATCTAACTCAAATATACGAGGGTTGCCTGAAAAAGTTTTCGACCTAACAAGGATATCTATCTATATATACATAATTTCCTTGTCCATCAATTCTATTCGTAAAATAATTATAAACATTTTTAACAGATGGTGCTTTAGTTACAATTAGATTTAATAAGAGATGGCGCTTCTCATCGTAAGTCTATACACTTATGCGATGCTTCCATCTCTTAAACTCATATGTTTACTTTGCGCCAAAATTGTGTTAATTATACCTAAAAAGAAGCCTTGGAATTATTTTTCGTGCTTAAATCATAGTTCGTTATGTGACAAAGACAGTTGTCTAGCACCATTTGATGAACTTGAGCGATGTTGTCAATAGTATGGTTGCAGTTTTTGGGTCCCATACGTTCATTGCCACACGTTCAAAGGTTGGCATGTATCGTTATTAAAGTATGTTTATGCACTACAGCTCTATTGTCTGGTTCAGATCTAGCAACCATGACTGCTAATCGTGCTGACATTTTTATTGAATTAAGCTCAAGGTCATATGTAAACAGCAATCATCGTTTTGTGTTCGGGTAAAACTAACATCCCTTAAAATTTAATTACGTGACTAAGGAAATTAATTACATATTTCGACCTTAGAAAACAATTTCTAATTGGTCTTGTTAAGACACAAGGAACCAGAATCTTAAACATTCTGGTTCCTTGTGTTTTAACAAGTGTTCCATTAGCTGCAAATGAATTAAACTCGATTGGATATTTTTGAATGGTTTACAAGGAAGACGTACGGCCCAGTAAATCAATGACGGGTGAAAGCTCATTAAATTTAGTTGATATTGAACATTTAACCAACTTTTAGTACATTTTGGATATTAAGGGTCTAATCTTGAAAGTGACGAATTATAATTGTGAACTAAGTATAGCGAGAAGTTTCGCTTATTTTTTGGCTTCTTCAACGAATATTGTTAAAAATGGGACGCTTTATTTCATCTATTGTCGTGTGGTTGTCAAGTCATCTATCACCGCATCCATAGTGTCTCTAGTGTACCATACAAAGCAACTATCAACCGAGGTGATCTGGACACAACTTCTCTAGTTTTTGTTGGATACAATAAGAACTGTTATGGAAAACTTAAAGTGTGTGTAAATGAACAATTTATCTAGCGTTATCCCAAATCTATGATTTGTTAAAGTATAGAAAGTGAAAAGCTCTCAACCCAAAACAGAAAAGAAAAGACTCCATTTTCTCAACATGCTGCGGTACAAAACATCATCATGTTAAAACAATAACTTTTTGCACTATTATCCAAATTGATAAAATAGTATTTTACAGAATGGATTACGTATAAATGACCGTTGAGTAGGTTCAAACTGGCTAAAGAGCTTCAAACCGAATAATCCTATGTATTCTATTTATTCTAGACTTCAGTTATAATTTAAGAGGTGAGATCTAGTTCACTATATATATTGTAGTACAGATTCGACTGCACTTTTTACTGTATGTAACTGAACGAGTAAGTAAACTTATCAACAACACACTGCACTTTGTTCTGAGTATATGCATTTGCAACGTCTTTGTTTTAACTGATAACAAAACTATTTATGTAAATAGTGTAACGAATCAAATTAGGGTCAACAGAATAAAATACTAATCACACATGCTCAGTTCTTACCTTTAGCCGCCTTGATGGTGTCTTAATCTTATCTCTTAATAATAATAAAAAAATTGATTCTCACTTACCCTCTCGTCTCACCAATAATGCCGGAAATGAGTAATCCGTTTATAAAGTTAACACTTTTCAGTTAT
Source organism: Tipula lateralis (assembly GCA_963932295.1). Lineage (NCBI taxonomy): Eukaryota > Metazoa > Arthropoda > Insecta > Diptera > Tipulidae > Tipula > Tipula lateralis. The sequence goes on from OZ010736.1 coordinate 146,214,417, forward strand.
TATTTTTGTATTATTCAATCACATTTGATCACCACACATATTATACTATCACGTATTTGTATCTAATTAATTAAGTAAAAAATTCGCGCTGATAAGAAAACTTAAATATTATAATTGCGGATAAATAAGTGACTACTTGAGTGCAAACTATTAAACGTTATGGCGATAACATCAATGCACAATTTTGTCGTAATTAGATGAGAATATACGTCAATACAGTATTGGATAGTAATTAATCGAGTAAAGTGTAATCTATTCAGTAAAACATTTTTTTACAGTCACCATGACCGTATGCCATAAATTATATTGTTTGCATTAATTCTTGCATTTTTTTACGACATTGTAAATTGTTTATTTCCTTCGACTAATGAGTATATATGTGAATAATTACACGAGCTTAACTGTGTAAGAGTGGTACCTCCTTCTACATATCGAGACTAAAATGTTATCTCAAGTCTTTCAGTCCATTTACCAAAATCAACAAATTGTCGGAATAAATTCTACCTCAATACCATTCGCTTGTACGATCTATACAAACAGTTTAAAGTGTTTTATTACCTCATTCACTTCAACTCCGTACAAAAGAATTTCCCTTTGAGGCATTTTCAATAATTTTCTGTTGTTTTTTCGAAAATCACTTTAAAACTTGAACAATGTACGTATACACATAAAAGCGTAACGTATACACAGTATACGAACAAAAAAACTTTTTGTATTATTTACATAAAAAGCTTATAATTTTCCTATTGTTTTGTTGTTGCTATTTTTCTTGTTATTATTTATTTTTCGATTATCTCTCCCAGTCTTAAAACAATATTATTTCTATTATTTATCTAATTTAAAAATTAAATTAGAATTTAAATAATTTTATGGTTTTATCCCAGACATAGACATAGGCGGAATTGTTATTTTCAGTTGAAAGCTTGCGAAGATATGCGCCCCCATATAACTTATAAATTAATGCTTTCAAACAAACTTAGCACACTCGATAAGAAGACCACATAGATAGAAAGTCTTAAGTGCACAGTCAAAAACAAAGACAACACCATTTGCAGTGCCATCTGTTTTCAAATGTCAAAAATCTACACGAAGACAACATTATTCGCAGTGCCATCTATTATATAACTTTGTCAAAAAAGTTAAGGTTATTATTTTCCACGATTATTTTGAGAATATGTACATCAAGTTAGAGCACTTAGTCTAGTTATATAAACTCCGTTAAACTTAGCACGAAGAAGGAACGGAGAATAGGGTCCTTGAGGGGATTGTCGGGCATTAATAAAATACGTTACCATTCCAGATCGATATCAAGTATCTCAAACTTTACATATCGACGAGCATATTAGAAATGGGTTCTTTTGACATTCCAAAAACCAGTCTTCGTTTAAACCTGTTGTGTTGTTCGAGTGTTTTGAGTTATATTTATACCCAGGAATGCGGGTCATTAAGACGATATGTTAATATTATCTGCTTTATTTGAGCAGAATTTATATATCCATTGTCACTATTCTGTTTGGGCATTTACAATTAATATTGATTAATTTGCAAAATATGTATTTTACTTTTCTTGACGACATTATTATTTGAAAAGAATTTGTTTTACTTTCACCCGAGACAGTTAAGGTGAGAAATAATATTGTAGAAAGAATTTTTAACAGATGGTGCTTTAGTTACAGTTAAACTTGGTAAGAGATGTCATTCAGAATTGAGCGTGTAAATAACATGCTCTAATTTACACACTTTTCTACAAGTAAAAAACGTGTAATTTACATAAGATTAAAAATGTTAAAATCGTATTTTTTTAAACTGAAGCGCCATCTCTTATCAAATGTAACTGTAATTAAAGTGCCATCTATTAAAAATTCTTCTTACTTTTTGCCAATATATTTTTTTTAGATTAAAATTATTATCAAGTAACTGTAGATTAGAATTATTTACAGGTTAAGTCCTCTAAAATTACCTTTATTGTCTTGGATGGAGGTAAAAAATCCCAACTAATTATGTGGTCAAGAAAACCTTGCAGTTACCAGAAAGTTGATATATAAGGTCGTGGAGGTATGATTGGATTATGATCGGATATCGATCTGGAATGGTTACACTTACGATTTGTGCTCGACTATTTCTCTTCAATGTACTTATTCTCCGCTCTTTTATCGTACTAAGTTTAACGGAGTGTAAATTTGGTCTACATATACTTTTGGTCTACTTTGAGACATGTTCTCAAAATATCCGTGGGCAATAATAACTTGATCCTTTTCGACCAGGTTATAGACTGAACTATTAGAATTTGTAGCACTGAGGAAGATCTTCGTTTTCGTGTTTTACATTTGAATTACGTTGTATGTAATTTACCCGGGGTTTTTCATAAGTTACATAAAAATATATTTTACATTTAAATTCCCAACTGTGACTTTCGTTACATACAGAAGGAGCGGGTTATATTTGATATTTTGAGATAAGTTTTTAAGAATGATCCAACTGATGTTCGAGCCTTTCTTTAAATTATTCACTTTTGTTCATTTCATTTCATTGTGTCGATTGCTCTTCATTCTTCTTTGGGTAGAGATTTGCTTGATGCAATGGTTTCCATATTATCGATTGTACAAAGTGTTGATCAGTACAAGGGCTTCTAACTATCAAGGCAAGAATCATGATTAATGAGTATCATATATATCTCAAAACGCGATGTTAACGGGACATACCGAGTTCTTTATATTCAGGAGTTCTGATATCATGCGTGACAGAGAGTACGCTGGCTGATCAATCTTTAAAGGTAAAAGGGTCTACAACGAAGGTTCGCTTAAAAACCGTTCATAAAATATTTCTTCATTGTCAGTACTATATAGGCTGGTTAGAGCTATGAAATGTGCAGATGGTTCTATGTCATAAAGAGCTTTTACACAAAAGTTGGCACACAATTGCATCTTCCATACCGATCAATACTATACATTTGATTGAAATGGCTGATCAACCAACATCAAGTTACGTAAGGACTTTAATATGTGATGTGATACAGTATTCCTCGATTTGCTTCAAAACTCCAGAATAGGACCGAAAAACCTGCCAGAATATTTAGGTCAAATTGTAAAATGTTCAACTAAATGGAGGATTAAGGCGAACGAGAGTAAATGAGCTCACAAAAAAACTATCTGCTTTCGTGATGCAATAAAAGCACCCTATCGCATCTTCTATATTGTGCATACCGCAGAATACACATGGATAGAAGGATCAGCTGGACAAAGCACATTGCATGCAAACGTCAATAAATAAACCTGGAATGTGGCAAAATGAACTGGTTAGTTGGGAAATATTCTATCTTAAGCCTAGATTACAAGTTTAAACGAGATTTTTTAGTTGGCAAGCTATAAGATTGCTTTGCAGTAAGCAACCATCCCAATCGATACATTTTAACCATGAATCTATAGCTCTACCAAAGAATTAACTATCTCGTTGTCTTATTGAAATGAACCGGTCGGTATACCCACATGAGCATGACATGAAGGTTAATTGAGTGTTTTGTTTATATTCTTTGTCCAGTTTAGAGATGATCAGAGGCCTGCGCTTAATGAGTTGATTGCAGACTATCTTAGAAAAATAAGTTTTTTAATCTATTTAAACTACACAATATGTAAAAGAACTAATTTTTCCCTGAAGTACATTCCATAAAGTCCCCAAGTCTGTGGGACAGTACATTCCAAACCTCGCCCTAACTTCTGTTCGTAAGCCATTGTAAAGTAGCGAGTAGTGGTTGAGAATTTGTTTAAACCTTACTTAAGTTTATTCTACTCTTCATTAACACTTCAGATGGCTCAAAGTAGAGCATGTAGCAAACCTACTAAAGTTGATTAATAAAAAAAACACTTATAGGGCTTTTTGCAACTGTGAATCAAGCTCACTCGACGATTCCAGAGAGCTGAATTTTGGTGTTGTCTCTAGATAGAGACACAAGGCGTATTTTAATATTTGAATTTGAAAATGATTTTACGCCATTAGATTTGGTTAGGTTAAGTAGGATTGAATCTTCCGAGAGGTCTTGTTAAATGCTTAGCCGTACACTCTTAATAAATCCTCATCTTTGTCGATTCATTTATACAGTGACAAATTTCGGCTCTTTAAGGTTCTCCACTCAATGCCATAAAAGGCCTAAGTCAAAGCAAGATTTTAATTTAATTTAAAAGATTTAAAGATTTCAAGAACCAGCGCAGAGAAGACAGTAGATTTACAGGAATATTCCCGAAGTTGAACGCAAGGGATCTCATGCGGTCGAAAGCCGTACAACTGCTGATAAAGTGTAAACTATCAGTAACATCCTGAAGACATTTGACGCAAACGACATCACTGGCAACTCCCATGCGATGAACGTGACTTTTGAAACGGCCATGGCCAGTAAGTATAGAAACCAAAATACGTAATTGGTCAGATCCAGGTTAAGCACTTTGACAGAGTATTTCGCTTTACCATAAGTAGGTGTAGCTGACCAAGGGCCCCCAGGGGGTCGATTCTCGTTCTGTGAAAAGTAAAGTGAAAAGTATTTTCAGTGAAAAATATTCATTTTCGATTCTCGTTCTATGGAAATGAAAAGAAATACGTCAAAATGTTTTCATATGAAAAAAACTTTTTCACCGACTATTTTGGCTGTGAAAATACAAAAATTATGTTGAATTACTTCTTTTTAAACTAGAAAATGTACAATTTAGATAAAAAATTATAATTGATGGATTTCCAAATATATTTTAAAATTAATTTATATAAAATAAAATTTAAAAAAAAACTTCAAAGCACTCCCAACTCATTCGCAGTTCGCTTTTTACGTCCTAACTTACGCCATTACGACCAAATCGAGGACGTAGGGCTATAGGTCCGATTTATTTAGAACTATCTGCACATTGCATAGCTCCATGCCAGCCTATAGTACTGACATGGAAGATGGGTTGGCCCATGAATTTCGTATTTCAGATTGTACACAAAAGAGAGATACTCACTGATAAAGGCCATAACCAACAAAAGCGGTGAAAGAACGTCAAAAGCCATGAAACTACTAACCGAACTTGAGCAGGGGATAGGAATAATGCCATAAGTCATTGATGGAGACGTTGATTTGCTAGAACTTAACCCACAACAATCCATTGTGTAATTAATTAATGCTATCAAAACTTCATTTATTACAATAATTGATATTATATCCATAGATTCGACCATCAAGCAGCTTTCAGCCATCAACTGACTTTTGCGAATCAGTGGGAATCGCTAAAGAAGTTTCACGAATTCCAGGAACATCAGTGGATATTGAAACTGATATAACCTTAACCGCGCAGCCAGTGGATGCTCAGGCACCAACTTTTACTCGGTCATCAGTCAGAAGAACTAAACGCGACAGACCAAACGTGATGAATGAAGATAACTATTTGACCAAGATGATAAAAATGAAGAGAAACTGAATATTGACCAAAAATTAAATATTTTGGCAAATATTTTTAATAGTTTAATGAAATAAAAAATAAAATAACAGACACTTTTAATATTAATTCAAAATCATTAAATCTAATGGGTCGTATAAACTAAGCAAATGGCTTGTGTTGCAATTTTTCGTTTTACACATGCATCCTTGCCGATTTCTTCTTCCCCTCTCTAAAATAAAGTGAGCATAAGAGCTCATCATAATATTAATTAAATATTAATATAATTAATGATAATACAATAATATATTTGACAGATGTACATTAATAATAAAGTGTCCAAATGTATTCAGAAATCTAGTGCAAAATGAAAACGGTTTATTCAGCGTAACTCAGCAATTTTTTTTCATAAGATCAACAAAAATCGCATAATTTAGTTTTGTGAAATATAAAATGGAAAACGTGTGTGGAAAAAGAAATGAAAATTTTTTTTCACGCAGTTTTTCACAGAACCAGAATCGACCTCCAGTTTTAGATTCGAAGGACGAAGGTTTTATTTATTTCTTTTTTTAAAGCCATAAAGCAGCAGAAGGTTCAGGAGCTACGAAATATAATAGAGAACTAGTTTTTTTTCGTCACCCTTAATGTTACAATGTGACATTTCGGCTTAGTTGATAGTAATCTGAAAATATCATTAGCAACCGAATCTAAGTTAGTACACACAATTTTAGTCTTAAGTTTTGATCCATATCTACCGTAATCGTAAGTCACCTGAACTTATTCCACACAACTGTCTTTAATGATAACTATAATACTACTAGAAAGTTTCAATAAAGGAGATTTATTCGACTTAGGCTAGCACAATAGTTTTAAATGTGGAATGTGAATCTTTCGTCTAGGTTAGGTCTCTCTAAGACGTTAGCAAAATAATGTTGGCCTCCAATTTATTTTAAATCCGATCCTGCAACCAAATCTATTTTATATATACTATAGGGGAGCATTATATCTCAGTATACAAAAAAGTTGAAATGAAAAACATCTTCATTTTGTTCGTCTTTAATCAAATTTAAATTATAATTCGATTAAGCTTGTATATAATTCATCTTGCTGTGTATACACACAGATATATACGTGTAAACAATGAAATCATAAATTTTCATTTCATAAAATATAAGCTTTATAGTCGATTCAGGCTTCGTAGATACAATTTTCAATTTAGATGAGCTTTGTATGAGGAAACCAGGTGACATGAATCTTAATACGAGTATCGCTTACATTCTTGAGATAATTGAGGTAATTGCATATACATTGACATTCATATATCAACATTATATATTGATATGTAAATGATATTGATTTGTTTATTGTTTGCTAATTAAGATTTATTAACGCGTAATCCCAATCCGTACGTGATTCTATTTTTTCAGGTATTCAACACATTTGCGATCGGCATGAATAAATTATTGATCGCGCAGGTGGATTAGTTAAAATGTAATTGAAAGAATTACCGGATATAATTATCTAATATGGCTTGAATATATGATGACTAACCTTAGAATACTTCTACTAATCTTATTTCATATTGATTACATCTACCATACCTTATGGGACGAAGCACCCGCAATTTATTGTATTTTCCGCGAGGGTTTCAAATACGTGAATATATGCATCTGCTATAGTAGGATTCAAATTCGATACCTTTCCCCATACTTTGACTGTCAAATAGTTTGTGAGTGGCAGCTGAATCAAACTTAAAAGGGTCACCAATATTTAAATGACGTATAGCTTACTACTATTTTTTAAGTTTTGACAGAAATATTGTAGTGTTCCTAGGATAAAGCTGAGTAACGGAGTTATAAACACATAAATTAATGTTTCTGCAAAACAACTAACTTGAATTCATACGAGGTTTACTGAGGTTAGTCACATGACTTTATTACCTTACCATACATTTGCTTACCGGACGAACGCTTGGGTTTGAATTATTATTGATACGAATGGACAGTCATCGTTCATTATTGTTGGAATGCAGAACTCAGGGGTAGTTCTGTGTCGAAGTTAGTGCTTGAAATCTTTTATAAAGGCTTGCGTCTCAGATTTGGTAAGGTGGGTTTTCTTCGAACAAATCAGAATAGCAATGATCAAAAGCAAATGTTCTAAATCACTTATGATATCTAAATCACTTATGGCTTTTATAATATGTCGCATCTTAATATTATAACAATCATCTTGGCATGAGGTTTCTCCATTATAGTCAACATACCTCCCAAATTTGGTTCTTTGGCGAGAGCAAAAATGATCTAACCAATAATGGAATTAGTTGTTCTCCAAAGTTTAAGTCCGTTGTATTAGGAAGCGGAGATTGAAATATATCGTTGATGCAGCCTCTCCAAATTTCATATGAACAATATATGCTCTTGTAACGTGATACTTTGTACGAAATTTGTGGAGAGGCCGGAAAACTTGTAGGATTGGAAAGCTCTAAATCTTTGCCTAATACTTTGCGAATATCTCGAGTTTGATTCTAGGCGTTGGTCAAAAACATGAATTTAACACAACAATCAGCGTTAGATAATACTATTTATGTGTGTCAAATTGCGTTTGTTCATCTGAGCACCTTCAAGGTACACGACAGGCCCGGAAGGTCTCAGTTGAGATGTGGTTTCTTTCGATGATAGCTAAAAACTTTTTTCAACCCTGATATTTCAAAATTTTTCATATATAATATAGCAGATTAGGTTTGAATGATAGCTGTAAGCCCACTTAGTTGTATTCAAAAACCTCAAGTGTATACAAAATTGCAACAGGGCAAGATTTAAAGCACAAACGATCCTATGGTGACCACGACAACCTGAAATCCGTTTGGCTACGTTAAGTATGGTGGATGGTGTTCAAAAATATTTAATCGTCAGAACTGAAAGACCGCCCAAATGCGCAGTGCAAGTCCAGAAATTTCAATATCTAAAGCAATCAGATCAAGCAGCTGTTCATCAATAGTTCCACTGCCACTAGCATAAAAGTACCCGAAATTTATCAAATGTTTGAAATGATGTATGGTAACCACAAGCATCTCTGATCATTACGACAGGCCGTTCTAATACGTAATCAGAAAAACAACGAGTTATGATGTTTCAATGAACCAGAAACATAAATTGAGGTTAAGGTTACTATTGACTACAATCAATCAAGTAGTTTTAAACACAACATCTCGAGTTCAGTCTCAACGGTTTAATGTATGTTTACCACGTTATCATATACAATTATGCCACGCCAATTGTATCGGTCGGAGTTCTCTAGAAACTTCTCTAGAAAATGCTGGGCGAGCATCAAAAGATAATCCATCTTATAGAACGAGAGAACCCAAAGTCATCGTCACCTAAACATCATATGCGCAACCTTTTAGAATTTGAGATTAATGATGCAGGGAGCTGTAATCGTGACAGCTAATGATGGGAGTTAAACCAGTACTCCACAGAGTGGCTTTGAGTGACAATTAGGGCGTTGAATTAGCCAGCCAAGACGTTTCTCTTATGAAATAATATTAGCATCTTATATGTGATCTGTAATGTTCGTTCGCTAGGCCGATTTCGATCTGATGACGTCATAGATGTGTTGTGTGATCGAAAAGATCACTCCAATAAGTTCTTCTAATATTTATCAGAAATAAGCGGTGTTGTTGCTTCAGGTGAACCAAAAACATACATTAAGGTTTAGGCTACCATTGAATGAAATCAATCGTAATAAATTAAAATTCTACGCAATACGAAATTATTTAATTTTTGGTAAACATTATCTAATATTACTGTACGATACTTATGTTAGTCCAAGGTCCCTAGCCATTGCAAGTGTGAACGAAGAGGTAGCCAATCATAATAAATAGTGATAGAATCCAGAACTAACGTCACCTAAACTTTGTATTGTTTTATCGTCACTCAGGCTTGATTTGCACAATGTGACATCTCTTCCCAGACGTACACTCTCAGTCCAACAGTTAATCATCACATATGAATTGTGATCCAAAACAATGCAGTATATGTTGGAGAATATGAAGGTCAAAAGCACAAGAAACTTCTTCTTCTCCCCGACGCAGTTTGCGCTGTTCCGAATGTTCATTCGCATATTTCTCTTTAGAGATAATAACGTCACTCCTAGAGTGGGTTTAGGTTTCACAAAAGTGGATGCTGCATCGAAACGGGCCAATTTATCAGCAAACATGCTTCCTTTGATATCCATGTTTCAAGGCAATTTGTGTTTATCGGTAATAATTACATGAAATAATTTTCCGAACACATGCTTTACACTATCGTGTCCGAAGTCATGTGAACAGTTATGTGCCCACCCACTTCCCTTCATATTTAGCAATTGATTGGCTCTGCCTTGTAAGCGAGCAGTTGTTTGCGCTGTACACCTTCTGATCTAAAGGTCAAGCATATGGAACCAAACAAAATTTCTCAGTTGTCCTTCCAACTGCTTCAAATCGAGTTCAAAATGGAAGCGGCTAAAACCAGTTCTATCGTGTCATGACACAATCCGCGTATGGTTATTACCAGCCAAGTGTTCAGTTACGAGCTATCTATACAAAGACAGGTAAAGCAACATTTTAAGTGAAGCCTTAGTGGAAAGACATATATTCTCGAGAGTGTTTATGTCAGAAATTTTCAATACAATCAAGTCGTTAATATAAAATTAGTAGAACAATTCTACTTAGCTAGACTTACAATTCGATTCAACACGTACCAGTAAAGATCAACTCAAGCAGAACTTATACATGATTATGAAAAACGCTGTGAACATCACGTTATCGGAGGAATGCTAAACTACTGATACATCACATTAACGGAGGGATTCTAAACTACCTACAACCTCACTTGCAATTACGTCAAGTGTCTCAAGAATTTAAGGATTGGACACTGGTAAATAAGATAAAGATAGCTTTCTGTTATATCTTGAAGTTTTGCAGAGCTCAAAATAATATAACGGGTGTTTCAACAGGTGTGCTTCCCATATATTTTACTGTGGAGCATCCACTTTTGTAAAACCTAAGCCCACTCTAGGAGTGAACAGTGATTGCAATTCGTGCAACAAATTTTTTATCAAAATAATTGTTCTGTTGCTGCTACTTTAAGAGCATTACGGCCATTTTACGGTCCATTTAACAAGCCAGTCCGTTCGACAATCGACCTATAGTGGCAAAATTTGAGTCTACGTTTTTAATGTTCCGGTGTCCTCGAGAGCAAGAAGTGCTCGAAGTGTTGTAAACATCGCAGCCGCAGGGATTCAGTTCAAGAAGACGCGAATGTGTCACTCACACGACGTTCGTACCAATTGGGCTTTTCTGTGACATCATTGTAGCGAATTTTACGTGAAGATCTTGGCCTACATCCGTATAAGATCAAGCTGACACAACAACTAAAGCCGTTTGACCATTTGAAGCGACGCCGATTCGTGAATTGGGCTCAAGAGCAAATCGAAAATGATGCAGATTTTCACCGAAAAATCATCTTCAACGATGAGGCTCACTTTTGGCTAAATGAATTTGTCAACAAGCAAAATATGCGATACTGGGCAGGAAGCAACCCACACGTGATTCATGAGGCGGCGTCATTGGGCCATATTTTTTTTTATCGGCGATAACGATCACCACGTTACTGTTTTAAGGGAAATCGATACCGCGATATGATAAACGATTTTTTTTGGCCGCAATTGAATGGAATGGACTTGGACGACATGTGGTTTCAACGGGACGGGACCACATGCCACACAGCACACGATACAATCGCGTTATTGAAGACTAAGTTCGATGAGCGTGTTATTTCGCGAAATGGGTTCGTCCAGTGGCCGCCGCGCTCATGTGATTTGACACCTCTAGATTATTTCCTTTGGAGTTATGTGAAGTCATTGGTCTATGCCAATAAGCCGGCGACGTTGCAAGAGCTCATAGCCATCATTGAACGTGAAATTGCTGGAATTTCTGCCGATTTATGTTCAAATTCGTTAATAAAAAAAAGTTAGTTCTAAAGTTGAACAGTTTGTGTTTTATTAAAAAAACTCTTATTGAAAAAACCGATACAAAATTACGTTGTCTTTGACGGGCCTGTTCTTCTGATGAAATCATCAGACATGAAATAATATATTTTAGACACATGTGATTGTAACATATAAGATATAACAAAATATTGATTGGACGGTAATCTCTAAATAAACGACCAAATCCAATACATCAAACGAACCATACTATCGGATATCGAAAATTATTCGATCACCTTGGTTAGGGCAAACCAGTCATTATCAAATACAAATCTTTTATACTGTGGCCTGCCAATCCGGAATGAGAGACGTTACAATCACTCAAACTATCCGAAATTGACCTATTAAGACCAGAATCATCTATTATGAAAGGATTATCTATTCACTATTGTAATTCAACTCCAGGAACGCAGTCACAATGATGTGTCAAGGTTGAGAACAGGCTATCGAGAATTTTTGCAATTACTTCTGGTGTTCGACAAGGAGATGCGCTGTCCCCGATACTTTTTAATCTCATGTTAGAATACATCCTTCGTAAAAGTGCAACACCTCAGGACAATATCTTATTGCGACAATCCAATCAACTTCTTGCGTATGCAGATGATATCTGTGTGATTGGATTAAATGGCAACGGAGTGAAAGAGATACTTGATCCACTGGAACAGTATTCAGCTTCCGTAGGTCTCAAAATCAATGAGTCCAAAACCAAATATCTGATCTCTGGTTTTCGAGACCAAGACGCAAGTGATTTCAGTAGTGGAAACCACACATTTGAAGGAGTGATGAGATTCAATCTCATTACTCACGATAATAGTGTAGGAGAGGATATCAAGGTTCGCCTTGCCGCAGGCAAAATATCTTGCAAATACGGATAAGCTGAAGCTGTACAGAGTGTTGATCAGGCCCGTTGTCATGTATGGATGTGAGAGTTGGACCTTGACGGATGAGTACGAAAGATGGCTTCTAACATTCGAGAGAAGAGTCATGCGTGTGATATATGGCACAAAACGCGACGTTGATGGCACATACCGAGTTCTTTTCAATCACGAGATCAGGAATTTAATGCAAATTCCTGATATCGTGCATGAAATCAAAGGACAGCGAATACGCTGGCTCGGTCACCTTCTGCGTGCTGATCCGAAACGAATGATACAGCGATCTTTGAAGGGAGAACCGCCTTCGGTAGGCGAAGAGGTCGCTGTCGGCGACGATGGCTCCACGGCGTAGAGAGCGATCTGGCATCTTCCAACTGCTTACATCAGTATGAAGAGCTGGCTCGTGATCGAAACTGTTGGAACCAGATTGTTGACACGGTACGGGCCAACAATGGCCTGTAAAAACCGGAAAAAAAAAAAAAAAAAAATTCAACTCCACAAAATTATGATTTCACTCCCCTACTTTCCCCTAGTACTAATTAATATATCATAAAGCGGTGCAATAGTTTATGTCAATCTATGTCGATGAAACTATTTAAACGGATTGAAATGTCGATGGTAGCAAAAGTGACTAACGTACCGACGGTCTTGATAGGCTCTCTGAATATGATGAATAGTGTTCGAAACTGTTGTATCTTCGGATCTTAAATACAACAAACTCTCGTATCACGAAATGATGCTTTCGACCTTAAAATATTTCAATTTAAATAATATTACTCTAAGATCAACTATTCAAGAGCTTGAAATATGCACGAAAAGGACGTGACACTGATGTATACAAGTTCTATTTCCGGATAAAGTTACCATTAATACACATATCATCTATCGTGACTAGACTTATACTTCCTGGTACTACCGTAAAACAGCCATCCAAAATTTTCGAAATAAATTTTTCATGTTTATCCAGGTGAACCAGAAGCATAAATTTAGGCTTAGGTGACCATTGACTCCAATCAATCTAGTACTTCAAATATCAGTATTTTACAATACCATATATTACTGGATGATAGTCATGTAAGTCCTGGTTTCCCCGCAAATGCAAGTGTAAACCAATGGGAAAACAAATAATTTTTGTGTTCGAAATGGTAGAGTCTAATCATCCACTAACTATGTAAAAATTCATCATCTCTAGAGTGTTGATGCCTGATATTTTCAATATAACCAACACGGTGGAAATACCTAGCTGGACTAAGGTAGCTGGACAAACATTTCTGGGAAGTCGTAAGTATCAATTCAAAGCAGATCTAGCCTGATAACGATACACTCGGCAAAAAACTCACTATGATCATTATGGGCTCCTAAACTACAATACAACATCTCTTAATACAACATTTACCATTGATGGAATTTTTGAAAGACAAGGAATTAACGACAATGTTTAATGTGTCCAAATATATTTTAGCGGAACCATTCTATTGGGTATCGAAAATTAATCGATCACTTTGGTTAAGGCACCCTAGGGTTATATGCAAATCTTTCATACTATGGACCGCCAACCTGCATTGAAAGGCGTTACTATCACTCAAACTAGCCGAAAACGATCTTTTACGACGAAAGGGTTATCAATTCACTATTTAACTCAACTCCACAAAATTATCATGCCACTCCAGTCCTATCCACAAGCACTAAAAAATATAACACAAAACGGAGCAATATAGTTTATCTCAATCCACGTCGATGGTAACAAAAGTCATTACACAACATATCCCATATCCGACGAGTTCAAAGAAAAACTTATAATTGAATCGAACGAAAATTTTCACAAAATGAAAACTTTTAATTGAACATACTTTGTGGCAAATCAATCCCCAATAATCAGTTAACATAAAGAAAAGTTTAAAAATCAATACTCGATGTATTCGTGGTAAAAAATAAGTAAGTTTTCTTATCCAGGATTTTCATTTAAAATAACATTTTTAATTGAAAAAAAATAATTAAATAAATAAGGTTTTCGACACACACCGCACAAATAATCACCAAAATTATTTTTAATTTATTTAATTAATTTTTTTTTAAATTCTGGAATGGAAAAACAAATTGCTAGGCACCTCCTCCAGCACTTGTATCATTTTCACTTTACTTTGATTTTATTTATAATTCGCCCGTTCACTTTATATTATTTATATGCGTGATTTTCTATAAATTTAACTAATTTTCACTTTTCATTTTTTTTTAATAAATTAAATTTTTTTCGTTATGCATTTCGTTTGCGACGATTTGTAATTTTTCACCAACCAAAATCAAAACATTTATTTTTAAATGAAATAAATTAAATTAATAATATAATATTGCACATGTGAAATAAATTCAAATAATTATTTTTAATTTTCGCAATTAATTTTGTTTTTCGATAAATACAAAAATAAATAAATAAACAAAAATTGACTCGAGTATATCTAGTCGTTATCAGTAGACGGGTTAACGATTTCTGTTAAACTGATGATGATGATGATAAACATTAGATGTTGTTGCTCGGTTGTTCTTCTATTACGTTACGTTTCGAACTGTTTACTACTGACTGACTCTTACGGAGTAGAAATATAATAACAAAAATGTTTTTTTTCATAGTACAAACAGCACAAAAATAATAAATAAATAAATAGGAAGAAGACCTAGCAGTGGATATATATATATATATATATATATATATATATATATATATATATATATATATATATATATATATATATATATATATATATATATATATATATATATATATATTATATAAATTACTTAAATCCCATCAGTTACGTGTAAATATTTGGCTGACATTGATTTGGCACCGATTTCGTTCGTCAACAATGAGTTCAGCTCTAACATGTGAGATGCCTCCGAATCTCAAAACCACTGTATGTACGTATACAACTAACGCGCTAGACAAAATAATTAGACGATGACTTATAACAATGATTTGTAAATATTTTCAGGGTGCCACATATTTTGCACAGATTTTCCCACGATTTTCAAACCGACAAAAAACAGTTTCGAAAATTGTATTTTTTTTTGTTGTTGTTGTCTTTTGTGCGAAAACTGGTCACAATGCGCACATGCGTCGCGCGCGCGACTACACAACATTACAAATTTGCTATGTGATAAACAGCACAACAACAACAACAATATATATATATACTTCGAATAACACAAAGTAGGAAAAGCGGAAAAATAAATGAAAAACAACAAAACAAAAGAAAAGAAAATTTATCATTTTGTTTTTCTTGGAGGAAAATGTATATACACTTGTATATGTAAGACTTGAAATGCGAGAATTATCGCGGTATAGCTCTCCTTTGCACAGCATATAAGTTACTGTCATACATTATCTTGGGAAGAATTACTCCTCTAGCGGAGGAAATTGTCGGTGACTACCAAGGAGGATTCCGTCCAAATCGGTCAGTCACTGATCAAGTTTTTTCGCTGCGGATGATTCTTTCCAAGTACTATGAAACATCTCGCGATGTACACCAGGTATTCCTAGATTTCAAGCAAGCCTATGACTCGATCAATCGAGAGAGATTATGGTATGCGCTTGAATATTTAGGAATACCGAAAAAATATGTACATCTCTGTAAAATGACAGTAACGCAGTCACAATGCTGTGTTAAAGTTGAGAACAGGCTATCGAGAACTTTTGCAATCAATTCCGGTGTTCGACAAGGAGATGCGCTGTCCCCGATACTTTTTAATCTCATGTTGGAATACATCCTTCGTAAAAGTGAAACACCTCAGGACAATATCTTATTCCGACAATCCAATCAACTTCTTGCTTATGCAGATGATATCTGTGTGATTGGATTAAATGGCAACGGAGTGAAAGAGATACTTGATCCACTGGAACATTTTTCAGCTTCCGTTGGTCTCAAAATTAACGAGTCAAAAACCAAATATCTAATCTCGGGTTTTAGAGACCAAGACGCAATTGATTTCAGTAGTGGTAACCACACGTTTGAAGGAGTGATGAGATTCAAGTATCTTGGATCTCTCATCACTCACGATAATAGTGTGGGCGAGGATATCAGGGTCCGCCTTGCCGCTGGCAATCGGGCTTTGTATCCTCTACGTCCACTGCTGAAATCAAAATATCTTGCAAATACGGATAAGCTGAAACTGTACAGAGTGTTGATCAGACCCGTTGTCATGTATGGATGTGAGAGTTGGACCTTGACGGATGAGTACGAAAGATGGCTTCTAACATTCGAGAGAAGAATCATGCGTGTGATATATGGTCCAAAACGCGACGTCGATGGCACTTACCGAGTTCTATTCAATCACGAGATCAGGAATTTAATGCAAATTCCTGATATCGTGCATGAAATTAAAGGACAGCGAGTACGCTGGCTTGGACACGTTCTGCGTGCTGATCCGAACCGAATGATACAGCGAACCTTTAAGGGAGAACCGCCTTTCGGTAGGCGAAGAGGTCGCTGTCGGCGACGATGGCTCCACGGCGTAGAGAGCGATCTGGCATCTTCAAACTGCCTACAACGGTTTGAAGAGCTGGCTCGTGATCGAAACCGATGGAGTCAGATTGTTGACACGGTACGGGCCAATAATGGCCTGTAAAAACCGCAAAAAAAAAAAAAAAAAAAAAAAAAATATGTAAGACTTTCTGTATTCTATTATTACTTATTTTCATTTGCTATAAACAAATAGGCAAAAACTATCGTTTTGTACAGTACAACAAATACAGTAGAAAAACAATTGAAAGCGAGGGAAATGAGTAAAACAAATGTTGTTGTATAATGGAATGTAGGTAATTCGATTTTCGTATCGCACAACGATTTAACGGATTATTGTGGTGGTGAAATGCAATTGAAATTAGTCGCTTGGAATGTGTGTGTGTGTAGTGCACAACAAACACTGAACAATAAGTAGTTTAGTATATTTATAGAATAAATTTACAATCGGAAAATTTTAATCCCTTTAGCGCACATTGGTGATGCATTTGAATTGACTAAATAACATAGTACAATACGTTCTCTGTGTTATACGGTGATATACGTAAACGTATGTTTATGACCCCCTGATCTGGTTTTTTGTATCCTTTTGAGCCAAACAGATTATCCAAATTATTGTAAAATGAGTCATTATCTGGTTGGCTTACATCAGTGGACGCATGTACACAAACTATTGGCATGTTGGCTTATCTCATTTGCAAACGAGGCTTACACATTCGATTATCGACTGCCTGTAAATCCAGTACAGTCTTTTTTCCTATGGTCCAATGAGAAACCTTACTCCAAGATTTTTGGTCTAAGGTGATATATGAATTAGTGATAAAAAAGTGACTATAATAGAAATAGTGAGTCCACCCTTAATCCATTTAGCTCACACTGACAAATGTTACGTTTCATTGATTCTGATAAAGGAATGCGATTCTGCACTCATAGTTGGTAACTCAAAAAGTCGTGTCCAGTAACAGTTTCTAAAGAACTGACAAAAATATTGGATAAGTAAGATTTTGAGTAAGCAACTTGAGTTTATTTCATCTCTCCTCGTACAGACCTTTAAAATGCTGTCGATGTGTCTCTGAAGAGAGTACAATGTGACTTAATTCTGGTTCAGGTCCTACAAAAATGGGTGATAAAACCATCTGAACCAAGTTATCAGCCACCACTTTTCATTTGCAACATCAACACACGGTATAATTTGACTTCATTCAGACTGCCAAGTCAATTTAAGGTAATTTATGCCTGCCAAATAAGTTTTGAAAAAAACCTTAAGCAGTCCTCAGAATTGAGTATTTAGCACATAAAGTCAACAAGATGAGTGATTGCAGTGCCACTTCTGCATTTCGGTGATAATTGTTCAAAATAATTTCCCAAAGATGAGTTTGGACTCCATGCATAGTTTTGTGATTATACACCTTCCATATTTTTCAGTACTCAACACTTCTGAAATAGTTATCTCTATCCCGATTGTAAGTGCTGCACTCCTTCTGATCAAGTGGCAACAGACCCTCTACCATCACGAGTGGTGTGGTATATGTATAGCTATTACAATGTCCTGATAAACTTGTTTCTGAATGTAGTTCGTAGGTTTTCTTTCGATAAGAAGACAATGGGTATTATAATCGAAACTATAGCCCACGCACACGCTTCTACTTTTCAAGCTCCATAATTTACCGTAGGTCTGTCTTTATATCACAAATCATGATGCCATTATCTCTTATTTTTAAAGATTGAAGCAACGAGTTCAGCATCTACAACGCCATACATTCGTATTACATAGTATACATCCATATGTTCACCAACCAGCATGATGATGTCGTAGGCATATCCTTGACCTTAAAATCCAATATCGTTTAGCGCAGTAAGTTGATGACAAGATACCACTAAAGTTGGTAGTAATTCAACTAGATTTTAGCAGGACACTGAAGGACGGGTTATTAAACGTATCTATAATCAAATATGCTCCAAAGATAGTCCAGCAATTTGGTAATCCGTTCAATGATATCATAAAGTTATTTATCAACAGAATTAGCTTTGTGTTATAAATGTTTTTTGCAATGAATGTGGTTTTCTTTCAGTGCGTTATCACTCAAATATCCAAATTTGTAAAAAGCGAGGACAGGCTTACGTATCGAAACCCCTTAACCTGGTTCATATCTAGATTTGCGATCCTTGAGGATGAACACTAGTTTGGACTTAGACTACGATTCTGGATTGTATCCCAGATCAAACATGACTCTAATGATACGTGAAGGGTCTAAAAATATTATGGTCTAGGATGACTTCCAGTCCCTCCTGTAAGAGATATTGCGTTTTATTCTGGTATTTTAAGAATGAAACTATGTTCTATCGAAATAAAACTTCAGTTATTGTATTTTTTAATCAATATCAGAAAAATGAAGGGAATACCTTAACGCCCTTCTGATTTGCACTCATGTGAGTCTATATGGCTCTTCGAGAGTTCCAAAAGGCCTTCATGTTTCAACAAAGCAATATATTCAGTCTTGATTGTAAAAGTCCTAATCCGTTTTAACAGTTACATGGCTTTATTGAATTGCTTTCGTTTCTGTTTTCTCAGCCTTATTTTGTTTTCTCTCTGTAGTCAGTGCAAACAATTCAGGAAAAACATTAATTAAAAAGTTTTTGGCAATTTTTTAATTTTTATAAAAGAGTCTAAAGTACCAAAGTCGTCCTTACTACTTGTAATAAAGGGAAGGATATGTTGAAACATCGCTATGGTATTCTTGAACATCGATTATTATACCGTTGTTGCCAACTCAGCTAACTAATGATTTGAATCTAGTCCTAATAGTGAATTTCACTTATTATCAAACACAAGTAGTCAGCAGTTATCTGCGTCCCTTAATAACTACAAGTTTCTAACATATTTCTAAATTCGTAAAATTAACATGTATGGAGGTCAGCCCGATTCATCAAATTTTGATCCATATACTTATTTTATCATGAGCTTCTTGTGGTCTTGTTGTGGATTATTCAGTATGTTCGTCAGAAGTGTGGTATAAATCAGGCAGAATATTGGATTCAAAACACTCCCAAAGATTTTCATGAGTTCAGAGTGTTATTCTTCATATTTCACTCGAACATGTCGATTCTCATTGTATGACTTCAAAATCAAATGGAAAATTCCAGAACTGGTTGTCTCTTCTATTACATCAGAAAGTCTTATGTAATTGTTTCATGGGTAAACTTTTCTCTTTGAATTCAAACTGATGTGGGATAAGATTTGCTCATAATAATAAGTTTCATTCTTTTGAGTAATAGTTTCTCAAAAAATTAAGATGTCACTAGAAAAAGTGAGATTGGCCATTCAATCAAAATCCGATTTTGAAACGTTCTGCGGCTTGCGCGATTTCTGTTACTACTTTCCAAAAATCCATATTATTTGTACTGTTATCAATTCGTAACCTGAAAGCTCCTTAACTTTGAGATTGCTGATTACGGTTTTAAGTTTTTACAATGTTACAGATTTTAGTACCTCAGAAGAATTTTTTTCCTTGGAATATATTGTAAATTGTAACGAATTTGCCAATTTCAATGCAGAAAACGTCATAGTAGTCAATGCTCGAGTATTTATAGTATGCGGTATACGTGGTAGTTAGCAGTTAAATTAGAAGCTGGTTCGAATTCGATCGAGGATAATGCATCTGGATTCAGATGCGGGTTATAATTAAAATGACCACAGTTTAATCAAACTTATCACTTTTCATTTCACACACTAAATTGTGAAAGATTAGCCGTTTGCCACTGGTGGGGCTGTTATATTTATACTAGTCTTCACTTCACTACTTTTCAGATGATTGTCTGAGTCAATAATCCGAATACGAACTGCGAGTTCTTTAAACCTTATCTTCTGAGGTACCAAATATTTTTTTTCTAAATTAGGTCAATGTTAGTTGGATTAATATATGTTGAAATTAGTGTACTACCTGAACTAGAGTTAATATGTATTATATTACTTCGCTAGTGTTAATCCCACAAAACTTTTACGACTCTCCACTTTGTATCTGGATTATTGACGGGGATCAAATTTAAAACGACCAAAGATTTGTCAAACTAAGAACTGTATTTATTTCCCACAATAAATTCAATTAATATAGTGATAGATTCACTGGTGAGGTCTATGTCACTAATCCTCACTTCACTTTTCACTTTTACACTTCACTGGTTAAAATAAAATGTATTCTTCAAGATTATCCGCTTGCTATTGATATTGGCTTTGACACTAGTCTTCTTTACACTATAAATACTTCATTGGTTAAAATATGACTTGTTCGATACGATGATTTAGCAATGCTTATATAGAAAGTCAGATGGATTCTCGATCTTTCCCGTTCTCCTTACAATATTCAATGTATAGCGGTTCATAAATTTCGTCATAGTATTCGAGATGTTTCCATCCTTGACTGTATTAGGGTCAACTACTGGTTTCATAATGTTGAATCGCTCTTTGTATTGCACTATCTCTGTTCTAATACGCTCGGCCATTGACAATTATGGCTTTTTCTGTATGAATATAGGCATATTCGTTACAATATATTGGCCAGTCTAGTTCAAAATCAATATAATGATATTTCAGAGAGACTGTAAATCTAGAAAACCCACTTCGATTTTGTAGGCTACAATCTTCTGGATTGAAGAATAGTGAAAATACTCACTTAAAAACAAATAAAAGTGTATCTATGGTCTACAACGATGATGTCTGATCTCTCTTACACCAAATTCTTGAGCAAATTATCATTTAAAATTGTTGTCAGTTTAATAGGCCAGATACAGCTGGGTAACGTCAAATTAGCTAAATGGGATAAATACTGGTGCGTTATGTATTCGTAGACTTAAAATTTACGACAGTTGAAGCTATTATTATTCTGTGTTTCTGTAACGTGCACGTTAGCAAATAAAAAATATTGTTACATCACTATATAACAATATTTCTTTTTTTTTTTAGATGATCCCTTGATTTGGGCCGTCCTCTCTCCTTGTTCTTCTTCCACCTCCCAATTAAGCAGACAATTTTGATTTTAGTTTTGGGCGCCAGGCTAGCTCTCTTCGGTTGGCTAGAGACCTTCGGGCACTGTGTAACAATTACGGGGGAGGGGAGGATTGTACTATTGAAATGGAAACTTGTTACACTGGGAGCTTGTAAGGAAAAATATTAAAGTGGCACTAACCTGTATTTCCACGTGTCCCTTTGCGCCTCTTTCTATCGCTCGTTCCAGAACTCTCTTTTCGAGCAAGCACCGCGATCGCTCGCGTTCCACTTGTCGATCCTCTCCACGTGGCTCTTTACACGACCCACCTTCACCGACAACGTGATTCCTCACTGCTTTGGTTATCCTCTTATTTTTCTTTTCTTGCACTTTTCTCTTTATTATTACACTTTTATTTATTTATTATGTTTCCCGGTTGCTTAGTCCAGTTATCTTCCAATCTCGTTTCTCGATTCTAACGCAATACCTTTTAATACTTTCGTCCTCTCACGGTACATCGGGCAAAATGTTTTCTTCTCCGCTTTCTTTACGCCATCTATATTGTAGCACCAAGGTTCAGCTACGGTTGATGGCGAGATGCAATCAACTTGTTTGACATTTGGCTGACGTATCAGTGTCACTGTCATAGGAAAAGTTTTGTCCTATTTGTGGTGTTGTATGGTAATTGTCATTTGTGTTTTTGTTTACAGTGAATTTGTGTTTATGTACTTTGTTCATGTAATCAGTGTTCGTTCATTGTGATTATTGTTTTCTGTGACTGTTCATTGTAAAACGTCTCGTATTCGGCCGGCCAATGTACCTATGTGTTTATCATATTTGTTCAATATTCGGTGTATGTGGCTTGCCATGTCTCGTTCATATTTTATAGGTTAGTACCTAAGGAAAGGACGGGATTGGATACATGGACCGAGGTATCCCCGACCAACCGGACACAGGTATGTAGCTTTTATTTTGCCTATTTATGTTTAATTCTAATATTGTCTTTTCTTTTTAAAACCCCATTTCACTTCAGATTACATTCTGTTAGCACATTTACTTCTGACTAGTAAGGGTCTGCCAAATAACTTTTTTTTTTGAAAATGCTATAAAAAAAACTACTGAATATTTTCTCAAATTTCTTTTTTTATTTAAAAGTACAATCCTTTTGGTTAATAATGGAAAATAATTTCATTCAAATGGCTGCCTCGGCTGGCCATGCAGTAGCCTATACGATCGGTCCAATTTTTAAGCACATTATCGATTGTGTGCAGCTGTATTTCACCAATGGCTTCACGAATATTGTCCTTTAAAGCGTCAATTGTCTCTGGCTTGTCGGCGTAACACTAATCTTTGAGGTCACCCCACAAATAATAGTCCAACGGTGTCAAATCGCAGCTCCGAGGTGGCCAAACGACATCAGCTCTGCGGCTGATAATGCGATCTTCAAAAACAGGGCGCAAAACATCGACTGTAGCTTCAGCTGTGTGGCACGTAGCGCCGTCCTGTTGAAACCAAATGTAGCCAATATCCTCCTCTTCAATTTTTGTGAACAAAAATTCGTTCAACATGGCCCGATAACGATCTCATTGACTGTAACGGCCACTTCTTGCTCATTTTCGAAGAAAAATGGCCCAATTATGCCTCTGAACCAAAATCCGCACCAAACAGTGACTCGTTTTGGGTGTACCGGCTTTTCAATGTATGCGTGCGGGTTTTCCGTGCCCCAAATTCGACAATTTTGCTTGTTTACATACCCGCCAAGATCAAAATGAGCTTCATCCGAAAAGATGATTTTTTTTTGGCAAAATCGGCATCTTCTGTAAGTCGATCGCAGGCCCACTCAGCGAAGCGAAAACGCATTGGATGGTCAGTTGGCCTCAATTCCTGAACCAATTGGACTTTGTCTGACGTCATACCAAGGTCTTTATGCAAAATTCGTCTTAATGATGTATCCGAAATGTTCAATTGTTGAGAACGACGGTGAATTGATGTTGATGGCGCATCACGCACACTTTCTGCCACAGTATCAATATTCTCGGGTGTACGCACTGTTTTTGGCTTTTCACGCTTTGGTTTATCGATGAGGATGCCAATTTCTTTCACTTTTTTCACAAGATAACGAACATACGGAGATGACGGTGCTTCTCTTCTTCCAAAATCCGTACGCAATTTTCGCACACATTCTGCAACATTATCATTATTTTCAAAGTAATGTCGCAATATTTCCCAGCGTTGTTCAAGCGTATACACAACCATATTCGTTCAGCGGAAGGATAAAACTAATTATCTGTCAAATCAGACATGAGCTAAGTGTCCATTCACGAAATAAGCACTAGTTGAAAAAAAAACTTTAGATGGCGGACCCTATATATGGCAAAACCACAACCAACAGCTGAAGCAAGCGACTATGGCAAAAAAAAATATTTAAACTTAAATTACATATAAAATCATTCCTCAATTCCCTATTCTCGAGAATTACCAGAATAGGGCCACTGGCGTAGATAAGTGGCTTGCCTTACCTGTTGCTGGTAGTTTTAAGGTTCACTCAGGTTCCAATTAATTCATATCCAGATACACTTTACTAACCAACTGTACATAATACAAATCAAATGTATTTAACTTGAGAAAATCGAGAAGAAAATAAACGAAAAATGACAGCAAAACAATTTCCCAAAAAGGGCTTAAATTGATAAATAAGAGTATCATTAAAATTGAATACGATTCGAAAGAGTTTTCTCGTATATCTATACAAGTAGACATCTATTATGTGTACATATACAGAAATTGAGATAGATGACAATGATTGAAAGCTTTGCTACCATTTTGTTGTTGTTATCTCATTTTTTTTCAATACATACAGTGAAATAAATTTTGGAACAACAACAAAAATCAACAAAATAAAAAAAGCTTAAAGCTTAACTACAAATAAAATAAAAAATTCCAATGTAACCTGAGTCACATAAATCAACAAGTGGACGTTTTTGTTTTATATTTTTAATTCCATACAGTGTACACTGTACATATATATACGAGTGCGATATTGTATATACGGGAGTGATACAGAAGGGGTTGAATTGGGTTGTGTTTTAATTAAAACTGATTTTTATTATTATTTTGTGCTTCTGCCGTAATTAAAACTATATTCACAACAAGAATATTGCTATTTTAAAATTAAAATCGTACAGTAGAACCTGCTGGTTTTTTACAATCGAGCTTTTCCTATATACTCGTATGTAATGGGTGTCCCAGTAAGAAGTCCATATTTTTGTGTTGAAAAGTACAATCCTCCTGGTTGTTTATGGAAAATGATATCATTCAAATGAGTGTCGTGGCTGGCCTTGACTCCATTTGGTCTGCCCAATTGTTGAACTCATTTTGGATTATGTGCGGATCTGTTATCCGGATCTGTTTGGGCAATGGTTACTTCTATATTCGCTTGCAAATGATCAATTGTTTGAGGATTGTCCGTTCAATGCTTGTCCTTCACGGCATAACACAAATAATAATCAAAAGGCGTCCCCATTTTGATTGATAACGACGTCATCGAACGGTCGCGCTGGTCTCACCTTCATAGAAATACGGCCAATTATGCCACCATCCCCAGCAAACATTAACACCTAATAGATGTGTGTTCTCCACATATCCTTGTGGATTTTTCGATCCCCAAATACGATAATTTCGAGTTTATCGCAGGCCCACACACAGCGAATCAATTTCTGGACCAATTGAAGTTTATAGGGCTACGAACTAAGATCTTTACGCAGAATTCCTTGCATGGATGTTTGGCTAATGTTCATTTCCGATGGACATTACGAATTGATGTTCACAGCCGTTGGTGCACATTTTCGGCTGAACGAACACGACGAGTATGGATACGCGTTGGATTGTCGACTAGGTAACCCGTATCACGCACTTCATGCACAACTTCTGATACGGTTGGGTGTGAGTCCCGTGTTTTGATCACATTTTGCACGACATTTTCTTGCGATTCCGAACCAATTGTCTTTGTTGTGGAAGTATATTTCCAGCATTTCCCAGTTTTGTTGAAGCGCTAAGTGACTCATTTCGTCAACTAGAAATAATAGGCTGAGTTTCTGTCAAAGTAAAATTGACATTTGTGTTGCTAGATCCGAAAAAACTGATATGTCAAATCTGAACCGGTTATTGGGACACCCTATAAACATACACTATAGAACAAAACCGATCTCGAAATGAAAATATAAATTAAGTTTTACGATGTTTGAGGTTTGGAAAATTTTAATTTAAAATACCATTATGTATATGTGCTATACTCATATGTACTCGTGTATACACATATGGGTAAACGATAGGGATGACATATAGATTTGAATGAAAATATAGTTATTGTTCCAACTGTTTAAATGTATGATGACTGGCCACGTTTTAAAATCCCATTTTTGAATCAGATGTATGACCTGATTTCAAAATCACTTTGTACATGGGTACATCCAACTAAAGGGGTTACCAATAAGAGGTTTCATTTTGATATTTAAAAAAAACGTGTATTTTTAAGAGAAACCAAGCAGCACCATATCCTTTTCATGACTATTATTCGCAAACTTGCAATGGTATGTCCTCGATAACTTCACGAATTCTATTATTAAGGCCTTGAATCGATTGTAGCATTACGCACATGGCCCTAAAGAAATAATTGTAAAGGTGTTAAATCACAAGATCTTGGTGGACAATTGTGATCACCTCGTCGAGAAATAATACGGTCAGGAAACATTCATTGCAAAATTACGATTTTTTCGTTGCTTGTGTAGCACGTAGACCTAAGTCTTTGTGCAAAATACGTTGTAATGTCGTTTGTAGAATGTCTAATTCCAAAGACCGACGAGGAATCGATACACCTGGGTTTTCTTCAATACTAAGGCTACAGCAGCAATATTATCTGTTGTTATTAAGCGACAACGGTTTAGGTTCTTCACAACACAAACTTGTCTCAAAGCTCAAATTTTTCCACCAGTTTCACTATTGCCAGTCGAGTGCTTTAGTTTGCCGATCTGTGATAAAATTTTCACCATTTGCAGCGTGTGCCGTACCATTTTTAATGATGGCGTAGTTTTTAGTTGTCAAATGTCAAAAGATGACAGCTTCAAAATTGACGGTTGCCCAAAAACACCAGGCTATTCAAATTGGTCACTGCAAAGCTACGATGGAAATTTTCATACAAGTCAAGGAGGACAATAGCATTTTGAAGTGAACAGTGTCTGGGTATTATTGAAAACCTCGGTTATCGATGCTGCCCAAGACATTCTCGATTTAGTGAGGAGCGTCATCTTGCTGTTGAGCAACGAAATATACCCACAATGAAGCGTAGACTCGGTTTTTTTTACAAAAGCGAGAAGGAATAAAGCAGTTCTTGCTAGAACGACAGCTAAATGAATTTGTAGACAGAAGAAGCATGAATGTGGAAATCTATGGTCTTAACATGTACAACAACTCAGCAATGAGCGCAATTCGCTCTGGCAAAAGTCTGATGTTTGACAAGGAGATGCGCCGTCGCCGATACATTTTAATCTCATTTTGGAATACATACATCGTTCGTTAAAGTGAAACACCTTAAGACAATATCTTATTCCGACAATCCAATCAACTTTTTGCAGAAGCGGGTGATATATAGCATTATAAAGTGGACTAGGTCGAGTAAACTCAATCGCCACTCAGAATCGACAGGTGACACCCGATGTTGTTATTCGCCTTCTAAATTTTACCTTACCCAAATACGAAGCTCACCACTATTGTCATTTGATCAATTTGTTATTTATTTGTTTCATGTGACATATACTGTGAAAGACCACGAGAGGTGCCCATAGCCGAGCAACGAGTCAATTGTCACGATTAAGGCGAAGTCGTTCAACTAGTGATGGCTAGATGGCGGAGGTGGTGTGCGAAACTAAAGCGTTCGAGAGTATCGAAATGTCGCTAAATCTTGAGCCGCTGAGTTGGTTAGTTTTCGTTTCGCCAATCAGGAGCAGCAGAAAGAAAAGAAAGAAGAAAACGAGTAAGGCGACGAGGGAGTTATAAAACAACTGGATGACGGTGGGAAATATTTGTGACCGCGTCCAGGCTCACTTTGTGTTAAAATACAAAAATAAAGAGAAAATTGAAAATCTTATGTTTGTAATATTGTGGATAGTGTGTTTTCCTTTAAGGCGTTCAAGACTAGCTTGTATTTGGTTGTTGACGGTGTGGAGAGGTCAATAGAAAAAAAAAGATAATCTAACCTTGTAAATAGTAATTGAAGATAAGAAAAAAAAGAAAAAGATTAACCAAAGAAAATTAACAATGAATCAAAACATAAAAGCAACGTTGTGTGGTGTCAAGATTTATTGGAATTACCAAATGGTGCGGGTGTTAATAGACCCAATAAAACAAAGAGAAAACTCTAAAAATATAAACCAGAAACATTTTTGTCTATTGTGTTGGGGGACAATAAAACGGTCGATTCATCGGCAAGTGCATCAATTTGCATATGGTGGAAATTGTCATTAGAGACACAGGTACTATAGCGGTTACTTGGCTCCATCGAACACTGCGACAGCGGTACAGGTGAGTTTTCTCTATTTTCCAACCCTACACTTTCCCTTCATTCCAAGGCTACTTCGATTTGCATGGTAGTTTTTTTGTGGTATCCGTAGGTACCCCACCCGAGTCCATTCGCTCAAACACATAACAAAGCCGTGCTGGTAGACTGGCACCCAACGGTAATTATCGTTTGTTTTGGTTGTCTATCCAAGCCACAACCGCAACACAGGAGAGCACATTACAGATATCTGTGTGATTGAACTAAACGACAACGGAGTCAAAGCGATACTTGTTCCACTAGAACAGTGTTCAGCTTCCGTTGGTCTCAAAATCCTCTTATTGGAAAACCCTTTAGAAACCATAAAAGCTGAATAATCCCGCACAATAAACGATAAATAAAAATTCCTCCATCATCATTGACATCATCAGCAAAAGAGGGATGTATGTATAATAAATCCGATCTATACGTATATAAATCCTGTTTGTGATTTTCCTATTTTTTGTGTTGTTGTTGTTGTGCTGGAAAAACAACTTTACAAACGTTTTTCTATGAGCTTTTTGTATTCTCGCATTGAAAATATAAAATAAATATTTCGATAAAAAAAAAGCTTTTTGTATTCTATATACTCGTGTACTGTACAGTTGTAGTACATACTTGAAGTCGTTTCTATATGTCGTTTGTTGTACATTTTATATTCTTCCCAGTCTACGCGAATTCTGCTATCGAATGTACTTGACAAGAATTTCTCTCTATACATTGTACATACACACATCCATATGTGCACATATAATCGGTATAAAAATAATTGGATAGAAAATGAAAGGGATTAGCGATTAGATTTTGAAAATACGTATGGGTGTGTTAGTGATTTATATACAGTTATGGGTATGTGTGTATCTATAGATAAGCAATTAGTCCGGTCTTATTTGTCTAAAGACGCTAATTTGTCTGAAGTTTAACGCTTCGCGCACTATAGTAATTGGTCTAATTAAGAAAATTATAATGTTTTTATGGTTTAATTACGAAAATTTATAGAATATGCAAAGTGGCAATCACCGAGCCCGTAATATAGATAGAAAACCGGACTTGAACTGGTTAATTGCATTTTATAATGCCTAACAGATGTTTTAACCTGCAGTTGTGAATGCGGATGAATTTAGTGATTGGAATTTTATAATCGGTTTGCAAAAATTGTAGAAAGTCCTGATGTTGGGGGTGTGCATGTTTATATCGCACACATGAGATGGTCTTAGGCACCACTTGCGTATGCGATTATATCAGAATTGAGTTATATTCTTACTTTAAGCTAATGATAGCATCCCGAGCCAGCGTACTCGCTGCGTCCTTTTATTTCATGCACTATATCGGGAATTCGCATTAAATTCCTGATCTCGTGATTTAACAGAACTTGTTATGTGTCAACAAAGTCCCGTGTTGGGCTATATATCACACGCAAGATTCTTCTCCCGAATGTTAGAAGCCATATTTCGTACTCTTTCGTCAAGGTCTAACTCTCACATCCGTACATGAAACTATGTTCAATTTCAGCTTTTTCGCATTTGCAAGATATGCATTTTGATTTCAGAAGTGGACGTAGAGAATATAGAGCCCGATTGCCAGTGACAAGGCGAACTTTGATATCCTCTCCAACACAATTATCGTGAGTAATGGGAGCACCAAGAGACTTGAATCTCATTACTCCTTCAAATGTGTGGTTACCACTTCTGAAATCAATTGCGTCTTGGTCTCGAAATCCAGAGCTCAAATATTTGGTTTTGGACTCGTTTATTTTGAGACCAACGGAAGCTGAACATACTGTTTCAGTGGATCAAGTATCGCTTTGACTCCGTTGTCATTTAGTCCAATCACACAGATATCTTCTGCATATGCAAACAGTTGATTGGTTTGTCGGAATAAGATATTGTCTTGAGGTGTTCCACTTTTACGAAGAATATATTCCAACATGAGATTGGGGCAGCGCATCTCCTTGTCGAAAACCAGACGTAATTGCATAAGTTCTCGATAGCCTGTTTCTTCTCGATAACTTTGACACAGCACCAATTGTGATACTGTCATTTTACACAAGTATCCAAGCGTATACCGTCCCTCTCGATTGATCGAGTCATAGACTTGCTTAAAATCAAGGAATACCTGCGGTGTACGCCACGATATGGTTCAAGCGAATAAAATTGATCAGTGACTGGCCGATTTGGACGGAATAATCTTTGCTAGTCACCGATTGCTTCCTCCTTCAAAGGAGTAATTCATCCCAAGATAATGTGAGACAGTAACGTGTGTGCTGTAAAAAAGAGAGCTATATCGCGATAGTTCTCGCATTTCAAGCGATCACTTTTCTTGAATATTGGACGTAACGCGGCCATTTTCCATTCTTCAGGCATAATTTCATTTCGCCATTCCAATTGAACAAGGTCAAAAAGACGTGAAAGAGTGCTTATTGCAGAGTTATTGTACTCTTTAAACGTTAGCCTACCCTAGTCTTCGCTTCATTGTGAGCTATATTTCATTGCTCAACAGCAAGACGACACTTCTCATCAAACCAATCATTTTTGGGCGTAGTTTTCACTATACCGAGAATGTCTTGGGCAGCTTCGACAACCGATGTTTTCAATACTTCCCAGACGCACTGTTTGTTTTTTTTATATTTTCGGTGCGGCTTCATTTATCAGACCTTCACAGTAGAATTCCGTTGTATCCTGTTCTGCCTGACTTGTACGAAAATTTTCATCGTATAGCTTTGCAATGACCAAAGTAAGATTTAAAGACCCGCGGTGCCCTTTAGAAATCAACACATGATAAATTTGATTTCGGGATGTTTTACCTGGATGTGTCCAAGTGTCCAAGTGGACGTTGTTATGAGAAAAGCATGTACTTTTGATCTCAACATGAGCGATCGCAAAGTACATCATTCTTTCCCCATTTTCGGTCGTATTTTCGTGTATGGGCCTATACGTCGGTCTGATTTCTGCCAGCTCTACCATTATCCCTTTAAATAGATTAATTGTTGACTATCTGTGTCACTATCTTGATTGGAACCTCATATCACTGATGTCA
Source organism: Tipula lateralis (assembly GCA_963932295.1). Taxonomy (NCBI): domain Eukaryota; kingdom Metazoa; phylum Arthropoda; class Insecta; order Diptera; family Tipulidae; genus Tipula; species Tipula lateralis. The sequence continues at coordinate 146,245,839 of OZ010736.1, forward strand.
AGCCCATACGGTTTCACATGATTTTGTAGTTGTAATAGAAACTTTTGCTTATCGACAAATCCATTTAGTCAAAATTAAGCTTCATCGTATAATTCGCAATGTGGTTTCCCTGTTAATGGCGTGGATTGATTTGCTGACATTGAACTGAAGCATTTACGATGGTGATATTTTCGGTACTTCGAAAGGTGGTACTCTTTGGTGGAACGGTTATTGCAACCGAAATTGGAAGTGCACTTAAATATGCTGAGGGTAATTTTTACCAATTTCCAAACATTGCTAGTTCGTAAACTTCACAATATAATAAATGTTTTGACTGACATTTATGACGTTGACTGCTTTGTGAAACTATCGTTTTGACATTATTCGAATGATAATGCAAAATGACAGTGTTCCCAGTGAAAGTGGCCGTGCTAAAAAAGAAATCGCGTAAAATGCGAGATTATACCAATGTGGTATACAGTTCACCACTACATAGTATATGTTACTGCTTTACGGGAGTTTATGTCATATATACTTGATCGCCAGGAAAATTACTCGCTTCCGTTGGTCGACTTGTTCGCAATTGGTTTAAGTAGTGGTTACCACGCACATTTGACATAAAGAGTTGTATTCAACTAGCGCGGTCACGGTCTATATGCTGATCGTATTGCAGCATTTTCGTAACGGTAGGCAACCTTTCGTTGGCGAATAAATCAGTAACGAAGACCTGGCTATATGGAGTCTTGGTTGACACGGTTTGGACTTTTCAAGTATTTTTACCATATATGCAATTAATCAAAATAAATCAAAATCAAAAGAATTAGGTCCGAAAAGCGATAGGCCCTTGATGTAAAAAATTTTTTTTAACATTCGAAAAGAATCGGTGACGTGAAAGATCACATCTACACTGATCCTTACATCTGTTGTACTGCAAAACTTTTGCTGCCTTGGAGCAGAGGAATGTGCAGATGGTGTAAGCAATTCGGGCATATACCTGTACATTCTTAATAATTGACTTGGGCGAAAACTTGGACGTTAAAGTGTAACACTCCACAATATTTTTTTTGATTTCCAAGTTGATGCTGTGGATAATAACTTTGGCGATACACTTGTTGACCTATAACCAATGGTTACCATATTGTGGCTTTCCTTAATCACTCTATGAAATTATCGTATTTAGAGAACCGCCAGGCCACATCAATAATACCTTTGATACTTTGTCTAAATTAAGTAGCTTAAATCTTCTAACGATGACGAAGGGGTAGGATGCTCCATGTTAACTTTGTTTAATTGAATCCAGTGCACAACACTATTTTACGCTACGTAATTTACACGATTTTTTACATGTAAAATATGTACTTTATACACTATAATTGTTTACAAAAAGTAAAATACAGAAACATTAAGTTAACTACATATTTTAAATGTTATAGTTATCTTGATTCTTAAAGACCTTAAAATTAAAAGTAGTTTGAATTATGTTGTAAAATGTCATTATGACTTAGACATATTTTTGGAACTTACAATTTTTATTAATTATCATTTATCAATCATCTAGTATAATTCTGTTGGAAGACAAAACCGTAGTAACTTGATCTTCATGTCTCGTTTTCTATGCAATTCTGATTTTTCGAAAATATACAAGGAAATAAAAATTATAATACAGTCTAATCGAACCTTCTTCGGGACCAAAAAAATTGGTCTTATTAAAAGGTTTTACTTTTTTATTTTTTGCGATCGTATTTAAAGCAAAAGTCTATTTAAAAGTCTAATGACTGTACAAAGCTACAACTTTATCTAAATTATTCAATTGTTCAAGGGTGTTTTTATAAAATATACGGAAATTTGTTGGCACCGTTTTCAAAGAAATTTCTCTTTCGATTAGCTTCTGCTGAGATAAACGAACATCTCGCCAAGTCCTTGGTCACTGGCATAATTTTTCAACTTTTTTAAATTTGTTGAGCTTTGGTGAATGTAAGGATTAAAGGAGATTCCTAATGTCGCTCCTCTCCATCAGACAACGAACTATCATTTTATTTATCTGGATCATGTTTTCTTCAACACCAACATACTTACTATCTGATTCAAATTGCATTGGTATAATTTCCACATCAAACAGTTCTTTTAACCCTGGATGTCTGAAACAATTTGGAATTGTTTCCGAGGTTGTATTTTTTAATTTCTTTGATAACCATGAGCACGCATCTTAAACTGTTATTTGTTTCAATAATTCCTCTACACTATTAGAACCACATATTGACGAATCCTTAAACCCAACACATTTTCCACCTTTGCACAGTTTATGGAGCTCTTTAAAGCCTTATGTTGCTTAAAAAATTCAGACAAAGGAAAATTTTTACTGCTGAAGATAAACGGAATGCTATTTCACAGTTTATGGAACGCCTCAAAACTTTAGAAAAACACCACTTCCGTGAAAATTACAACAGATCGTATTTATCATCTGATCCTTCACTAAGCAGATTGTGGCGCATCTATGTGTGAACGTCAAACTAAAAGTCAAAAAGTATTTCTTTAGGAACTATGTCAATAAAACATACAATATATAGGATTCGGCCAACCAGCTTCCGACGTAAAGTGATTATAGGTAAACGGATTCATGCTCTAAGATACAAGGCATTTTTTAATGGCTTAAAAAAAAAGAAGGTGATGTTTCAACATTTTCGTATGACTGCGAAAAAAATCTTGTCCAACCAAATTTGGCCGACCAATCGGCTTAATACAGCAGACAGTTGTGTTGTTACAACTTTACAATTTGCGCGGGATCTTCAAATGATCCACTTAATTATTATACCGTTTTTATTTAAAATTGGCTTGAGAGTGAATATGCAAAAGGTGCTTACGAAATCGCTAGTGCTGTTTTTCATAATTTGAAAGAGATGGCAATCGGCCCTGAAATAAATAAAATCCGACTTTTTGCAGACGGTTGTGGTGGCCAGAATAAAAATTCGATTTTTATTGGGATGGCCCTTAAATGGCTGCTATGTCATGCGCCTTAACAGGTAGAATCACTGAAATTTTATTTTCTGGGCATTTCTTTCTACCGCAGACAGAGTATTTGCACGGATCGAAAGAGAGTGAAGAAAAAAGAAGAAATTGTTAATCCTTAAGAATATGTTGATTTTTGAGGAACGTGGAACTGTGATTCAACTAGGTGAGAAAGGATGTCCAGTTTTAAACTATGAAAACGGTAGAAATGAAGTTAAGTTGAAACCAGGTAACTGGCACTTTCAATACAAGCCATGCAAGAGGATTGTTTTGCAATGCAACAAAATTTCAAACAAAGTAATGTTTCGTGGAGAGGCCAATTATAAAACCGAAAGTTAAATAATTATTTTACTTAACGCACTACCGTAATAAGCTTCTGTAAGTTAAGAGTTTCAGTATAAAATTTGGTGAAAATAATACGTCATTTCTACACAGAATATGGAAAAACCGTTTTCATTGATGTTTGAAAATTTTGATTTAGTGGAGAAGATTTGGAACTATATGACTAATTACTGGTCAATAGGTTCGACTAGAAGGTGGTTCGATTTCAAAAAGCCATTTTTATGGAAACAGTTTTATAAAACATAACTGATAGTCCGAATTGGAACTGTTCGATTAGAAGGCGGTCATATTAACAGGTTTAACTACATAAAAAAATTGAATTGTTTTGTTTAAGAAATTCGTCGTTTCTTATCGTTTATTGTACGAATAACAGTGATATATAAATAATTCATAATTTAAAAAAAAAATTATAAGTAACTTCTATAAAAATATTTTGAAATTGAAAATCTCCGGTATCAGAATAATATGAAATTTATGTAGTTTATACTGTAATTTATGTAATTTCCTTATATTTACGTAAAATATATATATAACATTTTTTTACCTACAACTGCACAGCACTGATTGAATCCTATAGTTTTTCGCGGGTTGATAATCTCATTAAGGAACTCATTTAGACAGTATCATATACCATATTTCGGTAGAGACCTATGATAAATTAAAATGATACAATAAATCTAATCAAAAAATGTTAAACTGATTGTTTAGTAGATTACAGTATGTTTGTTTGTTTTTATCTCTACAATCTGTTTCGGGGCTCGAGGCACTTCCAACTCTTTCGCGGTTCGCTTATTTACGTCCTTACCTTACGCCATTATAGCCAAATCGAGGACGTACGGCTATAGGTCCGATTTACGTAGAACTATCTGCACATTGCATAGCTCCATAACAGCCTATAGTACTGACATGGAAGATGGGTTGGCCCATGAATTCTGCACTCCAACAGGGGGTCATAGATGTGTTCATTTACACCACCGATCGTAATCGTATGGTGAAAAATCCCGTTACCATCCTGCCCCTATCGGGATTCGAACCCGGTACCTCCCACTCCAATTGCCGCAGCTTTAACCACTGCGCCATCTGGGTGGTTAGATTACAGTATTTAAGCCAGTATATATTGAAATGCTATCAATGCCATCATGATTAGAGTTGAAATCATCACCAACTACTATTCCATACTCTGTCGACAACGGTTACATAGCTCGCTGCTTAATAATTATCATCCTCTTTGGATTATCATAGTCCAATTGTCATCATCAGCCTCATCATTTTGCCATAATCATTATGTTATAGTCGTCATTGACATTGGCGCTTCGTGATCGAACATGCCTCCAATTGAAATGTGAAAAATTTGTTGGAATTATTAAGTGTATCAACTGTAAAAGCACAAACACTTTTTTGCAACTGTAAATGCACATCATTAGTGTTGATTTACAATAAATCAGAACGAAAGGTGATGGTGAAAGTAGTATATTGAAGAAGAATTAGCTGTAATTCAGAATAATGTTGGTAAAATGTCAACAAACTTTAAGAGGAAAATCGTAACGGTTTTCGAAGTCGTAGATACACTCACTAATAAGAGTTTGTTATGCAAATATTAACAAAATCTACACAGAGGTAACCCATATCCGAATGGTAGATATTAAATATCTGAAAGCGCTCATAGATACAGTACCGTGTTAACCAATCATCTCTTTCATATACAGCTCATCACTGTATATGGTGAAGCCCAATAATTTACTCATTCCGATTAGGACCAGTATAATTGTTAGTAATCAATAGTGTGTTGTATTTTGAAACACACTACAGTTGATTCTCAATCATGCTGATCGAAATAAATAAAAAAAAGTACTGACTAAACGCATCTGAACATTTTACTTATTAAGACTGCTTACCAATTTAAATTTAATTTAAGTTACTACTCAAACCGTACTATATATTCACCACATCTCCAATATGAATATAAACCATAACAAGATACGTACAAAAATATTGAGTTTTAAGGGGAAACTATTGAAACACAACTTTTTGCCGTTTTAAGTGGTGTCTAGATTTGAGTAGCGCAACTAATCCAACATTATTTTTCCAAGATATTCAAGTTCTTGTTATTTGGTTCGAGTTTTGAATAATCTGCTATAAAAATGTAGATTTGAATCGCACAACCCCAGGAAGTACTATTTTTTCCCCTAACACTTAAATAAAGAACAGAGAGTATTTTATGGAAAGTTTTTCCAATTAGATGGAGAAATAATTTCCATTCGAACTCCAGGCATAGAAAATTCAATCGTTCAGTTGGATTATAACTTTAATTCCGAATACACAAAACTATGTGGATAGTTGAGATTTTTTCTCAATCAATCCGAAATGGAAAATCTATAGAATTTTCGATAAACTAAGTACAGATTATTTCGAGAATACATACATATGTGAACGCATATATATGTACATATGTATGCTTTGTACGAAAGAGTTTTATGAGATGGGGTTCCTGATGTTACAACAACAATTCGAAATACAAAACATATGAGACTTATTGTGTTGAAGTTTGATTAAGAGATTTCGAAGAAGAATGTTATGGCGTGGGTGGAACACAGTTAGAAAAAGGGTCTCGTCGGCATGAATTTCCTTTTTTATTTTTTGCTGTTTTAGATTATGTATATAGCGGTGTTGTGTGAACGAATGGGTTTTCTTCTTTAGCATACATATTTTCTTTTGATAGACGATGCGATGCTGTGCTGAAATGTTTATTCAATTTTTTTTACGGTGGAAATATGTTTTGTTCAGCAAAGTCATTGAAAGCTAACAGATTAAAGATTTATATAGTATACGAGTTTCAATCGATTATCGTAATAACGTTTACGGTTCTTCGATTTGAAGTAACCAGGTTGTTGTGATATATATATATATATGTAATTGGTCTTAAATTTATATCTGTGGAGTAATATTTGGGTGTCTAAGGATCCAATTATACTTGAAAGTCATGTGTTGGATGAAAAAGGATTTTTTCATTTTAAGAGTGTATTGGACGGAGCTTTGCAATGAGTTGGTGGTCTATACATAATTTGGCTCTATAAGGAGCTATTCCAAAATACATTTCGTTTTATGCAGTTGAGCATGATATAGAGTGCAGGTTATCATGATAAGGATCATACTTGTCTTAATCGGTACAACGATTCGTCAAAGTCCAATATACATGATCAACATTGTATAATTTCAGATTGTCCCCATTTGCATGTGATTACGATTTTAGAAGTGAGCGTTAAGAATGCCTATAGAATACATGATTTAGACGAAATCCTCTTTGGTTGTCAGTGTCCAAGCAGTAACATGTATACGCTGTCGAAATTATTTTCCTGAAAGTGAAAATTCTAATGTAGTAGATGGAAATCAACTCTCACACCAACTATATACAAGTTTCAGAGATTGAAAAGGTGATAAATGTTGGAATCATCTCAAAATTTAAAACACCAAGTTCAAACGAGATATTTGGGGGTCTCCCACACAAAGGACTGGAAATTATACACCTTGAACCTATCTTCAGAGACAATTTACCCTAGCGTACATTCCAAGATCATGGAGAAAAGTCAAGGTAGTGTTCATCCCGAAGGATGAAAAGCCTAAATATGACCAGGCAACAAGTTTTCAGCCTGTCCTCTTTTCTGATTAAATGATTAGAGCGATTAGTTGAGATAACACAAATCTTTTTAGTCGTTGAACGGATTGAAAAATCACTGGACAACAAAGGATTTGCCTTGGGAGCGTTCCTGGACATTGATCGTGCGTTTGACGACGCTTATTAGGTGGTGACTTAGGTAGTGAGACGAGGATGGTGACCGTCCGAAACGGATGTCCTCAGGGCGGAGTTCTGTCTCGGCTTTTGTGGTGCCTTGTGATCAACTCAATAGTTGGTGTAGTGATCAGGGTTTATCAGTTAACCCTAGGAAAACTGATATGGTTCTTTTGCCTCGACGCAAGACTTTAGAAAATTTTAGTCTTCCTAGAATTGCGACTATCTAGGAATCGGGTTAGATCAGAAGATAACTTGTCAAAGACGTACAAAAGAGAAATGCAATAAATTATGTAATATGTACTGGAAATGCAATCATTTGGTAAATCATGGGGCTTAAAACCGAGAATCGTGAACTAGTTAGACGTTTCGGTTATCAGGCACATAATTTCGTTTCCCGCTCTAATTTGGGAGCCTAGAACATGGAGTAGGGTTGGAGGGAAACCATCTTCGAAAATTTGTTTGTCTGGATATTGTGGGAGCTATGTATACCACAATCACTGTAGATATCAAGATGACTGTAGGTCTGCTGCCGCTTGGTATTTGGATCAGAACGTCAGAGAAAATCTACTTGGCCCGCCAGGGCACTGTCAAATATGGAAGGAGGTAGGCCGACACACAACTATCCACATGCCTTCGAATACCTGAAAAAGATGAGGAAGGTACGCTACTGTCTTTCAGGCGAAAATCGCTTCAATTTTGAAAGCAGCACTCTTTGCAAAGGATATGAATAGCAGTGATCTTCGTATATCTACGTCCTTTATAACAGCCAGACTGGTCTAAAAGCAATTATTTCCAATTCTGTTTGATCGAAACTTGTTTTGGAGGCGTAAATTCGCTTAAACCAACTAGACAGTCTGAATGAAGTTAGAATTCACTGGATCACCAGTTAGATGGGTATCAAGGAAATGTATTGGCTGATAAATTGACCCGCTTAGTTGCAGCTTCTACTTTTGTGGGACCTGATTTCACTTTAGGAGTGACGTCATTATCTCTTAAAAGAGAAGTCGGATATCATGATCTGCATCGGAAGAGGTAAGATTCTTCATCTATTGTTGGCTATCTCAAATCTGTTTTTGAACAATAAATCAGCAAAAATCCAAGTAATTCTTGAATTATGATAGATTCACTTTAAGGATCTGGTTGGGCATATTTTGAGGACCTAGAACTCTATTAGAAGAAGAAATAAATTTCAGGACTGAAAGTTTACGTCTGGAAAGAGTCACAATAGGCACACAATATTGACTGGAAAAAACATTCGATACGATCTGATATCTTGGGCAACCCTAACCCATCTTTTTGAAATTATCATAATCTTTTGGCTTCATGAACGATGCATAAGTACATCATTTTATTATCATTTTGAGATGTCGTTTCGAGTTGGGTATGAATAGTACTCAAGTATAGACTATTCCAATTATTCCAAAATTAGACCTAAGTAGGTTCATGTACACTTCCCTGAGTAGGTTCATGTACACAAACTATTTTGTATCTGTTGTCTAATGAGAAATTTAACTCGTTCGTTCGAATCATACATGTGATAAGGTCTGAATGACTACACGTTCCACTGGTCGCATCTTAATAACGGCGCTTTGATCCTACACTCAATTCTGTTAACTCTTTTCCCGTCAACCCATTAATCCAATCAGATGATAAGCTTAAGTAGGTAACTGTAGTCGAATTCTTTAGATACACAACATGGTAGCACAGAGTGACGAATCTCGAGCAACTTAAACGAAATCCTTCACCTAAACAAATTTTTATAACAAGTCGATTTATTTTAATCAACTGGAAAATATTTTAATAAATTTTGTAAACGTTTCACAAATTATTATTTAATCTAAAATAATTTTTAATTAAATATAATAAGTATACCTTCTCGATATACTCGTACAACAAAATGATTACACGGAAATAATCACATTTCCCTGTATTTCATTTCGCATATAACATGTCGCACACACTACCTGTAAATATTGTATATAAACTTGGGATAATAAAACACAAATTCTCATTATACTCGTATTTCCATTCTTTTGGGAAAACCTATATTTTCATGGCAAAAGTTGAAGTGTGTATACGAGCGTGTGGTGCGGGAAGATGGTGGGATTTTAATACTGAATTAATTATAAAAAGTACGTTGAAAAGTTTCGGTTCTCCGTTGAAGTTAAACTTGAAAAGCTTTATAATAAATATAAGCTTCGCCTCAACTAAACAAAAATGATTATTTTATTTGATCTGCGTGAATTTAACGTCGACTATTTACAAATGGTATACAAATTAAAGCTTGATTATGTAAAGGTACCTACAAGGACCTACTTGCAATTAAATGAATTGATGGCACCATAAAAAATGAAAAATATAAACCCCAACCGATATAAGGACCATCATCAGTACCCAAAAAACATTAGGACAGCAAGGTACGATTAAACAAGGTTTTAGCCTAAATGGTTACTACAAGTATAACAATTGCATTCGAAGAACGTTACAAATGCTTGCAATCGAAAAAAAATTCACGTGCGGCTCAATTTCTACTATTTATGGTATTCTCATTCATTTTCCCGTAGAAAGTAGTAGGCAAAGTGACCCAACAAGCTCCACTTGCTTGTAGGCACTTTGAATAATTAAAAAGTCACTGAGCTGGCTTAAAGACGTGCAATGACTTGCCATCTGCTAAATCTTTACAGTCGTTAAAAATTGGATCAGTACACGCAGTAATCAAATGGGCAAGCGATCTTATGTTATGCCCGAAATTGCAGAAAGAGGGAGGTCAAAATGCTACGGACTCCAATAATTGCATCTGAACCGAAAACTGAGGTATACACCGCAGAAATAGGTCGAAAGATACAGCAAAGTTCTTCTTCGGTATGACCACGTTCGACCTAATGTTGCGAGATGAGTGAAAATGAAAAAAAAGAGATTTTTTCATCATGATCCGTACAGCTTTAAAGTTGGCTAAAAGTCATAGCAGTATAGTAACGCCACGTAATGTTTAGATTATTGAATGGAAATTCGAGTATATGTTGGATATGTTGTATATCGAGTATGTGTTGTTTTTGTAATTCGCTAGGCCTAGATTCAGAATTAATCAATGATGTTTACCATTCCGATGAATTGTGGTATTCATTTGAACGATGTTGGAGCTGGGAATTCCGTAATGATTTTAATTCTCTCTGTTGAGGGAAGTATATCGACCGGTGTTATTTTGTGGCTGAGGAATTCAAGAGCGGTTGCGCTAACTACGCATTTGGAACATCAAACTCAGCAAGCTTCTGGAAAAGTTGTTCCAAATGATGTATGTGCAGTTCCTCGGTTTTCGATGCCACGAGAATGTCGTCGATGTATAGACGTAACCGTAGAATAAATCTTGAACAACTTCGTTAATGAAGCGTTGGAATATTTGTGCGGCATTTCGTAATCCAAATGGCATTCGCGTGATTTCGAAGAGGGCAAATGGTGTTGTGATTGCCATTTTGTAAACATCGTCATACACTAGGAGAATAAGATAATATGCTCTGACAAGGTCTATCTTGGAGGTGTGGAATCGGGTAACGGTCAGGTGTTTTGACTGCGTTTAATCTGCGATAGTCTTCATACAAAGTCTCCAATATATATATATATATATATATATTTTTTTTTTCTTGAATGAAGCGGACACGAGATGGAGGATGCAGATGATCTGCAAATTCCCAACCTTTATAATAATTATTTGTCGGTTATCAGTTTTGATGATATACCTACAGGTGATGCATCAATGCACTTTAATCTTCAAGATGCTGTTTGATTTGAAATTGATTGAGTACTAAACTCATGCATCACCTCCGATTTTCTGTGCATTCCAACAACTCAACTGAACTTTACATGTTCTCCTCTTAACAGTTTGTAATGCATTCGGAGGTTTCACAGGTTCAGAGGTCGATGAATTTTCCCTCTTCCCTTTCCATTACAAAAATAGTGGATAGAGTCTGGCCACAGAATGGATTAGAACATACTTATTTAGACTTTTATTCGAAATCAATAATTTCTCATACTCAACAAGATTTTTATCTAAAGCTCTGCCGTCATAAACGTGATACGATTTTGTGATCACTTACGTATAGTTAAATTGCCTACAAACAGCAACTTCTTCTGATTTTTTAAAGCACAGACTTTTTAAAGCATTTCATAGGATTCATTATTGTTTAGTCGTCTCAACACGCTTGGGAAATTAAATAAGAGTTCATTTCTATTAAGTGGCTACAATATACCCTCACTTTTATTTCAGGTTACCTCAGAGCATTCAATTTGGTCCTCTACTATTGACTAGTATAACAATGTCTCCGACCTACAAATGCCATTCTAACAAAAGCAGTTGATTCTGTTTGCACTATAGGTTTTATCCTATTGGTTCAAACAAGCGAATAATCCTTTGTATCTTACCACGATTGTTGTAGTGGAGTTTTGGCTTTCGATATATTTCGTAATGTTCTGCTGATCATATTGATGGTTCTGAATCCCACCCCACCTCAATGATTAATAAATTTGAATACTTTCTCACAATGGTATTTGGCAAAACTAGCCAACAATAAGATCTTACTTACCATGCCCCAGAAGATGTTCTATATGGCATAGATTAAGAAGTAAATCATTAAAGTCACAGGACATAGTTTAGTAGCTCACAATAAATAGCTTCCAAAGATACTTCAAACCGCTAAATTTTAAGGACTGGTTTCAAGTGATCTTCGGTTTCTGACAATCTAAATTACAAAAAATGAAAGTCGTTTTTCGAGGCATACTGGAACTATCAGCAAGCAGATTGGTACCAAAACGGATTCGCGTATTGACAGACATAAAGATCCCACTTTCTTTTGTTCAAGACTTAACCCAAAAGAAATTTTGCTGTATCAATGCAACTCAGTAAATCTGATAAATGCAACATTGAATTATTATCTTGCTATAGTATCATATAACAGCGACTTGAAGTGTGAGCGACTTTATCAATTTAAACCAACTTCAAGTGGCTTATCGTTCGAACTTACACAATTGCCATCCTACAGCGTTGACATAGAAGATAGAATAAATCCAACGTAGGATCATGTTGCTTTCTATCATATTTAGAGGATAAGGCAGTCTTGTCCTATCTACTTCTAGAAAATTAGAAACCATCTCTTATTTGTATTCGTTAAGGTTAAACAATTATATACACAAATAATCGTGTCACACATGCTTGATTGCCCTATTTTGACGCTCACAGGCGTACACTCTTAGTCCCAAATTTTCATTCCGATCACGTGATTATGTAAGGAATAATGCCCCGTAAGAATTCCCCAGCAATATTCTCAACGTGCGTCTATCATAATTCACGAAGGACTGGGATTATTGTTATTTACGGATTTATTGATCAAAAGTAGATTTTGATTAGTCGAGAGATGAGGTTATTCCATCTATTTTGGTGCAGATCACAAAACTTATAGTCGATATCTCGTTTGTTTGGTTGTTTTTATCTTTACAATCTGTTTCGGGGCTCGAGGCACTTCCAACTCTTTCACGGTTCGCTTATTTACATCCTTACCCTACACCATTACAGCCAAATCAAGGACGTATATGGCTATAGCTCCATGCCAGCCTATAGTACTGACATGGAAGATGGGGTGGCCCATGAATTCTGCACTCCAACAGGGGGTCATAGATGTGTTCATTCACTCCACCGATTGGAATCGTATGGTGAAAAATCCCTTTTGCATCCTGCCCCTATCGAAATTTGAACCCGGTATCTCCCGCTCCAAATGCCGCAGCTTTAACCACTGCGCCACCTGGGCGGTAGTCGATATCTCTTTCAAGAGATAATGACGTTACTCATAAAGCGGCCTCAGGTACCATAAAAGTGGAAGCTGCACAAAATAGACCAATTTATCGGTCAATAATTTATTTTAATACCGATGTGACTGCGGGTATCCAGTAAAGTCTTACTTCATTTCAGACCTAGTCGATTTAAGCCAACTATCGTCTCGAAAATAAGTTTCGATGAAATAGTATTAAAGACAATCGCCTTTAGAGAAGCCTGGAATCCCCGCAATTCATCTCCATTGCAAAGAGTGCTGCCACTTGTGAACCTACCAAAGAGGCTCTATAAAAAAATTCGACCTTCAGATTTTGTATGCATAACCAGGCACCAGCCAGATTACAGCATAATGATCCAGATTACAGCTTACATGTGGGCAGTTCTGTGTCAACCTACCTCCCTCGATATTTGACAGTGCCCGGAAGAGCAAAATAGATTGTCTTTGTCATGTAGGCTAGCGGCTGATTGCGCTGAACACCTTCTGATAAAGTGGCAGTAGACCATCTCAAGATCTGCAGAAGTTCTGTAATCTATATTCATCGATTAAATAGGGCGTTAGGGAGCAACGGGTGAGTTGGAACTACTTCGGCCCTCGACTTAATTGTAGAGATATAAATAAATAAGCAGTACTTTGGAATACAAACTAGACGATGTGCATAACCATTTGTCTGAAAAATAATTAAATTTAAGATTTCGTCAACGCGAACGACAAAACAATACATTTATGTATTTTGATTTAAAATTAACAATAACAATTAAAATAACAATTTAATCCCATATCAAGTTATTTTGCTGTGTCGCGATGTAAATATATGAAAAAAACTAAACTTTGTGCTTTTTTATTGCCAATTTTACGACACAAAACCCTATAAAATTGAGAAAGCACATAAAATTCAGGCAAATCGAAAATAAAAAAATTTGTTTGTTCGGTTAAGGTTTAAACCATCTTAAAGCTCGGTGATCCCGCAATTTATTTATATAAATTCACAAATCATTGAATTGGCATCAAAAATATTCGAACAGACATACGCTTAACAAGCTTTATGAGCGTCAATGGTACAATGGTTGTAAGAGTAAGACAACTAACAGGTTTTCCATTTGGGACTTGATCAACTTTGAACTATACTGTGAACGCACCCTTACACAAATAGCTGTCAGTGTCAAAATATTCAGAAACGACCACATTGTCATCATGCGGTTAATCCCAATTACGCAGACCCCTCCTATTAAGGGAAGTGATGGCATAATTACATGGGGGTAGAATTCCTCTAATAACCCAGAAAGAAGATATTAGGGAGTAAAATCAATCTGACTTCAGCAAACGGGTTTGACCTTTTAACGGGGGAAATTCTAAACCAACTGAACTGCCTGGAAATTAGCGGAAGTTATTAAGTTACCGAAACCAGGTAAACCGCCCAATGAAACTAAATCGTATCGTCCGATATCTCTGCTCCCATTTCAAATCAAATGGAGAGACTACTCATGAGAATAATGAAGCCTATTATAGAGAGTAGAGACCTAATACCGATCCACCAATTTGGATTCAGGTGCAAACATTCAACAATTGATCAGGTTCACAGAATTACAGATATTATAGAAAAGACGTTAGAAGATTCGACCTTATTTTTGGATGTGGCAGCAGCTTTCGATAAGGTAGGGCTTAATACATAAACTAAATGTTATGCTTCCCGGACCATATGTTGATCTTTTGACATCATATTTATCTGAAAGGATTGTTAGAGTAAGACGATAAGATGAGTATTCTATAGACTGAGAGAGATTACGAATAAATCATCGGTTAATCCGCCGACAACCAGCTTAAACGATGTGATGGTGCCGTATGAGAACTTTGCTATAATTGGGTTTGACATTGGATGTAAAGCTTAAATGGAAAGGACATGTGATGAAGAACAGAAAAGAGCTTGATCTTATAGAAAATTATACTAGCTAATTAGATGAACGTCAAAATATGCCATTCAGCTTTGGGGTTGTACTAAAAACACTAACATCAAACGTATACCAAACTTCCAGATTCGGAGTAAAGTCAATGCACCCCTGCTAGCATTGAAACAATGATTTTGATTCCGAATATAAAACACGAAATAAAACAATTTGCAACGAAGCACGAATCAAGGCTAATGGAACATGTCAATGCGGAAGCCCCTCAACTACTGGATAGTGAACATTTGGTCCATCACTCAGACCACACTTTGACGATATTTGCGAAAGGATCTTGGCTTGCACCCTTACAAGATCCAGCTAACACAAGAACCAAAGCCACTCGACCATATCAAGTGACGTACGTTCTCGGCTTGGACTCTGGAAATGTTGAAAGGAGATGACCAATTTTATCGCAAAATCATATTCAGTGATTAAGCCCATTTTTGGCTTAACGGCTTTGTCTACAAACAGAACATGTATCATGATCAGATGAAAACCGTCTCGTGCTTCAACTGTATGGTGTGGTCGTCGTGTTCATTAATTATATGTGCTTTCAACAAGACGGTGTGGCATGTCACACAGCAAGTATAACAAACGACTTATTAAAATCGAGATTTGATGAACGTATTATGTCCTGGATGATCCTGTCGACTGGCCGCTTACATCGTGTATGATTTTACATCTCTAACCTTTTTATTTATACAGGGCTACGTTAAATCGTTGCTCTACGCCAACAAGCTGGTGTCGTTAGAGGAGCTCAGAGCCAATATTGAACTAGAGATCGATAATTGTGTTCAATCGACAGCTGCAAACGTACTCGTGTTGAACATATGAAAGGTGTCTGAAATGGTTTGCGTTTAATTAAAAAGCGTTGTCAAATCCTTATTGCCAAACCTTTTGTATATAATAGCGAAACCATTTCTATTCTTTGTAATTGCCAGATTCAATAAGGCCATAATTAGGCCGATAAAGGTTCTTATATAGCAAAAGCTTCGGTAAATGAATGAACCATAAACTATCTAGAGAAATTCTTGGGCTTTACGAGAATCAAGGCCTAATTATTTTGAATCCAAAACTACTTAAGTAAACTAGACGCTAGATGGCGATGTAGATTGCTTGGAACATCCGAGTTTCACTCTTTCTAATGACATATCACAGTGAAATTGTAAAATTTTGAACAGACAAGGATCACTGAGGATCGGTGTATCGCAAGGTCTTTAAACGCGTTCCGAAGTGAACCTATTATGAAGTTTTTTGGAAAAGGCAACCGGTCTGGTTCACCACTGAATACAATTCTATTACTAACTGTCATTAATGTTTAAGGCTCTAGTGTGTACTTTTTGATTCCTATAAATATTTTAGAGATAACTATATATACTTTTTCGGTTTATGGAGCTGTTGGTTTGTCTGAAATATAAGAATATCTGTGGTTCATCACGGTATGTTTCATAATATTTCAAAAATATGATCAGTGACTAACTGATTGGGATATCATCTATCATGAAACAAATCGACAGTCCCATAACACAAATCTCAATAATAGTAGCTAAATAAAGGCTCTAACCTTTGGTCTTTGACTTAATGAATCCGAAACTGTTTATCCCAAGTTTCGAGTATCGATGTTGATCCAAACAAAAATGCCCATTTAGATCCCAAATGTTGACTGAGGTCTGAATATCGTTCTAGAACTACAGGGACCATTTTCCAGTCGATTTACTCAGGAAAATCAATTTCTTTATTGTCATTGCCCGACATTTTGCCTTGTATCTTCGCATTTACCAGGCGATGTATACCTTTGCACCTTTTTTATTTGCGATGTAACGACCTCATAAGCTGGCAACGCAAAGTTCATTCATCTTAACGACTGAACAATCCATTTATCCAGCTCAAGAAGAAGTAATACAACGCGCCTGTCTTAGCATATCAATTACAAATATTGCTACTCATTCTAGTTACTTAGAACATAAATGTAGAGACTGAGAGCCTAGTATCATAAAGGACCGAAGAAGACAGAGTGAAGAGGGTGGTGCCATACTTCAGTAAAGTGCTGAAAGTACGAGAGGAACTATTGCATTACCAGAAGAGAACTATTGGCTATTATCAAGGCAGCTACTGATGAGAACCATATAATAACAAATGGTTGCTGCAGGTCAAATAGCCAGAAAGACAAGAGGCAAGGTAGATTAAGGTTTCCAGAAACATCGCTTCACAGTGATATATCACTTCACATGGCAATGTGGTTGCCCTATCGAAAATACCTTCTGTGGAGGGTTACAAGTAGTGGTTTAACCAGTGATGCGGTTACATTGTAGTGAATACTAGTGACATAGCCCCCACCAGTGGCATGTGGTTAATATAAACTGGGTGGAATAAATAAAGTGAGAAGTTAGACTAAACTCTGGCCGTTTCAATTTTGATCAGCGTCTGAGTCGGCAAAAATCCGCATACGAGTCTTGAAAAGTCGAAACAATTTATTATATCATATGCTGGTATGATTTCCATCACTTCTACTACTGTGCTCTAGTTTAAAAGAAATAAAGAGGCAAATTAGTGGATCTTCTAAAATTTCTAATGGGATATCAAGATCATCTACCCGTTCAAATGCCTACCGACTATATTATATTTATAAATTCCAGACACCTTTTAATGTTATATTTCCTGATCTGGATGGTTTATGCTGTACGGGGGAATGAAAAATATGATTTTTCGGGCATGACCGGTTCATATATAAGTCCTTCAAGATGAACCCAACCGTCTTTCAAGAAGAAAATTTTG
This sequence comes from Tipula lateralis, assembly GCA_963932295.1. Classification (NCBI taxonomy): domain Eukaryota; kingdom Metazoa; phylum Arthropoda; class Insecta; order Diptera; family Tipulidae; genus Tipula; species Tipula lateralis. The sequence goes on from OZ010736.1 coordinate 146,263,490, forward strand.
TGAAAATACTCTGCAGTCTGGTCTAACCAAAGACCTAACTAATGCAAAAAATATTTTATCTGACAGCCTGAGAGCTTTAAAGATACTCAAGCCAATTATTTACCAATCACGAATAAAATTACTCTTATATGGATGCCGGCAATGCCATTTATTGAATCAGAACTGTTCTAGTGCAAGATTTTATAGCAGAGTGGTGATAGAGCGCTGATTGGTTTCAAAATGGACCACTAATCCTCACTAATTTCCCATTAATTGAGTTTCTTACGAGTCAAATTGCTAGTATAGATTTTTAAAAACGGTATCTACAGGTCATTGTTGGCCCTTACCATTTCAACAATCTTACTCCAACGGCTTTGCGAGGTAGCTCTTCACTTTATTGTAAACAATTAGAAGATGTCAAAGAGAGTATATCTTCCCGAGATAATGTACGACAGTAACTTGTATGCTGTGCAAAGGAGACTTATCCCGAGATCGACCAAAGACAGCACGCGAATTGCACATATTAACGAGTCGTACTCGTAAGACCTTAGCCTTCCACAATTTACATATCTTCTGTCTACAAATTCGTTAAGCTGTCTTCATAGCAAGAACTACTTCATTTATCCTTCCTCATAGCCTCCGGCTATATCAGTTGCTCAACAATAAGACGACGCTCTACATCAAACCAATCATTGTTGGACATAGTTTTCACTATACCGAGAGTGTCCTGGGTGACATCGTCAACCGAGGTTTTCAATACTTCCAGACATACAGTTTACTAAATCAGACTGGTAATTCACAAAATGCTATTACTGACAAGACCTTAATATTTTTTTTGCATTCCTTCATTTATCAGACCTTCACAGGAGAATCGTGTTGTATAATCTCCTGACCTCCCAGACGTACGAAATATTCCATCGTAGTTTTGCAATGACCAGGTAATGGTTACTGCCTACGAATTTTGTTGAACCACACGTCGATGCGACCTCACATCATGGACAACCCTCACCCGTCTTTTAAAAATCAACACATGGTCAATTTGGCTTCGGAATGTTTTACGTGGATGTGTCCATGTTTCCATTATGAGGAAAGCGTGTCTTAGGCGCATAATTCCTTCGTGACTGCACGATCCAAGTACCGGTCATTAGTCTCGTGTTCGGGTACTGAATCGGGGGTTGATTGTTGTTATGGCGGTATTTGATTTTGTTTTTTTTTATGACATTTGAGGTTTTTTTACGGATTCGGATCATCAGCCCAGTGATCCAACCAGATTTAGTCGCCTCCTACGACAAGCTCTGGACACTGTGGTAGTTTTCTATGGGTCTTATGTTGCGTTCGAAATATTTACGAAACATGGATGCCCCCATCGACAGGGCTAAATATTCATGGACCTATATAAGTACATAAGTCAATATGATTTCTGCCAGCTCTTGCATTTATGACACCAATCACCAATCTGACATCGTGCTCAGGTAATTAGTCCAACAGATTTCCCAAATTATTTGAAATTTTCGCTCCACTAGTCGATCCTCAATCTCGTGTCCAGCTATTAAAAGGGGTTCGTTGTTTTTGGCGGTATCCAATTTTGTTGACATTTTTTTATTTATTTTTTTTTTACTGCCTATGGCTTTTATTCTTGAATCTTTCCTGCATAGGAAACTAACAATATGTAATCAAACCTTGAAGGCTAATATAAATTCAATTAATAAAACTTAACCTATGTTAGTTCTTAATATTAATGTGCACTCGGTAAATTCTGAATTACCTAGCTAGGATCCATTTTTTAGTCGTCTATTTCTTGGCTTATTTATTATTTCCCTGGCTAATTTGTTGGAATGACAAACAAGTTTTAACTCGTTTACGGTATCGATGAGTAAATCACGTCGAAGGTTTGCATTGCGTACATACCAGGGTGCGTTCACCATTGTTCGAAGTATTCGTGACTGCACTCTTTCCAGTATTATTATAATTGGAAGGTCACGCGGAGCCCCACAACGGAATACCATATGTCCAGAATAGTTTTCAATAATTTTACACAAACTTGACGGTAATTGTGCTCTAATTTTATGTATAGAAGTCCTCTATGCCATACCTTATCGAAAGCTTGGGTTATATCTAGGAACGCTGCAGAGCAATATTTTTTTATTCAAGGGAGGTCCTGATTTCAGATACGACTCTGTGTTCCACGGTTCCGTGATCTTCTCTAAATCCAAATTGATGATCCGGTATGATGTTTTTCTTGTTCAAAATTGGCTCAAAATTTTGCAAAAACATTTTTTCGAAAAGCTTTGAGAGAGTTGGTAATAAGCTAATTGGGCGATATTAGTTAACTTTTGTTTCATCTTTGCCAGGTTTTGGAATCATTATAATAACTGAAGTTTTCCAGATTTCTGGATAATGACCTGTTTTCATTATAGCGATGAATATATAAGTTATTAGTTTGACACATTTATCCGGTAGATTTGACATCATTTTGCCACATATCAGATCATGCCTGGGTGCCTTTTTTACATCGATGTTGTCCTAGATCGTTTGTTTGATATTGCGCCACTTAAGAATTGGCCTTCTTTCAGACGTATCTGCAAAATTGATTAGATTTTCTTGATTTCCAACTTGATCGTTAGGTGTTATCACTTCACTAAGGTGTTTTGCAAATATATTTGCTTTCACTACATCACTTCTTGTCTAGCTTCCGTTAGAGAGTCGTATTGGAGGGAATGAGAGTGTTGGTCGTTTCAGCTTACGTGTAGCTTTCCATAGTGAGACATCCGTTTGATGTAAGTCCCTTGACATAATGTTAAAGCCCTTCGTCATGTTCATTTATCATTTTCAGGTTTTTAATCGCTTTATTTAACCTTGATTTAAGAGTAGGTGACCTGTGGAGTTGCAATTGCCTGCGTATTGAGCGCTTCGTCATTAGTAGTTGTTGAATATTCGGAGAAAGTTTACGTTCCTTAAAATTAGCAGACTTAATCAGCGTAGCGTTAATCGGAGTAGCGATGTTAGTGGCTTGTTGTAGAATACTAGTTAGTTGTTGAACCGTAATGTTAATTTGATGGCTCTCGTTGTAGAACATGCGTGTTAAGAGTTACATATTTATACCGGAGAGTGATCAGAAGACAAATCGTAGCACGTTTCGGTCTTTACTAATGTTCTATAGGTATACCCTTTGTTACACAAAAGTCAAGTTAATCGGGAATTTTTGCCTGTCAGTTGGCCAGTAGGTTGGGTGGCTAGAAGATATGTGATCCATCTTTTCATTCTGTATATAGTCACAGTTATTCATCACAGTTATTATACACACAGTTGTTTTCCTTTCGTAGAAATTAATCTCGAACCCCATTGTATATGCTTTGCGTTGTAGTCACCTCCTGCTTACTTATCTCCTAGAGTGTTAAAGTAATTCGCATATTGTTCGCTCTTAATTGAGTGTCTCGGCGGGCAGTAAACCGCAGATATGATGCATTTCCCTGACCACTATTCTAGACAGATGCTGGTTGGTTGGATATGTTCTTTCCTATATTTTTGGAGTTCATAGTTGTTTATTCTGTTTTTAATAAGAATAGCAGGTCCACCATGTGATTTTCCGCTAGGATGCTTAGTATCGTAGATACTGTATCCTGAGATCTTGAGGTAACTCGTATTTGTAAAATGAGTTCCAGAAATCAGTATAATATCGATATCGTTTTCAATAGGAAAGTTTTGTACTTCAAGTTTATGTTGCACTAGCCCCCATAGGCGTTCCATACAACTATCTTAATTGCATTCATTTTTGGTTTTTAATGAGAAGTTGCATTAGAGTATTCATGTTTTGAAGCATTAGGCTCATATTAGTCTCCATCATCTGCATAAATTTGTTCATTGACTCATTGAGAGAACTGATCATGTTATAAATATCATGGTCATCGCTTGTGTTTGCATTAACAGAGTTGCCTTTGACAGCTTCTGCATAAGATATTTTAGGATTTGTATTTGGAGATAATTCACTATCGCTGGTTTGTCGTGGAGTCATTTTCTTGCTTAACTCCTTATATACAACACAACCTCTATAGATTTTCTCCACAGTTACTACATTTTATAACCTCTGGTTTTTTTGTCCAGCTCACATTTTCTAGTTTTATGTAGGTTTCCGCATATAACACACACAGCTGGAAGTTTACAATAATTTCTTGAATGGCCAAATTCTTGGCAGTTAGTACATTGTAAAACATTTATGCTTGTGTGGTACTTCCACAACGATCTTTCGATACAATAAGTATTTAACATCATATAGATCGGATGATGACCCTTAAATTTTATTGGCTCTGGTTCCAACTCAACTTTAAACAAAGGTTGTGGTTTTCTCTCGCGATTTATTATATTGATCACGCTTTTCACTATAAAGTCCTTTGCTAATTTCGTCTGGATGCACAGTGGACTCGATCCCTTTTATTACAACTGTGATTCCTTTCGCACTCTTCAATCTAGACGTGTAGAAGAATTTTTAGTTTTTTTCTTAGATGGGAATAAGGATTCTGCACTGGAACAGGGGGTCTAGTTGTGTTCATTCACACCACCGATCGTAATCGTATGGTGAAAAATCCATTTTGCATCCTGCCCCTATCGGGATTCGAAACCGGTTCCTCCCGCTCCAACTATAACTACTGCGCCACCTGGGCGGTAATCTGGAATTACGCATACTTTGTATTCTGAAAATACATGTGTTGACGATGCATTTGTTTTTTGAGCAGAAGTCGATGCCTTTGAGTTATTTTCTGTAGATTTCACTATATTTAAATCTGGTGTTTAATTTGAGGACGATTTTTTAGAGAAAAAAGTCCCATCGTCACATTTTACACCGTGAAAAATATACGAAAAATGTATGCGAAAAATAAACAAACACTGCACTTTTTTATTTTTTTACGGATGCGGGTCGTCAGCCCACTATTAAACCAGACTTGCCAGTATAGTTACCACCTTAAAAATGGGGCTGAGTGGTTAAAGCTGGAGCAGAACGTATCAGATTTGAAACCCGAGTAGAGCAAAGTGCAAAAGGGAATTTTCACCATCTGACTGCAATCGGTAGAGGAATGAATACATCTAGAATCCCCTTAGGAAGAATGCAGAATTCATGGGGCCAGTGGCGTAACTACAAATTTTTGGTCTCCCCGCAAAAATTAATGTAGGCCTCTAGACTATCCTCCCTCCACCTTGCATATCTTTTCCTTCAGAGTAATAAAAAATGTTGCTGATTGAAAATTAATTTATTATTATTTTCAATTTAGAAAAAGACCGTTCCACTGTTGCGACTGTTACAGGTAACGTAAGAAACAATAATAAACATGTCAATACCTCCGAAACACTGGAAGCTATTAGAAACCGGATTGCATTAAAAACCGGATTTTTGTTTGAAATTTGAGCCTTTAGAATTTTATTGTGGAAAATGTCACAGAATTTTTTATCCAAAGTATTGCCCATTGCTACCCAATACTTTTTCCCATCTTTCTGGTAATTTATGGATTCCATCCCAGAAAAATTGCGCCGACTTTGCGGCCAAAAACGAATCGAGCCAATTTTTGATACCTTGAACTGATTGAAGCGTATTCTTGGTAGAGCATTCTGCATGGACAGCTCATAGTGGATTACACCTAGCTGGTCCCACCATATGCACAGCATGACCTTGGCCCCGTTAATACTCGGCTTCGGTGTCAATGGGCCGGCCTCGTCTATTCTTGACATACGCTTTTTGCGCTTGAAATTATCGTAATGGATTCATTTTTCATCGCCAGTGACAAACGATGCAAAAACGACATCTTTTTGTGGCGCTCGAGCAGCATTTCGAACTTTCAAAATCGTCTTTCCGCGTCTCTTGGCTTCAACTCGTATGTCACCCAATTTCCCATCTTTTTTGGATCAATCCCAAGGTTTTCAAAGGTCTGGAAATTGTTGGTTGATCAACTTCCAATGATTCTTCAAGTTCTTCTTTCGTTTAACATGAATCTTGATCGAGTAATGGCTCCAATTCTTCAGCTTAAAACTTTTTCGGCACACCAGGATGCTCTTTGTCCTTGATGTCAAAATCATTACATTTGAAGCGATTAAACCACACAAAGCACTGTGTTTTTGCAAGAGCATGCTCACCTCAGGCCCCCATATTCCATGGCTCTACGTAAACCGAACCTATAGCCGTACGTCCTTGTTTTGGCTGTAATTGGGTAGGTTAGGATTAAATTGACACACCTTAACATTATGATTTGGTTAGGTGGTGACACTTGCCATAATTGAATAGATAGCTGGTACAATTAACAGATGTAATACTGTTCGATTGACTGCTTTACATTTTAATATTTTTATGAAATTTTAATTTTTTGAGTAAACAACCAATTTGAACGATTCACAGAATTTATCTAATTGTATATATGGAACACAGATCTATTGCTCCACGTATATTAATACATTAACGAGAATTCATTGCAAATCAACAAGAATACTCGTATTTCATTTGGCTAATTATTTTGTATTTTTTTTATGCTTTTCGATGTGAGTGGGCTGGTTGCCACTTGAATGAAAATATTTCGCAGAAATTTCCAAAAAATTATATCGATTTGTGTCTCGATGGAACGGGGAGAGAGACGGCGTTCAAATTGCAGTTCACCCTAACAAAGGTAGAGAGATACCTCTTATATTTATGTTCATTTATGACATTATGTAGACAGTAAATTTATTCGTATGTACTATGATGTACCTGGGCTAAATTTATGCTATTCAAAATCATATACGAGGATCATTTCGATCGAAATCGCGAAATATATTTGACGGGCGGCTGGGGATGAGAGTGAGACGATATATTTTATCTTGTAGATATTTTAAAGAGATTTTGGTTTGTGTTGCTATGTACCGAGTATCGCCCATCCTATCGACTTTAATATTTAATTTAAATTGTGCGTGATTGATGGGTATAATTGGAATTTTAATTATTTTGATTTGAATTATTTATAAAATTTGTGTACTGTGTGCCAGGCCCCACGCATCGAAATTATCGAGAGGCGTTACTAAGAATTTTGTTTTGCAACAATAAAAGTTTTTTTTTTGAAGAGTTTGAGCACAACTCGAATGGTTTTACATACATAATATGCTTTACAGATTGTGTAGGTTTGTATATGGTACACAATAGTATTGATCGTTTCGAAAACAAAAAGTCAGAAACGAGTCGGAATCAGTAGACGTTAAGTAATTTTGTTTGACTCTAAAAATTCTACAGTAAAAAATGGAACATCCTAACCTCTGCAACTTTTTTCAAGAATAAGACAAGAATGTCTATGAAGAGCAGGTATTTTTATCGCTTTCTACAGAACGATGTCAACAATCTGACTCCATCGGTTTAAATTACCCCATTCAGCTCTTTACACTGTTCTAAAACTTAAGAATTTGCCGGATTGCTCTCTACGCCATGGAGCCATTGTCGTCGACAGCGATCTCTTCGCCAAACGCAAGTGTAACGTGCCACAATGATATGGTGGTTTCGGCAGATAAAAATCAAACTTAAAACTACACAAATTGGGCGCCAGCCGAGCAGGAAACCACCACCACGAAACATAAATCCAATACCGAGAAGGGAATGTTGTACAGAAGCGAAGGACCAAGAAAGAGGGAGATGATGTTTGGTAGCGAACGACTCACAGTTACGACTCACCGGTTGTTCCGACGTGCTTAAGCCGCCGCTCAGTCTTTGCTGTACGCCCTGTTCTCTTTCTTTCTTCTAGTTCCCTCAATCGATTTCTTTGAAGTAGGAGGTATAAACACCATTTACAAATCATCTTTGTTTTTACACATAATAATATATTTCTCACATAAAGTACATTTTTAGTCCATTACACGTCCATATACTTTTTTTTCACAAATAAGAAGCCAAACGTATATTCCAAAAGAAGCAACCTCAGGCCAAGAATCATATGCCGGGCTATATGGTCACAATATTCACACCATACACCGTTTTCCCGCCATTTTTATCTTTCGGTTGATGTTTTTCTTTTGTCTTGATGTGACTTTGTCCAGCTCCTCAATAAAAAACTGTGAAGCACTGCCCCGCTGTGCGTAAACTGTCCCGCATCGCCTCGTGTATTTTTTTTTTCTCTTTCGATCCAAAGAATCTCTATCTTTTCTCAAAAAAGCACTTTGTTTAATGTCGTTGTCTTGTTTTTTTTCCACCGTCATCTCATTTAGTGGTGAATTGCATTTTGATGACCCTCGCACGACGATTTCGTGTTTAGCATGCGGAAACAAACAAAAATCATGGATTGATGGGTTTAGATCCGGGATAAGAGACGGGAATCTCATATATTCGAAATATGTTTCCGCTAATGGCGATCTCTCTGTTGAAGCCCAATTGTCCAACCCACCATACCAAACGTCACAAAAGGCAGCTCTCCCTTAAAGATCACTGTATCATTCGGTTCTAATCAGCTCGCAGAACGTGACCGAGCCAGCGACATCAACGTCGCGTTTATTGTTTAATATCATGTTAGAAGCCATCGATCAAGGTCCAAAACTCACTTCCACACAATGGATCTGTAATTTCAGACTATCCGCATTTGCAAGATATTTTAATTTCAGAAGAGGATGATATCCTTTCCTACACGGTTGATATCCTTTTCCACACTTTGTGGTCACCACTACTGAAATTAATTGCGCCTTGGTATTGATTTCAGTAGTGGTATACCTAACCTCATCTGTCTGAATCAAGAGAGGGTTGCCTATTTCCTGTATTTGTAACCAACGACTTACGAATATAAATAACGATTCGCCTGACACCATTCTGAATGGTTATAAATCGATCGGTCAGTATATATAGTAAAACGTGTGAACGACTCACAACTGATTAAAGAGTTTCTTAAATCTCTTGTAACTCTTCTAAATCATTAATTTTGTAAGTAATGTTTTCCACTCTATGATCGATGAGTTGGCACTTGGGACTCACTATATCGACGAGTCTACAACATTTCGTAATGTTGACAAAATTTCGGATTGAGACGTTCGGAGGCATTACTCTGCGGGCTGCTGTGGTTGATGCTTCTTGTAATGGTTTTAAGAAACAAAATAACTTGGAATAATGGTCCAGTATATGATTAGAATATTATGGTGTCCTCTTTTAGACGAAATCCAGGGATCGAAGAAATCAACAAATAATTGTTTGAAATGTTGACACAATGCAAAATGTGGGCAATTAATGACAGTAAATGTTCTTAAGTTCACTCATTACTAATGTTCTATTAACAAGATAAAAAGCTGGTTCTTCAAAAAAACAAAAAAACAAATCAATCTCTGGAATGTATGGAATATTTATCAGTACCTGGACGTGGTAGATCATTTTTTCCCTCTATTTCCAATTTAAGAAGAATCTACTAGACTGGACTTGGTTATTTTTTCAGCATATAGCCAATTCATCTCCACTTTCGTCTCATTATTTCGGTTTCAGTGAGTAACTGATTTATTTTTTATGGAGTTCAATGTTAGTTATGGTGTAAGCCACAAGCATTTCAGGATTCGTCGATGGCATGTCTCACACCTATACAGCAGTATTGATTTCACATCCGGTTTGAATTTTCTTATCCTGTTGATGTATATCGGTGAAGTTATATTTATGTTGAGTCTCATCATCTTCGTTTTTCTGATGTTTATCTTGAGGTCAACTTCGTTAGATATGATAGCTATTGTAGTTTCTGCTGCATGTCTGAGTGTTTGTGTGTGACCAGGTAAGGTCCTGATCATTGAGTTGACCTGTTAATCCTTATTGTATAAGCCATTAGAGACGTGTCATTCATGTTTTGCATTACACTATCCAATACGACCAGGAACAGGATTTGTGAGAGTACGCTTCCATACTCTTCGATTGTTATGGTATTTTTCACTTTGATTGCGTTTATATTGAATTTGGTTGCCAGCATCATTTCACCAAGTGTCTATTTATAATATCAAATGCGGGCTCGAAATTGACGAAGAATAGATAAAATTCTATTGTTCACTTGATTGTTTATCATAATATGGATTGATTTGATGAAATCAGTGAAACTACTTCCTGGTCTCAACCCCACTTGTTCGTTTCTTAATTTTGCATTGATCGTTTAGCAACTTTATCAGATTTTCATTGACACTTTTAAATTCCCGATATAGGTTGCTATAGGTTCGAAATTGTTGTCAATTGATGACCAGAGATCTTTGGTGCTGTTGATAATGTCTTATTGGAAATATTCATTCAATTTCTTTAACTTTGCTTCATCCGTTGTTAATAGTTGACCAGTACCATCCCTGATGGTAGGTTTGAAAATTTTCCGTCCTTAAAAACTGGTCGCATATTTTGGATTACTGTTGTCTCTTCAGCAGCTTTGTGAATGCTTTGTGTATATTTCATAGCCGAGCAATTCCGACCCAGTCTTCATGTAGGCTTGTTCAGTTTGGTTTCATTTTTATTCTATTTATAGATGGCTGTATTGCTATGGATATTAAGTTGGAGCACTTTATGAAGATTTTTCTTGTTTTCGCATCTTTCAATCTTTTTGTATTTAATTTCGTCCTTGTTGTCTTCGAACGTTTCAGAGCTGGTGAGTTGAATTGAAATTTTAACAGTTGGTGATCGCTGAGTACGTCTGGTGCACTTGTTGTTCAAACATTTTGTAGTATTTTCATTTTTTGGAATCTCTCTTAATCTCAGCGACTCAAAGAGGTTGTTCCAAACTGGTGTAATCTTTCGAAAAAGAAGCAAGTATTTGGTCGATACCATTTCCATCGCCGATTGTTTTCACAGCCTTGTTTATGTCTTCTATTATGAGATGTGGTACCTTAATAGACAAGTCGTCTACCTTATAGCGTTGTGGATATTTTTGAATATATCAACGTTTTCTGGTTTAATAAACCCTGAAAAAACTGGAATGTCATATGCATACAGATAACCGTTGGTTTAATGTTTTGTCTTAAAAAAGCTCCAAAAGGTCCGTAAGTCTTGTATTTAATCTTAGCATAACTTTTTATAAAATTTGGCTCAATTTTCTTCTATATTGATGCTGTGGAGTTCATAACACGTTACAATAAGAAATAGCAACATTGCCAGAAATGCTTCGAAGGATAAAGGCCCGAGTTTAACATAATCAATGTGTCTGCTCGTAGTATATGGGGTGCATATTATAAAATCAAAATTTAACACTTGTACAAAAGGCAGTCCGCCTAGCAAGAGTAAAGGTGTTTGATGCAAATTTGTTTATGTTTCAGCAATATGTAAACAACCAGTTAGACCAGTGAATTGCTCTCCGAGCCCAGTGAGGATTTGGACCAACTGGTATAACTGCTATACAGAACGCTCACCACTCGTAAAGCTGGTGTAAAGGTAAATTGAACGAAGCACGTAAACAATTCGGTTTAACATTGGACATTTCAACAAGATTCGACACCATCCCATAAAGCTAATGATACCCAACTTTTTTCTCCCAGCTTCATTTCTTCACCCAATGGTTTTTTCCATGGATGATTCATTCTGCAGGCCAAAGTATAAACTTAATATGAGACGCTTTACAGAAGGTTCTTCGTCGAGAATGTGAAACCTTTTCGGATAGAACCGATGCTAACGGGGTTTTCAATATGAGGACTATAGACACAGCCACACACTTCGAAAGAAACGGTTGCCATCTCTCGTGCAATATTTTCTATTTCGCACCGTTGTATGCAGTAACTTTTTGTGCATGAAGTGGTGTTTCTTGGAGCACACGGGGGTTTTCATTGGCCATGACACATATTCTGTTTCTTGACAATGCCGTTTAGCCAAAAATTCGCTTCATACCTGAATATGAGTTTTCGATAAAATATGTCATCTCCTTTCAACATTTCCAGAGGCCATTTCGAGAACGTACGCCGCTTGATATGATCGCGCGGATTTGGTTCTTGTAGCCAAAGTGTGTGTGGTTTGAGCGATCTCAATTCTTGAGAATCGATTCCCGTGAAATCGATTGTATTGGTTAGTTTGTGACGAATGCTTCAACGACGGCATGTTCTCGGCACTTCGATCAACTCGTTATCTCACTGGCACGATAACATGCAGCAGCGAATATTAAGTCTAAAGTTTTTTCACTAGAGTCTAGACTATGAATTGTTTGTCTACTGAGACGATAATTACAACAAAAATCTGAATTGACGTTCGTGAAGTTGCAGTCACCGACTCGAATTAATTGTAGTAAATGTGAATTATTTGTAAACGTTGTTCATTCGTGTACTTCACCATTGTAAAAATGTTGTCTTTACTGAATATTTAGACACTGACCATTTGGTTAATTGTTTAAGAGTACATTGACAGTGAAAGTTCAAAGTTGTCAAGTCCCAAATGAAAACTCGCGCTGAAGGTGGCTACATCGAACAATCACATGTTTTTGGTGCCCCTGTACATAAGCTTTCTTGGGAAATGATATTGTTAACCTCTAAAATTGAAAACCAATCAAAATGAGAATCTAACAAAGTTTATTTTTATAAAACCACTGTCGAATTCTCGACCTGATAAATTTACTACACTACCCTCGTATGTAGACGTATACACGCTTATAAAACGAATCTGAGATAAACTTTCAACCAACGAAACCAAAATCGATGAAAAGTTTGTTCAAAATAAAACTTTAAGCTTTTCGATTATTTATAATTTTAAATTGATTTTTTGAAAATAAATATTTACTGGATAGATAGTGGCAGGTGTTGGAAAAAGTTATTTATAAAGCACACACACAACTGTATTGTTTTATTTTTAGAATTGAAAATGTGGTGAAAATCAAATTAAATTTTGGTTACAACTGCACATAGGTGAAAAGACAAAGGGGTAGCAGCAAAATCATCGTTGGAACCGCAAAACTAAATCCACTGATATTAATGTGGTTAATTACATGGCATAGTTATTACATAAACATAGTTATTTTATAATTAACCGAGAATTAATTAAAACAACAAAAATTAATTTTTCTCAGTATAGCAGACGCACAGTAGAATGTTCCGTGTTCCAACACTTTAACGCTTTCTTATATACCAAACTTTTTTATTCGTTTGTCGAATATGGAGTGTAAATTACGAGGGTGGACTGAGAAGTCCTGTAAAATTTCAATACATTAAATACTATAATCGCAAATCCCAGATGTCATGTGTCCATAGATCATTTTAAATTTTTCTGACAGATCTGTCACTTAGTGACCCATAGTGAAGGGTGCAAAACCCATTACGCAAACCAGAACACTGATGCCGAACTTCAGGACGGTTGATAAAATCCATTATACTATATTTTTTATGAATGTGTGCGTAAACACGAACATTTGAATATGAAAAAGCTATCCGCGCTTTGGGTGGGGCGTTTGCTTCCAATCGATCAAAAACACACACGTGTGACAACTTCAGAGGCATGTTTGTCGATGTTTTAGCGAGTTTTTGTGTCGTTTCATAACTGGCGATAAAACATGATCACCGTACACCGAAGACCAAAGAACAATCTACACAGTGAATTTATACTGGCGAATCTGCACTGCACCAAAAAAGGCTAAGGTGGTTTTATCGGCCCACAAGGTCATGGTCACATAAACCACATCACTAACCCTCAAAATGACCGCATTTGGCTTCTATCACGACAATGCACGGGTGCACCCTTGTGTAGTTTCCAAGGCCAAAATCCATGAACTACTTTTCGAATTGCTTTCACATCCACCATATTCTCCAGACATAGTCCTTGTTTCCAAATTTGTAGAAATGGCTCAATGGAAAGAGATTTGGCTCTAATGAGGAGATTATTGATGCAACAAACGCTTATTTTGATCTAATCTTATTATTCAGAAGGGGTCGAAAAATTGCAAAACGTTGGACTAAATGTATCGAGCTACGTTGAAACATAAATTTTTTTTGGACGACAGTATTATTCGTTGTTTCATTTATACCAGACTTCCCACTCCGCCCTCGTATAAAATAAATTTTTTCCGCGAACTTTCTATTTAAGTAATTAATTTGTTAGCTTAAATGTGGATCGGGAAAATATTATTTCTCAATATAGAAAATTCTGCTGGGGGTTGGAGATCATTTTCGTTTTACTTCAAATGGCATCAAACGAACAATCTGGCGCAGTTTTGGGCCTCACAATTTCTCCCTTGTAGACTACTGCATACAATTAATTACAGGATTCTTTCTACAAATCCAACAAATATATTGGAAGATAAAAAGATGGCTCACCTGATGACTTGTTATTTTTCGGTTGCAGTACCGGATTCTGTTTCTTTCATTTATAAGGGGAGTGCTTCTTTCAAGCACCCAATATACACCTCGTAAAAAAATATCTGGATTTAAGTGAACTGTGTTTTAGTGGTCTCTATTCTGGAACATGCGTTAAAGACTAACCTAGAGACTGCGATCTAACTCTTCGCAAAATTCGCTGGAATACTTTGGCTTGCTTAGTTTTACGACAGACTTCACTTCCAACTTCGCGGCACTATCCGTTTACTGCAAAGCAGTATTTGCCAAATGACGGGCTCGTTGGTATTTCCTCCAGGCTTTGAGACTATTACTTCGTAACTCCGAATTCGCGTCGTTCCACTAGCAGACAGGTTTCCTACGGTTGCTACTATTTTTCTGGGCATTTCTACAACACAAGGTCTGGTAATAAAGATCATGAATCGTGTGGTTTTATCATTTGCGGTTCCGCCCAGTACAATATTCTCCATCATATAAGATGTTCTCGTTGAACGTTTTAGACTCTCTGTTCCAGCCTATTGACCTTGGGTTTTTCATGACCTTCTTTTCAACAGATATTACATAGCAGCTAGGCAGTCACTGTGTGTATATAGGTCACTCATTCTTCATGTTATTCCACTGACGGCTATAGACAATTGCTCATTAACGGGAGGTTAAAAGTTAAGGTAGGTATGTTTCCGGCATTTCATGTATATGTATATCAATCTGTACATGTTTATGTATATCAATATGTGTATGAATTTATTTGTGTTAGTGAATTGAATGATGATGTTCAGTTCGGTTATCGTATTTTCGATTTTATGTCCGATAGTGATGTTATATCGAAATTGCTAGCTTACCACAGTCTCGTTCAAGGTTGATAGCAATCTACGCAATCAGGTAGTGTGATAGTAATGGATACGATAGAGCTGTATGCACAGGCTTTGTCAAACAATATCCCAAAAAGTGCATCGATCGATTTATACTTCTCATAGCCAGTTCTTAAATCTAAACTCAAATTGACACTGCTTTCCAGGGACAAAGTAACCTTAGTACAGAGGAATCCCGATATTGCCTTAAGATACCACATTTAAAAACTGGGCTGATTGTATCCGACAGTTGTCATTTTTGTAAAGAGGAATTTGTAGAATATGTTATGTACCATTTTGCGATCTTATCACCAGTCCGATGAAGTTAACTGTGTCTAGGAAGTTTTGAAAATCTCGGTTGTCGATGCCGCCAAGTACATTCTCGGTATATAGTGAAAACTACGCCCAAAATGGTTGGAGAAGTGTCGTCTTGCTGTTGAACAACAAAGTATAGCCCACAATGAAGTGTAAACTCGGTTTACAATAGCAAAAAAAATTAAATCAGTTCTTGAGGAGGACAACTAAACGCATTCGTAGACACAAGAAGCGCGAATGGTGGAACGCCGAACATGAGAGAATGGGTTTCTTTAGAGGAATCATGGAAGTGCCATTCGGGACCTGAATGGAAAGCTCTATGTACCACATGTATCACAAGGTGTATTTGAATATCCTCAAATACAGATTGCGGAGATGTTCATTAAGATTTCATCCAATGAGGAATCGATCATGGCCATGCAGAGATTAGAGAAAAATCGTTCACCAGGAATTGATTATATTAATTCAGAGCTCTTCATATTCGGAGGGATAACTTTATGAAACAATATTTTCGAACTTATTCGATTGGTATGGCGAAATGAAGAATGGAAAGTGACCGCGTTATGCCCAATATTCAAGAAGGATGATACCTTGAAATGCGTGAATTATCGCGGTATATAGCTCTCATTTGCACAGCATAAAAGTAACTGTCATACACTATCTTGGAAGAATTATTTTTTTACTATACGGATGATTCTTTTCAAGTATTATAAAACATATGGTGATGTACTACAGGTGATTCTACATTTCAAGCAAGCCATATAACTCGATCAGACAGGAAGCTTGAATAATTTTCAATGCCAAACCATTACGTATACCTATTTGTAAAATGTCGGTAATGCAGTGATAAGGCTGTGTCAACGTTGTGAACAAACTATCCAGAACTTTCCAAGAGCGAAAAGATTCAGAGAACCTTGAGAAAGGATTGAGCTGTATGCGATGTGTCACCGTATTGTTGATACCAAATGTAAATCAAGCCCAAAGCATGCAGTTGTGGCGTTAAAAAGTTTTCAATCATATCACGATATCGCTCCCCATTCGCAGTTACCGTTACGCCGTTTTCATTTCCAAAGAAATAAGCACCAATGATTCCACCTGACCAAATTGGACACCAGACTGTCACTTTTAATGGATGTAAAGGTGACTGATGAATAATTTAAGGGTTTTCCATTGCCCAGAACCGACTATTCTGTTTATTCACATATCCATTCAAATGAAAATGTGCCTCGTCACTCATTATGATTTTTTCATGAAAATCGGGGTTGTCATGGGCGAGCTGTAGCATCCTATTGGCATATGTACGGCAGCGTAAATGGTCTTGTGGAAGAAGCTCTTGTGTCAACTGAATCTTAAATAGAAAAAAATGCAAATCCCTGTACAAAATTATAGCCAAACTTGTTCTTTGAAGACCAAGCTACTGAGCACGGCGTCGAATTGAGGTTGATGGATTGTTTTGAACAGTTTCTTGAGCAGCAAGAATGTTTTCAGCCGGTCTTACAGTACGTTGTGGCCCATGCTTGGGCCTATCACCTACAGATCCTCTTTCTTCGAATTCATTTACTTCACGATAAATACACAATAAGTAACTTTCTCATCGTTACAGTAATCGATGATTGATTTTGATAAAAAAATAAGTTTTAACGATTAAACACGTTGGTTTATCGAATATTTTTCCATAATAAATTGGCCACGTGTCTACTTCACGACTGCCAAATATGAACTGTAAAGACTAATGTTTAAAAAAATGGCGGAAAAACACAGTAGTATACCTTTCCAGTGGTCACCCTGTATATAAATTCAGAGAACTATGTCTGTTTGTATCTTTGTAATCTATTTTGTGGGCTCAAGTCCCTTCCAACTCTTTCGCGGTTCGCTTTTTTACGTCATATTTTAGTATAGGTCCGATGTACGTAGAACCATCTGCTTATTGCATGGCTCCATGCCAACCTATAGTACTGACATGGAAGATGGGTTGGCCCAAGAATTCTGCACTCTAACGAGGTGTCATAGATGTGTTCATTCACCCCACTGATCTAAACCATCTTATACCGTCTATGCAGAAATTTGATGCAGAAAAATGGAAAGATGACATATTTGTAATGATAATCGAATATTTTTGCTATCGCACTAGTTGACAAAATCAAATTAAACTTTTCGAAATGATATTTTATAACGACGGAGTTATAATCTCCTGCCAGAGGCGTGCTACGCTTTTGATTAGATGTTCAACGTAAAACATTTATACTCACACATTTATATACACACATCTACGAGATGAAAATATTGTGATTTTGAAAAAATATTGATTTTCGTACTCTTGAATATTGCTCGAACAACACTAAACTCCCTATATACTCGTAGTTGGAAAACTATCAAAACATTAACTCAAAATCAAAATTATGTTCGGAATAAGACAAAAACAAAAATCATAAAAACTATGCCAATATACTCGTACAATTACAACAACAATCGAGTATCTGACATCAAAACAACATAACACATAATGATTTTCCATTTCGGGGAACATCTTCTCGTTTTGCCACCCGCAACAGACAAAAATGTAACAAAAAAATGATAACGTTCGTTTCGTCTGTATATGGATATTGGATGTACACTCTCCTGTCATATATTTAATATCGATATGAGATAACTATATATTTGGGGTGGTCTCGGGTTGGTGGCATCCACCCAACCATTCATATACCCTCGCACAAGGTGATAATAACTAGGTGATTGTATATATCGAATTTATACACCACACTGTTGATATGATAAATGTATAAGAGGGAGCTTTGACCGAACATATACATACATTTTGTGAATGTGCTAGTATATTGAAATGTGAAAGGTTTAAGCAGGTTAATCCATGACATATATAAAATATAACGAGCATAATGAAATCTCACGTGTTAATCATATTACGACAGTGTTTATCGCTTTTAACAGCATGATAAGCTTTTGATGCTCGTCTGCGATTTTTTTTGACGTTTCAAGCTACGGTAAGAACATACGCGAATTGCAGGTGTAAAGCTCATATGGTTTATGTCGATAGTATGCCAAAAACCAATATACGTAGACTATACTTGTCAACAACATTGGATAGGATCGGACAAAAAATTGGAAAAATGTCAAAATTGTGATTTATGGTTGGAAAATGGCCAAAAAGTGTTGGATAGTTTATGATTGTTTGGATTCAATGTTGTTTCCAGATAACTAGGCTTTGAATCAATGAGGATATTGCACATATACAGGTGCAGCGAGGTTATTTATGACCTTCGGTTATAGACGAGCCATATTCACGTTGTGATGACTAGTTTTGTCCTTTGAAGATGCCCTTCGAGATTCAAGACCATGGAAACACTAGGTGATCATTTAAAACTACACTCTAAAAAAAAATTGATGTAATTTTACGTTTATAATAAATGGCAACTTGATGCCATTTATAATAAGGGTAAAATTACGTTCAAGTCTTAAAAATAATATTTACGTCCTTTGTTGTAAATCATAAATACACTAGAATTTGTAAAAATACTACGAAAACTGTGCAAATTTCACCCAGAGTCGTAGATAAATTGTTGGAAAATTAATATTTCGTGTGTGAATTTACAAATTAATTCGAAAACTTGACTTGCAAAAATACGATTGTGTAGTGTAAAGAACTATGATGTGGCTTGCTTGATTGACGGCTTAAGCTATAGGGGGCGCCAATTAACCTGCCGTTGGACGACGTCTCGTTTTTGAATTGTATGGCATCTTCGATTGTATATTCATTCTGTAATGTTGTCGTTCGAGCTAAAGTCCGGGTTCGGATGTAATGACGTCATTGATAAGATGTTTTATCGACAAGATCAAATCCACTTCATTAGGCATATGCGATAGAACTTTATGTGTGGCATTCTGTTTTGTATATATATTGTAAGTCTTTGTTGTAACAGTACTAGCGAATTACAGATATTTGTGAATCGAAATGTTTTCTAAATTTTTCTTGTTATATACATTTTTACTTCTAATATATGTGAAATTACATTCTTTTTACGTAACAAGTTGTAAATATACGTACCTGTGTGAATTCATTACACTACGCAGTGGAATATATTACATCCATTGTAATTTTACACAATTGAGTTGTAAAGAAAGAACATAAGGCTTAATTCTACATATTTCTATGAAAAATAATTTTGGTACATCTTTTTGGAGTAAATTTTCATATTTATCGTAAATCTAAGCAAAAATGGACACAAAATTACATTTATTTTAATATTAATTTTACGACTATCAATTTCTATTTTTTAGAGTGTAACTGAGCCAGAATTCTAACAGATGCTCTAGAAATTTCTATGTTTGAGATGGATGATGGTGGGTCAATGGTGACAAAGCTCTCTATAATGTAATACTTAACGTTTGCTCGGATTAATAAGGAAAGGAGCTGATTCATACTAGCCAGACCATTGCGTATAATTTCTATTTTGAACAACGAATGTGATTAAAGCATCCAACTGTTGTTACTCGGCAAGATTTTATCAAGAAAAAGCCCTTAACTTATCGTTTCTCATCGCTTTCTAATAAAAAGAACCAAACTGTCCAAAATATGTGGAAAATGTTCCGAAAATCTTGGTAATAATGAAATGAGTTTACGTCATAGGAGACCCGGTTTCTCAGAATTGCCTTCAGAAGTATTACATCTAATGCATTGTTTTTCTCAGCTCTGAACGATAGGGGAAACGGTTATGGGTGGTGAGATGACGTCTAGATACCCAGATTACCACAGATACAGAAGGCATTATTGGTATACAATCCTGATTCGTATAATCATTATTCGTGTAATCCTGATGTCAGGTATCATTCTCAGTAGTTGGATGGTATACTTAATGTCGAATCGTTATGTTAAAAAGACAAAACTCGAACGAATAATATCTACACTAAGAGTGTTAGGGTAGGTTAACTTTAGTGGCTGCTTCAGCTTTTCCCATGACGACCGAGTGGCCAAAAACTAAGACTATCTGAATGTTGAAATGCTCACTCATCTCATTTAGAGACGAGCGGCGACCCAACGTCACTCTAGACGTCAGAGAAACAGAGTCCAGAACTTGATTACCGCCTGACTGATGACATAAATTGCGATATCAGTCGAGGATACCAGATTATGTCTCAACCAGTTCAGGACCTCCTCAATCGCTATAATATTTGCTTGGTACACGATGGAGTGATCAGAGAGACGAACTGCTATATCTACTTCTAATTTATCACAGAAGACTCCAGCTCTTACTTTACCGTGTAGCTTGGAGCCATCCGAAAGAACTGCAATGCTTCCGACTCCGCAGATGGCCCGCTCCACCAAGAAACCCTTGAGAGGCAGGTAGTTCGGAACCTTTTATCGAAGCATAAAGTCGGTGTAACTTAGTCTGGATTCGCCAGTTTTTTCCCCAGCAATCTAACTATCGTCGAGTGTCCTGTCTGAAGACAGTTTCACTGAGATATGGCTGATAGTCGAGCGGCCGTTATTGCTGCCATCTGCAAACCATAAATGTTCACGGGGAGAAGGTGAAACATAACCTCCAAGGCACTTGTAGGTGATGTCATCAGCAGTTACTTTATCAAAAGCTGGCTACCATACGATCACCTCATACATAAGTACAGGTCTTACTACGGAAGTGAATAGCCAGTGTACCAGCTCCGGCTTCAGACCCCACCTCTTTCCGATGGCGGTTCTACACAAGTACAATGCTATATTGGCCTTGTTTACCCTTTCCAGAATATTGGACTTCCAGCTAAGCTTACTGTCCAAGATTACGCCTAGAAATCTTGCCTTGCCAGGAAAAGCTAATCTCTTGCCATTTAAGAGAGGTTGATGTACTATCGGGCTTTAATATTTCCTAGTAAATAGGACCAGTTCAATTTTGGACAAGCTAATTGCCAGTCCACATATGATGGCCCAACTCGTAATGATTAGGAGGGCATTTTGGAACACCTCCATCACCGTACTTAAAAATTTACCAATACGACAGCTATCTAGCCTAATGCCTCTTAGAGCAACCCATTGATTGCTATGCTCCATAGGAGAGGAGACAGGACATCTCCCTGCAGGGTTCCCTTAGTCACCCGCCTCCTGAATGTGAATTCCCTAGCTCCGAGTTAACCATCCTGCACCCAAGCATGTGATTGATTAAGCCACTTACAGGATATCCCACCTCTAGGAACGACAATCACTCCATAATTGCCTCCGCCTTTACATTGTTAAAGGCGCTCTCAATATCAAGGAATGCCACCGCAGACAAAATTCTTGCGAGAATTATGATTTCCCAATTATAATTACTAGGGCATGCAGAGCTGTGTCCATACAGATCTCCCTTTATACTAGGAGTGTTAGTAATGATACAACGTTACCGACCGAAGCAGTTTTGCTAGAGAAGTTCTCACGGAGCAGTTTTGCTCTAGTGTCTCCCGCCCTTTTTCAGAAATTCCATAGACCTTGTATACCACCCGTACCTGAGTGTTAATTGGTACCTATTAGTTACTTGCCATTTTTTTCAATCTATCAACATTATGGATTCTGCAAGTTATATGCTTGTCCTTTACTTGTCAACATTCAGTACTCAAATCGTTGGAGCATAATCCTTATAATTTCGAATTAGTCGTTGACGTTCAGGAACACTTTTGTTCAACAGATTTCAATAGATGAAATGCATACTACCCCTTTTTGAACGCATATCGGGCCTTAAGCCGTAAGACGAAGAGATATTTGGAAGCGAAAATTTTATACTACCAGTGGCAGATGTGTCGAATAAAAATTCCGATTTAAAAACCAAAAAAAACAAAATACCAACAGGATGCTCAACCAGTTGATCCGAAGACAAGACTAGAAAATGTGGGATTTATACAGAGATATATCAAAGGCCAGAGACGTGTTTTGGAATTGCAGCGAGGCCAGCAGTGCGTGCAGCGTGATATGAATCAGATAATTGGCATATATACAAAAATGTCCATGTCATAACCGCAGACAATGGCCATAAGAGACTAGAGTACTTCGACTTTGAGGCATTGACAGAGTGGTACATATAGATGGCAATTGAAATTAGTACATAAAATGGAGTATAGCTTCACCGAAATTTTTCAAACGACTGATAGACCAAACACATAAAACAAACTCACAGATTCAACACAATTTATTAGACCTATCTCACACATTCCTTAGTAAGTTTTAGGGCTTGATGCAATTGCTAGATGATTTTGTCAACAGATTGAAGAGAGCTGGTAATAATTTACTCTCTTGCTGAAATTCAAAAGACTCCATCAAAGAATCCATTTCCGAGCACTACATAGTGAAACGGCCTTTCAATATCCAAGAATACCGACAAAACAACAATTTCCAAAAGGACCTTAACTATGGTCTGTTTGGGTCAAGGTCTCCTTTGAGCATCGGAGTCACTCTGCATCTAGCTTTTCGGTATATGTACCATAATCTCTGTCTGATTACAGTGCCGAGCAAAGTATCCTTTTTGGATGCAATGGACAGTTAAATCATTCTATAACTCATTCTATTTATCCCTGGGTTCGTAGATTTTGAGGTGTCCAAGAGTCTCATAGGTTGAGTACATGAAACCCTACACACATTTCATTTACTGTTTCTCTAACATTTCCAACTAACATACTTGCATTAATATTACAAAAATTGTTCTTAATATCTGTCATCATTTGTATGATCTGATCTTCCTTTTCGGTAGCTTCTAGCACACGTTTTTTTATGTAAGATCTCAAAATTGGGGAGGGTACATGATATGCATTGAAGAGCTTGATGTAAGCCTGCATAGAAATGTCACTGGCACAGAGCTTAGTGGCAATAGCTAATAGTTTTGTATGAGAGCTTGAAGGACTGACGAGGAGAAGCGTTTCGTTTGAACAGTGACCGAAATTCTAGAAGAGCATGCTGTTTTGTCGGTATTCTCTCTTCTGACTTTGAAAATCTATGGTAGGATTATGCAAATTCTCAACAGAAGGAAACGATATTCATTTCAAGTCGATATGGATATTCCTCTGAGACCTTATAGTGAGCTTAACGGTAAAAATTCGTGCGCCATGAACCAGGATGTCGAGTTCATTAGCGTTCAGTTCTTGCTATTTCGACGTAGATAATGAGATGTATTCTACCATCAATCAGTCTACCTACAAACAGTCTACCATCAATCATTACCCTCAGATATTTAATTTCCGGTTGGTTGACTATATGTTTTGGACACCTCTAAAGTAACCCTATCCAATAAGGTGTGCTTCTGTGTGAATGAAAATGTTCATCAGATGTTCACCATTGTTAAGTGTGTTGTCCACTTTTATTGGTGCAAATATATCAGAAACTATAGGATGAGATAGAAAAGTGCAATCCAAGGTGCAACTTTTTATTTTTTCTGCGATGGAATACTGGGATAACTTCACATGCTTATAAGGGTTGGCTCTTGAACGTCCATTTATCTCTGACTATATTAGATTGTTTACATATATTGTTAGTTATGGTCCAAGGTGCCATCTCTGACACTAAGGTCTGTAAAAACTCTTCTCATGGCTTTATACGAATAGCTTATAGCAAAGGTAAGAACCGAACTACTAGCGGTTCACTAGCGGCTACTAGCGGTTGGCCGATTGGAATGCGACTAATTTATGTATCGAGATCAATCGAGGATAAGTTAATTTTTTTGACGACTTTTACAGGCCATTGTTGGCCCTTACGGTGTCAACACTTGGACGCCATCGGTTTTGATCGCGAGCCAGCTCTTAATACTGTTGCAAGCAACGAAGAGATGCCAGATCGATCTCAATGCCATGGAGTCACAGTCGCCGATAGCGACCTCTTTGCCTGAAGGCTCTCTCTTCAAATATCACTATATACTCGCTGTGCTTTGATTTCATGCACGATATCAGGAATTTGCACTAAATACCTAATTTCGTGGTTGAACAGAACTAGGTATGTGCCATCAACGTCGAGTTTTGGACCCTATATCACACAGCCATTTATATCCTTATTCTGTGTACAATTTCAGCTTATCCGTATTTGCAAGATATTTTGATTTTAGAAGTGGACGTAGCGGATATAAAGTCCGATTGCCAGCGGCAAGGCGAACATTGATATCCTCCCCTACATTGTTATCGTGAGTTATGAGAGATACTTGAATCTCATCATTACTTCAAACGGTTACCACTACTGAAATCATTTGCGTCTTGGCCTCGAAAACCAGACATCAGATATTTGGTTTTGGACAGATTGATTTTGAGACTAATGGAAGCTGAACACTGGTCCAGTGAATCAAGTATACTTTCACTTCATTGCCATTTAATAAAATCCCAAAGTGCTATTGACTTGCACGAAAATGTCCATCGTAACTTTGCTGTGACCAGATAATGGTCACTGCCTACGAATTATCACATCTTGGACTATCCGACTTCGCTCTTTTGAAATCAACACATGGTCAATATGGCTTCGGGATGTTTAACGTGGATGTGTCCATGTTTCCACTTGCCACTTTGAGATCATGAGCGATCGCAAAGTACATCATTCTCTCTTCATTTTCGGTTGCTGTTTCGTGTCGGGAGTATGAACCTATGTCAATAAAGTCACCAATCTGACAACGTGCTCAGGTATAGAGCCCATCAGATCAGTCAAAGGCAATTGACAGGTTGGCTAATCTCATGTGCAAGTGAAGCTCACACATTCGATTATCGACTGCTTGGAAGTCCAAGACTGCCTTATAACCTGAGGCCCAATGAGAAATCTTACACCAAGGTTTTCGAGGTCATCTCCACTGTGTAGCAATGTACAGCCTTGGGACACATGGTATCCACTTTTAGGCAATTTTTAACATTTGCTGTTTTTTGCGGATGCGGGCCGTCAGCCCGACGATACAACCAGATTTAGTCACCTCCTGTGACGAGAAGCTCTGGATACTGTGGTGGTTTTAACACAGAGATAAGTTTATTAGGTCCATTAAATCTGCTATATATGTGTGCGGTAAGCTTCAAGGTGATTGTTTATGATTCAAAAGCAATTCGAATGTTTGTGTGCTATAATGACCCATACTACGTCATTAAATCAACTACCATCATCTAAAGCTGTCTATTCCCAAAGCTTAATTGGTATAATAGCTGCAACCATCATTCCCATCTCATCTCCACGATACATAAAACTAAAACATTATCTTCGTGTATTGATTAGTACACAGTACATCTAGGTATGATTGTACGCAGCCAGACTCATACATGGCATGTACCATATATAAATATAAGACAATGTGTACACAAAACATCAAAATATCCAGTTACCACCAAGGTTTATATTTACCAAATATTCCGAAAAATATTCAATTTCGTCTCCCGGAAAAGTCTTTCCTATATAATCGTAGCTATCGCCTAGCTGTATAGTCTGTGATGATTCTCATCTTTAACTAACAAAATTCTATTTTATCTACATAATGTTGTAAAAATAAATCAATAGACAAACGAACCAACGATAATAATCATGATGCTGACGATGATGATGATGATGGTGTGAGGATGGGTGTGGATTTGAGAACACAAAAAATTGACTGATATGAAAATGTAATCTTTGAAACGTCTTAATACATTTAAGATATAACTCAATTATGGGGTTAATCAATTTTGATAAAATATTTAATTTAATTTCTTATGCATGTGGTTCTCGGGTATATACATAGACACGGTTGAAGATGCAACAACATCTTATACCCACAATCGATCGAGGCTGAAACTGTTTCACTTTCTTTTTACGATTCGAACGTGTACATCAGCATTACAAAAATATATATTACGAGTGAAAATGTGTTTATCGTGCCAGACTGTATATATAGTTGGTCACGGTGTATACAATGATATAGTGTTAATGAAACACCGCCGCCGATGAAAGTCGAACGTGATAGAGTGTATTGCAAGGAGAAACGTTAATGCTTTATCAGTGGATGTGATACGAATGCACATCATACACTATTATCATCATACAGCAGCTGCGATACTTATTTAAGGAGTGAGCATGACTTTGAATATATCTTATAGCCAATTTTAGCTTGCCTTGGTATGTATCTGATGGTACAATACCGTTTTACCACATGGATATCAAAAGATCATAAAAATACGGCTACAAGATATCATGGTCGATAGTAAACTCTATTTGGATCTGTAATGCCCCTAGAGAAGAGAAACATCACCCGAGGATGCTGTTAAAGTTAGCCAAAAGTTTCCAGCCGAAAAAATAAAAATATCGATTTGTTATTCCAGCCGAAAGTAAACCATGTTGGGTCCAGTTTCATGTGGGAAGCCGGGAAAATTCGATTAATTTACTTTAGAAGGACTACTACGCGTTCAATGAATCGAATTTTTATGGATTTCCCACATGAAACTTGACCCAAAATTTTTTACTTTCGGCTGGAAACTTTTGGCTAACTTTAACAGCATCACGGAGGACTCCAATCAGTTGCAATATAATATTCATTCAGCTTATGAGAATAGTATAGTTGCCTTGTTGAGTTAAACAGTTGGGATGAAGTACTCGACGATTTGAAAATGAAGACCGTCTAATGGAGGATCAGCAAGGCTTTAAATATTACTCTCAAGGAATTATACAAATATAATAAGCCCCCTTTAAAAGGTGAACGAAAACTTAACTTCCTGAGAACCAAAGGCGTACTCACGAAAATTGTTTGACCCCCCAATGGTATTAAAAAAAAAATTAAAGAAGGCGTAAATTATTCCAGAACTCAACAATGCTACTAGAGCCCACGGTGCAACCCACATACACATACAGATTAAAAACACCCAATCGTGATTGATGTTTCGTCACCACCACGGGAATCGAACCACCCGAGACCCTCGAATGACAGAGCAAGCACACTACTTTCTCTGCCACGAGAGCGACCCAATGGTATTTAACCTGCTTTACTTTAAAGGAAAGGGTGGATGATTTCAAGTCATACAACCAATTATATGTAGTCTTATCAACTTTTACTCTATGGTTCTGTTTGTGAATCTTCTTCAGAACCGCTTTAATCACTCTCGTTTCTAGAATTGAGAGCCCTCCAAGGAGGCGTTTTATTTCCATAACTATGAGTTTTGGTCATTAACCTTACAGTCATTAGCCATGGGTTTGATGCTTAGGCATATGCGAATGGTTTGATTAGCTATTGTTACTTGAAAGGCCCCTTGTTCTGAATGACTCAACGGTTCTTCAAGAAGAACAAATATTAAGAAGTAATTCTAGATCATACATCAGCAGTGATACTGATTTAAGTAGTGAGCATCTCTGTGAATATCTCATAAGCAATTTTAGCTTGCCAATTTTAGCGCAATGCTGGTTCATCACATGTGACCCGATAGGAGTTTCACGGTTTGGACGGAGTACTTAACGTTCTTAAGAAAAAATGAGTATGACCGAGAAGTGGAGGATTATTGAGGGCTACACGTGGAACTGTTAGTGAGGGAATCGATGAACTACTACTCATAGCCACCACACTTTAAAATGTACTCTCAATGAATTATACAAATAAAATAGCCCCCCTTTAAAAGGTGGATGAAAACTTGACTTACTGAGAACCAGAGACGTACGAACGGAAATTTTTGGAGCGATGGCATTTATGCTGCTGCAAGACATTGTTTATTATTCGTATCCTTAGAGTCAACTATATATACCTTTACTAATTGTATCCTTTAAAGGAGAAAGCGGAGGAGGCCTTTAATACCCAACTCAAGGCATAAAGTTCTGTCTGTGGCTCCACTTCAGAATGGGTTTAATCAGTCTCGTTTTAAGAATTGAGAGTTCAATTCTCTTTCTGTGCCTTTATTGACACTGAAAAAAAATTTGATGACTGCCTCTTACGCCTGCATTGGTAGAGAAGTTGAGGAAAACTGCAGTTACAATTAAGGCAATGAAGAAATGTCCTCCAAGGAGTCGTTTTAAATTCATAACTATGTCTTTTACCCATTAACCATAGTCATTAGCCGTATGGATTTGATGTTCAGGGCTATGATTTCATTAGCTTAGAACTGATTTGATTAGATCTAAAACAATGCTAGTGCCAACTTGTTACTTGAAGGGTCCTTGTTCTGAATGACTCAACGGTTCTACAAGAAGGTCAATTAATAGATCATACAGCAGCAGGAGCACTTATTAATGAAGCATCACTGTTTCATCACATGTCTATCATATTTGATCTAGAGATCATAAAAGTATCCTCTAAAATGAAAGGAGTCTATCAAAAGGATTCCATGCCAAAGATAGAGTTCTGGAGATGCAGAAATATAGGCAAACGAAGCGATTAACGCGATTTAAGAGAGTTACTCGAGAAACTTTTAGTGAGGAAATCAATGAACTACCCATACCCGCTACACTTTAAAAAATATTCTCAAAGAATCATACAAAGAAAATAAGGATCCTTTAAAAGGAGGATGAAAATTGAACTTACTGAGAATGAAAGACCGCTGTACTACAGCAAAGTATAGAAGATAATCTTTATTAATATATTCTTAGAAGATAAACCTTTGATTTATACATCGAAAGTAGAGCAAGTTGGTTGTATCCTTTTAACGAAAGGGTGCAGAGTGCCTCATACCCAACTCAGGTCATAAACATCAATTAGCCTTATCCATTTCCTCTTGATGGTTATGTAGAATGTGATAGATTAGTATATTAGAAGTTAGGTTCTCTCTGTGGATCCACTTTGTAACGGCTTTAAGCAGTGTCGTTTCTAGGATTGGTCAATTTCGATTAATACATTTCGACGACTTCTTTGATAGAATAGTTGTAGAACAAAACGGCAATATAGGGATTCATTTCATGCAGTTATCATAAAGACCACATCGGTCATTAACGGCAATAAATTTGATGTCCAGGGTTATGCTCAGGGCCTGAGTTTTGAATTGAAACAAAATATTATATTTAAACATTATCAGACCCATGAACAACTATGTCGCCTTGGTATAGTAGTTAAGGACTAAGATGAAAAATGCGCTTACAATAAAATTTACTCAATAAAGTACAAGCCATAGCTTGAATTGGAGGCCTTGTTACGCCTGTCTCCACTCCATATGTATATTAAAAAGGACCCTCACTACCTTGACATCAATCAAGAAGCAATTTCCAGAACAACTACCCACTGACACGTTTTGATTCTTTTTCCGACCAAAATTGAAATTAGGAGTATTCGGTTTTCATTGTTATAGTATGTAATGTTTGCAAACCCGTCCAGGTGGTACTGGGTTTGAATCCTGATAGGGGCCGGATGCAAAAGGGAATTTTCACCAAGAGATTACGATCTGTGGTGTGAATGAACACAACTATAACCCCCCTGTTGGAGTGCAAAACTCTGGGTCGACCCATCTTCCATGTCAGCACTATAGGTTATGTAATGTGCAGATGGTTAAGAAAATCGGACGTATCGCTTTACGTCCTCGATTTGTCTGTTATAGCGGAAAAGTAAGGACATAAATAAGAGAACCACGAACAGGTAGGGAGTGCCTTGAGCCCCAAAAACAGATTAGAGATTTAAAAAAAAATTGTTTTCAAGAAGTTGCAGTTTAAGCCTTCGTTGCTCCGCTCACCTTTGTAACGTGCCACACTCACTATAGCGGTAGCTTTGGTAGACAAAAGTAAAAAAAACACAAATTGGGCGCCAGTCTACCGGCACGTAATGTCCCCAGCTTAGCTCTATGAGCAGGTTGACTCGGTAGGGGGGATTACCTGGTATGGAAATTAAAGCTACCACTAGGACGACCAATACAATGCAATGAGGCTGAGATACCAATTTACGAGGGGGAAGCAAATGAAAATTTGTAAATGTGACAAAAAGAAAATACAAAAAAAAAATGTGGAAGAAAGGATGACTCACCGTTTTCTTTGCTGGTCGTGATCCACATGTGTCGTCGGCCACACCGCAACACTGGTACCGCTACTCCTGTGCTTTTTATCACCGTTCACCACGCGCCTATCTCCAACGATCACGCGTGCATCTTGGTTGACACTTTTTTTTGGATCACTCGCTTATTATTTTCACCAGCTTGCGTTTTTACAGTTTTCAAAATTTTTTTTTTTATTATTTTTTTTTTCACTTCCAGTTAATTTTTACTTGATTCACAAAACAAGTTCGATGCAATAAAATGTTTATTTTTTTATAACAGGGGAACCTCGAGCTGTGACTCATCAAGCACAGAAAAGAATGCCGACACATACACCACAAACAAAACGCACAATAATCAACAATATAATTACAGTATCTTTTTTTTTTTATATTATATTTAAGATAATGTTTAACAATACTTATAATTAATAATTATTTTTTTTTTTATTTTAAAGTTAGGCCATCTAACTTACGCCAAAACTTTAATATTTCTCTTTTATTTGTTTTTTTACGGTGACTTCTTTTTTATCTCCGGTTTCCTTGTCCACGTCCACCTCTTGAATGCCCAGCTTCTTTTTTTCATCTTTCCACGTCATCGAAATTTCCCATCGACGTGGTGGAATTCCCTCGCCATGCTGCCATCTATCTACCATAGTATACTTTTGACGGTGTCTCCATCTATGTTCCAATAGACTCTCGTTGTCGGTGAGTTCATGTAATAAATTAATACAATTAATTTGCCGATCTTAGGACAAAAACGAAAATGACAGAACAACAGTGAGTCTTACTGGAACGGTTTACAATTAAAGTGGAGTAGGGATGTAAACTAAATGGATGGAATAAAAATAATATTGAGTATTAGACTCAACACTCGTTACTCATATTAGTCCATCCCAGAGGCAGCCTCACTCCCACCTGCCGAATTGAGTGTTTGTGTATTTCTTTGTGCCACTACCGTGTGGAATGCTACAATACACCCCATGTGAAACAACGAAAATTTTTGTTATTTTTGTTAAAATCAAAGAGATAGAAAAATTATTCGCGGAGTGTACAACCAATTTCAAGCTATGTACTCAGAGAAACTAATGATACGATGGACTTGATTCTTCATGCGAACATCATTACCACTTTTAAAATTTAAATATTGATATTGTGCACCCGACTCTAAATTCATTGACTCATTCATTCAACTCATTTTCACTGTGAAATTTCCTTAGATCATTGGCATGAAATTTCCCTATTTTCCGTCCGTTCATGTTTTGAAGTTCGTACGTATTGTTACCGATTTTCCTCACTACCCGGCATTTTTCAAACAGAGAGTCTAATTTACTATTGTAGCCATCAATGGCTTTCGATTGCTTGAAGTTTTTTTTGAGCACAATCTCACCTTCAACAAATTGAATGGGACGTGTTCGTAAATTATATCGCCTGGTGTTTTGAGCATATGCCTTGTGCAAATTTTCTTCAACCTTTTTATGGATGCTCTTCATAAGTTGTTCGTGCTCTTCTTGACTTTGACACCTTTTCTCATCCTTCATGTCGGTATTCCGCGCGCCAGAAACCTCCATGTTTCTACCAAAGTTGATGAAAAATGGCGTGTATCGTGAAGATTCATGCACAGCTGTTCTTAATGCACAAGCTATTTGACAGATATTTTCGTCCCAGACGCGTTGATCATCTTCGATATAACTGCGTATCGCTGATAGTACACTTCTATTAACTCTCTCTGCTGGATTTGCCTGAGGGTGGTAATACGCGTTCAACCAATGGTTTACTTGGTATCTTTGTACAAAATCTCGGAATTTCTTTGAAGTAAATTGGCTGCCATTATCTGAGATCAAGGTAGACGGCACTCCAAATACTAGGAAAACGCTTTCCTCCAAGTATTGCGTCAGTGAAACCGCCTCAGCCCTTCGAACAGGTTTTAGCAAAACGAACTTACTGAAAACATCAATTACCACTAATAGGTACTTATTTCCGACTTTAGAACGAGGATACGGCCCCATGTAATCGATGGCTATCATTTCCCAAGGTTGTGTTGGTACGCGTGGCTCACCCATTGGTACCCTCGAGATCTCACACTTCGGTTTGTTAAGCTGGCATTTTTCACAAACCTTGACATAATTCCGCACATCACCAGCCATCTTTGGCCAATAATACCTCTCCTGAAGTCTTCTGAGCGTTTTGAAAAACCCAAGGTGTGCAGCTAACGTGCTATCGTGATTGTCGTACAATATCTTCATTCTGCTAGGTTCTGGAACGTATAGCTTCCAATCCCAGCTATATGCACCATCACCTTCGACAGTTTGACAATATTTGTACAACTTCCCATTATGAATTCGAAAGTTCGGATACTTATCTGGAAAATTCAAAACATTGTTTTTGACCTTCAGATATGCGGGGTCATCTTGCATCTCTGTCTCAACTTGAATGCACTCTACAGCACGAGACAATGCATCAGGCACTACATTCAATTTTCCTTTTCGGTGCTGGAGTTCAAAGTCATACCCTTGAAGACGCATTGACCAACGAGCCAACCGAGAAGCGGGATCCTTCAGATTCCTCAGCCATATCAGAGAGGCGCAGTCTGTAATCACTTTAAATTTAACTCCATCAATGTAAGGTCTGAACTTCTCGATAGCCAACACTACGGCCAAACATTCACGTTCTGTGGCCGGATATTTTCTTTGCGTTGATGTCAGTTTTTGACTCATATAAGCAATTACTCTCTCGCTGTCATCCACTTCTTGTGTCAACACAGCGCCTATTCCCGTATCCGATGCATCAGTTTGAATGGTGAATGGTTTTCCAAAGTCGGGATTTACTAGAATTGGAGCGGACACCAGTAACGTCTTTAATTGAGCGAAAGCTATGTGAGCGTCAGAAGTCCATTCAAATTTCTTGTTGTTAGTTTTTTTTTAAAAGGTTGGTGATTGGTGCTATTACAGTCGAAAAATCGGGGATAAACCGTCTATACCAACCAGCCATCCCAATGAGTCTACGAGCGTCTTTAATCGATTTGGGGGTTGCAAAGTTAAGTATGCCGGTAATTTTCTCGGGGTCGATCCTTAATCCGTGCTCGTCTAAGATGTATCCAAGGTATTTGATCTCCTTGAGACAAAGCGTGACTTCTCTAAACTGATCGTGAGATTAGCCTTTCGCAACCGTTTGGCTACCTCTTCCAGTAGTGTCATGTGCTCTTCAAACGTTTGCGACATCACGATTATGTCATCAAGATAAACAAATACTCTCGGTTCCAGATCTACTCCAAGAACCTTGTCCATCAATCGGCAAAGAGTTTGACTCGCATTGCACAGTCCAAACGGCATTCGTTTGTACTGGAAGAGTCCTCTTCCAGGCACAATGAAAGCCGTTTTAGATCGACTACTAGTCTCTAACTCGATTTGCCAAAAAGCGTCACTTAAATCCAAACTGGACAAGTATCTCGTACCGGATAACTGCCCTAAAATTCGATTTATATATGGCAAAGGGTAGCTGTCTTTTAATGTAACTTCATTTAGTTTTCGTGCATCTAGACAGAATCTTGTCTTTCCTGATGGTTTTGGCACGCAAACAATAGGGTGTGCCCACTCAGTTGGACCGGCCTCTTCTACCACTCCCAACTTTATCATACGATCCAATTCGGCATTCATGTCTTTCTGGACGTATGGAGAGATAGGTCGAGCCCTCATTTTAACCGGTCTAGCATCACCTGTGTCAATGTAGTGTTTAGTCAGACTTGTGCATCCAAGTTTATCTGGTTGAGTTATCAGAAAAGAATTCATCACTTGTTTCAGTTTTATTTTCTGTAAATCCTCCAATTGATGTTGAATATCCATGTCTTCATTTGTGACCACATTAACACAACTAACACTAGGCAGATCTTTAGCCTCAACTGATGGCCAGATGCGGAAAGCTTCCCAAAAGTCAATTCCACAGATCAGGTCCCTAGGAATGGATGGGATCACTAAAGACCTAATCACCTCACATCTTTTTTCGACTATAAAAGGTATGTCTACTGCATGCTTAACAAGATGTATTGTGCCATCTGCAGTTTTAATGCGGGAATCAATGGGTATTAGTTCTAAACCAAAACGCTTCAACCTCACGTAAATGTCGAAACCACCAAGTATGGTGCAACTAGCTCCTGAATCCAACAAACCAGTCACCTCAAAACCCAAAATCTCAACCTCTATGTGGGGTCGATTATCGCCTTCTATATTGATTACACATTCAATCGTTTCGGGTGTACTATATTGTGGTCCATTGCTGTTTTCACCATTTTCACTGCCGTTCACTATAAATAGACCTCGAGATTTCTCAACTAAACCATTTTTGTTGACCTGTGAAGAATGAATATTTTTATTTCGATAAGTAACTTTGTCTGCGTTCGTCATAATTCTATTTTGTCGCTTGTCTTTGTAATTAGCATCATGATGTCTTATTTTGCTTCTGATATCTGAGTTTCCTTCCGTTTGCACTTCTGCGTTTTTGAATTTTGGGATCTTTTGCGTTGTACCTGGGATTAGGCGATCCTTTACTGTCCCAGATTGGAGTTTTCCGGCCGATTACAAGAATTCTGCGTGGGTCTCTCAACATCGTTGAACAGACCTCCGCCCCGATGGTTCTTAGGACACTGATCTGCTCGAACCCCATCTCTTCCACAGCACCAGCAATATATCCTATCCCGTGGCTGTGCGCAATCAAAATGACGGTGGCCTTGTTGCAGACAATTCCAGCATTTTACCTTCGAATTATCGTTCCTGTCCGACTGTCGTTGTCTGTTGAATCGACTTTGCCAAATTCTTTCTGGTTGGACCCCTTCGACAGCATCAATGTTTCTCACCTCATTCCTTCGGTATAACAATCTTTGTGAGGAAACAACAGGCTTTGATCTTAAAGGTGGTTGGCTTTGACACTGTTGTCTTGTATCCATCAATCGAGCTTCATCCATATTTCGACACAACCTCTCCAACTGAGTAACGCTTGAAACATCCGCAACGGTTAGTTGCAATCGATAGTGTGGTAACATATTACGTTGAAGTATGTATACCTTGTATCCTTCATCCAGTGGTGGGAAAATTTTGGAAAACAATTTCATCATATGCATTAAGTAGTCTGCAATCGGTTCGTCTTTAAACTGCATCCTTTCCAACATTTCCTCTCGTGCCATATAATCATGGTTTTTGGAAAGAAAACGCAATTTTAGTCCCGTGACCAAATCTTCCCAACTGTTGATGGCGCTGGCGTTGACTTCGTACCACTCCAGTGCGATTCCTTCCAGAAGTTTAAAAATTCCTCTATGTACGTCTGCCAATGCCACGTCATCTGCAGCAGCGTATAGTGTGAGCTTTCGCAGAAAATCTGACAGTGATAAAGGACCATTTCCAGAGAATCTAACTGGCCATTTCTCCATTGGCACTCTGCGTCTTTCGATGAACTTCGGCGGTCGGGATTCCTCTGTTATTTGCGGTTTATGTTCATTTAATCGCTGTCCCAATTCATTGGCGTCATGTATACGATAATTATCGAACATCCGATTTAATTCTCTATCGTCGCTTTCCGTAACTATCGATAACTTTGGTTGTTCTAGATGCAATGAGGACTCTTCAAACCCTTTGCTTGTGGATTTGTTCATAAGTGCAGTCTGTTCTTCTTGCGCCCTCTCCGGAATTAGGTGCCTAGCCTCTTGCGGTGAAGTTATCTTTCTTCCTCTGCCTCTACCCATTGAAGGTCTTCCTGCGTCATTACTAGCCCTGGGTGTAGTCATTAAAGAATATCGCTGTTGTGATGGATTTGACGCACTCTCTTCCGTAGACATTCTCAAAGCTCTTTTAATTCCTCGGACTGCACCATACAATATCGAATCGGTTTCTTCGCTCTCCCCTGCAGCTCTGAAAGCTCTATCCTGGTAATGTCGAATCCTGGACTTGATGTTGCTTTGTAATGTTTCGTCACCCGCTTTAATAGCAGCCTTCAACTCTTTTTGCAAGTCCGCCAACATTTCGATTGCCATGTTGAATTCTTGTTCATCGCTCGCCAAATCCAAAGGTGGTTCCTTCTCTGCGTCCATCGCTTTTCTCAACGCTAGCACTTTTTGCCTGCCTGTCCCATTCATCACAATGTTTCTCAGTCTTAATTCATATGATAACTCGTTCACGCTTAGTGCTTCCAGGTTTAACGGAAAATCAAGAAGTTCTTCCATCATGAGCTTTATAGTATAAGCTAAAATAATACCTCACTAGTGTCAATTGGAAGTACTTGAGGGACTTGTTAGTTCGAGCTACAGATAATTTTTTTATTTATTTATTTATTTATTTTTTTTTTTTATTTTTAAACTTGCAAAATACTATGCGCTACAGAATATTGTACTCGTGAACCAATAACCATACATAAGAATTCAAATGCTCAATAAATAAATAAATATAATAAATAAATTAAATATTGTAAATAGTTGATCTAAATAAATTAACAGTTAAATAAGTTAAACAAAAAAATAAATAAATAACTTAATTAATGTACGAATACTCACCCGATACACAATCATGTGGATTAAAATATACCCGTAGCACTGTTCACTAATTCTTATAAACCAAAAATTCAAAATTTAATTTCAATTACCACGGATAATACTCGCATGAATATGTATGACAAAATTAACAGTTGCTCTAAACAAAGCTGCAACCCTCCAAAATTTTATAGCGACCGCGTGTATTGAAATTTTATTTTACACTCTTGAAAATTACGTAAATAAACGTAAATCGATCAAAACTCTGGCCCCACGTTGGGCGCCAAATTGTAACGTGCCACACACACTATAGCGGTAGCTTTGGTAGACAAAAGTAAAAAAAACACAAATTGGGCGCCAGTCTACCGGCACGTAATGTCCCCAGCTTAGCTCTATGAGCAGGTTGACTCGGTAGGGGGGATTACCTGGTATGGAAATTAAAGCTACCACTAGGACGACCAATACAATGCAATGAGGCTGAGATACCAATTTACGAGGGGGAAGCAAATGAAAATTTGTAAATGTGACAAAAAGAAAATTTTTTCACTTCCAGTTAATTTTTACTTGATTCACAAAACAAGTTCGATGCAATAAAATGTTTATTTTTTTATAACAGGGGAACCTCGAGCTGTGACTCATCAAGCACAGAAAAGAATGCCGACACATACACCACAAACAAAACGCACAATAATCAACAATATAATTACAGTATCTTTTTTTTTTTATATTATATTTAAGATAATGTTTAACAATACTTATAATTAATAATTATTTTTT
Organism: Tipula lateralis; assembly: GCA_963932295.1. NCBI lineage: Eukaryota > Metazoa > Arthropoda > Insecta > Diptera > Tipulidae > Tipula > Tipula lateralis. The sequence goes on from OZ010736.1 coordinate 146,301,031, forward strand.
TTTTTATTTTAAAGTTAGGCCATCTAACTTACGCCAAAACTTTAATATTTCTCTTTTATTTGTTTTTTTACGGTGACTTCTTTTTTATCTCCGGTTTCCTTGTCCACGTCCACCTCTTGAATGCCCAGCTTCTTTTTTTCATCTTTCCACGTCATCGAAATTTCCCATCGACGTGGTGGAATTCCCTCGCCATGCTGCCATCTATCTACCATAGTATACTTTTGACGGTGTCTCCATCTATGTTCCAATAGACTCTCGTTGTCGGTGAGTTCATGTAATAAATTAATACAATTAATTTGCCGATCTTAGGACAAAAACGAAAATGACAGAACAACAGTGAGTCTTACTGGAACGGTTTACAATTAAAGTGGAGTAGGGATGTAAACTAAATGGATGGAATAAAAATAATATTGAGTATTAGACTCAACACTCGTTACTCATATTAGTCCATCCCAGAGGCAGCCTCACTCCCACCTGCCGAATTGAGTGTTTGTGTATTTCTTTGTGCCACTACCGTGTGGAATGCTACACCTTTCAATCATTCTTCGTTTTATTTCCACATATAACGTACTTACATGTTGTTCGCAGATAACACATAATGTTCTGGTTGTTGAACAAAATTCCATCTAATCTCTAGCAACAAGTTTTCATAGTCATCAATCTGACATCATACTCTAGATCGATTATTTAGGTATGTGAGCTACTCGGTACTTATAGAAAGATGCATGAGTACGAAAAATAACTGTAGGGACTCGAAACACTTCGTTTAAATGGCATAGGTTTCCATCCTTTAATTTATACTTGTTTCTACCCATTTTCGCGGGTTGTAATACAAACCGACAACAGTTATGCGATTAACGATTATGTTGTAACTCTCAAATGGCAAAGTCTGTAGACTAATTAATTATGAAGTGCTATCTTTGGAGATTGTTCTACTTTGACTTATAATACATCGTAAGTGCTAATTTTGTTATCGAACCCACCATCGTCAGGTGGATTTAATCTATACATGCTTGAGTCTCGCATTGTAAAATTTTGTGAAAGGTTGACGATACGTCCATTTCGGTCAAAGTTTTCGGAGAACTCATATTAAAGAGGTGTGCTTTACTATGTTAGGGCTTCTGGTGATTGATGAACCTCTTATTAAACTGTATGTGTTTGGTTTCATCACTCAAAGCTATGCTGACTATCTGGTTCTGACAGTAACCAGAATGTCTTATCAGATTTAAGTCAGAATAAATTTATTTATCTAGATTTATTTATATTGACAAGACGCTGCCACTAAAAAGCCACTGCTATCATTTGGAACTGCCAAAAAGCTTTTGGTTACTCTTGGGAACTGTTACCCAAAATGATATCTTTCATTTATATAAGTGAGTGGTTCTACCTTGCGTCTATTGTTCAGATATCCAAATTCTTTCTGACCTTAAATCGGGCAATTTTATGAAATACAGTTGCTTCCTTAGCTGTCGATGATTGTATTTTGTACTGACAGTAAATTTGTTTTACACTTTCCTGAAACACCTTATAAGCAGCTCCAAACTGCCAATCGATTGTAATACATTTTAAATCTTCTCGGTCGCCAAGATAACGAGTACCTGTTCACTGTGACATTGAAGGAAACATATTTGATCTGTTTCGCCAAACTGAGTTTCATTTGTTTTTTAAAGGACCTAAACCTACTTATCCCCGACTGTTCAAATTGTTCAAAAAACGTATTATCAAATATTATTTAAAGATGATGTGGTCAGCTACCTCTCGTAAAGCAAAAAACTTTATCAACGAGTTTAATTCGAAGCTAACCAAGAATTCTGGTTTCTATAGTTACTGGCCATGGCCTTTTCAAAAGTGACTTACATATATTAAATGAATGTTGATGATAGTCTTCACTTCATATCTACTGTCTAGTTTGATGCCCTGATTTAAACTACTCCAGTAAAGATGCACAATGGGTGCGACATAGAGTCGAAATTTTGCCCCATGGGCGCTTTGTGATAGGGTTCAGCTATTTACACTACCCTCATTAGTCAAACATACAGTCATGTGAGGGTCACCTCAAAACATAATTTAAGGTTATGCTTTATCTACTTATATGAGTTTTAAATCATATTTTTATGTTACAAATTTATGTGTTTGGGTATGAATGACGCATATAGCTAACTCCCTTATCTTAACATCAATTAAAATTCTTTATTTTATTCATAGTTTGCTGATAGAAATTATATGTTCATTATACAAATGTAAACGTAATAAAATATTAAATTAAATTAAAATTTAAAGATCTCATCCTAATCGGGATTAAAATTTATACAAGCAGTATATGTATACCTGGTTTGTATTTTCCAGAATAATTGATAACGTTCCTCACGTTCACCACCCATAGTTTTATTTGTCTCGTCGACTGTCTATATATAGAGTTTTATCTGAAAGTATTTTTAAAGTAGGAGAAGGAGATGAGTATTCTGGACTGAAGGAGGTAAGGGCAGGAGGGTACTTGGATACTTCAATGGTTACATTAATGGTTCAATGGGGAAGTGATGAAGTGCGCCAGTGGACCAAGCGATGGAAAATCAAACTTAAGAATAAAATTTACCAATGTCAACTTTTCAAATAAACCATGGGTTAGTCCACCGACAATCAGCTTAAACGATGTGATGGTGCTGAACGAGAAACTTTATATGCTCTTTAGGATGTTAATCTTAAATGAATAGAGCGCATGTGAAGAAACTAGCTTGATCTTAAGTATAGACAATTCTACTGGCTAATTAGACGAAGGTCAAAATACTGATTTACAATCCTTTTCTAAAGCCGATCTGGCTATATGGCTTTAGGGTTGTACTAAGAACACTAACATCAAACTTAATACAAAACTTTCAGAGAATATAAAGGCAATGCATCCTGGTACACTCGCAACAGTGATTTGCATCGTGATTTGGAGATTCCGGAAAACACGAAATAAAAAGATTTGCAACGAAGCATGAATCAAGCCAAATGGAACATGTCAATGCGGAAACCTCTCGGCTACTGGATAATGAACAAATGGTTAGGAGGCTAAAAAGAACCAAACCATTCGAGCTCGTTATAGTATGTGAGCAACAACATACCAACGGACAGGCATTAGTGCATCGCTGGATCAACACTGCCCACATTATAGTTTAGTTTTTAAGAATTCAGATGTAAATTGATGATTAATCTGGAAAGACTATATAGTTTCAATAAAAAAAAATATATTTTACTCGTTAACGCAAAAAACCAAACGCTCATGACATATTTATCTAATTCAATTTGAGCGAGCGTGTGTGTAGCACACGATACAATAATCTCTCGTATAAATGATTTATCACACACATACACACACACACACACACACCCACCGTGTGTGGAACAAAAATTATTTTTCCACCCGAGTCATCCCATTTCCTTTACTACGAATTCTCTCGCTTTCAACATATCACTTGCTAAGTGGCATACGTATAGTGAGTAAAAGTTGGGAGAATGAGGTAGTTTGGGATAACTTAATTTGTGGAAAATTTGCGAGTTTTACGTTCGAAACTGGGTGAATAAATTATTTATTGTGCGTTCCTCAACACATAATGGTTCCATTAACGAATCGCGTGTGTGTGTGTGTATCCCGTAAGTAGCACCTATATGATCTAAATAAGAGGATAAACATATTATTTATTTAAATTGAAATTATTATCTGAACCTTAAGCCTGGTACACTCATACAGAAAACATTTATGTTTAACGATGATCTGGTTTCAATGTTCAATTTCCCGGAAGTACTGTTAACGTGGTATGAAACATAAAATAGCTTAAAGTTATGAGCTATTGATGAGTTCTCAGAATTAAACAAAATATATAAATTGTTATTTAGCACTGTAGATCCCATGGGTCCATAAAAGGTATGGGATGTTTTTTCTAGAAATCAAAATACACTCGTAGTGTTACACTCCACTCTCACGAAAGGTGTGTGCAGATAATTGGAAATGAAAAAGGTTTAGTCAATCAATCACGGTATTTGCTATATCATGGTTTCGGTCACAGTCTCAATTGGTACACTTAAGCTCCATATTCATCCAATACCTGTTTAACGTTATCCAACTAAGTGCTTTATAGTAATCTTGCATTATGATGACTCTTCATTCCTAATTGATACAAATTACTCACGTTTTGTTCTTTTACGTCCGATGAGCATATACCGTCTACTAGACTGGACCGTCTAACTCTGTTGAGTGCTTTTGCTTCGATTTCTACTATTAACTTGCCTAGTTCTTTTCGATGTTATGTCTTCCTTCTTTCCTTTTGCCTTGTGAGTTCCATACCACAAACCTTCTAGTTATGTTATGATATGCTTTCCTTAGCTTATGATCGATTCATCTCGTTATTTTCGGTTTTTAATTTTGGCCTCAATTACTGTTTGGTTCATTTGTCTAAGAAGCACAACAACTGTTATTTTTTGGGTCACTTCAGTATCCTTCTAAATCATTATGTAAGGGATGGGTCATTTAAAAGTTTAAATTTTGATAGGACCAATTCTATCTGGTTTGTCGGCATAACACTTGTTTTTAACGGTGCACCACAGAAAATAATCCAATGGTATTAAATTGCTTCTTGTCGGCCAACTGACATCACTATTTCCGCTAATTAAACGACCATGAAACGTTTGACGCAATAAATCGATTGTGGCATGAGATGTGTATGTGTGGCAAGTTGTACCATCCTGTTGACACCAAACATCGTTCACATCAATACCATGAAGAGCGGGCGCAAAACCATCGGTTATCATGGTGCGATAGGCCATTGAAAGTAATGGTTGCGCCGTCCTAATTTTCAAATAAATATTGGCCAATGATGCCTCCACTTCACAAGCCGCACCAAACAGTAACTCGTAATGGTTGCATTGGCTTCTGTAAGACCACTTGTGAGTTTTCTGTGCCCCAAATACAGCAATTTTGCTTATTAACATACCCATATCAAGATGAAAATGAGCTTCATCTGAAAAGATGGTTTTTTGGCAAAATCGACATCATCGCGCAGTTTCTCGTTGGCCCATCTAGTGAAATTAAAAAGGAAGCGGATGGTCATGCGGCTTCAAGCTTCAACTTTTGAACCAATTGAACTTTGTAAGGCGTCATTCCGAGATCTTTTCATAAAATTCGATGTATAAACTCTCAATCACATGAGCACGCTCACGTCTTGGCGCATTAACAATGAAACCAGGTTCATGAACTTTAACAATAAACTTGCATAAACCGGGCGCTATTGGTTCTTCTCTGTGAACAAATTTTTCAAGACATTTTTGTGTACTTTTCGACCAATTGTCTTTGTTTTGGAAATAAATTTCCAATAGATCCCAACGTTGCTCAAGCGTAAATTGATTCATTCCATTTAGTGGAGACAATACACTGAATTTTGTGACAGAATAGAATGACAAAGGTATTGCCAGATTTGAATAAACCGGAGGTTCAAATTGTAATTTTTTTTTTGTATTCTTTCAGGTTTTGCAATCATATAGCACCACTAGTTTCATCTGTTCCACCCATTCTCTAGGTACAACCAAAGGTATACAAATTAAATGAAGTCTTCGATTTCTTTTTAGTTGATGTATATCCACATCACAGTTTGTTTATTGCTAGCAGGCGTATAACATCTATGTAATCCAGACCATTAAGTTTTACGATTAATTGGATGCCGAGATGGAGAGTACACTTATATTACATATGGTTCAATGTGTTTGGAACAACAGAACTAGAACACCTGCATCCACGAACTCATACAATTTCAAATACTTTCTTTGGGATCCTTATTTCACAAGTGTCTTCTGTATTGTGTTCCTGTGTATTGCTCGTTTTAAGTCCTGGTGCGATCGGTAGTGTGAATGAACACATCTAGAACCCCTGTTGACTTTAGAATTCATGGGCCGTCCCATCGTCCATGTCAGTACTATAGGCTGGCATGGAGCTATGCAATGTGCAGATGGTTCTACGTAAATCGGACCTATAGCCGTACATATAGTGGTATCACAACGGCTGTCTAAGTGAAGCAAAAAAAAATCTGTTGTAAAATTTGACCAGTTTCATTTTCCTTCAAATCTCCAGATTTATTCATTTCTAGGGCCGTAGCTTCGTCCCGACGTTTCAACTGCAAGATATTTTGTAGTCACATTAGCAATTTGAGATGTTCACGTTCTTCAATTCTCTTCCATGTATTAAGACAGATCTCGATTCATGATGGGCACTTTTTTTGGTAGCAGATTCGGTACGCTCCCTTAATTTGTTCTTTATAAGGGATGACTTCTTCGTTGGTTGGAGACTAAGCTGATATCCCTTATCACACCAATTTAGTAGATGTTGATACACTTAAACACGGAGTCTTAGATGCACCATCCTCATCATCGATTGTAACTAAATGATGAAAACTCTTTTTTGTATTCAGCCTCCGGTGCCTTCCGCGTTCCAACTACTTATTATCTAAATGCTGTGATTTAGACGGATTCAAATCGCCAAGAAACAGATAAATAACACCATAAGCATGAACTAACAAATACAATGGAGCTTAGTGCGGAGACCGCCGTTACAAAGTTACCAACGCAACAACTGATTCATGGTTAGGAACCACGAAAACTTACTGAATATAAACTCTTCGTATAGTGTTACCTTGTTGCCTGAATTCCGGAAAAAAAGCTTCAGAATTTTTTCAGTGCCAGGTTTAAGCTACGATTCAGTGTCAGGTTTAAGCTACGGTATACATCACTAGATACTGTGTATGGTTTTGTTGTAGATTATATAGGGAACCAGTTGCCACTGGTCATAGCAAACAATTGCATAGTAAACGTTGTAAAGATAGTTGAGGTTATATAAGATGTAACTTGGCAATCAGTCGCCATGCTGTAACAATGACAGTGAAACCAGTTACAACAAAAGTAGGTTGGTTAATGTTATAAGCCCCAACTATTTACATCTATGTAGTCGAAAATAAGATTGCAAATATATTTTGAAAGTCCAAATGTTGTAAGATATTTGTACACGTTCCTGCTGTTACAATTAGAACTAAAAGTGAGATGTGGGTAAAAGATTATTATGCGCCAATCCACTTACTTCATGTCTACAACATATAATAATTACCAACCAAATTCGATTACGATTGGGGATCGACTGGCACGGAGGAAAGCACTTTTCAATAAGGTAACATGTTAGGGAGATGACGTCTACTTATTTCGGAAGAATAGGAATTTCAGAGGCAGGACGTAAAAACAATATTTCACCTTCTGATTACGATGGATTTCGTCGAAGGATTTCGTCCATGTCAGAACTATAGGCTATTCAATATTCTACGTAAAGTTCGGCTATGGGTCCGATTTTAAGAAGAAACCATCTGCACATTTCATAGCTTCATGCCTGCCTATATAGTATTGACAGGGAAATGAGTTGGTCGATGGATTCTAAACTCAACTAGGAGTCTCAGATATTTTCATTCACTCACGTCGATAGCGCCGAGACAAACGATCGATGGTGAAAAAACCCTTCTGCTCCTATCAGGATTTAAATCCGGTACCTACCACTCCATTTGCCGCAGCTCCAACAGACGTGCTCTGCAACCTAAGCAAACTGGAGCCTGCTTTAAACCATGGCAGAGAAGACAGTAGATGTACAGTAATATTTCTGGATTTGAACACAAACGATCTCATAATCACAGAGCCAAACAATCTGAAATTTTGTTGCTCTCAATGTCACAATCGACAGGACACCACTTGACCGTTACCCTGCTTTACAACCAAAGAGGTTCAAAAAATTCTTCTACAAGTTTAGATCTCTTTGACGTCGGTAACGAAATTAAAAGTTGAAATCACGCAGTGAGTAACCACAATTAATTTACGTGTTGATGAAAAAATTATCCGAATATGATTAACCCTGCACGTTTTCGCATAATTTAGTCCTTCTTGAAACAAGACTATCAAATAAATATCGTCGTTTCTTAAACTTTTGACTGGTCCAAACGTTACAGATATATGATATGTTACAGATATGGTACATGTACGGTGCTATAAAATTTGATACTTTGGTAAGTTCGCAAGAACATCAACGGTTGCCAATAAACTAAACTCGTCAAGTAGTGCACACCGACGTCAAAACAATACCAATCTGAACAAATAATACTTACTATAATGATAATACCATTAAATGTCAACCATTTGGACGATTCTGTAAAAATTGTTTTTGATTTGGCACTGGTGCATAAACTTTACCTTCTCAAAATATTATTGTTCTCCACCTACAAGAAATATTCATCCGAGGTCATGAACAAACAAACACATAAAGTTGGCTACTAAAAATTATCCGATAGATAAATTCACCCCCAACATGGAACGATTGAGATTAAATCTGTGTGTGTGGGTGCAATTCTTATATACCAACATAACATTTAATAAGATCTATACATTATTTTTGTTAAGTTCACCATTCCAGTAAATGTAAATGCCAAACACCGCGTGCCCATTCCAATCGCCCAATAACCCATTCTAAAATCTGTTACATTGTAACGAATTCACTTAATCAAATCGAAATAACAAATTAACTTCATTCGAACGTTTCGCTTGTTTATTTACCTTGACTCCTCAAACCCCCACACACCAAATAACATCGAAACAGTAGAATCTGCCTATGGAAATTAGAAAATTAAAGAAAATGTATTCTCATTAAAATTCCAAACACATTTCGCTTTGATGCTTCGCTCGCTTCATTATAATGCAGAGCAATAAATATAAACAAATGAATGATTAAAACTTTTGGTAACGACCATTTGTTTTTAAGTCGTGACATCTTTTGAAAAATATTATAAACTAGTTGAAATATAAATAAATGAAAGCTCTTAATAGTGACATCTATTGAAACTTTTATGAAACATATATTTTATTATATGTGTTTACTAATTTGATTGGTTTCTGAGGTAATGCCAAAATCGATTTTATAATGTAAACTTTAGTAAATATTTGTGATATACAATCTCGCGCCAATAAATCAACTCACCCCAGTGGTTCATTTTCAACTTATAAAGGTTTTGGTAAGGACTTGAAGGATCGCATCACACTCCACATCCAATGCAATCTCTAAAGGTCACTGATGTTGGATGATTCCGAATTTCTGGGTCAGACCTTGCGTTTTAATCTCATCCATGAACTACCCAATGGTTCGAGCTATGTAACACCATGCATTGTCATGTATCAATATGAAATTTCCTCTATACATCAAAAGTAAGGCACTACATGTTGAAGCCTCAAACAGATAAGAAAACAAAATCTGTTTTTCAGTTAAACGATATGCCAACTCAAACTATGCACGAACAACACTGCAAAAATTGCTCTCATGGTGTACAGTAGATACAGTCTCTCTTATGAGTGAGGTTGGCTTGCTTCAAACTTCTTCTTACTGTCCTTTGATTAATACCTATACTTCGAACATGTCTCAGCTGCTCCTTCACTTAGACCGCAGTGAGATGGTGATTTCACAGTGAAGTTAACACAGTGAAGCGATTGCGTCTTTTGTGATTTTTTCTGTAATAGTATCGATGATTTTGTGAACTGGTCCACTTGAGCCCCAAAAAAGACTCAAAGATAGAAGCATTATTTTTTTGAAAGCTGAATATTTATACTTTAAAACGCCGCTTTGCATGAAAATTGGTTCAGTACAGTTTTTTATAATGAAGTTTGATGGTTTTCCTTCCAAACAAAAGTGATGACTTAAGCCGCGTTTCATGACTCCAACTGAATCAAATCAGATCACATTTTCCATGCAAACCAAAGACACATTTTGATCCAAATTTCATTTTGGCTCAAAATGTGTCTTTGGTTTGCATGGAAAATGTGTTCTGATCTGAATAAGTTGGAGTCATGAAACGCGTCTTATGAAAAAAATATGACGCATGTTGACCTCATTAAGATTTTGGCAACGACTTGAAGCATCGCCCTTCACTTCACATTCAACGAAATTTCTAGGTCACTTAAGTTAGATAGGACCACATTTCTGGATCGGACCCCCCGTTTTAGTTCATCCCATAGATACTTAATTAGGATTTAGGTCTGTACTAAATCATACATAAATTGCTGAAGGGTTCAATCCTTGTAATACCGTCCATTGTATTGTAACGCATAAATATGAAACTCTCTCCTTTGTATCCTTCAAAGGGCACAACATGATTCAAGAGAATATCATTGATAAATTATTCAGCGGTCAGACCTCCTCTGCAGCCTCCACCAGATACGAAAACAATATTTGTTTTTCCATTAAAGGATCCGCCAACTCACACTCTTCGCATAAATCGCCGCCTACTAGACTGTTCCAACAAAACAGCATTACAAAAATCGGTATAGTCGACTGCGGTAGAGTCGGCCAGGGACATTTCGAACACATAGCTGCTCCTGCACATATAAAACAGTGAGATAGTGATTTCACAGTGAGGATAGGCCGATAAAGTAAATGTATCGAAAGATAATCAACCATCTACCTATAGTATCCACCAAGTTGAAAGATCACTTTTAAATCACATTTAAGTTTCGATGTCACGTGTTTTTGAAAAAACTTTCACAAGTGAAGTTAGGACGATAAATCAATCGTTCCTCTCATATATAACTGATATACCGGATGGTAGGTGGTCTTCGGTTGAAGGTATCACTTTTCTGAAACCTGCTGATGAGTATTGATTACATCCTTTTTGAAATAAAGGAAAATCTTTCTTTTTTATAGTAAAACATTCGTTGGGCTGACCATCTACAATGTGCACCAATCGTTAGAAACTGGTTCGTAAGGTCTCATTTGAGACGCGGTAAGGGCCGTTTACGGCCTCTAAGCCATAGTTAATTTTAATGAGCATATAGTATATGAGCATATAGTATAAAGTATTTTACAGAGACAACGATAAAACCAGGTAGAAAAGCTTTCAGTTCAATATTTGACTGATGGCGAATATTGGCTAACGAGATATTATACAGGACGTCTATTTGACTTTGACAATTACATTACAGATTTGAATAAAAAAGATAAAATATTTTATACCTATTCCAGAACCTATTCCAAATAACACTTTGAAATGTTTTTTTTTAAGAATTATGATAGAAAGTACTCTGTGAGTAAAATAATAACTACTGTTGTCTATGGTCTGATTTGACACATTTTATTTGCGCTATACACGAGTAAATAGAAGTTTGTTATAGTGAAAAAGTTTTATGAATCATCCTGCAGAACAACCACTTATTTAAAACTATCTTACTGAATAGTGAAGAGTTCCAGCACAATACCTGTATAAACAGGACTCATCAGAATGACCATGAAATAATTATGGCTTGAAGGCCGTAAACCGCCCTAACTGCGTCTCAGCAGAGACCTTATAAACCATTTATGCATACGCATCGGTGTAAATTGTATGTGGTCAATCCAACGAATCCTTTTACACACAATCCCTTTTTATGTCATTAGGTGCATGTTTATTTTTGGTCAACGGCGATTTGGAACTCGAGAGCGCCGCGTGATGAGGAACTCTCTTAACCATTAAGCTACAACCGACGGCCATAATTATCATCGGCCATAAGATAATCCAAAAGAGCTATAAGGCATTCTCTACTCAACGAAAGAGATACAGCTTTTTAGGACTCCGGTAAGTAAGAAACACATTTCCTTGAGTTAATAGAGCTGAAGGATCGAAAATAATACATAATGCTCGTTAAAATCCGGGTATAGCCGCATGGCGAAACTTTTCCATTTTCCGGAGCCTAAACATAATATAACGGACTGGTTGTGTTTAAAACTGTCGGTACAGCTTCCGGTGACTAACCAGCGCAATCTAATGATGTCGACGGTTCTTATTCATTAACCCTCAGTAGCTTATTAAACACCAGTTTAGTCTGTAGATTTTGTTACAAAATTTTGTCCTGCCATTTATCTGCTGGGTTACCAGATGGTTGGGTTCGATTTATCAGATACTCGCATATTGCAATTTCGTCAGATCCGATCTCGTCAGAAAGTGCGCTACTATACAGCGATTGCACTTGCAGCGATCATTAATATTCATTATTGGTTTGATTCAATCGAACAATTTCTTGTCGAGCAAAACAGTACCGACTCTCTTACAAACTTTATACGAATTTGAATGGATGATGCTGAGCAAAGTAATTTTGACGGAAATTTGATCATTTTTGAACTAGACAGTAACCATATAAACATTATCACTCACCAAAAGAGTTCCTGAGGAAATCTAAACATTATCACTCACCCTGGATTGATTACCGATAGTTGATAGTTTTCAAAAGTCTTCCATCCATTTATAGATTGGAACTTATTACCCAGTAATTAATAGTATCGATGCACATGCTACAGTTCTGTGAAGCTGTGTGAAGTTTAAAATTATTTTTATTGCATTGTACTTTAACGACAATGTATACGATGTGATTGCTAGCGGGAAGGTCATATACAATTTTCTAAGAATTATTCAAATTATCAAAACCTCACTAGATCATACAGAAGATGAATATACCACTAAATGTTCTGAATCAACTGGAAAAACGATAATATAAAGAATATATTTGTCAGTAGCCGAAAAAGTACTGGTGCTCAGTGCCAAATTCTAATTATTTTAAAGCGGAACGTTGAGTGTCAAGCTAAAGCTATATGACTTTTCAGATCATCCTGCAGTAGATGAAGTCGTTGGACGGATTGAAAAATCGCTGGACAACAAGGATTTTGCCTTGGGAGTGGTTCTGAACATTGGAGGCTGGTTTTAGAACACTTCCTTTAGTGCAATGATCTCTGCACCTGAAAGACATGGCATGGAGACCACACTTGTTCGGTGGGTTAGCACCATTAGAAAGGGTTGCCCTCATGCTGAGGTCTTCTAAAAATTTCGAGCTCAAACAATCCTGCTTTCTTCGGAAGTCAAGTATCTGTATATCTCGTTAGATCGGAAAATTACTTGGCAAAAACATAAAGAAAAAAAATGGAACAAAGCATGCAACATTTACTGGAAATGAAACAGTCATTTGGTAAATCATGAGGCCTTGGTGTGTATGTTTCGATAATTAGACCCGTAATCTCGTTTGTCGCACTTATTTGGTGGCTTAAAACAATGAGCGGGGTTGCAGAGAGGCCTCTAAATTGCCTTAAAAGACTTGTTTGTCTAGGATCTGCTACTGCAAAGACAATCTTCCCAGTCCTTCTGGGCATTGTTAAATATGGAGGGAGGTGGGACGATACAAAACTGCCCACATGCCCTCGGATACTATGGTGACGTCTTCGGGAAATTATTTTGGTTACTATTATCGAAAATCCCACATGGAACTATAATAGTCCATCCTACATCTTCGGTGACGATATGATGGTCTTTATTGACCAGTATGCTGTAATCTAGCTGGTGCCCAGTTATATATACCAAATCCTGAGGTCGCATTATCTATCCCCCTTGGCCCGCTTTAGGAGTGACGTCATTATCTCTTAAACGAGAAATTGACTATCACTTTGGTGATCTGCATCAAAAGAGATGGGATAGCCTCATCTTTTATCGACTATCCAAAATCTTCTTTGGATCAATAAACCAGTAAAGATCCCAGTACTTCTTAAACTATGACAGACGCACTTTCAGGACCTTGCTGGACATTCTCACGGGACATTGCTTCCTAAATAATAATACATTTTGAAACATCGCAAACTGCGAACAATGTGAGGGAGGAGAAGAAGAAACTGTTGAACATTTCTGGTGCTTCTGTTCTTCTTACTCTTCCCATAGACTGCACTGCTTTGGATCACAATTTCTATTTGAGGACCAATTTCTATTTGATTAGTGAAACTGAAAGCTTCATCTTTCAGTAAGACAACGCGCCAGCCCACATATCAAAACAATTGACTATGCACTTTTTTTTTTTTATTTAAAATTTCTGTATAACTTTCAGGTAAAAAATAATAAACAACTTTCGTACATAACATTTTATTCCTATTTGAAGGTGAAAAAGTACTTGATTGGTAATTCCATCTACACAATAAAATGACCCCCTTATAGCCCAAATATGAACCCAATTGAAAAAATTTGGGCTATTATGAAGTATTAGGTCCGTCAAAGTAATCCAGAAACCATCCAGCAACTAAAGCACCAAATCCAAATTGCGTGGGATGATATTAGCAATGACGTGATTCAAAATTTGATTCACTTCATGAACAACAGGTGTGCAGCGGTAATTAAGAAAAATGGCGGTCATACAAAATATTAAATTTATAGTTTAGTGCAAAATTTATACATTTTATATTTTGAAAAATGCCTTATTACGAAATTTATATATTATTTTTAAATTTTTAAAAATTAATTCGTTTAAAAAATATGTTTTTCTCCAGTTTCGCAAATTCGCACAAATTGTTTTACTGAGATCATGAAATTTAACAAAGTCAAATAATGAAAACCCATTTGGATGCAGCTCCAAATTAACGAGATCCCCAACATCCTCAATTAATAGCTATGAAAAAAACAGGCCCTTCAAGTTAAGGAAATACAGGACCAGCCAGCCGCAGAATTCTTCACTGATGAAGACGAATTATGTGAGGAAACAGACTGGATCCTTAAAAAGAATAAAAGAAATAGACCCTCTAAAAAAGAAAAGCTGAATTTTCGCCAGAAATTGTAGCTTCAGACCAGTCTACAAAATCTAATAATATAAAATCAACGGAACAAGAGGCTAAGTCAGCCAAACCCAAGGATAAGGCACCGCCTCCAATCAATATAATGGGAATTACTGAATATGGCGCTGTTCAGGATCTTATGAAATCGATTACTGACAAAGAATTCAGGGTAGTGTCACTAAATAACAATATATGGAAAATCAACACAACAGACGTTGACACATATAGAGCATTAGCCACGAAGCTTACTGAGGAAGGTAAAGAATGGGACACTTATGAAAACAAATATGACCTCCCGATCAAAGTGATGGCAAGAGGTCTGCATCCTACTTGTAAAATAGAAGATATATTAGACGACTTAAAGTGTAAGGGGCTGAAAATAGAAGACGCCGCAAACATCATCAAAAAAGAAAAGAAGGAAAGTGATCAAGGGGTCAAAATAAACAAGAGAGGGCTCCCATTAATCATGCTTACATTTAATAATAAAGAAAAAATTGAAAACATCTTTAACATTTCTCAATATGAGAGTTAGAATTGAAGCATTACGCAAGGCCACTGGATTAATACCCCAATGTAAAAAATACCAAGGTTTTAATCACACCCAGAAATATTGTAATCGAGAGCCAAGATGTGTAAAATGTTCTGGAAAACATCTAGCGCAAGCCTGCCTACTAGGAAAAACAACTACTCCTAAATGTGTAAACTGTAAAGTAGATCATCCAGCAAATTATAGAGGATGCGAGATAGCTAAAGAACTGCAAAAACTGAGAAATAAAAACTTCAGTTTAAGCAAAACCGTGAGATGCCAATTTAACGGAATATCATCGAAAAACTCAATGAAAGCTCAACCACAAGCTAGTACAGTAGCGGTACCAAAGACATACTCACAGATAGTCCAGCAACAAGAGCCACTTTGTATTAAGGAAAAACAAGAATCTTCAATTCTTGAAAAAATACTACGGAGTATAGAAGCTTTGAACATGCGAATTGCAAAACAAGAAAGAAGCCTAGAAGCCGTACATAAGCAACTAAATAAACAAGAAGCAGTGAATGAGTTCACTTCTATGATTTACTAGTATGAATAGTAGTAAAACATTAAGAATTGCCAACTGGAATGCAAATGGCCTATTGCCACAAATTCCGGAGCTAGAAATTTTCTTAAACATGGATAAGATAGACATATGTCTAATATCGGAAACCCATTTCACAAATGTATCGTACGTAAAAATTCGTGAATATCACTGCTACCATGCTATCCACCCATCAGGAAAAGCGAGAGGAGGATCAACTATTTTCGTTAAAGAAAATATCAAACACTACGAAGGAGTAAAAATAGAAAAGGAAAATATGCAAGTATCAACCATTAAAATTCGACTCAATAATGAAAAGGAGTATAGCATTTCATCTATATACTGCCCACCGCGATATCAAATGGCTAAAGAAAATTATATCGCGTTATTTAAATCGCTTGGAGTCAACTTCATAATTGGAGGGGACTTTAATGCTAAGAATACGTACTGGGGATCGAGACTGTCAACACGTAAGGGTAAAGATCTATATGCGGCAGGACAAGAATTAAACTGCGAGTTTTATTCTGGGGGTAAACCAAAATACTGGCCCACAGATAAAAACAAAATCCCAGATTTAATAGACTTCTTTGTAACAAAAAGAGCATCAGAAAACTATGTAGTGATAGAAAACAGTGAAGGAATATGGTCAGATCACACACCTGTTATTATGACAATGAGTGCAACCATAATCAAGAAAGTGAATTTGCCTAAACTAACAAACAAGAGAACATATTGGGATGTTTTCCGGAAGCTAGTAGAAAACAGTACGGTTTTACAAGTACCAATTAGTCAATATAAAGTGCCAAAGAAAAACAACTATTCATTGGAAGTGAGAGATTTGGTTAGTGAAAAGCGGAAAGCTCGAAAAATTTGGCAGCGGAATCGAGCATCACAAAGTAAATCGAGACTTAATTATTTAAGCAACAAATTAAAGCAGTTAATCAAAGAAATTAAAAACAATTCGATAAGTGAATATCTAACTTGTCTTTCCAGCCAAAAAGACACTGACTATTCACTTTGGAAGCAACGAAAGTACTTAAACGACCAAATAAGCAGATACCTCCTATCAAAAAGAACAATGGATCTTGGGCAAGAAGTGGTAAGGAGAAGGCTGTCTTGTTTGCAGCCCACCTCGAAAACACATTCCAGCCCCTTCCAAGGCAATCAGCGGAAGAAAATATAAACCCAGTTAGAAAAGTGGATAACCTAATCATCAAACCAGTAACATTACAAGAGCTAAAATATGAAATTATTAACAACTTGAGTTCAAAAAAATGTCCTGGTTATGACCTAATTTCAGGTCAAATAGTAAAAGAACTTCCCGAAAAGGGCTTACGAAAACTGCTTCAACTAATAAACGCAGCATTCAGACTAAAATACGTCGCATACCAATGGAAGGTTGCAGAAGTGATAATGATTCCTAAACCGAATAAACCCCCTAACGTTAAAACCTCGTACAGGCCTATTTCGCTTCTTCCTATAATTTCGAAGTTGTTCGAAAAATTATTGCTGAAAAGGCTAAAACCAGTAATAGAGGAAAGAAAACTAATTCCACCACATCAGTTTGGCTTTATAGAGAGACATTCTACTATAGACCAATTACATAGGGTTACCGATATAATTGAAGATTCACTAGAAAAGAAGAAAATCTGTTCAACTATCTTTTTGGATGTTGCACAAGCCTTCGATAAAGTATGGCACCAAGGACTAGAATATATTAAAATCTTATCTAGCTGATCGATATTTTCGAGTTAAATTTGAAGATGAATATACTCTGACCTTAGACAAATATCGGCTGGAGTTCCACAAGAAAGTGTTCTGGGACCAATACTATATTTACTTTATACAAGAGATGTTCCAAATACAAAAGATACAAACATTGCAACGTTTGGAGATGATACAGCAATCCTAGCAGTAGGAGACAGTATAGGAGAGTCAACTACACTCAGAAAAAAACTTGGGTTAAAAACACCAAAAACCTAGGCCAATTTAAACAAAATTTTAGTATTTTTCAACCAACCAAATGATTTAGTAAAATAAATAACTAAACTCTTGGTTAAAATAATTTTTAATTTTATATAACCAAACTTTGGTTATTAACATAAAACATTTAGGTACTTTAACCAAAAGAATTTGGTTATTTTTTAATTATAAATAAAATAATTGTTTTTAATAACCAAATAAAAAAGTTAAATTAGTCAAAAATAAAGTAAATTTCACAAACGATTTAGTTAGTTTTAACAAGTTTTATTATTTGATATAATCCTAAATTAAGTCAATATTTGAGATTATTTTGGTTGTACAGATCAATTAATTGTTTAAATTTACCAAGAATTTATTATATTTTAACAATTGGCTAGGGTAAATTCAACATTAGATTAAACAACAAATAATGTTAGAATATTCAATCTTTATTTAATAAAATACATTTTTATTACATTCTTTTCATGTTTTGAAGCACTTTCATTTCGATGAATCCTACAGCTTCAGTGTTTTATCAAGTGTGCAGCCAATATATGGTAAACTTCCCATTTGGCGAAAATTTAACACACGAACCCGGACACTTATCATCATCAATCCAGTGTTTTTAAGCATTGTCCACTTGCTGTATCCCATATTTGACATAAACCATCGTAACTAGACGAAACATATGTGTGATGGAAATTTTTACGATTGAAATGCACCGCCAAAACAGGATCTGAATGGGCCGGAAGTGATTTAAACATTTAGTCGTTCCTACATCCCATATTCGTACCGACTCGGTAAAACTGCCCGCAATACTTAAAATTACAACAAAATACAGTTATTGTTCCCCTCTAGTTTCTTAAGACATTTCCAGAGCTTAATTCTCATATTTTAATGTTTTCTCATATTTCCACTCTTCGATACAAGTTGTCGATTGTCACGCTTATGTCCAAGTTGTGTGCTCTCAAAATTTTTATTAGTTTATCCGCCGACGAGCTTGCCAACCATTCACCGTTGGAGCTTAATTCAACCAATTGTTATTGACTATTTTATGGTGGTAGCTCACAACTGACGATGCTGAAGCTTCGAGTGATGAATTCGTTGATAAAGTGTTCGGGCCAAATGTTTTTCATTTGATTCAACCCACTATGAAGTGGTGGTCCCAAATTATTTCTGTCCAGCTACAATTGAAAAATATTTTTAAAATGTAAGTTAAGCCCAATCCTATTTTTAAACCAAAAACTAAAACGTTACGTACCAAATAAATCCAAATACAAGCGTAGTTTTTTTTTCATTATAAAATTAGTTATTTATTTTGGGAGTATCGTCCCAAATTGATAAGCACAAACGTGTTTTCACTGAAGAAAAACAACACAATCTGACATGTAAAATTGCATTTATAATAAAATCCCATTTTCTAGTAACCAAGAATTTTGATGATTTAAACTTAATTGGTTAAAACAAACCGTTGTTGGTGAAAAACATACTGTTTCTTTAATCAAGGTATATTTGACCAAAATTGTTATAAACATTTTCTGACAAATAATTATTGTTTGGTCAATGTTACTAAAAACTTAGTTTATACTGCTAAATTGTTTGGTCAAAACTACTAATTAATGAAAAAACTTAACTTGGTTATTTTAAATATATTCTTAGGTTGTTTAACTATTTTTTGTATAGATAATTTAACCAAGTTCACGTACCAATATTTCAGATAGCTAAATTTTGATCAATTATTGCTTTAACCAAGTAGCAACATTTTTATTTTTAAAATTAAAGTAGAGAATTGGTGAATATAACCAATAAAACTGGTGTTAAAGTAACTAAATTGTATTACTAAGACTTTGGTCATAATAATTTTTTTGAGTGTAGTAAATTACAAAATGTCACTAATGCAATAAGTAAATGGACAAAGAAATGGCGCATTCAGCTGAATCAAACGAAATCCATACATGTCAACTTTACTAACAGAACCGTTAACTGTATTCCAGTTCTACTGAACTCGCATCCAATTCCGCATGCGAACACAGCGAAATACTTAGGCATGACTCTTGATGCTAAGCTGAAGTGGAAAGAGCACGTTAAAAAGAAAAAAGAAGAACTAAACATTAAATACAGGAAAATGTACTGGCTCTTAGGGAGAAAATCTGAGCTAACAGTACATAATAAGCTACTATTATATCGGCAACTATTGAAACCTATATGGATATATGGTATAGAACTGTGGGGTTGTACCAAGAAGAGCAATGTTAAAATAATTCAAACCTTTCAAAATAAAGTTCTACGTAGCATTGTGAATGCACCATGGTACATAAGAAACGACAACTTTCATAAGGATCTAAAGATAGAATACGTTAGCGAACAAATCAAGAAACATGCGAAGAAACACGCACAACGGCTCGGTCAACATCAAAATGCAGATATGCGTAATATAATGACCAACACAGACCCAGTTAGAAGGCTTCGAAGGACGAAACCTTTAGATTTGGGGCGGTTAATGTAATCTTATAATATACTTGGAGCTAACCAGTGGGTTAAACTCAACAAAAACTAACAAATTTAAGCCCAAGCGTTTCTGAAAAAAATTGGTTTAATTCAAAAATGTTAGCTGTCCGGATTTTTTTGCACAGTACTGTATATGTAACATCCATATTATCAACCATATTGCAGCACATAAACTGTTGTCAATGAAGAATTAGTACTTAGTACTTCTATAGGTTTGTTAAGGTAAGTTTATTATTCAACCCTAGCGGAGTAAAAATAAACCTCTTGGCGATCTATATAATCACTTACCGTCAACAAACAGTGAGCCAATTATAATTATGATTCAAACGGAAGTTTAAACGAAATATAGTTTACCATTTATTGAACAAATATCGATATCGATACCATCGACATAATAATAAACAACATACGAGTAACATGTATAAAATCAATAAACCCAAAAAAAAATAAAATCTAAGCGTTTAATAAATACCTCCAGCACCCTTATCCGATTTATCATATTCATTACACCATCGACGTCGTTGTACATCAAGGGTGAACGATACATGGTATGTAAAAATATTATTGTAACTCTCTTATTCCTCAATTATTACAGAGTGTACGCTACGTACATAAATAAACGCAATACTAAACGTGAATTGAATATTTAAGCGGATAACAATAATTTCGGGACTCCTCTATACAATATTATTAGGGGTACAATCGGATGGTAGATAGATACTGGATTAATTAGTTTAATCATTTCATTTCATATTCTTGTCGTTCGTCGTAAATCATTAATCGTACATAGAAAAGGGATATAAATATCTTGGATTGCATTTAAAATTTAAATTGCAGATACAGCCGAGCTCGCACAATAAAAGGTCGTTTGAAACTCATATATGAGTATATATGAAGACTTACCGCGGTGGACATTCATGTGTCAACGAAAATAAAATATCCGCGTGACTTGTTCTATTTTAATCATATTATTGCTAAATATAACACATACGAGTATATAGCGACAGACTGAAACCTTTGTTGTATAATATTATCGAATATTGGCACAACAATTGACACTGAAATGATAAAGTATAAGAAAAGCTTAAAATCGATGCTTTGATTTGTTATTCATGTATAGGGTGTCCCAATTTTTTTTTTGACGGCAATAATCTGACTCCATCGGTTTCAATCACAAACCAGCTCTTCATAATGAGGCAAATAATTAGAAGGTGCCAGATAGATCTCATCGCCGTGAAGCCAACGTCACCGACAGCAACCTCTTCGCCTACCGGAAGACGGCTCTCCTTTCAAAGATCGCTGAATGTATGCATTCGACCAAACCAGCGTACTCCCTGTTTTTTGAGTCCATGCACCAACAAGAGTTCACATTAAATTCCTGATCTCGTGATCTAACAGAACTCGATATGTGCCATCAACATCGCCTTTTGCGCAATATATCACACGCATGAATCTTTTCTCGAATGTAAGAAACCATCTTTCAAATCTATACATGAAAACCGGTCTGACCAACACTCTGTACAATTTCAGCTTATCAATACTTGCACGATATTATGATTTCGATTGCCAGCGACAAAGGCGAACCATGATATCCTTTCCTACACTATTATCGTGAATTATGAGAGATCCAAGATACTTGAATCGTATCACTCCTTCGAACATGTGGTTACCACTACTGAAATCAATTACGTCTTGGTCACGAAAAACAGAGATCAGATACTTGGTTTCGGACTCATTGATTTTGAGACCAACGGAAGCTGAACCCTGGTCTCAACTTTGACACAGCTTTGTGACTGCGTCAATGTCATTTTACACAGATGTACGTATTTGTTTGGTATTCCTGATTAGTCTCGAATCGGGTGTCTCAACAATCGGTTCGGATTTGACAAATCGGTAATTTTGTTAGACAAACTCTCTATATTATTTCTTGTTGACGAAATGAGTCACTTAACGGCCGAGAACGTCATCGTGCATCGGAAATGAACATCAGCCAGTCTTCCATACAATGAATTTTGCGTAATGATACTGTGGTTTAATTGGTCAAACTGCGTCAAAAATTCGATGGTCGCATTATAAATCAAAATGGTGACGTGATTTGGCCGGCGAGAAGCTGTGTTTGACACCTTGCGATTGTTATTTCTCGGGTACCGTGAAAGTCAACTGTTATAAAGACAATCCACAAACAATTGAGCATTTGAAAGCCAATATTGAAGCAACTATTGCCGAAATAGATCCGCACCCAATCCAAATTGTGCTCAGAAATTGAAGTACACCAGTGCCAGCCGCGGCTCTCAATCATTTTCCATAAATTTAAAAAAATTTATTTTATTAAATTTTTAAATCTGAACTTCATACTGGACACCCTGTATGAATGTTGTTGCAATTGCTGTTGTGACCAATTGGATAATTGATTTTCTACTTGTCTCCACATACAAATTTGTTATTGCATTAACACATGTTGTACTATACTATACACCATTTATTGATTTTTGCCGGACAGTGTACGCTTAAGTGCATTTTTGTTTAATTTATTTTATATTTTTTGAAATTAAAAATTAATTAACAATAACAATATACAATTTTTAAAAGCTTTGGTTTGCCCCCATCGGGTCAACAGTTCGATACATGTTGCACAGATCGTTTTATTAAATAATCGGTTTGCCTTAATGAACTAAGAACGGCCAAGCACCAGCACACCTGCGTTACTCATTGTTGTTTGGGGCTGGTAAGATTCCTCCGTGTTGTGTCAATTTTAGCCGGACCCATGATTCAGGCACATATTTAGGCACATTAGGCTGTACAAATTAATTAATTGGGACATAATAGCAAACCTATCACAATTACAATAACGATATCAGTATTATCAATTTAGCTACAAATCTTGATCAACTAGACCAGGTAGGCGGTAAAGTACAACTCTTACTTTTATATAGGACAAAGGGTGATGAATCGATTATATCTACACTTTAAATACAATTTATGCCTTACCGTACATGTTCAAGGTATTTAGATTTTAGTAATAAGCTGCATCATGAAATGAGGTTTTTACTCGATACCGAATTATTAATAGGTCCTTAAGCCTATTTCAAATACATAAATGAGGCCAGCCAATAAACTGGAGTACTTTTTTAGGAAATTGGCTGGAATACGAGAAAGTTCCGCACTCAATACCACAAATGGGTCCATGGTATTACCCGAGGATTCTTTCCCAGTTCGCAGATATGTCCTGCTATTCTGGAAAACTTGACTAGTTTAAACTAAGGGATAGACCAAAGCTATGACTAACGCTAATTAACACTGAAGCACTAGCTCTCTCAATAACTGGACCTGAATCTGCAAACGAAGTGGATGGAGTCATAATCCTTTTCAATACAGTTGCCGCACTAAATATCGTGATATAAACCAATGCTATGTAGATACTCTTTTAAGCGGCCATGACCCATAATAATCGCCACCCACATAACCCCAAATAATCCCAAATAATCTTAATTGATTAAATCAACCCATGAACTTAGTTTGAAGATCAAAATCTTTAATATTAGTATTTGGAGGAATTAAGCCTGATTTCCATTTTGAAAAAATACTGACAAAATAGTCAAGGCGGGATAAAAATATAATTTTTCTTAAAGTGCGTGCGAAATAAAAAATAATTCCAGTGTAAAAAATTTGAAATTTATTGGTTATGTTACACGCATCTGTCAAAATATATCCACTATAAAAAAAAGAAAAAAGTAAAAAGCGATCTCTGTCACTCTAATGGTATTTTTAATTTTTTTTTCTCGCTTTGGTTTTTCAGTAAAAAATACTGACAAAATTATCATAATGGCAACATTAAATGATAACACTGAGTATAACTCGTTAATGTTTACCTGAAAGCAATATGTCTACTATACGTTAATATTCGCTGGCTGCTCGAAAACATTTTGTTCTATACTGTTACCTAAAGTATTCAATTCATTTAGGATATGTTGAGTAGGTCAGGTGCAGCACTTCATTTCTTTCTAACTGAAATAATCAAAACTTCTTAAAATAAGTATTACGTATTGCCTATATTCTTCAATAGCAGGTCTAGGTTCTTCAATAGCAAAACAGTTCATAATTCCATTGTACGACATTTATTTTTCAAAGTTGCGTTAAAGCTTATTTCCAAATAACAGTGATCATATTACGCTTCGACATCAGGATGGTCTAAGTTAAGGAAAACTTCATTGGAGTAGAAGTTGTAGATGGTTTGGTATGCAAACACAACATATTAGGTTTCATTCATTTTTCTGCTTTTTCCGTGAAAGGAGTCGATTAGCTGAATCTGAGGAAAAGATCATCACGTCATACGATTAGATGCGGAGAACACGAGATTACACAATATAAGAATTAACCTTTAATTGGTATTTTAGAAAAGCAAAGTGTACGTTAATAGCTAGACCAGCTACCATAAAAAACAACATCATTACCTTAAATAAATGCCATAGAAACGTTCCTTTTGAAAAATATCGTCAACAACTTTAACCTATAAATCCCCAGGCAAGATGAACATTTGAGTGATATCATTTTTTATCCATAAATGGCATCGATAAACCTTAAAAAAAAATAAGCAACTGCCCAAATTATTGTTAGCTATTATAAGCTACTCCATGATTGCAAAACTATCATTGGATAACATTATCAACAACAGTCAATGCAATTAAGCCAAACATTGAAGCTCAAACGCTCACAATATGCCAACACGCATGGCAATGTAATCTTTCGGCACGAGAAAGCTCTGCCACAAGTTGCGAAAGACGTCAAATAAATTTTGGAGGAGCTTCAATGAAAAACCCTACCCATCCGTCGTATTCACGAGAAATTACTCTTTCCGTCCACCAGTTATTCCAGTAGATGACTTATGATCTGGTCGAACAGAATTTCACTACTTACGAAGAAGCCGAAAAATTGTATGGTTTTTTGGAATGCTTTATAAGGCGCGAAAACTAAATACATGCAGCCTGAAAGATGTGAAAAATTCATAGATAATACTTAGAATAAAATACACTGTACCAATTTCTCTGAATGACTTAGGCAGATTTTTTCTGACACAGGTGATAGTTAATGTATCCATTTTGGTCACTGTAAAATACGTGTAACGAATTACAACCTCATGTTTACAAGCGGAGTCTAATCAAACTATAAGGTCTTAAGGCCATCAATTATCAAAATACTGACTTCTCTGGGAGTGTTGTAGCATTAATTATTTCTGATATCACGATGAACAAACGCTTCTTGAATTTGAAAATACAATTACTTTAGTTAAAGCGATGTCACCAATTTAATATCAATACAAACTAAAAAAACTTAAATGTTTTCGAAATAAGCAACGAATCTTGGATTCCAATGCCAACTGAACTCTCCGCCAAACGATTTTGACGATTTATATTGATTTAGACGTACGGATCAAAGACATTTTATCACACTTCGAAAAAAGTTGATCAAGTGCTAATAACAACAAGTAGTGGTTTATGTATCGGACAACGACAATCTACTGGTAGTGAATTGAAAAACATATTATCTAGATGAGTTACTGAAACAGGGTATAGGCATTACTGAACATTGACAACAATTGATAACCTAATTGAGTTGATTTCAAGCAAGTTTTCGCTCTATAAGTCACAAGATTCATATCAAAAAGTTCGTAGTCAAATCGGTTCAGGAATCACCATATAATTTTACGTTCGAAGATAACTTATTTAGTTTAAATCAAAAATGTGACCAGAAAATTGACAACTTGTTAAATACACTTAATAAACTACCGAAAACTTCGTATAAGCAGTTAGGACTTAAACTTTTGTACACCTTGATAGAGATGCGCCTTGATGGTGAGAACTGAATTTTTACAATCGCCTGGTAAAGTATTTACACCTAACTCGAGTCAGCTAAACGATCTTAGAACTTATTGAATCTTCAGATATTGAGTCAACTAAATACAAGAGGTATAGAGGGTGGAAAAAATACGATATCTTCTTTAGGATTCGAGAGTATCGTCCGAAATCAGGTAAATTCTTTAGAAGATAAAACTAATATTCTGGAGTATTCCTGTTGCTGTCAGTAAAAACTACACTTCTCGGCCTAAGCGAGCCAGAACCTCCAATATCTTCGTGACACCTCCATTGTATTGAACGGAAATTTTAAATTCAAACAAAACTCTACATAAAGTACTACATTAGATTCCAACACATAAAAGTGATAAACTTCGGTTAGCAACTAAGTGACTAACATTAAGTAATGCCTAGAAAATAGTCGTAGCTATAACGTGTTTTCCAATAAGAGGTTGCATTTTGAATAGCCTGCTATTTCGGCAGCTGTCAATTTTGAAGCTGTCATCATTTGACAGTTTGCAAGTTAAAACTATGCCATTACTCAAAATGGTAAAAATTCACAAAAAAATGGTGAAAACTAAATCACTTTTTGGTCGTCGTGATTCACCTTTTCAGCCGGCAATAGTGAAACTGGTGGAAAAATTTGAGCTGTTGGGAGAAATAAGTAAGGTAACGAATCGGAACCACGTGTGTCGCTCAAGAACAACTGAGGATATTGCTGCTGTCGCCCGTAGTGTTGAAGAAAACCCAGGTTTGTCGATTTCTCGTCGATCTTTGGAATTAGACATTACACCGTATTTTCCATAAAGACTTATAGTTCTTAAGGTTTTTACAGTTCAGTTAACACCAGAATTCAAGCCAGTCGATCACCATAAACATCGTATCTTCGCTGATTGGTTCCTTCAGATACATCAAAATGATTCGGGATGAAGCTCATTTTCATCTCGGAGACTATACCTTAAAACACAGAATTGTCGCATTTGGGACTCAGAAAATCCAAGAATGGTCTATTTTCAGCAAGATGGCGCTACGTGCCATACAAGCAACGAAACAATCGTAATTTTGCAAAAATAGTTTTCTGACCGTTTGTTTCTCGAAGAAGTGATTACAATTCGCCACCGAGATCTTGTGATTTAACATCTTTATACCTTAAAGATAGAATTCGTGAAGTATCGACATACAGCCGCAAGTGTGCGAATTGGTCATGGACAATTTCATGATGTTCCTGCCAAGTGCCGGCCAATTGGCAGATATCGTTTTCAAATGTTAATGGCATACGTTCCTCTTTAAAATACTCGTTTTTTAAATATCAAAATGAAACCTCTTATTGGAACACCCTTTACTATACGTTTATGGCATAAAGGTCGTAAACGGCCCTAACCGCATCTCAACTGAGAAAAATAGCTTCATGGATCCACCAATCGTAATCATTTAATCAAATTTCTTTCCCACCCGGTACCTTCCGCAGTGTTATTTGATCAAACTTCGACAAATAGTTAATCTGCTAATCGCGTATCATATCTCGAATAACACTCGCCTCGCATATCGACACGCGTTTATTTGAACAATAAATTTACGATTTGCTCATTAAAGGCATTATCCAAACCCATTCATATAATGAACGATATTATTACTCATGCTGTATAGTCACCCCATAATTTCGCTATTGTTGATAATTTACCAACCAACCACTTTCCATCTAATTTTCTTTTTTTAAAAATCATTACTATGCATTCGGCGATGCCTTTTGTCTCTCCCGAGTCTAAAATTATAAATTTTGATGAATTCCAGAAAAAATTTTAAAATCCAACAACAAAATATTTAATCTGTCCGAGAACAATTTGCCTTGTAAAAACTTTAGGGACAATACATCCTTTATATCCCCCTTTTGTATATGCTCCTTACTACGAGTATAAACAAATCCTTTTTTTTTATAAATAAATTTTAAAATAATTTAAAATGATAAATTATTTCAATCATCTCTCGTACCCGTATCATCCCTTAAATAAATCCTCCTCTTTCGTTTTGTATTCGTGTGTGTATCTGTATATCTGTCTGTACGAAAGAAAAGTTCGGAAAATTTGTCGAATCGGAATTTGTGTGCACATACAGTGAAATTCCGTTAGGTTGGTACACAGCTGACTGGTTTTTGGAGAGTTGTCAAATATTCAACCATTTTCCATATCGATCGAAAATACCGACTTTCCCCAACTTTTTTTTACGGTTTGATTACGAAGTTGAAAAGCTGTTCGAGTATGTGGCCAAACCGTATACGTATATAGAGAATAACACAAACATTTAAAAATGTTATATTATATAGGGGTTGCTATTCGAGTAACACGGGTCTCGGATGGAATGAGGAATTTTTCTTTGTTGTTGCTTTGTGATTTTTCCCGTATAATGAGAATTGTAGGCTATAAAGAAAAATTTTGTTTTTCTGTTTTTCCACCCCGCGTGTGTACGACTGTACATGTATACAATATTATAAACACACTTACGTTCTTTTACATTTCTAACACAAATTGACGTGATGTTGTATGACTCGAGGGTGTAGGTTTTGTAGTTGTTTCTTAAAGTATTTGTATGCGAAAAAAAAGGGGTTGGGGGGTTTTTTGTTTTGCTTCGTTGATGTTTCGATGGTGGAAGAAATGCTTTTTTTCGTGATTGCATTTGTATGAAATATGAATACGATATGAATGAGATTGTGTGCGCGGTTTTTGTGAGTTAAAAATATACATTTTTAGTAACCTAAACCTGACGAAGAAGATAAATGGTTGCAAGTGTTTTATAGTTGCCTAATTTAGTGCATTGTGATAAGTTTATTACAGTTCTACGATGATTGATTTTTATCAGACGCGGAATGTTCTTTGTTGATTGAGATTTGTATCAATGCTGTAAGGCTAAGCGTACTAAGCCAAGATATTATTGAGATAAAAAGTCTTGCTAAACTGGTACGATTGAAATTCAGTTTAATTTATACCATTAATCATGCTGAATTAAGTAAAATGCAAATGGCTGTCCTGAGAACGATGCAGAGACACATATACGGATTGTCACACAACAAAAAGGATTTTACAGGACAGTCTTCCAACGTTTGCTCCCAAAAAAATTCTATATATTTTAAGGCAGGCCAAAAAACTTACAGATTAAGTTTTCCATTAAGTGTGCGCGGTTTTTGTGAGTTAAAAATATACATTTTTAGTAACCTAAACCTGACGAAGAAGATAAATGGTTGCAAGTGTTTTATAGTTGCCTAATTTAGTGCATTGTGATAAGTTTATTACAGTTCTACGATGATTGATTTTTATCAGACGCGGAATGTTCTTTGTTGATTGAGATTTGTATCAATGCTGTAAGGCTAAGCGTACTAAGCCAAGATATTATTGAGATAAAAAGTCTTGCTAAACTGGTACGATTGAAATTCAGTTTAATTTATACCATTAATCATGCTGAATTAAGTAAAATGCAAATGGCTGTCCTGAGAACGATGCAGAGACACATATACGGATTGTCACACAACAAAAAGGATTTTACAGGACAGTCTTCCAACGTTTGCTCCCAAAAAAATTCTATATATTTTAAGGCAGGCCAAAAAACTTACAGATTAAGTTTTGATCCAATTGGTGGTAATGCAAAGAGGATTTTGAGCTAGATATTTGCCAAAATATTCCATCATGCTGTGCACTTGTACTAGCATGACCAATGACATGTCAAAAAGTATTTATGAGTCTATCTTTAAATCAAGCATCCAAGAGACTTATATAATAACAATAACTTTAACTAAAAGCAACCATAGTGCACTCTCACTACATTTCCACTAGTGCAAAGAGATACCAGCACAAAGAGATAAGAATATAAATTAATCCACATGTAAAGGCTTTAAGTCTGCAATCAGACCGATTTAACATCTTATAGGTAGAAACACACACAAACACTTATGGAATGTCAGCAAGAATGATACCATTCGGATCAGTAACTGTGTATTGCGTCTGGTCTTGTAGTTCTTAAAGTTTTGTAAATACTGTTATATGGATGAAATACTATTGCCTACGAGGTTTACCCTTAGAGCCATTTAAGACCCTCCCCATACATGAATAACGATCCTCCTATTATACCGTAGACTCGTGTGCGGATCCATATGGTGTAAATCACAACACTCAACACACTTTCCACACTGAGTATCCATTTCTGAGATTCGCATCATGAGGTAGGGACGCTGATAATATTGTTGAACTGAGAGTTAATTTTCATGAGAGGTAATGAGCGAGTGGTTATAGTATGCACAGTATAGTGGCTAAGAGAAAAACCGATTCAAATACAACCAGATGCAATTTTTTATATTGAGCTTCAGTTTTAGAGATTGGAGTCATCAAGAATCCATCCTATTTTGTAGTACCAAATCGCCGTATCGGATAAGTATTGTTTTAGACAGTGAAGACCATAATGGATGGATTAATGGATCAGAAATTTAATGCAAACTCCTGATAAAGACAGTGAGTACGCTGACCCAGTCATGTTCGGCGTGCTGATCCGAACCGAATGATATCGAAGAGGTACGCGAAGAGGTCGCTATCGGTGACGATGGATCCATAGCGTAGAGAGCGATCTGGCATCATGTAATTGCTTGCAACATTATGAAGACCTGGCTCGTGATTGAAACTGATGGAGTCAGATTATTGATACGGTACGGGCCAACAATGGCCGATAAAGCAGACAAAGTAAAAGTCAAATGTCTAGAATAATCAGTATGAACCGATATAGGGTCGTAACGATATATTTTTCATAAACAGACATTTGTTATGAGAAGGTTTGCCAAGAACCCAATCGTTATAGTTATGATTCTAGAACCAAGGTGAAAGTGACATCTAACGTACCTAACAATGCGGTGAACACCATTATCAACCGTGGTATCGGACTCTACAGTTTAGTCGATATCTTCAATTTAATCCATTGATGAATGTAATCCAGTACTCGCAACAGATCATTTCTGTAATATGATACTGAGTATCACTTGAGCTTAGTCTAGGTGTCATCAATCTTCCTATTCGAGGTTGATAACTGAACATCGCTCATGTACAGTAGTTCTATCAGTTTTAGCTACGACAACCTGCGTTTCTAAAGAATGGTGTTTAAAAATCTTGTTATATTTGTCTGAAACCTGACCTTTTGGTTTATTTTAGGGTTTCATATGGATCCGGTCTTTTGGACAGAGTTCTAGAAAACTAGATTTAAATTCCGTTAAGGTGTGTCAGACCTTGTTATATGCTTAAAAAAGAATGAATATCCGTGAAATGTCGCATTTGATGGATAA
Source organism: Tipula lateralis (assembly GCA_963932295.1). NCBI lineage: Eukaryota > Metazoa > Arthropoda > Insecta > Diptera > Tipulidae > Tipula > Tipula lateralis. The sequence continues at coordinate 146,332,381 of OZ010736.1, forward strand.
GAGTTAAAGACATGAGAGCATCAACTCTATAAGAGATTTAGCATTTGTCGATTAAATGTGGTTTTTAGCAATCTTAATCTCTAAAAACCGAAGCTGCTTGGTACCCAGAGCCTCTACTAGGCTCGAAACATGGCTTTATTCTATATTCTTGAGAATAATGGATCTAGCATTTGTCAATTTAAAATCAGAAGCTTGTGGTGCATAACTTTTAAGGAAGACTATATCATTCTCCTGATTCCTAGCAGGCTGATCCTTGATATTGTTTATTTTCTCGTTATAAGCCCAAGTTACAGTTGTTAAGACCTTTAGACCTCTTTTCAAATGTAAATCATGTAAACAGACTGTTGTGCTCCTGGATGAACTCTCACAATTTCACAATTTATGTTTGACTATCCATGCTTCTCTTCTAATGTTGTATGATGGTTTGGAGACACTTACCTACCGTATTTGTGCATGTGTTTCGATTATCAATGTTTTGTAGAGAAAGAAACTTTTCAAAGAGGCAATTGGCAGATTCTCAATAGTTAAAAATTACGAAAAAAAATTAAGTCAATAAATGTTCTAAACATCTAAATTGTTGGGTATAACAGTGATAAAAAAATCGCCATAAATTGCTTTTCAAAATATATTTGCCTTTATAAGATCTATACACTTTTGCATACGCTCAAACCATTTTTCAAACCACTTTTGCCAGTCCGAAGACGATAGCTCCAAAATATGGTTTTTGAACACTTCAATTGTTTTTTCATTATTATCTTTGATTGTTGGGAACAGGAAGAAGTCATTAGTTGCCACCGGTTTTGTACAACGGATGACTGGCATGTTTCTGACCTCGCATTATTATGATGCAAATTGCTTCGTCGTTTTGGGTTACTTTCTATCAATTTGTTGAGGCCAAACAAATGGTCGTTTACCAAGCTGTATTGTCTACCTTCTGATTTCAAAAAGCCGCAGTAGACACGTAACCAGGGCCCTTATTTGGGAACTCGATATCGAATAATCGAACGACGATATCGAACAATCGGTATTTTTGAATCCGATAACCTACAAAATGAAAACGAACACCAAAGCAATCGCGTATAAACACAAACGACTGAGAATTTCCCTTATTTGGCAGTTCAATTTCGAGCATTATTTCTTCGATTATGATCGAATTTATGTTCGTTGTTAGTTTTGCTAACGAACCCATATAAAGAGGATACAAAAGTAAAAAATTGTAAGTCCTAAAATGGAAGCCGATGCTTTATTATTTATAAATATGTAGTTATATATATATATATATATATATATATATATATATATATATATATATATATACACATATATATATATATATATATATATATATATATATATATATATATATATATATGTATATATATATATATACATATATATATATATATATATATATATATATATATATATATATATATATATATATATATATATTTAAATATGCATATTCGCTTATACAATGCAGGTAGCTATAGCATCTCCTCTCTACGCCCAAGCCTGCCTTATCGTGGTGAATGGTGAACCTTGTTAGCCTTTGAGTCACAGAATGTGCTATGGCGTTCGGCTGGAATGGGAACTTAAAATAAATATAACTTACCGCTTGAGCTACTCAAGCTAAGGTGGCACTGCATATACGCTCATGTTTGCGTGGCTAAGGGGATGCTAAGTTTCTAGTATGGTTACTCCAAATAAGTTTCGGGTTTAACAACATTCGGGTTTCCAACGATAATGCTGAGATTTTTCAAATAGGTAACCGTATTTCTCGTTAGAAAAAATTATACCAAACAAACAAAGTGATTGATGCTGGTGGTTTACAAATAAACCAACTAAAATCGTAATGATGATGAGTACTAGTGGGATCAATGGAAGTGAGAGGAAACAAAAGAAAGCTCAGAGTCCAGTATAGTAGTGCGGAGGAAGGATTCCTCTATACAAACAGGCATCAGTACATAGCTGGTGGTAAAGGGAGTATCCACACAAACATTACAGAATGAAAGCCGTCTACATGTACACTCAACATACATATCAGGATGTATTCGGCGATGACGTCGAACGAAGGCAAGGAAATTGTTGCAAGAAATGGATACATAATGTACATATAATGAGGGAATGTAATGAGCCGCACCAGCGCTTTGCGATCCAGCACCTTAGTAGTTAGTACGGGGAAATTTTACAGACCCACGCTGTCCATCCAACCAATATTTAGAGTAGGTTCCATTTTGACAATCAACTATTAACTTCAGATGGCTGGAAGAAAGTGTGGATCGATTTCAAACAAAATATTAAATAAAACGTAAACGAAGATAAACATGGAACTGTCATACGAGTGAAACATTTAAGCAACGCAGTAAATGATTGAAATAACTGGCACTATTTCGTTTGCTGATACACGGTTTAGTGTACAAATCAATCCAATTTCACCACCATCTGAATTGCAAAGTTTTATTGATAATGAATATTATTATATTAGCGATCAAATATTTCAACTATCAAATAATAAACCGAATCAAAATATAATAACAGAAATATACTTTTTAAATGTCAAAATTCAACAGTATGATAAATCTTAGGATAGGTATGACCATTAGTACAAAATTTCCCTTCTTATTATTTGGCAGTGTGCATTTCTTTTTTCGATCGTATTATGAAATACCAATTCATGTTCGAATCGATTTGATGATTCGAATCGAATAGCAATACGAATCGAATTCCCAAATAGGCCTGCAGTTTTCGTGAAGAAACACGCTACTATTTGCTTTCCAGCGCTCCGAGGTCCCTTTTATAAGTATTTCTCATCGATGCTTTCTGGCACACCAGTCTTTTTTGGACGAACTCACGAACCACGACGCTTGTCTTTGAAAGAACGTCATTGATACGTACAATTGACATTGTACCAATTATAAACACTAACGAAGGATGGAACTTCGTTGTCGATGTCGATGAGGTCAAATGAAGCAATTACATTATCTAGCACTTGCCACTGAACATTTATGGTGGGTAAAGTTTCTACATCGCGTTTTCATAATTTTTCCCAAGAACGATATCGACTCTAACAATACAACACATGCACACACCCACACATATCCAACCATTCATACACGCACACATTAGAAAAAGAAAATGAGAAAAACTAAAAAAAAATTGTAAAAAAAAAATGAACTCAGAAAAAGGACGAAAACACAATACAACAACAAAATCTAAACCAGAATCACCATTGTGACATGTTAAATGGGCGCGTTTGCGCAATTTCACGCAATCGATCCTCGTCGAATTTTTTGTTCCCTTTGGTTTTCGTTTTTGACTGTGTGTGTTTGCTACTCTGTGTTCTCGTTTTTTTCCCATTCGAATCGAAAAATAGCTCAGAACCATTTTAACAATCAAATCGGGATAAAAAAAACAAACAACAAATATTACAATAATTTTCCAATGGATTGATTGTTAAAATTGATAGAAACAATTTTTGTTTTTAATTTCAAAATTTTTCTATAATTTTAATAAAATAAATAAATTAATTTTATTAATTAAATTAATAATCAAAAAAAAAAATAAAAAACACTGTGATTTTCGATTATTTTTTTTTATTTAATTTTTAACACGGAGAGTGAAGTGAAAATTTATAATTTTCCACGGGATTTGTTGTTTTTGTGCTTGGTGTGCTTGGTGTAAATTTTACGATAAGGATATTACAGTGGAAAAATTCTGGATACAAAATTAAATTTGTGACAAGGATACAGATAGTAGTTAAAATAATAAGGGTTTAAGTGTTTTTTGGGGTAGTTTAGGCATATAGTGCAGGAAAATGGTTAAGGATTGTAATTTGTGTGCTTGATAAAAAAAGAAAATTATTTCCGAGTGTGATTTTGTATATACTCGTAAAGTGTTTCTGTTTGTGTACGCCGCTGATATACAAAGGAATTTTTTTACGAAAAGAAAACAGGATAATGGTATTTTTGTAAGGAAAATTTACTTAAACAACAACAAAGCTGACGAAACAAGAAAATCGAATCGTGTTGAGTAAATTGAGATAATCGAAAAGGAGGGTTAACCGAAGATACACACATTAAGATTAATAATATATAGTATATTAAAATGGGTACAGTATTAAGTTTTAGTCCAAGAGAACGTCGCCCCGTTTACTCTACACATCATCATAGCAGTGGTGGTGGGCTGTCGACTTCGTCATCGTCTGATTTTCAATTGAACAACTATTCGTACGAGCAATTGAACAACGTCAAAAATCGTGAAAATAATCAAAAAATTCCGTCAACCTTAAACCACCATCATATAACGCAGCAACAACAATCACATATACAACAACAGCAACAACAAATATTACATCATCAAACTGTGCCTAGTAATAATAATAATATAAATAATAATAATAATTTAAATAATAATAATAATATTAATAATAATAATAATAATGTTGTTATAAATTTGGGTGGGCAAACGATTTCAAACAATACAACCACACAACAACAAAATAACTTAAATAATTTAAATAATAATATAAATAATAGTAATAATCATAATAATAATAATAATAATAATAACAATATAACGAATAATATAAATAACAACAATAGTAGTAACACTGATACATCCCGAATTTTATCCGAAAAAAATGCATTGGAAAAAAATCTGAAAAAGCATTCGCTATTTATCAATGCCCTGTCATGGAAACGATTGGCCGCATCGCACGGCAAAAAGAAATTAGAGAATAATAAAAACAAGGCGGCGAATTTACCAACCGCCACCTTTCGTCCACCCCTCGTCGACGCTATACATCCGCTAGTGATCGATAAAAATAAAAATATTCAACAAATTGTGACGACAACAACCAATGGTTCGCAACCCAATCAGCTACTCCAAACCCAACAACAAATACAAAATAATTCACAAAATCAAGTGTATTATACACCGGGCGGTGGTAATATTGGCCATGGCGGCCAAGTTGTTGGGCCCAAAGCATTGCTAGCATTGGATTTGGTGCGAGCAAATAATACAAATTCGTTGCAACAGCAAGATAAATTAATTACGAAATTACCATTATCGTTGCCATTGTCGCTTCAGAATGCAATAACACAACCACAGCAGCAACATACGCATGGCCCGCGAAAAACTGTTATCCAGGTAAGTTCTTCCCATACACTCATTCATACTGTGATCAGATCAATGGCCGATTATTACCTTGATGACTTTTTTTTTATATATATATAATCAACATGTTTTTATAATAATATACTCGTATCGATTCGAAAGCATTACGTGACATTCCAAAAATAAAAATGTCGTGCCATTGTTGCGACTATTCGAGTATCGTTTAAATTATTTTGTCGAGTCGCGATATGATGATTTATACGCGAGTATATATCGGTACGCAGAGACCTTATCAATTTATATATTGTGAATGTTACAATACAAAATAAAAAAAAAATTTAGGTGTGGTGCATGATAGTAAATATGTCTGTCAAAATCATATGATGTGCGGTTGAATCGACCAAACACACACACAGAGTATATATGTATATGTATACGGTGGGGGCAATATTATCGGGACACTCATAATGGTATATAGACGACCAACCTGTCCACCTTTATTTGTTATTAATTCATAGGAATAGTTTTAGGTTAGCGATGCCAAGAATCACTGCAACTGTGCTCAATGATGAGAAATGCGCATGACACACATTTTTGTATAGTTCACATGTATTTAGTGGCTTCTGTTTTGGTATTTTATCGATACAAAGTTTTTTTTCCGAAAATTTCTGTTACAATAAACTTAATTATAGAACAAGGAGCGTGGACATTATAATATATAGGCAAGACGGAACTAGAATTTAATCTAGTTATATCTAGAGCATAACAGAACAGTGAATTGGGTTCTAGTTTATATAAAAAAGGTGGTTTGTCTCGATTCGCTGAATGTTGTCTGTTTTCACATTACAGGATGAAAGGGATTTTTCACCATCTAATTACGATCAGTAGTGAGATTCTAATTGTCAATCTATTTTCCATGTCAGTATACTATAGGCTGGCATAGAGATATGTACAAATCGATCCAAGTAAATCGGTCCAATGCCACAGTGGGCCAATTGAGCCTGAGAGATCTAGAACACAGTAAAAAATAGGTCTATCTATAACAAATGTGTAATAAAATGCAGACTTTAAAGCACATGTCGGCGAAGACAAGATACAGTCCAAATTTTTGAAGTAAGTTAAATGTGCCTCTATCAACTATAGTACAAGCAAGATACAATGATTTTTTTAAAACTTCCTGTGTAAATGTTCCTACTAAATCTGATGAGTTTTGCCTAATGGTAATGTAAATGGAATATTGCCATGAGGCAAAACTCATCAGAATGAATGGACATGGTTTAAGATATGATCTAATCGAATCCTATTCAATGAAGCTTGAAGTGACAGAGCTGAAGATTTTATGTATCTGCCTTCCCGAATTTGCCTTATCTCCATAAATTCCTTCCATTATTCTTTGTTTTGATTCCTGTGTGCATTCACACTATAGTACTGACCTGGATGATAGGTTGACCCGATTGGGCCACTTGTATCGGGATCAAACTGGACATCTTACACTCAAACTGGCGTATAGTTTCAAGTCATGACTCATTTGTTTGGTTTACTTACCAATGATTAAAGACTTAAAACTACGCCAGTTTGAGTATTAGATATCGGGTTTTGTTATTCTCTAACTGGTTCAACTCATCATCCAGGTCAATACTACATGATGATACTAAAACAATGCACAGTATGATTACGTAAATTGAGCCTCCTACACTTGAATGCTTAGTGATGGGTTTTCTCAAAACCTTACGAGTTTGAACAAAGATTTAGGATAAAACAGTTTTAATGGTGGTTTAGGTTGAATAAATATTTTGTGCTGACCTATTTATTCATGAAATTGCCTCAATAATGTTGATCACTAAAAATGATTGTTACGGCTCGGTATCTAGTTGGCTCTAAAGCAATTCACATATAAACAGAAGAATTTCGATAAATAATTTTCTATGAATTGTCTAATGGTTTAATTCAATTTGGTTACCATAATTTTATGAGAATATGGTGACAACTTAACTAAACCATCGAAGATGTTTTGGTTTGATTAGGCAAGGATTTTTACAGTTTACTACTGGTTTTCTAACTTCTCGTTCGCCTTGTTGAATCTAATCTGTCCAATCGTGTTGGCATTTGTCCAAAATCAGTTTTAAAAACATTTCAGTTTTAGGTACAGTACAACCAATAAGTCAGGACTTTAAACCACGCCAGTTTGAGTGTAAGATACCGGGTTTGAACTCGATAGGGACGTTATAAATGCGATTGTTCAAATTGGCCCATCATCCACGTCAGTACTATATATGGTGATACTTAAACAATGCACAGTAAGACTGGTTAACGATGGTTACGGATATAAATAAAAATCCAACGAGTCCTAACGAAGATGAAAATTTGGATAAAACATTTTGAATTGTGGTTAAGCTTCAATAATGGTTGATAACCAATGGCCAATTTCTAACTTAGAGATGGTACATTAATGGTGATGTCATCGAGAATATTTCATCGAAGAGCCATCTATGTAAATCTAACAGTAATGAATGGTTGTTTAACATTGAAAAATTTAACTTGTAACCATGAGTCAAACTGTTTTAGATAACTGGGCCTTTAATCATCAATAAATTGACAGCAAAATAGATCGTATACATTTAAAATAGGATGGCAATATCTTCCACTTGGCCCATTGTGCCACCATTTTGAATCATCTACCTAGTACTTGCACTCATCACAACAACAACTCCTTAATATGATTGTTCTTAAACAACAAACGTTTCAACCGAGCTCTGGAACTTATTGTTCTTTCGCGATTTTTTTTACAGTTTACAAACAGATTTAAGTTACCATGCTCAACTCTGTATTTGATCGAGTGTTGCCAATTGCATTTTCGGTATTCCTGCCTAAATGTGAGAGTTATACTAAAATATGGGTCTTATTTAGACATGTGACCAAAATGTCAAAAAGTAATTAGCCTCAATTTTGGCAAAGTTAAACCTCAAAAAAACACAGAATTCGAAAGTGGTTGGGATTGAATTCACTCCTATTGGCTATATAATATTCAAAAATTGTACTGAGATCAGGCTTATGGTGATCGTTCAAAGAAGAAAGTAAACACGAAGAGATGAACGATGAGCTATCATCAGTATAAGCATATACTCGAATTATATTAAATGAAGATCATCGATGAAAAATAGAAAATCAGTTGGAGAAAGACGGATCCTTGAGAGATCCACCACCATGGCTTTTACAACATAAAAGAAAATTCCCAATTCATAAGATTAATGAACCGTAAAAAGCCACCTTTTTGTTAACTAACTCAAGTTGAATGCACTAATTCAATTGGCCAGTGATGACATTAATTAAGTGGCCTACTGAATGCACTCGGTGAAACTCATACTGATGATCAGAAATATTTCATCTGCTGGAAATTGATTACGATCTCTAGTAATAGTGCTTCAACGATAATTTCTGCCCAACTACTTACTTTTTGGCACAAAATATATATACGTTAGCAATTTTCAAAATGGCGAAGATAATGCCAGATGATAAAGATCTGTGGGACAAACATGACTGTAGTTTTGACAAGGATTAACAATGACTTCAATTGGGAGTATACTATATATGGACCGACTAACTGATTAGTGTTAATATATGCAAGGTCTTTATAGCCACAACTCAAGGCCAAAATAGACATTCAGCTAAATTAAAGTTCCAAACAAATTTAGATTAGGTTTTATATTGAGGTTCACAGGTGGTATAGACGATTTTCTACAAAACAAGAGGGGTTTTCTCGACTGAAGCGACAGGTTTCTTAACAGACGGTTGCTGTCCTGCATTTGTGATTTTACCAAGGATTGTTTGAATCGAAAGCACAAACTGTTCCATTCCTGTAATAATAGCAATAGATGGCTTTTATAATGACACATCGATGTTTAGGTTGAACACTCTCTTACCCTTACCACGGCGTTGGAAACATTTTGTGTTGTTGGAGTGCTTTCTTTTGCATTCTGTGTGTCATATTTTTGATTAAAAGCTCATATTCCAGATACTGGACTTTTTAATGATACTGTTAAATTGATATTGTCTTCAATTAGATGCGAAAGAGATTCCAAATATAGTAATCTTTCCACTTATATATTTTGTTCCAATCCTTGGGTCTTTCAGAACTGTATTTGTTTGAATTATAACATTCTTGAGCCCCAATCGGGATTTTGTCAAAAATTTTCAACAACTATGCATACCATATATCATCCGGAATAGGTGAGCTGTTAGTCTTAATTGTTAGTCTGGAATAGGTGAGTTGTTAGTCGAAATTAAGCGCAGCACATCAACGGGCGGGTTGACAAGGAAATCGGAGGTGTCAAATTATATTAAACTAAATTAAAAATATATTTTCGAGTGAGGAGATTATCCTTTTCCTGTGCGAAAACAGGTTTCTCTACAGGCAGTTTGCAGTTCTGATTATGCCAACGATTATTTGACTTTTTGGCCCAGAGAGACTGGAAGGAAGAAACTGTTTCATTAATACAAGAATGGCAGTAGAAAACAGAATTGGTGTCGTGCCAATAATAAGGCAAAAATAAAATGACTCTTAAGAGAACATCTAGATTCCATTACATGCGAATTCCACGACATTAGAATAAGCCACTGTAAGTTAATTAGGAAAGATATGAACTGTTAATATTTGATTTATTGAAGTGTCGTTGCTCGTATACCCAGTATGGATCAGTAACTCCAATATGGATTGTATTGCCTCTAGCCTTAAGAAAAATACGCTGTTGTCCGTATTCGATTCTTTGATCCGTAAAGTTATGTCAAGTGGAACGCCAAAACGGTATACATGATTTTGAACAAACGTGTTAACTATCGTGGTTGCAGACATGTCGTATTAAAAATTGGTTCTGGTATATATGTATATTGAAACTAGAAAGATATTTAGTTATTTGTTAATAGTATCATAATCCAAGTAAGTCTCGACTTTGGCTGAATTTGTGTTGATTGAGCGACGAAAAACATCAGAGCCGTCTGATGACTCTGAATACATCCGTGATCAAGTTATCGGTTGTGCGGGAAGAAACCTCCGCGACCGTATCATCTATTGTGCGGGAAAAAGCATCCGCTTCTATGTTGTAAATTGACCAATATTATCCAAATATTTCCATTATTATCTATTGTTTCGCAGCTTTAACCACTCCGCCACCTGGGACGTTTTGCAATTTTCAGGTAACTTGATAATTCCATCGGCGAAGAATTTCTTTGGTTTATGGTCGGAAAATTTATCCAAGTTGCTTTTAGCGGCAATTCGGTCTGCCAATTTTTTACTGAGGTTTGCAGAGACAGAAACAAATGTTAGTCAGACGACATAAGGTTCGGGCTATACGGTGGATATATTAAAACTACCCAAGTGTATGGCCGCACATTATGTTATGGAACACTACTCTCTTTCTGTTAGCTAACTCAGGTCGCACTTTATGGACTGCTTTGTTCAAACGATTGATTTGTATATAGTGCAGGACCAAATTTCGTCACGTTCCCTACCAATCCCATCAAATACCCGACAAAACATTATTTTACCTATTTTTACCAACTGTAAATGGTATTTGTGTTAATTCCTGTGGAACCCAAATATCGAGCTTCTTTTAATAGTCTCCTCGTTTCAATGATTTCAAACTGCCATGTGCTGGATCTTTAATGCTTCCGCTCTTGCTTGATAGCTTGCGTGCCGGTACAGAACTGAGCAAATCGCTCCTGAATTCTTGGTTTGCTCACCGTACCCTTCCAAAATTTTTCGGTATATTTTCGGCAGCAGTTTAACCTTTTTTTACAGGGTGAGGCAAAAAGTTACGCTACCATTTTGATTACCTATAACTTTGTTCAAAGATAAGAACCCTCGACAAAGTATCTATAACCTGTTTACTCGGATGTATAAATAAAGTTATGTAAACTAATTCACTTTTAAACGAAACGTATTCGTTTTGACATTCTTCGGGCCAAAAAAAATTCTTTGGTGTCTTGGGCTTCTGTAGAAGAGCCTATAGTGGTCATAATTATAACCATACCGATAAACTGTTGAATGCGCCTAATTGTTTTGGGTGATGGAAACTCATTAATGACATTACCTAGAAAGTTATGAACTAATCTTACCGATACAAACAGAAGAGAACATTAGTATGTGATTATTATGTATGAGAACATTATTATCCATAGAGTTAATATTAAAAAAGCAATATCTGCTCGTTCGCATAGTAATTTAATTGTTCTACCAAACTATACATGCCGTTCTGGTAATTAAAGTGTTGAAACAATATTGTATAAACACTCCATTGAAATCGTCTTTATCGTTAAATTTACATTCCATTAAACATAAAACATTCAAATAAACGTTAAAACTGAATAAAATTGGAAATAATTCCCCCCTAGGATAAAATTGATGCACGGTAAATAGTAAAAATGTAAAACTGGGGAAACAATACAAAAAATATGTGACAATATGGCCTAGTTTTGCTGTTCTGAAAATTGAAAAACACATATTTTTGTTTATGTCTTATTTTAGCATCTATTTTTTCAATTTGGTGAAATCTCCATTCCTATATACAGTGCCACCATAATATATAAACCCACTTTATTCTCATTTTGCATGCATAATATACATATACACACGCAAAGAAATCGATATACCATCCAGATATTTGGAACAGAATGGTAAATCCGCAAAATTTAAATAATGTTATTATACCAGTCTATTTCCCATCGTATATACATATCGGTGGTATCGTGAATTCTATATAAAATGCATAGCTATGGACATTAATGGCAGTATAACACATAAATTGAGCGGATATAGCAAACAAATTCGGCAATATGTTTATTGTGTTCGCGTGACTCTTCTACTTGGCAAGAAAGTTTATAAATATCCAGGCTTGCATTAAATACCCAGGTGAAATTTACCTAAAAGGTGAATAAATTCATTGAACCAAACCGAGTTTATGAATATTATAGATGAACAAATACTACATAGGTGGTTGACATCAATTATCTTTATTATTATACTAATTGAGTATACTGTAATTTACATGGCATAATTTTGCTACATAAAACTATACATACTTACATTACATTTTGAACAAAATATGTATAGGAAGCAATTATCTTTCTATAAAGCCATTATATATTAGCATCACCTACTAAGTGTTTATATGATATTCGCTCTGCAGGTGTATAAAAATCAATAGTATAATTCTTAAAAAATACGAATAATTCTAGCCCTCTCAAGTTCAAAAAATATATTTTACGTTTAAACCACATTAACCTAGAAATCGTAATAAAATATTTAATAAAAAAAAATTCCTGGAAAAAAAATTTTCGCGTTATATTTCACTTAAAAAAAATTAGGTTTGATAACATGATATTAAGTTTATAAAATTAGGTTTTATGTCTTGATTCGATTAAATTATTATGCTTTTATAAATTTATTTAATGAATAAATTATTTTTGAACGTGAAAAAAAATTTCTCTCCAAAATTACCAATTATTTTTTGCAAAAAAAACTTACCTCTAATTAAATTTGTTTTTACTCTAAATTATCACTTTATACACGAACAAATTGATTTAGCTAAAAAAATGTAAAAAAAAATAGTTAAAGAAAATTTTTTTTCTGTAATATACAGAAAAAAAAATTTCATATTAAAATTTTTTTCGCTGTTTTTCAATTTACCCTTAAATATCATGAACGCCGCTAAATTACTGATCTACATACATTCAATACATTATGTGAGCTTTTGATGTGAACATCAAACTCTACTATTCATCATTATGTCATTCCTGAAACATTTGTGTTATGAACGTCTTCATTTGAATGATTTTTTTCAAATGTTTTAGAAAATTTAATATGTTTTTATAGTCTAGTTAGTGTGTAAGTAGCATTTGTTAACAAGATGATGAACAAAGAAATATTTTGGGTAGAATCCTGACTCATTATGATGATGATGAAAAACGAGTTTTTGGCCAGTATGCAATCGACCAATGATTTTTGAATTAATACAAAAGCAATATTTCTTTTGAGCCCAATCTATCGTTTATATCCCAGATATTGTTTGATTGATATTGATATAATGTTCTCAATGTTTCGAATGGAATAAGTTGACAGTGCCGATACCCGCTGAAATACTGGTGCCACACCCGAACCCCAGTGCTCTATTTTATTTTATATATAACACTATTAGAACATCCACGGAACGATGCAAAAATTAACGAAAAACAATTTTTAATATGAAAATATTTTTCCTGTAAATTTTAATAAATTTTTTTCTTAAAAAAAAAATTATTTATTCTTTATTAATAAAGTATAAGAATCATCAAACCAATCAAAATTTTATTTGATTTTAGGAAAACTAGTAAAATTATGCATGAAATTTTCCATGAAAAAAATTTTACCTTTAAAATTGTACAGGAAAAAATTTGACTTAAAATGCACTCAAAATTTATATGATTTGTCAATAATTACCTTGGTAGATTTAACCAATCATGAGAACACAGACGATGAACAGAAGCTTTGGATAGAATCTTGACGTTAATGAAAACCGGGTTGATGACCAGTGTCTATGCAATCGAACGATGATTCTTAAATAAAAATTGAGTGAAACTACGTTTGAGTCCAATTCATCTGTTGAATATATCGTCAAATCAACAATGCCAATTCCCACTAAAATACTAGTACCACAATCGCACTTCACTGTTTTATTTCATTCATGAAATTCGAGAATTAATTGGCACTAGTAGAACAACTACCGAACGATGCAAAATTCACGAAAAAATATTTTAAAATGAAACTTTTCTTCTTTAAATATTATTTATATTTTCTTCTTAAATATACATATTTATATATAAAAAAGTTATTAAGGTAGCACAAAACCTCTATTTGATAGCAGGAGAAATAGTAAAATTATGCATGAAATTTTACGTGAAAAAAATTTGACTTGTAAAAATGTAGCCAAAATGTGTATGGTTTCTAAATTGTAGCATGGTAATCAACTTATTACACCTGCGTTAGAGTTGAACCAAATAATCATATGAACATTTAGTTGCAACGTAGATGTCGTATAATCTCTATTTCACAATTAAATATTAGTAACTTAAAGGTTATGCAATATTTTAATGTCTCAATCATACATTTTTATATGTTTGTGATTTGGCCAGCATTCTCAAATCAGATACTCGTATCAAATATACTAAACATACTAGGGCCGTGGTGTAATTTTAAAAGAGTATTTTTTTTTTCAACTAAACCATCATCTTTTAACTGATGTGTAGTTTTTCTTTGGGTTTGACCATTATTCAATAATTGAAATGTTTTCTGTATGATCCAATGATTTTCCACCTGCAAAATTTTAACGTTTTGTATTTTTACGGTCACAATAAACTTAAAGGACCAACATCTTTGGGTTGAAAGATTATTACATCTTAAATATGTAAATGTCATTACTAATTGCCAGTGGATCCTAATTATACCCAGATGTACCGACCAACATATTGCAATACAATTTAATTTCACCAATCAATAGAACACAGACCAATGTCCAGATTTTCCAACACAATTAATAGGATTAGTGGACTGAAATACAGGTACCACACTAGCACCTTATTGTTTCATTTCATGAATGAAATTCGAGAGTGAATTGAAAAAACATCCACTGAACGATACAAAATTCAACGAAAAAAATATTTAGTATGAACATTTTATTCCCGTAAATATTTATAAAAAAATGTATTCGTATATAAAATAAATAATCGTTGGAGCATCATAACCAAGGTGTAGAAGAAGATACAGTGTATGAAGAGTTCAATAAAATTAATGAATTCATATGTGAGTTGAAACAACACTTGACTGTTAACCATTTAAAACTGAATCAACAATTAGGAGAAATAAAAAATCAAGTAGTAGAGATCCAAAAGCCTGTGGAGCAACCTACAACATTTGCAGCAGTAGTTAAAACTAATCCAACTAAGTTGGTTTTACTACAACCGAAGCAACCACAAGAAAACAATAAAACTAGAGATGAATTATCAATGAAAATCGATCCTAAAAGCATACCAGTAATGGGTTGCAGAAACATTTCTAATGGAGGAATTATCCTACAGTGCGATACGAATGATGCAAAGGAGAAGCTTAAAACGATTATTACAGAGAAGATGGGTGCTGAATATGATGTGAAACTTCCAATGGAGCGTAACCCAAGAGTTAAAATTCTTGGTATGTCAGAAAAATTAGAAAATGTGGAAATAGTGTCGGCGCTAAAACAACAAAATCCTATTCTGGCAAACAGTGAAATTAAGGTTGTAACTACTTATGTTAGACGCAACTCTCATAAGGTAGACACAATTATTGAAGTTAACGCGGAAAATTTCAGAAAAATTATAGAAGCTGAAAAGTTAAATATTCATTTTGACAGATGCCATGTAGTGGAGTCAATTGGGATATCACGGTGTTATAATTGTAATGGATTCGGTCATCACAGTAGTAAATGTACGAGTAAACTTTGTTGTCCAAGGTGTAGCGAGAATCATAAAGAAAAGGATTGTAATAGTCAGGAGGTAAAGTGCAGCAATTGTATTGCTGTAAATAGCAAACTGAATATGAATATTGCTACTGATCACTCGACTTGGGATAGTTCTTGCACGGTATATCAACGAAAAATTAAAACGTTAAAAAGTAAAATCAGCTACCAATAGCAATCCATAAAAAAAGATTTGCTCTATACAAATATTCGAAGTCTACCCTCAAATTTCTTGGAATTACAGTTAATGTTTAAATACTATGAACCAGCGATAGTACTTCTCAGTGAAACACGAACAACTGTCGATATGTATGACGCAGAATTTTATATTGAAAATTATAAATGTGTAAGATGTGACTCGGATAGTCGGCATACTGGAGGTGTTATCATATATATACATGAAAACATAAGTTTCAAAATTATTTCTAATTATGAAAGGGACCGCACTTGGTTTTTAGCGATTCAGGCCATAAAAGGTTACCATACAGCTGGAATATTTGGTGTAGTATATAGATCATTCCAAACAACAAACGCAGTATTTTTAAGTAATTTAGAAGAATGGCTTGAACAAATTATCAATTATAATAAATTAAATTTTATATTTGGAGATTCTAACATTGATTTCAAAAGCAACGATTTTTATAGTTTAAAATTAAATCAGCTAATTAAAGATTATAGATTGACGCAAGTAGTTCAAGAATACACTAGAGTTACGCAAACCAGCAATACCTTAATAGACTTATTATTAACCAATTCAACAATAATTCGGTGTGAAGTTATTAAAGAGCAACAAATAAGCGATCATGGTATTTTGAGTGCGGACATAAGCAATGGGAAGATCAAGATATTAGAAGAACGAAAAGGAATCGAAATTAGATCATGGAAAAACTACTCTGAGAATAATCTGAACTGTATTCTTAATCAACAATTGCGGCAAGTTCGAACGAAATGTGATATAAATGAAAATGCAGATGAATTAATATTGGTGTTAAAAAATGCCGTTAATAAATTAACTCAAACAAAAAATAGTGAAAGTAGAAATACAATCCCTTGGTTCTCAGAAAACTTAAAATTACTGAAGGAAGAGAAGATGCGTAGTTATAATATTATGAAAATCATAAATTCAGATGGCAATTGGGAAAAATATAGAAAAGTGAGAAATTTATATAAGCAATCATTAAGAAAGGAGCAATCTGAGTACTTTAAGAAAAAATTTATGGAACACCAGTACAATCCGAAAGAGCTGTGGAAAACACTCAAATCCATGTACAAGTCAAAAAACTCGACACAGTGGAATATTGAATTTGATAGTAAAACAATTACCGACAAGCAAGAACTAGCTGAAGCACTAAACCATGAATTTGTGTCTAGCGTGACAGATATTCACAAAAATATTCCGGAAATATTGGATTGGAATTGTTTAGAAGTTAATAAGAATTTTGGACAATTCCATTTCCATGAAATCACCCAACATGATATAATAAAAATATTAAATAAAACAAAGTCTCAATATGGAATCGAAGGTATTAACCGAAAAGTCATGCTAGATGCGATGAAAAATCCAAAGTTCGCTGGAATTTATACTGATATAGTAAATCAAAGTCTATATGATGCAATAGTGCCCACCTCTTGGAAAATATCAACAGTAATTCCTATTCCAAAAACCGTAAAACCGACCACATCAGAAGACTTACGACCTATCAATATGCTCCCAATATACGAAAGTGTGCTGGAACGGTTAATTAAATCCCAACTAGTTAATCATATTGCTATAAATAACATACTAGTGGACCAACAATCTGGATTTAGAGAATTTCATTCCTGCGAAACAGCATTAAACCTAATGTTGGATAATTGGAAAATGCAAATTGACAAAAATAAATCAGTGATTGCAGTTTTTTTAGATTTCAAACGAGCGTTTGAAACTATAGATAGGGAAATTTTACTCAAGAAATTAAACAAGTATGGAATTCAAGGAAGAGAAGTTGAATGGTTTAATAGCTATCTGCAAGGAAGACAACAATATACAAAAGTCGACAATTTTGTATCATCGAAGTTACAAAATAATCTTGGAGTTCCTCAGGGTTCAGCACTTGGGCCATTACTATTCATCTTATATATAAATGACATAGTAGATGTTATAAAACACTGTCAAGTAAACATGTTCGCAGATGACACATTAATCACAATTTCGGCCACAACTTATTCTGAAGCAGTACGAAAAGTAAACGAAGATTTGGAGAATCTGAGGAAGTGGTTAATGTTTCATAAATTGTCACTCAATATCTCAAAAACGAAATACATGGTATTGTCAATCAAAACAAAGTTTGAGGATAATGCAGATATCGTAGTTGGCAATCAAAACATTGAAAGAGTAAAACAATATAAATACCTTGGAGTTGTTTTAGACGAAAACCTATATTTTGACCAGCATCTAGATTACATCGCCAAAAAGATGAATAAAAAGTTAGGTCTTTTTAGTAGAATTAAAAACCAGCTACCAATGGAGACAAGAATTATATTTTATAAATCACTTGTGGCTCCTCATATAGACTATTGCTCATCTGTTTTATTTATCATGAATCAAACACAAATAATACGTTTGCAAAAGATACAGAATCGATTTATGCGAGGAATCTTAAACACGGAAAACAGGACGCATATAAAGGACATGTTGACGAAATTAAACTGGAATTCAATTAATCAAAGAATACAATTTAATGTGTTGAAGCTGTTATTTAGAATTGATAAAGGAGAATTACCAAAATATTTAGGCAATTTGCTGTCTACCAAAAGTGAGATTCATAACTATAATACTAGAACAACACATTTTCGTTTACCAAAGTACAGCAAATCATTTTCACAACGTTCATTAGGATATAATGGGGTGAAATTATATAACTCATTGAGTAACTATTGCAAGCTGGACGATCTTACATCGTTAAAGTATAATCAGTTTATTAAAATATTACATAGATTTGTAGAGGAAAAAATCAATATTTAATATAAGTTTTTAGTTAATTAATTCATAAGAAATTACAAAATGTATCAAAGTGTCAATATGATAAATAAATAAATAAATAAATAAAATAAATAAATAATTTAGGTAGCATCACACCAATGAAAACTCTTTATGATTGTAGGAAAAATAGTAAAATTATGTATGAAATATTTTCCATGAAAAAAATTTTTTCCATCAAAATTTTACATGAAAAAAATTTGACTTGAAAAAGTTTACCCAAAATGTGTGTTTGTCAATTATAGCATGGTTATCAACTGAATAGTAATGACAGCAAAGTTAGAGTTGAACCTAATAATCATACCAGTATGAACATATTGTTGCTACGTAGGTGTCGATATACCTTCCATTTCAATATTAAATATTAGTACCATAAAGCTATGCAATGATGTAGATGTCTCAAGTATTCATTTTAAAACGTTTGTGATTAGGGTGATACATTGTGGTGATATACTTTTCAAAATAAAAACAAATGAAATCTTATATTATCCCTTGACCGTTTGGAAACCAATAATTGTATAACCAAATAGCTTTATAAGTATCACAAGCTTTCAGTTCATACAGTTACATTGGTTATGTCGGTTTCTACCCCGTTTAAGCGATTAAGATGTGTATTTGTAATTTTTTCTATTGGCTATTCACCGGTACATATACAGCAATTTAAGCTTAGTTATTTGAGTTTGAACAGCTAATTCTTTACGTGAGTCAATGAGCACCTCGAATGCCGTTGATTACATGCAAATAATTGCGAAATTCGTAGAAGTTCCTTAACATCTATACAAAATAGAATCTGTCAGATGAAGTCTTTACTTTGATAACAGATACGATGACTGTTGCATCCTGTTTTACGAAACAGCATTGATAATTTTAATTATAAATTGGTATGCCACTTACACCAATTCTGATCACCTTTTACACCCGAGTACAATTTAATGTAAAACTTTAAATTAACTTCTTCTACAATCTTTAACTTATATACGCGATACAGTTTTCTTTTAAAATTAAAATCTCATTAAATTAATATTCGAACGAAGTCAAATCGAGAAAAGTATAATTAAATGAAGTAACAATAACGCGAAATAATTCAAAATTGAAAATTTCTTATACTTTATATACCTTTTAAGAAAATGACTATTATAGGGGAGCATAATGGGGGTGAATAAAAAGTTGTCGCATCCCTCATCCATCACATCCATAGTACACATTTTCCTTTTATCATCATCTTCATCGTCGTCACCCAAAATACGTACATACGTATATACAGTAGTTTTGTAAAGGGAAAAAACGAAAAATCACAACTTTTCACTCAAAAGGATCCGTCGTCGTAAAAATCATAAAACTTATGTCACATATATACACAGACTCACGAACACACATTTTATGATTATTACATGAAGCCTTTTACGTGTAATTAAATTACTTTGTATAATTGTAATGTGTTGACAAAAATCTTAGTATTTTGTTAGGTATGCAATGTTTAACACTTACCTGGGGTTTAGAATAAGATTATGTGCTATACACGACTATGTAGCCCATAAGGGTGCGTCTAGACTAACTATGTGACAATATTTGGTTATACATGTATAGTTTTTTAATATGTTCATGCACAACATAAAAGTGTGACAGCCATAATCCTTAATTTATTTTAAATATTGTGCAGAGCTTTTCGATCGATCATCGACAAAAAATGAAAATTTCTTGCAAAAGCGATAAATTTATCTCAACTTAATTCATTATTCGAATTGATATTCTTTGTATTATATATGTGTTTAAGGACACGAAGCACGAAGAAAAAGCTTAATGTGCATTTCCAATTAGACTTTTTTCCATTTGTTGTTGCTACACTCTGTTTGTCGCCTTAAAACGAGTACGGAGGATGAGTCGTGTATATATGGAATGAAAATCCTTGTTCTTTATAATTTCATTTCAATGCTATACATGTACCATGTATGTACATTAAATAATTGTCAACAAGATATATAAATAAATTTTGCATTTTAAAGAGATGCATGCAATTTTACCAGAACAATGGATACCCGATTATACATAGCAAAGTGGATTAAAATAGTTGTATCCGGTTTCATTTGTGTTCCATTTTAAATTTACAACACCGCAATCGCAGAGATGCTCACACGCAACGATTTAACGAACAGAATTATCTTGGAATTTGTAGATGGCATTGTGGTCTTTCGTGAGGCAAAAAGCAATTAATTGGGGCATTGGTGCGTATCGTTTACTGTGGTGTGGCGAGTGCTTAAGTGCTTGAAACAGCACTAGCTTAACCAGCATCGTGTATATAAAATTCCAGATGTCGTTTCCTTATTTTGTTTGCCAATAACGAGGCACATAATTCTGTTAAGCTTTATCTACACGGGTTCAAAATAAATTTTTTTATATGGAGTTGTGTCATTGATCAGAATTTGTTAAAAATCGTGGATTATGGATATTTGGAGGCAGAATTGATTTTATTTTCTTCTTTATCTGTTTGGAGCTCAAGGTTGTCCCAACTTTTCGCGTGTCGCTTATATACGTCCAATTTTTACGTCCTAAGTTATTACATAGTAATATCGAGGACGTACGGTTATAGCTCCAATGCACGTAGAACCAACAGCACATTGCACAGCTCCATGCCACTCATCTTCCATGTACTGACATGGAAGATGGACTGGCACTGAATTCTGCATTTCAACAGGAGGGAGTTACACAATTTTAAGTACTTAATGAGAATTTATGATATTTCCCAAACAAATCTCTTACGTCTAAGGGCTAGTACGCAGATCGATTTCGCGTGAAACTTCCATACAATTTTACCAAACTGAACTCCAAATGAAAATTTTCATTTCTGTTTTCACTAAGCAGTACTCTGTTCATTAGGGCAAAAACTATAGTTATCTCAATGCACCAAAGGTGGCGCGCAGAGACTCTACAAATTTGTTTTACGCGAAAATAATGATTCGAACCATTTTATTCACGTGAAATTTGAACATTTGAACTGTTTGAACATTTGAATTCTCCAAAAAAAAATTCATTTCTATTTCACGTGAAAATAAATAAATTTTTGGAGACCGCGGTAAAATTTCATTTCACGTTGAACTGAGTACTAGCCCTAAATCATGAGGATGTTATAAACAATTTAAAAAAAATCTCTGATACACTGCACTTCAATTGAATAGGATTTTTTGAAATATTTTAAAATCGGTCCAACTTTTCCAAGATTCACTTTTACAGGATTAGCACTCGTTTAAAATTACAAAACTTTTAAATAAAAATAAATTAGTAGGCAAGAAGAATTTTATTTTATTTTGTTTTTCTTAAAAAGTGTGATTTTTGTTTGTTTCACTTGAATAGAAACGACCAATATTATCAATAAATTTGAAGTGTCAGCAACTTAAAATTAAATTAAATTAATTTTTTTAAAAAAGGTTACCGATTTAACATTAAAAAAATTTAAATATGGGTCGAGGAAAAAACTTAGTAAGGAAGAATTCAAGTACAACACAGCGAAAATTATTTTCTACAAGCCATTGCAGACAAAAAAGGAAGAAGTAATACTGTTATTTTCAATAAAAAATCCAAGAGAATATGGCTCAAACAATAAATGCCGAACTGTTGAGGCCACATCTGCAACCAACTAGCGGACCATACAAACGACAGCATCCAATTGCGCACTATCTTGTGCTAAAATTAAAGCTAGAATTTTTGTGGAGGCCAGCCGAATAACAGTATGGAGAGTGATTAAAAAAGCAGATCAGCTTATTCGAAGAAAGCTTCAAAAGAAACCACCTCTAAATCAGGAGAGGAAACAGAAAAGGTTAGATTTCTCGAGGCAGCATATGACATGGGCTTAAAAAATGGAAACGTGTTGATTTTTCTGATTGATTGATTGATTGATTGATAGGACTGTAGGACCAAGCGCTAGGCAAGATTCCCGGATAACGCCGGGCCTATTCCTACAGCCGTTTACATAAAACGATAGGTAAGGATTGGAAGGTATGTTAGTTAGGAAAGAGCGACCCGGTTACATACACCATGACAGTCGGTACTAAACTACTATTATCACAAGACAATCACAATTTTAATCTGCTAGTCTGCAATCGCCAATCAGCATTCTCCAGTCCGCAACGCCTATCCGCTCTTCTGTATTTTGAATAAAATTAAAACTAAATTAAAATTAAAATTCTAAAATAAATTTATTAGTTCGCTCAGGAATCTGTAACTTAATTAATTAGTTTTATTATTTATTTGAACTCCCATCCGCACAACAAACCTAATTAGAACATAAGTACAGAACTCTGAAAGAAATTTTTTTTAACTTATCGCTCAGGTATCTGAAACAATTTAATTAATTTAGTTTGATAGTTTAAGCCATCCATTACGATAATGTTACCATAATACTGTAACATGCTCATCAGAGAGTCAAAATAGACTATAGGGCGACAATCTTCAGCAGAACCATTTTCCTGTTACATAATTATTATAATACAATAATATAATTTGTTAGTGATTGATAGGACTGTAGGACCAAGCGCTAGGCAAGACTCCCGGATAACGCCGGGCCTATTCCTACAGCCGTTTACATAAAACAATAGGTAAGGATAGGAAGGTATGTTAGTAAGGAGAGAACGACCCGGTTACAGACACCATGACAATCGTTACTAAACTACTATTAGCAGACAATCACAAGACAATCACATTTTTAATTTAAAATCTCCTATCTGCAACACCAATCTGCTCGCCTGCTTTTTATTAAGATTAAAATAATAATACAAAACTCTGAAAAACAAATTTATTAATATATGTCTCAGGAAGCTGTAAGAATTAATTAAAAAATTTATTTTATCATTAATTTAGGCCCACAACCAATCCGCCGCAGTCTCCAGTCCGCAACACCAAGACAATCACATTTCTATTTTACAATCGCCTATCTGCAATCTCCTATCTGCAACACTAATCTGCTCACCTGCCCCCCATTAAGATCAAAACAATAATACAAAACTCTGAAAAAAAATTTATTAATATATGTCTCAGGAGGCTGTAAGAATTAATTAAAAAATTAATTTTATCATTAATTTAAGCCCACAACCAATCCGCTGCAGTCTCCAGTCCGCACCACCAAGACAATCCAATTTCTAATTTACAATCGCCTATCTGCAATCTCCTATCTGCAACACCAATCTGCTCACCTGCTTTTTATTAAGATTAAAACAATAATACAAAACTCTGAAAAAAAATGTATTAATATATGGCTCAGGAAGCTGTAAGAATTAATTAAAAAATTAATTTTAACATTAATAAGCCCACAACCAATCCGCCGCAGTCTCCAGTCCACAACACCAAGACAATCAAATTTCTAATTTACAACCGCCTATCTGCAATCTCCTATCTGCAACACCAATCTGCTCACCTGCCCTCCATTAAGATCAAATCAATAATACAAAACTCTGAAAAAAAATTTATTAATATATGTCTCAGGAGGCTGTAAGAATTAATTAAAAAATTAATTTTATCATTTATTTTAAGCCCACAACCAATCTGCCGCAGTCTCCAGTCCGCAACACCAAGCCAATCACACCCTCAATCTACAATCGCTCATCTGCAATCTCCTATCTGCAACACCAATCCGCTAACCTGCCCTCCACCAAGATTAAAACAATAATACAAAACTCTTAAGAAAAAAATTCATTAATTCATGTCTCAGGAACCTGTAAGAACTAATTAATTCAATAAATCAATTCCATTACCAATCCAAGCCCACAACCAATCCGCAGTCTGCAGTCCATACCACATACCGATCCAGTTAGCAATCTAACCACTGAAACAATTATCGCAGCCTACACTCACAGGCACGACTGTGCAGTGACCCACACAGCGACAATGACTCCAATCTCGTCGGCGCAAAAAAAACAAGCTTGAAAGTGAAACGGAATGTAGCCACCCGCCTCGTGAGTCTTCCAACCCCTACGGAACGATGGGAAACGTGTTGATTTTTCTGATGAGCAGAAATTTAACCTCGATGGCCCCGATGGGTTTAATTATTATTTTCACGACCTTCGAAAAGAGGAAAAGTTTTTAGCAAAACACCACAGCCGGGAAGGAGGCGTTATGGTGTGGGGGGCTATATCATTTTATGGTCCGGGAGATTTGTTATTTCCAACCGAAAAAATGACCGCAACAACTTACAAGGGCATCCTCGAAGCAGCATTTCCCCGCTTCAATGATACTTTTGGGCCATTGCCATGGATATATCAGCAAGATAATACCCCTATCCATACAGCTAACATAATCATATGGATATCGCAGCAAAATGTAGAGCTTTTGCCGTGGCCTCCGTATTCTCCTGATCTCAATATCATGGAACACTTGTGGGGTTGGCTGTCTCGGAAAGTTTACGAGGGTAGTCGAAACCTGTGAAACCGAAATGAAACCTGGTACCAAATTTCTTTAGATTATTTAAAATTTTTGTATGACTCCATCTCAAGCAGGTTGTATGAAAAAAACTCAATTAATTTTTAAAAATAAATCGAATTCAATTAAATTTTTAGTCAATAAAATAACTTTTTGTTAAGATTAGTTAATCGTTCTTATTCAAGTGAACATTCAAATTTACCATTATTTTAGAAAAAAACAAGCAAGCAAAATTAACCATGAAAAAATCAATTTAGTTTTCCTTTAATATTTACTGCTTAATAAAAACTTATAATTCTGTAAAAAAAAATCTGAAAAATTTGGATCGATTTCGAAATATTCCGAAAAAACCGTCGTTCCTATTCAAGTGAACTACAGTGTATAGTGGTAAATAGAATAAAACAGCTAAAAACAAATTAGATGAGCACAAGAAGAATCAGATGAAGTAGAGAAACATGTACGGACTGATACTTGCTATAACACCAAGTATATCTAAATCATCCGACACAATACATTCGACTAACAATCGACCAGCACCCAAAAACGAAACAGTATGGCTTCAGACAGAAAAAACTTCTGCATGAACCTGAATCCTATTATGATCCTTTTCACCTCTACAACAGAGCCTTGTAAAAATAGTTTTCCTTAAATGAGAATTTTAACGCAGCAAGTGAAACATTTGATTTGAACTTTATAGGCACACGATACAAAAAATAAATCCTGAACTCCCATTCTGTAAACCTACCGTAATAACGTCGATTTTAAAAGCTTGAAGACACTCGCTAATATTGACATCGCAAGGAAAATACACAAACTGAACGATTAATGATATCAGGATACTTTATAATAGAGAAAGTGTACTTGCACTATCATCAATACTCTTGCACTTAATATAAGTACTATGCAATGTATGGGCAAACTAGAACCACGACATCTATCGATAGTCACTGGCATCTTCTCAGACAACAAAAAACAATGTTCTCGATGTATCTGACAATATATGCCAACTAACAAACGAACACTCCAAAATACAGTAAACATTGTAAAAGGTCCATTGGGGAATGTATGTGAAGTTAGCCCAAAACTCTATCGATCTCACAGCCCTAATGGCCCATATTTAGTTATTTCAGGAAATGTTCACTTCATTTCAATGTATTTTCAGTCTTGGTCATCGATCGCGCTATGAAAGTTCTGGTCTTAATCGATACCAGTGCAAAGGATGAGACGATTGCCATGGGCAACTCATGGCCATAATGGCCTATATATAGTTATTTCGGGAAATGTTCACTTCATTGCAATGTATGAGAACATTCTCAGTTTTGATCATAGGTCTCGCTATGGTTTTTTGATAGTTCTGATCTTAATCGAAACCGGTGAAAAGTGTTAGAAGATTGCCAGATGGATCTCATAGCCATAATGGCCCATATTATAGCTATTTCGGGAAACGACCACTTCGTTGCAATGTATGCGATCATTTTCAGTTTTGAACAGCGATCTCGCTATGATTTTTTGATAGGTTTTGATCGTGATCAATACCAGTGCCAAGTATTAGACGATTGCTATGGGGATCTCATAGCATAATGGCCAATATTAAGCTATTTTGGAAAATGATCACTTCATTTCAATGTATGTAAAGAATTTAAGTTTTGGTCATCAATCTCAGTATGAGTGTTGATAGTTCTGGTTTTAATAAATGCCGGTGCAAAGTATGAAACGATTGCGAGAAGGATCTCATAGCAATTATACCCATAAACAGCTATTTTGGGAAACGTTCAGTTCTGGTCATCGATCGCGCTATGATAGTTCTGGTCTTAATCGATACCAATGCAGAGTATTAGATGATTGTCATGAGAATATCATAGCATAATGGCCCATATTTAGCTTTTTCGGAAAACGTTCACTTCGGTGCAATGTATATGAACATTTTCAGTTTTGGACATCGGTCTCGCTATGATTTTTTGATAGTTCTGATCACAATCAATACCAGTGCAAAGTATTAATCGATTGCTTAAAGGATCTCATATCCATAATGGCCCATATTGAGCTGTTTCGGGAATTGTTCAATTCATTTCACTGTATGTATAGGATTTTAGTTTTGGTCATCGATTTCACTATGATTGTTTGATAGTTCTGGTCTTAATCGATACCAGTCCAAAGTATAAGACAATTTGAGGTAGAAAACAACTTGTGACCCATCACACGAAGTTTAATTCACTCGTTCACATACACGCAACGTTTAATCGAGTTTGTTTTTTTAGACCTTCTAAAAAGGCAGAATAGTGATGTTCCACAAATGAGGGATGATCTAGTTTCTGCCTTGAACTCTTTTAATTTAACTTTTATTTGACGTATGCAGCTTAGGCACAGTACTATTGAGAAAAGTTGTGCTACCGTAAAAATCAGTAATACCAAAACTTTTAACAAAATATGATTCGGAATATTGTCATTTCGGTCTTCTCGGTCAACTATACGTAACGATTATAACAATCGAACAGGCCGCCTCTCTATATTCATCGAGCCAAGGTAGATGTTGTACTATTGCCATTTTACAAGTATAAAAAAATGAAATTTACCACTTATTTGAACTTAAACTGTCAAACAAAACTTTTAAGCTGACTCAAAAATTAAATTAAAAACTTGAAATGTTTCGCTGAAAGTAAAATTAAAGCACACTGGTAAACTCGTACACAGAGTTTGTTCAACTTTTACTCATATAGCTTTGTATATGTACGTTTTCATTATTATTATGATTTTCCCAAAGCTTTTCGAAATAGACATCGGGGGGAATGGTTGTTTACACTAGTAGTGAAGTTTTATAAAGTTATAGAATAAATTAAAAAAAATAAAGTTCTATGAGAGGAAGATTTATGGATGACAAGATTTTTTAGAAAGCTTTTCATAAAACAAAATAACTATATGTTCGTTATTATAAGCTTTTGGGATTTTATCATTACTTTCTTTTATTTTTTTCATGTCGAATTATTCGAATGTAAAATCTCATAAAGATCATCGATGTGAAACATAATTTATAAGCAATTCGGAATAGGTCAAAAGGAGTGTTATCGATTCGCATTAAATTATCTTTTTTCATCCATCTCAATTTATTCTATACCGATCGATTGAAATAAAAGCTTCAAAACGTGGAAATGAATGTGAAATGGTTGAATGACGAAGAGATTCAAAACTAACTGGCAATGTTCATTGGTTAAGCATAAAAATGGCCGTGTAACATACTTTTGAAATAGAGTTATACTCTCACACATTGAGTGAGCTGAACCAAGGGTTAGACTACTTGTGAATAAACAATGCCTTTTTAATATTTTCATTACCATAATAAATGACTAGTTCAATAATATTTCACTTTTAGTTTTCGTTTTCACTTTTATTTCACTATTTCACTTCTTTCACCGATTTTAACTAAATTTAAATTGTTCGACTATATCGTTCGTGTATTTAAACCAATTTTGCTTTTCAACCGTGAATGTAACGATACCGTCAACAACTCTCTTTGCAGTCTATATAGCTTTGATGATAAATCCAGATTTTAAAACCATACTAACTGTCACTATTCTCTGTTCTTCATTACTTTAATGTTTTATCCTGTTCCGTATTTGCTGAACTGTTTTTGCTGGCGTTCATGTCTTCGTAACAGTTTAGTGTAACGATAGACTCTCTTTTATTCAACTGCATGGACAGTACCGCATAACTATCAGTGTAGTGCACGTAAATTACATTTCATTATTTACATGTAATTTATTGTATTTTTAATCAACAGTTTTTACAAAATGAAAAGTAAGAAATGTAAACTAGATACGAGTGACATCTTGCAGAAAAACTGAACACATCAGAGTTTTTTGTTTTTCTATAATATAACCACTTAAAATGTCCTTCTTTTGATAAATTTATTTATTGTATTCTGAAATTTTATTTAAGCATAAATGTTAAAAATATTTACTCTTTGGAGTGCATATTAGTTAGGTTTGTGCCTAGTTTGGTAAATCTATCATGGTTGTCATTGGATTGCGACTGCGATACTGGGAACGTTGGCATGTAGGATATGTGCAAACACAGGACAATAGGACTTTGTTACTAGTGTAAAGTGTTGACTTGGACCTTGCCGGATGAAGACGACCTAGTTTCTGATATTTTTATGTAGCATCATACATATAATATAAGACTCAAAACACTACAATCAGGATGGTGAGTGTCAGTTCTAATCATTAATTTATTTCTGATATTGCGTATTTAATAAAATAACAGCAAGTACCTTGGTCATCTACAGCGTATATGCTTGTCGAATGTTGCTGCAATTTTTTAGGCGAATTCTTAATAAATAATCTATAGCATACTCAGGCCCTAGCGTACTAACGTTTTAAGAGTCATTCTTGGAATCTAGGCTTATCAGAATTGGTTGATGAATTCTAAAGATTTTGCTTTAAATTTGGCTGTAGTCGATATTATGGTATAACTATATGAATAGAATTGCGAATGGTTGTTAATGTAAATATTGTATAAGAGATTTAACAACTTGTTGAGTTTAATGGCATATTTTCTGTCAGTTTGTCTATCTTTACCATTTTTTAAGAGTCCATTTTTTTATTACCTCACGCCATTACATAGCCAAATCAAGGAATTACGGCTATATGACCGATTTACATAGAATCACCTGCACATAGCATAGCAACATGTCAGCCTAAAGATCTTACTCGGAATTTTGCACTGTAACAGGGATTTATAGATGTGTTCAATTCACACCAACGATTGGTGCTGTGAATAAACACATCAGATGGTAAAAAATTATTTTGCATTCTGCCCCTATCGAGACTTGAACCCGGTATCCTCCCGCTCCAACTTCCGTAGCTTTAACCACTGCGCCATTTCAATTTTTCACCCTGTAAACATTATGTTTTTACGTACAATTCCACAACACTGATTACTTTACCTCGTTCGAATATCCTCGCTGAATATGTAATTCAAATTCGTTTTTTTACATAAAGACAATATCCGTTACCAGACTTCATGTTTAAACAGTCGTTTACTAATTCGTAAGCCCGCTGGATATCTCTTAATTTTCGCTTTTCTTATTCATTGACTTGTTCGTCGATTTTTTCTCTTAATGGCAAGCTACACCACCTTCTGCCAATCGATGAACGGGGAAAGCCAACAAGCATATCTGGTTATAGAATTTATGTAGCTTCTGGTCTTTACAAGCTGAAGAGAGTTTATTTATACGATGAGATATTCTGAAAATGAAAACCAAAACTAGATACGAACGAACGACCCGTGATTTATGCTTGGTCCAAAAATTAACTTTTAAACCTTAACCAGAACGAGCCTTCTGGTTAGGCACAGCTTAAACTTTTAATTCCGTTTTAGTGTTCCGTTTCAAGGGTCTTGAAGATATTGTACTCCATCATTGCAACTTGTTTGAAATTGAAGTACATTTCATCCAAATAAATTCCGGTATTCAAAAATTCCTCCTTACCCGTAGAACGACCCTTGCAAAACTGTATATGTACTCACCACCCAAATGGTATTATAAAACATGTTATTATAATACATGTTGAGCTTAGAGTTCATGGGCCGCCCCATCTTTCATATCAGTACTATAAGCTGGCATATAACTATGCAATGTGGAGATAGCTCTACGTAAATCGGGCTGAACGTCAAGGGGATGTCGCAATTGGCCAATCAAGCCTGAGTACCAAAGGACACAAACAAATATTACGAAAGTATTTGAAATTAGAGGGCTCAATCCAGAGACCTCAGATTCTATCCTGGTAAGTAGCGCTTTTTCGAAACCCAGAGTGACCATCGATGGTCGGATGCAATAACTTTACGATGAGAAATGAACATGGGATTACACTTGATTATAATATGCTTCATCATCAGACTCAACAGTTTATTAAAGCAATACAGTACTCAAATCGCTACCTTATCTCAATCATCCTTTGTGAGCTTTGGATTAATCGTAGAATATCCCTGATATCCATCTAACTAAGATCTGTCAGGTTGAAGCAGAAGAATTAACCATGTTAGCAAACCATGTAACCTCTCATCCACATGCATTCACAACCGTATATGATTTGATGGTCTTCAAGTGATTACATTTGTACAGATCCTGTTATTATGCACGAATTGCTGTAAGAACATCTGTAATTGATTCTTTTGATGCAATCAGGCAGTTATTGCCTTGAGCGATTTTACTATAATAACTAGAAAATTCTGAATGCTCTAGCATGAAATATCAGGTGAATGTTCAAATGATCTGCCATTTTGTTTAGAGTTTGGAAAATAATCGTACTTTTAACCTAAGGAAGTATGATTGCATCATTTGAAATCCAGCCTGAATGTCTATACAAAACGAATATCCTATTTGATTTACCTCAAATAGTCTAAACTTCCATTACCGCTCACTCATTTATGCAATAAGGATCCGGCATTTTAACATGTAAAGACTTCTCGTTTAACTTTGGTATTCTTACAAGACTTTTTTTTTCCTGCGGCCCTTACTATTTGTTTCGCTGTCAATACATCGCTGATTTCCTTCCAATCTCTGGAAATATGGTCAGATTTGTCACAGACCCAATACAGTATTACTGCAACTGGTATCCCGGAACCTGGGTGATGACCAACTAGCTGGTTGTATATTTTTATTTGATGTATTATAACTGTCATGCTTGAATCCAACTCGCCATCTTCTGAACGCTGTGTGAACGTGTTTCAGCCAATTTGTTACTTTTTGAAGATTTTATCTGGATCACGAACACCATCTTATCTAGCTATCGCTTGTGGTTATGACTGGCTGCCTCAATATTTTCGGTTTATTGACAGCATGGTTTTATTATAATCCTCTCGGTCGAATTCCAATACAATTTCTAGCATATTACAAATTGCAGTCGAATCCGAGTTTATCCTTGTATCCATCAATAATTTCTCATCGCTTAAATTTTATTGAACTGACCGGTTTCATAATTTGGGTAGACCCAATCACATATCCATAACCCCTCTTTAAAATTTTAGGATCAGCAACTTCTAACAGTTGGTCCATTTTGTGATTTATTTTGTTTCGTGTTAAGCCAATATTGGGAATTAACGGAGCTTCTTACTCACTTCGGATATAAAATATGTATCTTGAAAAACCTCTTATACCGTGCTAATCTTTCTGAAACGATATTTCGATCTTCGGTTAGTATTTTTATTATGTTGCTCAAAATTCTAGGCTCTTAATATATATCTTTACACAATACCAATCCATGGTGAAGTTGTTAGTTTTGCCAATTGGAACGGGAGACACCGAATTCAAATTCCTAAAGGGCCAGAATTCATAAGCGATTATTCACCATCTCATTACAATCGTTGGTGTGAATGAATACATCTATGACCCCCTATTGGAGTGCAAAATTTAGGCACTAACCCATTTTCCATGTCAGAACTATAGGCTAGCATGGACCTATGCAATGTGCAGAAGGTTCTATAAGTAAATCAGACCTATAGTGGTATCTGACATTGAGCCCCAAAAGAGATTTCAAAGCTATAAATAGACAGACCGACATATACAGATAGATCTATACTATTCAATAGATCAATTGCTATCGTTTCTTTCGAATAGTAGTCTTGTCAGTTAGTCACACTTCCTCGGCTTTTATGGTCCTTTTTGGATTACGGTTCCCTCATAAAAACGGTCGATTAGACACTAGATTCTATCAACACTTATAGTTAATGCCATCTGTATATGAAACTACGAGTCATTCAAGAAAATGTACTGCCAAACCGTTCAGGCTTCCCAAAGATCACATCGGATTCAAACAACCCATGAAAACATGTATTTTGATTACAAATATAAATTATTTTTTTTTTTTCATTTTAGGTAAGCCCGAAGCATCCATATCATCCAAAATTATTAAAATTATAAATGTGCTGAATCAATCATGTCCTCAGGTAAGTTCCCCAAAAACACAAAAAACCAAATCACATATACCAAAACAATCCCAAATTAGAAAAATTAATTTCCGTCTTGTAATCTGTCACCTCACTCAAAAAACAAAAAAAAAAGGTAGAAAAATTACTTAATCCCTTCTCACATTTTTCGCCATACAATATACGGGCACATCCTTGGTACGTACAAATTTTGTTGTGTTACATGTCTAAGATTTATTATACCTTGAATGATACGAACACGACGATATGATGGCTGTGTTTGTGCCGAGTAAATGAATGAGTAAATTTGTAATATAAATTTTACAAACATAAACTGTTACAAAACTATGTGTCTGCCTGAAAGGAGAAAAATTCTTCTGGCTCTTTATTTTGTTCCTTGTCATCAGACCAACACATATTATGTATTGTAAAACGAGCTGACCAAATTTTTAACACGAGTGACAGTTTAAATGGGAAATTGGTTTGGATACACGTTCGTTTGGATTTTATATAAATGATTTTTGTGGTTTAGGTCAAATGTGTTGAATAATAAATGAACTATTTCGATACTATTTAGAATTAGTCTGTAAAAGTATGACGTCACGATACCTTTATGAAATTCTTATACTCAGCACTCAGTATATTCATGTTGACATGCTGTCATGTTGATTTTTTGAATTATATACACTTTCTTCATGTAATTCCCTTGAGGGGTCTATATAAGCCAAATACACTAGCCATGTATTGATCGTACATATATGTTTGTTCGTTTTGTCCAGTTTTGTAATATAAAAAATTACAAATAATTAAGATAATGGATGTTGCTACGTATACATACGAGTTCTTTAATATTTATGGTATAGCTACGCCCGATATATACAATTAATAGATGTTATGTTCAGAAGTTATAACTAATTTGTAGAACATAGTTTGTACTATTCTTATAAATAGAGAGGTCCCTCATACACATGAAATGGCTCAAATCGTACATTTCTAATGGCTCATGGCACAGAGTTTCAAAAATTATACTTTTTTATAAGAAAAACTTTACACAAATATAGGACGAAAGTGATGTGCTATTTAGAGCAGCATTTAGGGAACTCAAACCTTTTATAGATTAAGATTCCAATTAATAGAAACCAAAAATTATTTAGGTAATTCCTGTGTCAATCCTGCTTTAAATAAAGGTAATGGACTAAAAAACAGTTTTAAATACTTATGAGCGCCTATGAGAAAAGCTGTCCTCGTAGTAAACCTAAACGAATTGGGACACCATGGAGGAATAGGGAATTGGGCAGACTGAAGAATCAGACAAAAAATTTCTAAGCAAAGCCATGAAAACCGGTACAACGGAAGATTGGGACTTGTCCAAATTTTCACAAAAAAAATTGCATACCTCCATGTGAGCCTATAGTACTGACATGGACGATGGGACGGCCTATTGATTCTAAACTCAACAGGGGATCAAGATGTGTTCATTCACACTATCGATCGCACCACTCAAAGGATTGATGGTCAAAAATCACTTTTTGCAGCATGCCCCGACCCCGGACACCCACTCCAACTGTCGCAGCTTTACTCACTGCGCCACCTGGGTAGTTTCTCTGTAAACATGAAGGTTACTATCAAAACTCTGGATAAATCAGATGGAACTCTCACGAGTACAAATCAGAAAGCTTTAGATGTACTAAAGAAAGATTTATGTGTCCGAAAGTGAGAATTCTAATGTAGTAGATGGAAATCATCTCCCACGACAACTTCCAAGTTTCAGATATTCGAATTTGGCGGCGAAGTTGGTGACCAAAGATAAAATCCAATGAAGCATCGGTTCTTCCTCAAAATTCAAATAACCAAGTCCAGACGGGATATTCCCGGTTCTCCTAGTTCAATTAAACGACAACGGAGTTTCCTGCCACGGTTATGCTGATGTCATCGCCATAAAACTGGTAGTTAAATATACGAATGTAATAGAAAAATGAGCGGGGAAGGAGACCTCTAAATCGCCTTCAAAGAACTTGTTTATCTGGGTATTGTAGGAGCTATGCACTCCATTCCTACTTCAGCCCTTGAGATGGCTGTGGGTCTTGATCTTGGGACCGCTTGATCTTGGCATTGGTAGGTGTGCAGCGCACATGAACTCTAACACTCTGGTGACAAGGCACGTCTTTATTTTGGGTAACTATTATCGGAAATCACACATAAACTATAAAAATTCATTCAACCCCGCCGATGGCTGATAAATTGACCCGTTTGGGGGTGCGGCTATCTTTTTTATGGGACCTGAGCCCGCTCTTAGAGTGACGTTATTATATCTTAAACGAGAATTTGACTATACCACTTTCGTGTTCTGCACCAAACGAAGTGGGATAGTCTCATCTCTTGTCGACTGTCTAAAATCTTCATTGGATCAATATATTAGCAAAGTTTTCATTCCTTCTTAAACTATAATAGACACACTTTAAGGATCTTGCTGGACATTCTCACGGGGAATGTTTTCCTGAATAATCCCATGTTTCTAATGAAAATTCGGAATATCGCAAACTGCGAACAGTGTGGGGGAGGAGAAGAAGAAACTGTTGGGCACTTGATCTGTCCCTATGTTCTTCATACTCTTCCCATAGACTGGACTGCTTTGGATCACAATTCCTATTTAAGGATCATTTGATGACCTTGACGATACCAGATGTTTTGGACTTCATTAGAAGAACAAACAGATTACGGAACTTAGTGTACGTCTGAGACGACATGTCACAACGGGGCCAATCGGGTCTGGGTGACAGGTGGAAAAACAGGGTTGGAATGGCGCAACGCAATGACTAAGATTCGACATAAATCGATTCTATAGCCGTAAGTCCACAATTTGCATATATAATGTCGTAATCAAGAACGTAAATAAGCGAATTGTCAAAGAGCCGAATGAAATTTTCAATGTTAAAGTATTTTCTCACATGTAATTGGATACTAGAACACTCAGTGCCCTATGAGAGATTGTGGTGCAAATCACGACTTACGCAAACATTGGTGATGATATTTCAAATGAAGAAATAAATCAGAAACAACAATTCAATAGAGAGTCAAGACACTTGAAAATGGTTGTGGATGGAACCGTTTAACGAAACCGTAGTTGATAGCGTTTGAAACGTTTGATACCGTTTGAGAAAAATGTGATTCATTCAAAGTTTTGTTTCATCAGCAGTTCCTTATCAGTAGTAAAGTGCTCAAAATGAACATACAAGCGAAAAGATACATAAGTCTCTGATAAAATCAAAGACTACTATCCAATGTACTCTTTTTAAAACTTTTAAGCTTAAAGGTCGTAAGCGGCCCTAAGTACGTCTCAACTGAGAACTGACGAACCATTTATACAAAT
Organism: Tipula lateralis; assembly: GCA_963932295.1. Taxonomy (NCBI): domain Eukaryota; kingdom Metazoa; phylum Arthropoda; class Insecta; order Diptera; family Tipulidae; genus Tipula; species Tipula lateralis. The sequence goes on from OZ010736.1 coordinate 146,368,733, forward strand.
TTGTACACATTGTAGGTGGTCAGCAAAACGAATGCTTTTACACACTTTGTATGGCTGTACTGTGCATGTTAATTTTTGGTTAACGGCGAAAATCGAACTCGAGACTGCGGTGTGATCAGAAACTCTCTTAACCATTAAGCTACAGCCGGTGATTTTTTTTTACATTCTTAAAATGTATAAACAATAAAATGATTTTGAATTATAATGGTGCAATAAACACCCAATCCTATAAAAATTGTTGCATCTCTCATGGTAATATTAGAGGGACTGGGTTGACCCAGTACACGATCAGGATTAAGTATGTAATTAAACTAATTTAAGAATATTGTTTTGCCCGAAGACCGTAGTTTCGCCGTTTTGACATGGAGGTGCCTAAGCAGGCCACGAAGGCATGAGATAGCTTTCAATATTTACCAATACAAATTTCCACAATTTCTTATGTGTACATCAATTAATAATTAAAATGTGCTGTTAATTGGATAAATCGTAAAATTAATTAAGGTGCATGTGAATAGAGAGCAGAAACCATCCCTCAGATCTTACAGGATTGAATTTATATACGGTCGCATCGACGACGTTTTCTTTTGAACACAACTTGAAGTGGAAATCAAATTAAAAACATTTAAATTTTTCAAGATTTTCTATTTTCGTCATAATTAAAAAAATATATTTATTCACTCGATACCCACTCCATATAACACCCCTCAGCGCTCATTAAATCTTTGTAATCGTGTAATGAATTTTTTTTATTTTTGTTAAGGAAGAGAGCGAGAAAATTCTTCACAATGAAAATTCCATCCAAGAAAATAATTTTGTACAAAATAAAATTAATAATGACAACAACAAGAATAACAACAAATTGTTATAATAATAAAAAAGTTTTTTTAATTTTCTATTTTCGTGGAAAATACATAGTTGTTAAATGAAAATGACGATAGCATGAAAAGCTCAACAGAAACGGAAACGACACTGTAAATTGTTATATACGAAAGCAACACATACAGTATAAAATATAAATTATGCTGTGGCCTAGATACAGTTCGAGTGACACAGAATACATTTTTTTGGGGTTTATGGCAAATTTTTGTAAATGTCGATTCACTAAATTTACATAATTAAAATTAATTAAAATTTATTGTAAAGCTCGAAAAGCATGTTATTGTGTTTGGTGGCAACATTTCTCAACTCTACCTTACTAATTGTGCCTGCTTTCGGCCAAAGCTTCGGCACTATACCATCTACCGAGCGATTTACTTCGGCGTTTTGAAACTCAAAATGGGTAAATTGGTCCTAAATCATAAGAAATTAATCGTAAAGTAACACCATTAAGAGCATGATGCTATCAAGCGTTATAAGGAAATGGTAGCGGATATAATACACACCCTTTTTCGGCATCCAAAGAAATCTATTGTCCGTTCATGTAGAATTTTATGAAAAAGGTGCCTATACTAGTCAAATGAACCTGATACATCATTAAAATTTTGAAGGTTGTAGTATAGAACCAATCAAATATGGAATATATGAAATGATACCGCAACAATATGTGTTACACTTATATTTGACATTTCTAGAAATGTTTAAGTAAATCTAGGTATTTATCATAAACCTAAGCGGGTGCTAGATTAATATGTAACACAACAGTTATTATAAGAACCACCTAGAACACAGAGTATTACGGCTCTGTATTCTAGATGGCTCTTTTTTTAAACGTCACATTTAGATGATTATAGTATTATACCAGAACCATCTTAATGTGACGTTTTAAAAAAAGAACCATCTAGAACAGGCTCCCATTGCCGCCGCTTTAACCACTGTGCCACTTGGGCGGTCATTATACACATTCTTTTTCGGCATCCGAAGAAATCTAAGGTCATTCCATGTAGAATTTTATAAAAACAGTGCTATACTATAGTCAAACGAAACCTCAAACACCATTAACATTTTTAAGGTTGTAGTGTCTATAAACCAATCACATATGGAATAGATACTGCAATAAGTGTGTTACACTTATCTTTGACATTGCTAAGTTAATCATTGTTTAAGCTAATCTGAGTATTTATCATATCCATCAGCGGGTATCATATTAATAATACAACAATTATTATAAGAGCCTTCTAAAACACAGAGTATTCTATATATTCTCTTCACAGAGTATTATATTATATTCTCTTCACAGAGTATTACGGCTCTGTATTCTAGATGGTTCTGTTTTTTAAAACGTCATATTTAGATGATTCTAGTATTTTACCAGAGCCATCTAAATATGACGTTTTGAAAAAAAAGGCCATCTAGAAGGCTCCAACTGCCGTAGTTTTATCACTGCGCCATCTAAGCGGTCATAATACACACTCTTTTTTGGCATCCAAAGATATCTACCTTTGTCCTTTCATGTATAATTTTATAAAACAAAGTGCCAAATGAAACCTCTTACATCATTATAATATAAGCCTTGACTTTCTTGTCAGCTAGAAGTTCATTTTTTCGCACAAAAATTCAAAATTATTTAAAATCATAATTTGGCTACATTTTCAATATGCAAGAAGGTTCAGTAAATTATATATTGAAGGTTCAATAAGCTTTATTCCACCTCGGGACAGTAGAACAGCTGAACAGTTTTATGAATTTCCAATTTCCGCAAATTTTCGCTGTTGTAAATGATCTTCATGAAATATTTGGAACCGAATAAAAGGGGATGAACACTTCTGACCAATGACTGCTAGTAAACGGACATAGAGTTGGAATGATGGCCGATTTTTGATGCATATGCTACACTCTCATTATGAATGAGCTTATAAGCTCAAAATGAGATGGGCCAGTACTAAATTATTGTAAATACATAAATAAATAAATACATTAAAATTTTGAAGGTTGTAGTTTCTTTAAACCAATCAATTATGTAATATATGATATAATTGTGTTACACTGATCTTTGACACTTCTAGAGAATTTTAAGTAAATCTGATTATTTATCATATCTTTTATTTTATTTTTTTTTAATTAAAACTAATATATACAGTAGTAGCTGATAAGATAAGTGGAACCATTGGATCTAAAGATCACGTGCCTGGTCCACCAGCAGGTGTCATATTAATAATACAAGTATTAAAAGAGCCATCTAGAACACAGAGTATTACGAATCTGTATTCTAGATGGCTCTTTTTTTGAAACGTTATATTAAGATGGTTCTGGTGTTATACATATTTTGTTTTAGCCATGTATTTGCAACATTAGGTCTGCCACATATGACATGCTTACAATTTAATGAAAGTGGATTGACCCTATTTCCTGGTTTGTGTCAACAATTTCATGAACCGGAGCTCTACTTTAATATAGGCAAGATAACGAATCAAATCCATATTGAATGTATATTTATTCCAACTTACCAATCGTTGATATACGAAAACTTATTTTTCAAAAGACATTCAAAAGTAAGTCTTGGAATTATTAAAAAACCTTAGGAGGGATAATTTTTAATGATACTTTTGGTGATATGCTTGCCAGTTTTTCATGAAAACTTAAGAGCTTTAGGTTGTAGTCGGAGAAGTCGTATTAGGGATCCCAATTTGAATAGTCAGAAAATTGTGAACCGATTAGTCTAGATTTTCATAATTTTGCTAAGGTTCAATCGAGGTTCTCACACAACCGACGAACTCATCAACTTCTAATTTTTTCACAATACAGTGATTTACACTGGTACACGATCTCTCTTTATAGTGATCCCATTATCATGGTTAGTATCCATACGACACTCAATTATCTGAGGGTCGTATGGAGGGTTAAATAAAAATTAAGAAACAGAACTTATGGGCTGGTATCCAAGTAGAGCTTTTCTGCATGCATACATTGCATTTTGTATTTTTCTACTTTATTCCATGTATGTGTGAGTTTATCGCGAAATTATTTGACAGGATTAATTAAAATTAATAATTTCATGATGAGAGATGTCTGCTGATTTGCGGTTTATGAACTAACTAGATTTTAACTTGCAGTTCGATCTTTCAACAAACTCTCTCACAGAAGATTAACATTTTAAATTTATAAGTAAACCATCACGACTTCACTCTTTGGCCCATCAATCTTATCAATTGAAAGAGAGTAAAAAGTTAACAGTTTAGACCAAACAAGTTTGGTGCAGTATAATAGTATCCTGTGTTTTCAGAACACATCATGCTATTTCGGAAAGGATTCTTAAACCAACAGCTATATCTTAACTTATTATGCTAAACTTAGCTCAACTCGTAACCCACCTTGACTATTAATAAAAATCGCTTCCTTTCGATAGAATCGTTAGGAAATGTCAAAAGCTTTTATCAAATATGTCTGTCAAAGAATAACCCTTAATTAAGATCACTGATAGATTGTTGTAGTCAACTTTTGAAAGAATTTATTGCCCACTTACAACCATTTCCAGTTAGGACCATTGTTTTGCTGACTTCCCCGATTAACTTGATGTCTTTGCCTTTATACAACAGAATCAGTAAGCTTTTAGGACTTAACCAAGCTATGATTGACTATGTGATCAACCCCTTACAACATCGACATTTTTGTTACATTTTGACATGTAGATGACCCAAAAGCAAAGTACTTACGTGTTTTGAAGAGTGGCTTATAGAAATTACGTTTTTTATTGAGGATAAAAGTCTGGCAAACATTCGAACGAAGGCAAGGATTTTACAGATTTTGGCACATCGAGAACCAACGGTTCTCCATCACTGCCATCCCGAATACTTAATACATCTTTGGATTTTCCGACATAAATGTATACATTCAATAATCTTATAGAGTTAACTAGTTGTGAGTGCGATTTCATAACTTAAAGCATTAAATCACTCAGCAAACGAAATTATCGAACATGCATGCCAATAAAGATTCAATTTAACGAAAATGTTTTTGCAACTCAACAATAATTAATAATTAGCGTCTATTCGATTAAATGGAATGTATTGACGAGAATTTATTGTTATTGCTTTCAGTTTATTACATTCCTTATTTTGATTTAATTATTTATTTATTTAATTATAAAAATAGTAATTACCGATTACTTGTTAGCAGCATAGAAAGCTTAATCAACATCATTACTGAAAAATATGTTCAATAAATCATAATTTTCAATTACATTACGAGTATGTCTGATTCATGTAATTAAAGCACATAGAACAATAAATTATGAATAGTTCGTCAATATAAAACTTAATGTTGCAGTTAATGACATCGAGAGAAATTGCTGACCAAGTAGAACCGTAGAGCCTAATGAATACAGATACAGAAGATAGACCAAACCAACATTTTCTCCAAGGATTCAAACTGAGTAGCTCGTTCGGTTTTAAATCGTCTATTTAATTATATCCCAATCCTTGAACGGCCCAATTTATCAGCCACTGGATCACAAAACAAGTATAAAGCAGCGTGGCTCTCAGAAAGATTGCTGCTCTCAAAATTGCAACAATTTCCTTTTGAAAGACAAAAGTCTACCTACCACGAGTGATATTTAATAACACCCCAGGATTAAGCATGTAATCCGGCAAATGACAGCATACTGATTCATGAATAAAGATCATTAAATCGTCATCGGAGAGGTATGGACTGTTGTAGTCCCATTTGTGAGTTTCGGTAATAATTTCCGAAAACGTACTTGGACACCATGCATACCGACCCACCTCTACCCATATTTGATAAGATCTGCAGTGAATGTGGTGTGCATAGCTTACACAATATCCGGATAGATAAATCTTTAAAGGTTATTCTCCTGTAACCCCATTCAATGTTCTAGGCCAGTTAGGTTTTAAGCCCCATGACTGTTTACATTTCCAGTAAATGTTACATGTGCTTTTGTCAAGTAATCTTCTGACCTAACCAGATATCCAGATACTTCTGAACTGAATGGTCTCAAAATCTTAGTTGTTTAGCCAATTGTGTAAGATACAGTGTTGCCAACAAAACAGAAGGAGTGAAAGGTCAGGATTATACAAAATGAAGTGCTAAACGAAAGACCACATACCTTGAAGGGATTTTGGAATACTAGCAATCATGATGATTTTTTAAACTATATTTCATCATCCATTTTTCATATTTATGACGTTAAGCTTCACAATAGTCAAAATTAGGATCCACGTTCAGTGGTTGTTGTGAAACAAATACATTCACATGATAATCTAATTTTTTGTACCACAATTGTAGCATTGATATGGACGACTTCAATAAAACCATGTCACTTGCCTTACAGAATTTGGTGGTTAGAATGGGTCTTCCGAAGGGTACGGCCACCCTCGTAATGTATTGTTACGTTTTCCCCTTGTAGGGATTCAAACCAATCCTCGGTTCGATCACTGGATAGTGAATAATTAAAACCACTTGCTTGTTTTCCACTACAACTTTTATTAATAGTCACCACAATTCACTATTACAGTACTTTTATTTTACTGTTACTTTTACTTTTTCACTATTTCACTTTTTATCACTTTTCCCGATTTTAATTTTTCGCTGTTCCAATTCAGACTGAAGCTCTACGCTTTCGGTTTTCCTCAGATGCTCTTCTGAATTCGGTAGATTACATCATTGATTTTTGTAATCACCTTGTATGGTCCTTCCCAGCTAGGTTGCAGTTTTGGTGATAAGCCGCTCTTCCGTTGTAAGTTGTTAAGCCAGACTGACTGTTCTTTCTTTGATTTCAACCTCGGTTTTCATATCGAGGTTTCACCCTGTTTCTTGGTAGTCTTTTCCTTTCTACTGGCTGCCCTTCTTTATTGAGTTTCACAACTCCCAACGTGTCTATAGTTATTATTTTCCATTTCACCACGAATTCCTGTTGAATGTCTCACTATAATTCTTCGAACGATTGGCTCACCGTTATTTAAGTGCTGTTGTAGCTTAAAATCTCCACAGTTTAATGTAGCACGCCCAAGATCCACTCCCAAAATCACCTCATCGACAATATCAGCCACCAACACTTTATGACAGAAGTCCTTGTTACCAATTCGTATGGCCACTTCCTTCTTTCCCTTGATTTCTGCACTTTCACCGGTTGCTGTTTACAGTTTGAATCCTTCAATTGGCTGAAGTTCATTTTCTATTAAATCAGCCCGCACAATCGTCCGCATTGCTCCTGTATCTAGTGTAATCATACAGGCTTTTCCGTTGGATTCTCCATCTAATGTTAAGCCATCACCACCTCTTGTCAACCGTGGAACGGGGATGGCTGTCATGCCGGATTTTGTTGAAGAAGTTAGGTTTCTTTCTTTATCGACCTTCTCATTTATTGTTTGCAACAATCCCTTGATGACCAGGTTTGTCACATATCAAACATCAAATTCTACCTTTTCCAGACCGAAACTTTATTGGTAGCCAGTCATTTCCTGGTTTGTTGTAATTCGATGAGTTATAATTTCCTGGTTCTAATTTGACGCTTATGATCAGCACCATATTTTCGTTCCAAAGCATGATTCGATCATAGTCCACAAGTTCGGATCCTGGAACAATCTCAAAAAAACATGAGAGCTGCGACCTGGTCTTCCTTACACCAATTATTGGTTAATGCTGCCGTTTCAAATTGTAATTTGAAAATGTTGAACGACGTTGTTCCGTCAAAAGTCGGAGGCTTTAATTTAATTCCGCTGACTGATTTCAGGATTTGAGTAGCACCGCCATTAGTTTTAATGTCTATCATCTCTTTTTCAAGTTTTAAAATCCTTTCATCAATCGCTTCAAACTTTTCGTTCATTTCACATTTAACTGTATCCACTTTGGCATTAAACGAGATGGACATTTCGCCGAACTTTTCACTCACTTCAGATATAAAATGCCGTTGAATATTATCTTGTTCTTCCAACCTTTCTAGCACAGTTTCTTGATTTTACTCCTCTCAGTACCAGATATAGAAAGATAAAAGTAACCATATACGCACTTTTCAAAATCACTTAAGTGTCACCTTCGTGTGTAGGCATGGTGATAAATTTTTTCCTAACATACGGTCTAGAAAATTTATTAAATTAAAATGCGCAGCCTTTATATAGTCCGATAGAAGACGCAATTTCAATCAAGCCTCAAATAAAATCTTAACATCGATCTACAAGTACTCATGTTGAATATTTAACAAGAAATCTATTTATTGAAAGTGAAGGCACCAGCAAAGTAAGAAATGATGATAACTACCACCAAAGTCTATCGGGAGTAGTTTATCTAGACCTGACCAATTCTAATCCACCACCAAATTGACCTCGTTCGTATTTTTCTGGAGAGTTAAGTTCCTGAGCCAATTTTGTCTTATTTTTTTTCAATTTCCCCATAAATGTCATTGCCCCAACATTTAGATAACTCCACCATACTGTTTCCATTTATTATTGAAACTATTTCTAACGACAATCCTTATAAACCAATTTCGATTCGATTTAATTACTTTCTAATAACATCAGTGTATTGTGAATTTCTTGGAAGGCTATACAATAAGCCATACAATTTAATGTAATCAATTTAATTACCAGCCATACCGACATTATAAAATGGTTTACGCAAAAAAATCTTATCTGGCATTATTCATGCAATAAAATTAATACAAATAAAGTGATAATTTCTAACTAAATTAGTCCCCTCACACAAATAAAACACATAATCTTTAATTAGGATATTACAAAAACAAAAAGGAAGAAATCCTTTTTTATTCTTAATACTTAATTTATTCATTTCGAAATTGTTCAAAAATAATTAATTTAGAGAAGTAGAAAAATATCCTTGAGAAAAGCTTCTTATTTCGTGTTTGTATATATCCTTTCATTAAATGGGCATGACTATATATGTATCCTTTTCTAGTAGATTTTTCAATTATACAGTTCGGTTTAACAGATTTTATTGAAATCTTATTATTCTAAGGATTTGTATTGTTTGATTTGATAAATAAGGTGGAGTAAAATTTATCCGTGGGCACTAGAACTCTATTCGTACTTACCATTCAAATGACATTCGAAAAACAACACACTCATATAAATATATATAATTAGAGCCGTCTAGATTATTAAAGCCCTAAGCTTAATAATCTAGCGTCATCATTATTTTTTAAATGTGCATAAATAAATTAAATAAATAAAATTAAAGCTTGTCTAAGCATGTACACATATGCTTTTCAGAACATAACTGAAACAAAAAAATTTATAAATTATACATACCTCTGCCATGTTGCCAAATTTATTTTATAATTACATATCTGAGTAATAATTAATTAGATACGTTTTGACATTTCTACCGTACACAAGATTTACAATTCCAACGGATTAAATAATTTATTGATTTACGAATTTTGTTTTTGGCTAATTAACATAATTTTCAATTTATTCGTTTGTTCGTTCAATATTCGGTCGATTTACGAAACTATAGTCGAGAATATGCAATCCTTATAATTATAGTTTTCGAGAAAATAATTAAAGATGAATATATATTTATGTACGGTGAAAATATCGAATTAAGCTATTTCGGAAAATTGTTATTAGGATTTTGACCTTATACACATATTCGGATATGGTTGCGATTGGAAAAATGTATTAGAATAAAAAAATGTTTTGCTAAGATTATGGTAATCCCTAATTTCATCCTAATACGAACATTAATTACTTATCTAATCGTATATACGATTTGGCATACATTTTCATTCGTGTGTGTGTGTGTATGTTTGTGCACATACGAATACAGTTTTTGGATAATTAATTGTGATATTTTTGGATGGAAGATTAGTGGGAAATGGGTTAAGAATTAAAAATTATGTATTCTATGGATATCCATATAGCAGAAGCTAAATACTAACATTTATGTGGGCGTTTTATGTTCGTGTGTGGATTCCATATAGAAAGTATGTTTATTTTTATTATTAAGTTGTTTTGGATATATATATATATATATATATATATATATATATATATATATATATATATATATATATATATATATATATATATATATATATATATATATATATATATATATACTAATTCTGTCACATCGAAAGAGAGTTATATTAGGAAAACATTTCAAACAGTATTCCAACAGTACCTTAGAGAATGGAACGGAGAACTTTAAAGATTCAACTGTTATTTGTCTATTTGTCTCACCTTTTTAAATATCTCACCTTTGAGACATGTGTGCATAAAAGAAAAATAAGAAACATAGAAGAAAAATTTTAAGGGCAGTATAAGCATGGCTACAACACTGTCATTGGCATTTAATGACTGTATTGTTTCTGGACTTTTCGTATATCCAGGTGTCTGGTTTAACAGTAAGTCGCCTTTATTTGTAATGAGCGACATAACAATCGTTCACACTTTAATTCAATACACGTGTTTTTGTTTGTTTAATAATTGCTTTATTAATTAGGTCTTCACTCTGCTGTGGTTTATAATAAAAGGGATGATAAAACTGTTAATTTATTTGAATTCGAAAAAAATAAAGAAGATAAAGAAGATTTTGATTACCATTACAGATTATCATTATTTATGTTACCGACCAAAATCGATAATAACAGGTTTGTTATTCGATCATATTAACACAGGTGTCAGTGTTATTTATATAGTTTGTCGGTCGATGGTGAGAAGTCTCAACAATGACCTAAGAAAAAAAAGTTTTTAACAAAAGATCTTGACCAAAATTTATCAAATCTTTAAAGAATAATCAAAGTGTAGCTTATTCACCCTACTTAAACATATAGGAAAACGTTTGAGAATGGCTATCATGCAAAGTCTACCAATCAGGGAGGCAGTATGAGAATAAGGACGAATTATAATCGGTTTTGAAATTTTTTTTAGCTATTTGTGATAAATTTATAATCCAACATCGGATTAAAAAGCTACCTTTACCAAAAAGTATCTATGATAATAATTTCGGATCGCCAATTTTTCACAAAAACTTTCCGCTAAACAGCAGAAATATACAATGCTATATAATATGCATGTTTAAGTATTTTAATAGCCCTTACCCAGAGCCATACATTTCGGACCTAGCATAGAATTTCAGACCAATACAACTGGCCATAACCAAAGATGTCCAAAACTTTATAGCAAATTATGGCATATGCAAGTCTCCAAAATGTCCAACTATATCATTTAGACCACCCGCATGGAAGAGATACGAAAAGCGACTAGATAATGGGAAATAATAAGTATCGACTATATGGGTTCGTTTCCCAGTTCAAATCAGGAAAACGTGTTTTGATAGTCATTACAGAAAACTTTATGATATATCCAATAATGTTTCCTGTAAGAAATTCTAAATTTTTAATTCTAAAAAGAAAATTAGAAGATGTAATTTTAAGTCCATTTTCTGTCACACGTGTGCTCATAGATAACCACATACAGCACTATAAAACTGCAAACATTCTCCACAAGCACATCCTACAGAGCCTGTGATTTGGCATTATAAAGATTGAGATAAATATAGTACTCAAATTGGGCTCACAATACGATCAGCAGTACATGAAGCAACACTTTGTACTCCATATTTCTTAGATTTCGTTATGGAAATGATTTTGGATGGCGATGAGTACACTCGTCTTGACCATTTTCCACCTCTTAGTCTAGAAGAACGAATAATCAAACTATTCAAAATTTGAAGATTTGTAGCAATTAATTTAGAAAAAGAATTTAATAAAACTACAAATCGGTATAAATTGCGAGCTAGAGCGTTACTTTTCTATGAAATTTTACTTCTGATGCTAGTAATATCTAAACTTCTTCCAAAATTGATGAAATCAAAAGTTTAAAAAAAATTAGGTTGTAAGGTACACATCGTGCAAGATGAAAACTTAAATGAAATCTCTTTGAAAGACGTACAGCTATATAGGTCCGATTTACAAAGAACCAAACATTGCAAGGCTCCATACCGACATGGAAAATGGGTTGGTCCATGAATTCTGCACTCCACCATAATTGTGTTCATTCAAAACACCGAACGTAATCTGATGGTTAAAAATCTACCTTTATCAGGATTAGAAACCCGTATCTTGCGCATCAACTGCCACTGCGTTAATTTACTTTTGTATTTGTTATTATTGATGTCCTTAAATGTCACTTTTTATTCACTTTTTTTTAATTTTTTTTTAATTGTCTCTAATTGACGTCTAGTAATAATAATCTATGGCTTACAGGCCGTAAACGGCCCTTACCGCGTCTTAACTGAGACCTTACGAACCAATTTTAACGATTGGTGCACATTGTAGATGGTCAACCTAACGAATGTTTTTACAAACGCATTTTTATGTCATCCTGTTGCATGTTAATTTTTTTGTCAACGGCGGGAATCGAACTCGAGACCGCGGCGTGATGAGAAACTCTCTTAACCGTTAAGCTACAACTGACGTCTATTAATACAGCGTCGGAATATCTTGTTAGGGCGGAATATATATATATATATATATATATATATATATATATATATATATATATATATATATATAAATATATATATATATATATATATATATATATATTTATATTTATATTTATATATACTGTAAATATAGGAAATTTGGGGTTTCTAGGTGTGTTAAGTATATTGTACCAGTTTTTCTAAATTTGTGCCACCTTTTCGTACATTCCCACATCAAAAGCTTTCACATGATGTATAGTTATCAGTAAAGGTCGGAAAATGCTCAACGGAAAAATACAAAGAACTGTGTTTTTGGTCCTCTATATAATACATTTGTAAGGATTCCGAAAATTCTTTTGGTATTGAAAACAAAGAGCCAATTTGATGATAAAGTTGTTCCTGTATTTAAAACATTGATTTCTATCTTGTCCATCAGTATTTCAAATCCTTTTTTTCAACTAACTCTTTTTTTGATATAAACGATTTGATTGTATCTTCCCGATGTAAGTCAAATCCATCATAATAAGCACTTATTCAATTTAAGGTTCATATTCAAATGCAAAGGCGATTGAAAGACTGTCTATAACATAATTGACCTAAACGTCGATAGAAATCTCTTTCACGATCTCATTATGTTCTGTTTGATATCCTCATAGCGACAAGACGATTGGATGGTCATCATTTTATTCTGTGCAGTTCTCTGCTATAAGTATTCGTGTGCCTTTTCATGTTTTGGCTCTCTTTTGTAGCGTTAAATTGGTTATCGTGTAGATCTTATTACATGAAAATTATTATTGTGGCTCGTATAAACTTCCATTTCCTCTAATCGATCATTCAAGTCACTTTTTACATTGAGCATAATCCTGGTATCTTGGCAATATGTTTTATCGTATTGAGCTCCTTTGTTAAATAGTTAGTTTAACAATTAACAAATAACTATATTTAAAATGACGAAAATAATATGAGAGACCCAATTGCCACCTATCGAAAGTGTTTAATCAACCTGTAAATAAGTTCTAAATCAGACTATAACTTCACCGAGTGTCTGAGACTATGTTAACGAAATCATTTACATTCGTTATTCGACCACCTTGTGTGATCCTCGGTCCCATTTAAAGTAACTTCCTTATATTAGACAAACTCTTTCTTGATCTTCTGGATTTGGAAAGAAATTTGGAAAGAAAGTCGATGAACTTTTCAACTAACTGTTTTAATTGAATGCTTATTGAACTTTTGAATTTCCAAAATATTTGTTTTTAATTAATTTTTGTGAATTCATTCGTTAGAAGCAAAACCCCTCCTCTTCATCGCAGGGGTAGTGACTTGATTGCCATAGCCATTTGTATGAGTTGTTCCAAAAGCTCACAACAAACTAGCTATAATGAGTATCATTTTAAAAAGATGGCAATTTCAGTCATGTCAGCACATAGGCTAGCATGGAGCTATGCAATTTGCAGATGGTGCAACGCAAGTGGACCTACAGCCGCCCGTCGAGAGAATTTCACAAGGGGTCAAGTGAACCTGAGTGATGAAGAACTCAAAAAAGCTCATAACTATATCAATTCTTCTAGTTGGTAAGTTTGCCACTCTTTAATCCACTATCGTGAGTCATCAGTAATAGTGGGACATTTATTGATTACAATAAATAGAGACTTTTTCTCAGCTTTATTTAACCTTTAAATTGCATTGCTCTATATAATATATCCTATTTTAACAGCCATGATCCAAATTTACTTAATTTATAGACCTGATTAAGTACATGACTGGTAAAATTAAAAAAGCACATAAATTAAAGTGAGACATGTACATATTTCCAGTAATATTTATAATACACAAAAAGGCACGTGATCCCCAAGAGCTTAAAGCACAGTACATAAATAAAAAACATTTTATCTCTTGAAACGTATAAATGGATACTTGTTTATCCATATACAGATGTACACACATATACATAAATAAACTAAGTTGAGCTTTTAATTTATTTACGTTAAATATGTAATTTAGTTTTGTTGTATTAATATATTATTAATGCAAAATTAATTTTTATTTGTCTAATAATTTACCAAAAGTTAATAATTATACTTAAATTCTGATATACTCGTGAAGCTTTTCTTAGAATTCGTTGTACAAACGAGTATTTACCTTGTGCTTGAATAATATACAACTCGAGTAAAATCGTATTTTTCAAATTGAGTTGAGGAATAATTTGAAATGATTTAATTTTAATTAAGAAAAAATTCGACAAACGCTACTTGTATGGTCTCTCATTGTGGATAGGCTACATGACATAATTAGCTTTACTGTCACTATGGTTGACTGGTATCTATTTCAAGGTACCCATTCATGTCTTTCAATCTCCTTGGTCAAAACAAACGTTCGAATTAGTTTTTTGATCTTAATAGACTTGATAAAATCTGCATAAATATACTGGTTGTGCATGAACTGACAATTTCAACCTTGTACCAGCTAAATCTACGCTTGTGATCCAGCTACGTATGTGCTTCTATAAAAGTCTTATGCGAAATGCGATTCAAACCACTTCAAACTTAAAATGCAGTATCGAAGAGACATATGACCAAAACCCACAATGTCAATATAAGATCAGGAACCTGAAAACAATGAACTGTCTTCAGGAACCTGAAGACAATGAACATAAATAAGGCCACTGGACCTGACGGAATTTCTGTTCTTGAAGGAGTTTGCCAGTGACTTGGCTTCAATAATAACTAAAACTTTTCTCCTTTCTTATAAGCAAGGTAAATACCCGAACGCCTGGAAAAGTGCGATGGTGCAACCGGTCCTTAAACGTGGTTGTGATAAAACTGACCCATCAAACTACCGGCCATTATCAATTGTGTCAGCCGTGGCTAAAGTTTTTGAGAAATGCATTAACCAACAACTGGTGAATTATCTTGAAATTAATAAAATCATTTCAGATAAACAAAATGGCTTCCGTGAAAGCCGCTCCACAACCGATATTTTAAAGTATGTAACAAATAAATGGAATCTCGCCCTTGAGCACCATGGAGAAGCCTTTGCAATCGCTTTGGATATATCGAAGGCTTTTGACAAGGTTTGGCATGAGAATCTCATTTGTAAACTTGTGGCATACGGCTTAGATTCGATGACCATCAAGTGGATAAAAAGCTTTCTCAAAGACCGAAAAATCAACGTTGTGCTAAATGGGAGATCATCAACGACACACTCCCCAAATGCCGGAGTCCCTCAAGGATCAGTTTTGTCACCATCTTTGTTTATGTTATACATTAATGACTTGTTGGATAGCACTGTGAACCCTATCCACAGTTTTGCCGATGATGCAACATTGCACTCTTCTATTTCATTCGAGGTCGAGCCTACTCCTTCAGAGTTAAACGGTAAACGGCAGGAAGTTGTCACTTCGCTTAATTCCGATTTGAGTACAATATTTGAGTGGGGAGTTAACAAACAGGTCAAATTTAACGAGAAAAAAACACAAATATGCACGTTCTCGCGTAAAAGAAGTCGCAACGAATACCCTTTTGTGGTAAAAGGCCACGTTTTCGTGGGTTGTGACTCAATTCGTCTGCTTGGTGTTCAAATAAGTAACAATTTAAAATGGAATGAACACATTATCGCATTGGCCTAATCAGCTTCACGTAAACTCGGGTTCCTCAATAGATGCAGACGGTTTTAAAGATCGCATCAGGTTCTCCAGATATATAAAACCTTTATTAGACCGTGTATAGAATATTGCTGTCAAGTTTGGGGTGGAGCATATGGCACTGCTCTCCAGTTGCTGGATAGAGTTCAGCGACGTGCCATACAAATAATACGAAACTCCAGACTTACGACGAAAGATCTAGACAGTATACAGCACCGCAGAAATGTTGCAGAACTCTGCGTGTTCTATAGATTAATAAATGGTAAATGTTCTGCAGATTTAAAGGAGAAAATACCACCATTAGTTACGCCAGAACGGGTAACACGAGGAACGGTCAATGCGCATAGGTTTACGGTGAAGCTGCCTAAACCTCGAATTGAAGGTACAAAGCGCAAATTCATTCATTGAACATCCAGGAAGTGGAATTCGTTATCCAGTTTCAGTTTCCGTTGGATTATAAAATGCACCAGTTTAAGGCAGCTATCAACCTTTACTTGAAGGACCGCGTGTTGTGTGCAGGAGCTCTGACAGTTACAAGGAGCTAGGAATGTCTAAAAGTCCGCCCTGCATCAAATTAAAGCTTAATATAAAAATAAAAAAAATAAAAAATAAAAAGATCGATTAGCATAAAACATATCTGTAATCATAAAAATAACCATTCTTTTGCAAATGCAAATGTTGGCCGTATAACAGCGGCTTACATGGTTCATTCTGAGGTTCCAATTTCCAAATGTTGGCTTCTAATTTCTTAAAGTTTTTTTCGTTTAAGGCTTCGTAAAGTCCAAAGTCTACATATAGCTTATCCATGAAGACTTTGGACTTTACGGAGCTCCAAAGGAACAAGAACATAAATATGATATCACGTGATCTAAGTGACGTAATCCAAATCGTGAAATTAACTGTTGACCAAGTTGCAACAAAGCAAGGGTTATAAGGGTTGTATGACGAGCAGTACCTCCTTGTTAAAACCAAATTTAATCGATATTACAGGCAGCAAATAGTCTGTCATCATCGACCGGACCCTTTCTTTGGATGTAATTATCTCTCTCTTTAGATTACTTTTTAGCCCAAATACAGCCATTTTACTTGTTGACATAGCCATTAAGCTAGAAATGAGCCTTATCGCTGAACGAAATTCTTTAATGATAAAAGTATGTACCTCTAAATGAATCACCCATCTGTTATTGCATATAATAAGCCAACCAGTAAAGGACAGACATAAAGGATGTGCAGTTCTGAACTACAACAGTTGGTTATAGTGGAGTTTATTCAAATGATTAAAATACTCTATATGGCTCTGAGGCGGTAAACGACTATTACCGCGTCTCAACGGAGACCTTACAAACCATATACGTAAAGGTGCACATTGTTGGTCGTGAGCCTAAAGAATCGTCGTAGTTGTATATCCAGATATGTGTATAATGATGTACAGGTGTAAATCATTTACTACAACTTCAAGGTTTTTTCTCAAGTTAATCAACGGTATGCCCCAGTTTGTTCAACTGCATAAATAATCTTGATACAATTGATAATGAATTAGTCATGTTTTCGATAAAACCATTATTTCGAACAATTCACTTGAAATTCTCTTAGAAACAATATTCGATGCAAAGATATACATATTACACATAAAACTGAGATAAGTGATAAACTTTATTGGCGCCACACATTTTTCAACGTATTTACTCTAAATACTCGTAGAAAATGAACTAAAATATAAAAAAAAAATCAATCACAATGAGTGTGCAAATAAACACTTCTTCCCTATATACTGTATACAAATATCCATAAAATCGAAGCAAAAGGTGACAATTTCTAAATTTATATCTCAAAGTATCTTAAATATTATTCGATTAAATCCACTTGGTCAATCTCAACAAAGTAAACAACCCAACGATTATCCCCGGGAACATAAACCGATTTCCTTAAACATACAATGCATAAATTGTTGTGGCTCCGACTTCAAATATTCAATATTCATAAATTAAATTGAATGAATAAACAACAAATAAATGAATGTCTAAGCATAAATGTCAAATATGTATGTAGTGTGTATAGAAAAATGTTATGTTTGCCAAACATAAATTAATCCGTATACATAGTACATATATACAAAGATACAACAACATAATACAAACGTTATATGGCGTACAATGTTGTGCGCATGACGTATGAAGCTTTTTCGATTTCCTCAAACAACAGTGGAGCACCATCACCAACATTGTATGTATGTATATACAACAGTAGTATATACACTTTGTGTCGAGTCGATATATATTTTTTTGAGAGTATATGTGTACCAGAGGAAAATATAAAAATACCTAAAAGCTCCAGATATTTTGCTATTTTCGTTGAGGAGACGCCTTATATATTTTCTTTGTGTGAAAATTGTAATGAAAAAGTTTGAAAATAATGCGTTGGTGTTGTCTTTGTTGCAGTGGATCTATAGAACGCACGATAAGCGCGATGGGTTAGATTTATTCTCCCGAAGATTTGTGGTTCATTATCAAAGGCTTAATAAAAGCTTTCTGTTGCCCAATCATTAAATAGAACTTAGGCACATAAAATCAACACCGAGCTAGAAAATACCCACTCATCATCCAAGATTTGTGTCCCAATCATCATCATCAATCCTGTTTGGATCGTCTGCCTTTACATAGCCGATAGTGAACTCTAGTAGTTCGGTTATTATCTTTCCAAAATTAACAATAGTAAATATATAGCAAAGACAAAACCAAACTACGAGTGGTTAGTCGATTGGAATGCGTTTAGTTGTCAAATTTAGAAAAGACAAGAACCGAACTACTAGCGGTTCACTAGATGATACTAGCGGTTAGTTGATTAGAAAATTATTAGTAGTCAATTTTAGCAAAGACAAGAACCGAACTACTAACGGTTCACTAGAGGGTACTAGCGTTTAGTCGATTGGACAGCTATTAGTAGTCAAATTTAACAAAGACAAGAACCGAACTACTAGCGGTTCACTAGATGGTACTAGCGGTTAGTTGATTAGAAAATTATTAGAAGTAAATTTTAGCAAAGACAAGAACCGAAACACTAACGGATCACTAGAGGGTACTAGCGTTTAGTCGATTGGACAGCTATTAGTAATCAAATTTAACAAAGATAAGAACAGAACTACAAGCGGTTCACTAGAGGGTACTAGCGGTTAGTTGATTGGACAGTGATTAGTAGTCAAATTAGCAACGACAAGAACCGAACTACTGACGGTTCACTAGAGGGTACTAGCGTTTAGTCGACTGGAAAACTATTAGTAGTCAAATTTAGCAAAGACAAGAAGCAAATTTCTAGCTATTCACTTTAGAGTACTAGCGGTTAGCTAATTGGAAAGCGATTAGTAGTAAAATTTAACAAAGACAAAAACCAACTACTAGTGGTTTACTAGATGGTACTAGCGGTTAGTTGATTGGAAAGCGATTAGTAGTCAAATTTAGCAAAGACAAGAACCGAACTGCTAGCGGTTTATTAGCATGTGAACATAGTTCGGTAGTCCGCAAGTTTGTCGATTGGAAAGAGATTAATACTACAAAAGAGATTAACACCACAAAAATCGGTATCCATTACTCGACCAGCTTTTTTTTTGTTAAAATATCTAGAGGATTTAGTCAGTGAAACTGTAGAACTGGCTGTTACTATACATAGTTGGTTTTTGGAAGTGTGATACTCTAATAACGGTAGGAAAATTGACAGTTATCATGACGCTTCATACATGATTTCATAATAATGGTTGGTTATGATCCATAATAGTGTAAAAGATGCAGCTTTGAATAGCATACTGTCATACATTATCTTGGGAAGAGTTACTCCTTTGGCAAAGGAAATTATCAGTGACTACCAAGGTGAATTCCGTCCAAATCGGTCAGTCACTGATACAGAGTTTTCCCTACGATTTCAAGCAAGCCTAATATCAATTGGGAGCGGCTACCAAACAAAATACGAACGTCTGTGTAAAATGACACTAACGCAATCACAATGCTGTGTTACAGTCGAAAACAGGCTACATCGAGAACTTTTGCAATTACTTCTGGTGTTCGACAAGGAGATGTGCTGTTGCCGATACTTTTTAATCTGATGTTGGAATACCTCAAGTGGAACACCTCAAGTGGAAGTGGAATACCTCAAGACAATATCTTATTCCGACAATCCAATCATCTTTTTGCAAATGCGGTTGATATTTGTATGATTGGATTAAATGGAACAATGTTCAGATTCCGTTGGTATCAAAACCAAAGAAATTAAAACCAATATCTGATCTCTGGTTTTCGAGACCAAGACGAGATTCAAGTATCTTGGATCTCTCATTACTCACGATAATAGTTCGACTTGCCGCTGACAATCAGGCTTTGCATCCTTTACGTCCTTTACGTCCACTTCAAAGGACAACGAGTACGCTGGCTCGGGTACTTGCTGATCCGAACCGAATGATACAGTGATGTTTACAGGGAGTGCCGCCGTTCGATTGTTGAAGAGGTCGCCGTCGGTGCGACAATAGCTGCACGGTGTAGAGAGCGAACCAGAAGCAACCTTCTAGTTGCTTGCAACAGAGTGAAGAGCTGGCCCGTGGTCGAAACTGATTAAAAGCCGTCCAAAAAAATGATCCATAATAAATTAGTAAACAATTGCAAGTATTTGTTGTATTTTGCCTCCTTGAAAGTTAACCGATGTCGCAGGCAATAAATATTAATAAGAGCTTAATGGATATGTCAATTCTCATTGCTGGTAGATTCTTGATTTATCATGGTCAATATCACCGCCCAGGTGGCGCAGTGGTTAAAACTGCGGCAGTTGGACAGGGAGGTACCGGGTTCAAATCGTGATAGGGGCAGGATGCAAAATAATCGTGATAGAGGCAGGATCCATGTTTCTTTGTCGTTTTTGCAAGCACTCCTTAACTCCAACAATCATGAACTGATACAATCACAAATTCCTACTGGTGTCTCCCTGGAACATAGCTTTTGTTCCTCGACACTGAACATATTTGCGATGAATTAGGATAATGCTTGGCCACTTATTTATCGAACCACAAACCGATTAAACCATTTGACAAGCATAACTTTCAAATTATCACTTGAATGATAGAAGCTGTTTCTTTTGCAATCAATTCTTTCTTCAAAACAAACTTTTGATTTTTCAGACATATATTGAGATGTATCGTCTTCGTGTAACTTAATCTATTTCCTTTAAGAAGCCATCATAGGTTTTTTGATTGATTAAGAATACAAAAATATATATCTCTAAGAACGCCTTAAGTTTTATTAAGGCCACGTGTAACCAACATATTCATGTGAGTTCATGCGATGATATCATTCTTTGTCTTTAAATATAGAACAAACCTTTAAGCAAAAAATCTAAATTGATAAAAAAAATTTAAAATAATCGTATATAATTATAGAACTGTCATAATATATGATGGTGAAATCTTTGAGATTAGGCTATATCGAAAAGGTCAAAAAGAATAATTTATATATACGATTTATTTGACCGTCATCCGTATATATACATGTATGGTTTATACATTTCCATCGAAATGCTTTGAGCGATGTTTATGGCCATTATACTCGTCTGCTGAGGCTTTGGATTTATAATATTTGTATCTTGTGTATATACGAAAGATATATATCGGATTTATGGCCATTGTTATTTCAATGTCCTTAAGTTAACCTTTTGTTCTTTCTTCTATTATATTATTTCAAACGCTTTATTCAATGAAAGTTTTTTCAAATATTAATTATTCATATAAACTTTTCAATATTGTATATTCAATTTTCTACTTCTTCGAAACTACCTTACATTTCCATACCATCTAAAAAGTTTTATACTAACAAATCTGGCATTCAATTTAAATTGAACGTTCGTACGGTTTGTCTCTGCCAAAACACAATCTTAGAAATGTGTAGTATATACAGACAACCAGATTAAGTATTTATGGAAGCAATGGATCCACTTATTGTATTATATTTGCAAATCAAATTTGGAAGTCCATATTAGCATATTATACAAGGTCATTCAATAAGTCCGTATGATGACACATAGATGGCGTTACTAGTTTTTTTTCAAATGATTTTTATTTAGTAGTAACCGTCAAACGATACGTAACCGTCATACGATTCGTGAGTTATAGCATTTAGTGTGAAGCAACTTTTGTTTTTGAAAAAAAAAATGGAAAAAGTCAATTTCGAGTTGTAAAAAATACAGTGGAAACCAAACAATGACTTGATAAACCTTATTCGAACTCTGCTCCATCAAGACAATTGGTAGAGAAGTGGATTGCTGACTTTAAATGTGGTCGTACCAGCACAAATGATGCAGAGCCCAGTGGACGCCCAAATGAGGCTGTAATTCCAAAAAACATAAAAAAAATCCATAAATTGGTTATGAACGATCGCAAATTGAAGGTGCACGAGCTTTTACACGAGCCATTTAATACGAACATTTTGGTATGCAAAAGCTCTGCAAAGTTGGTGTCACGTGACCAAAAACAACAATGAATCGATGAAGAGGAGTGTTTGGCGCTGTTAAGCCGCAATAAAATGGAATTCTATCATCGATATGTGACAATGGATGAGACAAGGCTTCACAACTACACACCAGAATCAAAAAGACAGTCAGCTGAGTGGACTGCAGTCGAGCGGTAAGGTGATGGCGTATGTATTTTGGAATGCGAACGGAATAATCGTCATCGAATATAGGCTTCGAATTGCTTATCCACCCACCATATTCTCCAGATTTTGCCTCTCTCGACTTTTTCCTATTTTCAGATCTCAATAGAATGCTTGCTGAAAAGAAATTTTAGTCCAATACTGCCTATTTGAATGATGCCTAACTGAGGCCTATTTTGACGAGAAACAGAAATCGTACTATAAAAGTGGTATCGAAATCGAGTTTTGTCAAAATTTTGTTTTTTTTTACTTATCCTACGAACTTATTGAATAACATGTTATACCAGCTTTTTATACAGTTGAACCCTGAAATGAAACCTGAGTTGAACGAACAAGCACAAATTTTGTCAACAAATACACAATGAAGCGATATTGAAATATACAGGTTTATCCAAATATCTAAATTGGAACCGAAGTTAGTTCATTACCTTCGTCTCAACTGAGACCTTTCGAGCTATTGAATACTAGCGATCAAGCCGAACGAATACGAAACAATTATTTATATTTTATCTGGAGTATGAAGGATTATAAAATGTTGGGCAAAGTCCTCAGGTTGATTTCCCTTTGATGCGATGGAGTTTCTAACGATATGTATTTAGATTTTCTAACAATTCAAATTAATAGTTGTGATATAAAAGGCTTGGTTTGGATTTATTTGGCAAGTGCCAACATTCCACCTCTCTTGTACGGATAGGTTCATTTTCAATGGATAATTTGACAACCTTGTGTATGGGACGTTTGAATAACTTGTTGCCCATGATCATATCTCGACGATGCTAACCTTGCCATCTGTCCCTGGAAACGTTTTGTGAACCCGACCCAGTGACCGGTTTCGATATCGTCTATTTTTATGATATCGTCTATTTTTATATCGCTTCATGATGTGTACCATTTGGTTCTGCCTTGAAGGGCGATGAGGTACTTGTTCTACCATCGATTCCAGAAATGCTGGCACATTTGCTGTGTCCACTTCTATCGTTTTGATTGACGGTCTACTAGCTGTCAAATCTGTTTCAGGTATCTTATTATTAGTATGTAAAGTATGTGTGTAACTATGGTATCGAAACTTCATCGTTTTTTCGGGCGCCTTCCATAATTCACCATAATGTGGTACCCTAGGGCGGATCAAAATGTCAATTGATTGTCTGCCTAGAGTGCAAGTTGGCTATTATACCTGAATTATGATTCAATATTTCGAAAATTTATTGAAGCTCGCGATTGATTCCAATAAAATTTCAGCCATTGTCACTGTCTATGCGTCGGTTGGTGTAGCGCGACGGGAGATGAACCGTCGAAATTCTGCGAGAAACGACTCAGTAGTTAGGTCGTGAACTAACTATATGTCCACCTCCTTTATTCTGTTACAAATAAACAAAGCAATTTATGCCTTGTTAGGCCTTGCCCTCATCCTCAACTCCCACTTTCATGAAAGGTCTTTGAAATGTTATACTCTGCAATCTGGTAGCGCATAGTTTGATTTTCGGCACGCTGCTGATATCTGGTGCAGATGATGGGTTTTCTTATAACTTCACGTAGAATGGTTTACGCCCTTTAAATCCAGAATTTTTGTTTTACGAATTGGTTGTTATTGGGAAGAATGATGGGGGGCATAGTTTTGAACGGAAGTAAATTCTTCAATGGATGAAACTTACGTGATAAGCCTTACTACCGCGGCTCACTGGTTGATTTTGTGACAATAGTTTGATTTCTGCAAAATATTTCGTTTGTATACGTGTCTGATTAGTGTGGTTTCGCCAATTTCGAGTTCCGCCGTTGTAAGAGATCCACTCGTTTTTGGTACTTTACAGTTTTTAACAAAGCGTATGGTCCTACTGATAATGGGTTAACCCGCTAGTCACCGGGGTACCCTTCTATTATCTGGTCTAGTACATTGTTAACTGAATTCATAGCACAATATGCATAGATCTTCGGTTATTTCTCTTCTTCCCTCGTATCATAATTCATGCTATGACCCAATCACCATACAATGTATATTCCTTTTAAACATTGGCTAGATTTGTCTTTGAAGGAACGTGGCGCCAATTACTTCGCTTTAATGCTTGTATTTTTATTGATGTACGATTTCCAACGAACGTGATCTATCTTCTTATCAGTCCAATACGATTTTGGAGTCGGTTTGATTCCACCAGCCTTACAAGTAGAACAGCCGCACATAGTTCGAGCCGAGGAATGGAAATCAACTGTTAGGTTGTAACCTTAGTGAGTGCTAGCTGAATTGCTAGGTAAAGGTTGTAAATTGTCTAGCCTTCGTCTCAACTGAGACCTTTTGAACTATTAAATACTGGAGGTCAAGCCGAACGAATGCTTTCACACAGGTTTTCCAGAGCTGAAGTTGATGTCCTTCTAAGTGCACAGTAGCGTAGCAGCTTCAGCTCTGGTAATTATTCTTCCGTCCAGTCCCCTCAATATTCAACTTAAAAAATGCCATACAACCTAAAGATTTTTCCTTGTAAACATGGAAAGCTAAGGTGACATTTATGAGCTCGCGAGAATTGTTACAGTGATTTAGGTAAATATGCGGACAGTTTAATTTATGAACGTTTAATGAAGAAAGAAGCAATACTGAGAGATCCTCCTGGTGAGTCTTAGTAGGAGTGACGTTAGGAATTTCAGCATTTACAAAAGCTCCGGATATTTTGAGTAAACTAAGAATGGTAAAATACGTACGATAAACAGCTTTGAAAATGGGATGTCTAGTGTTTTATGATCAAAAAAGATTTTGACTAGATCATACTTTGAAATGATCAAGTCGAGTCAGGTCGTTTAACCATAAATATCGTGTTCGAACCACCCTTTAAGATCATTTTGGATTGTAACATTTTGTTCACACGAATTCCTAGAGATCACGATGACTGTTGTAGTGTCAAATGGTTTAAAAATATATTTTAAAGGTTGAGGAAAGGAATTACCTGGAAACCCAAGTCACAAATCCAATTTATTGAAATACTTTTGTAAATATCTAGAAGGATATATTCAAAAATGATTTATATTAATAAATGAAAATACCAAGAGAAATTTATCAAGGAAGAAGTTCAAATTACAGTAGAATTCAGGAATATATGGTGCAGATTCTCAAATTTCCCACCCACTTTTATATGTGATAATCCCAAAATTGATAATCGTATTTTCCTTCCCAAAAAGGAGATATTTTAGAATTAGAGCGTCAAAACTGTTGTGGCCCAAATCACACAGAAAAAGTGTTGGAAAGTAAAAATAAAATGATGCAAAAAGGCGCTTAAAATTTTGCAAATTATATAATAAAAATACCATAGAGGGTCTTCTACCACCGTACTTCAATCTAACCAAGTCATAGAAAACAAACTAAGGAAAGTACTTACTACGATACCAGTCTAACTTCTCACCGTTGAGTTTATGGAGGTTGTTGAGTATTATCGATAATTTGAGTTTATTAGCGATAATTATGCAGTGATAAATTGTACATTTTGTTCTGTATTGGTAATAAGATGGATATTAATCGGGATCAAGAAAAATACTACCCCAATCAAATGTATAACACTAAACTTTTTCGGAAATGGCCACTAATTCAGAAAGTTTGCCACCCATTAAGAAAAATCATTCCCCGAAATGTTACACAGTGCCAGAATTAATAAGTAGTCAACTTCATCCAATCTTATTTAACTTACAAAAAATACCATTAAGAGATTGAAAATTATTAGCAAGTTGCGTTTATATTGAGATCTTTGCGAGGACTTTTGACTCCATCAGCCATAGTGAAATATTGGACAGCTTACATAAGTTTAGTTTACCCAATCAGTTGCCTGGTTTAAATTCACTCTCCGTATTACATCAAAGATCCCATGTTGGCCCAAGTTATATTCCAAGGATACCAATAAATTCCAAGAAGATTTCAACAATCTATTGGGATTATAAGAGTTTAATCTTGTTTATCTCCCCACAATAATAAATCTAATATATCTTTGCCGGTATTCAAATTCACTACGTCGTGAACGCTTACTTCATGTTTGACTTTGTTAAGCGTAAGGCGGGAGATATTTTGGTTTCCATTTTTCAACAAACATGTACGTATCTTTGAGTGTTACCAAAACAAGTTTCTACGTTACCTGACTTGGCAGGATGACTGAATTATGACAAAGAGTAAAATACTTCGTTGAAAGAGAAAGTAGCGTGCTTGTTCTTTTTTTTGATTATGGGGTCTCGTGTTTCATTAAAAGATGGTGATCAAAAATCTCGAATTTGGATTATACCGCACTCCTCTTTCTCCCTCTACACTCCATAGTGTTCGGGAATATTTTCCTTTTACATCATCTAAAATAGAAGTAATTTCGTCTGGTTTTTTAACTTAAAATCTGCTTTCACTACTTCTTCTGTTCAAAATCGAATTTAAAATGTCAAATAATCTGGCAACATATTGCCACATTATGAGTGCCTTAATACTCTTCAAACTCAGTCCGTACAGAAGGCGCAATAAAAGATAATGACCAGAAGGGAAAGTTATTCCATTTCTTCATTTCAATCTTGCGGTGAGTCTTCACTTCGTCCAAAAAAACGTCTTCCAATTTCAACAAGCTTCAATTTATTTATGACATGCATCCAATGAAAATTTCTTCAATGTTAAAAACTCGATAATATATAAAAATTGATTTTTCAAAAATTGCGGTTACGACTCTCTGACGTATCATATTCAGATTATGGCAATAATCGCAGATGTAGAATAAAGATTAACCTTAACTTTATTTTCTTTACTCAGTTGTTAGTCAGTGGTTGGAGATACGGCACTAATATTCACTGCACTTTAACCACTATCACACTTCTGAACACTGCTGATTTTCGATCATTCTACCAGTCAATGTAATGATGGTGCATCAGTACTGGGTTTAAATTCACTCGTTGTGCACTATAGTACCATCTTTCTTAAGAACGTTTCTTCTTCTCAAACTAGATTCGCCTATCAATACCACTTGAGCCATCGAAGAAATAATATCAACTATTGCTCTTCAAAACCAAGTATTTAAAAATGCACATGGAATTCCGGGGTCAATTCTGAACACAATAAACCACCCGACCATTAAGTATTGCCAAAGAGAATAAATATAAAGAAGAATATCTTATATGAACCGCGTTTGCATATAAACTAAAACTTTTAAATATTTCTTAGTTATTTGGTGATAGCATACGAAATAGGATAAACATATATATTTTATGTCGTTTTCTCTTTCGAACGACAACGAAAAAAAATATTTGACAATCTATTCTATTTAACAATCGAATTATAATATGAAATAGTATGCGACGTTTTGAAATAGTTAAATATTTTTTTTGTTGTCGTTCGAAAGTGAAAACGATATAAAATATATATGTTTATCCTATTTCATTTGCCATCACCAAATAACTAAGAAATATTTTAAAGTTTTAGTTTATATGCAACCGCGGTGCATATAGGATATTCCTCTTTATATTTATTCTCTTTGGTATTGCGATAATAAATGAGATGAGTTTTTGACGAGTTTTAGAATCGACTACTATATGAATTAATCATGTGAGTCATAGAATTCTTTAGTTGTTGAATACTGATGCAAATCTAAGTTTGAGAATGGAGAGTGATTCGTACATCTAAACGGGATCGAGATCTGAGTGAGATAAAAAATTATAGAGGTTATTCTCAAAGGACAGAATTACAGGTTGGAGGGAGTAGTGAATCATGAATTTCTGACAAATATGTCTTGGAATTTGTGGGTGATTTGGTAGTAGTTGACAAGTGTCGCTTTATAATAGGCAATGCAAAATGAACAAGTTGTAGGTGAATCCAATTAAGTATGCTAATTTGAGTTTTAGAGTCGACGGTTTAAGTTTGTCAATCATATGAAGTATTTGGCATGTAGGTAAGAGAGTGATAATCCTAATGGGGCATTCATCCCAGTGTAGTTATAGTATGTTGTGAAAGGCATTGGCTTCATTAAAATGATGCACGAAAAGTGAGAAAAATGCTTTTATTCAATTATTGGGTGCTATTAAATCAACCTAATAATTTGAAACGGCTGATCTATCACTTCATTGTAAGAGAGAAAGGGAGAGAGAGAGAAAATGAGGTATTGAATGAAATGAGAAGCAGATTACCGCAAGATGAGAGGTGCATAAATCGACCTATAGCTTCATTGGAAAATCTGAAAACATTGATGTGATTTTGATCATCTTAAACATTGGTCCTAGCTCCTTACTAATTGAGCAATCTTAATTTGTGTATGGAGTTGGAAAATTTTTTCAAATAGAAATAAACAATTGAGAGACTCGCATTTGTATCATTGGAAGTGGCAGTAGTGTTCGACGATATTGACATCATGATTCACTGAGCTCGCAATATGATCTCGAAATCCAAAAAATAAGCTTTGAAATACAAACAAAATTGGTTTACCCATTCAAATATATCAAAACGTGTAAAACGAGCGCTGTCTGGATTTTGATCGAGTTAGCAAAACTTCCGATTTATGTTAAATTTATGTAAAATTCTACGAAAATAAAATCATCAATCAACCCACCTGCGCGATTTAACTCCCCATAAAATCTATTTTCCTTTATTTACCATTACACATATTTACATACAATCGATGTTGTATACAAAACGGGGCGCTATACTTTCTTGAACTTAATTGATTTCTTATTTTTTTTTTTTTTACCGTAGATATACCTGTTTATATATTTGTAGCCAATCAATCTGGCTATGTATGTATATGTATACAATCAAAAGATATTTCTTCGAACTGTTTGCTATAGGTAGGTGTTCGAGTCAATTGCTCATGGGAAAATAAATTGATTGATAGAAATTCAAACTTAAACAATACAAGATACGGTGACCGATTCCATGTCTAAGAAATTTCTTACTTCTCGGAAATGATTATCTCATCAGATATGTATGTAAATATATGTATTTGTTCAACAACAACTAAAAAAGGTTGATTTTTTTTTATATAAAATCAGCATAATCTGATCCATGTGTGTGTATATACAGTACGATTCGGAATTAACATATTTTTCTTTATGTTTAATTCCTTAAGCTTCAATGAATTTCTACTTGTGAATTATAATTTTGATCCATTGTGTGTGCAAATCTGATATACATACATATATGGATTTATAAATATAAATAATCTTTAAGATCCCCATATTATGTAAGTGAAGTAACGAAAGTTTCCTTCCGATTTTCAAATAATCGATTTTTATTGTGAAGGGTTTTCCAATAAGAGATTGCATTTTGAATTGCCTGCTATTTGGGTAGTTGTCAATTTTGAACACCTTATCAGTAGGCGAACAGTTGCGTCGCTCAAGAACAACTGAGAATATTACGTCGTAGCTTCACTGATTGGGTCCTTCAAATGCATCATAATAATCTGGATTTTCATCTAAAATCATCTTCAGTGACTTGTCGCATTTGGGCCTCACAAAATCACTGTTTGGTGCGGTTTTTGAACTAGCCGTGTGATTGGTCCTTATTTTTTCGAAAATAAGACTGGTGCTGTTACGGTGAATGGAGATCTTGTGATTTAACACCTTTAGACTTTTCTCAATGGTTCACAATCGATTCAAAAAAGGTGAAATTTATGAAATTCTCTTATTCGTGAAATTAAACCTCTTTTTGGAAAACCCTTTATATATGTGCTAATATTCGCCAAACAAGACGTGAAAATTGAAATGAGATTTAGGAAAATTAGATTTTCTTGTATAATATACATTGTTAGGATATTGTGGGCTAAATCCTGTCACTCTGTCTAGATGATACACATATAGAGATAAGTACACACACATATACACTGTATGAGTATACACATACTGAATGGCTGATTTATGAGGAAAATTTACGACACGTGTAACGAAAGAAGTGGAGAGAATTCAATTTCGGTTATTTTAATTAAGTTTTGAAAAATTGTGATGATTTTCTTATATAGATTCGTAATTGAAAATGTTGTTGTTGTTTTGTGTGTGTATGGATAAGTACAAGTTACTAATCCACCCAATGATAAACGTTGCAAGCAAAACGTACTCACATTTTATAAATGGGAAATCTTATTTTTAATTTTACATTATATATGTATCTATATATGCCTTCACCTGTCTTATAGGTATATGTATACCTCCTCCCGTTTATAGATATAAAGTAGCATAAATTACATCATTCAGCAAAGTTTAAAAAACAAAACCAAATTTTCAAACTTTTCATGTTCTTCTTCGTTTTCTTGTCTAAATATTGATCTGAAATGGTTGGTTCTGTGGTTGGTGAGAATATAATCTGTTTTTGGTCAGCTTTTATGTGAAAATAATAGAAATAATCGTATTAAAATATGATAAAAGATTCTACACCCACACTCCTCCTATACATCTTATCGTTTAAGTACTTACGTTCTGTTCGCAATTTAATATTTTAGTACGCTAAATGATTTCAAAGAAAATGGTATAAAATTAAACACTTTCAGAAAGCTCATTATTTATCAATTCTTGTTACTGGTATATACCATTCTACATTTAATTTAGCATAAATAAGAGAAGACCTTTAAAGTATTCTTTGGTTAAGTTTATTTAATATAAAAGTTTTTCAAAATAAGTTTTCCTACTAGATGACTGTCGACTAAGTCGGAATTCTGAGTATCATTCCTTTACACAACTCAAAGCAAGGAAGCCCTCTTTACAATCACTTATTGTCGTATCAAGCTCCGTTTATTTTCCACTTGCAAGATGGCCATGGTTATTTAATCGATACACAAAACTCCTTCTACAAGTTTCGCGAGAACCCTTTCAAGCGAAACCCTTAGGTTTGTTCTTTCAATTGTTTCAATTACCAAAGAATACTATAATTGCTTTTTATTGACTATTTTTCAATGCCCATGCCCATTTATCGACAATATTAAGTCAAATACTACATAACCAAGCATAGATTTTCGATTCAACTATTTACTGTTCCCGTTGGTTGGTTCATCGTCCACAAGCCCAACTAGGAAAAGGAGTGCACATATCGTTTGAATCTCTTCTCATCCTGAGAATTTGGAGTTATATTCCATATTGTTTATCAAACCATCTCGAAGAGTTTAAATCGTTTTTGACGTTAGTGTAACCAATAAGACAATACGTAAAACAATGAGTTTATTCTTTACTGCTTTTATGACCTCTTTTATGCTGTCAGTTATTGATACACCTACTATGAATTCGTATTATCTGGTCACAGAGACCACGCAGGCTCACTTTATCAGTATTAGTAAAAACCCAGAGATTATTATCAGTGGCATATCAGAAATGCATCCTTTATGCTCCCTTGCTCGTTCCTGCCCTTCCTTTCGAAATATGGTTCGTTGCCTAAGTCAGGTTACTAGAATTTACTATGCCCTATCTTCCCAAACCTCTTTCACACTTCAATTTGATCTAATATCACGACTCATCAACGCTGCTTTCACTGTAATTGCTACAATGAAGAAGGAGTTGTTGAACATTATCAGACAAACCACGAACCTTGCACTAACGAGAAAAGTGACGATCCAATAGTATCTCTCCTCCACACAGCTCGAGCCAACTAGATACATAACATAACCTTAGAGTAGAAAAAGACCTTTTCCTAATTCTTCATTAAGACATTTTAATTTTACCAGGAAGCTCATCAATACCACCAAGATAACTATATTGTTATTTAATCGATGCACAATAAAGCTCCGGCTACCATTTTCTCGGGGCCTCTTCAATCGGATACCTCAGGTTCGTTATTAATTTGCCAGTCAAACTAGTATTCTCTCTTCCTCTTTTAATTGTTTGGCTGATGTGTCTGGCAATTTCGTTTAGAATGTGGCTGTGCGTTCCATACTTTTGCCGTAAGCCTGAAATATTAAATTTTATTCGAGGAATTTACAACGAAAATTCTGAAAATTAATCAAAATTGGCCTTTGATCGAACTCAAGTAGGTGGCTAAGACTAAATATGGTATAAGCAAGTTTAATTCAGTACATAATTAAGAAGGATAGCTCGCATCGTTTGAATAAAATTTAAAACTTCAGTTCCGTACTGTCAGATCACGGAATTTTTATGTAAAAGCAGCAAGATGTTCTTATTAATGTGCCAGACATTTTACTTGTTCAGACATAAACCATATAGAAACCGCAAGCTTAAGTTTACAGCGAGCACTCAATTGGTTCTCTCTCTCTCTCTCTCTCTCTCTCTCTCTCTCTCTCTCTCTCTCTCTCTCTGTCTCTCTCTCTCTGTCTCTCTCTCTCTCTCTTGACTCTCTTTTATTTAACCGGACTCTCTTTTATTTTATTTTATTTTATAATTGGCTACAAGCCATAAGTTTTAAAGTATTAAGTTTGACTATAGAAATACCATAGTTGTAAAACCAGGCCACTAGAGCAAGTGAACCTTGCTAGGCAATATTAATAAATGAAGAAAATCATAGCCTAACGATATCCCAAAAGACCTTCTACATTGCTAAAATGTGGAGGATGGTTTTGTGAGAATAAAAGTGATACTTTCATCAGAGCTAGACAAATCAATAGTGGTTTCAGCTTTCTTATCACTTACTTATCTAATCCCTCGAGCATTGTTGCTAAAATTCACAATAGAACTTGATGTTGTATTGATGTCCTTTATTTTGTTAAAACCACAAATAGCAAACTTTGTTGACCACGAATTACAACCAAATGAGGCGGTAGCGGTTATGGCGATCACCATAGTAGTTGAAATGTAAAAGTTTAAAAATACATATCCTCCTGTAATCGTTTCAGGCAAATTTGGATAGATCTTACTTTTTACGTGGCTTGCTGGAGTTAAATCGCAAGATATTAGTCATTCAACCTTCTATATACATTATAGGATAATTGTTTCTTGCACAATATATTTGGAGTAACATTTGATGGCCTTACCAAATTAAAAGGCCAAACAAGGATATTTTGAGGATGCATGCGGTGGCATGATAGGTATCAGTTAAATTTTGACAGTCATACTTTGTGTATACAAAAGGTCGATTGCACAACAAAACATTAGGGTTTTCAAAGTGTTGGCCAGACCCATTGGTCTTGAGAAAACGTGTCAAGTTTTCCACACCAAACGGATTTTGTAACTTCTAAACTACTGCCAAAATAACACGTTGACTGTAAGTGATCTCGATACATTTCATTATGTTGCTGAGCTGTGGCATATTGACAGTACACAAATTACTTCTATAGATGGTGAAAACTTCTTATCATATTGGAATTCGGAAAATTTGTAATATAACAGTTCTAACTGAAAATATTTCCAGTGTCTTCGAAAAGATTATGACCCCATCTAGTACATCTAGTATATCATATCGGTTGAAATGTCATCAATTGTATAACAACAACAAATTAATTTAATGACAACAACGTAACACCCGAATCTCCACTTAAGTATCCGGATATGGAGTTTTGTATTAGTACCTAGATCGACCGCTCACTGTCCTTTCAAATAAACTGAACCAACAACTAACTATATTCCGGGGTGTAAAATATATTGTAATAGCTTCCTTGTATTGATCTATCGACTATTGACCAGAGCCCATGTTATCGGCACCATATATCATGATTAAGGAGTAATGTGATTCCAGTATCTTGGATCTCTCATTACTCACGATAATAGTGTGGGAGAGGATATCAAGTTTCGGCTTGCCGCTGGCAATCGGGCTTTATGTCCTCTACGTCCACTGCTGAAATCAAAATATCTTGCAAATACGGATAAGCTGAAACTGTACAGAATGTTGATCAGACCCGTTGTCATGTATGGATGTGAGAGTTGGACCTTGACGGCTGAGTACGAAAGATGACTTCTAACATTCGAGAGAAGAATCATGCGTGTGATATAGATCATACCGAGTTTGTTTCAATCACGAGATCAGGAATTTAATGCAAATTCCTGATATCTTGCATGAAATCTAGGACATCGAGTACGCTGGTTCGGTCACGTTCTGCGTGCTGATCCAAACCGAATGATACAGCGATCTTTCAAGGGAGAACCACCTTTCAGTAGGCGAAGAGGTCGATGTCGTCGACGATGGCTCCACAGCGTAGAGAGCGATCTGGCATCTTCTGGTTGCTTGCAACAATATGAAGAGCTGGCTCGTGATCGAAACCGATGGATTCTGATCGTTGACACGTTACGAGCCAATAATGGCCTGTAAAAACCGACAAAAAAAATATCATGATTAAGACTCATATTACACAATTAATCATTGATTTTCGATTCACTTATTTACTGTTTTTTTAATTATTCATCCGTAGACTCAAATAGTGAGTACTTATCAGTTATAGTGTTTCACAGTAGACCACTGTGTGTGTCATTCGAAAGCGTCAAGAGCCGCTTCCGGGTTGCGCTCACAGTTCTCTACCTTCCCAGTTTTTTTCCGACATGTGACAAAGCAGCACGCATCACTACTAATTATATAATCGTCCTTAGACATTATATGTAATGATTTAATCCATCTCGCAGAGTGTAAATAATTGTTGACACCAGAGTTATCTATCAGACAATACGGGAAAAAATATATCTTTCTTCGTCTACTATGAATCCGTATTATCTTCACTGGTCCGCTTGATAATAGTCATTCAATATTGTCACGTAAATACATCACTGACTTGTCAACGAGTTCTGGAGCCTTTTTTAACTATTTCTTCGAGTTCTTTACTATTCGTTTCTCTACACCACGTAAGATGGCTTTCAAATTTCTTGATCACGACTCTAGGGATTGTCTTTATTAGTTGGCC
Source organism: Tipula lateralis (assembly GCA_963932295.1). Classification (NCBI taxonomy): domain Eukaryota; kingdom Metazoa; phylum Arthropoda; class Insecta; order Diptera; family Tipulidae; genus Tipula; species Tipula lateralis. Next base: position 146,404,138 of record OZ010736.1, read on the forward strand.
TTGCCTATATTGATGGTATCTCGTACTAATGCAATACATTTTCGTCATGATCAAGTAAAAACATAACATACATAATGCTTATGAAGGAATATATTGGACTCGTCATTCTGGAACTGTTTTATTACTTTCGGAAAAGCCTTTTTCCTTATTTTTCATTCAGACACTTAAGCTTAACCTATAGGAAGCAGATCGAAATATTTCTTCCAATTGCAACTCTGGTGATTTAACTTCTTTACACAATATAGCTCCCACCACCATCTTCTCGGGTCCCTTTTGAAATCGAATACCTCATTTTGTTTTTTACATAATTAACAACCAGTAATGCCCAACCAGTATTCTCTCCTCCTCATTGTTAGGTTGATGTCCATCATCTTTTCCTTTGATTGGTGATCCATAGCGAGAAGCTCAAAATAAATTGCACCGTCAAGTATCTGTATACTGATGTGGAAACGATATTGTAATAGCCTTTCATTGAACTTGGTCTATTTTGCAGCTTGTCCAGACCCAGTGTCCATTTATTGGCACCATGTAGCATGATTGAATTAAATATTACATACACATTGTAATCATTGCTCCGAGTTCTTTACAATTCGTTTCTTCAAATCACACCGGGCGTCCTTTATTTTTTTTTTATCAATACTCCAGCGATATATACTTATGAACTCGCTCATCGTTTCACTGTATAGTGAGTAAAATATTTTTTGCGCTACTGGACATTTAAATTTACTCTGCTTTCACTGTATTTGCTACAGTGAGAGAGGGTTGTTTATTATCCTCAGACAAACCTCACAGTTGCTATAAATCTTGTTCTATTAATTAACTTTTTGTCAAATGTACTTTCTAGTAATGCTGGCGCTCCACTTCAATTTAGAGTCCTCCTTTTCTTTATCACTTGGCAGACATACTAATCTGTCAACAACAAAAATAAAATGGGATACCGCTAACATAACACCAAATGGGCTTAAACATCATAAAAGGCAATGGTTTTGAACAGAACCATACATTCCAACTTATTCTTGACATATATTTGAGTTCGATTCAGAAGGAGTACATTGCTTTGGATGTAATACGGCCATAAATAAAACAATTTGTCAACTCCAAACACCATTCACACGCCTATTCATTAAATAAAACGCATTAACAAAACGTACGTGTTAACCGCGCTACATCTACATAACAAACGATATGGTTGGATTAAGATGTTTCGGAAATTTTCATGGAAATTGAAACACGACCATAAAATAAATGGCGGTCACGTTCTATATGTTAAATTATAAATTTTATTTTTTTTTTTAACTTTTTGTCGGTTTGAATTTCCATTCGATTTGTTTGCTCGACTATTCGGTTGGAAAATATTAGAAAAACAGAAATCTATACGTGATTGTGTTGACATGATTTAATTTAGCTCGTGCGTATATGGGCGACTGTGCACATATAACCTAGTTTTCAGATTAGGTGGCGTATGTCGAAGAATGAATATAATATTTATATCGTTTCGAAGGTAGCACGGCCATTTTTGGACCCTAATAAAATTTAACGATTTTGTTTCTCTTCCAATTAGAAATTTTTATTTCTTTCATTTATGCAACAACATAAACATAAAAATATTATGTTTACTGTGCCTAATCCACTTTGCCTTTTCGGTTTGAACATCAACCGTATATACCTTGCCCAGACGTATGCGATATTGCGGAATCCAATATTATACAATGTACATAGCTGTTAGTTGCGCGAATTGAATATACTAACCGTCGTCTTAAATTACTGTCGAACATGAAAATTAAGATATGAATGAAAAAACGGGAACTGTTAGCGAACAAAGTAAAAATTTTCCATTTCATTTCATAAATGGAAAATTAATGTAAATGAAAAGTTATGGATAAAACCGGAATAGGAATGCAGGAATTTTCAATTGAGTGTGTGTGTATGAATCGATTATTTTCATTTTATATATGAAAATTGGGTCATGATGAAATATAGTTGGAAATTTGTTGCTTCTGTCGTTTAAATAATAGAACTATATTATAGACGGGAAGGGTGACAATTTTATGTGATGGCGGAAAATAATAAATTTTCTTTTTAAACTATGCGCCGATATATATTATAAAGTCTGGAATTTAACATATTGCCATAACGATTATTTATCAGTCGGTCGCACCTGTCATAACGATTCAGGGTTTTTAAGGTAAGTCTCTAAAACTAACATATGATGGGAAGCATATTAGAATGATAACCATTAGTTTGTTATGTATACGCACAGTATTCTTCTAATGAAAATATCGAACCCAAAATGTCCCGTTTCTGTGAGGTGTTTCGAAAATATCCATCTCATGGAGCTATGACTGTTTCGTTGCGAATGTCTGATTTTTATACAATTCATCTTAATTCGTATTTTTATTCATCGTTTTCTCACCGAATACTACTTGTCGATTCAAGTAAATCTCATTTGGAAGCTAGCCGACATAATAAGTATCCTCAAAACTTTTCTGAATGACAAGAAGCAAACTGCTTTTGCCCTAGAAGAATATGCATATTATTCCGTCCATAAGGCTCAGGTGAAATACAATGGCAGTATTAGAGAGAGCTAGTTAAGAACTGTTTCGCTTCCCTAATTATACCAGTGGCGTTCACAACACAAATTCGACATTACACCAGTCGATAACACCTGATGAGAACAAAGTTAATCTTTTCGATACATCGGTTATTATATGACGTCACTTATCAGTTCCAAACTAGCCTAGCGAACATAAACAGTAAACTTTCAGTCATTATAAAAATAAGTCGAGCTGAAGAAATTCAAGGAATCTGACTAAATAATATATTTAGTTATTGGCTCTCTTTCAATTGTTCAACCATATTTACTAAGGAAGGTTATTTCCTGATCGTAGACAATACATAGAGACATAATCCTCATCAAACAAAATTCCATAGTATTTGTTGCATCAAAATCGCAACCAGTTACTGGTAACTGGTAAGCAAAAATATCTTAGAGTGATACAAACTGATTTTACAAAGAGTCAACCATTTCCCGGCTTAGCCAAAATTTAGTGCAAAAACAAAATGCTAAAGTTTGGAAGCTGTCGTATTATGTGACAAAAATGTTATGAAAATAAGAGGATTTAACCTTTCCAAATCCGGAATGTGACTAGCTCGAAAACCGATAGAGGTTAGGTGCAAAATCACTTTTTCGTTATATAAATACGATCGGTTATTCGAAACACATCTACGAATCCATGTTGGAGCGCAAAGCTTGTTAGTTGCGCCACCTTACATGTCAGTACAAATTTGATATTTATTCGACTCCAAACCCGATAGTAAGATTATATGAGGACCAAGCGCTCTCAATTATTTCGTAGATTCGATTTAACTAAAGCCATCTTTCATATAAAGCCTAAATTAATACATAGAAATACATAGAATCATTAAAAAAGGTTTATTTATTCTGTATCATCATAACCTTAATATTTAAGTAGTACAACAAGTTTATTTACTTCGTGATTTACTAAATCGGGATTAATGTAATTACTACTCGTCTTCCTTAACCAATTATAAAGACATACACACGATTGGACTATTCGCCATTTTACACATAGAACTCTAGAGGAACCAGCAGAATTATTTGGTGCCTATAAAGTAAAATATAAGTTATTTAGAATTTGTTTCTGATGTCAAAATTTGTTTAACATACTTGGAAAGTGACATGTTTTCCATCGATTGCTCCTATGCAATTTGGAAAGTTGCATTTGTCCTGAAAGCCAGGCGCAACCGTAGAAAAGTATTCCCTTGATATTTTTGAAAACACTTTGTCTTTTAAAGCTGTTGTTATGACTGCAGTGGTTTCCTTGCCAATTCTATTTACACTGGTTGGTGAACATTTATAAGCAACTGCCAAGCTGGATCGCAATTTCCCTGCCACAAGATATCTAGTTCAAAATTTACAAGTAATTTTGTAATATATGTATCCTCATATATATATATATATATATATATATATATATATATATATATATATATATATATATATATATATATATATATATATATATATATATATATATATATATATATATTATTGTTGATTTACCTTAATGTGATTGCCAATCTTAAATTAGGACACAATGGTTCTCGTAAAACCGTCTGTTTCTTAATCGTTTGTTTTACCATCATTATCAATTCATCAAATGGAGCCAAATCAATGCGAGTATATGTATGAAACAACTGTGGGTCTAGCTGCAGTTGTTTAAAAATACATTTAAATCCGCCAGTCCGGCCTCGCTCAAAATTATATAGTCGTGCCCAATACTTCCTTTTTCTTGTTTTATTTTTATTTCTGTTAACACTTTGCATAATATTTAATGGAGGATCTAGTCTAAAATGTCTATATCCTCCATTTCTTTTAAATTTATGACGACTTTAACAAAATTTTACACAGTTTAACACCACTTTAACACAAAGATCAAAAAATCCAAAACTCATGGAAAAACAAGAAATTGTTAAATTTTTTGGTTATGTTATAAACATCTGTCAAAGTATATCCAGTTAGGTTTGCTATATATATGAAACAAAAAAAGTAATAACTTTAATGGTGTTTATCTTTGCTAAATTAATCGGTTCTTATCTTTGCTAAATTAACCATAGTAAAACTAGCAAATATTTGAACCGAGCTACTAGCGGTTCACTAGCGGTTGGTGGATTGAAAAGCGAATAATTATCTTTTAATTATGCATTGAATTCAAATACATGCATTGAAATACAAATAATGAATAAATGTCAAAAATGAGAGCAAGAGAATATCTTATTATATTGTTGTGTGATAGTTCGATTAAATGCCATTGCTAGCGTTACTATACTATACAAATTTCGGCAGCCATTCGTTTTGAGAACATACGTGTGTATGTAACATTAAAACCAAGTTAAATATGTATCTGTTATTTTGTGCATTAATATTGTTCATTTTCTACATAAATGCAACACAAATGACATTTCAATTCAACTTAAGAAATTGTTTTGTTTTGGTGTAAGGTGCCATTTGTATAATATATTCTCTTTGTGAGCATACTTGAAATAAAATACAGTTCTCGTAACCTAATTATGTATCTGTCTCTATTTGCGTTTGAAGTTATTTTCATTTAATTAATAAAGTAGATTGGAAAAATAAAACGAAAACTGATCAAGTTCAGGATAAAAACTGAATGTTCATTCTTCTGTTTTGAATTGAACATAACCTAAGTTAAATTCGAACAATTTTTCATTCAAATATTTACTTTATAAATAGTAAAGCCTCACCTTGATGTTTGTATTTTTTGTTACACTAAAATAAGTTCGTTTAGAACATTCAGGCTTTAATCAATCAAGATCGCTTTGTTTTAACTCACCGACTTTAGCTAGTTGGGGTAAAATCTTTTTCGCCTCGCCTTTTTTGTTTTCTATCAAACTATATAATACTCGTATTCATTGTCCCCGACCATTCGATCCTTGGTGGTTTCCAAATCCGGGTCTTCATACTGCCATTACGAATGTTACATACAGCTCTATTAATAACAATTCCGCATTAGAGGTATTTACATATAACTTCTTAAATGGATCTTAATACTAATTCGTAAGAAAAGAGCAATTTCTTAACTCGGATTCTCCTTAAGCTAATAATCGATCAGCTAGTAATGGAAAATTTGGTGAACATTTCGGTCTTGTCAAAAGCTCAATACGTCATGTATTGTAATAAATGAAAGATCATTTATTAAAGCGTCCAGTAATGTGTTTCCATAAATGTCTTAACCTTAAATTTTAAAGTGCTACATAATAAGCATAAGAACTAGCATGATATAATTTTAATAACTGAATGAAGCTTGAAAGAGGAATTTTAGTACGTTGCATTTACAAGAAATTTAACCATTTTCAATCTTAAGTGATTTCAAACGGAGATAGTGATTTTACTAAACGAGAGACGGAGATAGTGATTTTACTACTTAAATCCGAGTAGTAGTACCTGTAGGTGGTGAACATATACAGAACTGGAAATATAACGTAGACATTTTTAACTGCCACAAACCTTTCCCATTCATTGTTCTGCCATATAGATTCCACAAATTCTACATTGCGTCTCGTTGGAAGAATACAACATATCTTATGAGATTTTGCTCCAGAAAATGCTTTTAAAACTAACTCCTCACACTTTATGTCGTTTTCTGAGACAAATTTGGTTCCAACAATCTCCCAGAATATTTTGACTTAATATTAATGCAAGATTGTCTGATAAATCAGGCTCAATTTATGAAATGGGTGATAATATCAAACTTGTTTAGTGAAAGATTTTTCACTGATTATTCGTTTATGCATTACTGCTGGTATGTCTTGATCGAGCTTGATTTGATTTATTTCGAAAATACCAATAATTCCAAAAAGAAATTAGCCAAAGCGTACATGGTTCAAACATTAAAATAACAATGACGATCCCATTATCAAAATGACCTATTTTCAGTTTTTCCGATGAGAGTTCTTAAAACCGAAATCCAAGGCACAAAACATTTTAATAACTCGCAAGAAAGGACTGCAAGATATCAAACACAGAAATCATTTAACTATCTTACTAGCATTGATACTCTAATCTACAATGACTCTACTACAAATACCTCTACTGCAATACTTATACTCTTACGATTACAAGCTCACAAACGTTGTTAATCAGTGAACTTTGTGTAAAACGGACGGTCTAAATATACAAATACCACAGTAAATAGGATTTATGACAAAGGGCAAGAATATTGATCAAAAACTGAATTTTTATGAAGGTATTAGTATTTCGCTTTATAACGTGCGTGAAATTTATCTGCCAATAATGTCATATAATACCCACAAGGTTTCCATTCTTCGTTTTTCTGTACCAAGTGACTACAACGCCATGTATATCCAATGGTGTTCATGATTAATTTCTTTGAAAGGAAAACAACTATATGGGAATGTATCCAAAATCAAAAGATGGATCATGTATCTGCTGTCCACCCAACTAAGTTGCCAACTGACCAGCAAACAATCCTCGATTTACTAGACGTTTGTGTAACAAAGGGTATATAGAAAGCGTGTAGCTTTATGTAAATTTTGAATGTATTGTAAATCTGAGTTGTTGCTTGTTCTTGTAATCCACTAGGCCGGTTTCGGTCTGATGACGTCATTGAATGACCGTGTGATCGAAAAGATCAAATCCATCTCATCAGGCATATGCTACCGGACTTGATGTTCATACTGTGCGATTCGTATATATATGTTTAGTTGTGGCGCGACAGTACTAATGAATTACAAGAACTTAACTCGATATATTTTTATTAATTAATTGTGGCGTCAGATAATTTAATTGTATTTCTTGGAGTTGCTCAAGAACTCCCCCGAAAGTGAATTCCCCCCTCCGAATAATTATGATTATTTGTGCCGCAGTGCGTGGGGTGCCCACATTCGCCCACATTCGTATTGAAAGAGAAGGCCGGGAAATTCCATTGTGGGAAGTTAAACTTTTGCCGTGTTAGGTTAGGCAGGAGGTAGGATGAAAATTTTCGGGTATTTTTTTTGTGTCAGAAGATCTTGACGTTTTGTCTGGAGCTGGTCGTCTTCTGCAAATCAAAGGTGATCTCCGCCAATGCGATCCAACCTTTGATGTCGTCCATCCATAATGGCTGTAGTGGCAGTGCCCTTGCCGATGCTACCTCTCCTGCTTTCGATTCCTGCTCCTTCATTACTACGTCCTTGCTCTCTGGGTTCATTTTGCGCACGGCACTTAGTTTACTACCCGGTTTGTTTAAAAATTATAAAAAAAATTATATATGCGAGAAAATGTGAAAGGAATGGTTACCTTGTTGTTAGACGAACGTTGGATCCGGAGGTGACAATTGTCTTCTCTCGACGGAACCAAATAAAAATCTACGACTCTTAAAATTTTCTCTGAAGGGCAAAACGTGGCGGCGGAGCGTAATATACCGTTGCTTTTAGGAAAACTAATTTTGCAATTGGTATTGGCGGGTGGACGTACGAGTGCGAATGGTTTGTGACGAATAGACACTATTATTGGGTCGGCTTGTGAAAGTTATTTTTTTTAATATAGCGTCGTTTCTTGATTCTCTTAATTATTGTGCTGGTTTTTAAAAAAACCTATTCTTTTTTTAAATTATAAAGAATCCCAACGTAACGATTATGACGGGTGGATTTTTGATTAACGGTATAATGGTGAAACTGTGGTATGTGTGGTGGCGATTACAATAATAATTTGATCAATTTTGATTCTACTTTAATTTTAAAATAAAGATCTGATTTAATTACTTTAATTTACACAAAATTTAGCTTTAGCAACAAAAATGATAGTGCAAGAAAAAAATTTATATAAAAAACTTACAACTTTAATATATCCGTTGTTGTTCGCCTGCCTCTTTGTGTGAGTAAGTCGCAACACCACGTTGTTCCCGCGTTGCCGTTCCCTCGCTGGCACGTCCGGCCTTGCCACCGTGGCGTAAGGTGGATCGTGCTGTGTTATTCGTTGTTTGCTGATCGTGTATGCACTGTCCCTCGCTGCACGGGGGTCTGTGATAGAGTGTTTCCGCGGCTCCGGATTCGCAGAATGATGTGAGCGCGTTATGTTGCGTCTCTTCATTGCACGTGGTTCTTCTCGCACGTGTTATGATTTTTCCGCGGCTCCGGATCCCTCACGGAAGTTTGCGTTGTAATGATTCTTCTAATGTGTATGTGTGTGTGTTCTGCGATACGTTGCACGTGGATTTTGTTGCACGTGTTTTTGATTTTTTTTTCGAATTCCTTGCAGAATGATGTGTTATGCCATAAACAGGGCCGTCGGGGTCACCACACTGTAGAAAGCGTGTAGCTTTATGTAAATTTTGAATGTATTGTAAATATGAGTTGTTGCTTGTTCTTGTAATCCACTAGGCCGGTTTCGATCTGATGACGTCATTGAATGACCGTGTGATCGAAAAGATCAAATCCATCTCATCAGGCATATGCTACCGGACTTGATGTTCATACTGTGCGATTCGTATATATATATATATGTTTAGTTGTGTCGCGACAGTACTAATGAATTACAAGAACTTAACTCGATATATTTTTATTAATTAATTGTGGCGTGAGATAATTTAATTGTATTTCTTGGAGTTGCTCAAGAACGCCACAGGTATACCTAGAACATTAGTAAAGACAGAAGCGTGCTACGATTTGTCTTCTAATCACTCATCGCTATTAGTTCTTAAACTGGCGCCTAGATGGATTTATTTAGTCTCTATAGTTTAGTCGACAATAACCTAGAAGTGTTCGTGAACTATTCCTTTAAAAACAAAATATGAAATTCACGTAGAAGTACAACAACTAACTAGTACTCTACAATAATCAGCTAAGATCGCTTCGCAAGCTAAGAAAGCAATATTACCTCTGCTGATTTTAAGAAACTTTCTTCGAATATTCAACAGCTCTGAACGATAAACTAGTCAATACGCAGACAGTGGCAACTCCACAGGCCACATACTCGGACATGATCTGATAAGTGAAAAATGCTGTCAAATCTACCAGACAAATGTATCAAATTAATAAATTATATTTTCAACGCTATAATAAAAACAGATCACTATCCAGAAAACTTTAATTATTACAATGATTCCGAAGCCTGGCAAAGATGAAACATGGAACCAAGGAAAACGTTAACAGAGTCGTAACTGAAATTAGGAATTCTCTTGAAGAAAAAACAGTACAGCTCCGCAAGCGATTCTAGATATAGCGTAAGCTTTCGATTAAGTATTTATTTGATGTTGTTCTTAACATATACAGCAGACCAACAAACATTAAATTGCGTGAAAGTCTTTACATGCACGGATGATAATCCAATCTAAGCTGTCCATAAAAATCCTATACGATAGCAACAAGAATTCTATACGAGAACAGTTAGACAAAATCGAAAAATGGCAAATAAAATATGGATTTAACCATGAGTGAAAATCGCCCCCTACATTACGATAGAAGACTCACGTGTCAAATCTCAATACACGCGTCAACAAATCAAATTAAAATGCGTTAAACAAAATTCGTGAATTGGAAAACATTCAAAGTTAAGTCTAGACTGTAAGGTATTGCTGTACAAAATGATACTTAACCCCATCTGAACATAGGATCCTCAGTTGAGGGGCTCCGCAAGTGTTTGCAACATAATAAAACTGATAAGAATGCAGTCACGAATACTTTGAACGATTATTAAACGCACTCTGGTACATACGTAATGCAAACCTATGTCGAGATTAACTCATCGAAACTGTAACCGATACAATTCGTCAGTCATCCGAAACGATTAAGCCAGGTAATTATTAACTAGATATAACGACTAAAACAAAAATCCTCTGGATCTAGCTAGGTAGTGCAGAGATGACTAAGTAAACGTTAATATTAAGAACTAATATTCTGTAAAACTCTCAAAGTAGCTTTGGTAATGCTATAGCCTTTTCTAGTCCTAAATGACGAAGTTAACTCACAACAGGGTGCATCACGAGTATATTTCAAACTCATGATCATGTAATGACGTTAAGAGGACAATGACTCGCATATGTCATTTAGCCAAATTGAATTCGAATTTCAGATATTTTTACATGTTAAATACATAGATGGCACTGCCACTAATCAGTGCTTTTTACATATTATACTTACATTTTATATAATATGCTAGTTTTTACATTACTTACGTAAAGAATGTAGAAATCGTTGCTTACATGTAAAATTGAGGAGATTGGTAACATTACACGTTTTCTGACACAAACTTGCAAAATTACAACGCGCCCTCCTTCCTGCCTAACCATAACACGCAATTTTTACTTCCCACAATAAAATTGGCTGCCTTTCTTTCCCTCTTATAACCGCGTGACCTTCTCTCACTACACTTTTTTTTGGTCTTGTCTTATATTGTTTAATTATGTCAATATCGATTGATTTTTAACAGTAAGGATTTATATAATTAATTAATTAAAAATAATTTTGATACACACACAATTTTTTTATCAATTCTCACCCACACGATAAGAAACAGCCAAACAGTTTGTTTGCCTTAAAAAAAACAGAGACACCGAACTGAATGGAAGGATTAATATGTCGATTTTAAATAAGGAAATTAATTAAAATTAGAATTTCCACAAAAATTGGTGTTTTGGTTTCGATCCCCATACACCAAATTATATATAGCCGAAAAAAGACAGATGATGCAAGAAAATATTTTCCATTTTATCCCGTATCCCGTATCTACGAAAAATGTGAAAAGCTTATAAGCACAAAAAGTTTGGAAAAATAACAATAAATCAAACTAAAAGGATACAAAAAAAATTTCTATAAACAAATTTTAATTAAATTTTTTAACTATGTAATAATTTTATTTTTGTAATTAATTTATTATATCCTTTTATTAAAATACAAAACAAATGAAAAGGTTTCAGCTGCTGTATGTGCCTTAATTAATTAATAAAAAAAAAATTTATAATATTTCCAGGCATCCACATCTGAGCTACTCAAGTGTCTGGGTATGTTTCTACACGATCGGTGTCGTAAATTACGAGATTTCCAAGCTGGCGATGCTGTGATGTGGTTGAGAGCAGTCGATCGAAGTCTTCTATTACAAGGATGGCAGGTAAATTACAAATAAATTTTTGTTTGAAATATAATCGTGACAAGTTTGGGGATTATATTGTGCACAACACGATATCTAAGACAAAATCAATCATTCAATTTTGTCGAAAGTGCTTTTTCTGATACTTTAGACATGTCTCACAAGAAACTCATTATAAAAATCATGGCAAAACCATGTATCGAATTTACGAGAGTATATATTAATGCCGAAAGCTCTTTCACAATTAAATATTAAACATTATACTGTCTACGTTTGTCGCTTGCGTCGCAGGAAATTCGAAAAAAAGCACCGGAAATTGTTTAGGCATATATTTATATAGAGATATGTACGTGACTTGTCAGATACAACATGCTGCTTTTGAAAAATTGAATCGCATCAATAAATAAATTGCTAGTTCTGAGATGAACCTATAAATTTTCATTAAATTTGAAAAGATCTATCACACGATTATATATACAGATATGTAAGGAGGATATAGTGGTTCTCATTTTCAAATGGATTAAATTTAAATCAATTTTTAATGTGGCAAAATACTTCCAAGAAATAATACATTTCTAGATACAAACCAAAAAATGTATACACACACACAACAATATATAGTCGTATATCAGGATCAAAATCTTACCCCAAGTATAAAGATAATTCATGACCGGAAACCTAAATATTGAGCCAACCTATATATACAATTTTTTTATTTATTACGAAGAACTTGAATATTTTAAGCTCTAATCTGACCATATGTTCAACCTACTAACAATAAGTTCTGGGCTAAATTTTGTTGCCTGGTGGTCTCAACCTTTGAATAAATTTAATACGTGTAACGTTATGTATTTTCGAAAGCTTTGGAATGAGACGGCAGAAAAATACCCAAATAATTGTTGTCGTGTTATCAAATAGGCCCTGGCAGACTTGAAATGTGATAGCACCCACGGTTCAAGCCGATGATAGCACCCACGGTTGCGAGGTCTCAAATGACCTTACTTTCTCTGCCACGAGGGTGACAAAACCCACAAGGTGTTTTGTTCTACTCCTCTGGCATCAAATTTTTAAATGGTTTAATCAATTTTAAAATCATGATGCTGTAATTGGCTTGTTAGACCAAGAGAAATGGACAGCTCTTTATTAACCGGAAGCTCCAAGAAAATATTGTTTTGCAATCAGTAATGGTTTTGGTCTCAAAGATAGTTTAAAAAGCTCAGACTACATAAGATTCACTGCAGACTATAAGTCACACTATAACATAGACACCGGTCACAAAATAATTTAGATTACCAAACGCATTATTGAGTTTATTAGTGTACCTCATGTTAAGAGTATAAGACCGCCCTTACTGACATCTTTAAGGCAGACAATAATTGGCATTACTCTGTCCTCATGAAGTCTTATAGTGGAATATTTTCAAACTGGAAGATAACTTCTTCGACTATCGCTATATCTGCTGTTCTCTAAGTGGCAGTGTCTATCTTCTTAGTAAACCGAAGAGAACTAGCACATCATGGTGCTTTATAAAGTTATGGACAGGCTGGGGAAACTGAACATAAATCTTGACAGCAAGTCTTCTAGAAGTCCGCTCAGAGGGACTACAATAAATATATGTATATTAGAAATTTAGCCACGCCATAGATCCATAGACTACATTTTCTGTCAAGATTACTATAGGAACAATGGACTCACACAATTGTGACTGCAAGAAAGTGATGATTCAAATACAGGAGATAGATATAAACTACGGTAGCATATGCCTGATGAGATGGATTTGATCTTTTCGATCACACGGTCATTCAATGACGTCATCATTAAAACCGGCCTAGTGGATTTATCCGGCCTAGATCGAAACCGGCCTAGTGGATTTATCTACAAGATACACAAGCAACAATTCGGATTTACAATTACATGGCCCTGTTTAGAGCAATACACGTCAAGATCTTGTGACACAAACCACCCGCTAATTTCCATCCTACCTCCTGCCTAACCTAACACGGCAAAAAGTTTAACTTCCCACAATGGAATTTCCGGCTTTCTCTTTTAATACGTGGTAGTTCTTTCGCGTTCAAGGCATAGATATTTCCAGGAAGTTCGTTTCATGCTGAAACAAAGTCAAATTCAATAAGGCGGGCGAATGTGCGCACCCACAAATACAGCATGCAGTCAGGTTCGTATCATGTCGCAACAAGCCTATATTTACTGAGTGGGCGAATTTAGGCACCCCAACCATTACGACGACACAAGTTGTTCATAATCATTCCCTCCACCTCCAACAAAAATACAATTAAATATCACGTCACAATTAATTAATAAAATCAATATTTCGAGTTAAGTTCTTGTAATTCACTAGTACTGTCGCGTGATAACTAAACGTAAATATACGAATCGCACAGTATGAACTTCTGAAGTCCGGTAGCATATGCCTGATGAGATGGATTTGTGCGATTCGTATATATACGTTCAGTCGTGACGCGACAGTACTAGTGAATTACAAGAACTTCACTCGAAATATATTTTATTAATTAATTGTGGCGTGAGATAATTTTTAATTGTATTTGTCGGAGTTGCTCAGAACGCCACAGATGCATACCAATATCATGAAGAAAGGTCAGAGAGGTGGTCTTCCCGAAAGATGGGAAGTTGATTTTTTTATAATATTATTAATTAGTACAATCTTATCACACGATAATTTATTACTATAACGCACTTACTTGAAACAAATAAGTGGAAGAGTGTGGGTTTACAAGAAATCATTATTCTGCTCCTAATAATGAATCTTTATTTATTAGACGGCATCTCAGTTCTTGTGTTATGTCAAGAAGTTGAATGGTTCCACTGTTGGTATGTTGCAGTTTTCTTCTTCCATGATTGATGGCAAATTCCTGGACTACTTCTCCAATCCGTTTAACATTAAAGTCGTTGTGCAATTTCTCGTTGGTTACGTAGCGGTAAGCATTCTTTATGGCACGTAGAAATTTGTTTCGGCTGATTATGTTTTGCCTTAATTATAGATCCGTATAGATCAGGCGTTTACAGTGCAGGGCTAGCTTAGTATGTCTTAAGATTAGCCAGTACATCTCACGTTGTTTTATTTGAATTTGCCCTGCTTTTTGTGTAACGTGGTGTTCCCAGATGAATCTTGAATCAAGATGCAATCGTATGGAGCTTTATTTTCCAATCCCAGGTCCATTGGTTGATTTTATCGAGAGCTTGATGTAGCAAGTATTCGATTGCTTGATTCTGCGATTCGGTTGATACCAATACTACTTTCAGCGTTAATCAACAAAAGTTCCGATAAAGGTTTTTTCCCTGGGGCACCCCTGCTGTGGCTAGATAAAAGTTGAATTACAAATTCATATCTAAAGCCGAGATATGACAGGCCAGAAGCTTTCGACACATATGCTTACCTATTTTCAACTTGAATATGTGAAGCGATTAGCAGATATGTATTTAAGGAAAGTACACTAAAACAAATCCTAATGCTTCTAAACAACATACATACCAGAATATCAGGATGATTTGCAAAATTGTTGGTCGGTAAGAAATTTACTGCGTTCAATACCGCGTCCTTCAGAGTTAAGATATTCTTAACACAATCAACGCATGGTATGCGGAGGCCCCACTTGTAAAATTGTTTAGTTTTATACTTAAGTAAAGAGGAGTTCCAGCCAACATAAGGCAATGATATGACTACGGTACCTGCCTGAAAGGAGTGTTATCATTGTGGTTTATTCAACTTAACAGCAATGGATTTTAGTAATTTTACAGAGACTATTTGGTCACATGAATTTTGGTGATTAATATAGTGGTATCCCGGTGTCGTGATCAGGGCCTATATCAATTAACTCTAGGAAAAAAGAATTTAAAAACCCATTGCAGAGAAATGGAACAAAGCAAATAAAATTGAAATGGAAGCAGACTTCACTGAATATCCAGTCACATGGGCGTCAAAGTAAATATTTTCGCCAGTATGCATCTTCCACTTATCTGAGACCTGTGACAGTCTGGATATAGTGTGACATTGGTATCTCTCTAGGAAAATATCGACTATCACTGTACGATCTGCAACATAAGCGATTAGATGCCATCTCTTCTTATGTCACATCCCAAACCATCGTTGGCTGAGTATTCTCACTGGAACCTGTTCTTTGAGTTATCATATGATCCGAAGAGAAGTTCTGAATAATGCAATGTGCGAGTAGTGGAGAAGAAGCGTTTGACTATGTCGACTCAGATTAAATAAGCCTCCGATTAAAAACTGTCTAGTACCAGTAATTAAAGCTCTGATGATTGGTCTAAAATGCTTGTCCAACCTCTTGAACCAACAGATTCGAACCAACTATATTTGTTAATGATCCCTGACTTGGGCTGTATATAAACTTGAACAAACAATTGAACTAGGTCAGTACTAGAAAAACGACCAATGAATGAAATTTTACCTTGACAAAAAACTAGTTGCGATGGACTGTATTCGAAATGGTGATGATATAAAACAAAACGACAGGAAACACATTACTTCCGACCTTAATTAACGTAATAAATACCATCAGCATAATGGGTGTAAAAAAAAGCTTCGCTATATAACAAATTAAAAAGATTGTTATATAGTCGGTTTGTTATGATGACCTTTACCCTTAAAATTTTTATCAGCAACCAAAATTCAATTTTCCGACTGTCGTGGGTGTGCCAACAATTTTTTTAATTATCTTAAATGCGGTCCAGGCAAAAAAGCCCAAAGCACATCATAAAGTACATTTAATCTTATATATCAATCTGGAACGATATCATATATTTTGAAAATCAACCCAACCTGTGAAAATTACAGGGTTATGATGTGGGCGCCATACATTTAAAATCATTCCTTTGCAACAGCGACGAATATGATCTTAAACGAGAAAAGCATATATGTATATATATGTATGCGTGAATTAGTTCATTCAAATATTTATAGGTATGAAAATTAGAAAATAAAAACATAGATGTAAAAATGTAATCATTAATTTTCCATTTTCCTTATGAATTTTATAATATTGGGGGATGAAAAATGTTGTCAGTGTTTGTGTGGCTCGTGCGCATAGCTGGGATGAGACAAACATGTCATTTTTATAACATATCTTGACATAATATAAGAATTAATATTTTATATGTACCTTAAGATAATATATATTATGTATACGAGCATACAAATGACATACCTTTATGATATTTTATAACTGATATACTCTTATGAGACAATATTTAATAAACGGAATCCAACAATTTGCATACATATGGTGATGAGCTTTCTATGTAAGTTTAGTGTCATTCGAATATTTAAAACTCGAGCTAGCTTAACATTAACATTTACTGCTTTCAACTCGATTTTACTTGAGGCAACCATTTTTTTATCTACTTGTGGTTAAATGATACTAGTTATTTTGTTCAAGAGTGGATTTGACATTTTTTTATATATTTTATTACTATGCAATCTGTTTTGGGGCTCAAGGCACTCCCAACTCTTTCGCGGTTCGCTTATTTACGTCCTTATCCAGGACGTACGGCTATAGGTCCGATTTTCCTAACCATCTGCACATAGCATAGCTTCATGCCAGTCTATAGTACTGACATGGAAGATGGGTCGGCCCATGGATTCTACACTCCAACAGGGGGTCATAGTTCATTCTGCATTCCTTGGTGGATTTGACAATGTAAATTTCTTTCACAAGTAATCACCTTACATAAGATTTTTTTAACGTTTTTTACAGGTCATTGTTGGTCCATACTGTGTCAATAATTTGGCTCTCACGGTCTCGATCATGAGCTAAGTATTGATTGTGGTAAACAATTAGGAAAAAAGGCCTCGCTCTTTAAATATAGCTGTATAATTTGGTTCAGATTAGCACGCAGAACGTAACCAGCGTACTCATTGTCCTTTTATTCATGCATGATCTCAAACATTAAATTCCTGATCTCGTGATTTAAAAGAACTCGGTATTTGGTATGTACCATCAACGTCACGTTCTGGGCCACAAATCACACGCATAATGCTTACCTTAAATGTTTATCCGCATTTTCAAGTTATTTTGGTCTCAGAAGTGGACGTAGAAGATATAAAGCTCGACTATTAACGGGAAGGTGAACCTTGATATTCCCTCCCAACACCATTATCAAGAGTAATGCGAGACCCATAATACTTGAATCTTATCACTCGTTTAAACCACTAATGAAATCAATTCAGTTTTGGTCTGAAAACCCAGATCTCTGGTTTTAGGGACCACCTGGTTGATTTTGAAACCAACGGAACCTGAACTAGACTGTTGGAATAAGATATTGTCTTGAAGTGTTTCACTTTTACAAAGGATGTATTCCATCATGATATTAAAAAGTATTGGGGAGAGCGCATCTCCTTGTCGAACACCGGAATTAATTGCAAAATCTCTCGAAAGCCTGGTTCTCAATTTAGACACAGCATTGTGACTGTGTCGTTGACATTTTACACAGATGTTCTTATTGTTATATGAGGTAGAGGTGTTTCATAGTACTTGGAAAGAATCATTCTTAGTAAAAAAAAACTTCATCAGTGACTAACCGCTTTAATCATATTCTTCTAGGTAGTCACCGATAAGTTCATCCTTCAGAGAACGAATTATTCTCAAAATTTCGAGAGTAACTGCGGTATGTTTTGTAAAGGAAAGCTGATAATTGGGTTACGCGACTTTTTCCATTCTTCGGACATTTCGACTTCATTTCGCCGTACCAATCGAATAAGGTCGAAAAGATAGTACGACAAAGTTAGCCCTCTGAATATCAAGAATTCTGACTCCAGGTGAACGATTTTTGTTTAATCTCTGTATGGCCATAGTGAATTTCTTATAGGATGGATCCTCAATGAGCAATTCTGCGGTTTGTATTTGAGAGTATTCAAATATAGATCACCATAAAAATAGCACGCCATGTATAAGTACTACATCGATGCTAACGTTTCCATCCTGGTCCTGAGTGTGCTAAGTGGCTTCGACAGGTGAGATTTTCAATACTTTTCATAGTGTTCACTTCACCAGACAGGTAATTAGATATTGGTCAATATGATTAAACGATATGATCCTATAATCAAAGATGAGCTGGTGGTTAGTAAATCAAGTCATGAAGCTTGATGAAGCTTGTTATGGAAGTTCTTAAATAAAATAATGTATATAGTCTTGAAACAGCAAATGCAACCGTTTGTGGCCCGATATGATCCCTTCAAAAACCCGTGTGGAGCAAATAGTCGCGGATCAATGCTTTCATTCAATGCAACTGTATGATGGTATCTACATGACTTGAAACAGACAAACTTCTAAAATGTTTGCCGTTTTTGCAGAATACAGAACAATACTTTCACTTAGAAGAGTACGTTCTTAAAATTGCACAATGGCTGAGTGGTATCAAGGACGATTAGCATATGTCAAACCAGAAATCTGTAAATAATATAAACATTTAGGGGTAACCTACAGAATTGTTTAAATCCTCTTATATATTGCCTAAGAGCACGAATGACTTTTATTTGAATTTTTTTCCTATGTGAACGCTCCAAAAAACTTTACTATCTACCCAGTAGAGTGTTCGAACAACTCAAAACCCCTGATTGCTTCCCCATAAAACCATTAGACAGAGATATTAAACGACACTTTCCTAAAAGCAACCTTTTTGATAACATTTACCAAAAGAGAAGACCAGTTAAGTCGAAAAATTACAAGGCCGAATCATGGATTGAATCAATAAGACATTGAATCAATGCCAAATTAAGTGATGATCGAAAAAAGATTGCTTCAAATGTGACCACAATGAACTATTTATTGAACCCGTATAGCAAATTCATGATAAAGTTTTACAGGATTTACCAACTCTATATAAGAATGTCGTATATAACGAAGAGAAACGAGAGATAAATAACGGTCTGTAATAAATTTCTCTATTTAATTATTGCTAAAGTTTTAAGAAAAGTTGAAGAAACCCTACTAAGGCGTGTCAAGGTTTCAGTAATACCACAATCACAGTTGATAAAGTTGCAATAAGGAAAGTGAACTGCTTCAATCTCAATATCAAGTCTGTATTTTGAGGTCAAGTTTTTTCAAACAGTTAAAAAGACTATTAATTTCTTCGTGGAAGCTTAGTAGAAATGTCCTTCAACCAGATCTTGGATTTTTTATATTCTTAAAAATTTGATAACATATATTATTAAAGTGATCGCTTTCATCAATGATCCAAGATGCCACATCAATATCTTAACAGAGCACATATCAGCACATATCAAAATCATATGGCAAAATTTCGAGCCCGAGAGAAACTAAATTTTACTCGAAACTTTTATCATTCATGCTATGTCTGTCTGGCTCTATCTGTGCAATCTGTTTTAGGGTTCAAGACACTTCCAACCCTTTCACGGTTTGCTTATCTACGTCCTAGTTTACGACAATACATAGCCAATTCCACGACGTACGACTATAGGTCTGATTTACGTAGAACGATCTGCATCTTAATTAGCTCCATGCCTACAATTGCCGCAGCTTTAACCACTGCGTCATTTCAAAGACTAATAAAATCAAAGGCTATACATGTTAAGGACTAAGATCATGGTTGATAAGCAAACCATGACTAAACAAGGAAAATGAACAGTCTATAGGAAGAGGTCTCTATTTTTTTGAAAGAAATTTTTTTTCAGAATAGTAGTTCAATAATACAAGTACTGTGAGCAGATCTTAGACATATTCTTCGAAATTATTCCAATCAGTCTGAAATTGCTTATTGGTTGGTAACGAACGGATTTTTCAAATGATAAAGTGATTGCGTTTTCCGTCACTCACGCTAAATTGGACTATTGTGACATCCCTTCCCAGTCAAGATATCCTGTATATTCAAGGTCATCACTTAATCCTCAAATAGGGATCGTGATCCAAGACAGTACAATCTATGAGAAAAGCTCAGAATCTATGACAGGAGCACAAAAAGTACTCAACAGTTTCTTCTTTCGTAATTCATGAAATACTGGGATCTTGTTCCAAAGAACATTTTGGATAAGCGACAAGAAATTAGATTGCCTCATCTTTTCTTGTGCAAACCACCAAAGGTAAACTCGATATTTCTCTTAAAAGATAATAATGTCACACCTTAAACGGACTCTGGTCCCATAAAAATGAAAGCTGCATCAAAATGGGACATTTTATCCGCCAATACGTTTCCTTTGTTATCTATGTGATAGGATATCCAGTGATATTTAACTTGATATTAAGACTGCCCAGTGAATTCAAGTTAATTACCGTCTCCAAAACAATTTTCGATGAAACATAATTGGAGTCAATCGCCGTTAGGATACATATTGTACTGCTTTTATATATGGTGCTGCTCTCGCAATTACAATTTCAAACTGAAAGACAGTAGCATACCTACCAAGGAGGATACGGTAATTTGACTTTAGGATTAAGAATATATAACTCAGCACCAGCCAGATTACAGCGTACTTATCCATCAGTAGAGATCTTCATATTGTCAGCTGCTTCATATTAAAAATGCTGTACTCAGACTGAAACATGTCCCGTCTCAATGGAAGGTGGCCGAGGTAATTATGATACCTAGGCCAAACAAGCCACCCAACAATAAAAACTCATATAGACTGATTTATTTGCTCTCAACGATTTCAAAGCTATTCAAAAAATCATTTCTCAAGAGACTGAAAGAAATAATAGAAGAAAGAAATTTAATCCCCTCCCACCAATTTGGATTCAGAGAAAACCACTCAACTGTTCAACATGTGCACAAAATTACAAACATAATCTAGCACATCTAGAACGGAAGCAGGTTTGTTCGACTGTTTTCTTGGATGTAGTCCAAGCCTTTGATAACGTATGGCATCAAGGCTTAGAATATAAATTGGACCGTGATCTTCCCAAACAATCTATATACTAGAGATATGCCAGTTATGGACGATACAACTATAGCAACATTTGCTGATGACTCTGCAGTTCTAGCAGTTCGAAAAAATGTGGAAGAGGCGAGTAATAAACTGCACAGAACCACTGATACATTATGTCACTGGACGAAAAAATGGAGAATTAAACTGAATGAATCAAAATCAGTTTATATTAATTTTACTAACAGGAAAGTTAAACGGATACCCATTCGTATTAACTCTCAAGTTCCTAATACAAACACAGCTAAATATCTTGATATGACCCTTAATGCTATGCTTAAATGGAAAGAGCATGCTAAGACAAAAGTAGCGGAGACCAACATTAAATACAAAAAAATGTACTGGCTCTTAGAGTGGAGATCTGCTTTTATACCGGCAAATCCTAAAACCAGTTTGGACTTATGGTATCCAGCTATAGCGCTGCACTAAGAAGACAAATGTAAAAATGATACAAACAGAAACATTCCAAAATGGTGAATACTCCATGGTATATTAAAAACACTAACCTTCACAGGGATCTAAAAGTGGAAACCGTCAATGAAGAAATCAAAAAAACATGCAAGGAAACATGTGAAACGCCTGGCTCACCACCAAAATGATGAGATACGTTGCATGTTATTGGATAGAAACTCATTAAGAGGGCTACAAAAGATAAAACTGTTAGACTTGGGAGATTAAAATTAGATTGGTAAAATTGATTGCTGTTTTTTATTTTGACTAACCAATGGGTTAAATTACTAGATGATTTATAAATATCAGTTGTAATATATAATATAAAAAATAAAATAAAGATATTGTCACCCGAGAGGTAGGATGGACTGTTGTAGTTCGATTTGTAATTTTTGGTAATTATTACATGAAATAATTTGGGCAGTTATATGCCGGCGCTCCTTCTTTCATATTTAATAATGCCCGGAAAGGCTAATTGATTGCCTATTCATGTAAGCGAGCGGTAGGAGACCTATAGCTATCTCAAAAGTTGTACTATGGATGTGGTTGCTATGCAAATGACCCTGGAAACCGAATCTTGCACGTATTTCAAAAATATCTCTCATATACTTGATTCAAAATTGGCATTTCTCATCGTGTCACTGAAAGGATTCGGAACCCCGCACATATCCACGACCCTCAGAAACAACTGCACTATTTCTTCGCCCATTTGGAGAATGCTTTAGTCGCTAAGCCATTTGGCAGGTAAATTTGGACTTTTACTCCGTACGGTATTTACTGCGTTGTTTACAGACTTTTTAGTATTAGTTTGCCGAAAACTTCACAATCGATGCAATATGTAAACCAACACTTATTTGTGATTTATAGGAAGTATTTTAATTAAATAAATAAATTGTGTCGTTATTTATTATAACATATATAGTTTATACAACAACAAAAAATTACAAAAACAAAATTGCAATAAAAATAAACCGAGTGGAGTGGGCTAATAGATAAGATGGTACAAAAATTCTTATCAATATATTCTTTTGTACAACGAACAAGATATTTGATTTAGTTTCTATTTTTGACGATATTGTTTATTCTTGCCATTTTATATATGTGATTACGATAATAAGAATAATACAGAATATTTTCTTTTTTTTATTATTATTATGATTTTGTCGTTGTTGTTATCGTAAGGAAATTATATTTCCCCAAATTTCTTATTTTTATGTGTTTCGCATTTAAGATATATATACGAACGATATATAAGGCCAATGATTTGTTGTTGTTTCGAATTGAAAAAGATTTGTGTGATTTTCTTCGTTTTTTTTCTTATATGCTCTCCGATTTAAGTACATAAAAAAAAATAATACATAAATCATAAGATTGTATATTTTTCAAAATTCAATTCAATGTATTGATCGTCTTTATGTGTACGAGATGTATATGCCATAATCACACGAATATGGGGATAACACGAATTTGGATTGTATCAATAAGTTAATATATATATACAGGGTGGCCGCAACCTTATAGTCAAAACTGTAATGCGAGTTGATCCTATATTCTCGAGAGAAAAGAGTTCGTACTTTGGGGACACAGTTATATATGATTTCACTCTACATCAAATCTCTAATAACTGGTATGTCTATATACTTGTCACAACCATAAAAATACTGAAAAAAGCAACAACGGAGCGTTTTGGGTTTCACATACATAATCTTCACCGACGACTTGGAAAACAGATAAGTAATCACGGCAGTGTCTCTTTAAAACTTGAAATAATGAGGAAACGACCCCATTTATTATGGATATTAAGTCTCTACACTTCGCCATTCCGCTTGAAATTACTCGCTAAACCGAGATTTTTCAAACATGTAAGATCCCAGATGAATCAAACGACTTTGCCAGGAAAATAAGCAAAGAAGGATAACCGATTTGTTTATAGAATATCAGTCCTCATTGAAAAGGCCAACGTACTGACATTATTCGCCGCAAAACAAAGATTTAAGACTATAACCAAACAATACAATTATTACTACCTTTCACGTTGCAAGGCATAACGTCAAGGTCTATACTAGAAAATGTCCAAACATTTCCTGAACTGAAAATTATTGAGTAAATTGACTTTAAATAATTTTTCGAAAATTAAACAAAATTTTTCAGGGTAAATCAGTAAAGTCGTATTGATTTGGATGTAACAGACGTAGTGGTTACTTCCTTTGCAGCCGTGTAAGATAATCGTTTTTCAGCATATACTCAGTTTTTAACTGTAAGGACAACAATTTACAATTTTTTTCCTTAATCTCCAATTTAGGAGTATAAGGCGCCTACTATCTACTATCTCCATTAAGGGCTATTATTTTCAACTCTTTCCATGGTTTAACGAGATTCATCGGTTCGACTAGCACCATTCTCTTCCATGTCATTGCTGACCTTTCCACGTCCCTCTTTCCTTGTGAATCACATTCCAATGATATTTGTTTTATGTCATTCGGAGTCTTTCTCAGTGTGTGGCCAGATTTTTCCACTTGCGCTTTCTGATTTCGGTTTGTCCAGAAGCATTTTATTATTATTCTCAGGCATTTTTTACAAACACCTGTAGTTTTCATGTAACTTTATAGTCAGAAATACCTGGGAGGCATTACTAAATGGATTAACTCTACTTATCGTCTCACATAAGTGGTTTCTTGGTCGTACCATAATTTATGCTTAAATGAATGTTCTAAATTACACCCAGTCTGAATTCCATTGTCTAAGGGCAAGTATCCGAATGAAGTTACAAGTGAATATTGTCTAGATCTTCGGACAAATTTGCTTTAAAAAACTAAAAACGGCAACAACGCTTTACTTTACCGGAGTTACAACAGAGTTTCGGGTTTCACGAACAAAATCGTCATCAACAATCTGGAAAACGGGAAAGTAATCAGTGCTATATTGTGCCATTATAATGGAAACGAACCTATTTGTTGAATAAAGACTCTTAGTCTTTTTCCAACATTTGAATGTTGGGAAAAGACTATTTCAAACGAGAAAAATCTTGGGAAAAGCCTATTTCAAACGAGAAACAAATGACTTTGCCAGGAAACTGGAAAATAAGTAAAGAAGGAAAAGATAAAGTTACGGATTGCAAATCATTTTGTAAATAGCTTAGCAGGACTCGTCCATATGAACTGGCATTATTTACAACAGAATGAAAGAAAGATTACCCAGAGTTACTAGAAAATGCAGTGAAGCGTAGATTTGACTGATATCAAAACCAAACAATGCAAATTATTAATCATACCTTGCATGTTGGTGCCACAAACATAATTCTTTCTTAAATGGCGCAGTGGTTAATTAAAAGTGTGTTAAAAGTGGTTAAATAAAAAACTGCCGCAGCCAGTTGGAGTGACGAAAATTTTTGAACTTAATTTCCACCTTAATAAAATTTCGATATTTAAATAATACTTGTCAGGGTAAATCAACAAGGTCTTATCAGATTGGATATAGCACACGTGTTAGACACTCGTATTTCAAGCATATACTCAGTTTTTTACTGTTAGGAGGTTTCTTTACACTTTTTTCCTTTATCTCCAATTTAGGAGCATATCACTCCTAAATTGGTCCAATAGACTCTCTCCATGTTTTGCCGGGTTATCTCACTTCGGCTATCAGTCCTTCTCTTCCATGTCGTTGCTGACCTTTCTACTCTCCTCTTTCCTTGTTGATTCCATTCCAATGATATTTGTGTTTCTAGATCTGTCTCAGTGTGTCACCGATCCATCGCCGTTCACGCATTCTGAATCGGGTTTCGATGTCTTTAGTTATTTACCAAAGTCTTCTTCCAAGCCCTGTGAAGCATGTTGAACGTATTTCTCAACCGTTTAACGTACTATTGTAGCAGGTAAACGTCATCTACGTGGTCCTGATCATTGAGTCGCGTTAGTGGTCCCCAATTAACAAATTTTGGAGATATGGTGGCGAGTTTGTACATGATGCTATTCATCGTTTTTACGTATAGTAGGGGAGATAGTCCATACCCTAGCCTTACCCCTCAGTTGAATAATTTTACACTTTGTTTCTTTTGTATTGAACTTTTCATTATTTACTTCGGTATGCCCACTTGGCAAAGTGTGTACCAGATTGCATTTCAACTATGAGTAGATACAGCGGTGAAGTCTATTCGCTTGACTGTTCTATGTTGATACGTGTAGTGTTGATATGATCAGTACAGCTCCGTCCTGGCTTAAATACAGCTTTTTCCATTCTTAGTTGTTGGTTGATTGATTGGAGTACTGTTGAGAAGTGAAATAACTTCCGATTTCTTCTTATTCTGTTAACTCGCCTTTTTTTGAGATCGTTATGGTTAAATTCACTTTCACTTTCTGCAAGATTCAGCTGCTATATTATGACCATATTATTTTTCAGCTTCTGGATGACGGAACTACCTTCTCTTTGGTTGATGGATGTCGATAGTTTTATTTTGCCATCTATGAAAGCTCTAATCCTGTGCACTTGTATAGTTCTCCTCAAAGTATTCTTTCCATCTATTATAGATGGTGCTCATGTGTGGTTACGGTTTGACCGGTCAGATTCTTTATTGGCCAGGAGGTACAGCAACCAATATTATGAAGTTGTCTTTTTTAAAGTTTGTTGAAAGATCGTATAGCTGACATAGCTCGGTTAAGGTAGGGTAAGGAGAGAATAAGCGCCATTGCTAGGAGCGGAGTTCAAGACAGGGCTCTAGTTACAGCCCAACCAGCGATATTTTGCAAACAGTTGAAAATTCAAAAGCTTTACGGCATTGGAAAAATAAAATCAGTGGGTTTTATATTTTAAAATCCAGATGGTACTTCCAAGAATGTTTACGATCCAGAAAAACACCAGGTGTTTGACGTAGGCTAAACTATTAGTCTTACATCTAAAAAGTGATTTTACAGAAAAAGTGTATCTGATAAGACATTCAGGTGCTTGCCTGAAACTGGACTCACGAGGAATAACAAGAAGTTTGTCAATAACCAACATGGGTTAAAGCACACCTCTCTGGTTTCATCCTCTGGAAGCCTTGCCCGAAATAAAGGTAGGTTCTACCTCGCATACCATCTGATGATGTTGGGTTCGATACCAATTTAGTTCTGTTCGAAACTTTTGTATATGTTGGATATAATTGCACATTTATGAATCACCCTGCGCGAATACGCAGTTTATTATACGATCAGATTAACCAGATATATACACACAATCTACATTGAATTGAACCAATTACATGCACCCAATTGAATTTAATCCTATTAGCATTGAAAGCTTTAAGTATTTAGATGGCAGATAATAATGAATAAAATTTATTCAATTTAATCGTTTCAGCTACACATTTCGGTTCTACATTTATATTGTCAGAGCCAAAATAATGCCATTATAGTGCATAGTCATTCTGATTCTTTCTTATATATTGTATCTTAAGTAATTACATCGTGTACCATTTTCCAAACCATTAAATTTGACATTTTGCTTCAAACGAATCAATGTGCACGATCATCGTTATTTGCATTTTCATTATATATGTGCTGGGGTATTATATCCATGTAATTACAAAAGGATTAAGCCAAATACTTACTACATCAAAGCTCCAGTATTATATACACAGCATCACTAATAATTTACAAATTTTTTTTTGTATGTGTACACAACAAGGAATTAACTGTAGAATATGTACAGAAAATTCCATTGTTTAGTCAGTCGGGGGGTGGTATAAATATATAGGTGAACGACAGGCGGAATCCAACCACCACAAAAACATAACTGTTGCGAACATGTACTCAAACTACACGACTCGTATAAACACGACACAAACTAAAACCGAAACATAGGTATGTACATAATATAAGTATTTATTATTTACATAAGACTCATCCTATATATACACGTAGTCTGTGACATAAAAATATTTTACAGTGTAAAAATGTATATTTACCTTTGTCGAAAATGGTAAATAAATGATAAAGTTTTTGCGTGTGATTCACATTTAATGATCTGGTTCATCTCGTTCATCTTCCTTACACATATATTTGGTATTTGCACACAAAAGCTCATCAAAAGCTCTTCAGCACACTGTAAATTATTTAAGTAATTAATGAATGTTAACCCACGGCGGTATATATGATGTCCCAAATACGTTATTTTATCAATTATAAACCGACTGTCGGAATATGTATGTGGAGCATATATGTGTAGCATGTATATATGTCGTTTATGTAACACAAGTGAAATTAATGTTATTTTAATATTTTAACGATGGATTTATTATATATTTTGTTGGAAAATTATTTTAATGAAGATTGATGGGTCTCGTGAGATGATTTGTGATACATTTTTTTTTTTGGGATATAATATTACATATATAAGCTAGTAGGTAAGGGGTTGAGAATGAGGTACGTTTTGTAAATTATTCAGTAAACGTTTGGCAAATATTCAAATTAAAATTTATTAATTTAAATTTGAATGGCGGAAGAAAATGAATAAAACAATTCTCAGATACAGACCGCAGAGATGTCCATTGAGGATCCATCCTATGAGGAATTCATCATGACGATGCAGATATAAAAGAAAACCAGGATTTGATTGCATTAACTCAGAGCTCTTGGTATTCGGAGGGCTAACTTTATGGACCTGTTTTTCGATCTTGTTCGATTGGTATGGTGAAATGAAGTTATGCCTGAAGAATGGAAAGTGGCTGCGCTATACCCTATATTCATACAAGTTACTGTCATTCATTATCTTGAGAAAAATGACTCCTCTAGCGGAGGAATTTATCGGTGACTATCAAGAAGGATTTCGTCCAAATCGGTCAGTCACTGATCAAGTTATTTCGCTACGGATGATTCTTTCCAAGTACTATGAAACATCTCGCGATGTACACCAGGTATTCCTAGATTTCGAGCAAGCCTATGACTCGATCAATCAAGAGAGGCTTTGTTATGCGCTTTAATATTTAGGAATACCAAACAAATACGTGTACATTTGTGTAAAATGACAGTAACGCAGTCACAATGCTGTGTTAAAGTCGAGTACTTTTCCAATTACTTCTGGTGTGCGCAACGCAGATGCGCTGTCGAAGTGAAACACCTCAAGACAATATCTTATTCCGACAATCTAATCAACTTTTTGCATTTGCAGATTATATCTGTGTGATTGGATTAAATGGCAACGGAGTCACAGAGATACTACGGGTCCAAAACCAAATAATAACTAAAGCTTGTTTAAAGGAATAATTTTGCCGTAAGACAAAAACGACTGATTGTACCATATACTCTTCTACAAACAGACTACATATGATGTTCCAGGCTAAGCTTATTATTAATGGTCAGTTATCAGATTATTGACTATATGAGAGGCTTAGGCTCGAAAGGATTAATCCTAATTTTATTATTGCTCGCCTTAATTGAAATGCACTTTAAGACTATATTCGAACCTAGCGATGCTGAATAGACTAGTCCAAACTCAATATTTTAAGATAGATCATCGACAATTTGCGCGAAAGCAATACTTGTAGTGTAACCTGATGGAAAAGTATTTAATAATCAATAAACAGATAGATGTTTAGCAAATTGGGATTTCATTATTATTCCAGAACTTAAGAAATATATCGTAATATGCTAGTAGTTCTACTATATTGACTTCCATTAATAGGATAATTGATTTCACTATTTTTAACTATAACGAAAAAAACGGCTCGTGAAACAACAAAAGCCATAAAATAGCTCGACATAGTTTAGTAATAATTCGGAGCGGTATACCAATAGTACCAATCGACTTTCCATGTACATAACGCCAGTAAGCCTTCGGTTCATAATATTAATTAACTCCTTTGATTATATAGATTTCAACCCCACAACCTACTCCTTTATCAAAACCAGGTCTATAGTGATAACTCTGACTATGGATGTCAGGGTGTAACCAATGATATCAATATGTACATCTTTGACAATAACATTTAGTTCTGCCAAATAAGACTACAAGTGGTTGAGATGAGCAAAATATTAACCAGCACAAAATAAATATTAATTTGACAGACTTTGGTAAACTATAGACAGGTGTGGGATAATCTTCAAGTCATCAAGTCATTCAAAATCAAAACGGGTAAGTTTTATTAAGAAAATGAAGATTCTCCAATTGATGATCAGTTCAAAGCACTTTTTGGTGTTGCAACTATTGGCCACTTTAATATACAACATACCACCTATTTTACAGGACAACTCCAAATTAGTGGCTTTATTTTCGTTAGTGGCTTTATTTGGTTGATGAGACAATTTGATGCTGTCGTCTGGAAAATCTTGTATTTACTCATCAAACATCGTGATATTTCTATTGAACAAAACTTCTTTAAAGCAATGTGAAATCAGCAAAATGATTGTCCAATTTTAATATTGCCTATTTCAAAAATATTGGAGAGCATTGTACCTCCCTAGGTTTAGTAATTCTCTGGAAATTAATCAAATCACTATAGCAAGGTCTATAGTGTAACTCCTGCCTGCTTAAATTTAAGAAGCTTTTTTGTGTATTCTAATAGCCTCATAGGTTTTGACCAACCTTTTCAGAAAATACCACATTAAAAAGATTTTGAGGTTTTAATATTAGCCGGCACACAGTCGGAGAGCTAGTCATTTGGTATAATTGGTAATAAAATTTCACTTGGAGTTCCAGTTGACTAGCTAGATTGCAAGTTTTAATTTTCCTGCATTCTATGCACTATCTTAATGACTTCTTATATTGGATTCGATAATTTTTCATCGATTTCACCCTAGTAATAGTAACCGTATCATCGGCATAGCACTAAACATCAAATCCATAGATGTTCAGTCCTAATAGGACCCTTTCAATGGCTTTAAGGATGAGCGACCCATCTCTCAGAACTTAGATTTGATATTTCGACACTTGGTTGACTAATGGTTTCGTAAGACGCGTTAACAAAAGCTCAGAAAATGCTCACGACTCCTAAATTCCAAACCTGCTCATAACCCTCACAATGGATTTATCAGTCTGTTAAGTGAACTGGTTTTTATGGAGTGGATGAGAGAACCTTATTCATAATGATACAATCATTTCTCTCAAATTACACGCAAGATAAATAATTAAGGTTGGCTCAAGAATAGTTGGCTCTAAACAAACGAATGTATCTTTAGTATCCTACTACGAATGTATCTTTAAGATCTCGTCACGAAAAAAGGACTTCGTTATTACTTCGTTTTCGTTCTTAAAGTTTTTTAAATAATTTACAAATTTACACAGTATGTCATAATGGTTAACAGTGTTTTATAGCAAAGTTTACAAAAATATGAGTCCTGAAATTCCATAAAATGTATATCGGTAATACAAATAATAGCACAACATCCCCTGCATTATTTCAAATATAAACTTCTGCCCTTATTGTTGTATCCTGGGAGGTAGTAAACAACAAAACTAAGTGTTGGTGAAACTATACACTTGCTAATCCAGCTTTCACAATAGACAATAGGAATCATCACAAGTCACTCGATGAAGATTAACTATGATGATACGAACACTAATTGCAACAGCCTGCAATATGTAAGAAGGCAAAACAAAATCAGCGAACACCACCCATATTTGTTGTTTATAATTGGTTGATGGCCTAAAGATTAATACTAACTGTCAGGTGTTGCTAGACTCCGGACTTCAAGGTTCGTCCATCACTGAGAACCCTACTCAAAGGCTGGCGTTAAAACGAAGTCCTGCTAAGTATGTTATTCCATGCATGAAAAATACTACAAGCGGATACATGAAGAGATCTGTATCATCATGGTACGCCTTGGAATAAAACTACAAAATGATACTTGACAGGTTCGTTAGAAGATTTGCGACGATCTAATTTTAGATTCATCAATGTTAGTCAACCAAACGGGGTAGATACTTATTACCATGAATAGATCCCAATGGAGACATATAGATTACATCTAGAAGAATCGAACCAGTTAAAGAATTTAAGCTTATGGTGGAAGTAACTAATGCCTAGCTTGCAGATCCCAACAGTTGGCGTAACAACACGGTATTTGATTCAATCACAGAGCACACGAAATGAGCAAAATACCATTATTCGTTTAAATGACACAAATAAATATCAAAGAGTGTTTAATTTCGAAGTATTCTTACATTTCCAAAATCATCCGGATCATGGTTTATGTAATACGATTCATTTAAATCTAGTTTAAGAAAATTTTTGAATCCTTTTCTCGACGAATCAATAATTGACAATACGAGTAAATTCATTAATAACATACAAATTAAAGCACTCCATCGACACTTCCATATAGCTAACCCACCTCATTGATGTTGCCAACTTTATAATAATCTAAAATGCCTAATGCTCGACACATCCTTATGATGGCTTATCTTTCGAATAAGTATTGCGAGTCTTCGGATGCGGCCATTTAATTAAAAAGGTAGTCCACAACTTAGTTTGATGCGTGAAGTACACGGCAAAAAGAATAGTTCTCCTCTTTTTTCTGGTTGGTTATTATGATGGACTAATCAATATATAATGAGCCAGAAGAAGTGGCAACATCACATTTACATTATATATACCGGGTGTTTCTTTTAAACTGAGACGATTAAATATCTCGAAAAATAGTCACTTTACGGAAAAACTGTCCATAATCAAAATTTAATCATACCGCTGGGGAAATACTCGTTGTCTACTTTAATATTAAGATATGCGACCTACTGCTCAATATACCACCTATTTTACGAGACAAGTCCAAGTCAGTTGCTTTATTTTTGACCCATAAGATATTGATTGATGAGACAATTTAATGCTGACGACTGAAAAACCATTTAACCATCTTTGGATTCACTACTACAGATCTTTTTTAGCGTAGTCATGGTTTTCATTTTATTATCACAGAGCACACAAACCTACAAAGAGCACGCTAGGTTTACTCATCAACCATCGTTCTATTTCTATTGGACAAAATTTCTGTTAGGTAATCTGAAATGATCAAAATTATAATCCAATTTTCATATTACTGCCTATTTCAAAAATATTGGAAAGCGGTGTTCCTCCCTAGGTAATTCTCTGGAAATTTATCAAGTCGCTATATAGCTAAGTCAATAATAGCCGTGTTTCTTGACGCACAATGATCCGGATCAGATCACATTTTCCATGCAAACCAAAGACACATTTTGATCCAAATTTCATTTTGGATCAAAATGTGTCTTTGGTTTGCATGGAAAACGTGATCTGATTCGGATCACTGTGCGTCAAGAAACACGGCTAATGTAACTTCAGCCTGCCTAAATTTAATAAATTTATTTTGGAATTTGGACATTGGCTATAATGGGTTACAAAATTCCATTTGGAATGCTAGATGAACAACTAGATTGCATCTTTCAAATATTCTCGCATACAATGCACTATATCAATAGCTTTTTTATTGGATTCGACCAGTTTCCACCGACTTTTCCCTTAAAATTATAACCGGATACAATATAACTGTAAAGAAGATGTATAGTAGACTTTAATGATGAACGACCCATCTCCGTATTAGGCTACAAAATGTCTTATAGAAACTCATTTAATGTCAACCTCTAAACTATCACAGTGGAACTGTGTAAACTACCACGCTAAGTAAGCGGGATTTTATAGAGCGGTTTCGTTGATATAACCTCATTCATAATGCCATCTATCACCAGATGATATAATCACCTTTCTCGACTGACAAAGGACTCTAAAAATAAGAACTAAATGCGAAGGAAATCTCTGCTACAGTAGAGCAAAAAATGCCTATTTTGCCATCTGTGGAAACTAGTCGGAACCCCCTTATCTCGTGGTTCCGATTATATTACAAAAATATATTATTTTGTATCTTTTGAAATCCTTTCGGACAATTTCCCTCTCACAATCAATAGTTCTTCAATTTAGTTATTAAAGTATTTTAAATAATTTGCAACTTTACATTTATATAATTTATAACTTTATACGAGAGTACTTCAGAACGGTTAAGAGTCGTTTATAGTACACTTCACACAAACATGAAATAGTCCTAATCCATGACATCTTTATTGTTAGTCATAATAGAAACACTTACTATCCACTCCAAAAAAAATATTGACTTCAGTCCTTATTGTTGTATCCTGCTAAAGGATTAACAACAAAACTAAAGGTAGGAAGCATAGAAAGAAGTGAGAAATTGACTCCACCTCGATTCACTAATGAAACAAACACCAATTACAACCACCTGCAATGTGTAAGAAGAAAATCAGTTCACACTCCTAAATTGGTATTTATTATTACCAACTGATCATGTACATGTAGTTGATGCATGGCTTAGATCAATACCAACTGTGTAGGATGGATACCGCATGAAAAGGTTCGTTCATCAATGAGTGCCCTGGAAAAAGAGTAAAGACTAGCGTAAAAACGAAGTTTTGCCAAAGTTGTCATTTCGATATTGTCTGCAAATTTTATTTTCAAGATTATCTGCAAAGAAACCAACCTTTCAAAACCTGCAAGTCAATTTCATTAAACAATATAAGTTAGCAGACCCACGGTTCTTTGAGTAATTTCTGAAGAAAAAATAATGGCTATACAAACCAATAGGTTATGCAAAATGGCCAAGTATGATATCCAATTAGTTGAAGGAAAATTGAATAAAGTGCAAAAAAAATAACTCTTAACAAGTGTTTCCGTGAAAAATGATCTGAATACGATCTAGACAACTAATTGAAAAGATTTGGAGACAAAAAAATGTTGGGTAATTACTAATCTAGAAAAATCGATACAGTTCAAGAAGTAAGCTTACGATGGGAAGGACTGAAGTGGCTTGCAGACTCAAGTAGATAACCAAGAAACACGGCTATTGATACAATCACAACACACTTAATGACAACCATTGTCTCGCAAATGTCAAAAATGATTAAATTAAGAAGTATCCCATCTCTCCTAACTCATCTGGATCATGGCTTATATAATACGATTCATTGATAAATTTTTACAGATGCTCACTTCTCTAGAAGCCTCTATTTAGATACCTTATTTTATCACATATACAACATAAGCACTTTGAGAAGAAAATTAAGTTAATCAAAACTTAAACTGGGCTTAGATTTGATTAACTTAATTCCTCGACGAATCAGGATTTGCAAATACGAGTAAATTCAACAATAACATACTAATTAAAGCACCTCCTTGATACTTCCAGCTGAAGCACGCCATTGATACTACCAGCTTTATAATCATTTATAATGCCTCATGCTGGACTCATTCTTATGATGGCTCGGAATAAAATTTAAAGTATTATTCCAGAACTCAATGCCAATGTGGGCCCACGGTTCAACCCACATACAAGACTCCCGATGACAAAGCACGATACTTTCTCTGCTACGAGGGTAACCTTTCCCTTCAAAATAAGTATATAAGTATATATATACATATATATATATATATATATATATATATATATATATATATATATAAATATATATATATATATATATATATATATATATATATATATATATATAATATATATATATATATGATTGATTGATTGATTGATTGATAGGACTGTAGGACCAAGCGCTAGGCAAGATTCCCGGATAACGCCGGGCCTATTTCTACAGCCGTTTACATGAAACAATAGGTAAGGATGGGAAGGTATGTTAGTAAGGAGAGAACGACCCGGTTACAGACACCTGGCAAATCGTTTACTAAACTACTATTATCAGACAATCACAAGACAATCACAATTCTAATCTACTAATCTGCAATCGCCAATCAGCATTCTCGGTCCGCATCACCTATCTGCTCTGCTGTATTTTGAATAAGATTAAAACTAAATTAAAATTAAAATTCTAAAATACACTTATTAGTTAGTCGCTCAGGAATCTGCAACTAATTAATATTATTATCGGTTAATTAATTAATTTTATTATTTATTTCAACTCCCGCCCGCACAAGTAACCTAATTAAAACATAAGTACAGAACTCTGAAAGAAAATTTATTAACTTATGGCTCAGGTATCTGAAACAATTTAATTAATATGGTTAATAGGGGATGATAGTTTAAGCCATCCATTACGATAATGTTGCCATAATTCTGTAACATGCTTATCAGAAAAACAAATCACACTAAGCAACAATCTTCAGCAGAACCATTTTCCTGTTACATAATAATTAAAATAATATAAATTGTTAGTAAGATCTATATCCTTTTCACATTACGCTGATGATAGCATAATAGTAGATTAAGTTTGTCAGAAAATCAAAATAAATCTCTGAAAACGTTTTACATTCCAAAATTATGCCACATCTGTTTTAAATAAAATAAACTTTCTTTGTAAACCCCCTCCAACTATAAACATATTAACACTTATGTAAATAATTAAAACCAAACCTTTTCCATAAATTATTATTCTTATTCTTATATTAATGGTCGTGATCAGGGATGTCACTTTTCTACCAACGTAGTAGATCCGCTGCGAATTTTACCGTTCAATAATCAAAAAAGAACAACTGATATTAACTTGCAAAAAGCACCATTAAATCCAAATACAAAACTTAATACGAAGCTTAATAAATTTAAATTTAAATAACGCATGGATAGCCCACAGGCACGTATGCACGACACACAGGTAATAACACAGGCAGGGTTGCCACATACATGCAGAAAGTATGGAGGAGAAGCACCCCAAAAGTGGAGGAAATCGACACCCCCGGAGCGAACCCCATTCAAGCAAACCAAACACGATCCAAACTCCACATTCCACCAAACATACATCTATTTGTAATAAACAAACTCTAACACGAGAACCCAATTGTAAGCATCCAAACTAAAAATTCATTCAAAGCACACTCAACAAAGGAACACCAACCTACAGATAAATAAAAAGTGCAGACCTATCTCAACTGACATCCAACAAATAGGAATCCAGCCAAACATCCCACATTCCGGCCAATCCTCCAGCCTTTCGCGTCCAAAACCCCACATGCCAACAGAGGCTCCTAGCCGCGACTGCAACTAGGTCAACCCTCATGCCCGTCCCGATCAAATCCAGCCCCGAAACCCCTCCCCCTCAACCACAGCAGTACCATGAGGCAAGGAACAAATTACCAGCATGCAGCTATCAATACCTACAAAACCGCTTCCTCCAAGACACTCCTGCACAACCCAGCCCACTCCAGAATCACGCGACATCCTCCAAAAATCCAACCGAAACAAAAGATCCCAACACTCTACAAAATTGAATGCTTCCAAACCACCACTGCAAAACTGCAACAATCCCGCCAACACCCAAACATTCTAATAGTTCCAACTCCCCGCCACTAAAATAAAATCCCCGCCCGACCCGTCACAAACTTCCAGACTAAACAATCCTCAACCACAATCCCAAGATATACCTCCGATAATGAAAGATACAGACTCATGTTCTGCATCAAATTTAAACAATCCTGTCCTACAAAATCCCTGAGGGTGTACACTTTCCTTATTACTTATGTGTCACACACATGCACTCTTGTGCTGTACACACGTTACCTCAACTTACTCAATTTCGCACTCAAATCCGACTTCCTATGAAATGATATGAATGTAGCCCCTCGAAGTCAACACCAACTATCCCTCCTTTAAAATGTAGCAAATTTGAATAAGCGGCTACTGAACTCATAAACAGTAATAATCGAAGCAGAGCCGCCACATCTACAGTAAAGTGACACCCCGAACGTAGGCATACAACTCCCCCCGATACCGCGGTTAGTTTCGGTGGACGCCACCAGACTCCGGACCGAGCCGAAACCGAACAAGAACATGATGAAGGAACCAACCTCGATCGATACCTGAACTACACGCTAGCTATTCGCTCCGCACCTCTCAGCACATCTACAGCTTCCAAAACTAAACCCAACTAAGACAAACATTAAAATCAATCCAACCACGGCAACGGCCGAGAACCTCCGCTCACATATGAAACTTCAAACACGAATAAAATCAACTGGAAACCAGAAAATCAACCCCCGCTTACATATAAAACTAAAAACACGAATAAAATCTACTGGAAACCAGAAGATTCACCATAACATCATAAAGTACTCAGACAAATAGCCGTCAAACATCAACCGAACCAAGTCCACACCTCCAATCCAGATCAATGTCCCGCTATACAGGTAAAAGTCCCGCTACAGAAAATATCCCGAACGCACCCACAATTCAAACGCCCACAACTGAACCACTCTTGCCAAACTCCATCCACCACCAACAAATATATATTCAATTAATTTTCGAATCCCTACCGTGCCTGCTCTACCTACTCGGAACCTACTCCAAAATATGTCAATCCACTTCTCACCACAAAGTGCCTCGGCTCCACAGCCTCCACATACAAGTCACCTCACTGGTCGTATAAAAACTGACCCTT
Organism: Tipula lateralis; assembly: GCA_963932295.1. Lineage (NCBI taxonomy): Eukaryota > Metazoa > Arthropoda > Insecta > Diptera > Tipulidae > Tipula > Tipula lateralis. The sequence goes on from OZ010736.1 coordinate 146,442,534, forward strand.
CGACCATTAATCTATACATGGCACTGAATTAAAATCCTAATAGCATTACAACCAAAAACTTAATTTAAATTCTCAATGATTATATACAAGAACATTACATGCAAACCCATCAAATAGCAAAACCAAAAACCAGTAATTTATGTAAGCCACTGTATGTATTTATATATTATATTATATATACACAAATTTAAACAAGATCAAACCTGTATACATTGCCCGTATACGCATTGTAATATTATTGATCTATATATAAGCAAAATATATAAAACAAAAGGGAAGGGAAATACATAGTCAAATATTTAAAAAAAAAAAAAAAATTTTTGACTAATGCAACTAAGAAAACAAAAACAAAATAACGTGCTATATAAAAATTTAACAAAAATTTATATGCAATCGTTTTCAAGGACATCAAAATTTAGACTATAGAATGTGAATTTGTTTTCCACAACTGATGTATATACAAAAAGACACAAATACACATACAGTTTGAACGCGTTAAAATTCAAAACTCTCCAAAAATCCCCTCCACTGTATGCCTTGATAAATATATACATTATGAATTATGATACACAAAACAAAACACAAAAATCACTCAGAAGAAAGAGAAATATATGAAGATCGAATTGGTTCGTCAAACGAAACAAAACAAAAACACACGTGTCGCATTCAATCGTGTGCAACGGAAAATTGTGTGTGATATTGCAATTGATGTATATAACTATATACCAATACCATTACTGGCAATGTATACACGATGCAAACTGACACACACAAATACGATATATGTACATCACCATAATAATTATATAAACACTAAAACCTAAATATATAATGCAATATATAATATAATATAATTTAATATTAAATATAATAAAATATAGTATAATATAATAGCGATACTCATCTGAGATTCGAAAAATGAAGCCACAAACACACACATACACACACACAGACGAATTTATTTTATTTAATTAAACACCGAGTGGAAAAAAACACGTCCACTCAGTGTGACGACTAACACTGAACCCCCATATAATATATATATATATATATATATATATATATATATATAAAAATTAGCTCGATTATGTTTTCTAGCAGATGTTGGATGGTTTGAGGATTATTAGCGTAAACTTTGCTCTACCATAGTTAGAAATCTAATGGTGTTAAATCGCATGATTTGGTGACCAATTAACAGTTCCTCTTCGAGAGATTCGATCACCAAATGTCCCTTGCAAAATATTGATTATTTCTGTTGCTGTATGACATGTTGCACCGTCTTGTTGAAAACACATATTCTGTACTTCAATAGCTCCAATAACAAGGAATATGGACCAATAAATCCACCAATATAACTCGTGGGTTTTCTTCACACTGGTGAGATCAGAAAGTTATTTCGCAGTGAAATTCAGAGTGATAATGGAAAAAAAATTATTAGGGCTCATAATCATTTGATACCAGTTCTTTAAATTCCGTAATGTACAAGCTTTTAACTTTTAGTAACAGATAACATAACCTTCAAATTCTCCCCATCCAGCTCTCCAAAAAGCTCCAATGTGAAGTTATCAAAATAATCTCGATGTCAAATCATCTCACAAGTAAATCAATATATATCATGGCATCCATGCATGTAATTAAAAAGATTTACTTGCAACATAGCAAGTCAGCTTCTGTAGAACTAAAGAAGTTGCTTGTTAATTCGCAAACAGATTTATGTTTAGTTCAAGAACCTTACCTTCTTGATGGTTTTGGTTTCTGGACTAAACACTCCCGTTGGACGAATTCTGTATAAGAGTTCTACCGCGAGAACTAGAGCGTGCATATTCATCTCAAAGAATTTTAATGCATCTCTCATTGAAGAGTGTAGTTCGAAGTGGTTATTGCCTCAGTTTATTTTCCTTACGATTCCACTACTCCATCTCCTTCTGAGGATTTTACATACCTAGTAAGCTGGTGTAAGGCTAAAAATATTCCTCTGATAGCTGGTTGTGATGCTAATGCACATCACTCTCTGTGGGGAAGTACCAACATTAATAACAAAGGTTCTGCTCTGTTAAACTACTAAAGTTCATCTGAGTTGGATATCCTCAATGTTTGATGTGAACCAACTTTTGTTAACTCTGCCCGCAAGGAGGTAATTGACATTAGTTTGTGCTCCATGTCCGTCTCCATGTCAATGATATTCTCACCTCCGATCACAGGTGTATTTCTTTTGATATTAATCTTAAAAGAATTGCGCTTAAACCTTACCGTAATCGACAGCTTACCAAGTGGGAAACATTCTCTCGAGAGCTTGTTTACTTACTCGAGCCACCTACGAAGATTTGTTCGTCTGTAAACTTAGAATTGCAGGCTTCTGGTCTGTCTAAAGCTATTACAACAGCGTTTGAGACTTCGTGTCCACTTGTCTCGAACCAAAAATCTCAAAACAAACCTTTCTGGTGCTCCACTTTAAAAAAGTTAAGGAAGACTACAAGAAAGCTGAAGAATAAGGCAAGAAGATCTAATCTTCAGTCTGTTTGAGACAGCTTCCTTGCTGCACAAAAAGTGTACAAAAAAACTAAGAGCATCGCATAGATCTGCCTGGGTTATCTTCTGTGAGGAGATTAATAGCTTATCTGCTGTAGTTAGACTTAACAAGTCACTGAGCAGGAATAATACATGCAGACTTAGTAAAGTAATTTTTATTACTCGACCCCAACTCGTTTAGGCCTATTTGTCTGTCATCAACCTTTCTGAAATCTTTAGAAAGGATTGTTGATAGATTTATTAGAGACCAACATTTAGTTACCGCTCCGCTCAGTAATAGGCAACATGCTTACAGAGTTGGCAAATCCTGTGAGACTGCCTTACATGAACTCGTAACTAAGATTGTGAGATCTATGCACAGCAACGAATTTCTTATGGGCACTTTTCTGGATATTGCACGAATGCATGTACTAAATTCGGTATCGAACCCTACATTATCAGGTGGACTAAATGTATGCTTGAATCTCGCATTGCAATATACGAGGTTGAGGATACCTTTATTTCAGTCAAGGCTTCCAAAGGATGCCCACAGGGAAGTGTGCTTTCACCCATGCTGTGGCCTCTGGTCATTGACGAACTTCTTGTGAATCTTCGTGATTCCGGTTTTTTCGCCCAAAGTTATGCTGACGATCTGTTTCTGACAGTTTCAGGAAAGCATCTGAATGTCTTATCAGATTTAACTCAGCACGCTCTTCTCATTATAGAACGGTGGTGTCTCGATAAGGGTTTACATGTGAACCCGCATCTAAGACCGACTTGGTTATATTTACAAGGCGTAGGAACACTGCAGTTTTTTCTGTACCATCACTTTTTGGTTGTAAGGTTAATAGCTCAGCCTACGTAAACACCTTGGAGTTTTTCTGGATAACAAACTTTCTTGGAAGTATCATCTGGACTTCAAACTACAAAACGCCGCTGCTATTTTTTGGCAATGCCGCAGAGCTTTTGGTAATTCTTGGAGACTATCCCCCAAAATGTTGTATTTTATTTACAAATCACTGGTTCTCCCAATGCTAACTTATGCATCTGTTGTTTAAAGTTAAATCTTCAATTGTAAAACTCAATTGTTTGCAAAACTTCGCTTGTCGAGCTGTGACTGGAGCCATGGTTTCAACTCCGCTCCTAGCTGTGGAGCTAATTCTCTCCCTATCCCAGTTACAATCCTTCATTTTATAGGTACAGCTTGTTCGGCTGCCTTTCGCTTGAGGAGTGTTGGGGCTTGGAATGCTCTCGGCACTATTTCAGGCCATAGATCTATTCTTAATGAATTTAAACTGGCTATGCCAGAACTTGACATGGTAACTGATAGGCTTCTGCCTGTTTTTAATTTCCATAGATCATTTGAGGAGTTTCATTCATCCAGGGATATGTGGTTCTCACCAGATTTTCTCAAACAGATATCCGAGTCGCTTGTATTCTTTTCTGATGGCTCTGCCACTGAACAGGGTACGGGCTTTGGTTACTACTGTCCTCCGCATGATCTGAGAATCTCTGGAAGTCTGGGGATCTACTATACTATTCATCAAGCGGAATTAATTGCGATTACTCACTCCGTGATGTCAGCTTTAAATCTCGTGGCCGACGACAAAGAGATTATATTTTGTACGGATCGTAAAACTGTCCTTAACTCCTTGAGCATCCCTCTCCAGCTCTAAACTGGTACTGGATTGTAAGAAATTTCTGAATCTTCTTGGTCGTAACAACAAGGTAACGGTCATGTGGTTTCCTGCCCATTGTGGCACTGTGGGCAACGAAATTGCAGACAGTTTGGCTAAAACTGGTTATTACCTATAGGTCCTGAACCAGCTACGCCTTTACCTACTTATATAGTGAAAAAAACAATTAAAACAGTTACCCTATCGAATTTAAAGCGGACGTGGTCAGCTACCGCTACTTGTCGTAAGGCGAAATACTTTTTTTTTTTTTTTTTTTTTTTTTATTTATTTATTTATTCTTCATTGTATCACTGATTATCAAGTGGGCAGGAGCCCTTTAAAGATTAATCAGTGATACATTATAATTTTTATATAAAAACATATAATTCAAATATAATTATTTTTACCTTTATACAAAAACAATATTTTACTCATAACTTATGTGACATAAAATATATTCGTACTTATTGTAACAATTTTACTTTAAAAGTGCATAGAAACTAATGATTTTAAATAATTTTTTAAATTGAACATAAACTTTAAAAATGACTCTGATTTCTTTATTTTATCTGGTATTTTATTAAAAACTAATGGACCAAGGAATGTAATAGATTTTCTCCCATATTCTGTTTTTATATGATGAATACTAAGCTTGTCGGAGTGTCTAGTTAGATAATTGTGATTACTGTAAATAAACTTAATATTAGACAATGTCATTCCATTAAGAATTTTATACATATAAATAGCAATTTGAAATTCATGTAAAATGATAATGGGCAAAACTAAATGATCTTCTCTAGTATATAGTTCTTTAGTAGAAAATAAAATAGGCAGTTTAAAAACTGCTTTCAAACTTTTATTTTGCATGATTTGTAGTTGCTTAATCCTTGACGCATAAGCAGTTCCATATACAAGAATGCCATAATTAATCCTTGAGTGAATAAATGAAAAATAAATTTTTAGCAGAACATACGTAGGAAGAAACCATAATAATTTCCTGAAGAGGCCAACAAGTGGAGCAATTTTATTACAAGTAGTATTAATGTGCTCCTGCCACGACATACGTTCATCTAATATTACTCCGGGGTATTTCACAGAATTTACTCTTTCAATACCAATATCACAGACTAGCAGTGGAGGCATACAGCTAACTGATTTATGCGGAGAGTGAAACACAATAAATTTAGTTTTAGCCACATTCAGTGAAATCATGTTGGATTTAAAATACTCTAAAAGCACATCAAAATCATGCTTAATGTCATCCACAATGCCAAAAGGATTTTCTTTTTCGTAAAACAAAGCAGTATCATCTGCAAATATTCTTATTTGACCAATCAGCGGTAGATATGATATGTCATTAATGAATATAAGAAATAAAAGTGGTCCCAGTACACTACCCTGAGGAACACCACATTTAATATCTAATACTTTACTACAAACTCCATCAACCACAACATACTGTTTCCTGTTTTCTAAATAACTTTTAAGCAAGTTAAATATGACACCAAGAATACCGTAATTATACAATTTATCTGAAAAAAGATCATGGTCGATGCAATCAAATGCTTTTTGCAGATCTAAGAATAATGCTCCAACTAATTTTTGTCTATCAAAGGCAGAATAGATCATACTAGCAATTTCCACAAGAGCAAGTTCCGTACTTAATCCTTTCCTGAAACCATATTGGAAAGAATAGAAAAATTTATGTTGGTTTAAAAAGTCTAACAAACGAGTGGCAATAATTTTTTCAAATATCTTATCAAATACAGATAAAGTGGAGATTGGTCTGTAATTCGTGACTATTTCATAATCACCACTTTTAAAAACTGGAATAACTTTAGCTATTTTTAAACAATTTGGATAAATTCCAGTTTTTAATATATTATCAAATACACCAGACAAAACATTTGAGAAAAAATAAGCTCTATTTTTTATAACACTATTACTCACATTATCAGGACCTCCCCCATTAAAATTTTCAAGAGAACCAATAATATTGAATATTTCTACTGATGTTACTGACGAAAAGTAAATGCTGTTTGATATTTGATGGATCGTATTATGTTTGTGTATATTTTTGTCAGAATTTATCGAGTCCCCTATAGAGCTACCGACTTGTACAAAATATTTATTAAACACATTAGCAATATCCACAGTATTACTGAAAGAGCAGCCTTCATAGATGATGGAATTAATCTGCATGGATTTGATCGTATGATTTTTGTTTAAAAAGAAATTTATATTTTTCCATAAATCTTTTTGATTTGAATCAATAAACATTCTATTGAAGTACTGTTTTTTGCTAAGTGCTTGGATAAGTTTAATTGTTTGCTAATAGTAGCAAGTCTTTCTTTTAAACATTCATTGTTTCTATTCAATTTGTGTTTTTTGAGAATTTGATTTTTTTTACGAATCAAAAGCCATATGTCATATGTAATCCATGTACATAAAGTATTTTTCAGTTTGGCTACAATACGTTTAGTTCTGGTGAATTTATTAATTAACTCATTATATTTTTGAATTATGGATGTTAATACTTCATTGGGATCCATTTCATTAAATGGTATTGTATGTAAAAAATTATCAAAATGGACATTTACTTTTTTGTAGTCAGTGATTTTTTTTCAAGGGTTATTATTGTATATTTCAATGCAAAACGATTTTGAAAAAAGAAAGTTATGATCACTTAAATTAGAGTAAATAGTTGATGTTGATACACTATCGATGTTAACAAAACTGGATCCCACGTGATCAAGAATATTACCACTGGCAGTTCGGGTAACATTCGTGTTTGTAACAATCATGCCAAAACTCATTAATGTGTTTTTATAATATATCACAAAATCTTGTTTTTTATTGACTGGGATATTTATATCACCAATTAAGATATTATCATGTTTATTATCTCCTTCGAATTGAGTTTCCAAAAAGTTAGTGAAGGAGTCAAGACTAGAGTCCGGAGGGCGATACACTGCCAAAAGTTTGGTACCTGCAAATTTAGGAAGCTCAATCCTAATAAATTGAAAAGAATACTGACCATTATCAACATTTACTAATCTATAAATAATATCATTTTGAATATATAATGCAAGACTTTATCAGAGGGATTAACTCTAACCTGACAAATTACGTTCTTTCATTGAAAAAGGACAACTTGAGAATTTTAGTTTCTATACTTACTGGCCATGGCCGTTTCAAAAGTCACCTTCATCGCATGGCCAGTGATGCCGTATGCGACGAATGGCTGGAAGATGTTGACGATAGTTTACACTTCATCAGCATTTGTCCAGCTTTCGGCCGTATAAGATCTCTTTTGTTTAGCTGCAGGTATATTCCTGTAAATCTACTGTCTTCTCTCCCTGGTTCAAACCACTTCAGTTTGCTAAGGTAATCCTAGGTTTGCACCATGGGCCATTTGTGGCATTTAATGCGGAACCTTATAGGGTTCCAACCAACTTTAATAATAAAAAATCAATATATCTGGAGAAGATAGAAACCTCCCAAATGATTAAGCCACCACTATTCCAGCGAATCGATTACTAATTTTAAGAAAAACTTCACTTGACAAACAACACAACACATCGTACTGTAATGACTAGTTCTGAATACCATGAAATAATTGAGATGTTTTTTCATGATAACAGAATGTAGGTTAATACACAAATCATTACGCTTCTATAGTATACTCTTTATACAAAATATGAGTACAATGTAATAAAATTAATTTGTTCTAAATGACAGGATCATTAAAAAAAATTCATTATCAACAACTCAATTTAAAAATTATAAATGAAAAAATCGCATATTTATGATTTTCCAACAACGCCAATTTTTCATTATTAAAATTGTTGTCGTTACGGGTGGCAAATTGGAAATGGTTTTATTAGTGCATTCAAGAATATAATATACTTGCTTATATCTGTTCTTTATACGGTGTATCATCTCAGTGTATGAAAGGTAAATATATACATCATCTTCGTCTCGATATACAAAACGAAAGAAACTTCACCCTTGGGGACCTAAATGAAATCTCAAATTCTAATCACGACTTGTTTATAAAGTACTAACAAAGCTATATAGTAAAGTAGAGTTGTTGACTGTTGTGGCTTCGTTTATTTAGCCTTGAGCGTTTCTTTGCGGATGCTTATAATATCCACATACTTGTTGCGCATATCAAATTTATTAGATAGCTCCCAGTCTGACACGGACAATGTAGAGATGAACTATAAGAGATAATCAATATTACATACACACATACATAAAGACAAGTTTTTGTGTATGTAGTTATGAAATATAGTCTGCAGTGCGGATAATTTTGTCCCAACACAACATCAACATTCTTACACAAAGTTATATCAAAAAAAAAACTCCGGAATTTAATTATTTCTTGGCATAATATTACGAGAAGAATATCGAATATAATTGGACATATTTCTGGGTCAATCCACAATATGGCACTAACTAACTACCCATATAGTTATTATGGGGATAAAAAAAATTAATAAAAATTTTCATTTTATTCTCATCTTTTCGACATTATACTCGTTAATGTGTACACCGCTCTCGTGGTTGTTATACTTTCTGTGAAATGTGTACACGGTCGTTGACCATAGCTATGCAATTATATACGAATTATACATAGCGTGGGTTGGATGTGGTATATAGTTCGTGTTTCGTTGGTATACGAGTCTCGATAGAAGATGGGTCGAGACAGTAGTCGAGTCGTTCGATTCTAGTGATTATAATAACTATTCGATTATGAATAATTACTAATCAATGTTATCGTGTTGGATGGACGTAAAATTATACCGTCCTACTGATAAAATTTAAATAGTGAAACTAGGGGTGTCTGGTATAAATTACTTTGTTTTGATATAATTTACTTCACAGTAGTATCGGCCGTCTGATGTTTACAATTCGTGTATGTTGCGCCGAGAAGATAAATTCATGTAAATAAGGGTTGAAGGTATGATAGTATGATCACTACGCACATTTTTATGTGTTATTGAGGCACTCAACTTGAACAAAGCCATTCAGCAAGGTTCATAACTCCATCCTTATTCTCAAACTTCAGAAATTAAACTATGGTCTCGTTCCAATTGAACAGTCGCTTTCGTATCTTGTGTAATTTCTTGTGATTGCGATATGAGAATGCTCTCGAGTCGTAGACCTTAGAAGGTTCTGAACCTGGTACTATTTTGGGGTTACAGAAAACAAATTAATATGTAGGCTACTAAACCCGCATCCCTCAACTTGAAATGTCAGGATAGTGTCAGTGCAGATACAACAATATCTTCCCTGTGCTTGATAGTTGCGACTGTCTTAAATTAGTAAACAAGCATCGTCTTATAGAACGACTTAATCTTGAGAAGTATCGAACTTGAACTCAATTAAGCTCATCAAAAGTTTAGATGGCCAAAAAGTGGCATGCTCTCGAAAAGATTGTTGGATTTCATATCGGGTTGCAATTCATACGAGCTATACGAGAAAACCGATGGAAAACCGATCTGTTAACCGGGATACGGTCATAACCACATACTGGCTTTCTATCGCATACAGAGAGTAGTTACGGAAACATTGCAAGTTGGAAAGATAGAAAATGTGAGAATTTAAAACAATTTTAGCACCGAAGTAGTTGTAAATCACTCCATGCACAACTAGATCCAACAAAGTAACTCAGGACAATACAAAGTTGGCTCAATACAAAGGTATTTTTATATTACAATTAATACGAAAACGTGTTAGTTCGGTAATAACTGCAATTGGGAGGAATATATAACAAGACATGCCAACACAGGCAACTCATACGGACATTTATGCTTGGAGAAGCGATAGGTTACCCAGTTTTTGTTCACAGAGCTATCCGTTTGTTCGGAAACAATAAACAATAAAGGATGAGTGTATAATCGAAGTCGATTTTATATGACGATATCTCCAAACTTAGATTATTCTGCGTACGGTCTCAATGAAGAAGAATTCGAAATTCTAGCAGGACCAGAAGCACTTATATGACATACGCATTTAAACAGCTAATAACAGCTTCGTAGGAAATACAATGTTCTGCCGAACACTAGTAGCAGCCCAGTAAGAAACCGATCCTTTATCGAGATGCCTTGAATGGACATTCACAATTCGTGCTGAAAGGTGGAAAAAAAGTGAAACGTCAGAAGTCTTGAGGATAATATTTAAGTCTCCAAAGAATGGAACCATAAAGATATAAAAAAGGACAAATGCAAAGATTCAAACATGGTTCAGGTTATAAGCTAAAAGTTGGAAAATCGCAAGTGGACTACCCCGATATGTTTATTGAATCTATCAACTATCAAGTGTGGTAAAAACGCCTTTCGAATAGTTTTTACCTAAATTATAGCCTAATATTCGAAAAATAGGCCTTACCTATTATATATACATATATATACAATAACCTGAGTTACGTTCTATGTTGTCACTAGATTTTCCTTACCATGATGTCTCACATGTCTTACCTAAATTTCTTAAAATCTTGGTATCAGCTATTCTACCAGTCATCAGTCGCATTCTTATACAAATGAAAAGTGAAAATGAAATTAAAGAGGAACTAGACCAGCTCCTTGATGTCATACATTGGTCCGCTTGGGAATGCACTCCCAAATTATCATTGAGGAAAAAAAACTTCGTTATTTACCCAATAGAAGTAAGAGAACTAGTGCAGGAGAAACGAAAAGCCCGAAAGAAATGGCGGACTACGCATGTGCCGCAAGATAAAACCACCTTAAACAACTTATGCATCAAACTTTGTTCAATCAAAACAGCAATGGAAAATGGGCTAAAAGTGCGAAAGACAAGGCTAACGTATTTGCTGAACATCTTGAAGAAACATTTTAACCTCTAAATCGTCAGACCAGTTACAAAAACACTACTGAAAGGCATAGAACATCTGACTTCGAAGATGCCCTGTAACATTGAAAGAACTAAAAGCTGAAATTAAGAACTTAAAAGTAAATAAAGCTCCTGGTTACGATCTGATAACTGGGCAAATAATGAAGGAACTGCCGGAAAAAGGCACCCGTAAATTATTGCATATAGCCAATGCGATACTTAGGAAAAATATGTACCAATGCAGTGGAAATTTGCAGAAGTTACCGTTGCAACATTTGCAGTTCTCTCAGTAGGAGACACTATCGAGGAATCTACAACGAAACTTCAAGAAGCATGTGACAAAATCATAAAATGGTTAAAAATGTGGCGTATCGGACTCAATGAATCGAAATCCACGCTTGTGAATTTTACTAATCTAAAAATCAGCTACAAACCTCTAATCATTAACGGTCAGCAGATTCCGTATGCAAATAAGGCTAAATATCTAGGGATGACCTGAGATACCAGGCTCAGGTGGAAAAAGCATGTTTAAAAGAAAAAAGATGAACTTAATATTAAATATCGAAAAATGTATTGGCTGCGCTCGGGAAAAATTCGGGAATTGTCGACTGAAAATAAATTGCTGTTATATAAACAGATGTTAACACCTGTATGAACTTAAGGATTACAGCAAACGGTTGAAGAAGAAATAAAAAACACTTGCCATAATCCATGGACAACGTGTTTATCAACACATGCAGTCAGACGATTGCACATGATTTAATGGATTAAGGACATCAGTGCAAAGATTATTTTAGTAAATTACCTATAAATGGACCAATGGGTCCCTTCGCATTCACAAGTGACTAAATTAAGAAAGAAAAATTATTAGATGAATTGTATTCAATTGTAATAGTTAAAATATTAGCCATAAGAAACCAATAAATATTTTTCAATCATACAATTACCAAGATAGCCATTGAGAATCTATTCTTTGGGAAATTCACAAAAACCGTATTATAAAGAAAAATCGATCATCTCGTGATGGCATACCAGAAATCAAAAACCCACGAGTGTAAGATAGTTTTGCGAGCTGATTCGGAACAAAAGATACAACTTTCCTTGTCTTTCATTGTTCGAAATATTCGTCACTGCATCATCTCCAGTTAAAATCCATATATGCCCACTACCTATTTGTAATATGATTTCGTTACCTACCGAAAGGTGGCTTTTCTATTAAAGATCACTATATAATTCGGTCCAGGACATAGTCTCTCCCGATTGTCCAATGCACTAATTTTTTGTATTAATGGAGATTCGAATTTCAGATACGAGTTCTTCTCTCAAAATTTTTAGCCCAGAATGATTTTTCTCTCTCACAGAATTGGCTTTCCCACAGGATTTGTCAAAGGACTCATTTTTCATATCATATCGATCAGATTACTTATGTTTTATCTTTGTGAGTTATGTCATATGGTTAAAAATTAACAGATTTCGAGTAAGTGACTTGTAAATTATTAATTTCATACAATATTCCGTATTAGAGTGTTGACTTCTAGATTTCATCAACTCAGGTTCCAGCTGAACTCTAAATAATAGTTCACCAGTTGCCTCGTGAAGTTCTCGTGAAGGGCATTTCTTTAGGGGCTCCAAATCTTTCACAATTCTCTTCTTCTTTTCGCCATTATAGCTAAATGGAGAACCTCCCATCTGCACTTAGTATACTGACATGGAAGATCGGTAGATTCATGAATTCTGCCCTCCAATAGACGGTCATAAATGTGTGTATTCATATCACACGCCTCCGGTACCTCCCGCTTGAATTGCCGTAGCTTTACCTATTTTTCCTTTAGTCGCCAAGGTTTTCGGTTTGCGATTTTATTCCACTGATATTTCAACGTTTATCTGAGAGAATGGAAAAAGGTGGATTTTATAACTGAGCACTGCTACTAGCAGTCTCAATAATGCCTCTCGTCCGTAAATAAACAATGGTGTCTCTTATTGATATTCCTAGGAGTCGACTAAAGAAACCATTTAAAAATCAGTGCCATTAGCTAAAACCATCTTAAAGTTAAAAACCATATTTGATTTATAATCCTAAAATATTTAAGTATCTCATTCACTCACCCCATATCACATTAAGATTTTGTACAGGTAAGACGATTAACCCAAGAATGGTTGTCAATCAATTCACTCTACTAATTGACATTAAGAACAAAATGTTATATAAATTTAAATTGCCTGTTTATTTATAAATAAATTTTGAGGTAATCATCTTCAACTAGACTACTTGTGTAAGCGTAAATAAATTAAACAAGCAACCCAAGAATCATCCCCCATTTTCTTATTTTTTTTTTTTTTTGGGTATACATTGCACAAAAGAGAAACTTCAAATACATTATCCTAATTTTCCTGATCCATTTTCATTACAATATCGTTCAACCACAAGAATTCGGCGCTTTGTCTGTGTGTGTGTATATGTAAAACCAACATGAATGTCAAAAAGTAGAAGAAAACAAACTTTAAGAAGACGATTTTGAATCTTAATCTAAAAATTATAATATAAATGTTGCTCCTTTGCTCCACTGGTATACACAATGGGGGCAGGGGTTTTATGGATTTTTCATTTAAAATTTTGCGAAGAGGCTGAGTAAAAAATATGGCATCAAACGAATTTTTCCTTTATTTTCCCGCGCTATTGTATACAGTACTCGTATAATAAAGGGTTTTCCAACAAGAGGTTTCAGTTTGGTATTTTAAAAGAACGAGTATGTTTTAAGAGAAATCAATGAATGTTAACTTCATTGTAGAGAGGAAGGTAGGCCATTAATATTTAAAAAAAGATATCAGCCAAATGGCCGCCATAGCTACGCTTGCACCATGTAACGAGAAGGGGTGTCTGGTGAATTTGTTTTATCGAGTACGATAAAACAAATGAAACGTTCTTTTCATTTGTTTTATCGTACTCGACATTTGAGTAGATTACCTCACCGTATTTTTTTATTTTTTTTTTTTAAGACGATTGACCGATGCCTTTTAAAATAACTGGCTATTTCGAGCAAATAGTCACTTCAATTTTATATTATAAAACGAGCAGGGTTTTTACCAATTTAAATTTAGCACAAATGGAACACTATTCCCTCTCGAAACAATCACGTAATCACATACAGTTTCTTAAAACTTAATAATATGGCGCGATCCCCACGCGCAAACAAAATTTAATTTTTCAAAATTTACCAACAGGGATTCTTTTTTATCACTACTTTTAATCACAGTATCTTCGGTCGAACGTGTTGACTTGTCTGCTATAATATTCAGAATGTCCCTCGTTTTCTACCGTCACAGTTTTTTAGGGGTTTCCAAACAAACTCAATGAGGTACAAGAATAGATTAGTAATTCAGAAGGGGTCAACCATTGTCCAAAGTAAACGTTTGTCAATGTAACGCCGTCGGCAACCACAGATCAGTTTCAAACGTAGGGACGACTCACACCCGAGATAAGTTCATCCAACCGGGCATATAACCACTAAGGAAAAACGATATGCACAAACAAAAGTTTTTAAGATTTACGTTATTAAGAACTACTAAGCACGAATATCTTTTGAGTGGTATAGGTACCCATTAATTTACCTTCTAAATTTTTCACAACATATGCTACGTTGCCAACCCGAGATTGAATAATCGCGGGTATGAATTTCGCTGCCAGTTTGGCATTAAATTTGTTAGATGCGTTACTTTGCATAAAAGATCGTACAAAAACTGGCTGTCAGGGATAGAAAATTCGATTAGTGCTACGGAGATTATAATATCTAGCAACCTTTTCATGAGCAACCTTTAAATAGTGAATAATTTTGTCTCGTATTAAATTTAACCGATCTGGCTTGGTTATAACTTGAATTTCATTGGCATCGTTACCGGATAACAATCGTCGTAAAGCGTAATCTGTCCCTTGCATCGACATGTGCTGACCGAATACCAAGTAATGAGGAGAATAATGGGTGGACTCATGAATTACATTGCGGAGCGCTGCAGCTACCTCTTGTAGATGAGTATCCCATTCGCTATGCTCATGGACTTCTAGATAAGACCGTATCGCAGCAAGAACAGTTCGATTTACGCGTTCCGAAGACTCTGCGGGGAATAGATAGGCGTGCGAATATGCGAAATGTGGTACTTTTCGAGGAGGTTCTTAAATAAATGAGAAATGAATTGTTTACCATTATCGGATGTGATAATCTCGGGAACTGAAAAGGTGAGGAAAACCTCATTCTCTAGAAATGAACATAGCAAAGCGGCGGAAGCTTCTCGCAGTGGTTTTAGAAAAATAAATTTTGAGAAATGATCTAGTACTATTAGAATATACGAATTTCCTCTTTTCGAACGGGGGTATGGTCCCAAAAAGTCCACGTACAATTTTTGAAAGGGTCGAGTTGATTGTGTTCGCACACCCATAGGTGGTCGGGTTGAAAAGTTTACCGGCTTGTTCATCTTACATTTAGAACATTTTGAAATAAATTCTTTGACTTGATGAGCCATCCTAGACCAATAAAATTGTCTTTGAAGTTTTTCAAGAGTTTTCGCTACACCCATGTGAGTGGATGTTGGAGGGCAGTGTGCTTTTTCGATTAAATTGTCTGTCAATGATAAAGGAACTACTAATTTCCATTCTGATAAGTCTGAATCTACATATCGAGAACCGTAGGCGTGTGCAATTAAAATTTTGTTATCTTTAATTAAGAAATTATGCTGAGAATTCGACATTTGTTTAATGGTTTTGATTTGGTTCAAATATTCGTCGTCTAAAAACGAAGATGAATTAAGATCGATTTGCATAACAGGAGTTTCGCCAGATTTGTTAAGACTGGAAACTCGATGAAAACTTTCAAAACCATTCAAATCAGACAGCAAATAATTATTTTTACAAGTTGAAATAGGTTGAACAAGTGGTGCACTGTCGGTCACTAAATCACACGGTAATAGTTCATCACAAAAAGCGCGGGATAAAGCGTCTGAAACCACATTGATAGACCCTTTTCTATAACCGATTCCAAAGTCGAAAGATTGCAATTTTAAGCTCCATCTCGCTAGTCGGCCAGAAAGGTCTTTTTGAAACATTAACCATCGCAGACTTGCATGGTCGGTGTAAATCGTAAACGGGTACCCTTCTATATACGGTCAGAATTTTTGTACGCTCAGTACCGCGGCGTAGCACTCAAGCTCAGTGACAGAAAAGTTCTGTTGAGCAGCATTTAATTTATGAGAAATAAATAGACAGGGCAAGTTTTAAACTTTGAAATGAATTTTCAGCACCATCAGTCCATTTTAATTTGGTATTTTTGCCTGTGAGGTTGGTAAGAGGTGCAGCAAGCGTTGCAAAATTGTATCGTTCTCATGAAATTGTTCATCTCCAATTCCCACATTTACGGCAGTATGTTGTCGATACTTCTCGAATTCTATCTTTTAGATCTTGAAATGATTGTGCAGCACGGGCATAGATCTTATCTTTCACGTGGCCTTGAAGAAAGAAGTCTAGAGGTATTAAATCACAAGATCTCGGTGGCCAATTGTGATCACCTCTTTGAAAAATAACACGGTCAGGAAACATTTCTTGCCAATCTACATATATCCTTCAATTCCGGCCATATAAAATCATTTATCATAGCTCAGCAGAGCAATCCATTCACCGTAACAGTTGCACCAGTCTCATTATGAACCTCATCACTGAAGATGATTTCTCGATAAAAATCCGGATCATTATGATGCATTCAGGATCGATTTGACCCAATCACTATGATCAGCAGCAATATTCTTAGTACCTGAGCCACCCACACGGTTGCGATTCTTTACATCACTAATTTGTCCCAACAGCTAAATTTTTTCCACCTTTTTCACTATTGCTGGCCGAGAAAGGTTTTTACTTGTTATATGTCAAAAGATGAAAGCTTCAAAATTGACAGCTACCAAAATAGCAGGCTATTCAAAATGAAACCTCTTATTGGAAAACCTTTCAATACGCAAATACTCGATGTGGCAACACACAATATATGTCTTATAATCGTAACCAGAAATTCATGTCATTTGGGCTTTTCACTTTTCACTATTTGGATTTTTATTCGGATGATAAAGATTACGATGCTGATTATTATGATCATGATGACAATTACTGATTATATTATGACGAAAAATTATATTGTTCGTTGGGGCAATCATGATTATAAGAAAATATAAAAATCTGACATCTGTAGCAAAATGTTATACTTCTATATAACTGTGTGGTATAGATGGATGTGTATGTGTGTTTGATTAAAAGAAAATTGTTGTAATTATTTTCGTTTGCTCTTAATTTAACTATAGCGGGTTGGATCTGGAAATTATTGCCTTTATGCGAGTATGATACTAGTTTCGAGATGAGAATGTATAATCTCGTGTCGGTATTTATATAATAAATAATTAGATGTCTTTTGTCATCAATGTGAAGAATTTGTCAAGGACTATATAGTTATGTATATGAACATTGGACTGCAAACGAGGATATAATGGATTAAAAATAGAACGGAACTCATTTGGTTTGTCTTTGTGTTGAATATAAGAGCTAAATAAGATCTATTTATAGCTTCAGGTCTCGCAGGTATTTGAATAAATTTACAGAATTGAATGATAATTTTTCTATGTGACCCAATCATGTACACAATATCAATTCCAAAAATTAGAAATCCTATTGAGTTATCTCACTTTAGATCTGTTGTCACTTTAAGTTCTCAAAGCTTTTGAGACACTAGGTAGTTAACAATCCAATTCAGTCTCGTTTACCTGGTTCAGTCTCATGGTTCAGTCATCCCTTCTAAGACGTACACTCTCACCCTCGAATTTTTGGACAGCTGATTCTTAAATAGAAATCGTGATCGAAAGTAGTGCAGTCTATGCAGAGAGTGTGAAGGACAGGAGTCTAAGAAATCATGGTACGACTACTATGCGCCATTTATCACAAATAGGTGTCTTTATACGTAAGTTTGATCTGTTGCTATACGGACTGACGAAGCAACGTTTTTCTCACTGAGATTTGTCAATTATTTCAAAAGGAGGGTGCTTCCATAAATTTCTTCCTGCTAAGCACAAGACGAGGACAGGCTTCCTCTTCCATATCTTCACAGCTATTAGTTTGCCCGCATTTTTATCTACCGCACTTTTATTTTATAGCCAAAGTGAAATTAGCTGGCCGGATCCGGACCGATCCTGTTAAGTCCAACTCTCTTTAGTTTCTATAGTTAATCGATTTCTTGTATGCAAAACCTTACATGCTGTGCCCTGAAAAACAGGTACGTAAACTTTTTAATTTTCCACCCAGTGAAATTCTGTGGCTTTCACGACAGTTGGACATGTTCAACTGATCTGCCGTCTCCTTGATATAGGTGAAAGATAACGCTGGGCTACCTTTGGCATGAAAAAAGTCTGATTGATGCATATTAATGAAAGATTGTCCGTAAAAAAAAATTATTTCCATGGCGGATTTTACAATATAACTCCACCAGTTTGCAGCTTCCAATATCTAAATATTATCTAAAAATGCTGCAATATTCAAGGAAACTAACATATAGGTGTACTTTCAAAGCCTCATTGAAAACCGCCCACTAGATGTTTCCTATAGTATGTTACTAGATGTTTACAGGCAAATTTGCGCATAATTCCCGTACTTACTTGCTTTTTGTTTACCAAGAATCTCTAGGAGAGTGAGATGAAAAATAACCTCCAGTACTTAAGTAGGAGTTGACTTAGGAGCACCACTCATACACAAAGCAACCGTTCTCTTTACTTTCATTGTAGACTTTAGGTGGTCCAATATGTCTAAAGCTTTTACGTTTTCTTTATAAAGCTAACACCCTCTACATGAAATGAAGAGGTGAACAAGACTCCATGTGGTATTCCTCTAACTTACACTCTGCAAGGAATTATATCCAGATGAGCAAGTACCATTCTGCCTGTTAGCATTTGATCTTTCCAGGTGACTTCTATACAACAGTTCTGCAATTACTCTAGTGACAGTCTCTGGGCTAACATTGCGAAAGATTATTTCGATATCCAGAAACGTTTACCATCGAGTATTCTTTCCAGTCAAGAGAATAAAAGGGATAATTGTTTTCGTAACTTTTTATTTACAATACAAGATGACACTTCAAAAAGTTACCCGAATCCTTCGAGTCTCAAACATAAGTTTTAGTAGAAAATACAATAAACTTATAAGTCACAGGTCTTTAGGATTGCAATGAACACTTTATCCTGCATTTAGTATGGAAATTACATTAATGCATTCCAGTCTGTAAGTGGGGGCAGAGTTCCAGGCTTCCTATCGGAATTACTTCGAACCAAGGTATCATATCAGTGGTTTACTGAATATCCGCAGAAATAATATAGATCAGGTCCTGCCAATCTACATATTATGTCGCTTAAAATTTTTTATTGCCTGTTTATTATTTGACAATAAAAGCCTGCCCTATAAATATTTGGTTTTTAAGGACCGCTCTCTGAACAAACCTAGGCTTCTAGCAGTAATTTCAATACTTTATTACTGGCAATAGGATTCATCCGGCAGATCGTGGTAACTCGAAATGATTGACTCGAAATAGTAGTATGTTGTATAGCTGCCTCCTTTTCAATTCGTATGGTTATTGGCAGCCTCCTTCTTAATGCGTATTTGTTTATTCTGAGGATATTCTTATAGCAGTTATAGTTAACTGCTTGTCGGGTTATACTGGAGTTCTCTAGACCATCAAAGTGATCCATATTTACCTTAGACATGTTCAATAACACATTTGGACTGTTTCGCCATTAATTATCTAGAACTGTCCAGGTCTTAATAGTTTTTTTAAAGTATAGTATGTGCAAGTCGGTTTTCCTCCTAGTCAAAAAGATATAACACCTGGATGAAAAAGCTCCCGAAATTTATTCAGAAAATTAAAAATAGAAGTTTATTAATCTATATCTTTATTGTCCCCTTCAAAGTAATCCCCATCGACTACAACACACTTATGTCAGCGCTTGATCCAATCCTCGAAACATTTTTTATATTCGGTTTTCGGTATGCCCATCAGTGCTTCGTGTGATTTTTCATTATTTCCTCTCGGCTGCTGAAACGCGTTCGCTGTAATGGTTTTTTTAACTCGATTGAACAGAAAGAAGTCATAGGGAGCCAAATCACCTGAATTCGGTGGCTTTTGGGTGGTAGTTGTTACGTATAAAACTCTGTTTCTGTACAATTGTTTTCTGATTTCATATTTCTATATTTTAGTTATCCGCTCGATTTATGTTAAGGGAAACATCTCTTAAGCTCCTTCTACCGTCTTATACACTTTACTGACATTTGTATGACACCTGCCCTGGATTAATTAAATATTTTCACGCCCAGGTGGCGCAGTGGTTAAAGCTGCGGCAGTTGGAGCGGGAGGCACCGAGTTCGAATCTTGATAGGGTCAGGATGGTAAAGGGATTTTTCACCATAGGATTACGATCGATGGTGTGAATGAACACATCTATGACCCCCTGTTGGAGTGCAGAATTAATAGGCCAACCCATCTTCCATGTCAGTGTTAACGGTTGTCATGGAGCTATGCAATGTGCAGATGGTTTTACGTAAATCGGACCTATAGCCGTACATAGAGTGGTATCACAACGGACCGGTCGCCGGTCTAAGTGTGCAATAGCAGCCACAACAACAGAACCTAACCTAAGGTCCTTATAATTGTGGCTGCTATTTCTTGATTAGTTGAAGCACAGGGATATAAGTTTCATATTCCGAGTAGGGCAACGGAAATGGTCATGCAGCTATTTTTTTATCTGAAAGTTAAATTTTATGTTCAGACGAAAATGTCATAATATTATTTATATGACGTCATTATTCTTCAAAAAAATATGTACAGCTTTGCTTCTTATATGCAAATATTGTCATGTTCATGTTTACAGATAGACCACCATCATCTGATATTAGACTGCCATTGTTTCTACTGACATTTTGAATGATAATTGTATGGATACCAATGTTGAGATAGATACTCTGTTTTAGTAAAGTAATTTAGCATTTGAATAAAACGGAGCTTTTGCAATGCAATCTTTTTTATATACACTGAAAAAAATAATTGTTCAAACTGATAAAAATAACGATCACATTGAAAAATTCGTTATCAATATATAACCGATAAAAATGACTATCAATGAGATTTACGAATTACCAACTTGAAACATTCATTCGAGTGGCAGTGTACACATATATTGAAGTTGTCCCCTCCATGATCACCGCTTCCCCAGTTATTATTACTGGAGTTAAGTTTTTAAAGGCCGGTTTCGGAGTAGGGGATTTTGGATTTATTTCTAAAAACTATCCAATGATATCCAATGAATTCTTCTTTGGCCGGTTTCGATGTGTTGGATGACGTCATATTAAATGGCTGTGCGATCGAATAAAACAAATCCATCTGTTCAAGCGCATGCTACCTGACTTGATGTGCAATTCTTATATATACGTTTAGTCGAGTACGTTTAGCGCTAGCGAATTATAAGAAATTACGCGAAATATAAGCCATTTTCGCAAATTTCGCAAATTTAAACGCAAACTGATCAGCCAGAACTTATAAGAAAAACTGATAAATTTATCATATAGAAAACATTTCTATCATTGTGATAAAATATTGTTAAGAATAATGTTCATTAAAAATAATAAAAAATCTAAATCTGTAAGATCTAAAAAGTTGTGCAGTACATACCTACCCATGTGTAAATGTCTTTTTAGTACCAGTGCAAGACAAGAGCACAGGAAGTGAACAAGCGTATCTTCCTCCTCCTCGTCCATGCAGTTTCTACAGAAGTCATTTGTTTCTAGACCCATCGTTCTCGCATCTTCACCGAAAAGGCAGTGTCCCGTTAACACTTCATCAGCACTGCTTCCAGCGACTTGATAGCCGCCTGACTGTCCACATAAATCGTGATATCCCTCTTGGATATCACGTTATGCCTCAACCAGTTCAAGGCTTTCTCAATCGCAATTATCTCCGCCTGGTACACGCTGCAGTGGTCAGGGAGACGAACGGAAGTGCTTATATTTAATGCTCCACAGAACAGCCCAGCTCCGACCTTACCATCTATAGCTTCGAGCCGTCCGTGTAGAATTGTATAGCTTCGGTTTCCAGTGCTAGCTTATTTCCCCAGAATTCTCTTGAAGGGATAAAGGTTTGAAAACCCTTTTCGAAGCATAATATCAGCGTAATATAGTCAAAGTTTGCCATTTCCTTCACCTGAAGGTGTATCCACTGAGACACGGCCGTTAGACTTTTGGCTATGTTAGCCGCCATCTGTTTGCCACAGATATCTACTGGAAGAAGGTGTAACATGACCTCTAAGGCCTGAGTAGGTGTTGTTCTCAGTGCCTCGCTGATCAGAAAACAGGCCATCCTTTGCACCTTCTCTAACTTCTTTCTACAGGTTAACCTATCCAGTGTTGGCCACCAAACACTCACTCCATACATAAGAACGGGTCTTACTATGGCAGTGTAGAGCCAGTGTACCAGCTCCGGTCTGAGACCCCAACGTCTGCCTATTGCACTCCTACACGAATACATCGCCGTCGTAGCTTTGCTGATTCTCTCCAAGATGTTCGGCGTCCAGCTTAGTTTAGTGTGTTAGATTACACCCAGAAATCTCGCTTTATCAGTAAAGGCCAGTTTAGTGCCATTTACGGTAGGTGGGTCAACTACCGGAATTTTATATTTAGTGAAGAGTACCAGCTCTGTCTTAGATGAATTGATTCCCAATCCACATTAACTGTCTCATCTTGTAATAATAAGAAGCGCATTCTGCATTACCTCCTTAATGGTCGGTAAGAATTTACCTGATACCATGGTCGCCACATCATCAGCGTAGGCAACCACTCCTATACCCTCCCTCTCCAACTCCAGATGTAAGCCATTGATCATCATGTTCCAGAGAAGAGAAGACAGGACTCCCCCTTGTGAGGTTCCCCAAACCACTCGCCTTCTTATAGTTAACTCCCCTAATTCTGAGCTTACAGTCCTGCTTCCCAGCATATTACTGATCAACTTGATTATGGAGGGTTCCACTTCCATGAACGATAATCCTTTCAGGATTGCATCTGCCTGAACGTTATTAAAGGTGCTCTCAATATCAAGAAAAGCTACCAAACAATACTCCTTTGAATGAAATGATCTCTCAATTGTGCGTACCAAAGCATGTAGGGCCGTATCTACCGATTTACCCTTACAGTACGCATGTTGAGAGGCTGACCATTTTTTCTGTTTTAAGTTCATACCAGTGTTGGGCGTGTAAATTACACGAGGTTATTTACATGGTTTTTTACATGTAAAAAACGTGTAATTTACAGAAGGTTATTTTTTACATTCTGTATGTAAAAAATGATTTTAATGTAAAAAAACATTTTTTTTGTAGTTGACGCGCCATCTCTTATCAAATCTTAATCTTACTTGAGTACCATCTGTTAAAAATTCTTCTTACTATTTTACGAATAGAATTTATGAACAGAAACCAATAGAAACTGTGTACAACTTTTTTTCGACTATATTACCGATTGGAAAACCAAAAATGCGATACTTATCGGGAAAAACAAATAATCAACCCGCCCAGATAAATATATTTAGTAAACGTCAAATACCATCGAATTATGCACTGAATCGTTGCATGAAAATTTACAATGTTGTTTTATAAATATATATAAGTTAAATATGTTTATTTTTAATATTAATTTAATCATTTTAATTATGTTATTCATTTTGGAACAGCTTTACCTTAGACATTTTGTCTATGCTAAAAAACGACGGTAGCCAATTTTAATAGCGGCAAAACTATAAACTAAGTGTTTGGTTCAAGTATTGGGCAAATATACATTACTAAATGACAACAAAATAATGTATTATTTGGGGTCAAGTATTTGCTAACTTCAATTTACAATACCTACTATGGTAATCAAAATAATTTTGTGTCTGCACTAATAAGAGACATCTATATTATATAAATAAAATATTTTTTCAGTTCGATAATAAAATTATTTTAATTATTATTATAATATAAAGATTATTTAAATTTTCAAACCAGATTTGTCTTTTATGTATTGTAAAATTAGATTATAAAATTTTATTAGTATTTGATGATATGCTCGAATATACTAAATGTAATGTAGTAAATATGAGCAGCTACTAGAAAGTTCATATCTAAAGTCCTATGGAGATATGATATAAGGGTTTTAGGCTAAGGTCCCGTTTTTCCGTCGTTTTTTAATATAGAATATTTGATACATATTGCTTGGTTTACTCTCTTGGTTTCTTCTTGGTTTATTATCGTGGATATTAATCTTATTGGTGCAAACTATCGAACTCAGTAATAGATGGTTCACGGATTTCTATTTGATGTGAAAAGTCATATTTAACTGCCTTTTCACTTAGAGTTCGTTACGTCTAGTAAGTATGTTTTTTTAAATTATTATTTTTTTAAATTTTATTTCATGTAACAAATATATCATTTAAAAATCCTCCATTATTTTCACCACATTATCAGAAAATTGTTCATACGGCGTACACATTCCTATTAATAAAATGCTGGTACCACTTTTGAACAATTAAATAAATTTTTATTTTTTTTATCCCATTCTCATTACATATATATATTACATAAATATATAAAACTTATTTTCTGTTTATAATTTAATATAATAATCTAATGTGTTATATAATATTATATAATATAATAACGAAAAAATATCAGTTATATAAAACAAATCAATTAATTGTATTAACACACAAATTTATTTATAAATGTTTATCATTATTTATATTAATATATTTTATTAATATATAAAACTTATTTTCTTAATATACAGAACTTACTTTCTGTTTATAATTTAATATATAATCTAATGTGTTATTAATAGCCGAGTTTCATGATACTAACTGATCCGGATCAAATCACATTTTCCATGCAAACCAAAGACACATTTTGAGCCAAAATGAAATTTGGATCAAAATGTGTCTTTGGTTTGCATGGAAAATGTGATTTGATCCGGATCACATAGTATCATGAAACGCGGCTAATATTATATAATATAATAATTAAAAAATTTCAGTTATGTAAAACAAATAAATTAATTGTATTACTATATATTATTTATAAATGTTTATCAATATTTTTGAATAAGTCTCACATAAAAAAATTATAATCTATTATTACAGAGAAAAATTAAAACAATGAAATTCTTAATATCTAGATTACATACTATCATGGTCATCTACAATATACCGAAATCGAAATATACTTGCTAAAATATATAGAAACATACTATAGTTTTTTATCCTTAAAAAAATCGATTCGATTGTTTTATCGATCAAACACTAATTTGAGAAAGTTTGTTAAATTAGAGGTTTTAAATATTTAATAATTTCAAGGCCATTCTTAATAGTTATTGGTGTTAAACTCTAAAAAAAATTAAAATTATTTATCATGAGGACTTTTCAAAGCATTACTATCAACATTATTTATCACACAACAATTTCTCGCGACAACACTTAATGTAGATAAAAAAAATATTCTCATGATCAATAAATTGATTTGCCTTTTAAGCTCACAAAATCTTTCTGATATATGGTAACAATCTATCTTAAAATATGAAAGATAATACGTATGATATTTGGATTTGAAATTTTTTGCAGCAGTTTCAAATTTAATAAAAGAAGTTAGTGTTATTAAGAGATTTCGAACGTGATATATTGCAAAAAGCTCTCTTGAAACAACCGATTACGGATAAAATTGTCACCAGAAACAAGGTGGTGCTATTTATTTACGAGACAACTCGCCCTCAATGAAACGCATATACACTGATGAAATGGTTGTCAATAGTGACAAGTTATTACTTGCAAATATATATATATATATATATATATATATATATATATATATATATATATATATATATATATATATATATATATATATATATATATATATATATATATGTATATATATATATATATTTATATATATATATATATATATATATATATAAATATATATATACATGTATATATATATATATATATATATATATATATATATATATATATATATATATATATATATATATATAGATCGATTATATATTATCATGATCATCTATTTCGAAATCGATTTGTGGTTGCTGTTGATTTAACGATATATATACATGTATTAGTTTTTTTGATCGTTCAAAAGCAAGGCGATTTCTAATTGATGTATGAATCAGACCC
Source organism: Tipula lateralis (assembly GCA_963932295.1). Taxonomy (NCBI): domain Eukaryota; kingdom Metazoa; phylum Arthropoda; class Insecta; order Diptera; family Tipulidae; genus Tipula; species Tipula lateralis. Next base: position 146,468,845 of record OZ010736.1, read on the forward strand.
CAAGTTAAAAATGTACGTTCAAGTTGAGCTGTAGATGCTGGAATGTTCAATAATTTCAAAGCCAGCGTTGATAGTTGTTGATGTTTCTTATCCATCGATGCTGTACTCCAAAACAGGTCCTCCTTTAATATATTTTTTTCATATAACAACTCAAATAAGTTTCTCCGACTTTTAAATTCATGGAGACTTTCCAATCCGTTACCATTCAAATTCTTTAACATAAAGTTGTTTATTATGGTTATGTGTTCTTCAGTCAATAACTGGTTATCATAATTTGGATGCAAGTAATAACTCGTCAATGCATACATATTAAGAGCCATTTTTTTACACGTGTTCAAACATTTCATCAGTGTATTTTTTCTGCTGTAATCTAAAATGGTAAGGAATTCTTCATCCCATTTAAAAGTTAACCATAAATTAGCTGCACGAGCGATAAACGTAGATAACTTTTGACAAATATTAGTTAATTCGCAAATTGGATCTAGAATTTGCTTCATAATTTTTATTTGATCTATAAATTGATCATCAAAAATTTTTGATGTGATACTTTGCTTTAAATATTTTGGGATATCATCTTCGATAATAACCCGTTTCATTGCGGTTATGTTGTTTAATAATGACTCTAGTGAATCTCGTTGATAACACCATCTTGTTTCAGGTGACAATTTTATTCGTGATCCTCCATGTTTCAAGAGAGCTTTTTCCAATATATCACGTTTAAAATCTCTTAATAATACTGTTACTTCTTTTATTAAATTTGAATCAACAACATCTGCTGCAAATAAATTTCCAATGTGGCTGTTGCATGTAGAATGCCACAATATATGAGCCACGTCTTTCCCCATTCTTATCATGTTACTAGCGTTATCGGACACCACTGCATACACATCTGAATTATAGTGTTTTTTTGCTAATTCAATAGATTCATACGTTACATCAGCGAGATGATCGGCTGTTTCAGTTTCAAGATCCCAAGCATTCACAAAAGCCCGATCGCCAGTTGCATTATGAAGCATAGTTACTACGGTTTTCGTATTATTCGATTTATTTTTCCATCCATCTATGAGCAAAACTGAATTAGTATCACGCAAATTTTTTGATTTTTTTAAGCATTCGGTATAAATTTCATCTAGTAGTGTGGTGGCAAGTAGTTTCCTATTCGGTATATATTGGGCATATGCTGGTCTCGGCTTTTTGATCATATTTTTAAAATGACTACTCTCTATCATATTAAAAGATATATTCGACCCGAAAAAGAACTTTGCGACAGCCAAATGTAAATGTTTTTCTTTTTCAGAAATCGAATCGATAAACTGTTTAATTGATTTATTTTTTGGCTTGTTTTTTAATAAATCCAAATTATTCTTTGGTTTATTTGCTACGACACTTGATTCATGATTTTTTTTGTCTTACACTACTCGAACTTGAACCTTCAGATAGAATTATTGTTGATAGAGAGCTAGTAAATTCATTGGAAGTATGTGATGAAATAATAGTATCTTGTGATATACTTTGACGTGCAAATTCAATCCCACCTTAATTATCATGTTTTAAATATTTTTAAGCTGAAAAGGTTTAAAATATTTAAAACATGATAATAAATATAAGTATTTTTTTAAATTTTTTTTGACTCGTATAATATCTAATTGAAGAACAAATACTTTTTTGTAATTTAAAAATAATATTGTGAAAAAACTTAAAATTGGCTGGTGATTTAACCGAGAGTACCACTAATTTTTTATTACGTTAACTATACTTCAGTAGGTGTAAGAGTATTATGTATGTGTGCGTAAATGAATGTGTCAGTATGTCGTGCGTATGAACAGGTAAGTACGGGTGTGAGTTTTAAATGTGTGGTAAGTGATTGTACGGACTCGAATACGCTATCTATCTCACAAACATATGAGTTTGTGGGTGTGTTGGTGTGTGTGTATATACACAAAAACACACATACTAACATACATACATACACTCATACATACATACATACATACATACACATACATAAACACACATACACAAATACACATACACAAACACACATACACACATTTACAAACACACATACACAAACACACATACAGAAATACACATACACAAACGCACATACGCATAAACACACACACATATACACATACATACATCCATACACACACAAACACACACACACATATTCACATGCATACATCCATACACAAACACACACACACAGAAACCCACACACACACAAACACACATACACACACAAACACACATACACATACATAAACACAAATACACAGCCACACATACACAAACACATATACACAAACACACACACACACAACACACACACACACACACACAATACACACATACACAACACACACATACACAACACACACATACACAACACACACATACACAACACACACACACACACACACACACACACACACACACACACACACACACACACACACACACACACACACACACACACACACACACACACACACACACACACACACACACACACACACACACACACACACACACACACACACACACACACACACACACACAGACACACACACAGACACACACACAGACACACACACAGACACACACACACACACACACACACACACACACACACACACACACACACACACACACACACACACACACACACACACACACACACACACACACACACACACACACACACACACACACACACACACACACACACACACACACACACACACACACACACACACACACACACACACACACACACACACACACACACACACACACACACACACACACACACACACACACACACACACACACACACACACACACACACACACACACACACACACACACACACACACACACACACACACACACACACACACACACACACACACACACACACACACACACACACACACACACACACACACACACACACACACACACACACACACACACACACACACACACACACACACACACACACACACACACACACACACACACACACACACACACACACACACACATGTGTTTGTGAGATAGAAAGCGTATTCCAATCCGTACAATCACTTACCACACATTTAACACTGACACCCGTACACACCTGTTCATACGAACGACATACTGACACATTTATTTACGCACACATACACATACTTGCACCTGATGTAGTGTAGTAAACCTAAACAAAATAAGTGGTACTATCGGTTAAATTACCAGCACACTAAGTTTTTCCACAATCTCATTTTTAAATTCTATAAATTTTTTTTACTTCAATTAGATATTATTGGAGTAAATGAATTTATGAAAAATATTTATAGGTATTTATTATTCATGTTTTTACTAATTTGTGATTGAATGTGTTATAATATAAAAAATTATAAAAAATATATTTAATAATGGTTAGACCTAAAACAACGGATTTTAGAAAAGAAAAATTTTTATTAATAAAGAACATTAACAACAAATACATGGTAAAATGTAATATTTGTAAGAAAATTTTATCATTCCAGACTTATTACGCATCGGTAAGTTTTTCTTATATTTACAAATGATCCTATGAATAATTACCATTAAATTAATTTAAATAAAATTAGCAGTAAACGATGTAATGATCTAAAAACAAGTAACAATATAAGTTCAGGTGCGGAATCAGATCAATCAAGGTCCAGGTCAATAATTGAAACAGAAGAGATCGAAGTACTGGATATTTCTGTCTTTCCTCAGGAGGGTACAGTTATTGCCGAAGCAAATGAGGTATATATAAATATTAACCTTATTCATTTTTAAGAAAAAATGAATAAGGTAAATATTTATATTTATTATATATGTTTTAAATACTTTTAAACTTTTCAGCGCGATGAAGTTGAATTAGTACGTCAAAGTGCATCACAAGATATTATTATTTCGTCACAAGATGCTGTTATTTCATCACAAGATATGTCAATAAATTTACTAGCTCTCTATCAACAACAATTTTATCTGAAGGTTTTATCTGAAACTAAGACCAGCATATGCCAAATATATACCGAATCGTAAATGACTTGCCACCATACTACTTCATGAAATGTATGCCGAATGCTTAAAAATATCAAAAAATCTACGTGGTACTAGTTCAGTTTTACTCATAGATGGATGGAAAAATAAATCGAACAATACGAAAACTAGATTCACTAGTCTTTTTGTTTTTAATTTGCGAATTAACTAATATTTGTAAAAAGTGTCCTACTTCTATCGCTGAAGCAGCTAATTTATGATTAACTTTTATGTGGGATGGAGAATTCCTTACCGTAAAAAAATGGCGTGATGTATGCATTGACAAGTTATTACTTGCATCCAAATTATGATAATCAGTTATTGGCTGAAGAACACATGACCAAACTAAACAGATTTATGTTGAAAAATTAAGATTGTACTGGAAAATCTATGAATTTGATAGCTGTTTCTTGTCAATCGATGATATACTCAAGAGCACTTGTCCATCGATGCTGTACTCCAAAAATATAATTTTTTCATACAACAAAACTGAAATAAATATTTTTAGGTTAGAATGGTTAAAAGGAATCTATTATAATTTACTCTACTTTAATAATGTTAATGTTTTGTTTAATCAGTTTCAACTATAATGAATTTAATTTAATTACATTTCTACCATTGCTTAAATATTGTACATTTCTGTAGATACTTAACATTTTAAGTGTCTTATATTAATCAAAAAAATTAATTATGATTTTGGTGTATGCATATATGCACTGTTGGTTTAACCGAGTAAGTTTCGTTTCCATTCCGTTAACTTTACACTCAACTTGTGCCAATATAAGTATGTGTACGTAAATGAGTGTGTTAGTGTATCGTTTGTATGAAGAGATGTGTACATGTACAAGTGTATGTGTGAAAAGTGAGAGTTCGCACTGAAATATGCATTCAATTAACAACGCACACACTCACATACACACACATACAGACACATACACACACACACTCAAACACACATACACACACTGAAACACACATACACATACCTACATATACACACACACACACTCAAACACACATACATACACAACTATGCACAAACATACATACACACCCACACACACACTCACACACACATACACACACACACACACACACACAAAAACACACACACACACACACACACACACACACACACACACACACACACACACACACACACACACACACACACACACACACACACACACACACACACACACACACACACACACACACACACACATACACAAACATATATACACAAACACACACACAAACACACATGCACAAACAAACACATACACTCAAACACGCATATACAAGCACACGCACAGTCAAACTAATGTGTTTGTGGGAAAGAAAGCGTATTCCTGTTCGTACACTCACTTACCACACATTCAACACTCACACACATACACACCTTTTCATACGCACGACATACTGACACATTCATTTACGCATACATACATATACTTGCACTTGCTGTAGTGTAGTTAACGTAATAAAAAGTACGTGGTACCCGCCACGTGTTAAACCTAAAGAACCAATATGAAAACATGCATAAACCTAAGTTATCTTATAAATCACTATAATTGCTGTCCGATCGGCATCAGTGCAATTGCCATTATAAAATGCCATTATAAATTGCTATAATAAAATGTATTCACAAAATCCGATCCCATCCACACTGCAATGTAAAGTGTCGTTACTGAAAGCAATGTTTCAGCTGTGGTAAAACATGTAACTGATATTTATAATCACAATCATTCAATGTAGTTGATACTGATTTAACAATATTAAACCTATTTGCCATCAACGTGGCACTGTTACGCCATAATTATTCCAATTTTACCAAACGTTCTCAAATTAAGGTTTGATTCTTTTCTATACATAATAAATCAATTGAGTACATTAAAATTAACTATATTATTAACATTAATTATGTTTATATCAACAATATATAAACATAATTAAATATTAATACAACTACAATAAATATTAATATTAAATAATTAAAAAAAATTTAAATGAATAAATTAAATATAAAAACAATTTATATAAAATGTTTTCCTTTATCCTTAGTTTTCCATATTCAAAACAAATGTGTTTCGCTCTAGCAATTTCCCATAGAGAAAATGTCAATCTACATCATCCGGCAAACAGCATGATTTTTTAGCAATATTGTTATTATGTTTCCTATATCGTTGCATTAAAAATGACTTATTGCTAAAAATAAAATAAAATAAAATTAATAAACAAAAAAATTATGTAAAATGTGCAATAAATATATTGTTTGAAATAAATTTTATCATTTTTAGCATATACATGATTCCAAATGATAAACTTGTTTCAAAAAAATGAAAAATATAATTAATCGATTTTCAACCGACCAACCGCTAGTAGTTCGGTTCTAGTTTCTAGTCTTTGCTCGACTCATAACTGCTCTTGCTATTTCTGACTTATAGTTAGAAGCAGTTATGCATAGTTTCCCCAGTACGTGGCTAAGTGTCGAACCGTTCTGTATTTTCGTTCAAAACTTATTTTTTTAAGAATACAAATTTTCTTTGTATCGACAGTTTCGACTCACAGCAAAGGTTTGCTAACAATTTTTGATAGACTATATACACATACAAAATCTTTATAGGTTAAGTTTTATTCATACAGGTTAACTATTGATTCTAATTGGTTTATATTTTTGATTTTCCCAATAGACTTATCATTTGATTAATATAGTAGTTTAGAAGAACATAGCTACCTGGTGTAATCAAGTGTATCTTAGAAATGTTTGTCAGCCATTTTCTACAATTATTCCTTTATATTTTTTTTTTTTTCAGTTAACTGTTTAATTATAATTAAAATTATAATTAATGGATGTCACCTAAAATACAAAAATAAGTTTTTTTTAAAAATCCAAACAAATAAATCCAACTAAAAAATCATATGAGACAAAATCCAAAAACAATAAATCCAAAACGATGAAATCCAAATTTTTATTCATTTTCTTTTCTTTTAAGAAAATTTACGAACCGAATTCTGTTTTTGAGAGTTAGAAAATATGATGTTTAACCATCTTACTTAATCTTCATTGTTTTAAATGTAAAAAATAAGAAACAATAGTATTTTGAAGGTTTGGAAGTTTGGATTGTCTTTTGGATTTAGATTTTGGGATTCTGATGCACAACCATAATTAATTTGATTATATAATTCAGTTTATAATAAAACAAAAACATTCATTGATACATACTTTCTTTGCAAAATTGCAGCCACATCTTTAATAACCAGTGATGTTTTTAGGATAGCCATTCTTTCTAGAAACAGAGATAGAAACTCTTGCTGCAATACCCGCCGCCAATTTTATTACTCCAACTGTTAATTATTCCCCACAGTACAGCATTTACAAAAGCTAAGAGTGATTAATCGACGATTAAATCACTCTCACAAACACGATTAAAACACTTATACGACACGAACTAGAAATTAGTAATATCACATCACAATTATTATTTGTATTGAATTCACAATTGCATTGAATTCAATTAATTCATCGCACAACAAATTTTCTGTTTTGATTTGCACTTTGCACAACTTCATTTATACCGTTATTATGAGTTTCACAATTCTAGTTTACCCATTATACCGTACCTCGTATATACCCATTCGACCGGTAATTATATTGGGTATATATTCGACCGGTAATTATATTGGGTATATCGACCGATGAGTTTGTAAAATTTAACACTATACAAATTAAATAATTATATTAAATAGTAAATTGAAAAATGAACTAATAATTTATGCTGCGTAGGTAAATACCGTTCCTACTTAGTTATTTACCTAATATTTTTTAAAATTATGTAACACGAAAACCAACTGAAATATTCGTTCTTAAGTTTTATTAAGTTTTAAATTCCTTTCATATTGGTATTATAAAAACATAAGTTTTTTTAGTGAGAAAGAGAAAAACGATTCATTTAAATTATTCTAACATATACAAATTTTAACTAGTTTCATGCAAGTGACTGTCGTACATTATATTGGGAAGAATTACTCCTCTGATGGAGGAAATTATTGGTGACTACTAAGGAGGATTTCGTCCAAATCTGATCAAGTTTTTTCGTTGCAGATGATTATTTCCAAGTTATTCCTAGATTTTCAGCAAATCTAAGACTCGATCAATTGAGAGAGCCTATGGCATGCATTTGAATATTTAGGAATACCAAAGAAATACGTACATCTGTGTAAGATGACGTATGATGAAGAAATGACAGTAACACAGTCACAATGATATGTCAAGTTGAGAATAGGCTATCGAACGTTTGTAGATTTGTTCTGATGTTCGTCAAGGAGATGCGCTGTACACTATACTTTTTAATATCATGTTGGAATACATTCTTCGTAAAAGTGAAACACCTCAAGATAATATTTTATTCTGACAATCCAATCATGTTTTGGATTAAGTGATAACTCAGTGAAAGAGATAATTGGTCTACTATAACAGTTATCAACTTTCGTTAGTCTCAAAATCAACGAATCCCAAATTAAGTATTTGAACTCTGTTTTAGAGAGCAAAACTTAAATATCACGTATGTGGTAAACCACACATTTGAAGTAGTGATATTTAAGTATCTTGGATCTCTCATTAGTATTACTCACGATAATAGTATGGGAGAGAATATCAAGGCTCACCTTACTGCTGGCAATCGGGCTTTATATCCTCTATGTTAACTTCTGAAACCAAGTATTTTGTAAATGCGAATAAGCTGAAATTGTACAGAGACCCGTTGTCATGTATGGTTGTAAGAGTTGTATTGGATGATGGATGAGTACGCAAGATGGCTTCTAACATTCGAGAGAAGAATTATGCGTGTGACATATATGGGCCAAAACGTGACGTTGGTGGTACGAGATTCACGAGATCAGAAATTTAATGCGAATTCCTAATATCGTACATTAAATTAAACGATAGTGAGTACGGGATCGGTAACGTTCTGTGTCGTAATCTGGGGCTAATGGTTCAAAACGATCTTTAAAAGAAGAACCGCCTTTCTGGAAGGAATGACGTTGAAGACGATAGCTCAACGGTGTATAAATTATATTTTGATATAAAATACATTTCATCGGTATAATAGATCAAAATGATCTATAGTATTGCTTATTGTTATTTGGTGTTGCGCATAGAAAAGTTGTCGCTAGTGACTATGAGAATAATTACTTTTTAAACAATATTTTTGGGAAGTTCGTTTTTTGTTCGCTCCGAGCCTCAGACACATGTTTCTGTGAGAATTAAAACTTAGATTAAAATTATCGCAGAAGTCGAAGTTGATCTGTAATCAAATGTTTACAGACATGAATAAAATAAAATTAAATAACGCTTTATGGACGGAGCGAACAAAAAACGAACGAATAAAGAGAAATGGAAACTTCGCGAAATGTAGATATGTTTACGGTTGATGGAAAGGATTTACGTCTTCTGTGTAGACATTTGATTTACAAAATAGTTCAATTTTGAATTTTGGGAAGTGTTTTTATTAAGTAATAATAAAGTGTTAAAATAATTATGGTGATAATAATTGTTGAAAATAAGTATGATAATTAATAATTAATTGTGAATTATTCGTGGATTTTAGTGTAAAATATATTAAGTGTTAAACTAATAGCTTTCCAGTTTTATATACACAATCCAGTGATCGAACCGGATATTCTCAAAAGAGAAACTTGAATATTGCAAAAATTTATTACATCTATTAGTTTGTTTAATATTAAAAAACTATGTATTTCGGAAATTATAATATTTTTTTATTGAAAATGAAAAGTATACTTTTTTTGTATGAAACACAACATCGCTCATTTGACAACCATGACTCATGTTATAGACCTGCACTCCTGAATCATTAATGTACACTTTAATTTCTAAAAAAACTCAAAGAGAATACCCTAAGAATGTCAAACCACATTATTGTAGTAGCAAAGTGACATCCGAATTCCTGATATTATGCGATGATCGAACTTGATTACCAAAAATTCAAGTTCATCTAAGTCAATTTCATCACACTTTGGCCACAAAACTTGTTGTGAACTAGAGGCGAGTGTTTGAATTATATATATGTTTACAAATATATATATATATATATATATATATATATATATATATATATATATATATATATATATATATATATATATATATATATATATATATATATATATATATATATATATATATATATATATATATATGTATATATATATATATATATATATATATATATATATATATATATATATATATATATATATATATATCAAGCAAGTTTGATAGAGCTTTATAGCAACTAATGAATCACATATTTATAACTTACATTCCCACATATTTATAACAAGCGTATTAATAAATCAAAAATGCAACACCAATTGTATAATTCTAAGTTCTTTTTATTATTTCAGTATAAGACATTTATGTATATATATAAATATATATATATGTATATATATATATATATATATATATATATATATATATATATATATATAAATATATATATATATATATATATATATATATATATATATATATATATATATATATATATATATACATATATATATATATATATGTGTGTGTGTGTGTTTATTAATTAGTAGTTCAATAAATTAAATTAAATTATAATATAATATCATGATCATCTATTTCGAAATCGATTTGTGGTTGCTGTTGATTTAACGATATATATACATGTATTAGTTTTTTTGATCGTTCAAAAGCAAGGCGATTTCTAATTGATGTATGAATCAGACCCCAAGTTGAAAATGTACGTTCAAGTTGAGCTGTAGATGCTGGAATGTTCAATAATTTCAAAGCCAGCGTTGATAGTTGTTGATGTTTCTTATCCATCGATGCTGTACTCCAAAACACGTCCTCCTTTAATATATTTTTTTCATATAACAACTCAAATAAGTTTCTGCGACTTTTAAATTCATGGAGACTTTCCAATCCGTTACCATCCAAATTCTTTAACATAAAGTTGTTTATTATGGTTATGTGTTCTTCAGTCAATAACTGGTTATCATAATTTGGATGCAAGTAATAACTCGTCAATGCATACATATTAAGAGCCATTTTTTTACGCCTGTTCAAACATTTCATCAGTGTATTTTTTCTGCTGTAATCTAAAACGGTAAGGAATTCTTCATCCCATTTAAAAGTTAACCATAAATTAGCTGCACGAGCGATAGACGTAGATAACTTTTGACAAATATTAGTTAATTCGCAAATTGGATCTAGAATTTGCTTCATAATTTTTATTTGATCTATAAATTGATCATCAAAAATTTTTGATGTGATACTTTGCTTTAAATATTTTGGGATATCATCTTCGATAATAACCCGTTTCATTGCGGTTATGTTGTTTAATAATGACTCTAGTGAATCTCGTTGATAACACCATCTTGTTTCAGGTGACAATTTTATTCGTGATCCTCCATGTTTCAAGAGAGCTTTTTCCAATATATCACGTTTAAAATCTCTTAATAATACTGTTACTTCTTTTATTAAATTTGAATCAACAACATCTGCTGCAAATAAATTTCCAATGTGGCTGTTGCATGTAGAATGCCACAATATATGAGCCACGTCTTTCCCCATTCTTATCATGTTACTAGCGTTATCGGACACCACTGCATACACATCTGAATTATAGTGTTTTTTTGCTAATTCAATAGATTCATACGTTACATCAGCGAGATGATCGGCTGTTTCAGTTTCAAGATCCCAAGCATTCACAAAAGCCCGATCGCCAGTTGCATTATGAAGCATAGTTACTACGGTTTTCGTATTATTCGATTTATTTTTCCATCCATCTATGAGCAAAACTGAATTAGTATCACGCAAATTTTTTGATTTTTTTAAGCATTCGGTATAAATTTCATCTAGTAGTGTGGTGGCAAGTAGTTTCCTATTCGGTATATATTTGGCATATGCTGGTCTTAGCTTTTCGATCATATTTTTAAAATGACTACTCTCTATCGTATTAAAAGATATATTCGACCCGAAAAAGAACTTTGCGACAGCCAAATGTAAATAATGTTTTTCTTTTTCAGAAATCGAATCGATAAACTGTTTAATTGATTTATTTTTTGGCTTGTTTTTTAATAAATCCAAATTATTCTTTGGTTTATTGGCTACGACACTTGATTCATGATTTTTTTGGCTTATACTACTTACACTTGAACCTTCAGATAGAATTATTGTTGATAGAGAGCTAGTAAATTCATTGACAGTATCTTGTGATGAAATAATAGTATCTTGTGACGAAATAATATCTTGTGATGTACCTTGACGTGCAAATTCAACCTCACCGCGCTGAAAAATATTTAAAACATGAATAATAAATATAAATATTTTTATAATTTATGTAAAGATATTTTAGATTTGAAAACGGTGGCAAAATGAACTATAAAATGGAGTTGCAATTTATATATATTGCATATATTCTACATTCGAACTTACTCCATCAGATGTACTCTTCAATTTAGTTCATCTGGTAATGTTAAAATGAGACTACTTATATAATTGAGATTGGAATATATATTGTAGAAAAACTAAAAAGTTTCATTGTTTTTATTACAATAAAATGAACTTCGTCTAACAAATCTCAGCGTGTACTAAAATGTATTTAATACGTATAATACAAACAACCATAAGCAAAAGCATGAATTTGTATATGAAAAAATTTAGACTTATTTTATTTAGCACTATAGGATGGAAATTAAATTATATTTTTTGAATTGTGTGTCCATATCCAATCTAGATTATTATGTTTACATATTTTGTTGTGAATTGTGTACAAATTTGAAGATGAATTATTTATAAAAAAATTTGTTTGTTTGTTTTTTATCTTTACAATCTGTTTTGGGGCTCGAGGCACTCCCAACTCTTTCGCGGTTCGCTTATTACGTCCTACCTTACACTATTATAGCCAAATCGAGGACGTACGGCTATAGGTTCGATTTACGTAGAATCATCTGCACATTGCATAGCTCCATGCCAGCCTATAGTACTACATGGAAGATGGGTCGGCCCATGGATTCTGCACTCCAACAGGGGGTCATAGTTGTGTTCATTCACACCACCGATCGTAATCAAGTGGTGCAAAATCCCTTTTGCATCCTGCCCCTATCGGGATTCGAACCCGGTACCTCTCGCTCCAACTGCCGTAGCACTAACCACTGCGCCACCTGGGCGGTATAAATTTTTTTATTTTATAACATTTTATTCCACGCAATGTTACTTATGGTTGTTTAAATTGTGTGACTGGAAAATCTTAATTTTGTTTTCCATTATATTTTAATAACAAGTTTTTATAGAAGGTTTGTTTAGAAACGAAACATACCTCATTTGCTTCGGCAATAACTGTGCCCTCCTGAGGAACGACAGAAAGTACTTCGATAATCTCTTCTGTTTCAATTATTGACCTGGATCTTGATTGATCTAATTCCGCACCTGAACTTCTATTGTTACTACTGTTTTGATCATTACATCGTTTACTGTTGATTTTATTTTAATTAATTAAATGATAATTATTCATATGATCATTTGTATAAGGAAAACTTACCGATGCGTAAGAAGTCTAGAATGTGCGGTATTTGATAAAATTTTCTCGCAAATGTCACATTTTACCATGTATTTATTATTGCTCTTTATTAACAAAAACTTTTCTTTTCTAAAATCGGTTGCTTTAGGTCTTACCATTGTTAAATATAATTTTTATAAATAATGTTTTATAACACATTTAATCACAAAGTTCAAACATAAATATTTGTTGACGCTCTCAGTGTTTAATAAGGGAATTCCCAAAAATATTGTTTAAAAAGTAATTATTCTCATAGTCACTAGCGACAACTTTTCTATGGGCAACATCAAATAACAATAAGCAATACTATAGATCATTTTGATCTATTATACCGATGAAATGTATTTTATATCAAAATATAATTTATACACCGTTGAGCTATCGTCTTCAACGTCATTCCTTCCAGAAAGGCGGTTCTTCTTTTAAAGATCGTTTTGAACCATTAGCCCCAGATTACGACACAGAACGTTACCGATCCCGTACTCACTATCGTTTAATTTAATGTACGATATTAGGAATTCGCATTAAATTTCTGATCTCGTGAATCTCGTACCACCAAAGTCACGTTTTGGCCCATTTATGTTACACGCATAATTCTTCTCTCGAATGTTAGAAGCCATCTTGCGTACTCATCCATCATCCAATACAACTCTTACAACCATACATGACAACGGGTCTCTGTACAATTTCAGCTTATTCGCATTTACAAAATACTTGGTTTCAGAAGTTAACATAGAGGATATAAAGCCCGATTGCCAGCAGTAAGGTGAGCCTTGATATTCTCTCCCATACTATTATCGTGAGTAATACTAATGAGAGATCCAAGATACTTAAATATCACTACTTCAAATGTGTGGTTTACCACATACGTGATATTTAAGTTTTGCTCTCTAAAACAGAGTTCAAATACTTAATTTGGGATTCGTTGATTTTGAGACTAACGAAAGTTGATAACTGTTATAGTAGACCAATTATCTCTTTCACTGAGTTATCACTTAATCCAAAACATGATTGGATTGTCAGAATAAAATATTATCTTGAGGTGTTTCACTTTTACGAAGAATGTATTCCAACATGATATTAAAAAGTATAGTGTACAGCGCATCTCCTTGTCGAACATCAGAACAAATCTACAAACGTTCGATAGCCTATTCTCAACTTGACATATCATTGTGACTGTGTTACTGTCATTTCTTCATCATACGTCATCTTACACAGATGTACGTATTTCTTTGGTATTCCTAAATATTCAAATGCATGCCATAGGCTCTCTCAATTGATCGAGTCTTAGATTTGCTGAAAATCTAGGAATAACTTGGAAATAATCATCTGCAACGAAAAAACTTGATCAGATTTGGACGAAATCCTCCTTAGTAGTCACCAATAATTTCCTCCATCAGAGGAGTAATTCTTCCCAATATAATGTACGACAGTCACTTGCATGAAACTAGTTAAAATTTGTATATGTTAGAATAATTTAAATGAATCGTTTTTCTCTTTCTCACTAAAAAAACTTATGTTTTTATAATACCAATATGAAAGGAATTTAAAACTTAATAAAACTTAAGAACGAATATTTCAGTTGGTTTTCGTGTTACATAATTTTAAAAAATATTAGGTAAATAACTAAGTAGGAACGGTATTTACCTACGCAGCATAAATTATTAGTTCATTTTTCAATTTACTATTTAATATAATTATTTAATTTGTATAGTGTTAAATTTTACAAACTCATCGGTCGATATACCCAATATAATTACCGGTCGAATATATACCCAATATAATTACCGGTCGAATGGGTATATACGAGGTACGGTATAATGGGTAAACTAGAATTGTGAAACTCATAATAACGGTATAAATGAAGTTGTGCAAAGTGCAAATCAAAACAGAAAATTTGTTGTGCGATGAATTAATTGAATTCAATGCAATTGTGAATTCAATACAAATAATAATTGTGATGTGATATTACTAATTTCTAGTTCGTGTCGTATAAGTGTTTTAATCGTGTTTGTGAGAGTGATTTAATCGTCGATTAATCACTCTTAGCTTTTGTAAATGCTGTACTGTGGGGAATAATTAACAGTTGGAGTAATAAAATTGGCGGCGGGTATTGCAGCAAGAGTTTCTATCTCTGTTTCTAGAAAGAATGGCTATCCTAAAAACATCACTGGTTATTAAAGATGTGGCTGCAATTTTGCAAAGAAAGTATGTATCAATGAATGTTTTTGTTTTATTATAAACTGAATTATATAATCAAATTAATTATGGTTGTGCATCAGAATCCCAAAATCTAAATCCAAAAGACAATCCAAACTTCCAAACCTTCAAAATACTATTGTTTCTTATTTTTTACATTTAAAACAATGAAGATTAAGTAAGATGGTTAAACATCATATTTTCTAACTCTCAAAAACAGAATTCGGTTCGTAAATTTTCTTAAAAGAAAAGAAAATGAATAAAAATTTGGATTTCATCGTTTTGGATTTATTGTTTTTGGATTTTGTCTCATATGATTTTTTAGTTGGATTTATTTGTTTGGATTTTTAAAAAAAACTTATTTTTGTATTTTAGGTGACATCCATTAATTATAATTTTAATTATAATTAAACAGTTAACTGAAAAAAAAAAAAATATAAAGGAATAATTGTAGAAAATGGCTGACAAACATTTCTAAGATACACTTGATTACACCAGGTAGCTATGTTCTTCTAAACTACTATATTAATCAAATGATAAGTCTATTGGGAAAATCAAAAATATAAACCAATTAGAATCAATAGTTAACCTGTATGAATAAAACTTAACCTATAAAGATTTTGTATGTGTATATAGTCTATCAAAAATTGTTAGCAAACCTTTGCTGTGAGTCGAAACTGTCGATACAAAGAAAATTTGTATTCTTAAAAAAATAAGTTTTGAACGAAAATACAGAACGGTTCGACACTTAGCCACGTACTGGGGAAACTATGCATAACTGCTTCTAACTATAAGTCAGAAATAGCAAGAGCAGTTATGAGTCGAGCAAAGACTAGAAACTAGAACCGAACTACTAGCGGTTGGTCGGTTGAAAATCGATTAATTATATTTTTCATTTTTTTGAAACAAGTTTATCATTTGGAATCATGTATATGCTAAAAATGATAAAATTTATTTCAAACAATATATTTATTGCACATTTTACATAATTTTTTTGTTTATTAATTTTATTTTATTTTATTTTTAGCAATAAGTCATTTTTAATGCAACGATATAGGAAACATAATAACAATATTGCTAAAAAATCATGCTGTTTGCCGGATGATGTAGATTGACATTTTCTCTATGGGAAATTGCTAGAGCGAAACACATTTGTTTTGAATATGGAAAACTAAGGATAAAGGAAAACATTTTATATAAATTGTTTTTATATTTAATTTATTCATTTAAATTTTTTTTAATTATTTAATATTAATATTTATTGTAGTTGTATTAATATTTAATTATGTTTATATATTGTTGATATAAACATAATTAATGTTAATAATATAGTTAATTTTAATGTACTCAATTGATTTATTATGTATAGAAAAGAATCAAACCTTAATTTGAGAACGTTTGGTAAAATTGGAATAATTATGGCGTAACAGTGCCACGTTGATGGCAAATAGGTTTAATATTGTTAAATCAGTATCAACTACATTGAATGATTGTGATTATAAATATCAGTTACATGTTTTACCACAGCTGAAACATTGCTTTCAGTAACGACACTTTACATTGCAGTGTGGATGGGATCGGATTTTGTGAATACATTTTATTATAGCAATTTATAATGGCATTTTATAATGGCAATTGCACTGATGCCGATCGGACAGCAATTATAGTGATTTATAAGATAACTTAGGTTTATGCATGTTTTCATATTGGTTCTTTAGGTTTAACACGTGGCGGGTACCACGTACTTTTTATTACGTTAACTACACTACAGCAAGTGCAAGTATATGTATGTATGCGTAAATGAATGTGTCAGTATGTCGTGCGTATGAAAAGGTGTGTATGTGTGTGAGTGTTGAATGTGTGGTAAGTGAGTGTACGAACAGGAATACGCTTTCTTTCCCACAAACACATTAGTTTGACTGTGCGTGTGCTTGTATATGCGTGTTTGAGTGTATGTGTTTGTTTGTGCATGTGTGTTTGTGTGTGTGTTTGTGTATATATGTTTGTGTATGTGTGTGTGTGTGTGTGTGTGTGTGTGTGTGTGTGTGTGTGTGTGTGTGTGTGTGTGTGTGTGTGTGTGTGTGTGTGTGTGTGTGTGTGTGTGTGTGTGTGTGTGTGTGTGTGTGTGTGTGTGTGTGTGTGTGTGTGTGTGTGTGTGTGTGTGTGTGTGTGTGTGTGTGTGTGTGTGTGTGTGTGTGTGTGTGTGTGTGTGGGTATGGGTATGTATGTATGTATGTATGTATGTTTGTTTCTGTATGTTTGTGTATGTATGGATGTAAAAATGTTTGTGTATATGTGTGTGTGTGTATGTGTGCATGTACGTATGTGTATATGTGTGTGTGTTTGCTTATGTGATTTTCTTTATGTGAGTTAGTGTGTGTGTGTTTGTGTATGTAGGAATGCATGTATGTGTATATATGTGTGTGTGTGTGAGTGTGTGTGTGTGTGTGTGTGTGTGTGTGTGTGTGTGTGTGTGTGTGTGTGTGTGTGTGTGTGTGTGTGTGTGTGTGTGTGTGTGTGTGTGTGAGTGTGTGTGTGATTGTGTGTGTTTATGTATGTATGTTTGTGTATGTGTGTTTGTGTATGTGTGATTGTGTAGATGTGGTTGTATATGTATAAGTATGTTTGTGTATGTGTGGATGTATGTATGTCTGTATGTATGTGTATCTTTGTATTTGTGTTGGTAAGTGAAAGCATATTTCAGTGCGAACACTCACTAACCAGACATACACTTGCACATGTACACACCTCTTCATACCAACGACACACTAACACACTCATTTACGTACACATACTTATATTAGCACATGTGGAGTGTAAAGTTAACAGAATGAAAAGAAAGGACTTATTTGGTAAAACATATATGAATACACCTAAAACTATAAGACACTTAAAATGTTAAGTATCCACAGAATTGTAAAATATTTAAGCAGTAGAAGTGTAATTAACTTACAGATTTGTTGATTCTTATAATCATTCGGTATACATTTCATATGCTGGTCTTAACTTTTCAATCATATTTATAGAATGACTACTCTCTATCGTATTAAAAGATATATTCGACCTGTAAAAGAATTTTGCAACATCCAAATGTAAATAATGTCTAATTTTAAGTAATCGAATAGATAAACTGGTTAATTGATTTAATTTTGGCTTGTTCTGGATGTTGTAACTTAAATTATATTTTTGAATTGTGTGTACATGTATATATGTACTTATTCCAATCTAGAGAAAACTTATTCATGTTTCGATTATTATGTTTTCATATTTTGTTGTGAATTGTGTACAAATTTAAGATGCATTTTTATAACATTTAATTCCACGCAATGTCACTTATGGTTGTTTAAATTGTGTGACTGGAAAATCTTAATTGTGTTTTCCATTATATTTAAATAACAAGTTTTTATAAGGTTTTATAGAAACGAAACATACCTCATTTGCTTCGGCAATGAGGTATGTTTCGTTTCTATAAAACCTTTTATAAAATTCCTAACCTTTTCCTGAGGAAAGACAGAAAGCACTTCGATAATCTTTTCTGGTTCAATTATTGGTCTGGACCTTGATTGATCTAATTCCGCACCTGAACTTCTATTGTTACTACTGTTTTGATCATTACATCGTTTACTGTTGATTTTATTTTAATTAATTAAATGATAATTATTCATATGATCAGTTGTATAAGGAAAACTTACCGATGCGTAAGAAGTCTAGAAGAGCGGTATTTGATAAAATTTTCTCCCAAATGTCACGTTTTACCATGTATTTATTATTGCTCTTTATTAACAAAAATTTTTCTTTTCTAAAATCGGTTGCTTATTTCGGTTGTTTTTTACAATCGGTTATCTTACTATTATTAAATATAAAATAATTTTTTATAACACATTTAATCTCAAAGTTCAAACAAAAATTATTTTTTGACGCTCTCAATGTTTAATAAGAGAAGTCCCAAAAATATTGTTTAAAAAGTAATTATTCCCATATTCACTGGCGACAACTTTACTATAAGCAACACCAAATAACAATAAGTTCGTTCTTCTACATTCGATCATCTGATAATGTTAAAACGAAAATACTTAGTAATTTATTTTAAGATTGAGGAAAAACTATAGTGTGTTGTAGATGTAACCGAGAGTACAGTATGTTTTATTACGTTAACTACACTACAGCAGGTGCAAGTATATGTATGTATGCGTAAATGAATGTGGTAGTATATCGTGCGTATGAACACGTGTGTACGGGTGTGAGTGTTAAATGTGTGGTAAATGATTGAACGGACTGGAATACGCTATCTATCCCACAAACACATTAAATTGTGTGTGTGTGTGTTTGTGTATGTATGGATGTATGTATGGGTGTGTGTGTTTGTGTATGTATGGATGTATGTATGGATGTATGTATGGATGTATGTATGGATGTATGTATGGATGTATGTATGGATGTTTGTATGGATGTATGTATGGATGGATGTATGTATGTGTATATGAGTGTGTGTTTGTGTATGTGTGTTTATGCGTGTGTGCGTTTGTTTATGTGTGTTTGTGTATGTGTATTTCTGTATGTGTGTGTGTTTGTGAATGTGTGTTTGTGTATGTATGTTTGTGTATATGTCTTTGTTTGTGATGTGTGATTGTATATTTATGTGTGTATGTGTGTGAATGTATGTATGTATGTACGTATGCATGTATGTATGTATGTGTGTAAATATGTATGTATGTGTGTATGTTAGTATGTGTGTTTTTGTGTATATACACACACACCAACACACCCACAAACTTATATGTTTGTGAGATAGATAGCGTATTCGAGTCCGTACAATCACTTACCACACATTTAAAACTCACACCCGTACTTACCTGTTCATACGCACGACATACTGACACATTCATTTACGCACACATACATAATACTCTTACACCTACTGAAGTATAGTTAACGTAATAAAAAATTAGTGGTACTCTCGGTTAAATCACCAGCCAATTTTAAGTTTTTTCACAATATTATTTTTAAATTACAAAAAAAGTATTTTTACTTCAATTAGATATTATACGAGTCAAAAAAAATTTAAAAAAATACTTATATTTATTATCATGTTTTAAATATTTTAAACCTTTTCAGCTTAAAAATATTTAAAACATGATAATTAAGGTGGGATTGAATTTGCACGTCAAAGTACATCACAAGATATTATTATTTCGTCACAAGATACTATTATTTCATCACAAGATACTGTCAATGAATTTACTGAATTTACTAGCTCTCTATCAACAATAATTCTATCTGAAGGTTCAAGTTTAAGTAGTATAAGCCAAAAAAATCATGAATCAAGTGTCGTAGCAAATAAACCAAAGATACGTTAGAGAGTAGATATTTTAAAAATATGATCGAAAAGCTAAGACCAGCATATGCCAAATATATACCGAATAGGAAACTACTTGCCACCACACTACTAGATGAAATTTATACCGAATGCTTAAAAAAATCAAAAAATTTGCGTGATACTAATTCAGTTTTGCTCATAGATGGATGGAAAAATAAATCGAATAATACGAAAACCGTAGTAACTATGCTTCATAATGCAACTGGCGATCGGGCTTTTGTGAATGCTTGGGATCTTGAAACTGAAACAGCCGATCATCTCGCTGATGTAACGTATGAATCTATTGAATTAGCAAAAAAACACTATAATTCAGATGTGTATGCAGTGGTGTCCGATAACGCTAGTAACATGATAAGAATGGGGAAAGACGTGGCTCATATATTGTGGCATTCTACATGCAACAGCCACATTGGAAATTTATTTGCAGCAGATGTTGTTGATTCAAATTTAATAAAAGAAGTAACAGTATTATTAAGAGTTTAAAATCTCTTATATATTGGAAAAAGCTCTCTTGAAACATGGAGGATCACGAATAAAATTGTCACCTGAAACAAGATGGTGTTATCAACGAGATTCACTAGAGTCATTATTAAACAACTTAACCGCAATGAAACGGGTTATTATCGGAGATGATATCCCAAAATATTTAAAGCAAAGTATCACATCAAAAATTTTTGATGATCAATTTATAGATCAAATAAAAATTATGAAGCAAATTCTAGATCCAATTTGCGAATTAACTAATATTTGTCAAAAGTTATCTACGTCTATCGCTCGTGCAGCTAATTTATGGTTAACTTTTAAATGGGATGAAGAATTCCTTACCATTTTAGATTACAGCAGAAAAAATACACTGATGAAATGTTTGAACACGCGTAAAAAAATGGCTCTTAATATGTATGCATTGACGAGTTATTACTTGCATCCAAATTATGATAACCAGTTATTGACTGAAGAACACATAACCATAATAAACAACTTTATGTTAAAGAATTTGAATGGTAACGGATTGGAAAGTCTCCATGAATTTAAAAGTCGGAGAAACTTATTTGAGTTGTTATATGAAAAAAATATATTAAAGGAGGACGTGTTTTGGAGTACAGCATCGATGGATAAGAAACATCAACAACTATCAACGCTGGCTTTGAAATTATTGAACATTCCAGCATCTACAGCTCAACTTGAACGTACATTTTCAACTTGGGGTCTGATTCATACATCAATTAGAAATCGCCTTGCTTTTGAACGATCAAAAAAACTAATACATGTATATATATCGTTAAATCAACAGCAACCACAAATCGATTTCGAAATAGATGATCATGATAATATATAATCGATCTATATATATATATATATATATATATATATATATATATATATATATATATATATATATATATATATACATGTATATATATATTTATATATATATATATATATATATAAATATATATATATATATACATATATATATATATATATATATATATATATATATATATATATATATATATATATATATATATATATATATATATATATATATATATATATATATATATATATATATATTTGCAAGTAATAACTTGTCACTATTGACAACCATTTCATCAGTGTATATGCGTTTCATTGAGGGCGAGTTGTCTCGTAAATAAATAGCACCACCTTGTTTCTGGTGACAATTTTATCCGTAATCGGTTGTTTCAAGAGAGCTTTTTGCAATATATCACGTTCGAAATCTCTTAATAACACTAACTTCTTTTATTAAATTTGAAACTGCTGCAAAAAATTTCAAATCCAAATATCATACGTATTATCTTTCATATTTTAAGATAGATTGTTACCATATATCAGAAAGATTTTGTGAGCTTAAAAGGCAAATCAATTTATTGATCATGAGAATATTTTTTTTATCTACATTAAGTGTTGTCGCGAGAAATTGTTGTGTGATAAATAATGTTGATAGTAATGCTTTGAAAAGTCCTCATGATAAATAATTTTAATTTTTTTTAGAGTTTAACACCAATAACTATTAAGAATGGCCTTGAAATTATTAAATATTTAAAACCTCTAATTTAACAAACTTTCTCAAATTAGTGTTTGATCGATAAAACAATCGAATCGATTTTTTTAAGGATAAAAAACTATAGTATGTTTCTATATATTTTAGCAAGTATATTTCGATTTCGGTATATTGTAGATGACCATGATAGTATGTAATCTAGATATTAAGAATTTCATTGTTTTAATTTTTCTCTGTAATAATAGATTATAATTTTTTTATGTGAGACTTATTCAAAAATATTGATAAACATTTATAAATAATATATAGTAATACAATTAATTTATTTGTTTTACATAACTGAAATTTTTTAATTATTATATTATATAATATTAGCCGCGTTTCATGATACTATGTGATCCGGATCAAATCACATTTTCCATGCAAACCAAAGACACATTTTGATCCAAATTTCATTTTGGCTCAAAATGTGTCTTTGGTTTGCATGGAAAATGTGATTTGATCCGGATCAGTTAGTATCATGAAACTCGGCTATTAATAACACATTAGATTATATATTAAATTATAAACAGAAAGTAAGTTCTGTATATTAAGAAAATAAGTTTTATATATTAATAAAATATATTAATATAAATAATGATAAACATTTATAAATAAATTTGTGTGTTAATACAATTAATTGATTTGTTTTATATAACTGATATTTTTTCGTTATTATATTATATAATATTATATAACACATTAGATTATTATATTAAATTATAAACAGAAAATAAGTTTTATATATTTATGTAATATATATATGTAATGAGAATGGGATAAAAAAAATAAAAATTTATTTAATTGTTCAAAAGTGGTACCAGCATTTTATTAATAGGAATGTGTACGCCGTATGAACAATTTTCTGATAATGTGGTGAAAATAATGGAGGATTTTTAAATGATATATTTGTTACATGAAATAAAATTTAAAAAAATAATAATTTAAAAAAACATACTTACTAGACGTAACGAACTCTAAGTGAAAAGGCAGTTAAATATGACTTTTCACATCAAATAGAAATCCGTGAACCATCTATTACTGAGTTCGTTATTTAGCACTGATAAGATTATTATTATCTACGATAATTTTGAGAGTAAATCAAGCAATATGTAAAACAAATATTCTATATTAAAAAACAAAGGAAAAAGCGGACCTTAGCCTAAAAACCTAATATCATATCTCCAGGACTTTAGATATCAACTTTCTAGTAGCTACATATTTACTACATTACATTTAGTACGAACATATCAGCAAATACCTGCTAATGGTTGATGGTTCCATTCGACATTCCA
Source organism: Tipula lateralis (assembly GCA_963932295.1). NCBI lineage: Eukaryota > Metazoa > Arthropoda > Insecta > Diptera > Tipulidae > Tipula > Tipula lateralis. The sequence continues at coordinate 146,493,454 of OZ010736.1, forward strand.
AAACGGAAATCGTAACACCTTTTGGGACTTAGGTAGTTCGAGTTTTTTTGAATGACATTTAGACTCAGGAATGCAGAACAATCTTTTTAGCAAATAATGCAGTTCTATTTACTGTTTATTTTTTTATTATTTAGACGATATGTTAATATCTGTTTGATTTGAGCACTAATTAACATATTTTCAAACAATTTGTGAAAATGGGCATTCGGTTTGGTCATAAACAATTGACATGGATAAATGCGTATATGCAAAATCTGTTATTTACCTTGTCCATGTTAAAGTTAGAAAGAGATTGTTTTTCTCGGGTGGTTCATTATTAAATTATAATTAAATTGGGGATTAAAATTTAATTTGTGTGTTTATATTTATAAGAGTAAAATAATTAATAAAATTTGTTAATCAGTGTGTGTAATTTCTATAATATTTGTGCGCCGCACAATTTTATTAAAATGCACATTTTAACTGTAATGATAATGTGGAGCAGTTCGATTTTGATGTCGACAACGAAGGTGATCAATCAGGTAATTGTGCGTCTACAAGAGAAAGTACGTAAACGTAAGGGCCTTAAATATACCACGGGAATTGATACACGAATACGAAAGCGTACGCGATGAGGACAGTGATAATCTAGAGCCAGGTTAACAGAAATCAGTTGAAGGATGGATTTTGTTTTCACTGGAATGACGTGGGAGTTTATGAAGTTTGTTTGAGTGTCACTTGTGACATGTATTATTTACAAATGTCTATGGACATTCAAAACATTTAAAAGGTCGTTGGCTGGTATGGATTCGTTTGTGGAGGAGTTGTTTGCCTGATGATGTAGAACTCTTGTCACATTCACTACACAGTTAAGGACGTTGCTTGATATGGGTTTGAACATGAAGTCGTTTAAACTTTCCACACCACGAGCACGTAAATATATGACCGTCTCAGATATGAAATCGTATATGAGCTTTTTGATTTCCGCATTCTGCGGATGGTTTTTCTTAATGAGGACATATAAATGGGGTTTTTAAATTAGCTTTATTAAATTCACCATAAAATGATAAAACTTGATAAAACACCATTAAACCATAAAATAATTGATTATGTTTACTTCTTAAACCAAAAAAATCAAAATATTTCAAAATTTATTCTGTATTAATTCAGTAGTAAATAATAATGTCAATATCAACACGCCATGTTTATTTCATTGCAATACAAGTAGGTAGTTATTTTTTGACAAAGTTTATAGACTGAGTTATCGGATTTTTTTGTAACGAAAAAAATTTACAATTTTAAGGGAATTTTGAATTTAGTGAATTTTTTGAATTAGTGAATTTAAGTTGAATTTTGATCGTCTGAAAATTTTTAATATTTTCAAATAGATGGCACTGCGAATATTGTTGTCTTCGATTTTTAAATGTAATATACGTCGGTAGACTTTTGAAATTTTATAACAGATGGCACTTTAAATGGTGTTGTCTTCGTTTTTTACATGTAATTTACATTTTATGTAATTTACGCAGTTTTTTACATAATTTACATAAAAAAATGTAAAAAACGTTATTTACATGTAAAATGCCAACACTGGTTCATACTAATATGTATTTCTACCAGCCTTTTCAGGGGTTTCAACGGAACGGATGATAATGTTATATGTCTTAGGTCCTTTCGATAGCTATGCGATCCTTTTCCCGCTTTCTGAATAAAAACCACCCTGACCTCCATCCATTGCCTCGGCATGCAGACCAACTTTAAACAACCCTAAAAGATCGCCTCCAACCACGGGAGGATATATATATATATATATATATATATATATATATATATATATATATATACATATATATATATATATATATATATATATATATATATATATATATATATATATATATATATATATATAGGTTAGGTTGTTGTGGCGGCTATCGCACACTTAGACCGGTGATTGACGCGTTGCCGGAGCTTGAACCACTGCACCACCTGCCACCAAACCTAAACTACGGCCAAAGTGACTACATTGAACAGTCTATAGTACAATTCGTATTAATGCCGAGCTTTTATATAAACTATACGTTAAGAATAATGCCGACATCTCCTATGTTGTATCAATGTTAATGCCGCGCGTCTTCTTTCAATTGAACAACGTAACACTGTAACCCCTAAAGTCATTTCAAGCTTTATAAATGTTATGGTTAAATTATGATTGGATCCCAAAAATTCGTATATTATATTCATCCAACTTGAAGATATTTCATTCCATCGATAATGCTTCTTTTGACTTTTCTGTATAACTTAAATTTCAATTAAAATTCTTTTTGAACACACAGAAAGAAAACAAAATTTAAATTTGTTTTTAAACAATCTTAGGTTTTAGCTTATAACATCGGAAGTATAATAATGGCAACAACAATGCGTCATTAAAATAAAAATTCAATTTGTTAAACGATTTTTTTTTTTGGTACGAGTATCAAATCGTTATTATATCACTTTTGAACGTACAAGCTTTTCACATATACTGTATACACACCACAAAAGCAAAACCATAATGATTTGACCCAAAAATAGATTTTTTGTGCTGTTTGTATGAGATAAAAATCAGATGATGTTCCTAAATCATTATACTTATGGTACGAAGTATGTACTCGTATGTATGTATATAAGAACGATATAGCTTCGATAAAATATTTATAAAAGATTTTTTTTTTTTTGGTTTTTAGTTTTGAAAGAAACCTATATAGTCTTATAAATCAAACCTCAACGCATCATGGTTTCATCATCATTGGTTGGACGAATATGTGTATATTCCTCATACACATACATATATAACCGATATTATTCATTCGCCACCACACCATGCACACAACAAACAACAGTATCGAAAAAGCTTCTTGAATGAAAAAATGTTTATTGTTTAAATGGTGTACCCGAAAACCACTTTGGTTTTCATTTTCGCTTTTCTTTTATCGATTCGAGAGGTTATGAAAGCGAACAAAAAAAAATTATAAATTTCCACAGCATATTATGTAAACACATACACAGTATATACATTACATATATGTAGTGTGTGTACGACTGGATGTGCGTACGTACATCACAGGCATACACAATTTTTATGTTTATTGCTATTCAATACGCATAATTTTGTCGTTACATTTTATGTTTATGGTTTGCCTACATGGAAAATCATGTAGTCCGAAGCTTTATTATTTTTTTTTTTTCATTTCACTGTAAAATGAAACTTTTGGTTGGGTGCTTTATAGCCAGATTCCATTTTATTGTCAACACTCCTAATCCTTAAATGAAGTCGTATATAATTTCCGTGTGGATTCAATGTGTGGTGTAGAAATGATAAAATTAAAGCTTTTATAATTGCGTTGGTGACCCCCGATATATTATAATATTTCATAAAAAGCTTTTAAGAAACTTTTCCCATCAAAAAGGTGATAATGAAACGACTCATTTTAACACAATCACTATTGTTTCTATACTTCTTTGTTGTGTTGAATATATACAGTGGTAACTGGTATTGTGTCACAAATGATTCAAAATACCCATTCTTGGCAAAACAATAAAATTTATTATTTAATTCTAAAAATTGTGTCCAACCCTCGTTTGTTAAAGCTTTTCTTATTAGTGTGTTGCCATTGGGTTTTTGGTAATCTGTAGTAAACAGTTGGAAATGATTTATGATAGACAATTCACAAACATTTTGTTTCGCTGAAGGCTACCATAAATACTTCGTAGGCGATCTAGCCTCGAAATGCTTGCATCTCACATCAAGACATAGACGGAAGACAAAGCTATATAATATCTTTAACTCAATAAGTAATTCGATGAATCAACCCTAGTTTAAATTAAAGAGAAATATTTCTTGTTCAGTTATACCCTTATATGTGCAGTCTAGATAGGCTAGGTTAAGTTAGGTGGAGTGAGAGTGACTGCCTCAGCACACTTAGACCGTTGACGGACCATTTTTGTGTGACAAAGGCATGAAACATAGGAGGTAGACTACCGTCTCTTTGTCCACCTCGTCCAAACAGCTTCTGCAAAAGTCGGTAACTTTTAGACCTAGTCTCCTCGCATATGTTCTCCAAGAAGGCAATGTCCTGTGAGTATCCCCACGATCGTTTTTAGTTCACGTCTTCATAAGGAAATTATTGTCTTTGAGCGTTTCAAGTTCAGCTTTGGCCAGATTTGCTACTCAACATGAGAGGGTGTTCATCCACCTATCGCTCGCTTTGGCTACTGCCTCTTTTTTAAGCACAGTTTTGAGTTGAATGGGTCTCCCCAACTTTGCTCTTTGCATTTTTTAATTAGAGATTGCATTTTTTAATTAGAGAGTGCCATACCTCGCTAGTTCGTCCGCTCTGCAGTTTCCCATAACATCCGAGTGGTCGGGGACACAGACCATCTAAATATTGAAATGCTCACTCATCTCATTTAGAGTCGAGTCTCAACCATTTCAGGAGTATCGGTATCACTTCTGCATCCAGCTCCTACTTTTGCGTGTAGCTTGGAGCAATCAGTAAAAAAACTGAAATGCTTTCGTTTCCGCAGCTGACCCACTCCTCCAAGATTCCCTTGAAGGGAGAGGTAGTTTGGAACTTTTTCTCGAATCATAAAGTCGGTGTAACATAGTCTAAATCCATCCTCAGCGATCTAACTATTGTCGAGTGTCCTGTCTGAAGACATTTCCACTGAGATATGGCTGATAGTCGAGCGGCCGTAATCGCTATTTGCGTGTAGTTCTCAGCGCCCTGCTTATAAGCATGCAGACCGTTCTTTGCACCATCTCGATCCATTTCCTGTATGTTACTTTATCAAAAGCTGACCACCACACGCTCACCCCATACATAAGTACAGCTCTTACTACGGAATAACCAGTGTACCAGCTCCAGCTTCAGACCCCATCTCTTTCCGATGGTGTTTCTGTACGAGTACATGGCAATATTAGCCTTGTTTACTCTTTCCAAAATGTTGGGCTTCCAGCTAAGCTAACTGACCAAGATTACGTCTAGAAATATTGCCTTGTCCGTAAAAACTAGTCTTTTGCCATTAAAGAGAGTACATAGTACCAGTTCAGTTTTGGACGAGCTAATTGCCAGTCCACGTTTGATGGCCCAACTCGTAATGATTAGGAGGGCATTTAGAATCGGGCATTCGATACACTCAAGCATGTGATTAATTAACCCATACTTTCAAGGTACTCCACTCCTAGGAGCGACAATCATACATTGTTAAAGGCGCCCTCAATATCAAGGAATACTACCATACAAAAATCTTGCGAGAATATTGATTTCTCAATTGTGCTTGCTATAGAGCATGCAGAGCTGTGTCCACAGATTTCCGTTTACAGTAAGCATGCTGAGTTTGGGCCCAGTCAGTAGGCTTTATGTTTGAGCGTATGTAGATATCCACCAGCCTTTCCGAGGTTTCTAATAGAAAGGATGATAGAGTTATTGGTCTTAAGTCTTTTTTGGTAGCCCTGTGAGCATTTACCCGCTTTCGGAATAAATAACCACAAGATGGTTTGGTTATAGATATGCCCAAAAATGCCGAGTTACAGCATGTGAAGATGGCAGAATATCTCGAGTGGTATCGCAATAATTTCGGCACTAATGTCTGCCTTGAGTTCAACAATGATCTGATGCTTGCTGGCGTACACATTATAACCACACGAAGAGAAGTCTAGAGTGGACAAATCTAGAGATCTGGATGACAAATCAATGTCTTTTCTTTTTCAATCAGACGTCCAGGGAATTTTCGTTCCTAAAACTGAATTTGATTTGCAGAGAGCAATGTAATTTGTATTGAATTGAGTCCAGTAACCATCAAGAACTTTTACACCCATTTGCGCACAGACATAGTGAGTCAACCTCCACCAATATTGATATCCATCTTTTTGACACGTTGAAGATCTCTGAATGTTCGGTGCTCAACAAAATTTGACACCAAAGGACGAATAGTGTTGTCAGACAGTATTTATTGGTAACGACATTTTCGACGATATCCCTAGAATGTAAATGATCTTCAAATTAATGCAAGTTCGATAAAATACGAATCGTGGCACTGAAGCTATTTTCTATAAGTGTATTCACTTTATACTACCCAATGCATTGTGAAATAAAAGTGAAATAAGAAAGGAGGTCTTAGGAAAACCACTTCACGTTTTTCCTAAGACTAATAAGTGACCTCCTCTCTTTTTCACTTTTATTTCACCATTTATGTCATTATTTTTGTCAGAATTAAGAATGCATTGTGTATAGTGTAAATACACTCATAGAAAATAGCTTCAGTGTCACGATTTTATTGCACTTTCATTAATTTGAAAATCATTTACATTCTAGGGAGACCCTTATGTACATAGAAAATAAAAAATATTGATCTTCTGACACTCCGGATCCACGAATATAGTAGTCGCTTAGGGAAAGGCTAGGTATAGTAGTATATACTTTCATTTAGTTCATAAAGCAGTAATTAGTGGCCGACTATATCAAATGACTTACTGAACAGGTTTCCGGTGTTGTCGGGCTGTATTTGCACTGTCTTCGACTCCACTCCTAGCATTCTACCTTAGTTACAGTCCTTTATGGTTTGGTTGTCTTTGTTTGAGTACTTCTGAGGCGTGGAACGTTTTCGGCACTTCTTCAGGCCATAATGATAGATGGCTCTATCTCTGAACAGGGTACTGGTTTTGGTATCCAACTACTGTCCATCGTATGATCTAAAAACCTTTGCCAGTTTGGAGACGAACTGTACTATTCAACTAGCAGAATTATTTGCAGTTACACACTGCGTGTTTTAAGATTTTAATCTCGTTGTCAACGATAGACAGATTATATTTTGTACTGACAGTAAAACTGTCCTCAAATTCTTGAACAATACTCTTACCAGTTCTTAATTGGTAGGGAAGTCTGAGAAATTTTCAAACCTTCTAGTTTGTAACAACAAGTTACAAACTAGAAGGTTTGATTGAGGTTGGAAACTGTCTGGCTAAAACAGGTTCTTGTGTTTCATATCACCTGAATTGGTTTCTATACTTACTCTCTATACTGGCCATGGCCATTTCAAAGGTCATCTTCATCGCATGCGACTGTTAAATGTTGCCGTATGTGACGTATGCATTAAGGAAGTTGATGATAACTTACGATTAAACACTTAAGATGCAGAACGCATCTGTGAGCTTTGATGGAACCTGGGTTTGAATCATGGGTTCTTTGTGGCATTAAGTGCAGATCCTCAAAGAGTTCCAGCTGACTTTAATAATCAACCAAATCTTAACTTAGTTCTTACCGCCCAGGTGGCTCAGTGGTTAAAGCTGTGGCAGTTGGAGCGGGAGGTACCGGGTTCGAATCCGATTCGAGGCAGGATGCAAAATGGGTTTTTCACTTTCGATCGTTTGGGCGGTGCGATCGGTGGTGAAAAATGAACATACCTGGATCCTCTGTCGTGTTTAGAAATTTTGGGCCGACCCATCTTCCATGTCAGTACTATATGCCTGACATGGAGTTATGCAATGCGCAGATGGTTCTACGAAAAGACTCGGACCTATAGCCGTATAGAGTGGTATCACAACGGATCAAAATTGGTCTAAGTGTGCGATAGCAGCCACAACAACTTAACTTAACTTTTTAACTTAGTTCTTTCCATAAAATAATTTGATATAAGCTCTTAACCTGCTCCAAGTACTAAGATAGTAACTTTATCTCTTAAACCAATAAAAGAGTCCTGATGGTATCTAAAAACCGCTTAGTCGTAAGGCACTCTTAGGCTTAGACTGTCCTACATATTTTTCTTTCAGGACATAATTGGAGGGAGTAATGTCATGATCACTCAAACCAACAGAAAGCTGGTTATAGTCGTCTTTTAAGAAAATGAGGAGATTCTGTCTCAATTTTAGTTGAATAAACAAGTATATTAAATTGGCAGCATACGATATTCTGACGTTTTCACAACAGTCAAGCACCAACTTTTTCAAGATTTCAAACAATTTTATATACATAAGACTTGATCAATAGATGGTTCCTTTATGATATGAGATTATGATCGTAAAATATAAACACCTCAACACAACAACTTAGACCGGTTTAATGTCAAATCCTTCCATTATCAGATTGAGTTAAATTACAGATCAACAATAGCGTGTCAAAATCTCTTATAGATGAAATATTAACAAGCGTTTCTGACCAGACTACTTCAGTGTACGACATACAGTAGTTGGCTAACTATAACCTTGTATTGAAAAAATACTGTACAAATATTCCGACATATAATAACCACCCTTAATTTTTAAATTCCCAACCAATGTTATTACGATGAGTAAAAGCTTTCTCCCACGACACATGTCTATAATTATTTGCACCACATAAAATACGACAAAGCCAACCTGTTTCAACAATATCGTCCCCAAATAAATTTTATAATAACTCACGTAACTCAAATAGACGATTCATGACTCCTACACAACGTCAATACAAATAACTTTATTAGGATCCAAATCTGTCTTAAACATATTGACTTCCTTCGTCATCGCAACCCAATGTACCTTGAGTTAAAAGTCATGAAAATTTTTCTAACTCGGAAAAAATTTGTATTGTTTGCGTATCCCAAAAATAACAACAAAAAATTAATAAACTTTTTTTTTATTTGCGAGAAAAATCAATTTTTATTTTTAGAATATATTAATTTGTTCTGCTCTTATCTACTGATAACAGAGCAAAAAGGTTCAATCGACTGTTTAAATTAATTTATAACATATATTTGATTTAATTTATTATATTTATAATTAATTTACATATTTATTACGGTTTAATTCAATATTGCTGATTAGGCACGATTGGATTCAAGAGATAAAAATTTTTGGCAGACGTTCGGTTACTTATGGATGAAGGCAAAAGCTCTCAAATATTTACAAGATAGTTGTAAACTTTACTCAAATACCACACTGATTGGCCTTACTCTCATCACTTGTTTTCTATAAAGCCGCCAGGGTTTCACTTGAAGAAAGTATGTACTGAGAAATTATCTCATTACACTTTTCAGATCATTGATAAGACTTGCAGATATAATTTTGAAAACAGCCTCGAACGTTTATTAGTGTTCATAATTTAATCGAGAATATTTCATCACCCAAAGCTTAAACTTATTTCTTATATAACAATTTTTATTGATATATTACTACCAGGAACCGCGGGCATAACCTAAAGAATTTTCATCCTATTGTATTCAGCTCAAGAAGCACTCATTGGAGTCACTATAGATTCTAAAGTCTGCACACCGACCCTATACAAAAAAGGAACTTAATGCAGAAAGAAGAGTTATTCTATACCATACACTCCATTACGGGAGATAAAATGTTCACAAAAGCTATTGATGACATTAAAATTTTTTAAATTACTCAAACCTGTTGTAATCTACTTAAGTATCTGATCATCTCTAGTACACAGCAATAGATAAACTTCACAAACAATATTTTTCAACGAGCTTTCATCGCAAAAGCTAAAGTGAATAAACCACGAATGACATCAATACATCATTGACTTCTATGTGTCAAACAAGTGGCCATCCAGTTCCTATTGCCCGTACGAGATAACAGAGCCACAAGAATGTGGTGATAGCAACATTCAAAATCAAATCAGCCTACATAAAACATAGCAACCAACCAAATTGATAAGCCTTGCATCAAAATGGTGCTATTTGAGAACCATGGATTTCAACCCAATTTACAATTGAGCGGTAATAATAGTTGGTAATCATAAAAATCAGAGAACATTCGATCAATACACCAATAAGTGAACGAACTATGGATAAGAAATTACTAATTCATGCATGTTGGCTTAGTATCAGGATTATGCTTGGCTGACGTGCGTTTCTCAAAGCAAAGCAGAGTATCATAAACTATAACACATCGAGTAGTTATACGCGTATATTTTCATCACTAATCGAAACGGTCTTATTGAAATGCAACATAAGACCTATCTGTCTTCATACAGACGACGGCAAGCAAACGAAAGGTATACAAAAGTCATTGACACGTCAACAATGTTAGGTCTTACATAAAATAATCAAATCTTTGAGATTTAACGGCCTATAATCAGTTATCCTAGAGGTAGGTAAGCTGATCTCATCAGGCCATTATTAATTTCCACTAGTAGCAAATGTATGGAAGCTATCAGTTTGTTAGCACAACCCGTCTAAGCTTTTCGTTAGTTCAAAACTAGACTACACAGATAAAAGCATAAGTGAAGTTAACGGCCAATGACAGGTCATCTTATCAGATTCCTGTCAAAGTGACATACACTTATTTTTGTGTGGACTAGCTTTGAACTTTTTTTTTCTAATCTCTAATCTGTTTTGGGGCTCAAAGCACTCACTACTTGTTCGCGGTTCGCTTATTTACGCTCTTGCTTTTACGCCATTACAGCCAATTGAAGGACGTACGGCTATATAGGTCCGATTTTCCTAACCATCTGCACATTGTATAGTTCCATGTCAGCCTATATTGCTGACATGGAAGATGGGTCGGCTCATGAGTTCTGCACTCCAACAGGGGGCCATTATAGGGGCAGGTAGCAAAAGGGGGAAATTCCTCTTTTGCTACCTGCCCCTATCGGGATTTGAACCCGGTACCTCTCGCTCCACCCATAAGTTCCATACATTCGCTAACGGTTGATATGAAAGATAGCATGATTATATCTGCTTATCCATCTCTAGGATTACTTATCATAGGCCATTAAATTCACATACACTTTTTACTGTACTCTTTTTGCCTGTTGACATCTTCCGGTCAATGATTCTGTCAGATATTGTGAGGACAACATTATGTCATATCCAAGACAAATATCACAGAACTAAGTGATTTTGAATTTCGTTTTTTGAAGCTGATAGTAATCTACTATTAAACCAAACCATGGCTGAATTTGCATTTAACAATTAACCTGTTCAGGCACGATTACCAAAATGATGTACGATTACGAAAAATTACCATTTAACCATTTGGTGGAAGATATGAAGAGTTTCCGGCTCCTAAAGATTTTTTGAGGCATCGATTCATGAGAATAATTCAATTCGCAAAATTTATAAGTTCCACGTCTAAAAATTTGTTTTGAGTGGTGATGCCATTTTATGCCATTATTCTTGAATATTATTTCGGCCGGCACGACTGTCCTATTTTTTGAGTATCCAATTTTCACCCTACCCTTACTATGACATAGTTTTACAATCTTATTACTACCAAGGGCAAGTGATGTGACACCTGAAATAATGTGCGCTATCCCTTTCTTACAGAAAGAAAAAAGTTCAAATGGCTGCACAGTCTCAGGCACTCGAGTATCCTGGTTCTAATGGTATAATTACTATTTAGACCATCAACAGCGTTTTGTTTGTTTTCATGATTTACTATACTTGTTTCTATTCCAGTTGCAGTTCTCAATAATAGGAGTAGAGTGCCAACTGTGTAGACAAGTGATCTAACATATTCAGCCACTATAGTAACGATAGTCAGAAAATAATCTAATGGAGTTAGATCTCACGATCTCAGTGACCAATTCGTGAACCATTACTTGATCCCTTTAGTTAGTGGTTCATTCGCAGTGTAGCATGTGGCATGGTTCTAGTTTGAACTACATATCAGCACGATGTATATACCCGCCAATTGAGGTACAAACAAATTAGAAACCATGTCTCTCTTTCTCTATAAGACAAATGGGCCAATGATGTCTGATATTCATTAGCCTTTACCGAATGAGAAGCAATTATGCCGTATGAGATGCAAAACTTCTGGAGGTGATTCTGTGAAATAGGATCAACCCTGACGTAAGCCTAGGATCACCCTTTTCGAATGGTGCCCAAACACGGAACCGACCTACATTTTACTATTTTCGTACAGATATATCCACCTGTACAGTCTCAGGCAATCGAGTACACTCATAGGCAATCGAACTTAGACCATCAACAGCGTTTTTGTTGTCATGATAATTTACTAATTGTCACTCTCACAGTTATAGTCCTCCATATTAGGAGTAGAATACCAACTATGTCTCTGGTTTATCGGCGTATAGACAAGCGATTAAACCAGCTACTATAGGGGCCATAGTCAGAAAATAATCTAATGGAGTTAGATCACACGATTTCGGTGGCCAATTCATAGGATCAATACGAGATCACTTTAATTAGCGTTCCATCAAATGTTTCTTCGAGCGCATAGTGGACCATGTGGCACCGCTCTGGTTTGAACCAGAGCTGGAATAAGGGTAATTAGGGTACAAAAAATTAGAAATCATGTTTTATACCGTCTCTATAAGACATATGGACCAATGATTCTGTCGGTTCATGAAGCGCACCAAATAGTGATTTTCTCTGTAATTACCGTAGCCATTCAACCAAAAGTGAGCTTTATCGCTGAATAAAATTTTGTTCGGACAACCAACATCAATATCAATTTGTGATTAATTTTGAGAGTTCTCAATGCTACACTGTATACAGCGTTTAGTTCTTGTTCGGGCACGCACTGTTCGACGTCTCTCTGGAAGAATTAACCACTCTTATGAACAATAATGACGACCGTAAAATTAACTTACAGCATCCAATGTTGCCAATTTATAGATGGTACCGTCTAAAAAAAACCACCCTTTATAAACAATCAGCATAATGACCAAACCGCAAACATAACACATTTTTGTTTGATACAAGTTTCTAAAAGCTTAATTTTATAAAAAACAAAAAGTTTGTTTATATTTTCATTTGTCAGAGGGATACGTACAAAAAAATTATAATTTAATTTAAACTTTATTGATTTATTGCTCTTGTCGAATTGAATAAATTTCCCAACCCTTCACAAACAATTTCCAGTATGGGTGAAATTGTGCTTTACAGAATTACATACTACATGCATACATATAAATTATGTGTGTGTGTGTATAAGAACCGATTATATTATTGTTTCACTCGTCCGTTCGTACTTTGTTTTTGGGGGGCGGGGGCGGACTGGGGAGGGGGTGAATAATTTTCTAAATATAAATATTTCCTCGATTAATTCATGAATAAATTACATCAAATGGTGATTTTATTATTTTTCGAAATATTCAAAAAAACAACACAATTTCTGTTCGAGGTGCTGGGGATGATTGAATCTCTCCACATCAATGTAAATTATAATGTATATATGTAAATGAATATGGGGCCATAGTCGGCTTATAGGGTATTGGTGATCGATATATATATATAATATTTTGGTATGATTTATTTTTTTGGTCATTAATAATTTTTGTACCCCCGGTGTATGGACAATATGTACAATCAATTTTCATAACCGAGAAAATTTCAATAGCAACAAAATCTTCTTTATATGTTAATTATTTTATATTTATGTATTTCGAATCAATAAAACATAAATTAGCATAATGACTGTCAGTGGTCATTATTCATATTGTATAAATATAGAGAGAGGGTGTGTGTCGGTATGATTTGCGCAAGAATTGCTAAATTTATACAGATTCCACGATTTACAGGCCATGTTGGCGCGTACCATGTCAACAATCTTACTCCATCGATTTCGATCACACGCCAGCTCTTCATACTGTTGAAAGCAATTAGATGATGCCAGATTGCTCTCTAAGCCGTGAAGCCATCGTCGCCAACAGCGATCGCTTCGCCTAACGAAAAAGGCGGTTCTCTCTTCAAAGATCGCTGTATCATTCGGTTCGGATAAGCACGCCGAACGTGACCGAGCCAGCGTACTCTCTATCTTTTGCATTAAATCCCTAATCTCGTAATTGAAAAGAAGTCACGTTTTAGGCCATATATAACACTTGCATGCTTTTTCTCTCGAATGTCAGAACCCATCTTTTGTACTCACCCGTCAAGGTCAAACTCTCACATCCATATATGACAACGAGTCTGATCAACACTCTGTACAATTTCAGCTTATCCGTATTTGCAAGATATTTTGATTTCAGAAGTGGACGAAGAGGATATAAAGCCCGATTGCCAGCGACAAGGTGAACCTTAATATCCTCTCCCACACAATTATCGTGAGTAATGGGAGATTCAAACGTGTGGTTACCACTGCGAAAACGAGACTTATTGATTTTCAGACCAACGGAAGCTGAACACTGTTCTAATGGATAAAGTATTTTTTTCACTCCGATGCCATTACTCCAATCACACAGATATAATCTGCATATTCAAAAAGATGATTGGATTGTCGGAATAAGATATGTCTTGGGTGTTTCACTTCTACGAAGGACGTATTTCAATATGAGATGAAAGGCTTGCTTGAAATCTAGGAATACCTGGTGTACATCGTGAGATGTTTCGTAATACTTGGAAAGAATCATCCGTAGCGAAAAACCTTGATCAGCGAATTAATAAAATCAACTCCTTGTGAACGATTTTTCTTTTATATCTGCATGACTAAGGTGAATTCTTTATAGGATGGATCCTCAATAAACATCTTTGCGATCTGTATTTGAGGGTATTCAAACATAGCTTGTGATACATGTGGAACATTAATTAGGCCAGAAAATGTTCACACCATGGATCGACTGTACCGCGTCCTAACCTCGAACACAGAGGTTTCTATCCAGGCCCGAATGGCAGTTGACCGGTGATTCCTTTAAAGAAACTACGCAAGTTCCGCTCATTGCTGAATTGTTGCACTCTTAAGACCTTGGCCTTCCACCATTCGCGCTTCTTCTGTCTACAAATGCGTTTAGCTGTCCTCCTAGCATGGACTGCTTTGTTTTTTTCTTGCTATTGTAAACAGAGTCTGCGCTTTATTGTGGGCTATATTGCGTTGCTCAACAGCCAGATGACACTGCTCATCAAACCAATATTTTTGGGCGTAGTTTTTACTATACCGAGAGTGTGCTGGGCAGCATCGACAACCGAGGTTTTCAATTCTTCCCAGACTCTGTTCACTTCTTCGGTTGGTAATTAGATCGTAAAATGCTATTACTGACCAGATCTTGATATTTTCGTTGCGTTTCTTCATTTATCAGACCTTCACAGGAAGAGTTGCGTTGTATATTCCCCTGTTCTCCCTGACTTGTACGAAAATTTCCATCGTAGCTTGAAAACCCGTCTTGGGCCACCCGAGCCCACTCTTTGGAAATCAATACATAGTCAATTTGGCTTCGGGATGTTTTACGTGAATGGGTCCATATTTCCAAATGGATGTTTTTATGAGGAAAGAATATACTTGCCACTTCGAGATCATAAGCGAGCACAAAGTACATCATTCTTTCGCCATTTTCGGTCGCAGTTTCGTGTCGGGAGTACGCACCTTTATTATAACATAAGTCGGTTTGATTTCTGCCAGCTCTAGCATTAAAGTCACCAAGCACTAATCTGACATCGTGCTCAGGTATAGAGCCAATCAGATTAGACAAGTTGGTTAATCTTACACGCACGTAAAGCTTACTCATTCAATTATCGACTGCTTGGAAGTCCAACACAGCCTTTTTACCTGTGTCCCAATGAGAAATCCAACTCCAAAATTTTCGAGATCATCTCCACTGTGTAGCAACGGGTAGCATTGGGACACATAATTTCCACTTCTAGGCCATCGAGTTTCTTGGAGCGCTACGAGTTCCAGCCGATACTCTTTCATACATAAATGCGGGAAGTCATTGTTGTTTTGGCGGTATCCGAATTTTGTTCGTTTGTTGACATTTTTAAGATTTGTTGTTTTTACGGATGCGGGTCGTCAGCCAGCGATTTCTATGGATCTTATATGTCGTTCGTCATATTTACGAAACAAGGATGCCCCCACCCACTATAGGCTTGAGTACTATAGTACAAGACGAGTACCACATACAAGATTAATGATATGCCACGAAATACGCAATCATCCAAATTCGTATATCGATTTTCATCATCTGACGAAAAACAATTACGACGCAATATTGTAATTTTTCCACTAAAAATAAATCGTGAATGGAAAATAATCGAAAAACAAAACAAAATCCGTTTTTCATTTTCCAAATGGAATATAATATACTTTTGTTTTGTTTTTCCTTTGGCAATCGAAAACGAACAAGAAAAATAGAAAATTGGATATGCGAGGAAGGTGGATATATAATAGACGAGGTTTGAGGTGTACGAGGATAGGTGTACATATACGAGGGCATATTGTAATATATACATACTGTTACTGACGATGGTTTGACCAGCATTTTGTATGTCTTCATTAAATGTGTACACGTGAATTATTAATTTTCTATTAGCTTTGAATTATAAATCATTTTTATAATTCGCAAAATGAAAATAGAAATTGTGAAATACGCGCATATAATAATTTACTATACCATCATCGCCATGACCACGATTGGTGGGGTTGCTATATAATTTCATTGAGTAAAAATGTTCCATTAGAATCTGACACTCCTCACAAATTCAATTAGTTTATAGCATAAAATCCTAATATCGTTAATATATGTCGTATCAATGTCAAAGTTGGACCAAGATCTTAAATTTGTGCAATAACTATGATGTTGTGGAAGGCCACGGAAGATCTGAAAAGACCTAAACTGCAAGTGCTACCCATGAAAATGGTTGATGGAACCTGGGCTCACAGCGAACACCTATAGAAATTAGCTTAAAACCATTAACTGGGCAGGCACTGAATGAATATTTAACACCGGACCGGTAAGCAAAATAGACGAGGTACTCGTTCTACCAGTCACTGTGAAAAAAACCAAACAAAAAAGTAAAAAATCTTAAAGATAAAAAAGCTCCTGGATACGACCTGATAACAGCGATAATTATCACTACCACAAAAAGCATTACGGAAGCTACAGCATATAATCAATGCTTGGATAGTTATGTTCCGAGACAGAGGAAACTAGCGGAAATGATTCCTAAGCCTAATAATCCGTTTAATGACAAAACATCATACAGGCCAATCTCTTTAATAACAACCACATAATTTTCGAAAGATTGCTCTCAAGAGACCAAACCCAATTATAGAGAATAGAAGGCCACTCAACAATAGAAGAGGTACATAGAATCACTGGGAGGATTAAAGAGGCTGGAGGAGAATAAGGTAGCAGTAGTATTCCTAGCATTTGATAAGGTTTGGCACCATGGTCTGGAATTTAAGCTTCACGAGATCTACCAAATATGTTGAATTGCATAACCGACCGTACACAAACGACCGTTACTTTCGGGTGAGACAAGAAGAGGAGTACTCAAAACTGAAGAAAATATTTGTGGAGTTCGACATGGTAGTGTGCTTGACCCTATGTTATACTTTGTGTATACAAACGATTTACCAATTATAGTAGAAGCCAGAATAGGGTCATTGGCTGAGGACACTGTAGTTATGACCACTGATACTAGTATTGTCGAGTACTAACACGAAAACTGCAAAATGCTATTAATAATAAGTGAACACTTGGACAAAAACGAGTCAAAATCAACACACATCAGCTTCACAAACAGGAAGGTATAGAATACATTCCGATTCGGCTGAATTTCCAACAAATTCCGTACTCTGACAATGCGAACCACCTTGGCATGAAACTAAACACTAAACTCAGGTGGAAAGCGCATGTTAAAAATAAAAGGCAAGAATTGAATTTTAAATTCAGAAAAATGCAGTGGATTATTGTAAGGAACTCTGAGCTGACAACGCTAAACAAATTACTGTTGTACCTACCTGGACAACCAGTTGTTGCGCAGTGGTTAAAAAACTGCGACATGGAGCAGGAGGTACCGGGTTCGAATTCCGACACGAAGGATGCGAAAAGGGATTTTCACCATCGGTCGTTTGATCGGTATGATCGGTGATTTGAATGAACTCATCTAAGACCCAATTGAGGTTAGAATCCGTGTGCCGTCCCATCTTCCATGTCAGTGCTATAGACTGGCATGAAGCTATGCAATGTGCAGATGGTTTCTACGTAAATCGGACCTATAGCAGGAACGTAAAGTAATATAGTGGGGTGGCACAATAGGCCAATATAACCTGAGTGACCACTAAAATAAAATAAAAATAAAAATCTTTATTAGAAATGACAACCTCCATCGAGACCTTAACATGCAACACGTCAGTGATGAAATACTTCAATTTGCAATTAAAGAGGAGCTATGACTCAGTATAGCTCCTAACACCAATAAACCAAAGCATCTAAGAAGATCATAGACTTTAGAAGTAGTGGTTCCCTGAACTACTGAAATCAAAGTACTGAACGAACTGGGCCGAATCGATTTTTCTCATCCCATAAGGTGCTTGGAAATTCAGAGCATTTACTAGATAATCACTGGGATTATAAAGAAATACATTTCTTTAAAAAAAAAAATTTGGTGTAAGAAACAGATCAATACGACTTATAGTTAATAAATATTTCGATTTCAGAGATTGAATGAGGTGATTGGCCGGTGTCCCAAAAAACTATGCCAGTATGAGTATCGTTATGTGTCGTATCATTGTCAAACTGCGTCAAAGATCTTATATTTGTGCCTTAAATATGTGATATAAGATTCATATCAATAGAACTTATACTTAAGATTTTGGACGGTTGGTCGGTGCGGCAATCATGAATGAAATTTACCAATATCGCAAGTTACGTGTCATCAAACAATATTTTTTATACAGCCACTACTGATACCACTACCTGTTGTATTATTGGTTGGACGATGGTTTGATCTATGCGTTTATCAAACAACCAGAATTGCTTGTATTTATACTTCAACACGAATCGTTATCAGGTGATGTAAATTCCCTGTTGGGGTCGAAACTTCTCCTCCAAAAAAATAGCTTTCTACTACTGGATGCGTATTTATAATTATTTCTGGTTATATTTAGCAATAAATAAAATACGGTCTGAGATAAATAGGACACCTAAGAATAAAGAAGGCAAAAACAAAGTAATAAATACTGGAATTTATACTGGCTGGCATAAATTGCTGTAGTTTTCCAGTATTTTTCGGAGCTATGAGTAAGCCATTCGTTGAGCTTCAGATTTTTTACAACATAGTCTCTAAACGATCCAATAATTCTAACTTTCAGAAAAATATGCACACTAAAGAATACCGCTGTAAATAAGAGTCTATGTATACAAAGTCGATCCATCACCGACCGGGGTCCGTCCACTTTACGTGGAAAATTCTGCAAAGTTCTTTGCCAACACTATCAACTATTGACACCTTATGGAGCCAACATTGTTCGCACTATTTTAGACATATGGCCAGCAGTGCTCGAAAATGGCCTAAAGTTGGATGCCTAGAACTGTCTTTGCCAAGAATGGCCGAGGTAGCTATACGACGACTTGTTACAACGAACAATTGTTATCAAACACACAACAGAAAATTTACAATAGAGTTATGTTTGTAATTGCAGTAAAAGATGGCGGTTTGACCATTTTACACGTGTTGAGTGATACTTATAGAGCTTTATAAATTTCACATATTGTTGCCAAAGTTAGATCTCACGATATCAAAGCATTAGGAATAGTTACTGGGTTACTTGGACTGTTTGAATTTGATCACTCTGATCACTCAAAAGTTCTGCCAACAGACAGAACTAGATGTGTTAAATGTGTGCTGAGAAACATTTAACTATGAAAAACCCAGGACTACTGAGGCAAAGTGTTCAAACTGTGCACAAGCCCATCCCGCAAACTACCGAGGATGTTTGGTAGCGAGACAACTTCAAAAAAGAGACCAACGAATTTACAACAAAGTCAACCATCAGAATCTTTTAGTCATAATGTAAGAGGCGGTATATATCATATGCACAAGTAGCTGAGAAAGGAAAGGCCAGTTTCGGACCATAGAAATGATGCAGACTGTTATGAATGCCATAAACAACTTTTCTGAACGATTACAAAGATTGGAGCAAAAATTCTGCTATATTATACTTATTTACTCTCTCAAAATGGTATTCGAAGAAAACCTGAGAGTTGCTACTTGGAATACTAACGGTCCACGAATACGAGACCAACTCTAGTAGGCAATCTTACTTAAAATCCGGATAACCAAGCAAGACATGGAACTGATGTTATAATAAAAAATGCCAGCATAGCAATCACCGGAAACCCAGCTTACCAGATTATAAGCTACATCTACCGCAAGCAACGCCTTCAGATATGGGCGGTGTATTGTCCACGTATAGTTATAACCTGAAGAAACCGAACTACTTGAACTATACAACATTTCAATGATAGCTTTATACTAGGGGGTGATTGTAATGCAAAGCATGTTGACCTTGGCTCTAGACTTACAACAACCAAAGTTAACGAACTTAAAAATGTAATAGTAGAAACGGGATGTAACGTACATTCCACTGGCAAGCCAACATATTGGCCCACGGATGCAGGTAAAACTCCTGATCTACTGGATTTCTTTAAACCTAAACAAGTTTCATCAAATTTTATTGATGTAGAAGATAATTCAGATATGGACTCTGATCATACTGCAGTGATACTTTTCATAAGTGACAAGATAAAAAACGACCGACTCTGAACTGAATGGAAGAACTTCATATCTGAATTAGAAAGCAAGATTAACCATCCTACAAAGGCGACTAAAAACGGTACAAGAACTAGA
The DNA here is from genome assembly GCA_963932295.1 of Tipula lateralis. Classification (NCBI taxonomy): domain Eukaryota; kingdom Metazoa; phylum Arthropoda; class Insecta; order Diptera; family Tipulidae; genus Tipula; species Tipula lateralis. Next base: position 146,513,992 of record OZ010736.1, read on the forward strand.
AGAAGAGGTTGAGATCCTCACTAGAATCATTCAGATAGCCGCTTGAAATAATACTAAAGGAACAATATCCAAAACCATTAGTAAAAGTTGCCCAAGAGAAATTCGGAATCTCGTCATGAACTGCTCCCTATCATTTCAAAGCTAATGGAGAGACTACTCTTGAGGAGAATGAAGCCAATAATAGAAAGAAGAGACCTATAACTACAAGATCACCAATTTGGATTCAGATTCAAACATTTAACAATTGATCAGGTTCACAGAATAACAAGTATTATAGAAAAGGCGTTCGAAGATAAACAAATTTGTTCGACCTTATTTCTGGATGTGGCAGCTTCTTTCGCTAAGGTATGACACGTAAGTTTAATACATAAACTAAATGTTACTGCCCAGGTGGCGTAGTGGTTAAAGCTGCGGCAGTTGGAGCGGAAGGTACCGGGTTCGAATCCCGATAGGGGCAGGATGCAAAATGGATTTTTCACCATGATATTACGATCTGTGATGTGAATGAACACAACTATGACTCCCTGTTGGAGTGCAGAACTCATGGGAAGACCCATCTTCTATGTCAGCACTATAGGCTGGCATGGAGCTATGCAATGTGGAGATTGTTAGATAAATCAGACCTAAGGCCGTACATCCTAGAATTGGCGGTAATGACGTAAAAGCAAGGACGTAAATAAGTGAACCGCGAACACGTAGGGAGTGCTTTTATCCTCAAATCAGATTAGAGATGAGATAAAAAAAAACTAAATGTTATGCTTCCGGGACCATATGTTGATATTTTGAGATCATATTTATCTGAAAGGCTTTTTAGAGTAAGACAAGAAGATGAGTATTCTGAACTGAAGAGGGGTAAGGGCAGGAGTCCCTCAATTCAGCGTTCTGGGCCAGTCCTATACCTACTATATATACGAGTGAAACACCACAGTCCGACCACGTAAACATAGCAATGTTTGCTGACGACACCGCTATACTATCGTTTAAGCCAATCTGTTTTAACGATGTGATGGTGTTGTGCAAGAACTCTGCTAAATACTTGGGTATACCACTAGATGTTATGCGTAAATGGAAAGAACATGTGATGTAGAAAAGGAAAGAGCTTGTGGATCTTCAATATAGACAACTGTACTGGCTTATTGGACGAAGGTCAAAATTAAGCATATGCAACAAATACTGGCTATATGGCATTCAGCTTTGAGGTTGTACTAAGAACACTAACAACAAACTTATACAAAACTTCCAGAATAAGTTACTTCTGAATATAGTACAAAGTAAAAATATATGCAACGAAGCAAGGATCAAGGCTAATCGAACATGTGGCATTCACAATTACGAGAAATAGTCACGCCACAATAGTGAAGTAATAACAAAAAATAATTGAAAAAAGATTTCGATTCAAAATTTTGTAATTCGCTAGAACTGTTGCAACATAGCCTAACAACATAAATAGAAACGAAAAGCAACATACATCAAGTCCGGTTGCATATGCCTGATGAGATGGATTTGATGTTTTCGATCACACAACAAATCAATGACGTAATCAGATCGAAACCGGCCTAGAGAAATGAACAATACAGATCACATATAAGATGCCATACATTTCAAGACAAATGCCTTCATTGGCTAGTTGATTCAGCACCCTAGCACCTTAACTCCCATCATTGTCATTAGCTGTCACGATTACAGCACCCAGCATGATCATTAACATATTCTACAAACATGTCAATGCGTAATTATCTCGGTTACTGGATAATGAACATTTGGTTAGGAGACTATAAAGAACCGAACCATTCGAGATTGTTTGTATGTGAGCAACTATACATACCAACGGACACGCATCTGTGCATCGCTGGATCAACCACATTATAGTGCAGTTTTTAAGAATTCAAATGTAGAGACTAACCATCAATAGTCTGGCAAGACTAGTTTCAATAATAAACAAAAAAAACTGATTTAAATTAAATGTGTAAATATTCATACGAGTGGTCTATGACCCGAATACCAAGAGGTCTTCTCCTATTTAGATGATGTTAAGTCAGTATTTAGTTATAAACCAACTCCACTATTTGCTCGAACGAGTTTGGATAAAAAAAATGAACCAACAAGAATATTCTTAATCGTTTGGACCAACATCCTTTTTCATATAAAGTCAATATTTTTACCTTATGGTTTGACAGATGATTTTATGTCCTCTATGCGAATACGGCATTCTAGCAAATGGATGTGCTTATTTTCAGTTGGCTTAAGCCAAAGACTGCGGCATGATGAGAAACTCTCTTAACCGTTAAATTACAACCGACTGATGGCATACGAGTGAAAAAGGCAAGAGATCCGACTCTTTGGAAATAGTCAATGTACATGATTCTATCGAATAAAATTTAAATTGATTGGCGACAAAATATTGATTTCGAGCCATGAATATTATATTCCATGACTGTCTCATCCATAAATAAAATTCAAGCAGATTATCAGTAAACGTATCTAAATGTGAGCTTCCCATCGCATTAGATTTAAACTTTATTTCCAAAGCTTTAACATTTTAACAAACAAACTCGCTAAAAGTTTAAGCACATATTGAGATTAAATAGAACGTGCCATGCAGTGAAAAATCTGTTCCAGACAAAAAAAAAATATTCAAATCAGATATTTTAGATTATCGAGATTATTCGCAGCATTTCAGTGTGGAGCACAAAATGTAGAAATGAGATGTGTCAGTTTATTGGTTTAGTTTTAATCCTGCACAAACAAAATTTAATTAAAAACTACATCTACCAAACTACTGTACATGGTTTTGAATAATCGATATAAAGTAGTCATGTCTCGTTATTTGTAACAGTATATAAAAATCCTCATCCTTAAATCAATGCCAATTAAAAGTAAACTCAATCCACCTAAGTGGGTCTAGTGTATATACACTGACTAATTATATATTTAGAAAGTTTCTTGTTTGAAATGTTATAAAGAGTAATCCAATAGGAGGGACTTTTTCCAATTGGAGTGATCGTTGGGATCCAAGCGTGACATCTGTCATGTTCATATCTCCATGAATAGAAAAATCAGTGTTAACTGAAAAAATGTGTTCTTACTCTTAGACCATTATATGGTGATCATAATCGTTCAGCTGAACGCAATATTCGAGAAACCATCAATTACTTTTGAACCACTTTTCATTAGTGGATATTCACCCAACTATACGATCTAATGTGAATATTGCTGCTGTTGCTGAAAGTGTACGTTAAGACCGTAATTAATCAATTCGTCGCCGATCTCGAGCTCTTGATCTCTCATGGGCGAAGCTCACGTTTTAGGCTGAGATTTAAGAGCTTCCAATATATCCTGAAAAATGCACAGTTTGTTCCGGTTTTGGTGGGCAGGTGGCATCATCGGAGCGTATTAGGTAAACGTCAATGGCGCAAACTAGGGAGCAATGATCAATAAATTTTTATTGCCCAAAATTAAAGATATTTGTGTAGCCGAGTTGTGGTTACAACCGGATGGTGCAACGTGCCACACATCAGGCCAAACCATTGATTTATAGAAAAAAAATTTAATGAGAATATCATATGAAGAAAGGCACCCATGAATTGGCCTCCAAGATCTTGTGATCGAAAGCCGTAAGAAAACTTTTCATGGGGGCATCTGAAATCATTTATCTGTCAATAAATCACAATAGATTTCTGCATTAGAAGCGAAAATTGGTTTTTTGACGCTGTGCTTTGGTTTCATACACGATATCAGGAAGTTGCATTAAATGCCCGATCTCGTGATTGAAAAGAACTCAGTATGTGTCAAAAAGTCGCGTTTTGGGCTATATATCACACGCATGATTCTTATCTCCAATGTTAGAAGCCATCTTTCGTACTCAATCACATCCATAAATGACAATGGGTTTGATCAACACTCAGCAAGCACAATTTCAGCTTATCCGTATTGGCAAGATATTTTGATTTCGGAAGTGGACGTAGAGAATATAAAGCCCGATTGCCAGCGGCAAGACGAATCTTGATACTAGAATCTCATCACTCCTAAAAACGTGTAGTTACCACTATTGAAATCAATTGCCTCTTGTTCTTGAAAACCAGAGAACCGATATTTGGTTTTGGACACGTTTATTTTGAGACCAACGGAAGCTGAACACTGTTCCAGTGGATCAAGTATCTCCGTTGCCATTTAATTCAATTACACAGATATAATCAGCATATGCAAAAAGATGATTGGATTATCGGAATAAGATATTTTTTTGAAGTGTTTCACTTTTACGAAGGACATATTCCAATATGAGATTAAAAAGTACCGGGCATCTGCTTGTCGAACACCAGAAGTAATTGCGAAAGTTCTCGATAGCCTGTACATATTTTTTGGTATTCCTAAATATTCGATCGCTCGAGTCCTATAGAGTTGCTTGTAATCTAGGAATACCTGGTAAGAATACATCGCGAGATCATTCGTAGTACTTGGAAAGAATCACCCGTACCGAGAAAACTTGATCTGTGACTGACCTATATTTGGACGGAATCCTCCTTGGAGCAACTTGTATGCTGTACAAAAGAGAGCTATTCCGCGATAATTCTCCCACTTCAAGCATTCACTCTTCTTGAATTCTTGAATATTGGGCATAACGCGACCTCTTTCCATTATTCAGGTATAACTTCATTTCGCCATACCAATCTAACTATAGACTCAGCTCTGGACGTTGAAAGATTTAATCTAGTTAGGAAAGATAGGCTAGTTTTCCCACTTGGCTATGGTGGGCCTCTATTTCTCGAATGATGATTCCCGATTTAGAATTCGTATTTGTTTGTATTTTTGTTAATAAACGTAGATATTTATTTGGGACTGTGTACAACCCACCTGTGTAGAACCCCTTTTATTAAGTTATCTCACCTGCCAGTATGATGAAATATTCATCTCAGGTGACTTTAACTGCGATATACTACAGGATAGTATGTTCTCTCGAATGTATTTGAATATTTTGCACAGTCTTAATGTATCAGTACATAATACTGGTGAACCAACTTATTTTTGTCCAATCACTAACGGTATCGCTTCTTCTTTTATTTACCATGGTTTATCGTTCACCGATAACTCAATTTCTTTTTTCAATCAATTATCTCTCGGTTTAGGATCTCATCATGACCTATTAGTATTTTCTACTAATTGTTACTCTCGCCCGGAGCCTAAAAGATATTGTTTTAGGGATTTTGCTTATATAGATGATTCTCATTTATGGCACTAGTTTGTAGCTCTATTCCATGGGATAAGATTTTTTCTCTTGAGTCCTCTACTAGTCAAATCCAACTTTTCAATGGATTTATTAATACAGTTTTCGATAGTTGCGTTCCGCTTAGACCAGTAATAATTAAACCTTAATATCCTCCATCGATGTCTAGAGAAATTATGGATGCAATCAGATTTAAAAGCTCGCATTAGGGTAAGATTGATTAGGGCAGCCAAAAATACTTTTATCCAGGATAAATTAGATCCCTTCCTCCCATGGTTTTTTGGCGTAATGTTCGAAATCTAGGTCTAAGCAGGTGTAGAAATAATGTTATTTTAGATTTCAAAGCTGGGGATATTAATTCTTATTTTATTAGCTCGAATCCAACTTTGATAAGTGCTGTTGTTGATCTTAAATCTGATCTAACGCTGTTTTATTTTCTAATATTTCCTTTGAGGAGTTACAGTCTGCTATTTGGCAAGTAAAATCGGGAATCTTCTGGTCTTGATAGTGTTAGTTTAAAATTGGTAAAACGAATTTTTCCTGTAGTCTCAAAATATTTATTAAACATTTTTAATTTTATCTTAACCTCTTCTTCGTTTCCTGAGCAATGGACACTCAGTAAAATAATTCCAATTCCAAAAATTAACAATCCTGTTGAGTTATCCCAATTTAGGCCTGTCAGTATTTTAAATTCCATTCCCAAAGCCTTTGAGATAGTATGGAAAAACCAAATTCAGTCCAGCGATGATATTCGGCGTAGTATGGGAAACAAGGAATTGACTTATATCACTTTGTTTATTTTTCAAAGGCCTTTGATTCTTTGAATCACAACATTCTCTATAACAAGCTTATCGCACAATTTAAATTATCCCTTTCAGCTGCTAGATTAGTTATAAATTATTTATCAGACAGTTTTTTTTTGTAGTTGTTATTCTAATTTTCTTCCACGTACTTTAGGTGCTCCTCAAGGTTCAGTACTTGGTCCTTTATTATTTTCTATGTACATTAATGACATAGAATCCTCGTTTCACCATTGTTCGTTTCACATTTTTGCTGATGATGTCCAAATTTATAGAAATAGTAAATTAGATCAGCATTATATTGTTAGTAATATTTCTCTGGTTAACGATGATTTAGATATGCTGTATAAGATAGCAGAAAAAAATCCAGCAGAAAAAATATTTTTTCTACTCACCACCAGTGGCACTACAATCACTGAAGAGATTTTTTTCTGCTGTCATTTTTGAAACCAGCGGAATTTGTCCTTAAATATTTATATAATATTAAAAAATATATATGTATTTAAGATTTCACATAAAATCTGTAAATTTTTTTCAAACAAATTTAATATATATTATGTGTTAACTTTAGAGAGCTATATATGAACCCCTGTGTAACGTATATGCCATTATGATTTTCTGATAGCGTAGGTCATAATACATCCAAATATGAAGTTATTATTATATATATTTAATTTATATAAAAAAACAAATATATATTTTTAATATTATATAAATATTCACGGAAAAATTCAGCTGGTTTCAAAATGACAGCAGAAAAATCTCTTTAGCGATTGTAGTGCCTCTGGTGGTGAGTAGAAAAAATATTTTTGCTGCTGGATTTTTTCTTCTGCTATCTTATACAGCATGATTTAGATAGAGTATATAATTGGTCTATTTCCAATGGGCTTGTCGTAAATTCTAATAAATCCCAATCTATTATTATATACAAAAAATCGTTAGATACGTTTTCGTTTCCTTGTATTAATCTTAATGGGTCACTCATTCCGTTTTCAACTATTGTTAGGAATTGGGGGTAAGTTTTTAACAAAACTCTTGCATGGGGTTATCATTTAGTTAAAGTAAGTAGAAAGATATTTGGATTACTTAGTTGTTTGTATAAAGTGGTAGGGTTTACGGATAGTCAGTTCAAAACGAGAATGTTTATGTCCTATCTCCTTCCGCATTTCCTCTATGGCGATATTGTCTTATTTGGTATGTCTCAGGAAAATATGTCTATTCTAAAAAAATGTTTTAATGACCATATATCACCCTATACTAGGCTTGTTCTTGGTTGTAGTTTAACTAATTTTTATGAGTTTCTGATTTGCGCTTTTATTAGGAAGCTATACTAAAAACTAAAGAACCAAATTATTTATTCAAAAAATTATTATTTAGCAGGTCGTATAATGCCAATCTTCGATTGCTGCCTGCTCGATTTCTACTCTAGGTCTTTAAATTCTTCTTCTTTTGTTAGAGGTATTTCTGTATAGAATTCTGTTCCAAACAGTATTAGGAGTTTGAGATCTGCCGATACGTTTAAATCGAAGTTTCTTAAATGGCGTGTCTGAATGACAATATAATTAGTTTAAAGTTGTTATTAAGAAGATTTTTTTTATATATTGTCTGATCCCTGCTGCTCATCCCATTGTAAATGAACTTGAGCAGTAAAAAATTTAAGAGGTGTTAAGGCCTAATGGAAGTAATAGTTTTTTACAAGTTGCTTCCATATGCGCTTTTCCTTCTTAATCAAATTTATAACCAATATAGAAATAAATAAATATCAAGAGCTCTGAACTAATCCAATGAACGCCTAGTGACCATGGCAAATTCCTCATAGTATGGATCCTTAATGGACATCTCTCCATCTAGAATGGATCATCTAAGAGCCAGCCGCCTTTTAATGTTTAGAAATTATTTTCAAACATTAAATTGGAAATCGAAAACTCTTATTGGATCACCCTTTATTAAATTTAGTTACATAAGTACCCGTATAACATATAATATTATATGCGTATCGCCATCTGTGGCAAGACGACATGAATACCAAGTCATTCGGAAAATCAATAACAGAAAATAAGAAAACTAAAAACCAAAATAAACAGATTCAAGTATACAGTATAGTAGTACTACAGTACACGCATATACGCACGCAATGTAACAATTATTTATGTCCCTGTAACCTTAATAATAAATATAAAGGTTAATATACGTAAAGACAACTTTGAACTTGGTTTGGTTTTAATATCGTATCGTTCTTCCCGATGATAATAAATTATGGGTAGCGATGAGCTTGCACACATATACATACCATTCCGTCCCACATACGTTACTAATCGATTAATTTTTTTTTTGTTTTATTTTACAGGATGTGGCATTCATTAATCCAGCTAATGTGGTGTTCGTTTACATGTTAGTTCGAGAGTTAGTGGATGGCGAGGAAACAAAAGAGGCGGAACTACAAGCAGCAGTATTAACATGTCTCTATTTATCGTATTCGTATATGGGAAATGAAATTAGTTATCCATTAAAGCCATTTTTAGTTGAAGATTCGAAAGAGAAATTTTGGGATAGGTAAGTATCGATATACTGGTTTTTATATAAACGAGCAATTTAACATAAGTTTCATCTTTGTATCGGTTTTTGAAACGATTTAAGGGATCGTCTATACTATATGGACTTAATAAGACAATCGTATGAGCCTATCCGGTACATGAAGACCACCTCAAACGAATGGAATAATCGGTCGAACATCTAAATTTATTAAGGCTCATCCTATGAAACCGGAATGCTTGAAATATAGTAATGATATAGCCATCAACTATACTAACAAATTTTTGAGTCCTACTAAAACTGAGCACTTAGTGCTAAAACAAAACTATCGACTGAAGAGAACCAACCGTGGTCTAATTGATCGCTTCAAAATGTTTGTTTTATCTTTTGTAACTGTTTTAGGACTCTTTCGCAGTTCTCTTTTGACAGTTCTCTCCAAGCCAGCTTATAGTCCCTATGGCATATGGGTCGACCCATATATTCTGCACTGCAACAAGGGGTATAATTAAATGATGAAAACTGCCCCTATCGGTACCTCTACAGCTCCAAACACCGAAACTTTTACCACTACGCTATTTCGGTGATTTCAAAATTAATAAGACTATTACTTTAAGAAAGTTTGCTTGAGCAATTTAGATTAAATAAAGCTTTAATAAAGCTTTAATACTGGCAAACATTTAAAAAATTAAAATGGACAAAATATTTGAACGGCCAGTTCAGTAGTCGAGAACTCGTCACTTCAAACAGGAACACACAGGTATATAAAATCTATGTACACCAAAGGGGGATCATAGGCTGACCAGCTAATGCATTGAATCAACTAGACATTGAAGACGTAAAACAATTCGTCTATTCGAATTGAGTAGTCTCTCTCTTCTGTCGTCATTGAATGACTGTTTAGGTATTAGTTTGATGTATTATGTTCGTATTATGGTCGGTGGTGTCAATGAAGACATCTATGACCTCCTGTTGGAGTACAGAATTCATTGCCCAACCCTTCTTGCATGTCAGTACTAGAGGCTGACATGCAGCTATGCAATGTACAAATGGTTCTACTTATAAATCGGACCTTTACTCGTATACGTCCTCGAGTTGGCTATGTAATGGCGTAAACTGGCATTGAGGCCCAAAAAAGATTGCAAAGGTAGACAGAAAGATACTTTCACTATTCTTGCAGAGATGTTATGAAGCAGAATGTTAGAATGTGATTATTGGTGTCAGTCTAGTTTGCTATTAAATTATCAAACTAAACCTTAAAACTGACTCATTACAAGTAATAGATTTAAACCACAACCCGTTTTAAGTATGTTGCAGTAGTAATGGAACTCTGATGGATCGAACCAAAATTTGTAAACCTTACTGAAAAAGAGTCCGATATAAATGATCATGTTGTGAAAAATAAGGGCATCAAAAATGCGAAAAGTGGTCGACCCCGGTACATTAGATGATATACACGTTAACCTATATTTAAATACTGATTCGGTTGTACACTCATATTAAACGGGCCAGAAACCTTAATATATTTTAAAAAGTATTTTAAGGGGTCTGGCTCAGAAGAAAACATGTAACTGAGAATGGTTGTTCCTATAACTAGTATCTCGTACGTGGTTTGATACATGATTGAATTACAAGGAGAAAGTATTTTTGCCTCATAATGACAATGATTCATAATTTAAGCCGAACATTTTTAAGGATAAGAAAGCTAAAGTGTCGTGATAATAAAAAAAAATCTATGGCTTAGAGGCCGTAAACGGCCCTTACCGCGTCTCAACTGAGACCTTATGAACCATTTTTTTAACGATTGGTGCACATTGTAGGTGGTCAGCCCAACGAATGTTTTTACACACAAACGCGTTTTTTTATGTCATCCGGTTGCATGTTAATTTTTGGTCAACGGCGGGAATCGAACTCTAGACCGCGGCGTGATAAGAAATTCTCTTAACCATTAAGCTACATCCGGTGACTCGGAAAGTGTCGTGATATCACGATATAAAATCCTTATACTTATACCAAAGCTTGTTGAAAAAATATTGCTAAGCTTAAAGCAGTACTGCTACTGAAAGAGCTGTAAGTTACATCATAAAGTCAATTAAGATGCCGAAGTCCACATAAAACCATATATAGCAAATACTCAAGATTGTAAATCTATCAAACACTCCTTTGCGAACTGGAATACTGCTCTGCAGTTGTTCTAGAAACATTTCTATTAATAGTTCGATTATTTTTCCCATATAGTACAAAATGATTATTCACCAATATCAACGAGGACCTTAGTGTTAAGACAATTCAGGAAACCATACAAGAGTTCAGTCTAAAATATAAGTAAATCCAAGCTAGGATAATTTTAACTTAGTTTTAATTAGTCTATTATACGAGGGTTGCCTTCTTCCACAGTTATGAAACGACGCAAAAACTCCGTTTTAATCATCGTCAAACCGGCCTCTGAAGTTGTTATAAACATGTTCGTTTTTCATCGATTATAAGCAAATGCTGCACCTAATGCGCGGTTAGCTTGTTCATCTTCAAATGTTCATATATTGCCCACACGTTCATCTGAAATACCTATTATCTCAATCAGTTATCACTCTACGGTCTAGCAATACTTTATCATGGATTTTGTCAACCATTTTGGTATGGTGACTTCATTGGAGCTTCCAGACCGTTCGGCATCTGTCTCTTTTCAATGTCTGTCAAAACTGAACTAAATGACTGACCCATCTGAATATTTTAATCAAGTCTAGTGACAGATGGCATTGACACATGACATTCTGAGTTTTGCGATTATTGCACCCTCTGCAACCAATCTTCTCACTCCGCCCTAGTAACATCTCTTCCAACTACACTATTGTAAGTCTACAATTCAGTTATATTAATGTACACCCTATATTTATGAAACTTATGGATCAATATGCTCGTATATATAATTATATAATTCGAATACCTATATAACATAATTGATTATATAATTTTTAGATGCCTATTAATTGTGAATCGATTAAGTGGTAATATGTTACGTATAAATGCTGAACCAGGATTTTTCACCGAAATTTTTACCGAATTAAAAGCATGTGGTATGAACAATAATAATACAAATAATAATCCAACAAATACAATACCATGCGGCGCCGCTTGACGTAGACATCCAAGAGAGGTCGTGGTACGGCTCTCGATTGCTGGCCAACAGCAAAAATATCAACATCAAACGACATTACAGGAAATCACAAGTGTTGTTTGAAACTCTAATAAAAATGTAATTAAATTTTATATTTTAATTTTGTTTTTATTTGATTTTTAATTAAATTAATTTGTTTTTTAAATTTATGTTATAATTTTATGAGAAATAAAAATGTTCTGTTCTTAAATAATTAACCATACCAAAAGATTATTAAATATATGTTTTCTAAGGGAATTGATTTCAATATTTCGTAATACAAACATATATGGAAGTGGCGCATACTCACATCCTCCGAATATATATATATATATATATAATATATATATATATATATATATATATATATATATATATATATATATATATATATATATATATATATAATACTTTTTTGGTATATAGACAATCACAAATATGGATTATTTATAATAAAATAGCAATTTGTTGGTTGTGATATTGTGACGATATTTGTTTTATGTTTCACTGTACAAGTATTACCCAATTTATGTTCGAAACTATATCGACGTCAAATATTTGATAATTCTTTGTAACCAATTTTTAAACACACAACGATGCAAATACTTTAGAAGGCATGAATTGTGCATGCTAAAATTGGTTGCCAGTAAAATACTGTATTACTCAAAAATCTCATATTGAGAGGTAACATGGAAGATGTATTTTACTAGGAAATAATTATACCATTGTATTCTAAAAAGATCCGCCATATAACACTGGCTAAAACTGTTTTTGTACTATATGTTGGTAGCTCTATTCTAATCACTTAAAACCCAATAAAATGATATTTATTTAAAATATACTATGAATCGTCAAACAAGTAGTTTCTGACTGCTCGGAATACACTCTCAGATAGTCTCGACAGTTACATCAATCATATATACATAAATGTAGTTAAATAATGTGTCATAATAACAATCCCTCCGTTATAAGTATATATTCTTTTGGAATAAAAATAATAATTATGTTTTCATGCTTAAAATCATTAAAAGCATATTTTGTAAAAATAATCCCATCTAGCACTGCCATTGACAACATAAAAACTATTTTTTATTTTTTAAATATTATTTCATTTTATTTAGTTGTTTAATTTATCTAAAATTATATTCAGACGAGATTTAAGACTTATTTATTTATTATATTTGTTATTTATATTATTTAATATTATTTATTTATTTATCCTTTAAAAGTTAATTAAGCGACCTAAATCTGGTCCCTAAAAATATAATACCTTTATAAAAAAAATTGTGAATTACCAAAAAAAATATATATATATATAATTAAATTAAATGAAAATTTTTAATGAAAAAAAAAATAATTCAAATCCAAATAAAAAAACAAAATATTTACTGTAGAAATTATTAAGTTTAAAACAATACATGATTTAAAAACCAAAACTAATTAATAATACAAAAAAGTTACAATTACTATAATTAATATAATAATATTATTATAAATACATAAGAAATTAAATTTACTCTGTAAATATATTATTTAAAATACAAAACAATTTTAAATATTAAATATTACTTATACATAATAAAATATATGAAATCGATAAATAAAATAAATTAAATATAAAAAATAAAAATGGAAATCCGCGTATCCCTCCAAAAAAAAAATATAAACAAAATCAGATCATAATTAAATTATAAATGAAAAACCTTAAGAATTTTTAATTATTATAAATAATATAAGTATACAGATTAATAATAATAATAATAGTGTGTCAAAAATGGATATTGAATTTAATTCTATATAAATTTTAATATTCAGACATTTACCGGCAATTACAAAACTAAAACCTACTCTTCATCAGAATTGCTCATTTTATTCTAATTAAAATATTATAGTAATTAATTAAACCAAAAAAAAAATGTTATTTAAATTATCTATAAAAAAAATATTTAGTAAAAAAAAATATTCAAACAATAGATTTTTTTTTTAAAATAATAACAATTATTAAAATCAAAAAAAAAATCTCGAATCGATTGTAGTTGTTTATATTATTGTGTTGCCAGATACGAGTTTAATAGTTTTTGGACGGATCTCTGAAGTGTGTGCACTGGTGAGGAAAATCGAAACCAAGATTTTCGTCCAAATATAGAAAACACCATAACGAGAGTTTCAAACCATCCAAAACAAGTATATATTGTGTAGATGGCAACCCCAAATAGAGGTAGTATATTGTTCTTATTTACCATCTTTTTTGTATAGACAATTATTTATTTCTAAAAAATAAAAAATAAAACAACCAATACTTTCACTTAACAATAAAAACAAAAATAATAGATAATATAATTTTGGTCATATAATAATATATATACATATATTAAATAGAATATTAAAAACTATTTAAAATACCAAAAAAATTTAAGATCGATGAAATTTTTAATTTTTAATAACGGCCGGAAAATGTGCAATAAAAAAAACTTTTCCAAAAATATTAATCCAAACAATTCAATTCTTTTGTTTCGTATATATTTTGAATATAAAATAAAATGGAAAGAAAAGGTTTTGTATTTTATAAATATATAAACAATAATAAAAAAAACATAAATAAATAAACTAAATGTAAAATGAAATGGTTGTTGTATTAAATTTTCCCAAAAAATATTATTAAATAAATAATAACAAAAAATTATTAAACTAAAAATATTACATATAATATGATATTAAAAGACGTACAATGGTTTCTAGGTATATATATATATATATATATATATATATATATATATATATATATATATATATATATATATATATATATTATATATATATAAACAGGGTGATTCTTAAGCAAGTACAATAAATTCAACAAGAAAACTGAAACTGGGCAATAAACTGAACAAAAAATTATATAACATCAAATATGCTACTTATAACTGTTTTCCAGATTAAGAATTCGTTAAATTTGGGCGGCTATTAAGAAAATCTCGACATCGGATCCGAAAGTGAGTTTTGCTATTATGAAACTAAAAAGACAACACGAAATCGAATCTTTCGAAAATCGAATATCAAAATCCGACAGCTATAGTGGACGAATTTCACTTTCATTTATAGGATTTGTGTGTTTCAACCATAAAGATCCAGTTTTAAGAACAAGATTTCATCTGAAAAGTCATAAGTCAGTTAAAATTATTGCTAACTTCATGCTTATATTCATGCTTCATTATTGCTAACTTCATGCTTATATTTGACAAATTCGGGTAAAATCCGATATCGGAATATTTCATAATAGTCAAATTCCTCCATTGGAAATCTTGCCATTGTTTCTAATCATCTAGCATACCTACCATCTTCACGAAAAATTTCCCATATAATGACCATCAAGTTTCGCAAAAAGAAACACATGATCACTTAAATCATTATCAATAATCATGGGTTTGGCATATCCCAAATATCATTATTGTGGAAATACGTGATGGCGTCTTTTGAGAAAATAACCTCATCACTTGAATTGTTCTGCTATTTTATTGAGAACAGTTTTCTGGTACACTCCCTAGTTTGAAGCAACCGTTATCCCTAAGTCTCCGATTAATTTTGATAAAGGTCCGAATATTAGGTACTCAGTTATTAGGTATAAATATTACATACTTGGGTATACATTTAACAATAAATACAGTGTTTATGTTACGAATGAAATTCGAAAGTACTCTAAACCATTTGTTTATCGGTTTTAACAGGCCATTGTTGACCTGTACCTTGTCAACAATCTGACTCCATCGATTTCGATCATGAGCCAGCTCTTCATACTGTTGCAAGCAATTAGAAGACGCCAGATCGCTCTCTATGCCGTGGAACCATCGTCGCCGACAGCGACCTCTTTGCGTACAAAAAGGTGGATCTCCCTTCAAAGATCGCTGTATCATTCGGTTCGGATCAGTCTCTGTCCTTTAATTTTATGCACGGTATCAACGTTGCGTTTTGAGCCATATATCACACACATGATTCTTCTCTCGAATGTTAGAAGCCATCTTTCGTACTCATCCGTTAAGTTTCAACTCTCACATCCATACATGACAACGGGTCTGATCAACACTCCGTACAACTTTAGCGTATTTGCAAAATATTTTCAGATGTGGACGTAGAAGATATAAAGCCAAATTGTCAGCGGCAAGGCGAACTCAAGGAGAGATTCAAAATACTTGAATCCCATCACTCCTTCTAACGTTACTGTCATTTTACACATCTCTCGATTGATCGAGTCATACGCTTGCTTGAAATCTAAACCATTACTGATAAGATATCTACAGGCACATAATTTTTGGTTCAGACTAATATCCTCCTTCACATTCTGAGGTTATTGTACTTATTTACGAGCCACCCTATACGCGACTCCACCGCAAAACGACCTGAATTTATCTCCTTCGAATTTTATAAAACTGCTAGAAAATATTTTCTATACCGGAATTAATTTTTGTCCCGACCCTGTGTTCCGACTTTTAGACATTGGTTAGGTATTTTGCAAAATTGCAAATTTTAAAGATTTTTTCTCACTTGAACGAGATTAAAAATTGTCGCTTCATAAATTAAATCTCTATAATAACTTAAGTTTGTTGGGCGTACGCTGTTTGCTGCAGCACAAGCAATAAACTTATGTGGCACACATTGAATAGTTGCTCGCAAAAGTATTATGATGTCCCAACAACTTTATATAACATATGCAACAATCATATGCATATAGTATGTGTGCCACTTGAATTTGTTAGATGTCTGCAGAGAATCAAATTTAGACGAATCATTTATTTCATGGAAATATTCTTGTAAAAATTTGATTATCCTATAAATTACAAAGCACTAAGCTATCTGTTTTGTGCTCACTCAAAACTTAGTAATATTGTAACCAGTCTTTAAAAATCAGCATTTTGCAGAAACCTAAAAACTTTGTCACAAAAATCTTTTTTTGTGATTCTTATGGTATTAAAGACAGAATCCGATCGGTTTGTATGGGAATCGCTTTACATAAATAATATATTTTTCAGCAATTGGTCCTTATTTAATCGCTACGATTTAAATTTTTACTACTTTTAATGGTAACCCGTACTCACAATTGAACAGAACTATTTCATTCTCATGTACTAGTATTTTTGATTTGTTTCTAACTATAATTGGCAATGTATTTGGCAATGGCCACTTAGAAATTCATCTATAGTTGACACACCCGCTGTTGAGAGTGAGTAGGATCTTCATCAGGCTTGTCTTCATAAAAATCTAGTTCCACGTCTGGTAAGAGCTAATTGTTTGAAATGGAATAATATAAATATTATTTGAACGATTTTCTGCAACAAATTATCCGCAGAGTTCTGTTTTGGTAATGTTGTGGAGTTATGTCAGTGTAGACATTTTTTTCAAAATAGTATAATAAATTATTGACAAAAACTGATAAAGAAGGGTATTCCCTATATTAGTTCACCACTTGGAGACTACCTGTCCAATGTATAATATAGATGGTTGGTGTTTATATAGGCGCATCTTTTTAAATGTCAAAATATTGTTAGGAATGTTAGGGTTAGCTCGGTTTAAGCTCTTATTTTGGTACCTTATTTCGGTTACTTATAACAAAGCGATCTTGATTGATTAAAATAAATGATTGATAAAGAGGACTTTGCTTATAGTTAGCTGAACAACTATGTAGTTGGGTTTCCAGGAATGTGACCTTTATATTACCATTATTTTAATAATAGTTTAGCCGATATTTTAAAACCATTATTTTTATCATTATGCTTCGCAAAATTACCAAACTATTTTCGCTATGCAGGAGGGTTTGAATACCATCGTTCACGCCAACTTTCAGTTTTTTAAGAGGAGTTTGAGATGGCCAATCCAAAGTTATGTCGAAATTAAAATCAATTGGCTATTTACGACAAAGTTCTTCCGACATACAGTAAGGAAACAATAAAGAAAAAATTTAAATCGAAGTTTTGAAATTAGAATACTGCTAGAAATATATATATATATATATATATATATATATATATATATATATATATATATATATATATATATATATATATATATATATATATATATATATATATATATATATATATATACATATATATATATACCAAAGTGGACTGGATCTGAATTGGGGCTGTTTGTAGCCAAGACAAATATACAAACCAATCTTAAATTTACTCCAATTTATGATTTTATATATTTTTTATTTCAAAAAATATGAATTTAAATAAAACATTAAATTAGTAGATATTTAAATATATTGAATCTCCCTAAAAAAATATTTAAAATATTTATTTAACAAATTTATTAAACCATAAAAAAAACAAGAAAACAATGCGATATTAGAATTTAAGTGAAATAAACCAAAATAATAAAAAAAATTAATATTATAAATATATTATTATATATAAAAATTTATATAATTATATAATTTATTTTAGATTAATATTATATAATATATTATTACCATTTAATGAAACAAAAACTTATTTAAACAAAATAATAATTTAAATAATTAATTAAAATGAAAAAAAAACAGTTTTGTTTCGAATAAAAAAGTTTAGTTAAAAATCCAATAATTTATTAAAATTTAATTTAAATGAATATTAAGAGAAAATTATGTGTAATATTTAAAGTTTATGAAAAAAAAACATTTAATGAAATTTAGGTTAAATAAAAAAAAAATTTCATAGGAAAAAATTTTTCTCAAATTATTTTTTTTTTAAATTTCATGTGGCCTTTCTCCCAAATTTACGGTAAGTTTATGGCTTAAAAGGTTTTTCTAACAAATTGTGTAATATATGAAGCTCGACTATTTTTGTAAGTTCTAGAAATCAAGCTCAATAGCATATGCGTCATGAGATTGAATTAATGTTACGATACAGATTTACACTCTGATGTAATCTAATAATAATATAAGTAACCTTCTAAAGAGTTTTACTACAGTTGGCTTAAAATAGTTTTACTAATCAAAAGTAAGTTTTGGTACAGTGAAATTTTAATTAGCTTCAACTTATCTCAATCTAAACGATCTCTCTGCACCATATCAATGATTATCAGATGCGTATTACAGCGTAATTAAATAAGCCAAATAAAGCTTCGATATAATAGTCCGATGTTATGGGGGTCCAAATCGATACATCAACTCAATCAGAGTATAAAGGAAAAATATTAGTTTGTTTCATCAATGTTTTTAAAAATGTATACGTTTTTTATAGACAAAAGCTTTAAAGTGATTTATTGATCACGAGTGCAAAAATCTACTATATAATGAGTGCCACTCAATAGTCAAAACCATTGGTTTGAATTATCAAAGCCCTCTGGATCATCAAGATCGCTTTGATATTATTGATATACCAGAAAATCGAGTGTACTAAAGTCGTACCTATTAATCTCAAAAGCAGCCTTCACCTCTAGGTGAAGTCTTACCTACGATTAACACATTTATTAATCTATATGAATATGTATATATTCAAAATCTGAAATAGAGGTCGACATTTTGAGAGCAGAAAAATTCCATTTCGGCATGTAGAATATGGGCGAACCATCGAAGTCAATATTTCTTTTAGTTCTGGTTTTTCCAGAGCTCTATAGGTCTATGTCGAACTATATAGGTATAAGTCGACAAATTTTCTTCTCAGGATAATCTTGTTTAAAAATTTTTTGGAAAGATGTGCAAAACCATGATATAAAAAGGGATCTGGAAGATTTCATTCTCTACATAGATTTTCGCGTTGACCTATTTTTGGTATAATTATTTTCTGGTCTATATCTTGATATTTTTGTTGCTTGCTTTTGAAGCAATCTATTGTAACTACGTGATAACTAGATAATGATGATCCCTCTAGGTATTTGGTAACAAACCAATGAATTCTATTCACGCCTTGAACAGGTTAAGCTCACCCGAAACATTTAAGCTCATATGTTTCAATATGTTTACAATATGACTTCAATATGATTACATTATTCTGATCCCTGCCTATTCTAACTTACACATTCAATTATCAACCAATCGGAAGAGAAACGGAGAGTTTTTACATCCACCTAATTAGAAATCCCAAACATAGATTAACGAGGTGATCTATCATAACAGGATTTTTAAGTGACAAAACGATTCATGTGCTGATCTTTAGTATCGTATTCGGCAGCATTTGTGTTATTCTGACGGTAGCCTAATTTAGTTTGGCTATGGTTAACATTAATAGCGGATAGTGATTGATCATCTATGTCTTTTGCTACTTGATATAAAGAATATTTGCTTTATGAAATTGTTAAGGGATCTATACCGTGATAAGGGGCCGTCCATAAACTACATACGACTCGCTATTTTGGCATGATTTTTACCCTCTCCCTCAATTTGTCAGGACTCGTGGCAAGTCTGTATATACTCCATTAAAATCTATGTCACAAATGCTCACCTCCCTCCCACAACTCTAGAAAATTATTAAAATTAAAATTTCAAATGCGTTCATTCCAACAAGAATTAAGGTATCGTTGTACTTAATCGATGATAAATGAAATCACAGAATCCAAGTATATATTATAAAATCAATTCAAAATAGAACGTTTGTATTTATTATTTAACTTTTGCATATTTTTCAATGCTCATCAACCAATATATTGGGTAACATCGGACTGGTATTTCTTCAGAAGGAATATTTAGACTCCGTTTCATCAAACCAATCTACAATTTCTCTGTTTTCTTGGTGAGCAATCACGACCGAAACTGTAGCTATCTGGACTGGTCGTTTTATTGGCCCTGCATTTTTTTTGTGGGTGGTGGAAACGTGTTTTCCGTACCATTGACTGAGTTTCCAAGTACATATCACATGTATTGCAAACTTTGTCTTTTAAAGACAATGGCCCTGAAGGACAATACAAGTCGTATGGAATAAATTTGAATGAAACCTTAGGAAGAATATTCTTGCTATGTAAACTTATTAATACAAAAAGAGAATGATAAGTTGAGCGAACTATCTTTTCAATGGTAAAACTGGTGGCCGGAATCCTATATCTGTTTGGATGAGGAGAATAGGTGGGGAAGAAATCGGTCTCTTATATGTCAACATATGAACTTACAGACTTTGTGCAGCAATGTTTGTTTAAACATTTTACAACCAGTGTCAAATATTGGCTCGATCGAACATGAACATCGTTTCGATCCTGACATTTCACTGTTGATCTACCTGAAGTTCGGTCACATTGGGTTTTTTTAGTTGAAAGTATTTCATATTAGAAACCCGTTTTAATTGTGTGAAGTCACATTTTATAATCTCCTTCCCAGAACATCACAAATCGTCACTTCAGCCTATAACCCCTCCCACCATGAAGAGTGTGACATGGTTTATGATTGGCCCTTAAACAAAACTCAAAACTTGCCCCAATTGCTAAACTGTTATACCTCAGCTTTCCATTGACGCTGTTAACGTCTACAAATAAAATTAGTTGCCCTTTATTTTTCTTAAACCAAGATTGCACTTCTTATTGGTTATATTATAATCTTCTATAGCAATCAGCTATTGAGTTTTCATCAAACCAGTTGTTCATTTTCAGACATAGCTCTTGCCATTGTGATAATCTGTAGGGCTGCATCGATAGGAAACTTCCAATACTTTCCAAACCGAGTTACTAATTTACCGAATTATAATACATCTTTTATGTCAGTACTATAGGCTGGGATGGGAGAGCGTTGAGCCCCAATCAGATTGCAAAGATAGAAACCGATAAACAGATAGACAAAGTTTATTTATCAGACGTCCACATGAGTATCACATTGTATATTTTCCTGTTGTACCAATTATATCTCCATCGTACTTTATAGTAGTTATTATATGAGACAATCTGATGTTTTCCAGGTTCTTTAAGTCACCAATCAGAGTCGTTTATTTTGTAGTTGTCTTTTGGTTGTATTGCATCTAGCGGTCTATAATGAAACTATACAACACACGATGTAATACAACCAAACGTCCGTTAATGGAAAAGGACGATCCGATCCCAAGAATATAAATTCTTAAAATTACAAAATAAATTTGTGCTAAATGTTATGAAACATTAAGAAAATAGTTAACTAGATAGCAGTCGGGTTTTGTTTGGAGCGGATTGAAAAATCCGATTCAATGTTTAGTTCTATAGTAGCACACAGATTTATATTAGACCCCTTGTACTCAACACAACTTTTATGGCTCAATAAGAATTTCAAACAATTTAGGGACTCATTGTCTAGACACTTAGTCTATAGAGTTTATTAGAGAGAAATGTCATACCAAAGACTATATAAAATACAAAAACCATTTCATACAAAATACGAGTAAATTATTTTGGGTACGACAAATTTTATTTTGGGTACGATCGGATCAAAGAAGCCTGAAATCCAATTATAGAGTCTATAGAGTTTATTAGGTTTTGGGTTACAAGTTAGATCAAACCGAATTTTCCGCAGCTTAAATCACTGCGGCTATGTTAATTTTTGGTCAACGCCGAGATCTCGAAACCGTGGTGTGATGAGAAACTCTCTCAACCATTAAGCTACAACCGGCGACAATTGAGTTTGAATAAAAGTTATTTATATATTATATTTAAGTAGAATAATTTTATATATTTTTTATTTACACCGAGAATCTACACAGCTTAGAACAGTTTCTAACAACATAACGCATTATTTGGATTCTAATATAATGAGGGATGTATACTGGGACTATACTGGAAAACAAAATAAAAACAATTTTATGTATTTACCATCCTAATAGTAATAATTAATTTTTATATAATTAATAAACAAAAAATGTCATTAATCCAAATCTTTTTAAATTACATATTATTATATTATTTACAGTACAAATATAATTATAATTTTATTTTAAATGTATAAAGGAAAATTTTGTTTATTTTATAAATAAATATTCCAATGAGAAATGTTGGTTTGAGTGACCGGTGTTGCAGATAATAGACTTGATGATTGGACTAAAATAATAGAAATTATTGGTTATATGTGTATAGTAGAAATTCTCCTTACAAAAATATCCTTATTACATAAATGAATAAGAAAAAATGTTTTTTTTTTTTGTATATGTAAATCTTAAATTAATTTTAATATTTTCATGATAAATGATTATCATTTTTCACTTCAGTTTCATTTTCTTCAGAATTTTCTATTTTATTGTTATCAACTTTTAATTTTTTACTGGTTATTTCGCTTGATAAATCATCAATGGCCGCTCTTTTAATGGTTGATGTATTGTTGGTTGCTTTGTGTATTGCATCAACTTCTACATCACCCGTTAGAGTTTTCTTAAATTTAACAACAATTGCTGTCATATTATCACAACCCGTTCCATCGCCAATTGTATCCGGTGCCAAGCATTTGTCGAATAACTAAATTAAATAAAATTAAAAGAATATAATTGTGTTAGAAATTATTAATCGGCATTATTTACGTCTGAACAAATGTCTGATAAGGGAGTGTTGGATCCAGATTCAAGCTTTTTCGATACAAACTCAACAACAGCTTCACTTGTCATCGAATTCCAGATACCATCACAAGCCAAAACCATAAATTTATCATCATCAGTCAATGTGATTTTTTTTATATCTGGCTTTGCTGAAATCATTTGTTCTTCCGGTGGGAGTTTTTCGTTCTATAAAATATTACAAAATTTAATTTTCAATACAACAAAATAAATAAACTGTTTATACCATTTTATACGCATGATCTCCAATGGCACGAGACAGATTAAGACCACCATTAACTCTACCATCTAATGTCACTTTACCGCCAGCTTTTAAAATTCGTTTGTGTTCTTCTTCATCCTCTGGTTTGTGATCAAAACTCATTTCCAATGCTTTACCACCACGCGAGACAACACATCGCGAATCACCCGCATTTGCAACAAACAATTCTTTACCATGAAGTAAAGCAACAACTGCGGTACATCCACTATCTTTTCCTGGTTCTTCGGTAATATTTTCCATAAATGCATTTGTTTCTTCATCCTCTGTTTCATCATCGCCATAATCATCTTCGTCTTCTTCCTCTTCCTCTATATCGTCCATTTCATCATCGTCATCAACATCATCCGAAGTTTCTGCACTTTCTATATAATAACAAAAAGTAAGAAATATTAGTGAATTGATATAATTTTATATACTCATGGATGGCATATAATAGTCATCCAAACCAACCTTCATACGATGCATCCTTTTCTTCGTCGCTATCATCATCGCTGCTATCCATTTCTATTTTTGGCTTGAAACGCTTTTTTAAACTTCCATTCTCAGTAGTGGAACAAGAACTGCCACCTTCTGATTTATCGCCATCTTCTGACACACATTTCGCCGATTTAACTACATTCGAATCGGCTGGCACTTCAGATTCACTTTTTGGGGTATCTGATTTCAAATCCGATTCCCCATTTATCATTACTTTTTCGTCACTTTTGTTACTGACCATGGATTTATCGTTACATTTATCATTATTTTCTAAATTAGTTATATTGGAATTACTTTCAATTTTATTTTCTAACGTGTCCTCACTATCTTTAGCAGCCTCTTCATCTTTTTTATCATCAGTACTATCTAATTTGCTGGTGGACGATGTAGATGAACTACTCGATGATGATGAGGTGGTTATTATCGGTAAACTTCTTGATCCACCCGGCTTATTTGAACTGTTGTTTCCACTACAACTTCCGCCAGCTTTCGATTCATCATTCACTTTTAGTTTATTTCTTAATTCCTTGTATTTCTCTAGAACTTCGTGCAATGGCATCTTACTTTCTTCACACAATTTATCTAAATCTTCTTCCTCGTCCTCACCACCTTCACCCTCAACTTTACTTTCCGATTCCAAAATTGACTTTAATTCCTCAATTACATCACTTTTGAGTAGTATCGCATCGATATCGAGAAAAGCCTTTTTCAACGCTGTCTCAAGATCTCCACTCTTATATTCTTCCAGCTCTTTGAGTAAATTTGGTAAATATTTGGAACAATATATGGCAACTTCACTACCACCATGTCCATCATATACAGCGAAGAAAGATGTGTTCGCATCAAAATTCAAAATACAGTTGTGAGCATCCTACAAAATGTAAAACAAAATTTATTTGACCAATAAAATAAAACAGACAACATCGCGCCTAATTTTTTTTTCTTTTCTTTTTTGACATTCACACATGTAAATGCATGCACACATATTATTGATAATTAATGCAGAAATTTGTATTTTTGAATTAAATTTAAATCTAACTATTCATGGATAGAACAAATGGAAATAAATTTAAATAGATTTTTGCATAAATTCAGTACAATTGATGTATTTTAAATTAGACGCGCCGGTTTCGTACAAGATAATATTCGCCATGGTCGATCTAACCTAATAAAACATTTGCATAGCAAATGGATAACGACCCGCATTTTGTTTTTAATCAATCGGTTTCAAATAATATTAATAAAATGTAATGTTTTACCTCTTGGCTGCTACGCCATCCTTGCATAGAACTTGCACCGCACGCCAAAAATTCATTTACATCATCGAACGAATCTTTGTGCACATTTGGTTTTGGTAAATACGCACCCATAATACTTTCGTGTAATATCGTAAATTATACAATTTAATAACTTTACAAATGGTGTAAAAAATACAGATTATTACACGTAAAATTTATTTTTTTCTTCAAAACACAAAAATTCCACAGCTTCACAACAATCGCCATATATGCTCTCTACACATGCAGATTAGATGGTGTACGCACACAAATACTAGAAACCTTTATTACATTTTTATTCTATTTTTTTGCAAATTGCATCGAAATTCGTTTTGTACTAAATTTTGGTTAATAGGGCTAATGGTTTATAAACAGTAAAGCGGGTATTAGACGACTGATTAATATTGTTTAAAATAAACCACTACAAAATTCCTACTTGGAAATCATTTCAAAATTATCCAATTTGTACGGGAGTTTATGAGGTTAGCTTTGAAAGCGTTTGTGTGTCAACCAGCGAGGTAAATTACTATGGGGGCGATATTTTTAAAAATTAATAAAAGAAAAGAAAGTATTTATTGCGGAACAGAGAATGGGAAAATTTCTTTCTTTTTCTTGAAACTCGTATGTTCGAAAATCAAACTAAAATGTAGATAAAACGTTGGTTAGTAATACGATTAAATAAACACAAAATGTAATTATATAGTTCATATGAAAAAAAGAATAAATAAATATATTAATTGTGCATAAATAATATCAAATATAATCAATTCTTCAGCCTTTTCTTTGGATTTTGACGTTTATTTTTTTCGATGTCGAAATTTGAGAATACTGTTAGATACTTCTGATACTTGATTAACTATAGTTATAACAGCAATACGTTTGTTATGAAGCTCTTGTATTTGTTTACATCGCAAAAAGAGAAAGAAGAAAATGATATAACAATATTAAATTTCATAGAAAATAAAGTGGCGTAGTAAATAAAATTACATAGGAAAAAATTATTATGTTGTGCAGAGCAAACAGCCGCTCACTTACTATGCAAAGATAATCTTCCTAGTCCTTCTGGGCACTGTCAAATATGGAGGAAGGTAGGCTGGCACACAACTACCCACAACATTTGTTTTGGGTAAATATTACCGGAAATCATACATGGGACTATAATAGTACAGCCTTCCTCGTCGGTGATGATATGATAATCTTTACTGACGGATCAGTATGCTGTAATCTAGCTGGTGCCGGGTTATAGAAACAAAATCCTGAGATAGAATTATCTATCCCCCTAGCTAGGTACGCGACTGTTTTTCAGAAGGAGATTGCTGCAAATTTGAGAGTAGAACTCTTTGCAAAGGAGATGAACTGCAGATATCGTCATGTCTGCATTCTTTCTAAAAGCCAGTATACGCTTAAGGCAATTGGTTCCAAAACTGTTTCATCAAAATTATTTTTTGGAGACGATAATTGCCTTAAGTTGACTAGACAGTCTGTATAAAAATAGACTTTATAGGATATCCAGTCAAGTGAATATATCAAAGGAAATATTTATTGGCTGACAAATTGGCCCGTTCGGTTGCGGCTTTCGCTTTTGTGGGATCTGTTTTAGGAGTGACGTCATTATCTCTTAAATGATAAATTGACTATCACTTTGGTGATATCCAAAATCTTCTTTGGATTTATAAACCAGTAAAGATCTCTGTTCTTCTTATGATAGACACACTTTAAGGACCTTGCTGGACATTTTCAAGGTGCGAACATCGTAAACTGAGAACAGTGTGATGGAGTGCAAGAAGAAACTGTGCTCCTGTTCATCATACTCATAGATATTGCATAGAATATACTGCTTTGGATCACAATTCTTATTTGAGGACCAACTGACGACCTTGAGAATACCAGATATTTTATACTGCATTAGAAACATATTTCGGAACTGAGAGTATACGTCTGGGAAGGGATGTCACAATGGGCCAATCGAGCTTAAGTGATTGGAGAACTCCTGTGGGTATTATACTTAACTATATGTAACAATTTAAAATTGCAAATACACAAATATTACTCAAGAAACGTTAATCGATATTCTACCCTGTGAATCTTAACCTTATAAAAGATAATTTTATTAAGATCATTATAGTATTATATTGGGAATACAATATAATATATTATTATATTAGTTTCATTGGAATTGGAATCCGCATTTTTGAACAGAATCAAGCGACACAATACAAACGTGTCAATGCCGCTAAATAAATTGTTCAATAAATAAACCAAAAACGTATGTGGTAATTGTTGTACTAAACCTTTGTTATAATTTTAGAACATTATACTATAATCGTATCTAACCACAAAGTGCTGATTGGGTTTAAAGGAAGGGGTGGAAAAGTTTATCTAATTTACATTTTTACGTAAAAATAAATTAAAAACAATGATAATTATGGATCCGTGGAATTATAATTCTAGTGAGTCAAGACCAAATAGTGATACGCAAAATTCATTTGAAGATAATTTCCAACCATCAAATCAACCTACAGAATTTATTGCACTTGAAGACTCGCAGACATATCTCGCCAACCTTGGTAAGTGGAAAGACGTTTAATTTTGACAGTAGTTGCGTACGCATTAGATTATAAATCTTGATAATTTTTCTTATTGTAGAACGTAAATTAAAACGTCTAAAAACTAATCCAAATATATTGAATCAATTAAAAGAAAAGCGTGAAAATTGTTTGGAAAATTTATTGAACGATAATCATCAGAATATATACTGTGATAGAGATTTAGAATTGGAGGCGCCAGTCAATGTCCAAAGTGCTACGTCAGAGATTATACGGCATATAAATCCAGAACAGCCGATATCTGTCGGTGAAGTAGTCCATCTCGTTAAACACGATTATCTAGAGACACAACAAGAAACCGATAAAGACGAGTGCAACAAAGATTCGGACGATAATACAAGTCGATAATTAAACCAATAAATCCATAATCATGAATTCTATTAATTTTAAGAATAAATGTTGTTACTTACTTATAACCGGAGCTTCACGTGGAATTGGAAAGGCCATCGCAATCGAAATATCAAAATCAATTAATTCCGAATCTATTGTTGTACTCTTGGCCCGATCCGAGTCGGGACTGCAGGACACTAAGCAACAAATTTTATTAGAAAACAAGGATCTCAATGTTATTGCAAAAGCAATTGATCTCACGAGACCTTCTAATGATGAGTTAAACAAAATTTTATCTGAATCTCTTATCGATGTTGATCAATCAAAATTCGAATTTGTTACTGTCATTCATAATATTGGCTCGGTCGGTGATACCTCGAAAAAAGCAACTCATGTATTTGAACCTGAAGAGCTCGAAAACTATTACGCTCTTAATATTACTTCGGTGATCCGTTTAAACAATATATTTTTGAAATGGTTCGCCCAACAAAAGAAAGTTGTGGTTAATATAACATCGGCATGCGGTATAACACCATTCAAATCGATGTCTCAGTACTGTAGTGGAAAGGCCGGGCGAGAAATGTATTTCCGTGTTCTAGCCGAGGAGGAACCTAATATAATAGTACTCAACTATTCGCCAGGACCTGTTGATACTGATATGGTTGCTGATGTACATAAAAATTCGTGTGATTCCGACATAAAGGGATATTTCCAGGGAATTATTGATAGTCGTGAAATTTTAACGGCACCACAAACAACTTTGAAGTTACTACATGTTTTGGATGCGGGCTCTTACAAATCAGGCGACCATGTTGATTACTATGATTAATTGGTAACTTTACAATTCACAACATTCCACGAAAGTTATATAAAATGAAAAATAAATTTATAAATATATATAATCACTTTAAAAATTAAACTCTTGTTTATTGTGGTTCACAGCCCTGAGTTATATGTGCTCAGTTTTATAACGATTTGCTAGTCACGAAATTTCCCCGATTTTCGAATAAACAAGAACAAAACAACATAACCTAAAAACTTCAAACTAGTTGAATTCGAACGCAATACAACAAAACATAGTTTTGTTATGATTAAAAAACGAAAAAAATATTTCAAAACGTAATGCAATTTTTATAATTATTAATTTCATTAAAATAATAATTATTATTTATAAAAGCGTAATCGGAAAGTGAAATAAAACGAAAACGTCTACATAAAAGATTAAAACGATAACGTGGATTTGTTGACTTCGATTGGCTGGTGATAAGAAGTCTTAATAATAAAAAATGAAGCCTCTGTGGGTTTTACTGCTGCTCTCGATATTTTTTAATAGCCTTTTATGTGATGATAAAGTTCCACAAACAAATACAATTAGTAATGCAAATAATAATAAAACAGTTAGTAATCCAAGTTCAAGTAGTACAGCAATTAAAAATAGTACAGTAACAAACTTGATAGTTGAAGAGAAGCAGCCGCAGCAACAATCTAGTAATATAGTGGCCAAACCATCGCAAATCGATTACGATGGAAATGCCATACCAGGTGGATTTTTTATATTCATGTCACTCGGATTTATAGTGATTGTTGTTATAATTTACAAAGTATATAGGTATGTATGATTAGGTAGAGCACGTTAGAGTTTGGGGTGCACTTCATTTCTAATTACTATCGATTTTGATAGGAGGTACTATGTATTTAACATTGTTCTAATTACTTATGCTTATATTAAACGCTAAATTAACGATGATGTAAGACTGACTAAAATAGGTGTGCATCATTTTATTATAAATAAAAACTATTTTTCTTGAAAATATATGGGGGCATAAAGTATAGGAGCAATGGTTTATCGTTATTATTTCCTATGTTTTACAGCTTGTGGGGACTTGATTTTTACAGTAACTAACTTGTTTGTTTTGTAATTATTTTCTTAATAAATTAATAAACTATTCGCCTGGGATTTTCCGTGTCAACAATATAACGATGTTTACTCGTTAATTATTCAGATCAACAAATAACTCATAGTCGTAACATAGAAATCAAGAGTAACAAAGAATTACTTATGTCCTAGTGTTGTAGAATCTCTCTATCACCGCTTAGGAGACGAATTCATGTTCTTTCTACTTGGTAAGAATTGGAGCTGGAGGTATTGTGTATAGAAGTTTTACAGTATCATCGAAGAGTTTATTTTTAAAAGCAGTAGTTAAAGCTGGGCATTTATACAGATAGGTAGTCTACCGACTAAATGACACATTGGTTAAAGTTGCGCCAGGAGCGATAGGTAGGTTTACACCATCTGATTTTGAACGGAATGTACACATCTATGACATCCCCTATTTGCTGTGCAGAATTCATCGGCCAACGAATGGATCTTCCATGTCAGTGTGCAGATGGTTCTACGTAAATCGGACGTCTTATATCCTCGATTTGGCTATGTAATGGCGAAAAGTAGGACGTAAATAGGCGGACTTACGAAAGTTTGGGAGGGCCTCGACCCACAGGTTATTTCGCTAAACAAAAGATTCGATGTTTTTTAGTTATAGGTACACAAGAGAAATCGACTATCCCTAATCTAATGTTTTTAATCTCAGTTATGGTCTCGGGCAGCGGTATTTCGCATTTACAAAGTGAGACTCCAAAATTTATAACAAGAACCGAATACATTCATAGTGTCGGGGTTTTAACCACACTTGATTTTAGTTTTTATTTACCATTTCGTTCGAAACTAACTAAAAGCCATCAGCCAGATATATCGGAAATCAATTGTAAACCTATTTCTTAAAATTTTTGATTTTTATTAACTATTGAACGTAATATGAAATCTTATTCTACATTTATAATTAATTACCATCGATGTTTGATTCATTGTTGTTTTGTATATTATTGCGAGCCGGTTGTAAATTGGAGTAAATTTTCTACGCGTAGCATTGAACATAGTATTGTGTTTGTGCCCCAAGACATTATAAATTTTCTTTAAAAAAACAACACTACATTTTTTCATCCCACAGAGGACGCTTTTCGCGTGCGGAACGACGTTATGGTGTACAAGGGCAACAAGGTACACAAGAGTTAACGCCACTTCCATTAGCAATCGAAGATGATGACAGCGACAATGATGATCAAACTCTATTCGATATACACCAACAGCTACATGCTCGTGATAATTTTGTATTATAAAATTTTTTGTAATCATTTAATTAATTAATTTGTTGTTTATTAATTTTATATATATATATTTTTATAAAATTTAACTACAAGTCGTATTTTGTGATAATCGAATTATATAATAATAAATTTTATATATAAAGTGGCCTAATAAAATTTGTATCTTCTCGTTGAAAATGAAAGTTGAACTATTTATAATAATTTGATTAATTGTTTTATACTTTTTTATTTTTATACTTCCTCTTGTTGTTAATTATTATGTACAACTATAAAATATTTTTTATGTTTTTTAAACAGTTGTAATTTATGTATGTATATAATAATAATACTTTGAAATTTAAAAATACATATTCTCTCGTTAAATCTAATAAAATAATTCTATATTTAATTGTTATTATTTTATAGTTATTGCTTTAGTAGAATTTTTTTTTATTCAATTCCAATTTAAAAATAATATGAGATTTATAGTTACAATTCTGGCCACCATTTCGAAAACGTTAAAATATTGAATAAATCAAATGTTGGTTCAATCACTATATAGTTATTGCTTTGGAGCAATTTAACTTATTTTTTGGTAACAAATGTGTGGCCGGTACGTAAATCGAATTTCTATCAATAAAATTTTCTACCAAAACGCAAATAGACTTTTTTCAGTTAAGATTGTTTTTACCAAACCAAATATGAATGAAATATATTTTATAAACACTAATCGCATGTTTTTTTAATAATATTGGCTGCTAA
Organism: Tipula lateralis; assembly: GCA_963932295.1. NCBI lineage: Eukaryota > Metazoa > Arthropoda > Insecta > Diptera > Tipulidae > Tipula > Tipula lateralis. Next base: position 146,546,019 of record OZ010736.1, read on the forward strand.
CAACACGGAAAATATCCCCAAAACTAGTTTTTCAACTTAATTTTTAACATGTGGAAGTGGAACTCTAATATCAATTATTTACTAACACTATTATGTTGCCTGTTTATGTTTCTTTCAAAAAACCCATAATACATAATTTTTATCTGAACTGTAGTCTTAGAAACCAAAACGCAATGTAGCTTAGAAATGATAGCTACAATAAAAGTGGAACGAGAATTATTTTTGAATCATTTAGAATAGATTAATGCCATGGATATATCTGAAAGAAAGTTGAACCGAGACAGATAAGTACGAGAAAATTTCTAACATTCATAATTATCATCATATCATTTTCAACGACAAACTTCCGCAGCGTTCATGATTATTTTTGGCCAAAGTCTACTTCAAAGTCATCAATCATGAGCATATTCACCAATAGTCTCTAGTTTCGCTGTATTTGAAAGTTTATTTTAATCATAAGTAGCTGAAGTTGAATAAGCGATTTATTACTACCGAAACATCTGTCTACTAATGTGCCTGTTCAGACCTATATTTACTGCAAGTGCAACAGTATCATTACACACTTTTCGCGTTCTCACATAAAATGTTGAACGTTGCCAATGGCAATTTATCTATGTGTGAGTGAAATTATATTCATTTCATTGTGATGTTTTGAGAAGGAACGTAGTCAACAGGAAAATAAAAGATTTTTGACACAATAAAATTTTTATTGAGAATTTATTTTATCCTGACTGGATAATTGATTGACAATGAGAAGCGATTTAATCTATATCGCATAAATTTTAGCAATATACAATTTGAAGGTAAAGATATGTACTAAAACTTAAAAAACGTTTAAAAGCTCGGAAAACCATAAAATAATAGCGACAATTCATATGATAATTTTTTGAAGGTTACTCCGTCAACGGTCAAATTTCAAATGATTAGTAAAAAAACAAAAAAAAAATTTGACCCAACAATTTTTTTTATTGCTTTTTCAGTGTATTGGTTTGTACAACTCGTTCCGCAGTAAGAATGTTTGAGAAAAAAGCGGAACAAAAATATTCCCACTCCAAAATTTAGTTTATAGGCAAAAACAGTGCAAAGAGGTAAGAGACGAGAAAATGCAACAGCGTAAGCGCGACTCGTGTTAATTGGCTCAATCATTATCTTTCGCGCTTACTATGTTCTTTAATATATCCTTTTAAATCAATGAAACAACATGCTTTAATCAAATTTCTTGTTTTCTGATATCGAAATAAGTACATTTTGGAGATTTTATATAATGAATTAGTACGCTTATTGGTGTCAGCATTGCCATATTTATTTTATCAAAAACTGAACCAAAAACTGTTTTTAATGTAAAAAACCTGAATACACTGAATTCGAAAAAAAATCTGATTAACATATAAATCATAAAAATAATTGTACTGTTTAAGCCTGATTTCCATTCTTGAAAAATATACTGACAGTATAGTCAAAATAGGATAAAAATATAGTTTCTCTTAAGTGCGAGAGAAATAAAAAATATTTGCAGTACAAAAAATGTATTCAGTATACTGAATTAATTTTTATGGTTACTGAAAAAAAATATTGTCGGCATTCTGACAAAATGTATGTAAATTAGGATTTTTATTCAGTACTGGAATAATATTTTATAGGAGAATTGTATATGGATGTAAATTAGGATTTTTATTCAATAACTTCAAAATAGTAAAACGATTAACGTTATTTAATCAAAATCACACTCTATTTAAAAAATTATGTTGTTAAAACATATAGTTTATAGCATGTAACACGTTTTAGACTCCATACAATAAGCTGAAATATTCAAGACTAAAATTGTGATGAAGAATTAAATGAAAAATTTGAAATGAGTTGAAAAATTAAATCATGAAAAAAAATTATTTTAGTTAAAAAAAATTTATAGCTGAAAAAAAAATTAAATTGAAACAAACTTTACGTACACAGATATATTATGAAATATAGATACAAATTTTAAACAAAATGTATTTTTACAAAATAAATTAAAAACTAGAATTTTTTTTCTAAAACTAAACATTTTTAAAGTATTGTCTGCTTGTTTATATTTTTAATTATAATTTAACCATTTTAAAAAAGCAGATAGCACATTCAAAGAGAACTGCGAAAACATTGGGTGAGTTACGGCTCAGATTGGAAAAATAGTAATACATAATCAAACAACAATATTGTTTTGTTTTGAACCAGATATTACGCTTAAAAATCATTTCCGGGCACAATTATCTAAGTAACCACCCAACTTCAAAATAAAATTACTAAATCAATTTTTACATTACAATTTTGGAACAAAAAATTTAATTCTAATAATTAATTTAATTAAATAATTTTTCAACGTACATTTAACAAGTAACATTTATACAAAAAAGATTTACAGTCGTCTTTCCCTCTCAATTGTATTGAACATGTGAACCAAATAAATTAGAATTACATATTGTTGCAAATATTTTTTACTGATTCGCATTTCTTAGAGACAATCCGAATATCTGAATACTAAGTTAAACGTGTAAATAAAAAATGTATAAACAATTTCTGGTGAAACAAAATTTAAATTCATTTATTTTTTATGCAAATATTTTTTGTTTCTTTTCAATGCTATCAAAAAAATGCATTTAAAAAATATTTATTTCAAATATTTTAATTTGAATATTTTAATTCAAATATTTTATTTTATATTGATAAAATTTATTTTTCACATAAAATTTTTTTTCAAGTAACTGTATTTTGTTAGGTGCAATGGGAGAATTTCGTTAATTAGGTTTGTAAAATAAATTAAAAACTGGGTTAAAGAAATAATTTGTACCTGGAATAAAATTATTATAGAAGAATTATTTTATTAAAATCTGAAAAAAAAAATTTTATGTGAAAAAAATTTACCTTAACTTTTAAAATACTATAATTAAACTTAGACGAAATTAGATAGAAGAAATATCATTATTTAACAATTTTAAACTGTTATCTGCGTTTCATGCATATGGTATAGTATTTTGACGACAACTAAAATCTAGTAAGATGTTAGAAATCTATTATCTTATTAAAAGTTTGTACTTTCAAATCTAATTAAGATAATATCTTCACATAGCGTATGATTTAAATAGTTTGAAATCTTTACTTGTGAGTCTTTTACTTAGTAAATATCAAAATATGAATGTTAATTGATTTAGTTTTATCATTAATATTTAATTATATTATTTTATCCGTATGTTTACATATTTTTTCCTTATTTCTTATAAATCAAGACCTAAACTATTTCTTATTTTTTCTAAATCTAATATAATTGATATAAAATATAATAATAATTTTAAAATTCATAAAATATATTATTATATTTCTACTATAAATTTTAATCGATATAATAAAAAATAAAACGTTAATTTAATCAAAATCACACTCTACGCAAAAAAAATGTATGTTACAACATATAGTTTATAGTATGTAACACGTTTTAAACTCCAGACGTTAAACGGAAATATTCAAGACAAAAATTGTAATGATAGGAAAGATTTATGTTAATTAAAAAATTAAATCATAAAAAAAAAATTTTTTGCTAAAAAAATTCCATGAAAAAAAATTCATAGCTGAAAAAATATTTAATTGAAACAAACTTTACGTACACAGATATATTATGAAACATAGATACAAATTTTAAACAAAATGTATTTACAAAATATGTAATTTAAAAATTAGAATTTTTTTCTCATACTAAACGTTTAATTCCCGAAATATTGCATCTGTCTGCTTGCTTATATTTTCAAATTAAATCATTTTAACCATTAAACGATTTAAAAAAGCTGATAGCACGTTAAAAGAGAACTGCGAAAATATTGGGTGTGCTTCGGCTCAGATTGGAAAAAAGTAATACAACAATATTGTATTGAAGCAGAAGCTACGTTTAAAAATCATTATCGGGCACAAATATCAAAGTATCGACCCAACTTCAAAACAGCATTACATAATCAAGTTTTACATTACAATTTTTACGTACATTTAACAAATAACATTTATACAAAAAAGATTTACAGTCGTCTGTTCCTCTCTTTGAACATGGAATTTAAAAACACAATAAATTAGAATTACACAGTGTCAACAATATTTTTACTGATTCGGATATCTTTGATATAATCCGAATATCTGAATAAGTTAAACGTGTCAATATAAAATGTTTGAACAATTTCTTAAACTTTTATATGCAAATATTTTTTGTTTCTTTTCAATGCTATCAAAACACATTTATTTAAAATAAGTTATTACAATGTAGATCTCAAATATTTTATTTTAAATTGATAAAATGTATTCATACTTTAAAAATTCTCTTTCAATCATTTATGCAGATTAAATTTTTTTTCAAGTACATTTTGCTAGTTGCAAAGGGCGAATTTCGTTAAATGATTAAATAAATTAAAAACTGTTAAAGAAGTAATTTGTACCTGGAATAAAATTATAATAGAAAAATTATTTTATTAAAATCTGAAAAAAAAAAATGTTTCGCGTAAAAAAATTTACCATAATTTTTAAAATAGTATAATCAAACTTAGACGAAATAATATAGTTAAATATCATTATTTTGCTGACCACTAAAATCTAGTAAGATGTTCGAAATCCATTATCTTATTAAAAGTTTGTACTTTCAAATCTTCCAGGCTTTCTAATTAAGTTCATATCTTCACATAGCGTATGAGTGTAACTCCCATTTAAATAGTTTCAAATCTTTACATTTGAATTTTTTACTTAGTTAATATCAAAATATGAATGTTGATTGATTTAGTTTTATTATTTAATATTTATTACTTTATTTGAATCGCATATTTACACATTTTTTCCTTATTTCTAACAAATCAAGACATAAAATATTTCTTATTTTTCTAAATCTTATATAATTGATATAAAATATAATAATACTTTTAAAATCAATAAAATATATAATTATATTTCCGCTATAAATTTCAATCGTATAATAAAAAAAACAAATCGTGGTATTATTATTTGATTAAATAAAATTAAAACATTTATCGTTTTTTTTTTTTTAATGTATACTCTTGATTAAGAATAACAACAAAACATGCAAACATAATTATAAAATTATATGTGATGTATTTGTGATACAACGAAAATTATATTTGATATCACAGCCAAAAATTATGTGTGTATGTTTGGTGGTGGAGTATAATATGCCACACATTGGTAAAATTTACCAGAAATTTTGGTATGCAGCTGCTTCTAATTTACCTTTCTAATTAATATCTAATATATAATTTAAAACGCGGAACATAATAATTTGGCCTAGTAACCAATGATATTAGTCAAATAACTGCATTAATGTATATATATATATATATATATGTATAAATATATATTTTATTTGTAATTTATAGAAAAAAGGGTAAAAAATAATATTATAAAAATATAATAAATTAAAAAATTTAAATGCAAATATTCAGGCTTCATTCTGTAATGAGATAACTTTTGTCTGAAACCTCATACGTTTTATGTTCTTAACCAAATCTGTGTCTAATAAATTTATAGCTATGCCACCCGGTTTATTTATAGAATTCCAAATGCTTTCTAATTTTTGCAATCGAACCACGGGTTCCCATTTTCTACAGATATTAAATAGTAGAAGAAAACAAATTTATACAAATTGTTGAACGTCTGTCTTAAAATTGCATATTCTATACTCACCGTTTATTATTGCTAAGTTGGGAGATATCGGTTGGTGTGTAGTTACTATTTTCTTCAAGTCTGAAAGAAGAAAGGTTGAAAAGAAACGCATAAGGGGGATTCTAAATTTATTCACAACTAAATATAAATCGGTAAAACGGTTATATATGAACAACTTAAGTTCCGAATATAGATTACATATAAGCATTCTATATTTGGTGAGCTCACATTGTCTGCGAAAAAAAAACACGTGCCTATCCGAATAAGAAAATGTGTTTCCCTTTAACATAACTTTATTGACGAAGATCGATTAAAGAGAACTGCACAAAACACTGAATACCTACCTACAGCGAGTTTTTATGAATATATTATAAAACAAAATAACTATGGCTTCATTTTAGTTTTACTAGATTCGTTACAATTGTTTCTATTTTTTTAGGAATTTAACAAATATCACTGACGTAACGTTCAACCCAAATAGTACTTTTCTTGTATATAAAGAGTGTACAGTCAATATACACAGAAGTTGTATAAGTGTAAGGTTAGTTGTGGTCGTTCCTAAGTTTTACCTGTAGCTCGAATTTTATAGCCATAATTTGACGAATCATAACATTTTCAGAAATCCTTTAAATGAGAATGTGTTATTGCACCACATTTGGGTATACACCAACGACTAATTTTTGGACCGAAAGGTCGCTTTCAAATATTAAAAGGATAAAATTACGTGGTTGGTTACTACTGAAGGACATACATAGTGTGATACCGCCATTCTCACACGCACAGTTTTACTCATCAGTGTCGAATACCGTGTATATGCAACGTGGGTATCTAATGTTTTTCTATTTTCAATTCGTACAAACCTATTTCAATATTTTATTGTAATGGATGGATAAAAACTTGTGAGTCTTTTTGCAAATTTAATTCTTTTGAATATTTAGTAACAATTTTAAAGATTTCAATAGCAATTAATCATAAATATCATCTACCAATTTTTTATTAAATTTATAAGATGAAATTATTTCTAAAATCTTATATGAACTGCAGGTTAAATACCTTAAGACATTGTAGACAAAAATAATATTGATTATTTATTTGACGCAAACAAACAACTAACTTGTACGTGACAAAACACATGACCATTATGGCTGTACCAATGCAATTTATTATAATCATTAACATTATTAAATAAAAGACTGAATTTTCAATTTTATTACATTTATGTTGTTAAAGTCTTTCGATCCGCCTTTAAAAACGGAAACCTTTTGTTTGATTTTCCATATTTTTAGGCAGTATAATAAAAGCTAAGTATCGATTCCTTATTAAATTAGTCAGGTAGAATATGTCTTAATCGCAGGTGTTAAATACATTTTTATTTTACTGCCTGTGATTGGATTGTTTTTCGGCATTTTCCGATTTTCTTTTTGGGCCTAATAGGACACTTTCGTGTCTTTTGTTTTACTTTTTTTAATTCCGAATCTAAATTTTTATTTTTAGAGTTTTGCCGTTTAATCGCACGTACGCTAGAATAATTTTATGAATACTTTCGATTATTAATTTGCTTGAATTTTACTACATGTGGTCTAATCTTGAGCCTAAATATTCTAAAATATTGTAATGAATAATATATATAAAAAAAAACTTACCGTGCCCGTTCACTTTCTTTCGATGTCCGCGAACTTGTTTCCTCGTCATCTTCTGGATGGCTGCCAGTATCTTCTCCATTCAACCACTTTTCATAACGTTCCGGTTGGAACCGTCTAACAAACGTATCCATAGAAATATTAACCATATCTTTACGACAGCAGCAGTGCGATGCCCGTTTCCCATATTCAATCCATCGACGTGTAGCAAAATTAGTTGATTCAGCACAATTGAGTCCATGATTAAATCCGGCATGATAACCAAATGGGAATGTTATCATAAATTCTCCTTTTTCTTGTGTGATTTTATTGAACGGAATATGACATTGTTTTAAAACGTGTGGGCTTATTATAGTCATTTTATGTCGCAGATGGGCGTTGCAATTTTGATAGCTTTCAGCAAATGAATTATTAGCTAGCGTTTCTAATTTACGGCCATATTCTGGTGGAATAGCGTACCAAGTTTTTGGCGAACCAAAATGTAAATAATTTATGGAATACAAATCCATATCTTCGGTGTGCCAAGCAAAACTTGTTTTCCACATACCAAAATATAAATATGCCGTATTAACACCAGCTATCGTTTTTTTATAATCCATGCTCACATAATCTAAAATCGTATTCAAATTATTTATATTCCATTCTTTAACATCGGGATCGGTAAGTGTGCCATCAATATCTGCACCATAGATTGGCGATACATAAGTCACATTTTTCCAATATTTACGTTCCAAATCTTCGTAATCGTAATGCTTAGGGGTTAGATGTCGTTCCGAATTGGCCAAATCGCAAAATTGCTTCAACGTGAGTGGACGTTTTTGAACATTTATTTGCTGATAGTATCCTTGTTTACCCGACACAACTTGGCATATTGGTGCCTTTATTTGTATGTCCAGACTATCGATATCGTAACCGCTTTTTCGTGGAACATATTCTTTCGGTGGAATGATCTAATTTTAAAATAATAAATTAAGTTACAACACTTCTTTGTTTCACAACACTATTACCTTAGCTAATCCTGCTTTATGGGCTCCTTTCGACTCGATGTACTGAATATATTCAGAAAAATTTTTAAACTCTTCCCACGTAGGACGAAATGTCATAATTTTTGGTATGGTACTCATTATTTTCAATAATATACTTTTAACTATATAAATTATCAATAATTTATTTAATTTAATGTTTTCTTTACTTAAAACTTCACTTATTCACTCAATTCATATGATTTTTATAAAAATTGACTTGTCAAGTTTGTTCTTGTTGATTTTTTTAACATAAATTAGGCTGCGTGCTAGTCAAAATATAAAATGTGTACGTGATAAAACAGAATACACTATAATCACCACTCAAGGTAACAAATGGTGATTATCAGGTATTTAAGTAAATAATATTACATGCAGGAAGAGAACATAAATTTAAATAATCGATTTTTTCTGCATATTTAATTGTTATAAATCACTATAACTGATTGCAACACCATTAATTCCCGTTCCTATTCAGTTTTAATATATTTTAAAATTCCAGTTTTAACTACTCTTTAGGAAATTGATGTGATTGGATCGGGTTTGCTATTTAATTGTTCCCAGTCACTTCATACACTTGTCTGGCAACATTTCAAATTCGAGTCCTTTATGCAGGAGACATCTGTTAGTAAACAGCAGTATATTCCCGAGTCTACATCAAATGATTCTTCCGTGTTGATCAAGTTCTTCTGAGCTTCAATTAAAAAAACTTTTCTAGGATAAAGGAAGTTATGCTTCTTGAGCAGGATCGAAAGTGGTTTAAAAAGCATATTCATTAAATATTACCGTTGGGTTTTGTTACTTAATCAAGTTATACAATTTATTTGTTGGTAACACCTTGTCCTCAGTTTTTTAATCGGGATTTAGAAATTTATAATAAAGATATATTGCGGTCGTATCAACACATCGAACATTTAAATTTTATTCATCATATTATTTCGACATTATTGATCCTAAATCTTGTTTGTTTGTTTTTATCTCTACAATCGGTTTTGGGGCTCGAGGCACTACGAACTCTTTCGCGGTTCGCTTATTTACGTCCTTACCTTACGCCATTACAGCCAAATCGAGGAAGTACGGATATAGGTCCGATGTACGTAGAACCATCTGCACATTGCATAGCTCCATGCCAGCCTGTAGTACTGACATGGAAGATGGGTTGGCCTATGAATTCTGCACTCCAACAGAGGGTCATAGATGTGTTCATTCACACCACCGATCGTAATCGTATGGTGAATAATCCCTTTAAAATGCTGCCCTTATCGGGTTCGAACCCGGTACCTCCCGTTCCAACGATCCTAATTCTTAATGTGTCCATATATATTAAATGTCACATATTTTATACACCACAATAATATTGGTAAATTCAAAAATAATAAATTTTTGATCAACTGTATAGATTCAAATACCGAACTCATCTCATCGAAATATTAAAATATTCGATGTTAAATGTCAAATCTGTCAAAATCGGATTGTGTGGTTTGGTTATTGTTTTTCGTATCATATGGTAAAATAACGTGAACTAAATTTGTTTAAAAATCAACATATTTTTGTATAAAAGCTTTATATAATCTTAAATTATTTGTAAGTTGAGGTTTAGTTTGTCGCAAAAATTAAAGATTGTCTTTAATTACTAGCAAATTTAGGTAAAGAATGTAGTTTTTGTTTGGCATGGCGAAAAATGTGAAACGTTGCAATTTACTGACCATAATGATATAATCTCTTGTTATTTACAGTAAATCAAACGTTTTACAACTAACCAGTGAAATGGAAACCTCTAACGTAGAAACTATACAAAAGACGAGGGAAGAAATTTTGGCAGAGCGTGAGGCTAAGAAGAAAGCTAAACTCGACGCCAAATTAAAGAAGAGCAAAGGTGAAAGTGTAGCTCAAGCTACAGTGGAAAGCCCTAAACCAGTTCCAAGCATCGAGAAACCAGAAAAATTACCACTTAATCAAAAAATACAACAAAAAACGAAACAAGAGAAACCAAAACGAAAGCACGATACTGAAGTAGAGTCTAAGGAAAGTAAATCTAGCGTAGAGAAGAAAAAATCAGATCATAAAAAGTCTCCAAGATCGAACGAATCAGTAAAACTCGAAGAAAAACCTAAAGCAAAAGAAAATGAACAAGAATTGGCTACTCAATTGGAAAATTTAGAAATTACTCCGAAAAAGGAAACAAAACCGCAACTTACGAAGGCTGAAAGGCGTGCAATCCAAGAGGCCCAACGAGCGACTAAAGCAAAAATGTTAGAAGATAAAAAAGGTGGCACTGCCAAAATACCTGATGCCACAAAATCTACCGAAACAAAAAAACAAGTTACTCCGAAAACAATAAAACCAGGAACTGAAAAAACCACCACCGCAGTTCAACGCACAAAGACAACCCCTATAGAATCCCGTGTCAAACTATTCAGTCATCTATATGAGGAACGTATTAATCTAGAAAATTTTAACGATCTCCCTAAAGTACATCCGGAAATTTTGAAATTAGGAATACAATTATCAACCAAAATTGTGGCCGGGTCAAATGCTCGCTGTATCGCTCTCCTCGATGCATTGAAATTTCTGATTCAAGATTATGTAACACCACCCCAGACTGAATTTTCACGCGGGATCGATGCTGAAATTCAATTATCTGTTAATTTTCTAAAAAAATGCCGTCCAATTTCGGTATCGATGACGAACGCGGTTAAGGTGATTAAGCAAAAAATTACACATCTCGATCCTAAAGTAACCGATTCGGAACAGCGACTTATTTTAATCGAAACTATTGAAACATATATCCGAGATCAAATTGATAAGGCGGCACAGGCTATAAGTTTTTCAGTACAAGAGAAAATTTCGAAAGGTGATGTAATTTTAACATTTGGTTGTTCATCGCTAATTCAACATATTTTGCTCGAGGCGCGAAGGCGTAATGTTGATTTTCGTGTTATTGTAGTTGATGCCCGACCACTTAACGAGGGACAAGAAATGTTGCGACGACTTGTTATGAACAAAATTAAATGTATTTCGGTACTAATTAATGCAGTTGGTTTTATAATGCCCGAAGTGACTAAAGTGCTGCTCGGGGCACACGCTCTACTAGCTAACGGATACGTTATGTCGCGGGCTGGTACGGCACAAATTGCAATGATTGCAAAATCATATAATGTTCCCGTACTTGTATGCTGTGAAACTCATAAATTTAGCGATCGCGTACAAACCGATGCATTCGTGTTCAACGAAATTGGTGATCCGAATGATTTGGTATTGAAAAAAGGAATTCTAGAGAATGCAGCCGGTAATCCGCTGAGTGATTGGGCGACAAATAAATTCTTAACACCACTCCATTTATATTATGATGTTACACCGCCTGAATTAGTTACTGCTGTGGTCACCGAAATTGCGATTCTCCCATGTACTAGTGTCCCTGTAATTTTAAGAATTAAACCAAGCGATTATTGATTCAATTGTTAGTTTTTGTTTGTTAATGTCGTTAATGATTATTTTTTTAAACATAACATTCAATAAAATTTATCAGTAATTTGGCTTTAATTGAGTTTATTTAGTTGTAATAATCATTTTTTGAAATACAAATACAAATGAAACGAGAAAAAATATATTATTTCAACGAAGCTTAGAATGCTGCAGCCCAGGAAAAGTCCAAGTATGCCTCCAATTGATACTGACGATTATTTAAAGTATTTTATTTGGAAACGTTTATTTAGAGTGAATTTACTTACCCAAGAAATCCGTGAGAGAAAAAATTACTTGCCGTTTGTACTGCACTAATGGAAACTCGACCATCTTAATCAAAATTCCAGAGTTTAAACTACGTACTGGGCCTGAATTCTAATGTTGGGATTGTAAATTAAAATATTTGCCGAAACCCGGGATTGAACCGGGGACCTTTAGATCTTCAGTCTAACGCTCTCCCAACTGAGCTATTTCGGCTTATAAATTGAGATGAAAATGTAATAGATAGCCACAATAGACTTGAGAGTCTGTAATTATTTAATTTCCAGCAGAAGCATTTAAAGAATTTCATAGTTATCACAGCCGAAATAGCTCAGTTGGGAGAGCGTTAGACTGAAGATCTAAAGGTCCCCGGTTCAATCCCGGGTTTCGGCAAAGTTTTTGTTTTTACCATTTTACTCATAAATAGCTTTGATTCAGAACAATTTGGCAAGCAATCGCATTCTAACGAATTAACCCGATTTTCGGTACGTAATAATTTTATAATTTCTTTGTTTCGATATAAACAGTTCATACCTCCTACTCCGCATATTTTATAGTTAGGCCAATCGTTTCGTCGATAAAAATACGGTATACAGCCACACAGCTTGTAACATAATGCCATTCGACACTCTTGCTGACACAGTTGAAATGAATAAAACTTAAAATTTTTCAAATAATTCTCCACAGGAAATCGACAACGTCGTTGGTGAATTGTACTTTTTCTAGATAAATAAATAGCTGTCAGTATAAATATCACATAAATCGAGGAGAACTTACTTTTCGAAATTATCTTCAACTGTAACCTCGGAACTCAGCATATATAGCTCCACGATATCTCTATCTTTAGCATACACTTCGATATCATTAATCACGGGGATTTCATACGGGCTGTGCAGATAAAAAATTACATCCGATTTATATCCAGTTATAGAATTTTCAATTGGTGGCGGATCGAATATATTCACTTTAAAAACTGTCTTAATTACTGGAAAGTATTTTGTATCATTCCAGTGCTTTGATGCTAGCTCATTCGCGATTAAGTTGTTGCTCGTATAACAGACGCCGACTTCTGAAACAGTTCGAATCACATCCAGCTCACCTATATATGTTTTAGATGTGATGTTCTCCTCGATCATAATACTAAAACGATAGAGGTGAGTTATACATTTACAAAACTAACGATCGATATAATATACATACTCGAATAATATTTCCGTATAGTGGTTGGGTGAAATAATTTCGCTAACATAGTTCTCTTCAAACTTCAATAAATTGTTCAAGCTCATATCGGCGAGTGTTGTGATAAACTTTCGAAATTTGTTCTGTTTATCATCCGTGTCTAATTTATATTTGATCAAATACTGATTAAATTGGTCGTCGTTTATTTTATTTTTCGAACACAACGTAATGCTCGGAAACGAAACATTCCAATCGCGATAATTTTTCTCGATTGTTACTACTGTGTTTGAAGTCTGATAACGATCCCAAGTTGTTTTGCAGATAATGGCTGATAAGTAAATCGATAGACCTAGTAGTAAAGCCCAAAAGATTCTAAAAATATTAAATAAATCCTTAATCTTAGTGTGAGGTAGTTTTTGGGATACTTAGCCAATCTTACACTTCTATAACATTCAGCGTAGTTTTAGCAAAATATTTTAATCCGTGAATCATCCCATTATCGAAATATTCAATTAAATACTTAATGAAATTTTGAAACTTTTTATTTTTTATGTAGTGTCGCACACACTGCATCTCTCACGCTTTTAATTCGACCAGAATTAAACCAAAGTATGATTGGCGGTGATATTGGTTTTATTGAGTAATTGCGGATTATGTATCGTGTTTAATAGATTATAAATTATGCATTTTAATTTAAATCTGATTTTGTATTTATAAATTGGTTGGAATGATTGATTTTGTAAACGTAAGTATATATATTTTACATGCAATAATGGATTTTCTATATATGTTAAGGTGTTAAAGCGCTCGTCCTGAGGACGATTAAGATTAAATATGAATCCATAGCCAAACCTATAAGCTAACTTTTTCAACGCATTAGAAATGAAAGTAACCGACTTCCCTGTTACTGAGACCATAGGTCGTACGGGTAGTGTCTTCTTAAAAACGTTTTTCTGCTTTGAGTCAGCCAGACTAACACTGATGCAGAGCAAATTGCTCCTTTTAATCAGGTGAGAAAACAAAACGTTTACGCTTGCTTACGTGTATGTCGAATGAGTAGTTTACGTATTTATGTTTGACATCTTTCAAGATATATATAACCTCTTCTATTGACCTCAAGATATATAACCTCTTCTATTAGAAATTTAATAGCTAAAACCAATTTAACTTGAAACATATCGAAGTTTAACCCCATATCTTGCAGCTTCCATAAGTGCTTACCTCCTCGTGGTGACCACCGGACAACTGGCTAGCTATGGTAAGTGGCGAGTTATTCAAAAATTCAGCGCTAAACAACTGGCCTGGGTTAAGGTGCCAAACGTACCGTGCCGATAACCCCCTGGCTGGGGCCCCAATCTTAAAACTAGAATAGTGTATCCGGATACCAGGTGACCTTCGGATCACGTAGCCTAATCTGTGCACTGCTGATCTCTGCACAGACGACTGGAAATAATTTTCTCCCTCAAAAAACATTTTCCATATCGCAAGAATACACTTTTGAGAGTGAGAAATGAAACTGCTATAAAATTAAAAATTTCTATTCCCTCAGGAATTACCAGAATAGAGCCACTGGTGGCATCAATGCATCACTTTAAACATGGAACAATGTGGCTCGGCTATAAACCTACACACAAATGCACAACGAGAGTGCAGGTGGCGAAAGCTCTTCAATTAGGAAGAAGATCTCGAGATACTAGCGACGAAGAAGATAAGCACTGAAAATTACACTTGCTGATTCTGTCGGCAAAGCTCGTTCTGCCCTTTGAAGAAGAAATATCGATTAATACGTTGTAGCCTGGTGTAGTGATCAGGGTCTATCAGTCAACCCTAAGAAAACTGAGATGGTCCTGTTCAACAGACGCTGGAGTTGGGGAAACTTAAGTGTAACTTATTAAATATAACAGATACAAACACGTACTCCAGCAAGAAAAGTTCAATTAGGTGCAGAAGATGACCTTTCACTCGGTACTAAATCCTCAATAACATCCTTAAACTATTCCAATTATACAGTGAAGGCCTAAAATTGGTACACATTTTCTGTTCTGTTCTACAATAGAACCCTGACGGATAATAAACAGAGTCGAATAAAACGCAAACCAATGGAGTCTATTTATGGGTAAAAACATCCACGTTCGTTTTTAGCCGAAAACCACTTTAATAGCTTCATAAGATATCTATGATATAAATAAAAATTTTAACCAAAAATCGCACTTAAGCTATCTCAACCAGTACAGATTTATTACGTGATCAATTTAGAGATCGCCAAACGATGATTACACTCCAGAAATTGATTTTACGTGAATTTATTGGCTCACCTAATTATAAGCATCATGGTCTCTCTGATAGTCATGCAATTACAACTGTAACTCTTTGGCAATCACCATCAATATACTGGCTCCTAGCACTGACTAACCAGATCATTAAAACTATAATATTGAAAACCCGATTTTTGATAAGTGACATCTTTCAATTTCAAGCTACCTTCCACAAAAGAGTTGCAGTTGGAAAGAGTTCTATTGCAAAGAGTTCATTTAAGTTAGTTATATTAGATGCATATATAAGTCTTAATAGTTCGATTTAAGAGACTTATGAGAGTGAGACTTCGACGGATAAGTATGAGAGATGCGGGTTCTAACATTCACATTCCCTGGCTCGGTTATATTCCGTTATATTCTTATCGATTTTCGAAAGGAATAAAATCAAAGATTGTACCAATCAATTATTTTGAAAAGGCAAATAGTTAATTTAACCTTTCGTTTGTTTATTTGAAATAAAAATTCATAAATCTAATATTTCATTGTTTTATTTATATATAATAATAATAATAATTAGTATTTACATTTAATGTATAATTTATAAATAAAATAATTATAAAAAATATAAAAACTATAATTAATTGTTTAATTTAATTTCTTTTTATTTTTAAATTAAAAACTAAAAGAATAAATACTTATATAGTTCGCGCGAATTTTATAAAGAATTTTTTGTTTTATATTATAAATTACAATTTATAATTTTTTTCCCTTAATTATAATTTTCAAACAAATTAGTTTCCTTTTCATATAAAGTTTTCCTTGAAGATTTGGTATATTAGCACAGTCAAAATATTTACAGAGAACCAGAGTAGTGCATTTTGCTGTGTACTGATCAAATATTTACTAAATTGTAGGGGAAATCAATGCATATCTAAATCGATTAAATCATATAGTCTTCTCATTCCTTCTTTCATAAATTGAATATGATTCCAATCAGCCGAATTAGTTCGCACACATCAAACCATACATGACTTTGGCGCTCTGTATATAATTTCTCTGTGATATTAGTTAAAACTAAAACATTTTTCTTTTATAATTATAAAACGGAAAAAAAATTTTCACTTCTTAAAGCTACCGAATTAATTAAAATTAAATCTTTATACTTAATTAATTAATGACATTGTTTTGTTTATTTTTGTTCTTTTCTTCTGTTTTAATACATCGTCCTCGGTAACAGATTTCTGTTTCGTGTGACACCTCTTTCGATGTCGATGTTGCATATATAAGCATACCAATTGGATCCGATATATTGTTTTGTTGGGCTTCAGTTAGTGTTTCTGGTAGAGTTGGGGTGGTTGTTTCGGCAACTGCCGATTGTTTTTCCTTGCGCAAACGATTTATATTTTGATATTTTGGTTTGAATTGATTGACGAGCGGAATGTCTTCGTCATCTTGATCGGTTTCGTTGTTTTGTTCGAAATGAAAATCATTGGTTCTATGATCGGTATTGCCATCGATCATATCTTCATCGTCGTCATCCATTTCTTGTGAAAATAAATCATTTAGTTTTTTTTTGACTTCGTCGAAAAGACTTGGCTCTTTTGGCACCTCATCGTGATACGTGTCGTTTTGATCCATTTTTCGATGTTCGTCTAAAAATGTTTCGGTTTCGGATAGCTCAGCGATTTCCGTTGGTTGTATTTGATCAAATATTTCGGTTGATGTTTGTTCAATAATATCGTAGTGATTTGGTTTCGTTGTCATTTCTAGAAAATCATTTAAAATTTCTGTTGTTGTTTCGATTTGTGGCACCACTGTTGTTTCGGGTAGGTCGTCCTCATCGGCTATTGTTGTAATTTCAGGCTCGCTATTCTTATTATTCGCATATTCAAACGTATTCAACTGAAACTTAACCTCCCTTTCGCTGTTCTTATTATTCTGTTCCGACAGACTGTTATATATTTGCGAACCAATATTTTGCGATTCGGCCGTCTCGAATGCATCGACTGGACGGACGCGTATTTTACGCCAAACTCCTCGTCTTTTGCCACTCGACTTTTTAGTTTCTCGCACCTTTCCTTCACCATTTTCGATATCATTTTTGGTGCTGGTCTGCGTTGACTCGTTGCTTTCAGTTTCCTTCTCGTCACTTTTGCCGACAAGATCGTTAGAAAAATCCGACATAAAATCTTCGAGCATATC
Organism: Tipula lateralis; assembly: GCA_963932295.1. Taxonomy (NCBI): domain Eukaryota; kingdom Metazoa; phylum Arthropoda; class Insecta; order Diptera; family Tipulidae; genus Tipula; species Tipula lateralis. The sequence goes on from OZ010736.1 coordinate 146,563,719, forward strand.
AGCAAATGACACGGTATCGTTTTGTTGTTGCGAATCAGGTATGATTGGAGTTGTTGAGCTAGTGGTGGTGATGGACGTTTGGTCATATTGAGTTTGGTATCGATTCGCCTCATTTTGTTTATTGTGATTGTAGATCGAAAAATTTGAATCAGGTGTCACTGTTACGAGATACACATCCTGAAAATAAAGAGATTTTGTCAATTCAAGCTCGTTTATCAATTTACCTATAATAACCTACATCATTTTCTGGTCCAGCTGTAACTATTTCCGGTTCATTAGATCTATATTGGTTGACTTGTTCATTATCTGCATTTGGATCGACGGGCTGGAAGGAATTATGCGACAGTGCTGGTGACCATTGGGATTCTTGGGTTTCTAGTTGGAATCTTGATCGATTTCGAGTTGTATACTTTCCCTGAGAGAACAAATTAATTAATTTTTTAACAATTGTTTCAGTTGTGCATAATCATTAAGAAGGGGGCTAGTACATACCCGGGTCGGTCGAACTGGTTCACGTTGTGTCGATGTTTCATAGTTATCTTGGTTATTGTTGTTGTTATACCGACTGTAACTATAATTATCGACTTCTTCCTCCTCTTGTGAAGCTTGTGTAGTTGTCGTCACTCGAGTACGTATACGACCTCGATATACCGAAGGTCTTGTAGTATTTTGTACCGTTTCATATCGTTTTCGGGATCGAACCTAACAAAATATTCAGTTAATTTAATGACTTATTCTTTTTTATATTACTTGAACCTACTGTAGATCTATCCTGTTGAGTTGTACTTTTTTCGGTTGTATATCCACCATATGCGGGTCGCTTTACGTAAGCTGGACGACGTATTTTAAATAATTCATTTCGATCGGTTGAGTATTCGACCTTCTCGGTTGTACTCGTACTGGTTGTGGTCAATTCGGTTGTACTTGGAATGTACACTGGATTTACTTTATAGCTATCATCAATTGATTCTTCTTCATATGATTCCGGTTGTTGTTGCTGTGGTTGTTGTTCTTGGACGGGCTCATTTTCGTAATAAACATCTGGATACGTTTGCGAGTATTTTGATTTACTTTGATTTTCGGGAATTTGCATATGATCCTGAATCTCTTTGAAATACTGCGTCTGATCATTTTGATGGTTTTGCTGTGCGTAATTTTCATCCACATATGGGACTTGTGTTGTCGACGATGTTTCATATTTATGTGTGTATTGTTGTTCATCTTGGTAGGTCGATGATTCGGTCGATGGTGAAATTAATTTCTGTTGATCAATAATCTGTTGATGGTTTTGATAATATTGGTCCTGATAGGCAAATGGATTCGTTTGATAGTTTACTTCGCTTTCTGGATTATAATCTTGATTAATTTCGGGCACTTCAGTCGTTGTAGTTGTTGTCGTTGTACTCGTTGTTACTGGAGTCGATGGCTTTATAACTGGATAGTTTTGATTCAGCACATCGCGTTGATATTCTAAATTATCTTCAGTCGATGTTTTATTTTTATTGCGCGAACGGAATTGTTGTCGTTCCTCGTTTGTTGGATTATAACGAATTCGATTAGGATTGCGTACAACATTAGCTCGAGTTGGATTATATGTACCTCGAGTAGGTGGTGGCCGTCTTCCTCGATTTGTTACCCGTTTTGTGGTCGAATCAGTTGTATACGATTCAGACGATATACTGGCTTCAGTCGTAATTGGTGTTCGACGGGTTGGTATTGGACGACGAGATTTAGTTGGTACTCGATGACTTGTTCTGAGTGTAGTGGTTTTTTCGTCTACTTCCTCCTGTTCTCCTTCAAACAAATTATTAATCATACCAGGAAGTTGAGGCGAAATCACCGGCAATTCAGATGGTAAACTAAATGAATTCTGTGAACTTATATATTCGCCACTATCTTTCTCTAATGGTACCACACTTAAATGCTGTTCTTTTGGTGAGCTCAAAATTTTATGTGGCTGTCGGGCATTATTGTACTCATCAGAATTGTGTTGTTTTTCTTCTTGTTTAACTTCCTCAACATTTTCTTGATACTGCTGATTTGGAGCCTGATACTCGTTTTGCACTTGATAATTATTGGTATAGTAGTTTTGTTCCTGATTCTGTTGGGTTCCAAACGAATATTTTTCTACCGGTTCTTCTGACGTCGATGTAATATATTCATTTTGGTTGTAATTAATCTGGCTCGTCTGTTCGACCGCTGGTGGTACGTCCTCTGTGACGGTAGGCCTTCTTTTAAATTCCTGTTGTTCTTTAAAATAATTTTTCATTCTTTGAACTTCCTCGAAACTAATTGTGGTTGGAACTGATTTTACGCGTTCATAAACAGGATCGGCTTGTTCGATATATTGTGGTGCCTGAACTGGACTTGAATACTTAGGTGTAATATCTTCTTCACTTGGCTTTGACGATTGGATATAATCGTCGGTATAGTGGTAACGATTTTTAGTTCGTTCCGATTTTACTGGCTTGGGAGACGTATACTGATTATATTGATAGTCGTTTATGTTTTGTGTCTTTTCGTAATATGTCGATGGGGTTGAACTGTAATAATTATAATTCTCGTATGTAGGAGTAGCCTGTGTTGTTGTTGTGGTTGTCGTAGTTGTTGTTGTTGTTGGCCGCCTTGTAGTAGTGGTAGGTATGGGTGTGGTTGACTGGAATTGAGGATATTGATTCCATGGTATGCGTATAATCAACGCACCAACATGCGGTGTGGGGAGTGGAATTTTATTGAAATCTTTAGTTGGCTTATAGCTTTGGGGTGCAACAAAATATGTCATATCATCGAGCCGATTTTGGTTGATGTTTATGTTGGATAGATACGGTAAACCGAATTTTGTATAACCAATCGGAGTTGTTAACTCATATGGGCCAATAAAAATATTCGGATTATTATTTGATGGCGTATCAATTACTTCAATTGTATTCGCGTACCTCAATGTATTTAGCACATCAATGACGCGATTTTCCTTTCGATAATTTTCATTAATCATGAAGATGGCTAGTGGTGGTTGATGAGGTTTTGGTTTTAGTTTTTGGGTTGGAACAGTTTGTACAAATTGAGTTCGTTGTGTGGTTGTAGTAGTTGTCGTTGTGGTTGGTCTTCTTGATGTTTTCCGTGGATTATATTCAATTGTACTGGTTTCTGGTGCAGCTGACGAATAGTAATTTGAGTTCTGATAATTTTGTTTTTCTTTTTTTAGAAGAGTGTCAAGGGGAACATAAAGTAATTGAATTTCTTCGTTTGGTTGTTCTTCATCTTTGATGTGGTTGGGGTGAGTATAATACTGTTGTTTCTCTGATTTTGGAGAGGTAGTCTCCGTTTTTACGTATGTTTCCACTTTTGGTGTACTCACCGGAATCGGAGGTGGTGCTTGAGTTATAAAATGATATTGTTGTGGTTGAAGTGGTTTCGATGTTTCAACTTGTTGTGAGTTAGCTGGTGGTCCTTGCTGAATAAAATGATATTGTTGCTGTTGTTGTTGTTGTTGTTGTTTTGGACTGTTACCAATGTGTTGAGGTTCTTCTTGTATATAATGATACTGTTGTTGTTGTTGCACCGGTTGTCTTTTTGGCTCTTCTTGTTTTACAAATTGTTGTCCGCTAGTTACTTCTGGTTGTTGTGTTGAGAACTTATACTGATTTTGCGATAAAAAGCTTTGTTGTTGTGTTGGCGGAATTTGTTGAAACTGTTCGACAGGCTTTTGTTGTTGAATTGGTTGCAGTTGTGGTGAAAGATTCTGTTGAAATGGTTGTTGTGGAAGTAGCGTGTGTTGTTGAGGTGCTTGCTGGAATAAATTGTGATGATGATGTGGTGAATGCTGCACTTGATATTTCATTTTAAATTGTGGCGAAGGAGGGGGTGGTAAATTTTCTTGGGGCAGTAAAAATTGTTGTTGTTGCTGCGGTTGTAGTTGATGTTGAATATGATGATGTGGTTGCTGGTGAATTATGTGTTGAATGTGTGGTTGGCCTTGATGGTTATAATTTTGCTGAATTTGATGCTGCTGTTGTTGTATAATTTGAGGTTGATGTTGCGGTTGTGGTGTTTGTTGCACTTGAAACGGAACTCCATTACTATGCTGCAGCTGGTTAATTTGTTCAGGTTGGGCGAGTACATACTGTTGAGGAACACTAAACGGCTCACTTAACAAAGAAAATTGCTGTGTTTGATGATTGGCTGGTGGCAATTGTTGTTGATTTTCACTTTGAAACAGCGAGTTTTGAATTGATTGTGGAAAATTAAGCACACGCCCACTCGTCTCTCTTCGTGATTCTTGACCATTATGACAAGTTGGACAGGGCTGGTTGATGGGTATCCAATCATTTATAGCAGCTGCAGAAAATCCATTTGCTGTTATTTGTCGTGACCATCGGCCATCACACCTGGCCCATCCTATCATTAACAGCAACACTAATATTTTTGATAACATACCGCTTCGATGTCTATTAGATCTGTAGTTAAATTAATAAAATAATCAAAATTAATCATTAAATAGCTAAAATATTTTTTTTGTGATGAAATGTATTCACGTGTAGTGATCTGGTTTATTTAGAAAGATTAATAATTTAGCGGTTAAATTACTGTCCACATGCACTCGAAAATCATGGTGTCGAGAACTATCTTAAGTCAAAATGGGTCTTTTACAATTCAACTATCAGAGGATCTTTACGGATGGATCTATCAGAGGTCTCTTAGTATGCTGTTATCTAACTGGTGCAGGACATGCCTAATCTTCAGATGATTTTATCTATTTGTTTGGTATAGCTACGCTACACTAGAGCCAAGCTCATCTAAAGGCAATTAACTGAAATATTGTTTCCTCAAAGCCTGTTTGGGAAACTACAGTTACCCAAACAGGTTTTGAGGTAACAGTTTCCCAAACAGGCTTTGAGCAAATAATATCTTAAGTTACATGGATATCATTCAATATTAGCCGAAAATGAAGTTCGCTTAAATGCATACTTTATAGGCAATCAGATCCTGCTCTAGGCGTGACATTGTTATCTGTAAAGAGATCCATAATCTTCCTTTAAAGACTGCCGACCCAAACAATATAATACGAGAATCAATTTGATGGAAAAACTAGATCAGCAAATCCATATCTAAGAGCACCATCACCATAATTTATACGTGTGCCATGGACAATAGAAATCCCAAAGTGTCTTAACACGCCACTTTTTTGTTAATCTTTATACAAGTAGGATATATAATTTAAATACTCGATTAAGAGGTCTGTATTCAGATTCTCTCTGTTTCCAGTATTATATATTCCTCTTGTAAAGATAGATTATCATAAAAGAGGCGAGTTGACATACTTTGGGATGTTATGATCATGCGGGCACCAGTATAAATCTCAAGCCTCACATACACAGGTCTTAATATATATAATGGCCGTTGCATAGTAAAATTTAATTAGTATGTATCCAAGATTCAATTCCAATACAATTGTATTGTAGTTTCGACCATACTTTCATTTAGTTCGAAAGTCGAGCTCGATATTACGATTAGAAGCTCGAATTAATATTGAAAAAATGTTGCTGGCAACACCATTTTGGTTGAGGGATAAAAAGTGCTTCGTGCATAGACTAACGAGGGTTAATGCTCTCGATGGTCTCCTGGTAGAGTGGGCGTCATGCAGCTAATTTCATATTAGTGCTATGAGCACAATCTATACTTGCTAAGCTGGTTAAATCTGTTTTTAAAGAATGTTATTCAAGGAATGTTCCAATATCAATTAAAACAGTATACATATATGCAGATTAAGCTCGATGTAGCTCAATTTCACATCTCCAGCTTAATATAAAATCTTTGGTTGTTAAAAACAAATCTAAATCGTATAATCTCCAGTTTTAAATTCTTAATTGCCAGAGCTTTACTGTTTTCCCTTAAAGGCTGAGGATGCCAAAAAGAAACTTAGTTCTGCGCTCCAAACAGGTATAGGATGGAGTGATAAGCGTGTTCATTTACACCACCGATATAAACAAGATTGTGATCCGGTATCTCTTGTCTCAAGTGCCGCTGCTTTAACAGTGCCCTTTGGTCTGTCATTCCCAAGTTGTGTCGTAAAAACAGGTCAATATTTTCAATCAAGTCGATTTCGGACTGATTACCAATTCAAATGTATTTATGTGTACTACTTAGTGAGGTTATACAGTTTTTTTTATATCAATTTTAATTAATTAATTATTTTTACTGCAAAAGTGCAAACAAAGATCTTTAAATATGAGTAAAACCGTATTTTATGATTAGCCTTGTACTTCTTTACATTTGCAACACATACTTGATTTGTGTATCACGTAAACTAACATACATACTCATTTGCTAACAAAGTAAAATATTTGTTGCATTAAGCAAGCAAAGCTTACATATCTTGTCTCAATACGTTGCATGCAATTTTGGCCCAATTTACTGCCTTAAACCATTACAAAATACGTATATACCAAAAACCTTCAAATTCCATTCAAATCGAATGATGGTAAGTCTACGTGTATCAAATACTTTCTTCAATCATCATCAGAAAAGGTTCCAAATCATTACGTTGCAGTTAATTGGAACAAAACTATAAATTTTCTATATCACGAAACATCTATACATGTTATATGTTTATATAAGTAAGTACTCGATTTCTAATTCATGCTTATAAATAGAAGATTAATTAGTCATAAATAATAATTTCTGTACATTGCAATTATTGTTATACGTTTTTGGTTCACCCAGTTCCGGTAAAGAATTCGAAATTTTCTCATGGCAATTTTTTATACACTCGTACATGATAATGGTTTTGTATATCGAACTATTCGCGATTATTCTGAATTAATCGATCATCCTTGAAATATTTGCTAAATTATATGCGATATCAATCATTTATTCAATTCGGCCTTGACGATCTGATTTTGTTTGTATTTAGATGCTGGCTACATGATAGCCAAAACTTTTAGCTTGCCCAAACTATTGTATACAAGCACGCTATTTTAGAAACATGTAGATTGTTAGATCGAAACTAACATTATTCTGAATCATAATATACCAATTGTACGGCAATACATCAGTAATTGATTTGTTTATCCTTGAACAAATAGAATTACTCAACAGTATAAGAACTTAATCATTTTGTATTCTTGAAATAGAAAGAAAATTTGTAGGCGTACAGCTAATTGCATAAAGTACATATTCATTTTTCAGTTGTTTTGTTCCAGAATTATGATTGGGCGTTAGGCAATTTTTTTGCGTTTGGCATAATAATTTAAATTTCATTAATTGCCCGTATAAACGCAGAACAATACACTTTGAAGACGTATAAATTACTCAACTGCTTGTCCACGACTTCTTTGTATTATTTGTTTGGTAATAGTGGGTATAAAAATTTGTTTGTTTCAATAGCATATTAATTCTAGAGGTTATAACAATGATATAGTATCAAAAAGACTGTTAATGAGACATTGATATATGCAAATTGAATAGATCTTAAGTTTTCAATAACTTTGGACCTTTTGAAGCGACCTCATTAAGCGAGAGAAGCAGCTTAGTCTCTGGTTTGCCTTTGCTATGACTTTGATCAATGAAAGCTCGATTATCTATGTTTTCCAATATTGGGAATAAACAAAAGCACGTTATCTTAACATTTTTTGAGGTTCTCCAGATGACTGAATTTCCACCATGTATATTGGATCTCTATCAACAGATTGCGAGAACTCTTGGAAGATAGTTCCATTAATACCGTCTAGCTTTTTCCTCAACAGAAATATGAGTGTTTTGAAACTGATATAATCTACAGTATTTCGTAAGACCCACTTCATTCTTGCTTGCTGTACTACTAATAGAAATTAGAAGTTATTCAAACATACTTGACTAATGAATGACTTCTAATTTCTTCAATATATTTGTTCTATATACAAACATAAGTATACTTTTAAGACCTAAAACGAGTCAACCAGTTTTATGATAATTAATCCACTCAAAATTATTGAAGATAATCCAATCAACTAAAATATTATTACTTTACTTGGTACTTTACTCAGACGACGTTCTATTTCAGAACGTTACGTAAGACCTGAGCAATTTCGTAACTAAATTCTATATGCAGGGTGCAAAAATGTTGGAAATACACACTTACGTGCTGTAAGGATTTTGGTCTGAGACTTGAAGTAGAATTAGTTAAGTTAGGTGGATTATAAATATTGAAAATAGAAACATATATATATATATATATATATATATATATATATATATATATATATATATATATATATATATATATATATATATATATATATATATATATATATATATATGATTTGGAAATCTTACTAGTTTCCAGTTATAACAATCACATTTTTGGTAGAGCGACCTATAATTAATCTATACAACAAATACTACACTCATATGGGGTAAGTTGAATCTCATTGCTATAAAGTTTCTGAAGTGTGATTTTTAAGCGAAGATAACGTTTTCACAGACTAACTGAATAATCGTGACGAACCAGATATTAATTGAAGATCGACTGTTTCTATAAAGCTACATAAATTATTTAGCTCGACTATAGCTCAAACTACCCGGACTTCTAAAAAACTGTGATCTGGTGACACGGCTGAAAAAATAATTCTTTATGATATTCAATTTGCTCATATGTTTGATAAATATTATTTCAGCCCGGAGATCGTTTAAATATAATTTAAATGATTGTGTTAGTTCATGTCACCATCATACTGGAATTGTAAGCTAACCGATTATGTGTGCGAGTATAATTGGTCATGAACAACCAAAATGTTTATGGTCTAATAGTAACATAGCGATCGTTGTAAATTGGGCAAGTTCTTCTCACTCTGATTAACATAACTCAACGTTAGAGCTCCTTTACATAAACCATATTGCTTCATCCAAATGACTATCCTTGATTGCCTAAATTGACTAAAACGCTTGCTATCCATTTGTAAACTAACTCTATGCTTGCGGACCTTCTGTTGTAGATATTTCAGTTAGTCATCAAGATATTCAATATTGGAGAATTGCGGACTGATTAATTTTTCCGTTCTGGTAGCTCTGTGCTGCTCGATGTAATGATGGAGTAGTGGTATTTGTTGGGCTGATAAGTCTAAGGTTCTGCTTGCATTTTTTCTACTACCTTCAGGAACATATAGTTTCCCAGTTTGCAAGTTGAGGTGCTGATGGTCTATACGTGATATATCACTGGTGTCTAACGCCTGATAAATACGTAATCCTAGACATATTTTATCACTGTTCCGCCAAAACCCTTGTTGTGATTTTGATGAATAGCTGTGTTAAATATGGTGTTCTTGGACAAAAAAGTATTTATTGGCTTGAGTATGCCCCTGACACGGCCTTGATAGGCAATATCAGAAAGCTCATTGGTAGATGCTCATTGGTTACTTGTTTGCCTTTGCTCTGTTGTAGGTACTCGATGTAGTCTAATAAATTCTTATGGCTTGCTTCGACTACATCTATTTGTCTTGATTGTAGCCACAATAGGCAATGATTGGCGCAGTGTAACATTCGTTTTATGGTTTTGGGTATCAAACGGTTTTGAGCTATAGTGAGTAAAGTCATTATGCATAGGTCAGATGAAGAAAAAATTGTGGTAGGACTATTCCAAGTGAAGAAAAAACTGAAGGGGTTAGTTTTTCTACACGAGTATATATTTGGGTACTGTCTAATCTGGCCTAAAAATTTACTGACTAAAAATTTACTGATCTCTTCTAATCGCATGCAACGTTTTAAAAAGTGGGTGGCAATAGTTGGGTTTGTTTGTATAGATTACATTGATTTATTAGGTTTTTATAAAAAAAACCCGTGAACTCTAACTTTTGTGCTATAAAACTTACAAGTTTAATTCGAGTAAAAGCTTGATTCATAAACTCTAGGCTTCGTGAACTTGAGCTTTGTACAAAAATTCAGTATATAAAACTTAAATTAAATTTGGATAAATAAACCAGTTTAAGCCAATAAAGCTTGGTCCTTGTACTCTAGGTACTCCAAATAACTTATAATACTATAAGGGAAATCGTAACAATTTTCATAGTAAATGCCAACGACAGCATGATTTCGTTAAATGCTAATTTCAGAAAAGATTTCTAGATGGCATACCAATACATTTTAACGAGAACAATAGATGGCACGCGAAGTAATTTTTTAATGAAATGATATAATATAAAACTAAACAAATGTTGTTTTATTTATTTATTATTATTTATAAATATAAGCCCATTTACTTCATAAATTTCCAATTTCGATTATAAATTTTTATTTTGGTTTCGTTAATAATTCGTTGAATATAAAAAAACTGCAGTTAAAAAATGTAAACATTTCGGAATTATATCATGTTGGCACATATGTAATATCGATACGATTTCCTTTATAGTTATTATAAGTTATTTGAGGCACTCATAAACTCCAGCTTTTAAAACACTCGAGCTTAAACCGATTAAACAGAAAACTTAGCTTTCCATTTTTAATTTCAGGCTGTTACAAACTCTAGCCAATCGTAAAATTGAGCTTTCGTAGAAAAATCACGAGGTTAAATCGAGTTAACATGACCATATAAGATAGAGTCATAAAAGCCAGATCTATAAATTCTATAAACTCTAATGAATTAATGTATAATAAGCTAAAGCCAATAAAGCTTGTTCTCTATATTCTCTAGGCACTCATAAACTTGAGCTTTTAAAACGGTCGATTTTAAACCAATTAAACAGAAAATAAAAACGAGCCATAAAAGCTCGATCTATAAATTGTATTGGCAATAATGAATTCGAGCTTTTGAAATTTTCGAGCTTAATTAATGTATACACTCCAAACATTTACTCTAAACACCGAAATAAACATTTTTTCTTTTCACTGATTGTTCAAAATTTAAAACAATAAACGAAAGCTGTCAAATATTGATTTACCATATATACTCACTATTTGTTGGAGTGAAAAATGCAATATCAATAGAAACTATACTCAGCCTGCAGCACCTTACAGATTTATGGACTACACTAAGATCTGAAACTTAAATCAGAACTGATCTCACCAAAGATGTATGTTAAGATTTCCGACTTTGTTCTTCTAATTAATTTCTATCTTAAACTCGTTTACTGTCGAATATTCTAACAATCATCTCTTTGTATTCAAAAAGTTACATCAGTCAAAGAAAACGAATAGGAACTAACTATTCTTAAATTCATCACGGTTTATATACGGGCACATAAATCGTAATTTATCGATTAATAAATACTTGAATCATTCATTACAGCTTTCATTGTTTTATTTACTCTCTTATTGAAATATAATCTTAAGCCAAGGTATAAACTCATTAATTAACCGCATTTTCTTTTATCCAAACTCACACACACACACGCACTTAACGAAAATCGAAACAACACATAAAAACTGAAAGTTAAATAAAAAAAAAACCGACAACCTTGAAGAAGGTTTGGAATTCCATCATCGACACGGCATATCCATATTCAAAATAAATATTAATTAATTTCTCTTAAAACCACTTCATTTCAATAAAGACTTCAAGCATGATAGGTGACGACCTGTCCACTATATCACAACAATAAACAATTATACGTTGTATGCTAATGACGAAGAAGCGGAGAAATTTTTTAATGTCTTCTTCATTGACAATAACTCTATACGATGACAACGTCTTTGAAATATATTCAATTTTATAATTCCGATTATAATATGTTGTAAATTGAACAGCTTTTTGGTCACAATCCAGAATACATATATAATTAATCATATAAAGATGAAGAAGCTGATGTATTATGATTAATAATAGTAATTCGGTTATTATCACATCGAGTGTGATATGTATGTAGAATATTGTGGGAATTCTCACGAGATGGTTTGTCTTCTCGTTCGAAAATGTGTATCACACAAAACTTTCACTCAAACAATTAAACTTTTATATATAGGAAATAAGTTTTAAATAGTTTTATACGGTTATGCAGATTAGTAAATATATTATTATAATGGACGTTACTGTGCGAAGTGTTACGTAATTTGTGGAATGAGATCATTTAACCGCCTTACAGATCGAATGCTCTAGTTATTGCATTAATATAACGAACTTTTACGTAACACTCAATCCTGATTGAGATAAGCATATTATTCTAATATATATGTTATTGTTTTTATTGCAAACTCATTAAAATCCTATTGTTATAGTTTTTTTTTAATTTGTATACATATATGTTATGATCCAACAACAATATTTATGCTGTGTCATAACAAAGTACAACATCGTTGAGATGCTAATCAGCATGGATCGCGAATAAAAGTATCTTTTCTTAATTATTCACGATTTAATGTTTGTTTCTTTATTTTATAATATCCGGATTACGTCCAAATATGATTGAAATTTAATTATTTAAATTGTGTAATACAAGTTAGCTTGTTAGCTTAATTAGGATTGGTAATTCGATTAAGTACTGATTGGCGGTTAAAATACACGGGAGTTTATTCAATTTGCTGAATAATATTTTTCAATTGGTCATATTTAACATTGAAGATTAACCGAAGCCAACTGATTATTTATTAGTTTTAAATGACGAGCTTTGGGTTGTTCAAGTCTCGATATCGTTTCCGTGGGATCGTATCAATAACAACCGGAAGTCTTAACCTTTTGATAGAACAAGCCAGTACTATTCACTATATAAGTACTTAAATGAACACTAATCGCATCATATGATAAAAGCTTAGATCAGTTTGCTGCGACACTGTAAGGGCCTGTATAACCGATTACTGTTGTCAATATTTAATTGCGCGAAACAAAGAATTACTGTCTTAAGCTATACACTTTAACCATTGTAAAATCGAACGAAAGTAGAACAAAACATTCACTTTTAAAGAAATATAAATACAAAACCGTTTAAGCAACAGTTTAATTACTTGATTAAATCGTTAAATTTATTTAACAAACAACTTTACTTAAAAAATTTTAAACATTATTTCTCGTGCCACTCACACCGAGTCGTACTAATCAATATAAAACGATTTTATGTGATATTCAAATATTTTTTCCATCTGTCATTGTGAAACGCTTACAACTGTGCAAATATATTAATCAGCCTAGTTTTAGTTTTATGCTCAACTAGATTTCAATTTTTAATTTATTTAAACTGTTTTGCGCTATTCAAAGACAACAAAATTCTATAAACTTTATGTTAACGTATCCATTTTAAAGATGTGCCGCAATACATTTACGTTGTGGTTATTGTGGGTAGGTTGCTCAATATAACTTTGTTCATTTTTTTAATGGTAAAATAATGGTTGTTTTCAAAATATTATTCAATTAAATGTTAATTTAGATAATTATTAGTTTTCTGAGCGAAAATTAAATTTAGAAATGTGTATATTATGTATATAATATTCTAAAGTTCAAAAGTAAAGTTTAATATTCAGGCTGGTTTCCAATTGAGCAAAATGTGTCACGGATATCTTATTAATATTAAGTTTATTTAGGGCCTTTTTTCCACAAAATTGTTTTGAATTAATTTTATTTAAAATAATGTCATTTAGATGATTAAAATAGTTATATTTGTTTCAATTTATTATTTATTATTCACTTCAATTTTTACCCTATATAGGATATAGAGTGGTCTCTTAAACTGAGCAACTGTGTTGAAACCGTTTAGTTCTTGGAACACAACTAATTCAATGTATATAGTATGTTGCGAAAAAACTTGATCAGCCACTGATCAAGTTTTTTCGCAACGAACAGATTTCAAGCAAGCTTATAACTCGATCAATCGAGAGAAGCTATGGTATGCGCTTGAATATTATTAAGGAATACCAAACAAACACGCACATCTGTATAAAATGACAGGAATGCAGTCACATTGTTGTGTCAAAATTGAGAACAGGTTATCGAGAACTTTTGCAATTTGTTCTGATGCTCGACAAGGAGATGCGTTGTCTCCGATGCTTTTTAATATTATGTTGGAATCGGGCTTTATATCCTCAACGTCCACTTCTGAAATCAAAATATCTTGTAAATGCGGATAAGCTGAAATTGTACAGCTTGTTGATCAGATCTGTTGTCATGTATGGATATGAGAGTTGAACCTTGATGGATGAGTACGAAAGACGATTTCAAATATTCGAGAGAAGAATTATTTGTGTGATATATAGTCCAAAACGCGACGTTTGCACATACCGAGTTTTGTTCAATCACGAGATCAGGGTGGTCATTTTGTGGTGCTTTATCATACTTTTATATCACGGTTGAACACTTTTTTCGTGATATAAAAAATATTAAATAAGTCTACAAACACAACCCTGTGCAATTTATTTTAAAGGGGAAATAATGAATTTTAAGGGGAAATGAATATTTTAGAGTGATAAATTGACGTTTCTACATAACCTCAAAAGTAATTAAATCATTTTTCATATGTTGAAATGGATTATCTTCCATTTCATTAAGGTGAAATGGAAGATATTGTTGTCTTTTTTACCCATTTCAATATACGACGTGAAGTTGTACATTTATAATTCACCGGCAGTAAGCTTCGACCATTTCGTTTTATCATATTTTTTATCACTAAATGTGATAAAGCACCACAAAATGACCACCCAGGAATTTAATGCGAATTTCTGATAACGAGCATGAAATTAAAGAACAGCGAGGACGCTGATTTGATCATGTTCTGCGTGCTGATCCGAACTTTAAAGAAAGGGCTGCATTTCGGTAGGCGAAGAGGTCGGTGACGATGGCTTCACGGCCTAGAGAGCGATTTGGCATCTTTTAATTGTTTAAAACAGTATAAAGAGCTGGCTTGAGATCGAAACTGATGGAGTCCGATTTATGACTCGGTACGGGCCAATAATGGTACCGTAAAACAATGTGATAAGGGCTTGATCAATAGAGATGATCTTCTGAAGTAGTAAATTTTCCAACAATATTAAAATAAAGTCAAGTAGTTTAAATAAAACTTTAATGATTAAAATTGTAACTGGGGGTTATTCTCCCAAATAACAAAGTCATTGTGAGATTTTTCAGAATACTGAAAGTGGAGGTAAATTGTATCTGTCCATTTAACTAGGTTTAAATTTAATATTCTAAAATTACGGAAACGTAAACCGTAATTTTGTATTAGTAATATTATATAGTTCAACTGAATCTTGAAGTACCTTCGATTAGAGTGCGTTTTAATCGGATTACTTGGTACAACCAAATTAAATGTCTGAACCATGTTGAAAGATCTGCGTCTCAGCAAAATAATATGAAAGCTATTCGAACAACAATCATCTGGTGTGCTGTGCAAAAGATTCAGCCTGCGCTAACACTATACAGCTTCGAAATGCATGTTACCAAACAACCAGAGTTTGAAGCCTACGATACAGATATGGTAGAAACTGAATCACATTGATTCTAAATATAGTTAATAGGAATAAAGAAAACCAAACTATAATTTATTAAATACTTAGCAAAATTAAAAGGGTGGTCTAATTCACAGAACAAATTTCAGATAATTATAAACAAAGAAACAAATTTTACAATTTCAAGTTACACAACACACATTATTCTATCAATTCTATGCAAATAACAATTATTCATTACAATAAACAGCTTGAGTGTTCTGCTTTGAGAATTAGGCTTTAGAACAATCCGATCACAAATGGTACTAACATGTGATATTTGGCCCAAATTCCGTACGAGCCAAAAAACTGCTGATTAGTTTATCGCAAATAGTTTGGAACATACACTGTTGGTAGCAGCAGGAAATCATTAAGAGTATTACACTAAAATAAATAAAACTCAGATCGGAAATCTATACACAACTACAATGCTGGATTTTATTTTAGTGAAAAGAGGGAAATAAATTAAAAATTAAGCGATAAATGCGGAACTGCATAATTCTAGAAGCAGTAAGAAATTTTTGCTGAAATTAATGTCGGTTATTAGATTAATTCACTGTTACTTTATTAGAATGTATAACGTATATAATAAATTAAATTTGTAATCTTTTAAGCATTCAAGCAAATATAATTCGATACCTATGAATATAGGCACTTATATATATTGGACCAAAAGTATGATCCAACTAGGATCCATATTTATTGTATCTGTAAAAGCAGTAAACTTTATCTTAACTGGAGGAATGAGCCACTGCCCAGTTTCAGCAAGTTTTATTTGAAGCAGTAAAACAATTTGGTGACGTGCTATTCTTTTGTAAAATTAGCACTGGCTACATAGAAGCACAATGAAAGAAAGAGTATATACTCTGTGGGAAGAGTTTCATATACTTGATATTTGACTTTCATGCCAAGCATTTCTGGTAAATTGTAGCTTTTATGGTAAATCACATTTAAACCACTTTAATTTCCAAATAATGTAATGATCTGTTGCCATAATGTAATGATCTGTTTTGAAATAAAATTGAAACCTCTTCCTTAAAGATTTCTGTATAAAATATTTTCTTAAAGCTGTGATTTGTACCAACATTAATCATGTAAAGATTTAGTGCAATATAATATACGTGTGATCAACGTATTATTAAATAAATTACACAAAGAACAAGTTAAGAGCCAGTCTATGATCATGCAAAAAATGTATAGCTTCTGAGCTTTTCGAGCCTTCTTCTTTATATTGAAACATTTTCGAACTTCAAACCGTATCAAATGTCATTACAACTGCAACAAATTAATGTTTTGATCATTTGGCTCGCTGGCCACAAACATGTACTGTTTTGAAATTAAAAAAATTATAATAATTTAGATAACACAGTTTCCATGAACCGAATGATACTTGCTACCGTATAAATAAAATATCTCGCAGCTGACCAAAAAATAGATAATATCAAGGCATGCACTATATAAAATCAGAAAAAGATAATTTGTGCACCATATGGTTCGTAAAGTCTCAATTTAAAACGAGGTTCGGAGATCTAAGCTAAGAAACCGAGCTATAGGATTATAAATAATGATTAAGTTGTGTTAGTAAATAGTTTCGGTATATGGTTCTTGAATTTCTAGGCTCTTAACGGAATATTTTAATCGCATCAATCAATAAATCAATAGATATAAGAAGCTTTAGTCAATTATGCAACACAATTAATTAATTCAAGTGGAGATCAGACCTGGCTATGAAAAAAATGTTCCTAAACTGAGGAACAGTGTATCCTCCAACATGCGTATACAAGACTAAATTCGAGTTATTTCTCATTTTGAAATAATACAATTCACTGACCGCATATTTAACTAAGTTTTACAATTCTCCTGCATCTTATTCATCAATTCTATTATTTATAATTATCTAGACTAGTGAACTGGTTATAAGAAGTGGACTTGACGATATATACTTTTATTTGTGGTCGTATATAGTTACAGTACTATAAAACAAACGAAATAGTGTAATAAAATTAATATAATTATTTCAAGCAGTTTATTAAATTTTATGCCTAAAATAAATAGAATCTCACTTTCTATATGCACAGATCTCGTACAGTCGAGTAGACGAGTGCTATCTGAGTAAATAAAATAATTAGAGTAATTATGTCGCTAATGTCAATTTAATATCAAAATTTAAATCATTTTCACTTTAAATATCCACATTTGGGTTTTTATTAACGAAATTATAATTTACTATACATAATTAATTAACTTAATGTTATTAGTCATGCGTATCAGAACTATGTATACATTATATGTAGTTCACATATACAACAAATATTTAAAACTATCCGTTTGTGCGTTGTGCGATTAAGCCGACCGAAAAATGTAAACCACTTTGTTTATTTTATACTTGAGCATATATGGATGGAAAATATACTTATTTTCTATAAGAACAAGTAGAGAAACTTTCTTATAAAAAATATACTGTTTAATTACTACTATAATGCATTTTCTCTATTTTTCTTCTTTCGATTTTTTTTTTGTTTTGTGTTTATACATGGAAATTATGTTACAACAAGAAAATTAGTTTGACTCAATTTATATATAATTATTTTCACTGACTTCGCACTACTGACCTTTCTTAAGAATATATTTATATTTGTATACACAAAAAAACAATTTTCACTAAACTCCAATATCCAAACAAAATCACATTAACTGCGAGTTAATCCACTTTGATGTTTTTTTTTATTTTATTGTATCCCACTGGGAATTTTTAGTACCACTTAATCCTTAGAATTTTCATTTAAACTAAAATTTTTTTTCGTGACTCGATTATAAAATTATTTTTTTTTTCGAATCTAATAATTTTTTATTATTTTTAATTTATTAACTTTTCTTAAAATTGTTTTTTTTTCAATCTTCACGATGTAAAATCTTAACAGAGACTGAATAAGTTGTTGTCTTAAGAAAAAAGAAAGGTAAAGAAACATTTATTTTTTAAACTAATACACAATGATGGAATTATTTTTTAGTTTATATTTTGTTACTATTTATACGATTTAAAGAAGTGGAAGGCTTTGTAAATAATTAATAAATAACAACAATATTATTTGTAATTATAAAGTGATGGTGATTTTAAGAGGAGGTTTGTTGTAAGTTCATTACTATAAATACTTTTATTAATCTATTAAATTAAGCATTATGATTGAAGTAGATGACGTCAGAATACTTTATAATACAATCAAAACAAAATTAATTGTTTATTATATAGTTTTCAAATAGATAGATTCCACTTCACAAAAGCAACACATCTTTCGAGCCTGAAGCAGAATTGAAATACTGCTCAGGCAGAAAGAACCGAAAGGTTTTGTTGCATTAAAGTGACTTATAATTTGCATTGCACTCGGATGATCTATTAATTTCAAATTTATTTGTCGCAAGAGGTCTTGCGACAAACAAACTGCTCTATATCCACTTCTGTTCTTTAGTCAATGACATCGGCCACTAAAATTTTAATATTGTTTGTAAAGGATTTTGTAAAGGAGTTTTTATAGAGTTACACAAGTTTAAATCATAATAAAACAAAGAAATATATTTTAAATATCAATGAGCGGTTAGAACTTTAACGGATAGAAAATTTTATGACATTACTTTAAATATGATTTCGGCCATGTGGCCACCGCGTGTACAAGGCGCAATCTGGAACACCAATTTTCACAAACTTTTCGCAGCATTTGAGGTCATATTTCGCCAATAACTCCTCAAATGTTGATTTCCAGTTGTTCAATTGTCTCTGGTTTATCGACGTATAGACAACTGACTTTGCATAACCCCGCAAAGAAAATAATCCAATGGGGTTAAATCACACGATCTTGGTGGCCAATTAGACCATTATGCGCGAAATTATTTTTTCATCAAAAGTTTCTTAGAGTAAATAAATTGTAGTGCGCACTGTGTGGCATGTGGAACCGTCCTGTTGAAAGTATATGTCAGCAAGATTAATGCCAGCTAATCGAGGTACGAAAAAATTTCTAATCATATCGCTATACCGCTCACCATTGACAGTAACATTTTGATGATCATGGTTTTTGATGACATATGGACCAATGGCTCCATTGGTCTAGATGTCTTCAAAAACGTTCACAGAATTGGCGGCGCATATGGCAAGTTGAATCTCAAAATCTTTTAAGGCAAGATCCTTTCGAAAAATCTTTCATAAAGAGGAAGGACTCAACCCGATTAATGTGTATCTTCTTCAATGCTTTCCTGTACAGCGGCTACACTTTCTTCAGTGCGCACTGTTCGGCATCTCACGGGATGCACCTTATCATTAAGAGTAAACGTGGTCCGAAAAAGATCTTTTGTTATTCGAATTGGCGACTCTGAAGTACGATTATGTACGCCATAACATGGACGAAGTGCACGATAAGTTTGACGAACAGAACCAAAATAACCCGTTTTATTACTGTATTTACTATTTCTTATAACTAGCAGTAATAGCTTATGATATTTCGAAAAGCAAATTAGTAACTTTAAACTGTTTTCGGATAATAGACCAGTATTTTGTTATACTGAAGACTGTTCGTTTGCTATTACGATAATAAAGAATTTTTTATAATTTTTTTTGAACCACTTACCCACTGGTTATCTTTTGTACTTTTCTCCAGGTATCGACTCAGTTGTACGACACCCAAATTCTTACTTTTGAATGATTTCGCAAATGTTAAAAAATTCTTAAAATTTTTTTTATATTTGACTTTGGTTTTAATATATTTTGTAACGCTTTCAAATCCTTAACTTCAATTTTTTAAGTTGTCCTCCATGTCACGATCACTTTTTAGTTAGTTGTCCTGTTAAAGAAGTAATTGAACCTATATTGTTGGGTCAATGTTGAGTGGAAATTACTGTCGTGGCGATAGGTTTCCTGTTTTATTTCGATCGCTTCTTTAATTAATCCGAGCGATAGCTTTCTGTAAAGCGGTAAATTCAGCTCTAATCAGAAAGTGTTGAAAACCGACAGATTATTAGTTGTGAATAGTTTATCATCGGTAAACAGAACCTTTAAGAATTTATTGGCACTCTGCATCTTTTAAAACATGTAAGCTTTTCTTTATCTTTTGCTAAGGAGACGAGCTTTTACTTTTCTGGTGTATTACTAAGCGTTGGTTTCTATTTAAACTAGTTTTTATATCAACCTATATACTTTCTATATACATTCAACGCTTCAATTTATTTTTTATGATGTAATTCTTATAGGACTAATAGAAAATTCACATATGCGAAAATCGCTTTGGAAATTTCGCGTTGTGATTGAACACTCATCAAACGTTTTTGATCTTTCAGCTTAACACATACTATTTTTGTACAAAATGGGTTTTCATATTTTCCTATCTTTTCCAATTCGTGACCTAAAATGATTTACTTACCATGTACAATTAAAGCAAAATTAACCTTAACGCATTGATCAACCTTAATAATGCAGGATTTTAGAATTCACTATTAAAAATAATTATATGCCAAATAGGCTATATACGACTATTATAGTAGGTACTTTGAATATAACAAAACGCTTTTTTTAAGAATATAATACAACATGGACAACAAGTCAGTAGTTGCAACAGATCTATTTTCTGTGTGACACTATATATGTTCTTTAACATAGGAGTGTTTACTATATCGCTGAATCGTATTTATTCTGTATGTATTGGCAAAGAGGACACCTTACACTTAATCCAATCAACTGTCCATTGATAGTGACATATTCTTCTGAGTTTTGTTTAATCCAATAATTTAGCAATACCTATATCCTTCTACGTCACTCTCGAATTGGAGTCATAGTTAATTCGTTGTTTTGCCACCAACCATGTACTGCGATAATCAACCACCCATCACCAGTATAGTTGATGAACAACCCATATACCAATACTAAAATGTAGAATATCGAGTAATTTTACGATTAATATTTCTAACGATTAGATTACTGTCCAATTTTGACCTTGAATACTTTTCTTACAGGTTCTTGAAATGATTCACAGCTGTCAGAATCTTATAAATAAAACGTTCATTGAAAGCTTTTATTCAGAATTTCAATTTGACTCAGGTTTAAACAACAACTTGACCTTCCACTTCTCTTCTCATTCAATGCAACTTATGAGAATATTAGATGGTCACTGATATTAGATGGTTCGACCCATGAGTTCGACCCATGAGTGCTCAATTTGATTTATGTCAGGAATGAGGACCGGCCGTTTCATCTTCTCGATTCCAGCCTTAATCCATGTACTCTCGAGTGCGGTTCGAGCTGTGTGACATCGGGCATTATCATGCATCAATATGAAATCTTTCCCTATATGTCCAAGAGAATGTCCTTGATCTATGGTTCAGAGGCCAGACCTATTCTACGTGCTGCCATTTTTAAGCTTCTAGCTTGCCATCTCTGATAAAGGTTGATTATCAAAAAGTTACATCTCGAATACTTGGTTTAGCTTCTGCTTCACATCGACACCATGCCATTTCGCAGTGAAGTTACAATGATAAATCGATCGTCCCATTCAGATGTTAACCGATTCTGGTATATGATCTCCAAATGAAAGGTACCATCAGATTGGTTCATATTTAGCTGACGATTGTTACTTTGTCTAAAGTTAGCTGACGAGTGTTGCTTTTTCTCAAATAGTATCCATTTTGAGGAAACAATGATAGAGATTGCGTCAGGTCAACGTGTGATAGACACAGAAAGACTTTAAGAAATACTGAACGATACAGAAATACTATGTCCTTATAAAGATTAATTACTAAGTTTGTAAAATACTGATCGATTAAACATTTAACCGACATTCCGTTTTGTAGGCGCGACGAATTAAGTTGCTTGGAAGTATATAATATATTTAACCACAATAATGATCCGGATATGGTTTCTTGTTCGAATTTCATTTTTAAGTTAAAACAAATTTGAGCGATTATACTCGTTGAGTGTTTCGTTTGGCATTTCTATTCCAATAAAATGCTATTGTATTTAAATTTCGAAATTCAGTGAACCAAAACTGAGATTCATGGCTGGTGTCGAGCATCTATACAACTGTATACTTTCTTTAACCGACCACCTCTCATTTAATTCGAAGAGAAAACTAAACTGTCGCAAATCACCAATTATCAAACATCAAAATTCACCAACATAAAAATTTTGTATATTTCGTATTCTAATGTAAATTAAATTAGATTAATAACAAAACGATTATATAAAATTGATTATAGTTTTATTTAATAACCTGAACGAAACTAGATCGTCTATGTGTTAACGATATTTGTATCGGATGTATATACGAATTATGTAGATTTCTAGAAATTTAAACTACTCGTATAGTCGTATGTGGATAATATATGCATTTATTTAAGTGAATGAACTACATTTACATGTCTATGATGTCACTTATCGTTGTCGTCGTCGTCGTCGTAATATTATAGTTACATTGCACGTTAATAATTTTATAACAAAGATGTACATAAATGACTTAATGATTACGGGCGTGAAGTTTTTAACAAATAACAAATATATCATTGTATTAGTGTTACACTGTTAACCTAATTTCTTATAAGAATTTTGAGTGGAAATTTTTGAAAAAGAAATGCTTTAAAACGTTTACGGATTGACGGCAGTGAAGTTTCTAACAAAAAATTAGTTGAGTAGATCTCAATAAAATATTGTAGTTTATATATATATATATATATAAATATATATATATATATATATATATATATATATATATATATATATATATATATATATATATATATATATATATATCTATATCTATATATATATATATATATATATATATATATATATATATATATATATATATATATATATATATATATATATATATATATATATATATATATAAATATATATATATATATATATATATATATATATATATATATATATATATATATATATATATATATATATATATATATATATATATATATATATATATATATATATATATATATTATATATATTGCATACGTATATATACGTTCTTCCGATTTATCAATTTTAAAATAATTATTTAAAACATGAAGATTTCTACTGTTTGAGTAGTTTATATTTCAAATAATAACATATGCGACACAAAAATTTCAATAAGACTTCCTAAGGAGGTTACAATAGCTCTATATACTAAGTAATAAACTGCCCATGTCATGTCCTAGCGCTCTCACCAATATTCAATTTTTTATTTAAGTTGTAAATCATTCCGATTTCACCTTCTTGAGTAGTTTATTGGTCGACTAAGATTACGAGGATCACAGGGATTATTCTAAGACATCATCAAGAGGTGACAATAGCACTATGCGCTAAGTATTAAACTGACTATAAGTAGTATAGGACAACTTGCTTACCCAGTGTAAAAACAAAAATCTAAAATTTTAAAAAAATGAAACATATGAAATTGTTAGTGTGGCTGGGTAACGAAAAAAGCAATTAAAAAGTACAACTTGCTTACTTAGAGTAAAATAAGAAAAAAACAAAATTCGAAAAAAAAAAAAAAATATGATCGTATATAGGAAGAAGAAAAAAAAAATAAAACTGTGATCGTATATTTTATTTAAAATTATAAAATGTTGTTTTTGTATTTTTATAAAATGTTGTTTTTGTATTTTGTTTCGTAGTACAACCCGTGCAAAGAAGAATAAGAATAAGAAAGAAGAAAAAAAAAATGCGCCACGCATATGAGTAGTTTGTCGTAAAGTAAAAGGGGTAAGAAAAAACTTAGTTGTCGGAAAATAATTTGTCGGATTGGGTGTAGTAGCGTGTAAAAGATGGTTCCCGGATTGGGTGTAGTACCGTGTAAAAGATGGTTGCGCGTGTTATTTTGGGTATTTGTATTTGGGTTGATAGAGATTTTGATTTGAAATAGATATTTTGATTTGATGAAGTAGAAGGAAAAGACAGTATACAACAATTAAAACAGAAAAGAAAAAAAGAATGATTGCGTAGTATTATGTGTACGGAAAAAAAGCAATAAAAATGTATATCATGTTACATACTTATTAAAAAAAATTTATAAAAAAAAATGTACCAAAAAAAATTGTCATATGGTATATTTAAAAAAATAAGTTTTGTTAGTGTGATTAAAATATGAAAAAATCATACTATAGACAAGAGGGGGGAAAAGAGGGGAATAATAATGTAAAAATAATAATTTTGCTGTTTGATTTTATATCTTAAAAATCATGTTGTCCTATTATTTTTTTACCACGGGGGGGTCTAAAAATACTGATGATGACCGACTATATATGATCAAAATATTTTGTTTTTGTTGTCGTTATATTCACTTAGTATTAGATTAATGTAGGATGAAATTTAATATCTTCTTAGCAATATTAGGGTCACCTAAATTTAAAGATCGAGACAATGCTTAGACTTTGCGAATATTATTTTGAAAAAATGTTTATGTGTCAAGGTTGGATAAATTTTTGTATATAAATAAATAGTTTAAAGGTTTAGACTTCATTATTGTCTCAGAGCTTTAAACATAATTCATTTGTTAAAATGAACGTGGAAGATTTTTTCGATTTCTCCAAAGAGTTCCGGAGATACATCTGGATGAAGGATGGAAGAGTTCTTGATTTTGATTCCAAACAAGTGTTGCGAACAGCAGGACCACACGGAAAATGGGTATCTGAGAACATTCGAGATGCTGCATTATATACCAAAGACAAAAAAAAAGGTGCAGCATAAATAAATATTGTATTAACCATATATAGAAGAATATATCAATAAAATAATTAATCTAAAATTTTAATCTAATTATGGCTGTGTTTTATTTTTCTCTCACTTTTTTTCTATTGTTGAGGATTTTTAAATGTGGTTTTCTCGATTTGTTTCGAAATAAGGTGTTGAGCGTTTTTAACCTATATATATATATATGTAAGAGTAGTAAACCTATAAATAGGAGAGGCATAGTACTAGTATAGTTATTGACTAAAATGTTTTGTCTTGAAACACCGTTTACGATGTTGATTGCCGGCCCGTCTGGATGCGGTAAAACATTGTTTGTTTTAAATCTTTTACCATCTATTCAAGGTGTTACAAAGGTATTATGGTGTAATACAGAGCGAAATGCAATACCATTAAAATATTTTAATTGTGATGTTGAGGTATTGGAGAACATACCAGCTAATTTTGATAATTTGGAAAATACTTTAATAGTACTCGATGATCTAATGACTGATGCATATAATAAGAATGTTTGTGAGTTATTTACTAAGGGTTCTCACCACCGAAATATATCGGTAATATTAATTACACAAAATATATTTCATCAAGGTAAATTTTGCCGAGATATTTCGTTAAACTGTAAATATCTCGTTGTATTTAATAATCCTCGAGATAAATCTCAAATTTATCCTCTCGCAAGGCAAATATTTCCCGATAATGCAAATGAATTTGTAAGAGTATATAAGGATGTGGCGTCGAAACCTTACGGTTATTTGTTTTTGGATTTGACACAGATGTGCAACGATTTATTTCGTATTCGAACCAATATATTTAATTCGTTATATGAAACCTGCTATATGCCATCACATTTGATACATCAATTAGAACGGCATGAAGCGGTTGAGGGTGCACAAACATATGTTACATGTTTTAAAACAGTGTAGTCCTTGTATACGAAAAAATATTTTAAAACACGGTAGTGGTGAGCTAATTAAAACGTTGTGTGAAGTTTGTTTAAATGTATTAAATGGTAATGCTAAAATTTCGAAAAAGTGTAAAAATCGTTTAAGTATATATAAAACAATATTACGAAAATTAGCAAAACCAAAATCACGTTTATCATCGAAACGTAAAATCTTAGTTCAAAAAGGAGGGTTTCTACCTGTCATCTTATCAGCCGTGTTATCAGGTATTGTAGGAAAATTACTTGAGCAGGTCTCAAAATGAGTTTGCAGCGTATGATTGTTATTCCACCGGATACGTTTGAACGTTGGAAGAAAATTGTTTTGGTGGATAAAAAATTATCGGATCTAGATCGTGAAATGAAGAAAGTTTTATATAATAACAAATTAAATGCAGTTAGCAAATGGCACTTTTATCGGCAAAACCTTTTAAAATATTTAAATGAAAAACAAAAACAGCATAGTAATGGGTTTAGTAAAGGAAACACTGAGACATTGGTGCCAACAAAAAATTATCCAAAACATGTTAATACTCAAACAGCGGCCGTAAAATATAAAAAAAAAAAAATTCAAACATTACCGCAGCCCGAACAGAAAAGTATTGGAAGTCAAACTAGAATGATGAAAATGGTCGAAGAAATACCGTCCATAGAGGAAACATTTAGTTCTTCAAATCGATTTTCTAGTCTTAATGATGATGTCGATAACATAACAAGTGGCGATGAGGAGCTGATAGAAGTTGATGTGGATGATTTTGTAAGAAGTAAAGCATTAGAGGATCAGCCCCCGTCGGTTAAAATATCTAGAGAGAGACTTTCTTTAGACCCTAAAGAATATAGAATATTTGAGTTAAATAATGGTGACTCAGTTACTGTGCCGGTTGAAAATCAGATAGTTACACGAGCAACACTTAAACGTGGCCGTTTACCTGATACATCTCAAACTATATTAAATTTCCCGCATCAAAAGAAAACAAAACAATCTAATACAACAAGTACACCAAAAAAAAGCCCCAAAAAAATAAAGAAGACAAAAGAGAGCGGTATATCTTGGAAAAACTATAAATAGCCTAGCTGTCTAAAAAAATTTGTTTTATTGCACCCGAGTTTGTGTAGCTAATCAAGAGAATGTTGATCGATCAGAAATCATTTTTTATTACTTTAACGAGTAACACATCGCTTGATATTTATCGCCAAAACACATTATCAAGATTTACAACAAAGCTCCCGATATCTTTAGATTTTAAAAACAATCACTATGATGAATGGTCTGTAGGAATTGTCAAATTTTGCTGTACAAAAATAGAATGTAAAATAAAACCATCTTCAGTACCAAGAATTATTTTTATCAATGCGAAAAAAGAAACCCCTGATCAATCAGCTGTTCCAGTGCTCGTATCTATTAAACAAAATCATGACAGTAATATATTTGAAATAAATGATATATTGAAATTTTATCCCGAGCTAGTGCAGTTGATCAAAACGAAAAACTTTTTTGATCGTTATATAGATGAATTAAATTTACCCGTTCCAAGTTTTGGAAAAAATACCATTCCGATTTTGGTTGAAAAACACCAATGTAAAGTAACAGCAGGTAAAGAGTATTCGATGAGAAATTTGTTTGACACGCTTTTAGGTCAAATACCAAAAGATGAAAGAAGTGATGTTGTTGAAAAATTAAAAATTTCCTCTAAAATCCCCTCAAAAGCTTTAGATAGTAAAACACAATTTGAAATTAAAAGAATTGCAAATGTAATACCAGCCGAAAATTTAGATTCATCAGAAGAATACGGTATTCCAAATTATATGTGTATTTATTGTGATGTGGTACGACCTCAAATGTTTGGTAACGTGATGGCAAGAGGTATGCTTATGCATCCTGTTAAATATCAAAAACAATATGATAACTATCAAAATTGTGATATTGTCAACGTTCAATATATGCCATTAGAAAACTCTCGAATAACGGAAATAAGTATTTTAATAGCAGATGAAAATGGCGAACAGATTAATTTTAAAAGAGATTCGTTTAGTACTATGGTTGTACTACATTTTCGAAAAGGTATATAAAGGGGTGAGGTATGATAAAACATAAACTATAATTATTTATAATGCATGGCGTGTACATAAAATATTACACTCAACAGCTGGGTGGTGGTCGACATTCAACAGCAGATGATAATGAATTCGGTAATGTGCTTAAATTACCCAAAGTTTATCAGCGAGGGCGTGGATTGGGAGGAATTTTCGGTGGTTTGTGGAAATATTTACAGCCGCTTTTGATGAAAGGAGCAAATTTTGTAAAAGATGAATTAATTGAAACGGGGACAGATGTGTTACGTAATTTAAATTCACAAAAACCAATGAAAGAAATAATTCGTGACAGGTCCGTACAAATGGTTGATAAATTAAGAAATACAGCTGTAAATAAAATAAATTCGATGGTTGGTTCCGGAGGACGAGGTAATCGCAAAAGAAAACGTAGCAATATCTCGAGAAAATCAATAAATAAGAAGGTAAAACGATTTAAATCTCAGATGAAAACACTAGCCGTACGTGTAAAGAGGTGTTCAACAAGTCAACGAAAAAAAAAGAAAAAGAATAATAATAAAACCCAGAAACATCGCATTCTAGATATTTTCACATAAAAAAGAAAAAAAAAATGTCTTTTATGGAATGTATGAAATCTGAATTGGATCTTTTTAAACCTCGCATTTTACAAACAAATATTTTAAAAACTGAAGAAATTCCGTACAAACCTTTAACAAGTTTAGAAAATCAATCTGTAATAGAGTTTGTCTGTCATGGTCGTGGTGATACCTACATAGATTTATCTTCAATAAACTTATGTGTAAAAATACAACTGGTCAAAAGCAATGGGAACATGTATAAAGCTGCTGATTTAGCCCAGCCTAGTGTAGTTAATAATATGTTACATTCACTGTTTCGACAGGTAAATGTGCATTTAAATGGTAAAAATATAAATTCTTCTGATGGTAACTACAGCTATCGTGCATATATAGAAACAATATTGAATTTTAGTGAAGATGCTAGTAGAACCCATTTGGAATTGTCGGGTTATTATACAGATTCAAAAAATCTTGATAATTTAGCAACGCTTGATGGATCTCAAAAAAGAGCAGCTCTTGTAAAAAACAGTTCCATTTTAGAGTTATATGGAAAAGTTCATGTTGACATGTTTAATCAACCGTTATTGTTATTAAACAATGTAGATGTAAGATTAACATTTACACTTAATAAACCAGAATTTTATATTCTAACCGATACCGCAAATGATGACACCTCTATAAAAATAATAGAAGCTACTCTGTACGCAAAACACTGTACTATAAATCCTAATATTTTGGTGGCGCATCATAAAATTCTTGAACATTCAAATGCAAAATATCACTATAAAAGATGTGAAGTAAAAACGTATACAGTCCCTTCAAAAGGTACATCATTAAGTTTAGACAATATTGTTTTGGGACAATTACCAACAAATCTAGTATTTTGCATGGTTGACAATGATGCCTATACAGGTGTAAAGAAAAAAAATCCATTTAACTTTAAGCACAATAAAATTACTTCGTCCACATTATATGTTAATGGAATACCAACACCAAGTGCTGCCATAGTAACTGATTTTACAGAGAGTGAAGAGTATTCAAGAGCCTACGCTTCAATATTTTGCATAACAGGTTTACTGCATACATCTCAAGGCAATTTGGTTACTAAAAATATGTACTCTCACGGCTATTTTATGATTGCATATGATCTTACACCTGATTTGTCATCAAACGATTCTTGTTCGTCGTTACTCGACCGAGGTAATATAAGACTTGAATTAAGATTCGAGGAACCACTTGCAAACACAATTACTTGTTTAATTTACATGGAGTATGATGCAACATTGGAGATTGATAGAGACCGCAACATAATTTTAGATCATTAGTAAATAATTCAAACAAATATAAACAATGAATACAATACAAATAACAAGGCTACTTTTAAATAATCGTTTAACAAAACACTGTTTTCGCGGTGTATATTCGGTTGACATGATACCAAGTAGGGTTAATAATAAACCTGCAAGCTATGTCATCAATACCGATCCATCATATGAACCCGGAACACATTGGGTGGCGATTCATTTTCCGATAAGAGGACCCGCTGAATTTTTCGATTCATTTGGCCGTGCACCATTTGATAAAAGATTTACAAAATTTTTATTGAAGAACTCCAACAGATACATTTATAATACGGTAGAGCTACAAGACCGCAATAGTTTAATGTGTGGAAAATATTGTTGTCTCTATGTTTTAGGAAGATGCAGTGGTAAGACAATGAAAAAATTTGTCAATCATTTCGTAAAAAATATGCCCGAGGTGAATGATCGAATTGTTAGCTTTGTGTTTAATAAATTATTTCTGAAAAGAGCAAGCAAACTAAAAAGCAAAACAAAGAGCAAGCAAACTAAAAAACATCTTCATGCATGAAATGGAAAACGATGTTTTTTTTTTTTTTATTAATTTAAGTAAAAGCATATTATTTTATTATGAAATAAAAAAATAAATTTTATTAAATGTAAAATAAAACAAAAAACTATCAAAAATTATATACTTTTTATTTTTCTTCTACCAAATTGATACAAAGACTTGAATATAAATCATTAACCAATTTGTTCTTAGATAAAATCGGCAACTCATTAAACAATCTTGAATAATTACAATAGTTGTTATTTTGATGCATGGGTGTGAAATAATCCTTATGGTCCAACTTAGTACAATTTTGAAGGATACATTTATTTAAGTATAGGGTGTAATATGAACTTATCTCCTTACCGGTTAGCATATACCAACTGAATATTGAATGTAAAAATGGTGCCAAGGACCATAATCTTTCCCATTCACAGGCATTCAATGTGATTTTCGATGAATTATTCGTGAAAACTAAACGCTTTTCTCGATTGTATAGTACCAATTTAAATTTGCTACTTTTTCCATTCACCATCTTGGCTATTTGTTCACTGTTATCATCATCATCTTCCTCCAAATACTGTTGAATGGTGCTGCTATAGTTGTAAAAGAAGTGCCAATCTTCCCAAGAAAGAGTCTGGTATTCCTTGCTTTTTAATAGCAGCATTTTTGGCTCGAAAATATCCGCATCATATCCAATTATAATCGAAAACGTTTTATACTCGTTTAAAAAATATACGTATGATAATAGAAGATCAGGTATTGCATGTCTGATTTTATTTTTTTTCCCTCGTTTGTTCAACGGCAAATTAGAATTTTCTAGCTGATCCATAATGTTGCAATTATTATTATTTTATTTGATTAAAGTGTTTCACTTTTAGAAGATAATTATAAACTAAAAAAATAAAACTCTGTTTATTATTTTTATACAGTTTTTTTTTCGAATTTATTTCTAATTTTTGTTTCTCACACACGTTATACTCCACGTCGCGTCGTTGTTGTCATCCTTTAAAAATAAAGCTATAAATTAAATCCGAGTGATGTATGTTATGTTATTATAATATGGCACGCCAACAAGTAGTAAACGAATTACATAGATTAGCTAGGAAGAATTTTCCTAGAAGAAAAGTTATCACCAAAGGCTTAGATGATTTATGGCAGGCCGATCTTGTGGAATTGGGCGCGTATCACAAGCAGAATAATAATTATCGTTTTCTATTAGTGGTTATCGATACATTTTCAAAATTTTGTTGGGTCGCACCGCTAAAAAATAAAACTGGAGAGGAAATTTCAAGAGCCTTTCGCGGAATTATACTAGGAAGCGGACGATCCCCCAAACATATTCAA
The DNA here is from genome assembly GCA_963932295.1 of Tipula lateralis. Taxonomy (NCBI): domain Eukaryota; kingdom Metazoa; phylum Arthropoda; class Insecta; order Diptera; family Tipulidae; genus Tipula; species Tipula lateralis. The sequence goes on from OZ010736.1 coordinate 146,595,586, forward strand.
ACTGATATGGGAAAAGAATTTTATAATACTAAATTTAAGATACTGACGCAGCATTTTAACATTAATCATTACTCGTCATACAGTTCATTGAAGGCTAGTATAGTGGAACGATTAAATCGAACAATTAAACAACGTATGTGGAAAATTTTTAGCTATCGCGGGTCTTTTAAATGGATTGATATAGTACAAAAGATTGTTGATGAATACAATCGAACTAAACATCGTACAATAAAAATGGCACCAATTGATGTGAAAAAAATCAATGAAAATAGTTTATTAAAAAATGTTTTTACCTATAATCGACACTTTGGGAAGGCTAAATTTAAAGAAGGAGATTATGTTAGAGTTAGCAAACATAAAACTGTTTTCGATAAAGGTTACACGGCAAATTGGTCTACGGAAATTTTTCAAATACTTGAAGTTAAAAATAAAACTCCAATAACGTATTTATTGAAAGATTTTAAAAATCAACCTATTGCTGGCCGTTTTTATGAGCATGAATTACAAAAAACGAAACAGCCCGATGTTTACCTAGTGGAAAAAATATTAAAAAAAAAAAAGAATAAGATTTATGTTAAATGGTTAGGCTTTAGTAAAACACATAATTCTTGGATAGACAAAAACAGTTTTATTTGATATTATTATTTATAATTTTACAATACATAAAAAATCTTAATTACTAATTACTTATAAGCCTAATTTTATACAAATAAAAAAATCAGTTTTGTTTAAAATCCGTACGGTACAGTTTTTAGATCTTCAAGACATACTCGTTTTAAAAAGGTAAACCCGAATTTTTTTGATTCTGATTCTGAAACAACTTTTAATAGCTTTTTCCTTTTTATTTTCTTATCATTATTTACCACCCGAAAGCCATCATCATGACTATTAAGTACAATGCTTTTTAATGTAGAAAAATTTAACAATTTTTTAGACTCAATATTTAACGTTATACCTTTACATTTGGCCACCTCAAAATATTCGTTTCTATCGGGATCAAAAACAATGTAGGCATAACTCTTGGGGCCTGTACTTGCAAATTCTATAATATAAGCATTCTTACCGTAACCAGATATTTCATCGGTTAAATCACCAATAAAATTACCAGTTTGTAAAACACCCTTATTACTATCGTCTTCTACAAAAATAATCGAGTCTGTGTCACAATACAGGATTTTTTCAGGTATTTTATTCAATTCATGATATAATTTAAGCCTTGCATTTGCCGTAGTAAAAGCGCCTATAGCTAAAGAAACATGTTTTAATTGTTCGGGAAAATCATCTGAATAATATTTCCAATTAACCCATAGCACTTCTTCTATGGGAATTATATCTGTGATAATAATGCCCGGAGAAGAAACTAACGCGTATAGCTCTGCAAGGGTTTGAATAATCTCGGTTTTACCTCTATCATTCTTTTGAATAAATTTTCCCCATAGTGCATTTAGGGATAGCTTACTGCAACCTCTTTGGGACGGATTACTTTTAATTGCAGACATATCTAAATTAATTCCTTCTTGAGCGAAAAATTCTGTAATGAATTGGGTTTTCTCACTTTCTGTCGTAACATTTGCAGGCCAGTTGCTAGCCTCTTGTTTCATCTTAAGAAAACAATTCATAAACTCGGTAAATACACCTCCGTCTTTTTCGTCTTTATTGTATTTGGACGTTTCATACTCCCACACTTCAAATATATCAGAAATTGTGTATCCTTGTTTTAAACCTAGTTTAACTTCATCTAAAACCCATGTACCTGTCAACATTCTTTCCGATTCATTGTGGCAACATTTTGTTGTAACAAGTTCTTTTTCGGCACAAGTGCGACACAGTGTGAATAAAAGTTTATTATTGATTTTGGACGGAATAACAGGGATTAAGAGGTTGTGTGGTGGAATAATAGAACATTTTATTAAACCGTCCATATTAGAAATATCTAGATTTAAACATTGCTCATTGTAATATATTTTGGGATGTTTTATAGGATTTTTACACGTTTTATTTACGTATGGATATAATGATGTGAAATCATAATAGCGAATTTTTTCTCCCTGTTTTGCCTTATAATACAACTGAAATGTTTCAGTGCGCCCTCCATAAAGTGCATCTCTAGGGTTAAGATAACTATACTTTAGCTGTGAATCGTTTTTCAAAAATGCAGCAATTTCAAGGTTTTCAATTAAAAATTGTTTGAATTTACACTCCCACATTTTTACAATTTTATAGCCTAGTGAGGCTATTAAATCAAGTCTTAAAATTGTCTGATCATATCGCGATTCAAATGTATCTTTAATACTACCGTGATGAAGGCTTTGAGTTCGGTTTAAAAAACAGCTTTGACATCCATGCCAGTAACAACCTAAAAATTCGTAGACAGTATTGGTATCTTTACAATAACCGTCTACGTAATAGTTTGTTGTAGGTATTTTTACTTCATACAATATTTTACCACTACATTTTCTATTTTCAAATATCAACCATTTCAAACCTACAACTGACTGATTTTTTCTAGATTCATGATACAAATTTTTAGGAACTATTCCCAATGTATATTCTTGCATAAATTTTTTCCTAAAAGCATGCATAACTGCTTGGGCTAGTGTAAATGCTTGTAATAAAGGATTGATACCAGTTATATTTGAAAAACTACTCATAAAAGCAACACAACCTCTGCGAAGAATATCAACATCTTGAGTACAATATTTGATTAGTTCTTTTCGATTATCATATTGTGAAGAACAACGCTCTTCATACCAGATGTTAAAACGATTTAATTCCTTATCCAACATATGATTTATCCCAAAATACTTTTTATCTGGAACATCACCAATGTAATTGTAATTTTCGGAAGTGTTAAAAAAATGTGGATACCAGCCTTTTGTCAGATTTTCCAGACCAAATGTTTCAGGAAATTTGGCAAGTGGCATGGGAAGAAAATTGAGAGAATCTATAAAATTTATATTTGAATCGTAAACAATTTTAAATATTTTCATGCCCCCCATTATTGGTTTTATGTTTTTTTTGCGTTTCAACAATTCTTGCATGATGAATTGTCCGTCATACGACTTAAAATTATGTGCTATGCAAAAAATAGTAAAGGAGTTTTGACGAAATTTCTCGCAAAAATTCACAAATTTTTCAACACAATTACCATCAATACTATTTTCAAAAACCTGCTCTCTTACACCGCATTCAGAACAGAAGTAAACAGATTGTGGTATCATTAAACATCTATTACACACAATATGAGCAACGCACAAATTTGGTTCGTGAAGAAATGTTTCATCTCCAATATTTAAATTCTGTGTACATTCTAAATCATAAAATATAATTGAAAAATTTCTCGGTGTATTTTGCTTATATTTCTGCACATAACAATTATGAGAACTATCAACTATTTTTGAACATATATTACAGTATTTTTCATCACAAGAATGTGCCATAAAGTTACGTTTGCGCATATCAATAAGTTTGACACAAAATTTACAAAAACTGATTATATCACAAATGTTTTTTTGTTGATGAATGTTATAACATGCTTCCCCGTTGAAATATCTATTGCACTTATTACAGTTAATTTTAAGTTGTGAATTATTACACGGAGGTGAGGTTTCGCATGATTTGCATTTTTTTGGACATAAATGATAATTTTGTTTATCATAAGGTTCAAAACATGCTTCACATTGAAACCTTTTATTAAAAAACAAACGAACATTTCGTATAGCTACAAAATGTTCAATGTCTTCAAAGTAAAAGATATATATATTTTTTCGATTTTCTACTTCATTAGCATTGTTAAATAACTTTTTCCCGAAATTAACACTGTCATTGAAGACAACAATGTTATATTTGGACAGTGCTTTTTGGTATGCTACCAACTGGATTATATTGGTTCCAAAATTTTGATCAGTTTTAACTTTTGCCACACTATTCAACTTATGGACATCGTCCATAAGCAAATTCTTATTATTTCTATAAAAACGGATTTTATTTTTATCATTATCCGTAATGCATTTTCCCAATAATATTGCTATTGGCAGACAATATATTGGCTCATCAACGGTAATATTTACAACGCTTTTTGTTTTACGTTCTAAAATTGATTGTGAAGGTGCTCGTTTCATATTAAACAGACCTTTACCGTTAGGAATTTGCAAAATAACGGATATTATTTCTAAAGAATCTGTCAACAGGAAATTGGAATTAGATTGAGCCACAGACTCTAAGAGAGAGGCTATCGTGCCAGCCTTTAAATCGGAAATGTTGGTTAAATTAATACCAATAGGTTTGGTTTCATTAAAATTGGATAAAGCAATTTTCATACCTATTTTATAATGTCGAGGTACATCTCTTATAAGAAATTGTATAATTTCATCGAATGCCATATTAAGATATGAAGACAAGTTAGAAATATTTTTAGGTATATTACGAAATTTAAAAACGGTTTCACTACTTTTACATTTAAATTTAGTATTAGTAACAGATTTACTGCTGATAATTGACACTAACCTATTTTCATTTTCTCGTGAGCTACTTGGTTGAGGCTCCTGCTCCTCCTCCCCTTCAAAAACACGTTTCTTACTTCTTGTATTGAGTTTAGTTTTATTGCCACTACCTTCTATAAAAATATAAAAAAATTATATTATTTATTTGTTTTGTTAATTATATTTTAAATAAAATTAAAAATTTACCTTGGTTTTTTACGGGTAGATATTGTTGTTGTTTCAAAACCTTTTTTCTTTTGAAAGACGTGTCCAAAACCGCATTCGTCTTCGCATCCATCCCAGCATCCATCTCCGAATCCGTCCCCGCATCCGTCCCCGAATCCGTCCCCGCATCCATCTCCGTATCATTATCTAAAGAATAAAAATAAACATGTTATAAAACATAATTAATTATATTTAAATTTATTATTTACCTAACTGTACTGCTAACTCTCTCCTTGCTGACAGTTTGTCATCGTCGTTATCTTGATCTGTATCGCCACGGCGCGCACTTATTACTGTATAAAGATTTAAAGTTTTCTCCTTGAATAATACCGAGTATATTTCACGAATATTTTGACACAAACGCTTGTCTATTGTCGTCGTCGTCGTCGTTATCTGGCCTTGGTGATTTGTTTCAAAAGCAAATTTGTCGGCCAAGTGATTAAGTAAGGTGTGTTTCACGGATTTTTTACTTACAATTTTACAAATTTGTGCAAGTTCGTTGATGGTAAAATCGTTTCTAGAAAAATTCATCCTGAACAATTCGAATATTAAGATGGGATAAATTATTTCGTTTTTGTTTCACACACAAAAAAAAAAAAAAAAAAAAAAAAAAAAAAAAACTAAACACAGATTTTAAAATTTTATTTTAAAGTTTGAAAAACTTGATCTTCACTATATTTTCGTTTTGCCTGACAAACAAGTACTAATTGGTCTTGGCAATAGAATAAAATTGTATGATTATTCTTTAGAATGAAAAATGCGAAAATCATCATCATTCGCGACTTATAAAACACTTATACCAATTCATAATTTTTTTATTTTATTTTTTTTTTTTTTATTTATTATGACAACAGATAAGAAATATTTTAATGAAGGAAATTAAAGAGATTGTTGTATGTAATTAATACACAATATATATAGTACATATATTATAAAACCCGTTTTTATTTTTTATTATGAAATTAACAAAATCGATTAGAAACCAAAAAAAAATTAGTATATTCTAATGTTTTATGGTCATCTCGCTGATGATAATCATTTTCGTGATGTTGCTCGTTCTTAATCGCCCTCCCATATGTGATAACGAATGTTATTGTAATCATCTTCGTCTAATCCAACCTTTTTAATTTTCAAATTGTGAGGTGGGGCGAACCGTACCACCTCTTCGATCCAATCATTGTAAACCGAGCGTGACATCAGTAAGAGCCCTTTACCTTCTATTTCGAAATAGATTTGAATGCAAGGTAATGCATACCAGCCAATCACGTTATAACTTTTGTGGAATTCCAGATCTTTGGAATGTATTATTGTGCGATCACCAAAAAACTCCTGCATATGTTAAAAAAAACAAATATATAATTATAAAAAGATTTAACCTTTAATAAATAATCTTGTTTTCCTACCATATTCTTATATTTTAATGTCATTTTACGATTCTCTAACAAATATTTATATGTACAATACTCCGGAAAAAGTATATCTTATAATCAGAAAATAATATCTTCTTTCTATAATTTTCACCAAATATGTTTCACATAAAAATTTTGCGAATTATTACAAAATTTCCGCAATTAAAAAGAATGACATTTAATCGAGAAAAAAAAAACATAAATTCTTAAGAAAATAATATCTTAAAACAATTTACATATATGTCATATGATTTTTATATACAAATCACATAAATTATACAAATTATAAAAAAACGTTTAGCAATTAGAAATGATAAAAAATTAATCTACAATACTGTTAATTCATTCGAGATGTACACATAGTTGTATGTTTAATGCTCTAAAATATTCACCCCCTACCACAGTGCATATAAAATTTTCATTGTATAGGTCAAGAATATTAAATGAAGACATCTGGAAGTTGAAAATTAAAAAAAACGTAATAAATAGATTGTTAAACCCTTGTCTGTTAAATTTAAATCGTGAAGGTCAGAAATATTGTTTGTTTTTCGCAATTCGTGAACGTTTTTTTTAGTTTTAATGTGGTAGTAAATCGTATAGAATTAAAAGTATATAAACTCATTTAATATCTCAAAAACATCATTCAGTTTTACAAAATCTGTAACAATAAACAAGGAAAACTATGGTAATTATAATTATTTAAACTACTTCTAATTATTTAAATTATTTAATATTTTACCTTACAGTCAAACTTCATTCAATTAGTTAATGCAGCAACCAAAGCAGTCCACGAATGTATTAAACCAGAAGAACTTCTAGTTAACAAGGTGCATAAGGTTGTGGGGTGGCGTTTTGTGCAAACCAAATACGGTGAACAACTACAGTTCGAAATAAAGGACAACGGATACCTGTGGATGCCACAAAGAATCTGCAAGCTATTCACAAAGCAGATAATATCGTCACCACCGCCGAGTAATTTAAAAATAAAATTTATCGGGAGGGATAGTAACGCCATGAAGGCACCACTCTACGAAGTCTGGGAGGGAGAGGATGAAGATGACGAAGAAAACGAAGCATTTACGCAATACGGTCAAAAATTATAAAACAAATGTAAAACATTAAATAAAACATTTTTTTATTTTAAATACCCAAACATTTTTTATTTTTCTAATTAAATCTTAAAACTCCCTTCCATTTTGTGTTTTATTAAAAATTTTTATCATAATTTAATATTTTTAAGTGTTGACCCCATCTTTTCTTAACAGCTGCAACAAACACACCTCCTTTTTCGTTAAGAACAAATTTGCAGGCTGGAGACCAAAAGGCATGCTCCTCCCATGGATTGTCAGTAAAGTTCCAATCTCCTATTACACAACCACAGCTGAAACATTTCACTTTATCATCAATACCCATATAAAAAAAGCCTGCAGCAGATAAGGCTTTAGGATCAACCATATATTTCATCCAACACGACTTATTAAATGAGACCAACCGATCTGACTCCTTCACCATGTATGGAGATGATGCTGATTGCTCATTATACTTTAGTGCAGAGTCACATTGTGGGAAAGACAACCCCAAAGATTCCGGCTCCATTCTTCTACAACAATCATTCGAAAAAGACATAGAATCACTTGACAAGGTACCTCGTTGAGGATTAATATTTTCCGAACTAAACATTCTTATTGTAATGCGACTAATTAATTTGTTAACAATACTACATTCAAAACTTAACTGACAATTTATTAGATTTGAATTGTATATTTATACCTTTTTTTCAACAATAAATCAACCTATTTCTAATTGTGATTCATTGGTGCCTTCAAAATCATAACAATTATTCAACTAGTTTTTATTTACATGATTTTCTTACTCGTAACATTAACCCTAAAAAAGAATAACATTTTTTTTCAAAAAACAATAAATTATACAATCTTACGTTTTTATTTTTTATAAGCGTACAACTCAACTAATAAAATAGTAATATAGTATTCTCACATATGGTAACAATTATAAATTAAAAACTCACCATTGATAAAACTCTAATTTTAACAGGATAGCATATCGCTATAAGAAATACAGATTACACATTTTTTGTAAAATAAGATAATACCACTACAATAATATATATATTATTTTGCTCCGATGTACATAAACAAAACCTTAAAAAGCTTGGGGTTTCAACTTTTACCTAGGCCTAAAAGTGCGTAGGCTCAATATAACAAGAAATCATAATGTTAAAGGAGAAAAATTGAATGCAAACATAAATAAAAAATAAAAATTATTAACATAAAACAACAACCAATTACTTAATTATATTTCTAACCCCATGGATGTCAAACTAATAAGAAAGCATGATGTTAAAGATATAAAATAAATATCAAATATTGACCTTTATAAGTAATAATATGTTTAGCGCCAACAAATTGTTTTGTTATGACGAGACAAAATTCAATTTTGCAATAGAACATTTCATATACAGTATAATATGTATAAAATCTCTAAGCACAAGAGGAAATATTTTTTAAGTTTCAAAAATCTCAGCCCCCGGAACAAGCAATTAATTATTATCACCTTACCTGGTAAGAACACGGAAGAAATACGGAATAGCTATAACAGGGTAGCATGATTTTTAAGATACAAGAGCAAACATCAAAATTATTATTTTTTTACATATTATCACACTAACAAAACTTAATTTTTTAAATATACCATATGACAATTTTTTTGGTTGTATTTTTCTTCTTTTTCTTCTTTGGACGGTTGTACTACGAAACAAAATACAAAAACAAAATTTTGTAGTTTTAAATTAAATTATATATGCGATCACATTTTTTTTTTTTTACTTCTAATTTTGTTTTTCTTATTTTACTCTAAGTAAGCAAGTTGTACTTTTTAATTGCTTTTTTCGTTACCCAGCCACACTAACAATTTCATATGTTTCATTTTTTTAAAATTTTAGATAAATACCCAAAATAACACGCGCAACCATCTTTTACACGGTACTACACCCAATCCGGGAACCATCTTTTACACGCTACTACACCCAATCCGACAAATTATTTTCCGACAACTAAGTTTTTTCTTACCCCTTTTACTTTACGACAAACTACTCATATGCGTGGCGCATTTTTTTTTTCTTCTTTCTTATTCTTATTCTTCTTTGCACGGGTTGTACTACGAAACAAAATACAAAAACAACATTTTATAAAAATACAAAAACAACATTTTATAATTTTAAATAAAATATACGATCACAGTTTTATTTTTTTTTTCTTCTTCCTATATACGATCATATTTTTTTTTTTTTTCGAATTTTGTTTTTTTCTTATTTTACTCTAAGTAAGCAAGTTGTACTTTTTAATTGCTTTTTTCGTTACCCAGCCACACTAACAATTTCATATGTTTCATTTTTTTAAAATTTTAGATTTTTGTTTTTACACTGGGTAAGCAAGTTGTCCTATACTACTACTATATGTCATGCCCCAGCGGTCTCCCCAATTTTCAATTTTTTGTTTAATTTGTATGGCATACCGATTTCACCTGTTTGAGTAGTTTATATGTCGACTAAGATTATGAGGATCACAGGGATTATTCTAAGACGTCACCTGGATGTTACAATAGCTCTATGCCCTAAGTAATAAACTGCTTATACGTCATGCCCTAGCGGTCTCCCCAATTTTCAATTTTGTATTTAGTCTGGAAGGAAGACAGATTCCACCAGTTTGAGTAGTTTATCTGTCGACTAAGATTATGAGTATCACAGGGATTATTCTAAGACGCCACCTAGAGGTTACAATAGCTCTATGCACTAAGTAATAAACTGACTGTATGTCATGCCCCAGTGGTCTCCCCAATTTTCAATTTTTCATATGATTTGTATGGCATACCGATTTCACCTGTTTGAGTAGTTTATCTGTCGACTAAGATTATGAGGATCACAGGGATTATTCTAAGACGTCACCTGGAGGTAACAATAGCTCTATGCACTAAGTAATAAACTGTCTATATGTTATGCCCCAGTGGTCTCCCCAATTTTCAATTTTTTCTATGATTTGTATGGCATACCGATTTCATCTGTTTGAGTAGTTTATCTGTCGACTAAGATTATGAGGATCACAGGGATTATTCTAAGACGTCACCTGGAGGTTACAATAGCTCTATGCACTAAGTAATAAACTGTCTATACGTCATGCCCCAGCGGTCTCCCCAATTTTCAATTTTCATATGATTTGTATGGCATACCGATTTCACCTGTTTGAGTAGTTTATATGTCGACTAAGATTATGAGGATCACAGGGATTATTCTAAGACGTCACCTGGAGGTAACAATAGCTCTATGCACTAAGTTATAAACTTACTGTATGTCATGCCCCAGTGGTCTCCCCAATTTTCAATTTTTCATATGATTTGTATGGCATGCCGATTTCACCTGTTTGAGTAGTTTATATGTCGACTAAGATTGTGCGGATCACTGGTATTATTCTAAGACGTGACCTGGAGGTTACAATACCTCTATGTACTTAGTAATAAACTGCTTATATGTCATGCCCCAGCGGTCTCCCCAATTTTCAATTTTCATATAATTATATGGCATTTCGATTTCACCTGTTTGAGTAGTTTATATGTCGACTAAGATTAATCCAGGTGACGTCTTAGAATAATCCCTGTGATACTCATAATCTTAGTCGACATATAAACTACTCAAACAGGTGGAATCGGTCTGCCTTCCAGACTAAATAAAAAATTGAAAATTGGGGAGACCACTGGGGCATGACATACAGGCAGTTTATTACTTAGTGCATAGAGCTATTGTTACCTCCAGGTGACGTCTTAGAATAATCCCTGTGATCCTCATAATCTTAGTCGACAGATAAACTACTCAAACAGATGAAATCGGTATGCCATACAAATCATAGAAAAAATTGAAAATTGGGGAGACCACTGGGGCATGACATATAGTCAGTTTATTACTTAGGGCATAGAGCTATTGTAACATCCAGGTGACGTCTTAGAATAATCCCTGTGATCCTCATAATCTTAGTCGACAGATAAGCTACTCAAACAGGTGAAATCGGTATGCCATACAAATCATATGAAAATTGGAAATTGGGGAGACCGCTGAGGCATGACATATAGGCAGTTTACTACTTAGTGCATAGAGCTTATGTTACCTCTAGGTGACGTCTTAGAATAATCCCTGTGATACTCATAATCTTAGTCGACATATAAACTACTCAAACAGGTGGAATCGGTCTGCCTTCCAGACTAAATAAAAAATTGAAAATTGGGGAGACCACTGGGGCATGACATACAGGCAGTTTATTACTTAGTGCATAGAGCTATTGTAACATCCAGGTGACGTCTTAGAATAATCCCTGTGATACTCATAATCTTAGTCGACATATAAACTACTCAAACAGGTGGAATCGGCCTGCCTTCTAGACTAAATGAAAAATTTAAAATTGGGGAGACCGCTGGGGCATGACATATAGTCAGTTTATTACTTAGGGCATAGAGCTATTGTAACATCCAGGTGACGTCTTAGAATAATCCCTGTGATACTCATAATCTTAGTCGACATATAAACTACTCAAACAGGTGGAATCGGCCTGCCTTCTAGATTAAATAAATAATTGAAAATTGTGGAGACCGCTGGGACATGATAAATAGGCAGTTTATTACTTAGTATATAGAGCTATTGTAGCCTTCAGGTGATGTCCTAGAATAATCCCTGTGATCCTCATAATCTTAGTTGACACATAAACTACTCAAACAGATGAAATCGGTATGCCACACAAATTTAGTAAAGAATTGAAAATTGAGAAGACTGCTGAGTCATGCATAGAAGAATACATGCCATTACAAGGAATATCTCATTGTAATAAATTTTGTCTTACTACGATTTTTTACTAGTTTTTTATTTTGTTTTATATAAAATTCAGATTTGAAAAATATGGGAAACGGATAATTGTGTAGAAAGGGATAGCTCTTTTCTCTTCATATCTCTATCTGATTTTATATATCTGTCTCATTAAAAAATATGTTTTTACTGTGTTTCACTAATACACAAAAGAAGTTTAATAATCCAATTGGAATCGTATACGTATACTTGTTAATTTTTTGTTAAAAACTTCACGCCCGTTAATGATTTCATAATTATATGTTTGAAAGTAGGTATGTACTCGTATATGCTGCATATCATCAAATCTTTATAACAATAATTGTTCTTTAACATATGAATAACACAGTGTGTGCCATGAACTGTGTGATCTTGGTTACAATGCTTATGGTGGTAATTTAATTAGAAAAGTTAGTAGTAATTAATTGGTGTAAATAAAATATAATTTTAATTAGTTTTTATTATTGAAGTGGTATTCGTTTAACCAGAATACGAATCAATTCCATATATATAACGAGATATAGGCGTTTGTCGAATTGAAACGTGTTCGTTTAATAAAAGTGAATCAAAATAATGTATGCTGCAAACTGGATGTATTACACAACTGATAAGACCTTCATGACTTTACTATATAAAATGTACTTGTAACCGCATCAATTTTATTTGTATAGTTGCAGCAAATTTCATAATTGAATTATTTTAGTTTGTTTAGATTTGATGACACAAAAAATATGCGATTCGAAAATTTATGAGTGTTATATTATGTTAGTTATATATTTTTTACGAGGGTAGTAACAAAAGTTGACTTAACGCAAAATAGCTGAAGATGCATCAAACGGAATTCCACTACCAACGCAAACAGAAATTCGCAATGTGATCTTCTTCGGTTTTCGGCGTAAACCAAAGCCATTACAAATATTTCATGGAACCGCCCAGGTAGCGCATTGGTTAAAGCTGCGGCAGTTGGAACGGGAGATACCGGGTTCGAATAGGACCCGATAGGAGCAGGATGCAAAAGAGATTTTTCACCATTCGATTACGATCGGTGGTGTAAATGAACACATCTATGACCACCTGTTGGTGTAAAGCATTCATGGGCCAACCCATCTTCCATGTCAGTACTATAGGCTGTCATGGAGCTATGCAATGTGCAGATGGTTCTACGCAAATCGGACCTATAGCCGTACGTACTCGATTTGGTCGTAATTGTGTAAGGAAAGAACGTAAATAAGCAAACCGCGAAAGAGTTGGGAGTGCCTCGAGCACCGAAACAGATTGTAGAGATAAAAACAAAAAAAAAATAAAAAATATTCAATGATTTCCAAATTGTATATATAGAACGATTGCACCGTCTTTACATACTATTTCAAAGTAGCTTGATCGCAGATGGGACATTTTTCTGTAGTCCCGAGAAAACCAACCAAAATGTTCCACTGATGAGGTTACTGGAGCTCTGGTGATGTCTAAAGTTGTCGAAGATCCACAATTGACACGAGAAATTATTGCTAATGAATTTGACTTGGACGCCATCTGTTCCTTAAATAATCACCTGTAATACACGAAGAATTCTGCTTGATGGGTTTCACGAATTTTAAATGAGGTCCAAAAAGCCCAACATGGAGCCCAACAGGAGCAAAACCACCTATAAAAGATAAGCAAATAAAAATCAACAACAAAAGTAATGATGTCAGTTTACTTCATTCGATCAAGAATTGTAGCTGCTATTTTTTTGAAAAAGGGTTAAACGGTAACTGCAAAATGGTATATCGAGCTTATTAATTATTTTCAAAAGTTCACACTGCTGAAATAGGGAGTAACATTATAACGATCTCTGGCATCGATGAAAAGCGACCAGCACCATATTCTTCGGATCTAGTACCTTGTGTTTTCTGGTTATTTCCAAATATTAAAACAGATTTGAGGCGAAAGGTCTTTAAATTTAACGCGGAGATAATTCATGCGGTTAATGCCGAACTTAAACAGCTGTAAAAGCAAAATTTTGAAAACCATTTTGAGAAGTGGATCAATAGGCTTAAGAAATGAATAGCGATTATGTAGGAAAATTTAAAAAGATAAAGATTAAGATAAATACGAAAAGAATTGTTTTTGGTCAACTAAGAGAACTTTTGTTACTTCCCTCGTATATATACGAGTACGAACGTCGAAAAAAATTTCCGGTTCTTTCCATTGAAATATGTTGCATTAAGTCAACATGTATGTACAATATAATTTACTTTTAATTAAAGAAATGAAATGCGGTTATTATATTGTTGAACACGCTCAAATCAAATCGTGGCATGTACTCGTATTTATGTATGTATACACGAATTGAAGAGTGGATATATGAAAAGTTCACGCGCGATCTCTAAACGTTTCTTAGGAAAGTTTAAATGTGTTAACGATAAATTGTTATATATTGTGCAAATTGATATTGCTTGGTCGTCGATGGTATATAAAGGGCAGTCAAACTATAGACATTTTGGCACAAAGCGTGAGGAGGCAAACCTAAAACAGTTTTAACAAGTACCAACCAATAATATAAATTGGAAGTCAGAAAGTTATTTTAAAACCTGAGAGTTTGTTCGTTAATACCGACATATTGTATGCAATACCTTGAAAATATAATGTTTACATCCAATTTTTATATAGAGAAATATATTGAGGACTACTTAGACCAATAGGAAACTCACGCTCCAAAACATGAAAACTATTGGATACTACGAGGGTTGCCTTTTATATTTCGGGATTTGGCAACCCTGGTGTTGCAATCTGTCAACTGACAGCTCTATCGTAAAGTTAGAAGTTTTTGAGGTTATACGTACTCAGTTTTGACATACGAGAGCACTATTTGTGTTGTTTACAGTAAATTAAAAGATTCATCTGCCCCCAAGAATGGAATTAAATCGTGAACATTTTCGTGCGATTATTTTTTACAACTTATACCGTGGATTAACTCAGCAGCAGTGCATGAATGAACTTAATTCAACTTTTGGCGGATTCAATCGTGGTCGGAGTTCACTCCAAGACGAATTTCGTGAAGGTCGGCCAAAACCAGTTCTTGTACCGAAAAACATTGATGCTATGCGCGAAATGATATTGCAAGATCGTCATGTGACCTATCGTGAGATAGAGACAACCTTAGGCATTAGTGGGACCAACATACACACAATATTGCATGAACATTTAACTGTCAAAAAATTTTGTTCGCGTTGGATCCCACACAATTTGTCAATCGCAAATTGCAATATAATGACAGATTGCAGATTGCAACATCAGGGTGGCCAAATCCCGAAATATAAAAGGCAACCTATGTATTGGAAAGCCACAAGGTGGAATTGATATGTTTATCAAGAGCAGATTGTCATAGACACATAATGGTGCA
Organism: Tipula lateralis; assembly: GCA_963932295.1. NCBI lineage: Eukaryota > Metazoa > Arthropoda > Insecta > Diptera > Tipulidae > Tipula > Tipula lateralis. The sequence goes on from OZ010736.1 coordinate 146,610,985, forward strand.
TAGCCGTACTATATAATAATTCTGTGCTACTCATACAACTATCTTGAGCTTCATTTTTGATGAAGCGTAGAATTATAGCCATCAGGATTATAACAATGAAGCAGTAAGAACTTTGATGAACGAGTACATCGAGTTTGATAGCTCGCCACATTGTAATATTTTAGCTCCCACATCAACTGAAGATTCACCTGATTTACAATCTTGTTTAACTTTTGGCAGAAAATTCTGGGTTTCTTTCGCCGTAAAGAAGTATGATTGTTCAAATTACCACAGTCAGGCTTTATTTTCCACTATCAGACTGATAAATCCAGCCTGCAATAAAAAAGTAGTCAGGAATTCGAAACGATTCATAACAGAGAATAATGATAGTTCTCACTGGCATTTGTTTCCCTATATAATATATATATAGAAGAGTGAGATGATATAGAACCTGCAGAGCTAAAGTAGATATGCTCCTATAAAAACCTCATTCATATCCAAGAGGGCTGGTATCTGAACTTTTATAAGGGGTTTTCACCAAATAGCAATCTCATATAATAATATAGGCCTTTACTGACTGAAGTATACTTCATATATATGACATAGAATTCCGCAGCGTCCATCTTTACTCAAAAGTGCTTTTATAGAAGTAAGGCGGTATAGTAGCTTTCTTTAACCCTTTCTTGTTTATAACAAGAACCCTTTCTTGTGAAAGTCAGTACTCTTCAAAGTAGATAAGTCACAATGAGGAAAATTGTACTTTCTAATTAACAGGACTAGTTCTGTTTCCTGTGTAAACGGCCCTTATCATATTTCAGCTGAAACCTTTTGAACCATTTAGACATTGTGCCGTTTACCTGGCCGACGATAGGAATGGTAAACCATAGTGAATTAACCCGCTGAATTTTCAATTATTTTAGATTCGTATAGCTATTGCATCGCTCAAGAACATCAAATAGTTCTAGACAACCGTTCATGAATATGCCCAAAGAATGTTTTGTCACACATAGAATCAAGATTTAGGCATGATAAAGCTGTGCGTGATTTGGACTTTTGAGGAAAAACCTGCTCGAATGAACCCTTCGCTGAATCTTGGCTGAATCATAACACTTCAACATTAAAAATAAAGTGAAAACAGTAGACTATCGAGGCTATTTCTTCGGCTGGGAATGCAATAGCAACTGTTTTTTGGGACAATTTTTTAGGAGTTATATTAATCGATTATCTTCAAAAAGAAAATAATTACAGAAGCATGCTTGGCAAGCTGAACGCAGAATTAGCAAGGAGATGGGTACATAGCTAGAAAAAAAAGTTTGCTGTACCAAGACAATGCATCGTGTCGTGACACAACTCAACTGTTGCGATTGTAAATTCAAGATTAGAATCGACTTTTTAGTTTCTTACTAAGCCAAAAGTTGCACTCGAGACCAACGCCGAGTACGATTTTTCAGGATTGAAATATCTGATATTAAAGACAGATTTTAACAACTAATGTGAGTTCTGAACGTTTGTGGTGCAATATAATTTAGAAGTGCCATTAAGGGAGCTGTCGAATTTGAAACTAGCCATGAGATTGAGATAAAATTGCCGCAGGGCAATTACCATCTGTCAATTTTTTTTTAAAGAAATTGAAACAGAGCCAATTTTGTAAACATACGCTTCGTTATAAAGCATGATCACTTTAAAATAGATCATGCACCTACTGGACTGTGGTGGAGCAAAGAATTTACTTATAGAACCCTAGGTATGATGTATTTTCCGATCATGCAGCACAAAGGGTGTTACAACTTTACCGATTTTCATACGAACAAATCTTGAATCAGAGATACTGAAAAATGACGACAAGAGACCCGTGCATCGCTATTTGAACAGCGCTGCACTATAGGATGAATGAAAAGAAAATAATACCTGATGATTTGCATTAATCAAAAATAATTATATAGGAAGTATATTTTAACTAGATTGATTAATATTTTATATAACATCGTATGCATGCATTATAAATTTACAAGATTGAGTAGATTGTATTTAAATAAGACATTTAGAAAATTTTTGTCGATAATTATAAATTATTTTTCAAATTGATCACATTGGTACTTATCAATATGTATGCAGTGCGCTGGTGCATGAACTACATATATGAAAGAGAAAATTGTTGTAAACACATACACAAACAAAAGGTTCAATGAATCGGATTGAACTTGTAACAAATCTTTATTTTTCTCATGTAATCTCGAAATATCAGAAATGCATCATCACATATACGTATATCAACTTTTGAAGTTTATTGTGTTAGGATTGCAGCTGCGCTCAATTCAAGATGTATTGTAAGTAACTATGGAATACCTCTATAATCGATAATTATATCTTTATCCACCAAGGTCTTTACCCAGAAATTTTATGTTGATGATGGTGTTGTTTATGACTGTAGGTTTTGACTAAATAAGAAGCATAACTGTACAATCTAGAGAAGTCTAAGTGAAACTAAGTATAGCATTGTATTTGTGGAGTTTATTGAACACTTGAGACTATTCATCTCATTAGCATGCACTTGTGTCCGAAAATCAGTTCATGGATATTTACTGCATGAGGGCTATTATCGATTTTCAATAATGCTATATCACAAATTTCGTGAACGTCAATATTTGATGCCAATGCGGGACATAGGGATGTCGTAGTGAAACTGTGTGTACCAACATATTGCTGGGTGTTGATGATATTGTATATTCATAGTACCTTAGATAAGGATGAGTAGTTTGGGGCACTCCAAACTCTAACCTTTTAGTTGCCTTTTAACAGCCTACCTTACGTGAAAGTATTTTGTTTGCTGTAGCTAAGGGCTAATGCTACACCAAAAATTGTTCCAAGTGTAGGTTTGTGGCGGTGAACCCATTATAGTAGGGCTTTGGTTTTTTAACTACGCATAGCTATTGAAAAAGGGACAAAATGGTAATTATACTAAGGCGGACTCGAATGGTAAAAGAAGGGAGTGACCACTATTATATCGGTCAGCCAGTGATCAAGTCTACCTAGTATATTCTTAGATTTCAGACAATATAGCTCGATCAATCGAAAAAGTTTATCGTATAGGTATGCCCTTAAATCTCTGAGAATATCAAACAAATCCTGGAGCACTTGATTTGAATAGGGTTGTTTTAACCAATCGTTTAATGATACGATAAGTATTGTAGATCTCATGCTAACAGATTGCTCCAACCATGCTGCAAGATGCAACCGAACGACATGACTTGTAAATCCGAGTTATCGCTTGTAACATTTGAGAAAAGAATTATGGGTAGCATATATATGACTCAAAACGAGACTTCAATCACGTTCTTCATGCTTTGATGCATAAAGCGAATGCTGTTTTGAAGGAGTACCCCCTTCAGCACGATTAATCTTTTAATTCTGACTTGTTGCCAGCTTTTAATCCCCTATGTTATACTGAGTTATCTCACTTTAGCTAACATCGTTTTTTTCAATGCACATTCTTGGTATATGATTAGGCAGGATGTGTCTTTCGTGTGCCTCCGATCAATCTCCTCTTTTATTCAAACGCAATCGTGATGGTGTTCTGCGAAAGAACTTTTATTAACATAAAACACTTGTTCATAATACCTGGTTTCTTTTAGTAATTTTGAAACCACTTTGACTAGTTTGTGTTGATTCTATTAATTGGGTCTCACTGAATGTTGTTTGGAGATACGTTGTATAATTTGCGCCACGCACATAATCCAGCATCCTATTAACCACGGCAATAGAGAGAGTACACAATCTTGTCTGAAAACTCGTGTAATATTTATCACTCCGCTTCAGGTTGCTCGTCTCCTGATGGAATCGCATGGTCGTTCGAAGTTCACGAAGATTATAGATATAATAGTGAGCGCCATTCGAGAGATGTTTTGATGATGATATGTTTCAATTCAGTCTGTTCGTTTGATGGTTTCAGTATTTGGAAGATTCGGTTGGCGCATTTCTTTAAATGTGTCTCTGGTGGCAGTTTTTCAATCTCTTGTTTTTGAATTGCCTCCAATTAATCTCTGTACGTCTTCTCTTCTCATGGTTCTGACATCTTGTAAGAAGACTAAGAATTTCTTGTTCACCAATACACGATCACTTTGATTCTTTGTTCTTTCATCTGGCGATTTTCAAGTGTATTGTGTATATTATTGTGTCAACTTGCTATCTCCTATGAATAGTTGATTTGTGACAGTAATCGATGAGTTGTTGTTTTCTGCAGAATCTAGTGTATGTATAACCTTGAATCTAGTGCGTGTATATCTATTCCAATTTTCACGTTGGAATTACATTGAAAAGTCTTGATTCCATTTCTAAGTATGGTAAATACTGTGGCTTGTATAACTGCTCGTTGAGATCGTCATTCGTTGGGTCACTGCTTCTTTTACATGTGCATATCACTGAATGATTGTTATATTTCTTATTTTCGACTAGAACCTTGTTATTATTCTGCTAGTTATAGGTTTTAACCTTCAACATTCAAATTCTTTAGCCGATGTTAGAATTCTTAACCCTATTTCATGCATGTCTTGTCTCTGCCAAATAACATGAGATAGTTGATCGTGGTTGTTATTTTCTCTTCACTATTTTTCCAGCTGGCTTCACTAATGCCTTATATTTCGATGTTAAATCGCTCAATTTCCTTCTTGTTTGCTGCTAACCTGCATGTTTTCCTTAGAGTTCTGATGCTTTCAGTTTTCAATGAATGTCCATTGGTTATTTTTGCAGTTTGCAGGATTGTATTATTTATATGTTTTTGTAATTCAAATGAATATATGATTGAATCCTAGTTTCTAGTGATGTATGCATTGGCCTGAAAAGCACAATGGCGTAGCATAGTAGCATTGTTTTTTTTTAATTAAGCTTTAATTGGGTGCAGGGTGGACTTTTAGACTATCCTAGCTCCTTATAACTGTCAGAGCTCTGAAGGGAACTGAAAACCGGATAATGAATTCCACTTCATGTATGTTCGATAAATAAATTCGCGCTTTGCACCTTCAGTTCGAGATTTCGGCCGCTTCACCGTAAACTTATTCGCATTGACCGTTCCTTGTGTTACTCGTCCTGGCGTAACAAGTGGTGGTATTTTCTCCTTCAAGCAGAACATTTACCATTTATTAATCTATAGAACACGCAGTTCTGCAACATATCTGCGGTGCTGTAGGTTGTCTAGATCTTTCGTAAGTATGAAGTTTCGTTTTATTCGGATGGCACGCCGCTAACCTCTAGCCAGCAACTGAAGAGTAATACCATATGCTAAACCTTATATGCCCTTATATGCCCTTATATGCTGCCCTTATACGCCCTTAATTCCACGCCCCAACAAGCTTTACCTCACCCCTATTGAAGTATTGTTACTGGGGTAGCGAGAAAATGAGCTCCATAGCAAGGAGCGGAGTTGACATGGCTCCAGTACAGCCCGACAGACGATGATTTGCAAACAGTTCACTTTACCAATTGAAGATAAGTTCGTCAATGACCAGAAGCCGCAACAGAGGTGAAAGCACACCTCCCTGCGGGCAACCTCTGGAAGTTTTGACCGAAATAAAATTATCCTCACCCTCGCATATCACAATGCGAGATTCAAGAATACATCTGCTATAGTTTACTGCACCCCACTATATATTCTATTCGAAGATATTCTAAAATTACTTCTCTGTTCTCTGACATTTTGACACATTAAAATCATAATTATATTAAAAGCAAGGGTAGCTAAGAAGTAAAATGTCAACTAAAACGCAACGAACAACATGTTCACCGTATAAACAATTACTGACCCAAAACGGACTCCCGAAAATACTAAAGTCCTACGAATATATTTACAATAGGGTTAATTTGTAACATGGATCAACTGATCTTAGCTTATCGTCCCTCGGTATACTTTCAAAAAAGGTTTACGCACACTTTCAATTAGATCTGGATTCTCGACAATAGGCCAAATAACAACTATCTTTATTCCAAATTTATACAAGTAGTGTGCAAATTTCGGAACTCTGGATATGGATATGATAAAAGATAAGCTATTTGTAAGAGTTACACTCAAATCTTTGCCAATGTCAACTATCTCAACTATGGGATCTCATCTATATATAGAAAAAAGTTGAAACTCATAATGTTGACAAAAGGTAATCGTTATTCTAATAACTCATCCTGTCAAACTTAGTTCTATTACCACCTGATTGTTAATATACTACGTTACAGTTACTTCAATTGGTAATTTATAATACAGTTTATCCCGGTAATTTATAAAACAGTTTATTTCTTGATAGTTATGTCACTTTGTGTTACAAATGCCGTCATAATCATCCTCAAGAATCGATAAAGATCAATGAACTTATAGGTGTCGTAGAGGTCTTACAGATATTAAAACTGTTTGTGAACTGGAATCTAACGCTGGAAATCCCACATAACCCCCAGCTTTAGAGATATAATAGTAAGGGCACAAAATAGAGTAAGGGCACATTCCGAAATTAAACGTGTAGGATAGTGCTAGCGGGGAGGGAGGTAAGCACATGTTCTGTCATCCAGACCAATTCACTACAAATGATGAACTTTTTAATTTTGGCACCGTTTACAGTTCCATCATATCTTAAATATACTTCTTATTCAGTCAGCTGGTTGTTTTTTTGGGAGATAATCAATATTCTTATCTTATAATTTATTGACCAACTCGTAATTATTTGTATGCACTAGCAACACCTTAAGCTCTTTGTACCCAGTGACAAAAACTCCAACCTACCGACTTCACTATACGCAGCAAACGTGCTGCAGTCACTAGATTCTGTTAGCGCAGAGTGAGAATTGACCCAAATCAAGCATTCCGTCACATCGTAAATATAATTGAGTCAGAATCTTAACACGCTCTAAGCACGCCAAGATTTGGAAGTGATCTTAGAGATAAATACAAACAAATAAATGTACATAATTTTGAATTCATAAATTATTCGAAGTAAGATTATTCGAAGTTTATGTATTTATACTAGTTTCCCGGATATACGAGTACAATTTGTGAATGGTATTTTCCTCGTCTCTATACCTCGTACATTCAATTAAAGCATTTTGTTAACAAAACGATTAAATTTGTATATTTAAACACAAAAACAGTTCACACAAACCTCGCTCACTTTCAATTAAAGCCAAAATTTAATTTGTTTTCTTAAGTTCGTGTGCTTTAATTTAATTTTCTTCTTTTGTATCTTATCACTTGCGTACACCGTCAATTTTTTGGATGTCTCCGAACAATATTGGATCGAAACAATAGACCCAAATATAATAATATATAATGAAGACTTTCACATACATAATAATGTTGGTGGTGATGTACTAATTTTATGTACTGTTGTAACATAAAAACTATTTATCTTGCTACGATTCGTTATTTCTGGTAAATCAGATTCATTGTTTGTTTTACATTGAATGGTTGAACGTGTATACACGAATTGTACAATTGTGGGGCGAGAGTGACACATTTGTGTCTATACGAGCGGAGTAACAAAAGTTCGCTTATAAAATAAAAATACCAAATTCTTTGCAATCGTTGAGTGAGACTTCTATCATAAAGACGCAAAATAGCTAAAGGATGCATTAGACGCAATTCCGCCACCATAACGCAACCAGAAACTAAAACCACTACAAATATACAACGAATGCATAGTGAACGATTGCAGCGTCTCTATAGACTATTTCCGAGTGGTTCCGAAGATTCTAGAAAAGAGATTTTTCTGTTGAGGACAAGTCTCGAGAAGGTTGACCAAACTCTCCCACTGATGGCGTTACTGTGGCACTGGTGAAGTCAAAAGTTGACGAAGATCCACGATACAAGAAATTATTGCTGATGAAATGGCCTTGAATACCTTGCCTATATCGCGAACATTAAATAATCGTCTGGGATACACGGAAAAATCTGCTCGATGCGTTCCACGAATTTTAAATAAATTCAAATAAGGGCAGCCTAACAAGTTTCTAACACTCGTCACTGGTGGCAAATCTTGGTTCTATAAGTACGACCCGGAAACCAAACAGCCGTCCATGTAATGGAGCCCAGCAGAATCAAACCCACCCGTAAAATCTAAGCAACAAGTTCTAAAATCTAAGCAACAAGTTCTATAATGATATCAATTTTTTGGGAACATGAAGGTCACTAATGGAACTCTAGAGAAACCTGATGGAACTCACACGTGTTCAAATCTAGATGTTCTAATGAAAACTCATTTTCCCGAAAATGAGAATTCTAATGAAGTTGATGGAAATCAACTCCCACACTAACATCAAAGTTTTAGAGCTTGTGGTTTGCTGGCGAAGGTGGTAATCAAAGACAGAATCCGATCGAGTATCGGTTCTTTTTCAAAAATAATAACACCAGGTCCAAACGGGATATTCCCGGTCTCCTACACGAAGGACTGGAAATTATCGTGGACCACATTGAACATACCTTCAGAGCCATTTTGGCCCTGGGGAACATTGCAAGATCTTGAAAAAATTCAGGATAGCGTTCATTCCGAAGGATGGAAAGCTTAGATATGACCAGGCAAAAGGTTTTCGGCCCATCTGTCTTCTTTTCTACTTAAATTCTTGGAGCGATTGGTTGCCAGGCATTTTAGGGATAATGAACAATTTTTCCATACATTCCCATGTATGGAAAAAATTGGAATGTATGGTTGTTTGGAATAAATCCCATACATTCCAAACACGCATACTAGAAAGATGGATCTGCTGAAACATCGCACTCCATAAAGTCGTTGAACGGATTGAAAGATCACTGCACAACAAAGAATTTACCTTGGGAGCGTTTCAGGAGCGTTTAGCGCCATGCTTAGATCAAGGAGAATTACTGCAGACATGGGTAGTGATACGAAGACGGTGGCCATCCGAAAGGGATGTCCTCAGGGTGAGGTTCTGTCTACGATCTTGTGTCAAATTACTCCTAGTTAAACGACAACAGATTTTTCTGCCTGGGTTATGCTGATGACATCGCCATAACACTGGTAGGTAAATATAGGGATGTTATATGTAATCGCATGCAAACTGCGATTAACATAGTTGTAGCCTAGTATATATATATATTTTTTTTTTATATGTAGCTTTAATTGGGTGCAGGGCGGACTTTTAGACGGTCCTAGCTCCTTGTAACTGTCAGAGCTCCTGCACCCAACGCGCGGTCCTTCAAGTAAAGGTTGATAGCTGCCTTAAACTTGTGCATTCTTTACTCAAACGGAAACCGAAAACCGGATAACGAATTCCACTTCCTGGATGTTCGATGAATGAATTCGCGCTTTGCACCTTCAGTTCGAGGTTTCGGCAGCTTCACCGTAAACCTATGCGCATTGACCGTTCCTCGTGTTACCCGTCGTGGCGTAACAAATGGTGGTATTTTCTCCTTTAATTCTGCAGAACATTTACCATTTATTAATCTATAGAACACGTAGAGTTCTGCAACATATCTGCGGTGTTGTAGACTATCTAGATCTTTCGTAAGTCTGGAGTTTCGTATTATTCGGATATGCACGCCGCTGAACTCTATCCAGCAACTGGAGAGCAGTGCCATATGCCCCACCCCAAACTTGACAGCAATATTCCATACACGGTCTAATAAAGGTTTTATATATCTGGAGAACTTGATGCGATTTAAAAAACCGTTTGCATCTATTGAGGAACCCGAGTTTACGTGAAGCTGATTTGGCCAATGCGATAATATGTTCATTCCATTTTAAATTGTTACTTATTTGAACACCAAGCAGACGAATTGAGTCATAACCCACGAGAATGTGGCCTTTTACCACAAAAGGGTATTCGTTGCGACTTCTTTTACGCGAGAACGTGCATATTTGTGTTTTTTCTCGTTAAATTTGACCTGATTTTTAACTCCCCACTCAAATATTGTACTCAAATCGAAATTAAGCGAAGTTACCACTTCCAGCCGTTGACCGTTTAACTCTGAAGGAGTAGGCTGCACCTCGAATGAAATAGAAGAGTGCAATGTTGCATCATCGGCAAAACTGTGGATAGGGTTCACAGTGCTATCCATAAGTCATTAATGTAGAACAAAACCAAAGTTGGTGACAAAAATGATCCTTGAGGGACTCCGGCATTTGGGGAGTGTGTCGTTGATGATCTCCCATTTAGCACAACGTTGATCTTTCGGTCTTTGAGAAAGCTTTTTATCCACTTGATGGTCATCGAATCTAAGCCGTATGCCACAAGTTTACAAATGAGATTCTCATGCCAAACCTTGTCAAAAGCCTTGGATATATCCAAGGCGATTGCAAAGGTTTCTCCATGGTGCTCAAGGGCGAGATTCCATTTGTTTGTAACATAAGTCAAAAGTTCGGTTGTGGAGCGGCTTTCACGGAAGCCATATTGTTTATCTGAAATTATTTTATTAATCTCAAGATAATTCACCAGTTGTTGGTTAATGCATTTCTCAAAAACTTTATCACCCAACTATCAGCCAACCCATAGAAAAACTGAGATGGTTCTTTTCACTAGACGCAGAACTCTGAGAAACTTTGGTCTTCTAAAAATTGGGGTGCATACGATCCCACTCTCTTCGAAAGTCAAGTATCTGGGGGTCTGGTTAGATGAATCTAGATCCCTAGAATAATGAGCGGGATTGGAGGGAAACCTTCTTCAAAGACTTGTTTGTCTGGGTATTGTATGAGCGATACGCACCACACCTACTGCAGCTCTTAAGATGGACGTGTTTCTGCTACCGCTTGATCTTTCGATCACAAGGTGTGCAGCACTAACATTCACTCGCCTACAAGGCAAAGGCAATTTTTGTAAAAGGGATATATTGCAGAGATCGTCGTATCTGCATCCTTTCTGACAGCTTAAGCTGCCCTAAGGAAAAAATAATGATATCAATTTACTTCACCCGATCAAAAACTGTAGCTCTTATTCCCCTGAAAAATGGGCAGATGGTTACTGTAAAATGGTATACAAAAGACTGCGTATATCAAAAATTTCTTGGAAAACCGGACGAAAGAGGATTTACAGCGCTACTGTTTTCATCACGACAACGCGCCAGCACACACTGCTAAAATTTCAATCGAACAATTTGTGATTTCTGGTAATTTCATAAAATTAAAATAAATTTGAGGGCAAAGGTCTTCAACATGGAGATAATGTCAAACTGGATAAGCTTAAAATGCAAATTTTTTTTGTTCAACTATAAGCGAACTTTTGTTACTCCCCTCGTATATAGTATGTACGTAGATTTTGAAATTAATTTTGGACGCGGTTTGTTGATCTGATTGATTGAGTTGAGTTTTAGTGTGTGACACGACAATATGGAAATATGTAATTACATAAAAATTGCTCGCATGCATAAAATTTAAGGACAACACAATTCGATGTGGTAGTTTTCACTGCCGCACCATATAATACGAGTACTATTGGATAATGATATGTGAGTGTGGCGGCGTATATATGTACATATAATATAAATCGAACAACAATAATAATTAATTTAAATTTTAAATTATATCCTTATATGGTTGAATGAATACATGAGCAGCAAATTATATATAATTCCCAGTAAATGAAGCATAACGAAACAATTAATATCCATGTCTTATACTCTATTAAGACGAGTATTAAGATATTTAACAAATCTTGTGACGTTATAATGATCTATCGATACGGAAACCTCGTATGTGTGTGTGTGTATATATATAATGATTAACTCGTGAGTGGCCAGACGATTTTTGGTCTAGCTAAATCATTTCAAGGTCATTAAAACTTTACCTATTCGTGCATATGTTTCCAATTGAATCACGATCTAAACATAAATTACAATGCTCTAAATGCAGTTAAATATTGTACGGTTTATTGCTTTATTTTACATAATTTTACTTTTAATTTAATCTAATTTAATTAAGAAAATATGAATACAAGAATTGCATACCAATTACAACCAGAATTCCCACAGCAAACAATCTTCCAGTGCGAGTATTAAAATTTTAAATTAGAAATTTATGTTTCATAAATCAAAATGATGGCGAATGTGGATGTATATTAGAGGCAGTAATGATGATAATGATAATAATAAATAAAGAAATTACATTAAAAGTGAAATTTATTTAATTTTATGATGATTATGATAACAAATAGTTCATTATATTGTAACGAATGAGTAGATTTTGAACGCGGAGACTTGTTTTGCCGGAAACCTGATGTCTATGTCTAATGATGGGGTAATTTAAATGAGATTGGCAAAATCAGTGATAATTGGTTTATACATAAGGTCAGTTAGAGCGGAAAGCGGTGCCGGTATATCAGCACAGTATACCTAAAGCTTGTCGTATAGGAGATGACTAATTCTGGTTGGATCCGCCTCCGTAAAAAACCATTGACTGTTAAAAATATCAGCGAAACAAAACGAAAATATTCGAATTCTACTATCCTAATACCGAACCTTCTTTTAAAGCATTTGGACACGAGATTAAGGTTCGGACTCGTTGCTGTCTATAGACTATACACTGCTACATATTAGAGATAAATTCGAAATCTTGGAGTTGGATTTTTAAAGTTGGAGACACAGGTAAAATAAGGCTGTGTTGAGCTCCAATCGAATGTATAAGATCTACTTGTCATATTACATGCATGTGCACACTGATGTCAGCTATACTATGATGTCAAAAACTTCCAGCCAAATTCCCTCTTGTTGCAGATTCGTTAAAGATGTGAATGGTCGGTCTGAATTATTTGTAATATTCGACGTCTTTCATTTATTCATCTCTCCGCGTTACCTGAATTTAATCGCATAAGTTGCATTAATCGTTGACAGTATATTTTTTTGTTTGTTTTTGTTGTAATATTATCTGTCACTCAGGCTATATTGGCCCATTGTGACTTCGCACTATATTACTTTACGTTCCGGCTATATATGTCCGATTTACGTGGAAAACCATTTGCACATTGCATTGCTCCATGTCAGCTTATAGTACTGACATGGAAGATGGGACGGCACATGGATTTTAACCTCAACTTGGTCTCATATGAGTTCATTCGCACCACCGATCGCACCACCCAAACGATCGATGGTCAAAATCCTTTTTTGGCATCCTGCCCCTATCAGGATTCGAACCCGGTACCTCCCGCTCCACGTCGCAGGGTTTTTTTTAACCACTGCGCAAGCTGGGCGGTGTTGACAATATATAGTGGAATTAGTCATCTAGATCAGAGCTAATGAATTTTTCCCCTGTCAATCGCACTAAACTTGAAGCTCTACTTATCGGGTCGTCTATCATGGCTATTTTTTAAATAATTATAATAAATAAACAAAAGCAACAAACAACTCAAATTTATATACCTTCACGCATTCATTAGTGACCCTTTACACCCCTCTATAGGGCATTTACATTGCACTTCATTAGCTTCTAACCTAAAGCTCCCAATTATGAGGAACTACCCATCTTGGGTGGGTAGTTCCTCAGTTCACACTTCTAAGGCACATATATTTCCGGGAAGATTGTCTCGTTCTGCAACAAATTCAAACTTTAACTAAGGAGGGCGAAAGCCGGAAGTACCCTTGTGGCGTTCACAACATAGTACAAACAGTACAAAAATAATATTATTGAAATACAATAAACAGTCACGCCACAATAGAAAATCATAAAAAAAATAATGGAAAAAAAGATTTCGGTTCAAAATTCAGTAATTCGCTAGAACTGTTGCAACATAGCCTCAAAACATATATAGAAACGGAATGCAACATACATCAAGTCCGGTCGCATATGCCTGATGAGATGGATTTGATCTTTTCGATTGGTTGATTCAGCGCCCTAGCTATCAATCAACAACATCGGTGGTGTTGTTCAACTTCCATCATTATCTTAGCTGTCACGATTACAGCTACCCAGCATCATTAATTACTATTCAACACCCTCACATGCAACATGTAGTTCAGGTTCATCCTGATGCTGCTTAGTTAAGAAGTGGGCGAAATCAGGTATCCCAACTCTACGGCATAGTTCACAATTTCCGAGCGATAATGTTGGCATTCAGTGAGTATTAAATAATTCGAACAGAAAATGCAATTAACATTTCAAATTCAAATCAAAACTATGAAGCTCGCGCATTCACAAGGAGAAACAAGCTACGAGCTATATCTTCTTTCTGATTGGTATTCCGACATTGATAGTGCTTAGCGCAAGGAAATTCTGGAATATTACGCCACTGGACTTCTGGATAGGTTTTAATTTAATTATACCATAGTACTCAAAATTTGTAATATACAATTAACCAATACAAAATATGCTAAACGAAGATGCTAACTTGACCCTCTTAAGACGAACGGACCTTTCCACATGCAAATTAAAATAACTTACTACTCCCATCCGTTCTGACGGATGCAGAGCAAGAAGTGATGTAGAGAATGCAAAATTTGAAAGAATGTTATCATGCTTATCATTATAACCTGATTATGAAGACTGAAAGCTATCAAATTCAAGAGACGTATTGCAAAATAAACTATTAACGAAAAGTTGGACACAACAAGCCAGTTGGAAATTAAATAATAAGTGATTATGTTTATATTTCTTTCGACGAATTGGTTAAATATTTAGATTCAATCGGGAGTCAAAGTTTAAAAAACCGAATACGTCTACTAGTTGGACAGTGCTGAGCCATGCTATTTGTTGAGGTTGATAAACTTGGAATTGGTATACGTCTTAGAAAGCACTTCTTTTGAGTTTGCTCAATGATTATTATTATTATTAAAGTTGGCTGGAACCATTAAAGGTTCCGCACTCAATGCCACAAAGGGCCCACGGTGCAAACCTATAATTTCATCAAAGCACACAGGTGCGTTTTGCAACCTCAGCGAACTGGAGCAGATTGAACCAGGGCAGAGAAGACAGTTGATTAACAGAAATATTCCTGGAGTTGAACACAGGGGATCTGATGCGGTTAAAAGCCGGACAGGTGCTGATGAAGTGTAGGCTGTCATCAACATCCTCAAGACATTCGTCGCATACGGCATCACTAGCAGGACCCATGCGATGAAGATGACTTTTGAAACGGCCATGGCCAGTAAGTAGAGCAACCAAAATTCTCAAGTTGTCCTTTTTCAACGAAAGAACGTATTTGGTCAGCTTCGTGTTAAGCCCCCTTATAAAGTATTTTGCCTTACGGCAAGTAGGGGTAGTTGACCACGTCAGTTTTAGGTTCGATAAGGTTACGGTTTTGATTGTTTGTTTCAATGTGTGAAGAGGTACAGAAGCAACTGATTCAGGGCCTATGAAAAATAAGCGAGAACCAGTTTTAGCCAAATTGTCCGCAACTTCGTTGCCATCAATGTCACAATGGGCGGGAACCCAAATGACCATTACCTTATTATTACAACCAATGAGGTTCAGCAAATTCTTACACTCCCCTACCAGTTTGGAGCTAGTTCGAGGATTGTTCAAAGATTTAAGGACAGTTTTACTGTCCGTACAAAATATAATCTCTTTGTCGACGGCAGCGAGAAGATTAGTCATGCCATGTCCTAAAAATGGATTTTTAGAACGAATTTTTAAACTATACCACAGTCCACAAATGAGTCAATTCCTAATCATCATACAAGTAATGAACGTGCGAGCATTCTTACTGTTTTATGTATGTTAATATCTCTGGATTTTATGATACAATAAAACTCTAAGTTCCTCTGAAATATAAATTTCGTTTCAGGACCATATCCTGCTTAACCTAACATGGCAATATAACTTCTTTAAGTAAGGTTCTCTAAATGGTGAGGACTCTCTTCTTAAGAAACAATTAGCAAAATGTTCGTGTCATACTGTAATAATAAGCCTAACAATACGAAGCTTGGTGAATTCAACTCCTAGAAATAAGACAAATTGATTCATTTATAGTTTAGATTTTTGAATAATGGTGAAATATGATTGGGCAAGTACTAGGTTTGTTACCATAATCCTGGAATATCATTTAGCACTCACACTATGTATGAAAGTAGATGTCTCATACTATTATTGAATCAAGAAAATTACAAAAACGACAATAATCCCTTTCAGAAAATCTTTCAGTTTGTTTACGTTTGATTTATACAGCAGGCTGTTTGGTGAAAATTAGGCTAGGCCAGTCATTAAGCAATCGTAAGTTGTTTGTATAAATAAAATAAAAATAGTCTTGTAACGGTAACCATGCTACCACAATCCAGAAACACGACCAATAGATTAACTAATATACATCCGAGACCCCACCACAATCAAAAAATAAGCGGACCTAGGGCACGTCCGCTCTTCAACAAAAAACGCTTATATAAGGATCAACGATAAGTTTTATCACAGAAACGACAAGCGATACACTCACCCAATACCAAAAAATATACACTCGCACATTACAGACTCAAGCCTTTGCTCCAAAACATGCCAGCTGTGACCAGTTAAAGTCATTACATGTATCTCAGAAGCTCCAGAGTGATCCAGCTATGCCTCCTCCTTCCTTGTTTCACGCGGAATGTCATTCCTCAATTCATCACCATAAATCACGCAAGGGGAAACAATCACACAAACAATCTAGTAAACACAAACATCCAGCCAACCTGAACATTCACTCGATTACATCCCGCATCTTATCCTCCTGTGCACCCAAACAACGTAACATACACGCACTCACATTTCAATATGGAGAACTGACTAAACATCAGGGAACGACTTGATACATACACTCGCGGACAAAATTAACGCATATTTTTTTTTTGTAATAAAAAAAATCCCGCTGGTCAATTTTAATACTACTAGTGTCAAATGATAGCACATTTATATTTTTATCAGAAACCACCTTGAATAAAGTTTACTGCAAGCCAATCAATTAATTTTTTCAAAAATGCTTAATCAAAAGTGCATTGTGTTTGAAATCCAACGCTCGGCTTTTGTTCCATTGCATATCAATTATTTTTAAATGCAGACACCTAATATAAAATCCATTGTAATATGGCACCCGTTCAAGAGCTGGAGGCAGTTAAAGTGGTCACATTGTATCAGGAAGATTATACACAAGTACAAATCGCACGAAAATTAGGAATTAATCAGTCTTCGGTTTCACGAATACTGGTATCGTGAGACCTTAGAGTATAAAAGAAAGCCCGGACAAGGACGTAAACGGTGCACAACCGAGCATAACGATCGATTTTTAAAAATAAATTCGTTACGAAATCGAAAGCGAACTTTTATTCAACTCAAAAATGAGTTACTTAGTGCGCGTCAAGTGAATTTTAGTGTCAGAACAGTTAGACGAAGATTAAAAGAAGTGCACGGCTTCTTCCCCGCCACAAACCCAGCCGTTTAGAATTTGCTCATACTCATGCAAATTGGGGAACTGATCAATGGGCAACTGTTCTCTTTTCAGATGAGACCAGAATCCAATTATGGAAACCAAATGGACGTAATCTTGTATACCAGAAGAGTTGGAGAACGCTACGCACCGTGTAACATGGTGCAAACTGTAAGCTTTGGTGGAGGTTCAATAATGTTTTGGGGTGGAATAAGTTGGGAGGGTCGTACGGAGCTGGTGGAGATTGGTTTAAGGATGAATGCAGACTGGTATGCTCGGAACATTCTTGGCGATCACGTTTTGCCATATGTGGGCTTCATAGGTTATGACAGTTTTGTGTTAATGCATGATAACGCTCCAGTCCACGTTGCTGCAACGGTACGACAATATCCCCAAGATATTGGCATTCGTGCACTTAAGTGGCCACCAATGAGTCCTGATCGTAATCCGATTGAACGCGTATGGGACATTCTAAAACGTCGTATTAGAGCTAGAAATCCTTCACCAGCAAATTCGACAGCAGAGCTGAGAGTTGCAGCGCAAGAAGAGTGGAATCTCATTCCGCAAGAAATGATAGGACGTAAGCATTCTACTTATAGTATGCCCAGAAGGATGGAAGCTGTAATAAGGGCACGGAGGAGGGAAATACTCATTATTAAATTAATCAAATTAATTTGTAATAAAGCTAGTTTTAATGTTTATAAACCGCTTTTAAAAATTAAAAAAAAAATAGTTCATAACGCCACATTTGTGCCTCTTTTGAGAAAATTATAAATTTGGGATCATTTGATACCAGTTCCACTGAAATTGTCCAGCGGGATTTTTTTTTATTACAAAAAAAATATGCGTTAATTTTGTCCAGGACTGTATTATCTAATAGACATCCGAGACCCCACCACAATCACAAAATAAGCGGACCCAGGAACGTCCGCCCTTCAACAAAAAAGGCTTATAGGGATCAACAATAAGTTTTATCACTGAAACGACAAGCGATACACTCATACATTACAAAAAACAAAACACTTCTATTTCATTCGAGGTCGAGCCTACGCCTTCAGAGTTAAACGGTAAACGGCTGGAAGTTGAAACTTCGCTTAATTCTGATTTAAGTACAATATTTGAGTGTTGAGTTAAAACATATGTCCAATTTAACGAGAAAAAAACATAAATATGCACATTCTCGCGTAAAAGAAGTCACAACGAATACCCTTTTGTGGTAAAAGGACACGTTCTCGTGAGTTGTGACTCAATTCGTCTGCTTGGTGTTCAGATTAGCAAAAATCTAAAATGGAATGAACACATTATCGCATTAGCCAAATCAGCTTCACGTAAACTCGGGTTCATCAATAGATGCAGACGGTTTTTTAAATCGCATCAGGTTCTCCAAATATATAAAACCTTTACTAGACCGTGCATAGAATGTTGCTGTCAAGTTTGGGGTGGAGCATATGGCACTGCTCTCGAGTTGCTGGATAGAGTTCAGCGGCGTGCCATCCGAATAATACGAAACCCCAGACTTACGAAAGATCTAGACAGCCTACAGCACCGCAGAGATATTGCAGAACTCTGCGTGTTCTATAGATTAATAAATGGTAAATGTTCTGCAGAATTAAAGGAGAAAATACCACCATTTGTTACGCCAGGAAGGGTAACACGAAGAACGGTTAATGCGCATAGGTTTACGGTGAAGCTGCCGAAACCTCGAACTAAAGGTACAAAGCGCGAATTCATTCATCGAACATCCAGGAAGTGGAATTCGTTATCCGGTTTTCAGTTTCCGTTGGATTATAAAATGCACAAGTTTAAGGCAGCTATCAACCTTTACTTGAAGGATCGCGCGTTGGGTGCAGGAGCTCTGACAGTTACAAGGAGCTAGGACTGTCTAAAAGTCCGCCCTGCACCCAACTAAAACAAAACGTAAAAAAAAACATTACAGATTCGAGCATTTGCTCCAGAACATGCCAGCTGTGACCAGTTAAAGTCATTACATGTATCTCAGTAGCCCCCAACGGCAAACAAACAAGAGTGATCCAGCTATGCCTCCTCCTTCCTTGTTCACGCGGAACCCACAGATGTCATTCCACAATTAATTCCTCATTTCACACAAA
The DNA here is from genome assembly GCA_963932295.1 of Tipula lateralis. Lineage (NCBI taxonomy): Eukaryota > Metazoa > Arthropoda > Insecta > Diptera > Tipulidae > Tipula > Tipula lateralis. The sequence continues at coordinate 146,630,367 of OZ010736.1, forward strand.
CAATCCAGTTAGCACAAACATCCAGCCAACATGAATATTCACTCCATTACATCCTGCATCTTATCCTCCTGTGTACCCAAACAACGTAACATACACACACTCATATTTAAATATGGAGAACTGACTAAACATCACTTGATACATATTATCAACTTGTAAATAAATATTTGATCAAGCAAAACACCAATTGCAGGCCCGAATAAAGCTGTAGACATGTTGTGGACTAACTTATATCAGTGGAACAATGTATTAGGAAGAGAAATTAATGAGATTCGTAATTTAAACAAAAAGCTTAACAGATGCCAATGCTCAAGAAAATCATGCTACAAGTTTTATTAAAACATAAGTATGTGCTCATGATAGGGTTAAACGGTATATTCTTGTATAAACAAATGAAAATTAGTTAAGCGTTGTTACCCTTTCTCCAATGCATACCTATACACTGTACATACAGCTTGTTTATTTTCTCGAGTGCATTCCAACTAGTCTAGAAATAAAATGAATAAAAAAATTTCATTTTTCAACACAAACCAACACCCAAACTCATTTCCTTAACAAACTACTCGCATATGAAGAAAACATATTTGTGTATGAAGCATCGATCTAGATGCACAAGAAACAACTATCGGCGTAATCATACATGTAAACCCAGATTTTCATTTTTATCACTATTTATCATAACATTCCACTATATCATCCATCGTGGCGTCTGTATATACTCGTATATATGTAGTTATAGAGCGGAATTAGTGAGACATAAAATTATTATTATAATCTAATAATAAATTATAAATAATATAATTAAATCATACATGCCTTGTCTATAGATAGATAGCAGCATCATGTATGTAAGAGATGAAATTATTTTTTAATTATTATTTTGTTAAGCTTTTTAATTAAATTGTGGAAGAAATTGTTATTAATTTTAATTTAAGTATATAGGAAATTTTTCACAGATGGATGAGTAAAATCGTTAACGTATACGTGTGTTGAGCTTATTAAATTGATACGACACACGAGTACTGTTGAAAATGTAGCAAACGACAGTTTTATTAAATTAAATTTGATAATTTTAAAATATAAATAATTAAATTAAATTAATTGCTTGAGTTTCCAAAATGCATTCCGCATTTTGTTCAATACTACTAATTGTTTGATCGAAGAATAAAATTTCGTTGGTATATAGGGTTGGTGTCAACAAATTGAAGCTGCTGAATCATAACTTAGGCGTTGACTTCATCTTACCGCCCAGGTGGCGCAATGGTTAATCTGCGGCAGTTGGAGTGGGAGGAACCGGATTCGAATCCCGATAGGGGTAGGGTGCAAAAAGGATTTTTCACAATACGATTACGATCGGTGGTGTAAATGAAAATCATGCAAAATTCATGGGCCAACCCATCTTCCATGTCAGTACTGGATGTCATGGAGGTATGCAAAGTGCAGATGGTTCTATACGTAAATCGGACTTATAGCCGTATGTCCTCGATTTGGCTGTAATGGCGTAAGGTAAGGACGTCAATAAGCGAACCGCAAAAGAGCTGGAAGTGCCTCGAGCCCCGAAACAGATTGTAGAAAAGACTTTATCTTCACCAAATCAGCTTTTCATACTGGTTTGAAAAAATATGACATATCGCCCTCTATACCGAGGAGAATTGGTTATCGACAACAGTCTCTTTTTCGCCATCAACATCACTTTTTATAGGCTTTATATATATATATATATATATATATATATATATATATATATATATATATATACATATATATATATATATATATATATATATATATATATATATATATCTTTATATATATATATATATATATATATATATATATATATATATATATATATATATATATATATATATATATATATATATATATATATATATATATATATATCACGCATGAGTATTCCCACGAATGCTTGAAAATATTACTCATAAAGGTCGATCGCTCAAACCTTACATTAACGTGTATGACTTATACAATTTTAGTTGATCCACTTTTGCAAGATATTTTGATTTCAGAAGTGGAGGTAGAGTAGAGGATATAAAAAATCCGATTGGCGGCAGGTGTACTTTGATAATCTTCCTATACTATCGTGAGTAATTAGACATCATGTGATGAGATACAAGTATTTTGGATCTCTCATAACACGATAATATTATGGGAATCAGTCTTTATATCCACTACGTCCACTTCTGATATCAAAATATCTAGCAAATATACGGATAAGCTAAAATTGTACAGAGTGTAAATCAGACCCGTTGTCATGTATGAATGTAAGAGTTTAACCTTGACGGATGAGTACAAAAGATGGCTTCTATAACATTCGAGAGAAGAATCATGCGTGCGTAATATATAGCCCAAAACGCGACGTTGATGGCAAATACCGAGTTTTTTTCAATCACAAGATCAGGAATTCAATGTGAGTTTCCAATATTGTGCATTTCAAAGGACAGCGAGTACGCTTGCTCGGCCGCCTTTGGGTAAAAGAAGAAATCGCTGTCGAGGACGATGGCTTCACGGCGTAGAGCGCGATCTGGCATCTTCCAATTGCTTGCAATAGTATGAAGCGCTGACTCGTGATCGAAACCGATGGTGTCAGATTATTGAGCTGGTACGGGCCAACAATGGCCTATAAAAAATGTCAAAAAATGACAGATTCAAGATATACCTGAACCTCATTGCTCCTTGAAACGTGTGGTTACCACTACTGAAAACACTTGCTTCCTAAAACTAGAAACTTATATAATATTTTTGGTTTTGGACTCGTTCATATTGATACCGACGAAATACTATTCCAGTGGATCAACTATAAATCTTCGTTGCCTACTATAGTCACACAGATATCATCAGCATATGCAAGATTTTAAATGGATTGTCGGAATAAGAATTTGAGATCCATGCCTTCAACTCCACTTAAGAATCAATTCGTAATAAATTTAAACGTGATATGCCCGAACTCGACATGATTAGCTTCTTCCAGTTTTTAATTTCCACAAATCGTTTGAGGTGTTTTATCTATCCAGCGATATGATTCTCGCCAGACCCACTTGTATTATTTTTAGATGTATGTTTTTCTTAACAGGGTGCTGGCTTTAAGTGATACTGTCTTTCGTATGATTTGAGATTCTCTGGCGGTTTGAGGACATACTGTAATTTCAGTTTTAATCTCGTTGCCATCGATACAGAGATTATATTTTGTACGGATTGTAAGTTCTTAGTTCCTTAAATATTGGTAGAGGGTTGTTAGAAATTTTTATAACCTCTTTGATTGTAACAACAAGATAATGATCATACGGATGCCTGACCTCGATGTCTGATTTTCGCTTGTGTTTCATAGGTCCTGAACCAGCTGCTCTCTTACCTTTTACAACAATTAAACATGCTACCCTATAGAATCTAAAGCTGACGTGTTTAGTTACTTGTCGTAAAGCGAAATACTATGTCAGAGGGCTTAATCCGAACCTGATCAATTACGTTCTTTCAAAAGTAACGTTCATCGCATGGGACTTGCCAGTGATTCCGTATTCGATGATTGTCTTGATGATAATGATGATAGCTAATCAACAGTTGTCCGACTTTCAATCTTTTCAGATACCTTTGATGGAATCCTTGGTATTCACCGTAGCCCCTTTGGCTCACATTATTAACACGGCATCCGGGCCAACAATGGCCTATAAAAAACAGGTTTCATTATCATAATACTTTTACTATTTCAACATCATAAAATATATTTAGCAAAATTGGTTTGAATTTCGCGAGTGTATGTAAAATAATAATTTCTTTAGGTCAAGAAATTTGATATACATACTCGTACATTCATTCAAAAACTATTAATGATGATGATCTTGATCTTGACATTCACTTTCAAATTTTAAAAAGTTATGATATGTGAATAAGCATGACGTTACTATATGTATTTCAAATGTAACACAATGATATGATTTGGCTTCATGTAGTGCAACAATTGGATTGGATTCACACAACACTATATATGAATGCGAGATACTGACTGTCTCAATGTTTGTTTATATAGTGCTGACATATACTGGTTGCTATCATGCCAAATATAGTTGGTACTTCTATACAATATAGTCTAACAGCGTTGATTAGATTCTAAGAAATTGAAACACCATAACATTATTTAAATCTTAAATATTTTTTTATCATCTCGCACGAAAATTGTTTTTTGTTTTCTTCTTAAGATTTCATTTCTTTTATACTTTTCTTACGAAGTGAAAAGACAAGTGCTCCATTTTATAACCCAGCGGCAATAACAATATTACTTGTCACTTTCAAACCTGTTTACAATACACGTAAAGTTTACATTTACTATTGCTGTGCTGTTTGTATGATTGTACCCATAGCTCGTACTTTTGAATAGTTTTGAACGAGTTAAAAGTCTGGTTGGTTAAAACGAAAGATTATGTTTGGATATGCTATGCGATGTTTGAAATCGAAAAGAAAGGAAAATGTAATTTGTGCAAAGTTTTTAATTTTTTTTTTTGCTTTAAGATCAACCGAGTATATAGACACAACTCTTATAACTTATAAGAGGAAAACAAATTGGTTAAAACGTGATGTGGTCAATGCTGTTAGTTGTTCATTGTTATGGTTCTAAATAATAATAATAATATTAATTTAGCATGTAAATTGCAATTTCTTGGAATTCATGTATATGGGGCAGTTAAATTGAGCTTAAAATTCAGATCAACAAAAACGAGAACAAATACAAAATATAAATAAGTTCAACCACAGTGATTATTCGGTTAAAGTATTTGGAGTGGATGCACTATAATATTAAGAAATAAAAGCAATGCTTGAATGCTCACCATAGGCATTTCGTATTTCAAGCAAGCCTATGACTCGAGCCTACGACAAAAATGATTTAGCAATAGTTTTTTTTTCGAAGAATGATGAACCCTCGTGGGTGCTTGGTCAGGCTCTTACCGACTAAAACTCCACCCTCCGCTCCTCCGCCCATGTTTCTTATCAGTTTATGTTGTAAGCTTCATTTTGTGTTTCCAATTTCGCTTCTCCGACAGCATCTTATATTGATAATAGTTTCCGTTGTCAGCTGTCCTACTTGATCAATATACACTCACGACGCTCCCGCTTCCACCGTTCACCGTGGAAAATATAGTGTGTTCTGGGTATCTTGTTCATCACAGTAGAAACAACAAGGTCCTCTTTAATGTGCATTTTAACAGTCATGGCCGATGCCGGTAAGTCGAAGTTGATTTCACTATACTAACTCTCCATCCACTCTTTAACTCTATAGGAATCAGTTGTTTTGTCCACGACGCAGTGTCTGCGTTCTCCCATCGTTTCTTAGGAGTCTCACTAAGTACTGTGACTGTGCTTAGCCATATTAACGTTATAAGTGACTTGCTAGATATTATGAAAGCTGCCTATTTCGAGACTGTCCACAAGCACTACATACCCAAAGTGCAATAGTTTGTTGTACGCGGTTAAGTTAATCACGGGCCTTTGCAGTGTCCAATGCTCGAATCAATACGGGTACCCCATAGAATATGATTGATCTGACTATCGAGCAGTACAATTTTCTCATATACTTGCGATCGGTCCGCCAATGTTAGCCATTTATCGAATAACACCAGTTTTTGTGCTATTAGTCTTTACCACCATTAGTCTAATGTGCTATTGAAAGCTTTGTCGATAGTTCGAACCACACCCCTCGGCCTTTGCCGGGGCTAACTGCAACCGATGAGTGCAGAGCCATTTGGAAATCACTTCAAACACGGCATCTACTCGCTCTACAAGTTGTTGCTCATATCTTGCCGATACAACGAGTGCCAGATCATCAGCATATCCTACGAGCTTGGAGTCATCGGTAGCAACGCTGATTCTAATATGACTGCTCGTTCACTCAGATAGCTCTCAAGAACCTTTCTCAGACTGAGGCTCACTTGACATTCCTCAAGCCTTTGCGAGATTAACAGCCAAGCTGCGCTATATTGAATGCATTTCGTACGTCTAGGGTAATTACTAATGGGATACGCCGTGTGTATTTAGATCCCCACTCGAAAACCAAACCAAACTGATTCTCTGGTGAACTCAACTGAAGTAGTAGAGCTCTCACGTTTGAAGGAGTGAGATTTAAGTATTTGAATATCTCATTACTCACGATAATAGTGTGGGAGAGTATATCAAGGTTCGCCTTGCCGATGACATTTGGTCTTTATATCCTCTACGTCCCTTCCTGAAATCAAAATATCTTGCACAGATTGTACAGATTGTTGATTGAACCTCCTGTAATGTATAGATTTGAGGGCCAGACCTAGACGGATGAGTACGAGAAATGGCTTCTATGGTCGAGAGAACCATACCGAGTTCTTATGATTCAGAAATTTAATGCGAATTCCTGATATCGTATATAAAAACAACGGACTCGTTCACGTTCTGTGTGCTTATCCGGATGGAATGATACAGCAATATTTAAGGAGAGAGTCGCCATTCGGTAAGTGAATATGTTTCACTATTGTCAGCCGATATTCACAACGACCAAAAAGTGCTTTATTAACTGTGATATAATTTTTACCATTTTCATGCATTGTTAGCGTGTATCGTACCATTTTTTAATAGTGTTATTTTTACTTGTCAAATGTCACAAGATGACAGCTTCAAAATTGACAGCCGCCCAAATAGCAGGCTGTTTAAAATGAAACCTCTTATTGAAAAACCCTTTATAATGAGAAGAGCATGTTGAGTTTAATCTAATAAGACATTCAGGTGCTTGCCTGACACTGTTAGAACCAGATAACTCTGAACGATTAAACCGGACTCACGAAGAATAACAAGATGTTCACCAATTACCAAAAGCCACATCTGGGGTGAAAACACACTTCCCTGAGCTCTTTCATAAGAAACTCGCTGTTTTGAGCGGTCTCAGAGGATTTGCCGAATCCAATCATCAATCCTTTCTAAAGATTTAAGAAATATTGATGACAGACATATAGGTCGATTTGGGATCAGAATGGTCCGAATTGCCAACCTTAAGAATTAAAACTACTTTACTTCGAATTCACGATTGTGGAACAAAACTAAATAAGCGATACATGCCTGGAACAGATGCAATAAATGCTCCTTAATGAGAGGATACTCATGCTTTAATACAGAAAGAAATATACCATCAGGCCTGGCAGATTTGAAGGATTCAACATACAACCAACTCTAACACAAGACCTCATAATTAATTAATCTGCAGACTATGTCCCAATTGGGAATTACATCCAATTTGTTGGTGACTACATCAGTTTTTTCGGTTGCAATTGGAGTGCATATCGGAAAATGGGTAGCGGGACATAGGTCGCGTACTTCCTTTTCAGAGAAAGTAAGCTTGCCATTGCAGATTAGACGAAGTGAATCAAGTCTACAGGTATTATACCTACTCAGCGACTTGTTATTAATTTCTTCACAGAAGATTCACCGGGAGGATCTCTGTGAAGTTCTTATTTCTTTTTTGTACATCTTTTAAGCAACTAAGAAGTTATCCCAATCCGACTTAATATAAGATCTTCTGACTGTTCTTCAGCCTTTTGTAGTTTTCCTTAATCTTTTTAGAGCCGAGCTTCAGAAAGATTCGAGTATGATAACAAATCCAAGAGAGAATGTTTTCCTGTTGGTAAGCTTCCTGCTATACGGTAAGGTTTAAGCGGCGTTCTTAAAGACTAATATTAAAGGAAATGCATATGTGATCGAAGTTCAAAATATCATTCGTCTTTAATATAAATCTACTGGAAATAGAGGACATAGAGCAGAGTAGGCTCTCATCCAACATTGATATCCAACTCAGAGGAACGAAGATAGTTTAACAGAGCAGAACCTGTTGTTAACGATCGTACCCTCCATAGAGAGTGATATGCATTAGCATCCTAACCCGCCGTCAGTGGCTATTTTTTTCCTTCTAAACCATTTTACAAATTATGTATAGAATCCTTAAAAGGATGTGGAGTAGTGAATCGTCAAGAAAATACACTGAGGCCATAACCACTTCAGTTTGAGAGTTAAGAGGAATTTGTACAGTCGAACTATACACTGTTCAATGAGAAAAGAATTAATATTTTTCGAGAGAGAGAAACATGCTCTCGTTTGATTTTAGTACAAAATTTAGCCACTGGAGGTGTTAAGTCCAGAAACGAACCATCATTAAGTCCAGAAACGAACAATCTGCGTGTGAATTAACAAGCTTTCATCTTAGGCCCTGAAATTGGCGTGTGTCATGAGAAACACACTTATTCAAAAAATATTCGACGTTTTGGACAGATTGGGCATAACAGATAAATTGTGTTCTAAAAACTCAATCAAGCGTCACACAAACATGTATCTTTACATCACAAAACTGTCAGCTTATAGAAACAAACTACCGTACTCAATAATTGAAAATAGTTAACCATATCGAGACACAGATTTGGTTTATATAACACGAAATAGTTAAGTACTTCGATATATGGTACATACATAAATGTATGTAGATGCAATGATGCAATGATTATATGAGATATTTTCTTAAATCGCGGAAATTATCGATTTACATCTTATATAGGTGTAGTCGTACACATATATGTAAATATGTATATCGATATAGTCACATAGAGTGAGCTACTATTTTAATCATCGCTCGCATAACACACTCCATATACACTGTACATAAATAGGTAATTCATTTTCTATGGAATTTAAATATTTGTTGGTAATTAGGAAAATTGCGCACAATGATGATGGAAAATAATTTTTTGTTCATTAATTTTTTTTTTATTAATTTATGGTTTCATCGGAATTGGATATGCACTGTGAAAAATAGAAATGCACAGTGAAAACGTAATTAAAGTTTAATTAACTTGGAGGTTTCTAATCACCCAATCCAAGGCATGTAGACCAATTAGCCATACCTCGTTTCATTTGAAGACTATGCGGTGAATGCGTTGGATCAACATATTAACTCCAGGAATTTACTTTGAAAGAACCAGTTAGCTTACGAAGCTGGTCTACCATGCCGGCTAAAGCAATCTCGTCTCTAGGATTGAGAGGTCATCTCTGTGCTTTTATTGGAATTATCAAATAATAATTTAAATAAAAATATTCAAGAACTCAATGCTACGAGGGGCCCACGGTTTAACCTACATTTGAAAAACAACCAATAGTTTCAAACCCGAGACTCCCGCATGATAGAGTAAGCAACACATTGAAGGAGCTTTTCATATCACGTCTTATTATTTGATTAGTGCAGCAACAAATGAGAAAGGAGGGAGATATCTAAAATGAGCAGATATGGATGGAAAGGACCTGGTTGGTGAACCTTATATGATCTAGTAGTGCATATAGGTGGGATTTACCATCAAAATTTTTTTATATTATATTATATGATATATGATAATGATGCTTGGAAGCTGTAATCGTGACAGCTAATCAATGATGTGAGTTAAACCAGAACTCCACAGAGTCAACCAGCCGTGAAGACGTTTTGTCTTATGAAATTGTATGGCATGTTTTTATGTGATCTGTAATGTTCATTTCGCTTCGATCTGATTCGATCTGACGTCATTGATTTGTTGTGTGATCGAAAAGATTAAATCCATTTCATCAGAAATATGCGATCGGACTTGATGTTTGTTGCATTTTCGTTTCTATATATGTGGTGAGGCTATGTTGCAACAGTTCTAGCGAATTACAGAATTTGAATCGAAATCTGTTTTTTACGATTATTTTTGTCTTTTACTTCACTATTGTGGCGTGACTATTCGTCCTATTTGTGAACGACATAGACTTACCATGAAAGTTGCAGCTTAGGGCCCCCGTTTTGAATGGAACACATTTACAATTTTCCAAAGAAGTCAAATATATATTAGTAACCCTAAATCACTCGCCGGTTGTAGATTAATGGTTAAGAAAGTTTCTCATCAAGCCGCGGTCTCGAATTTGATTCTCGCGTTTACCTCAGTTGAGAGATGGTAAGAGTCGTTTACGGTCTCTAAGCTACAGATTACAAACCACAAACTGACTTGGAATCAAAATATCGCCAAGGTCTATAAAAAACCACAGGCACTTTAAGGATCTTTCAAAGTAAGCTGTATACTTGGTGATTGGAATCAAAAATGATTTACTGGTCATATTTAACCATTCGGACACATGGTCACCTACGCCTCGTCACCAATGCGCAAACTTTACTCAATAAAATTAAAATACAAAACATAGCTTGAATTGGTATTACTGGAATAATGGGAATATGTCCTATTGCATCTACCTAGGCCTTGTTCGGGTTCCTGGACTGCGATGCATATCAAAACGGACGCTCCCTTGACCGCATTGAATATGCTATCTGAATTTGGAGGGCAATCTAGAAATTTTTATTGAAATACCGAACCACCTACCCACTGGAACTCCTTGCGACATTTAATGTGGTATTTTCTGATTGGAATTAGTAGTGCCAAAGAAAAACCGTCTTTTGAACAGGGTACAAACGGTATACAAACGGCTCAAAGACGAACAGTATAATTTTAAAAGAGGTCTTTCTGATTTGACCTGACCATTTCCATATCACTGGAGTAACCGTCAGCGTTTCAAGCAGAAATGCAATGTAGAACTTTCTAAAAAGCTTTACCTATCGGCCTAAATGTTTTATACTATACTGGACAGCCAGGTTGGGACTATTTCGACTCGATAAAGCAACTTGCAACTATAGTGGTAACTCTAATTTTTGGGATGCCGGAACATGCTGTAATTAAGGGCCACAAAGCCGCTGATAGCAGAGTGGAGGTGGAGCATTGAATTTTTTCAAAATGGACAATAGATTGGCACAATTTTACCTCCATAGTACCAAGGAGCTTTAAGCATTCAGCTAACTCGAGTTGACTCTGTTCAATTACTTCATCTCGGGTCACATTGCTTTAAGTTTATTCACACACAAATTTACAATGATCCAGCATGCCATAAAAGAAATTAACAAAAAAATCGAATACATTTTGAATCCAAACTCGCTAGAACTGTTGCAATACGACCCACAACCATTTATACGAACAGAATATCAAGTCTAGTCGCATATGCGTGATGAGATGGAATTGATCTTTTCGTTCAGTGACATATTCAATATGACATCATCAAGTCGAAACTACTGGCCTTTTATATCAAGCTCAAAGTTTAAAAATCTTTTACTTCTTCAACCGTGTCAATCAATACCACCTGAAGTTCACGGGTATCTCACATCACAGTCGCGTACAGCAGATATAAGAGCATCTCACTTTTCATTATTCTTTCAGCATATCATTCTTTCACTCATATGTTCCTTTTATTTATAGGGTTTATTAATATTATCTGATTTATTTGGATGAATCTTACGTTTAAGGTACTCCCACAAAAAGATGTCGGGAGCAGTTAAAATGAGTGACATTTCTCGTACCTATTCTAGCACTATGGCATGTAACACTATCTTGTTGGAATCATAAGTTCACTAAACAATTGGCATCTATGTAGTTCTAGTTTATACCACCCAGGTGGCGCAGTGGTTAAGGCTGCGGCAGTTGGAGCGTGAGGTACCGGGTTCGAATCCCGATTCGAGGCAAAATGCAAAATGGGTTTTTCACCTCGTTTGGGCGGTGCGATTGGTGGTGTAAAATGAACATATCAGGATCCCCTGTCGTGGTTAGAATCTATGGGTCGACCCATCTTCCATGTCAATTACTATAGGCTGACTATGCTATGCAATGCCATGCAATACCTATAGCCGTATATAGAATGAAATCACAACGGACCAATCGCCGGTCTAAGTGTGTGATAGCAGCCACTACAACCTAACCTAGCCTAATTCTAGTTTATATTGTCGTACCACGATAACGTTCGCCAGTGACTATCACAGCTGGACCATTTGAATTTTTGAAAAAATATGGTTCAATGACCTATTCGGTCCAAATTGCATACCATACCGTCACTTTCAAGTAATGTTTTTATGGTGATTGATTTTTTATATGTGGATTCCTTACGGCCCATAACCAGCTGGTTGTTTGTTTACAACCCATTTAAGACTGACGAATGTAGTTGTAGAGCGCACTATCGTAAGAAACGGTTAAGAACTGATCTATAAAAGTACATATACACATTCTTAATCTCGAACTGACTTCTGTTTATGTAGGGAAAGTTTACTGTAATGAATAAAACTTAAAACTAAGATGAATAAATATATAAAAGAAAGAAATTTTCTTTTAACGAGAAGAACCTGTTCGGTAAAAGTTTTTGTTTTATTTATTGTACGTCTCTATAAGTGTCTTGCAATGAACTGGTTAATTTTGGGCTGAAAACAATTCTGCGTATCACAAACATCGTATTGAATCATAACACAATGTTTAAGTATGAATTTTTAGAAATTTCATCTCGTCTTATACAAACGTCTTGAAACACATTTTTGTATTACGAAATTTGATCTAAATATTTTATTTGGTATAGATTATGTACCACCCACAATCCACAGTTGGGTAGAGTAGCACAGCATCAAATCCGCTTTTAATTTCACTTTTACTCAAGGAATGTGTAAGCGCGCGCATATACAATCGGAACAACCGCGCGATTTAAATTTTTTATACAAAATAAATTTCACTTTTCGTTTGAATCATAGTTTAACGTGAAGACAAACGTGTCGTTGTCGTAACTGGTTCAATAACATGTTACGATATACAATACATATATTTTAATGATTCATAACGCATATAGTAATCGAAAATATTGAGAGTTGGCATTTGAATGACGAGTGACATGACGTCATCGGAGAGTGGCAGGAAGTGAAAACTATAGACATAAAATATCACATTAATTATACTATTATATTCCATTGTGTTGTGCCAGCAAAAGTGTCGGTCAGTTTTCGATTTCAAGTTGAATTTCATAATCAAGTGTCAAAGCCAAGCGAGACTATGCGGTAAACCAAACTGAAACGAAAGATATTCGATAACTCATATCACATTAGTATACAGTGACCAACCCCTCTTTCATGTTAGTTATATAGGCGAGCACGAAGTAATGCAATTTGACTGGCAGCGGCATAAGACAAGACGTTAAAAGTAACCCGTGAAAATGTTGAAAGGCATGAAACCAGGTAAAACAACCTAGAGATGTTAGTGTCAAGGAAGTGTAGTACCCCATCACCGAGTTGTATACCTAAAAAGTACTCTGTGATATTGATATATACCTCATTGGAGGTCACAATCGAAACACTCATAAAACCCTGATGACTCACAAAAGTACATATCAACAAGTGCAAGATGGATTCAAATACAGAAGATTTAAATCATCTCATAAACCAACTGTCGAGTTTCAATGAATGGAACCTACCAGCCATAATGTGTTGTCAATGCACTGAAAGTCAATCTCATTATTTCAAAACAAGAGTACTGTATGAAATCATTGGACATATTGAAAAATCGCTGAACTGTATAAGGAATTAGGTAATTGTTAAAATTTCTGCAGCTTATATAGCTACAACATGAAAGCCGGGTAAAGTGGTTTTGTGCCATGCTTAAGTGAAGAAAAAATCATTACCAGCCGAGGCAGTGATACAACTATGCGGTGATTGCCAAAACAGATGTCCCCAAGGTGGAGTTTTGTCTCCGATTTTGTAATGGCTATTGGTCAAAACACTGCTAGCACAACAACAACGCATTACCAGAATTGTATACTGACAACATCACCATAATACTTGTGGTAAATACACGGGTATACTAACGGATGAAAACTGTGTTTTCATCTGTTATTGGTTTATTTTGTTTTTCAGTATGTTCTTCTTTGCAGTTTGTACAAATGATCTTTTCGCATGGTATTTGTTCATTGTCCATTTGCGGAATTAGATTCGAGCATTTGGGGCAAATCGGCCCTTTCACATTTTGGTTAAGTGTAGTCTACGCCTTTGATATGTGTAACGCATTGAACTTGGCAAATATACTCTTACTTCCAGCCTCAGAAAAACTTATTATTGTAAATTATCCCCGGGCTCGTATTGAGAATTTGTGTTCCTTCTGTGAGGATTTAGATTCTAGTTAATTGGTTTGTTTCCAAAAGTTTATTGGCAAGCAGATCCCCGCCTTTTAATCGTTGTATCCTTAATGTTTGTCGTTATCATTGAAAGACCTTTTTCAATTAGAAAAGGTGACACTCCATTAAACGTTTTGTCTCCTTCCTCCGGTCGTTTAAAAATCAGATATTTTGTTTCCTTATTTTCGCCCACCTCCTTGTAATCTTCACTATTCGCACAGTTTCTTTCATTTTAATTCATTAATGAAGAGATCACCCATCTCTGAATATAAGGTGTATATTGGGGTTGAGTTAATCGCACCTTATACTACCCTTCCACAAACATAATTGGCTTAAAACTGATTTCACTCCATTTCTAACTGCGCTTATTCCATACGTCATTTGGAGGATACCAATGCCTTTCGCAACATATTAGTTATACCATAGGATGAATGCCCCATTAAGGATAACTCAACCTTTTAATCACATTCAATCGTTCCTTACAGTAATCTGCCAAGTACTTCATCGATCATATGTTTATCAAAATTTAACCGACGATCAAAATATGGTTTGCGTGTTCAATGCTGCGACACTTGCCAATTACTACAAAATTATCTGCAAACTGCAAGACGTTGACTGTCGCATTAACTTGGAGAAACCATTGATGTGCAAATATATAACGAGAGTATTAAATTATATGAAATTGACTAGGTATTTGGGGATCTGGATCGATCAACGTTTAATTTTAAAGCACACATGGAGAAACTAACTGATAATTGTATAAGTCGTTTGAATGTTATATGAAAAGAGTGAGTAAACCGAAAAGGCGATATCACTCATTCTGGTGTGACTGATATGTTATGTAACGCGCTAGTGTCTTTCAAAATTGCTTATGGAATGAGCGTGTATGATGATGATTCTAAGACTGGTTTTAGCACGTTAATGAAAGGTGAGAATGCATGTATTGGGGGCGATGGGTTAGGCACTTCTCAATTAAAAGAGAGTGGATAACCGTGTGTGAAACTGTGCATATGATTATCAAAGATAACGCGGTTATAAATGTAATAATAACCAGATTGCAGGCAGGAACAGACTTTAGAAAACACAAATAACCCGCTTCGTTTTGGAGGATATGAACATATCGACAAGATCCGCAAAGTGGTGTCAACTGTTCCTCCTACGCAAATCTGGTGGTACGTTTGACTTTTGTAGTCACGACAAAAGTTTGGTGAATTAGTTATCAACTAAAAGAGAATTCTAGAAAGATGCAAACGAAATATTTTGCTCATTTGACTGTGTATACAGATGCTAGTGTGAATGATGATCGTGTGGGTGTTGGAATTTACATTCTAGCCTTAAAAAAGAAAAAAAAATTTCCTTTTTTAAGGCTAGAAATGTTTTTTTTGTGACGGCTCATACAGGCAATTATTGGCCCGTACCGTATCAACAATCTGACTCTATTGGTTTCGATCACGAGCCAGCTCTTCATATTGTTGCAAGCAACCAGAAGATGCCAGATCGCTCTCTACGCCGTGGAGCCATCGTCACCGACAGCGACCTCTCCGCCTACCGAAAGGCGGCTCTTCCTTCAAAGATCGCTGTATCATTCGGTTCGGATCAGCACGCAGAACGTGACCGAGCCAGCGTACTCGCTGTCCTTTGATTTCATGCACGATATCAGGAATTTGCATTAAATTCCTGATCTCGTGGTTGAAACGAACTCGGTTTTGGGCCATATATCACACGCATGATTCTTCTCTCGAATGTAAGAAGCAATCTTTCGTACTCATCCGTCAAGGTCCAACTCTCACATCCATACATGACAACGGGAAAGAGTAAATGATAGCATCCGTATAATGAATGCCGAATTAATTGGTATTATGCAAAGAATCAAGTTGGCAATGATTGACGGGAGAAGAAGGGTTTTTTTTTACTATCCGACTCTCTGACTGGTTTAGAACTAATAAGTAAGAAAGGTGAGAATCAGGACAATATTAAAGGTAATGAAAGAGCCGATACGATTGCAAAAAAGAAGTACTTCGTATATTTTTTAATTAATAATAAGTATTATAAAATTACAATAGTTTGAAAAAAGGAATAGCCAAAAAGGACGAAAAATTATAATTAAAAGACGTAGATTTACTATCCTAAAACACATTCACACTTCAACTCGATTGATTGTTATGAAATCATACATTTCCTTGTGTACACATCCACCTGCTTTCATACAATCAGTTAGATTTGTGGCGTTCCTGAGGATATCGTAATCTGCTCTATTCCTGCTGTATTTTTAGTACAGTTTAGCAGGATGTGCCCAATATCCTCAGTTACGCCGCATATTTCACATTCATTATTTTAACCAAATGACGTTTAAACAAACACTCCTTCCAATTGCCATGATTCATTCTGATTCTCTCAATCGTCTTTAACATTCTGGTACTCCCTGAAAGCTTCTTATAAAAAAGGGTTTTTCGGGGAATACTACACAATTCACTGTACTTCTTTCTGGGTACAGTGTACTGGGCGTCAGTAAATATAATTATTTTTCTCCTCCCGTCGTTCGTACCCAACTTAATGCCTTCATACAATGCAATCAACTCAGCATTCATTATACAGATGCCTTCATCAAGCCGATAAGATTTGCCAAGATTCGTTTATCATGTACACTAGCATCTGTAAGATGATTTCATATTCGTTATATTGACTTTTAACTTTCTTAAATGTCCGTTTAATCATTATTTCATTCATTCCCTTGGACTAACCCTGCAATTCCATACACACAGTAAGATTGTAAGGTAATGGGTTCGGACCAGTGTTTCCGATGTTAAAAATAACATCAATATTTTCAGATATAACACTAAGTCTATAAGTTGGTTTATACACCCCACCTCTTTGTAATCTTCTTTTCATTTCACTCAAAAAATCACTCTTTCTAATCACCATTCGTACAGTTTCTTTCATTGTAATCCACTCTCTCTCAAAAGGAATAGGTAAATCGCCCATTTCAGAATATAGGGTGTGTATTGGGGTTGAGTTTATCGCACCAAATACTACCCTTGCACATGCATTCTCAACTCGCATTAATTGGCTAAAAGTCAACGTATTCCATACGTCATTTTGGTATATCCAATGCCTTTCGTAACATATTAGTTATACTAGGATGAGTGCTCCATTTAGGTTTACTCAACCTTTTAATCACATTCAATCGTTCTTTACAGCTATCTGCCAAATACTTCCTATGTTTGCCAAAATTCAACCGTCGAACATACTTCGTATATTTATTATTAAGGCTTAACTCCAATATTATGGAGACATCTTGCCCATTGTTCAATATTAGAAATAATTATTTTACAATGTTATTAAATTTGTTATATAATTTTTGATAAACTATTTAAAACTATTCAATAATGTTATCCCAATTTATTTAATTTTTATACATTTATTCCACTTTTTCTCACAAACTCATATATCTCTTTAAATCCACCTACTTTCATAACACCAGTCAAACTATTTGTATTACTAAGGATATCGAACCCTGCTCTACAATGTTGAAATTTGTTGCAGTGCAACACAAGATGTTCAATATCCTCAGTAACATTACAAATCTCACACACGCTATTCTCTTCCAAATGACGTTTAAACAAACACTCTTTCCAATTACCATGATTTATTCGTATTCTTTCAATCGTTCGTACCATTCTTGTATCACCCTTGAGTACCTAATAAAAAGGTGTTCACAAAGGGACACTATACAACTCACTATACTTCTTTCCTTTCATTAAAATTAAATTTTGAAATTCATTCATCCATTTATTCCATACATTCACCTGCAACACTCGAAGTATATCTCTCACATCTTTTTTGTCAAACATTTTCACTGTATCACTCACACTTCCCTGTTTAGCAAGCAAATCGGCCCTTTCATTACCTTCGATCTGCCTATGGAAGGGTATCCACTGGATGATAACCTCGCAATGACAGGATCGAACACATTCATAAATCATATTCACATATGCATTTCCCTCGCGACCACCATTGATTAACATTCGCATTCCACTCTGAGAATCAGAAAATATTGTTTTTTTCTTCTTCTCCTCATGTATGGCCAACTTAATTCCTTCTAAGATACCTAACAGTTCAGCATTCATTATACAGATGCTGTCATCAACTCGAAAACATTTTTGAAGATTCATATCTGGCACATATACTCCAACACCTATTTTGTTTCCACACACACTAGCATCTGTATAAATGATAACATATCCAACATATTCACTTTTTATTCGTTCAAACGCAGATTTTAACATGCAAACATTCCATTCCTTAGTATAATCCTCCAAATTCATTCGTACGGTAAGATTATTAGGTAAGATTTTCGGCCCAGTTCTATCTATACTCAAAAATAGATTAATATTTTCGAGTAATATACTAGATCTATAAGTTAATTTATAAAATCTCCCTGTTTGTAATCTTCCCATCATTTCATTCAAAAATACATTATTCCTAACACACATTCTAACAGTTTCTCTCATTGTGATCCATTCTCTCTTATGATTGAGAGGTGAATCACCCATTTCAGACCACAGAGTGTGTATTGGGGTTGAATTTATCGCACCCAATACCACTCTGGCACATGCATTCTCAACTTTCATTATTTGGCTAAAGGCCCCTTTCGATCCGTTTCCAAACACACTTATGCCATATGCAATTTTGGAGGATACTAATGCCTTTCATATCAGTTACGCTCGGGTGTGCACCCCATTTAGGTTTGCTCACCCGTTTGATCACATTCAAACGATTCATACAATTTTCAGCCAAATATTTCATATGTCTTCCAAAATTTAGTCGTCTATCTATCCATATTCCCAAATACTTGTATACATTTACCTGATCAATACGATTCTCATTTATTCGAATATCAATTTCTCTATTCATTCTAAAACCCATGCATGCACATTTATTCGTATTCACTTTTAAATTTAAACTTTCCAAACATTCAATCACCCAGTTAACTTTAGTTTGAGCATTACTGATCGCTTGCTCGATACTGCGTCCTTGTGGAAGCTCAATACTAATCGAACCCTCTAATCTATATTCACTGCCAATCAAAATAATTTTCCTGTCACTCATAAAATCTTTTATCCAATCGCATACACTACGCGGAATTCCCATTTTCAACAGGGTTAAATATAATTTAAAAGGAAATACATAGTCATATGCACGCTTAACATCTAAAAATACCACTACTACTTTCAAATTGTCTTTCTTCACTTCCCAAACCAACTTCTCACAACACTCAATTGCAGAATGGTACTTACGAAAACCATAGGTTGTAGATGGCAACAATTTATTTTCCGTAACAAAAACTTCCAATTTTTCTTTCAACATCCCATTCACTATTTTCACCAAAACATTCAGCATACATATTCCGCGATAATTGGTTGCAAGGTTTCTGTCTTTATCTGCCTTCGGAATTGGGACCACTCTGCTTTCCATTCATGCGGTAGTTTTTTAACCATCCATACTTTATTTAGCACCCTCAACAAATTAATTTTTGATTTTTCGTTTAATCCCTGAATCATTTTATAACTAACCCTATTGGTTCCTGGAGTAGTAGATTTGGCAGAATCTAGCACTCTAATGAACTCATCCCATTTGTTCTTCCAAATCATTGTGCACATCCAATATCATTTTTAAAAACTCTTCTCCTTTATCGCGATTTTCAGTCACAATGTTTTAGTTTAACACATTTTTACCTCTAACTCTATTAAACATATTCCATACATTCTTAGTGGTGGTATTATGTGTCATATTAGACACATATTCCCGCCAGCTTTTCCGTTTCGCTTTCCGAATAGCTTTTTTTAATCTCCCATCAGTGGCGTAGCTACAAGGGCGCAAACCCCGCGCTGCAGGGGGGCCCGCAACGATAGGGGGCCCGCTGCATTTGTTATGTGATCCGAAATTTGATACTAGATGTCATTACTTGTTTATGCGTTATAATACATCATGGACACATATGTCTTTTGATAACCCTATTCAATACCTGTAAATATTTAATACCTGCTAAAAGTTTTTGTTTTGATTGTGGGCATCCATGATCATTGATCAAATTTACGAAAAAACAGCATTTGCGGGAAGTTTTGCTGAGTCACTTTTTCGCAAACAAAACTGCAGCTGAAAGTCATCGTTTACTCGTGGATTTGTATGGTGAGCATGCTCTTGCAAAAACACAGTGCTTTGTGTGGTTTAATCGCTTTAAAAGTAGTGATTTTGACATTAAGGACAAAGAGCATCCTGGTCAGCCGAAAAAGTTTTAAGCTGAAGAATTCGAAGCATTACTCGATCAAGATTCATGTCAAACGCAAGAAGAACTTGCCGAATCATTGGAAGTTGATCAAGCAACAATTTCCAGACGTTTGAAAGCCTTGGGATTCATCCAAAAAAGATGAGAAATTGGGTGACATACGAGTTGAAGCCAAGAGACGTATGGAAAGACGATTTTGCATGTTCAAAATGCTGCTCGAGCGCCACAAAAATCCATAACGATAATCTCAAGCGCAAAAAAGCGTATCTCAAGAAAGACGTGACAGACCCATCGACACTGAAGCCGAATATTCACGGAGCCAAGGTTATGCTGTGCATATGATGTGATCCACTATGAGCTGTTACCAAGTGGCCAAGCCATCAATCCCCAACTCTATCGTCAAAAATTGTTTCGATTAAAGCAGAAAATTCAGGCAGAGCGGCTATCACGTTTTCGATCAGATATGAGTCAATTATTTTCCACCACGATAACGCTCGGCCATACATTGTGGTGCCGGTCAAAAATTACGAGAATAACGGATGGGAAATTCTGCCTAACCCGCGTTATAGCCCAGACCTTGCTCCTTCCGACTACCACCTATTTCGATTCATGCCAAGAATACGCTTCACTTCAAGGTATCGAAAATTGGCTCGATTCGTTTTTGGCCGCAAAGCCGTCGCAGTTTTTCTGGGACTGAATCCATAAATTATCAGAAAGATACTTTGGATAAAATATCTTGTGACATTTTTCCACAATAAAGGCTCAAATTTTAAAAAAAATCCGGTTTTTAATGCATACTTAATAGCTTCCAGTATTTCATGTAGTATTGACATGTTTATTATTGTTTCTTACGTTACCTGTAACAGTCGCAACAGTGGAACGATCTTTTTCTAAATTGAAAATAATAATAAATTAATTTTTGATGAACATTTTTTATTACTCTGAAGGGAAAGATATGCAAGGTGGAGGGAGGATAGTCTAAGGGCCTACATTAAGTTTTGCGGGGAGGCCAAAAATTTGTAGTTACGCCACTGTCTTACGCCCATTCATTCTACCATACACGATTCTATTATCCGTACACATATTTCTGTTGAATTCACGTAAAGCTATTCGTTTTTTTTCATAATAAGCTATCTCGTTATTCCACCATCCATTTATTCGTATTTCTTTCATATCAACGGTTTTTAAACATTCCTCATTCACACGAATTATTTCTGCATTAAGTTGGTCCGCATTCAGATCATTTTCACCGAAAATTTCATTCATTTCTTCCACCCATTTATTTTGATTCATAATTTCACGCTGTTTTTCATATACTCGATTATCACCCATGATCAATTTGATCATGGAGTGATCCGCTCCCAAATTCTCTTCCTCTACGTCCCAAGTAATTTGATTAGCCAGTCCAATAGATATCAATGATAAATCTATTGCACTTGCTCTTTCACTCACATTCGCTATTTTTGTTGGTCTTCCATCATTCAGGATCACTAAATCGGAATCTTGAATAATATCAGCCAACAAATTACCTCTTGTACAGTTGTTTATACAACCCCACACTCGAGCATGAGCATTCATATCACCACATATAATTAAATTATTTTTGTCATTCACCCATTCAAATAATTTTTTGATGTCATCAATGGCTCTTTTTCGTTCATCACCATTCTGTGCTGGGGGTACATACACACTTATAAGTAATAGATTTCTTTCCAAGTTGACAGTTTTGCCAGCAACTGCTTCCAAAAAGGTAAAAGTTGGTAGCTGTATTTGATGTACAACCATACTGTTCCGAAACATTATAGCTACCCCATCGTTTCCGTCCGCTCTAGGCTTGGAAAGAAATCTATAACCTTTAATATTAAACGCTTATTTATTCGCTCCCAAGTTTCACTCAAAAATAATATATCCACATTCATTCTACAGTCAGCCAAATAATTTAAAAGCATATCCCGTTTGGCATATAAACTTTATATATTTATATGACACATCATAATATTCTTATTCATTCTACTCATTTATACATGCACCTACACTCTTACTTACGATTTTGGGATAACATTATTTTCCATTTCTTCAATTAATCCTGAATGGCACTGGCCAACTAATTTTATGTTGGTTACATTTTTGTAATTTCTGCTCTCTAATTGTTTTTTGATTTTGCTCATTAAATCTTCCTTGCTCATCCTTCGTTTTTCTTCTTTTTGGTTATTGTTGATTTGGTTTTGTTGTATGTTGTTATTATTGTTGTTTGATTTAATATCTAGTTTGAATTGGTGTTATCATTTTCATTTGTGTTTCGATCTCGTTGTTGTTGAATATTCTTCTCGTGGTATTGGATGTTGTTATTGGTTGATTGATTATTTTGTAATGTTGTATGGTTGGTTGTTTTTGGTGTGACTGTGTTGTTTACATTAATTTCTTCTTGAGGTTTGATGTTAGAATTTGCATGTGGTTTGATAACGTTTGCATAACTGGTTGATGTACTGCTTGGTGTCGTATTTGCGTGAATTCGATAGTACTTTTCGCGGGCCATGCGGAAGGTTAAACGGTCAACGGTTTTAATTTTTGTAATTTCCTTTTATTTTTGAAATATCGGACATAAATTGCTGTTACTTGCATGATCGAGTTTGCAGTTTACACATTTTAACGTTAAACAATTGTTATGTTCTTCTTCCATTAGTTCTGCGCACTTTTCACATTTAGTCGGATTTGTACAAAATTTTTTGGAGTGTCCATACTTCTGACAATTATGTCATCTTAATGGATTTGGTATGTACATTCTCACATCAAGATTTAAATATCCCGCTTTTATGTAACGGGGTAATTTAGTTGAACCAAAGGTTAAAATATGTAAAGCCGTGTTAATTAATTCTCCATTTAAACGTTTTTTGATTTTGTCGACTTTCATGACGTTCTGTTCTCTTAGTCCTTCTAAAATCTCTGTTTCTGTTACATATTTGAGCTCATGGCAGAATATTACACCTTTGCATGAGTTTAAGGTGGCATGTTCCTTTACAATAATTGGCATATTCGCTAAATTTTTTGCCTTTTGTAAACTAGCAATGCCCTTGTCTGTGGTTGTTAAAACTAACAGATCTCCGCTTCTCGTTTTTTGGACTTCTTTAATTTGTTTTGTGATGATTTCAAGACCCTTTTGCATTATGAATGGTGATACATTTCGAAAGTTGGCCTCATCGTCGTCTCGTTTTATCACAAAATACTTTTCACATTTATCACCTTCCGAGGATACTCGTACTCTTTTTTTTTGTAGATTCCTGAAGATCTGGATATGCATCAATTGCCAAAGCCGAAAATTGATTGCTTCTTCTTATAAAAGTTGAGTTCTTTTTTTTCACAAAAATTAAATTTCTTAATTTAAAATATTAAAAACAATAAGATTTATTTTAATTTTTCTTATGAAAATATGTAACAAAAATTTTTCAGAAAAAAAAAAATTGTTTTAATATGGACTACTTGTAAAATTAAATAATTCTATTTGTGCACTAGGTTTATTTAATACGTCTGTTGTAACACTAAGTCTATAAGTTGGTTTATACACCCCAACTCTTTGTAATCTTCTTTTCATTTCACTCAAAAGATCACTCTTTAGTCACCATTCGTACAGTTTCTTTCATTGTAATCCATTCTCTCTCTCTCTTAAAAGGAAGAGGTAAATAACCCATTTCAGAATATAGGGTGTGTATGTGGGTTGAGTTTATCGCACCCAATACCCTTGCACATGCATTCTCAACTCGCATTAATTGGCTAAAAGCCCCTTTCGCTCCATTTCTAAATACACTAATTCCATACGTCATTTTAGAGGATACCAATCTCGTAACGTATAAGTTATATCAGGATGAGTGCCCCATTTAGGTTTACTCACCCTTTCGTTCCTTACAGTTATCTGCCAAATACTTCCTATGTTTGCCCAAAATTCAACCGTCGAACATACTTCCGTATGTTTCAGATGAATCTGTGGAGAAAATGTTATATAGGATTTTAATTTCTTGTGAAAAGTGTATGTAATACAGCAGTCGTGGCCGAGTGGTTAAGGCGTCTGACTCGAAATCAGATTCCCTCTGGGAGCGTAGGTTCGAATCCTACCGGCTGCGTTATTTTTTACTCACAAAAACGATCACTTATATAAATATTTTATCTCTATTATATCCGGTATAAGATTCTAATTCGATAAGTACAAATTAATTTACAATATAATGTATATATGTCTAATGGTGTCAAGAAGAATCGGAAGACAATACAGTTATAGGTAAATACTCTCTTCTTCAAGCCAAAAGTGGTATAATATCAAACTCCAAGTTGTGCGTTTCCTAAAATCATTATCGAAATACAATAATGGCAGTAGACACAATTTCACTGTCATATATGTAACCGAAATTGCCCACATCCAGTATTTTATACACGCATGCACATCGTACGTACGTCAATAAACTTTATTCAAACAATAATTGAAATAAAAGCAAAATTTCTAATCTTATAAATTATTTTCTTATTTATTTTCTTACAATATAATAATAATTATTATTATTGTCTTGCACATACAAAGTTTACCTTGAAATTATTAACAATACCAATATATAAAAATTTTATTCATTCATAAAAAAAATCGCATAATTATTAATTATATTTAAGATTCATTGAATTAATAAACTTTAATTTAATTATGTACAAAAACAAAAAATAGTAATTTTGAATGATCATGAAAATTATGTAGAACAACAATGGAAGAAAAACATTAATGTTTCTGATTTAATTAAGTGAATAGGTTTTATTGTTGTTAATTAAAACATTTCAAGACGAGCTTTTTGATGAGATTCGATGTGCAATGCAAATCTGTGTTGGAATTTAAATGACGCATCGTTCCGCTAACCAGCATAATGATTCACGTTTTAAGGTCATCTCTATGTACGTCTCAACATTGCACCTGTATACCTATTTATGTATTATGAGGGTCAATAAACTGATGGTTTTTCTAGCGAGGTCATCTTACATATATATTTACAGAAAACTAATTTGTTTTTATTTTAAGAAAGAATTCAAGATCAGAAAGTAAAAGTAAAAGGTAGATGCGAGCACGACATAAATATCACAAACAATTAAAAGAAATTCTTCGTACCTCATTGCAACAACAACGAGAGAAATTATTAAAAAAAATTATACGTTTCTTATATTAACCATTATATTGACGTAAGTTTATAATTTATTTGAAGAACAAACCATAATTGTGTATGATATACCGCACAAAATCAAAACAATAAGCTCAAGTGCCTAGCCCCAATATACATACATATAATTGGAATGTATACACGATTGATGGAAAGTTTCATTTTATTTTGTTGTTGGTTTTCGTCTTTCGAATGGGCTGTGTCTTAGACATTCATATAATCTAATAATAAAGAAATGTAGGTGGGATATAATTAAAAAATTCTGTGCGGAGACACCTTGACCTGGAGCGAGTTTGAATAGAGATGTTATTTAGATCATAAACGAAACGAGTTTAGGTGTCAATCTTACTCGATAATTCGTATGTATATGTGTAAACTCGTTTAGGATTCGAAGAGTGGGATCAAGTCTGTCCGAGAAGATTTCACCCGCTGCACGGAAGTGCAGTAGTAAAAGAAATTCTAACTATAGATGGCAAATTGATGTTTCGCGGTGATTGTTCTACTTGAACCAATTGAATTACAGGGCCCATAATGTTATCATAGGTCCTTGGGTGTTTCACCACAGCACGTAGTGTTTGTCGTAGGAAGGGACAATTTTTTAAATGTCCGCGCCATTAAAAACTCGAACTTTTAAAGCTTGGGAATATGAATAACCTATAATACGCCCGCTGATGTTATCTAAGTCTAAGCAAAGATTATAATATACTATAAAGATAGTTCAATCAGAGTAACATTTTAAAATACAAAAAAATATATTCCGGGTACCGCTACATAGTGACGGGTACCTCCGTTCTATAGAAAAAACAAAACAAAAAAATCGTTCATATTGTAAATTTTTGCTTTGGTTGGGTCATCTTTATGTAAAATAATCTTTGGTCTAAGCTAATAAGTTCGATGGTTAAGTCTTAAGTCAACAATGATTTAGCCTCCTCCTCCAATATATTATATAACGGATGTAAATTGTGAAATTTATAGATCTTGGAATGTAACAGATGAGAATTTGGGTGATGATCATTATTTGATCGAAGCATGTATATATGAGCTGAATATTGTTAACCAAACCAAGGTTATCCTGAATCGTAAAAAATGAGATGGGACTTATCAATGATTGAGAGCTAGATTATAAATAAGGAAATGCAAAGTTAAAAAGACTTTCCGTAGAGCAAATAGGTGTATGATTTTATGAATGGACGGAAATTAGTTGTATATAGCAGGGATTACAGGTTGGAGTTAGAAGTGAATATTGGACTTTTGCAAGGAAGTAAAATTTTTCCAACTTTCCTTTAATCTGCTTGAACCAAGAATCAAACTCAGAAGACCAAGTAATTCTGCAGTTTGCATGGATAAAGGTTGATATTTGAAATGTGTTCGAGCTCAGGAACGCGAGGATCAACCAGTATATTATTGAAAGCTATATAATTGTGGAATCCATGGCTTAGAGAAACCTTATAACTTATAGAACTTAACCATGTGACAGAGACAAGTGACTCTACTGTAAATGATACTAAAATACTAAAATCGACAGAAATCGATCGAAATCGAAGACATCCGTTATCACACAAAGACTCTCCAACAAGTTCCATTCGCTGCGTAAATGCGTTTGAAACCGCCATGAATAATCCATAGGAAAATTTATCAAGATTTTCACCTACTCTATCTTGAAAGATTATTTATATTTAACCTCAAATTAGGTTTACTGATAAAATAAATCGCGCTCCGACTAGTAAAGGAATAAACGGATTTTTTGTAATATCTGATTAGCTCCAATTGAGAACCCGCTTTGACCAAAGAGTGGCGATCATATTTTTAAATGCCACTAACCAATTGTTTGCATTTCTTGACAGTTGTGAAAGTTTTATTGCCGTTTCAAGTTACGAGCTTAAATAGTTCAATCGCATCATACAAATCGGATCATACAGTGGCATCATACAAATCGGAAGTAGTTTCCAAATCCTGAACTGCATAATAATTGGGATTCATCACTCAAAAAACAGTGAGTCTGATACGCGATTTATGAAACTGTGGAAATTTTAATGATCGCTCTTTGGGTTATTAATAATAAAGTCTGTGTAATAATTTCTTATTAGCCATATCAACTTCTGTTAAAGATGGATTGAAGTATAGTTGAAGGTTAGTCTATGATAAAAAGTAATATGGAAAGTGTTCTGTATCTATTGAAAAAGTATTGGGGTCGAGAAATAGGATCAGTAATGGCTCTTCGTCGCCGGTTGTAGTTTAATGGGTAAGAGAGTTTCTCATCTCGGCGCGACCTCTGTATACTGTTAAGTTTTACTATAAAGTGAGACTAAGCTCAAAAGTTAAGCTAAGATTGAAGTTCTTGATAACAATGCTGAGTCTCATAATTTTCGGATAGGCTTAAAGGTATAGAATTACGTCACACACTTTCGGTAGAGTGTGAGTTTTATTATAAGTTCATTCAATCAACTACTGCTAATGGTCTATGACACAAGTAATTTTTGAGACACTTCACACCTTTCTTGGTCCAACATTTTGACTACTACAAGATATTAAGAATTCATTATAGATAATAATTTCTTTATATTACACCTATAAACGAGTTTATTTACCTGTAACTCATTCATTACGATATATTAACAAACGACAAATTGTTTCGGTGTGTCTTTATACTCGTAACCGAAAAGTCGACAAATCGAAAGTAGCACTTTAATGAATTTACGAACACACAGTCGAGTTTAAATATTTGTCAAGGCAATTAGTGTATTAAGATTTGTTAAACTCTTTTTAACACCAACATGAGAATTATAAGACCAATATATGTATGTAGACGCGAGATAGGTCTCCTTTCCATTTCAAATAAAACTTCACTTTCAAGATCAAAAACTGATGCGATAAACAAATCTGTATCAACAACATATTAAGGTTTTTTTCTTAATGGTGTACTCGCGTATATAAGTGAAATTCATATCGTAAAAATCATGCGATGACCAATTACTTTTACTTACTCTGATTTCATCTTAAATTTTTTTGGTTTTGTTTCAGTACTACACCCAAACTGAGTTTACTTTCATTTTATGTATACACATTTCGGATTGATAAGGAGTCTGAATCGATTACAAAAGTATACGACAAAAATTTCTCCTTATACGCATACCATCGATATGTAGGTCGATCACCATCAAAGGTCAGACAACAGTTTGGACTTTTGCTTTCAAGATCATGGTATATAGTGTGCGGGATAAGGTGTGGTGTATAGTGCGAATCCGGTTAAAATAATCATAAACATTGTATTTCTTAATCGTGTGTCTAATGATTAGAGCTCGTCAATGTCGTCTCTTGTGTTTAACTTATGGAAGTTTCTATTTACGATAGGTATTATCAATTATTAGTATTGTTGCTTTCATTTGTGGAATTACTTAGTTTATTTACAATAAGCAAATTCGATGTATAAACAGATATATGCATATGTATAAGGAAATATAAGACATATATTGACAAAAAGAAAGTATTGTTCAACCAAAGGTATGATCGACCGTGAGAGACAGAACATGATGTGACAGATTGCGATTAATATATATAAAATCAATAACAATTCTCTGTCATGGTCATGCAGTACGAATTGGTCGTCTAGTCAAAATGCTGGAGCAGACTACGTTTCAATCCATTGAAGTCCCATCGAGCGAGACCAAACTGGTAAATTAAGAGGAAGTCTGTGAAACTCACTCATCTAAAATTCATATTTAGAAGAGTGTGGGCCTAAGAAATAATGATTAATAATGATTCCAAGGCCAGAGGAAACACTGTACGCTCTTAGGTCATCCAATGATGTCAATGATAGCATCCAGCTCTCTTCTGAGGTTGTGTCTGTGGATATGGCTGTAACGTTTACTGTATGCAGCGCAATCTCCAGCTCGCTAACAAGGTCGAGACCATCAATTTAGGTGGGACGGCTCATAACTGCCCACATGTTCTCTTACAATATGGCGTCGAATCACGTTTCGTGTAATTATTATCGGAAAGCACAAATGGTACTTCAACAGCCCATCCAACCTCTCCGGTGACGTTATGATCATTTTTACTGACGGATCAATTTGATGTTATCTGGCTGCAGCCCGGCTTACTAAATACTTGCTAAATCCTGAGAGAAAATTATCTGTAAATTATAATGCTGTTTCATCGAAGCTCGTTTTGGAGACGGTAACTGCCTTGCATCGAGTCTGACTGCAGTTAGACTTCAGTAGATACTCAGTCACATGGATTCTCAAGGACACGTATCGGCTGATAAATTAGCACGTTTATGTGTAGCTTCCACTTTTTGTAAGGTCTAGGCCTACTCTATGGGTAACGGTATTATCTCTTAAGAGAGATATCTACTATCACTTTGGGGGTCTGTACCAGATGAAATGAGACAACCTCATCTCTTGCCACCAATCCAAAATCTGCTTTGAAATAATAAATCTGCTTTTTCTAAGATCTCATTCCTTCGTGAATTATGATAGACGCACTTCGAATATTTTGGTAAGTATTCTCAAGGAACATTGTTCCCTGAACAATTACATGTTCCGAATAAAAATCCTACATCGAATTTTTCATAACAGCCCCCATCTTAAACCACGAAAAATAAAGGGGAGGGCAATAAACTATTGAGCACTTCTTAAGCATATGCAAATAATTTCACATTATAATGAAAAGTTGGAGCGAGGGTGAGCTATTGGGTCTTTTTGCATATGCCAGATGTGCTTTCGATAGAACCTCAATTTTATAGAAATAGAACCGCTCCAGGGGCAGGATGCAAAAGGAATTTTTCACCATCTGATTAAGTTCGATGGTGTGAATGAACACATCTCTGACCTCCAGTTGAAGTGCAGAATCTATAGCCGTTCGTCCTTTGGCTATGTAATGGCATAAAATAGGACGTAAATAAACAAACCGCGAATGAAATGGGAGAGTCGTTGACCCCAAAATAAGATTACAAAGATAGATAGACACATATATATGGCGGATCCCAATTTTGTACGTTAGCAACAATCGGGATTTTGTTACATTTCTCTTATACGCTCCTTTGGTAACGGTTTGATGTGTCGGTGCTCCAACAATCAGATTAAGTTCTCGAATATTATTTCGTAGTATTTTGATTACCTAACACCGGTTGACATTTTACCGATCATTCTTTTGTAAAAGCGAAGATCGTGCTTCTCAATTCTCCGTATATAGCTGTGTGGTGGAGTTATCTCGAAATTCATATCTGATTGAAGCAAGAAATTTTTTAAGGGGAGTCTATAAAGAGCCTGTTAGTTAACAAATGAGAAAGAACTCATTTCTTTGCATTTCGTTGACGATGTAAGTATCGCATTTTCCTAAATCGCTGATGATAAAACTACTACATGGATCGAAGCCTATACGGTAGCAATATCCCATGTACTGCGACATTCCTTTTTTAGACCTGAAAACTTCCTTCTGAAGATTTATCATGAGGTCAGGGCGTCGTTGTGAAATGGTCGTTTAGGAAGTAGATTGAGGCATTTGATCATTCAATACCGTAGTGCCCCAACGACGATTTCGATGTCGATTATTCGCTTAGTTATTTTTTTTTAAGATAAGAGAAGTGTATCAGTTTGGTCAATATTTTTTCTGAAGCTGAGTATTATTCGGGCACAACTATCGTAGTTTGCAAGGTATGGTATAAAGACCATTAATGCCATAATAGCTCATTTCCACTTAATTTTGAAGATTTTTTCCCAGGACGCGTGTGATCTAGCGGATCGTGTTGGAAGAGACCTGATTATTGAGACAGGTCAAGAACGAACGATATTGGTTATGTTATGCAATGAAACCTGAATTAAAGGTATAAGTAAGAGACGTTTGTAAACTGGAGCCATTTGGAGTCGATTAGAGCAAATGGGATCGCAAGGTATTGTATACTCAAAATACATGTCTTTTGTCAGCAAACTTGCTTAAAGGCAGGTGTGGGTAAAAGAATCAATTGTAATACACATTTAGGTCGACAAATAGAAAACCAATCAGATCGTACCTATACCAACGGTCAATAATAATCATTGAAACCAAGAAAACGTACATTACTTAAGTTTTACAATTACAATCGGTTTGATTGAGATAAAAACTTGTATATCTGAATTATATTTCGATCGAACTTTATTAGAAAGTTCTCGAATATCGATTAAACAAACTGTATCGTATAAATATGAAAGGTATTTGAGTCTGTATTAAGACGTTTAGACACATACGAAAGGTAATCGCTTTACTATATGATTAATTGAAAACATCCTATATATAACAAAGCTGCACTATAACTCACGTTCATTCACTTACAAAATGTACTTATTTCATTGAAATTTATTACAATATTCATTCATCACTCTGTTTAAGGTAACAAACTTTAGCCGAAGAAATTAACGAACCATTAAAGAGTAGATTTCTTAAAAAAACGTATTTTTAAGAAATTAATTTTGTTTTTTATGTTTGAATTGTGGCTAAATTCACACAAGACATAATTTAATGAGCATTGCATTTTTGTGTACGAGTATAAGCGAGATGATTGATTTATTTGAAATTCAAACCTTTCGAAACATATACAATGTTCAAAATATTGCGTATAGGGTTAAGCAATCGCAATCTAAACGTATCCAGGTAACGCTCAACACTTTGATATTTGACATTTGGAGTTACCAGTTTTTGACCAACATCTTTAAGGATTATAAGTAGAATCCGGATAAGTAACTCATAAGTAGATAGTCAAGTTGGTACCATAGTGCTAGATTACAGAATACTAATCCAAATGTCAAGCTTTCTATTTAAGCTTTTCGGAGATAATTACACTAAATCATTGCCCGAAAAAGTGCTTCGACATTATTTTCTCCGAAAGGACATGCTCGTTTGCAACTCAGCAGTTGGTTTTGATCTAGGAATCTCCGCTAGTTCATGTGCTGCAAGTGTGGTTTGCATAACTCCCACGATGCCCAGAGAAACAAGTATTATAAAAAGGTGATAGTGACCAAGGAGCCTTTAAGAAAAAAAAAACATTTAGCCACTATACGCTTCTGGGTTTCAATGCTGATTTACCGAATGACTATTTCAGTAAAAGTTGCATGTTTAATCTTCTAATCTAACCAGAGTCCCAGATATAATTGGCTTTTGAATAGAATGGAATGTCACTTGTATCTGTATTTTTAATCGTACTACGGCAATGTCATCGACTTAAAGCAAGTTGACCGCAAAGACGAAGACAAAACTCTGTCTTACTGTCCAGCAACTTTTCAATCCGTCCAATGACTTCATGTTTCAACCGATTTTTCTTTCTGGTATATTGGACTGGACTCGATATCTATATCAACCAATCGCTCTAAACATTAAAGTAGAAAAGAGAACAAGTTGTAGTCAAAAACTTGTGGTTTAATCATATCTAGGTTCTCCATTCTTTAGGATGAACAATATCATGACTTCTCTAGAAAAGTTGTAATTCCACTTGAGACAAACGGAAACGTATCCATAGTCAAAGAGTGTTACTCCACCTAAAATCTTCTGGTTTAAGTCTTCCTCAATTAGACTCCAACCAGAAGTCAGGGAAAAGTAATTTCAATTACTTCTAGGTTTGAAGATTTTAAAAGATTAGTCTATTGTCCAGTAATTAAAAAGATTGCATAGCATTGAGAAGGATGAGGCACCGTACTCCGGTCCTTGATTTTATCAATTAATGACTGTTTTAGGAGTCACTCATTTAGTAGTCACTAATACTCATGCCAACTCCTAAAAGTGTCCCTTACTAGAACAAAGCATTCCGGTGCACCAATGGTTAGATTTAAATCAATGACAGCTTTCATACGTCATTCTAAGAGTCAGGTGACACCTTTCTAGGAAGCGTCTTTACATATGTGAATAATACATCAATGATACGCCCATTAATGTGAGGTGGTCAAGGATAAGTTCTTTTTTCCACATTTTTCTGATCCTACTCAGTGAACAAAAGCTTGAATCTAAGTACTTCCTTATAGACACAGAGTTTTTATCCTGGTCAAAATTTAGAAGTAAACCTTTCAGTTTAGTTTTTTGAACATAACTCATTTTTCGTTCTAAGTCCCGAGTTTTGCGCCTGTAGTTTTTTCAGAATAACTGAAGGTGCTTGGATCGGATCCAAGAGACCAACAGACCTGCTTTTGAATTTGATTCCTGTATGGAGCATCCTGTATAGACCTATTAATTCTGGGATATGGTGGTTTGTAT
Organism: Tipula lateralis; assembly: GCA_963932295.1. Classification (NCBI taxonomy): domain Eukaryota; kingdom Metazoa; phylum Arthropoda; class Insecta; order Diptera; family Tipulidae; genus Tipula; species Tipula lateralis. The sequence continues at coordinate 146,664,102 of OZ010736.1, forward strand.
TGAATGAGTTTTACACTGTTAAAAGCGCTCCTGTTTTGTTGTTGACTTGCCGAAAGCTTCTTCTTCATCTCGATATTTTTCTTTACTGTTTAGAATAGATATTTAGCCTCATGATGAATATGGTGTCTATACCAATAGCCGGTGTATCGACGTTTCATATTGAAGCTCCAATTGATTCCAATAAAGCTGAACGTTGCCACACCTGACTGTCAGAACTTTAAATACAAATTTCGTTGTTTTCTTAAATAGGATCGTTGTCTGTAGCCGATCATACATCATAGTATGTTAAAATATTAATCCTCGATTTTTTATTATTCAATGTTCTTGCAACAAAATATTTGGTGAATCCCACAAATTATGTTATATTATATATGTGTCTTAACTAAATAATTCTACCATTTACTACCAAAAATAATTGCTCATTTATGGGTTCGAACATTTACTAAATAAATGTTACAGTGTAGACTTTGTCGTTCAACTATTAAGCACAAAACGCTAGTAGTATATGAAAAAATCAATACCGCATTTTGAGCAATATTTATGTAGTACATCTATTAAAAACTAGATGTAGTAAGCATCATCGAAAAAAACAATTTTGACAGTGAATAAGATCGTTTGCTCAATATTTGTTTACATGTTTTTGAACGTCAAAACAGAAACGCGAATCATAAATGTTTGTATAATTTGAAATTATTGAATGAAATCGAATATAAAATAACAGTGAACGTGATTTGGTGTTAATCTAGTTTAATTTGAGATCATTAGGTTGATCCGAAATTGTATGTTACCAAGGTAATGTTTGAATGAATTTGGCGAACCTTTTGGTGATTGTAAATTGTATTTTGTAAATATATTTTCCAGCAATGGATACACCAAACGAACTACTTAACATAAAACTTCCATCAACATTCTCATCGATTCCGTTCGGACTCCATCTGATTGGCGATATTCCTAAAAAGCTTATTTTTATCACATGGAACCACAATAGCATAGTCACATTCAAGTTTCGCGATATATGTGTCGAATTTCTAACCAAAAGCCTCGACAATTTCAATTTACTCGAACCAAATGAAGTGCACGAAATAAAAAACTTTCTCGAATCAAACGAAACAATCGCCCATGTATACGATACACTAGTTAACACATTTCTGTTGACGAACTTCGGTCGCTTATTTGTCTTTGACTCGGGCAAAACTATACGAAAGCTAAACTTATCGTTGACCGACAAAGTTGTGGTCAAAAGTTTGGGATACACAAACACCGGAATATACTTGATTGAAAATCGAAATTCTAAAGAACTTTTCATCAAATTTTATTCAAACGATGTGATCCAAAGTCAGAACTGTAATGACCCGACTGGTGAACTGATCGAGTTCAATTTAAATATCGAAGATAATTTGAAGTTCAATATCAGTCGACTGGATGAGATGAGCTGTATAAAAGTGTATAAATTTGATGAGGGCCTGCGTAATATATTGGAGGGATTAATTGGCGCCCAAATAGACGACTCGATAGTGTATAACGATGTGATTTTATTCTCGATCGAATCGAATTTGTTTTGGCTGAACACGTACAGCGAGGAGAACTTGATTCAGCCCCTAAACGTGTCGTCGTCGAAGATAACGAATTTTGTCTATTCAAAAGCACAAAACTTTATAATTTGTATACTCGAGTCGGGAGTAGTGGAAATTTTATATTTCATCGTCAAATTGAATATGATCAGTAAATACTATCATACGCTGGGCGTCCAACTGAACTGCTACAAATTCATCGACTCAAATAATTTAATATACTCGAACGATCGAAGCCTAGTCCAACTGTCGTTCTACAACGATAAAAAAGATTGTGACGGAATCGATATTGAAACGAAAACGATAAATGTGTTCGGCACCCAGGCAATCGCGTACAACGAACTTCTGAAACAAATGTTCGTCATAACAAATAATTTCCAGTTGTTCAATATCAACTACAGCACGAACTACTTCCAACTGACTCAACATACGAACAGCAATACGAATTATAATTTGACCGAAATAAAAAATTTCTCGAATATTTTATTCCGAAAAAGTGAGTCGATTAAAAATTTGGAAGCTCAAAAAACGGCCGAAATTGATAAGATTCGATTGATCGATTTAATAAAATTGTTAAAATCGGACAAGGCCGGTCGAATTCACGATTCAAATACGTGCCAAATCAATTTAAATTATCGACAAAATTTGCTGTTGCAATTCGTATTCACGTTCAACGTGCATTTGAAAATTGTCGAACATGCCGATGACTTCAAAATTATGATCGAGTTGCGGCGATTCGATCGAAATGCAATACACATGTTTGATGTTGAGAAGAAAATTTTGTTTAAAAAAACGATTGAATACGAAATTGATGGCCGTCATCGTGAGTTCATAATGCCTAAATTTAAAATTTATCTAGTTACGCGACTCTCTATGGCCGCAGATTCTATAGCTTACGAATTCCCGATACATATACCGAATAATTATTTCGATGATATAAATTGTAATTATTTCTATTTGAATTATAATCGATCGCATAATGAGGAGGCAACTCAGCCGCCAAATATTTATAATTTTCGGTTACAGAATTTTGAATCGGGTGTCGAAGAATTGCTGAAGCTTTTGGGTTTCGAGTATGAAGATGGTTATTGTGAATATTTATTCTTGAAACAATTCAAATTTAAAATCAAATTTGTAGACGGCTTGGTGACAATTGAAGCGACATGTCCACAAACTATGTACTGTGTCAAGTATTATGTACTGAAGCAGCTTAATCCGAGTGTGGAGTTCTATGAGGGTGCACTAGATTATGTACAAAAGGTGAGATATTTTTTTAAATATTATTCATTGTTGGTTGAAGTAGATACAATTACACTGGAATGTAGCATAACTAACCGATTATTTGATCAGATGTAGCTCTGAGATAACGTAGCTGTTTTTAGTGTGTATCGAATCGTTCGAAGCAGAGGACTAATTTATAGTTTGTTCTGGTACCTTTTATCTGCTGTATAGCTTTGATGTAGCTTGTAGGTCAACTTATTCTGGTCTAACCTGATCACCACCTCTGCAAGTACTTTATCATTTAGTCTTTTACGGCAATGTGTTGTACTAAAAATTATTTAGGATAGGATCAATAGGTAAAGATATCCAAAAAACTCGATATTTCTTGCTTTGTCGAATATTCGATGATGGTGTATACCGAATGGGGGCCGCCAACACGCTCTTTTGGTCACATATAACGCTGACAAGAAGTAAAATCGAAATCGGCAGTTCAAGGTCCTACTTCCACCCTGTATAATTTCAGTTTATCCGCATTTGCAAGATATTTCGATTTCAGAAGTGGACGTAGGGGATTACCTGCAACAAGCCGGAACACTATTTTCCCTTACATTATTATCATAAGTAATCAGAAATCCAAGATACTTGAATTCCATTGAAATACTGTTGAAATCAATTGCGTCTTGGCCTCTAAAACTAGAGATCACATTTTTGGTCGAACCTCCTCAGCTCGTTTTTTAGGTGTTTTATTGTAAAATGGAATTCTTTCCTTGCTGTAAACTGTTCTTAGTCCAAGTAAGATTGATGGTAGAATGCTGGCCCAATCAGTTCGATTGTGATACTTAATCGAAGCTATAAGCCAAATATGCCAAAGTATCATCGTTACACTTTAGATAGCTCTTTGTATGTTTCCTTTATTCTTAATATTTATAGCTAATAGCCCTGGATTTGATAGACTTCAATAAACTTGGAATATTTTTTACAACTAAATGACGGAATTGCCTTGATGAGACCTTATTCCGATTTAGAGTGAAAGCTTATATCGACGGCTTTAACTCTGTATATTATGTGAATTATTTGTGGGCCTCATTGTGGAACACTCAACGGTTGGCCTACTACTTTGACTTCCTATTGTATCACCAAGCCTAATTGTGAAATATGCGAATGTCGCAGGATTAGACAAAAGGGTAGAGTGATCTATCTCATCTTCGCAAGTCTTGCTTTATTGGCCTTAAGGTAATCATGTAATCTGTTAGAACCTTTCAATAAATCGTTAAGAAATTTTTGATCGGCCGTTACGTTTAGAATAAAGTGACTTTAATCATTCCAAGAAAATGCTAGAATTATTTTACTGTGAGAGGTTGTTGGCAGTTCTTGATTACTGTTCATAAGCCGATAGTGTACTGCACCTGGTATCATTTTGTATGATATCAAACCAATGACTGAGCTGCGTTAAAAACTGAAAAGTCATTCTGTAAACTTCGAATCTTCCGAACGGTTTCGATATTAATGTCTTTCGGAAGATGGCAGGTTTGATCAGCATCTGGTGGTTCACATGTAGAAAAACTATAGTGACATTAATAGTCCTCTAGCAAATCAGAAAAATCTGGCAAGTGCGAAACAGAGTATCGAGTTCTCAAAAGAACAGAGTCACCATTCTTTTGTGAAAACTAAATTTAGGGGACTAGACCATTGACACTTGAGCGATAACCTGCTCAAATCGGATTTTCGTAATTATTAGCGTACTAGTACTAAAAGACGAGCTCTTAACGATACCGGTAAGCCTTTAGTTTTCAATGTTACTGATTTGTGGAATGGTTGGATAATGTTAAGAGATGGTATAGTAAATAATCTCATGAGGTAGTTACGCAACCCAGAAAGCGAATCAAAGTATGAATATGGGTTGCTTTTTTTAAGAAACTCAATTCTGTTAATATCTGTATTCTAAGTTTCGTAAAGTGGTCCATGTGTTGTGATATCGGCACGAGATTTATGTGTTCTTGAGCCACCGAATTAATGTACCTTTTCGTCAAGGTTTCGAAAGTCTGATATACCTGAACAGAGTGGCTAATGTTAGGTTACTTTTCTTGTCTCCAAGCGTTAATCCATATAGTTCATTGATATACTCTTTCGTTACTCCACCACCTTCTAACGATGTCACATACCTAGTATGTTGGTGTGTGCACATAGAGCTGCAGGCTTCGGCACTATCTAAAGTAATCACAACTGTGTATGAGATTTCTTGTCCACTTATCTCTAATCAAATAACTAACAGAAAGCTAAAGAATAAGGCCAGAAGGTCTAATCTTCAGTATGATTGGTACAGCTTCCTAGCAGCAGAAAAAATGTGTAACCTTCTGTGAGGAAATTAATAGTTTACTTGCTGTAGTTAGACTTACAAGTCGCTGAGCAGGAATAATACTTGTAGACCTGATTCACTTCGTCTACCGAATGGTAAGCTTATTTCCGTGCAATAGACTATACTGGTATACTCATGAGGTCTTATGTTTGAGCTTGTTCTTTCGAACCCTTCAAATCTGCCGGTCCTGATGGTGTATTTCCTGTTGTATTACAGCACGGATATTTACTCATTAAGAAACATTTATTGCATCTGTTTCAGGTATGTATTGCTTTTAGCTTAGTTCCACAATCTTGGAGCAGAAGTAAAGTAATTTTTATTCCAAAAATTGGTAAGTCGGACTACACCGACCCCAAATCGTTTTGGTCTATATGTCAGTCATGAACTTTTCTGAAATCTTTTTGGTCAGGGGCCAATATTTAGTACAACATGCCTTCAGAATGGATAAATCCCATGAAACTGCCCTACATGAACTCGTAACTAGGATTGAGAGATCCATGCATAAGAACGAGTTTCTTGTGGGCACTTTTCTGGATATTGCTACTTTCGTCTCGATTACGAATGCTTGTACTAAATTTGATATCGAACCGAATATCATCATATGGATTGAATGTATGCTTACAAGGTTGAGGATTCCTTTACTTCGGTCAAAGCTTCCAGAGGATTCTCGCAAAAAGTTGTGCTTTGACCCCTGTTGTAGCTTCTGGACATCGACGAACTTCTTGTTATTCTTCGTGAGTCCAGTTTTGTCGATCAAAGTGATGCTGATGATCTGGTTTTGACAATTACAGGCAAGCACCTGAATGTCTTATCAGATTTAACTCAACTCGCTCTTCTTATTATAGAACAGTGTTGTCTGGATAAAGGGTTTACATTTGAATCCGTCTAAAACCGATTTGGTTATATTTACAAGGCGTAGGAAAACTGCAGCTTTTTGTGTACCATCGGTTTTCGAATTTAAGGTTAATAGCTCAGCCTACGTCAAACACCTTGGGGTTTCCCGAAACTTTCTTAGAAGTATTATCTGATTTATAAACTATAAAAAGCCACTGGTAATTTTTGCCAATGCCGTAGAGCTTTTGGTAATTCGTGGGGATTATAGCTATATTTTATCTATCCACTGGTTCTATCAATGCTAACTTATGCATCTGTTGTTTGGTGACCAGTGGTTAAGTAAAATCTTCATTTGGTAAACTCAAGATTTGCAAAATATCGCTTGTAGGACTGTAACTGGAGCCATGACTTCTACTCCCCTCTCATATAGCAATTTAGCTTATTATTTTTCTACACAATCCTTCATTTTAGGTTCTGTTTTTTGCTTGAGGAGTGCTGAGGTTCGGAATGCTTTCGGCATTATTTCAGGCCATGATCAATTTTTAATGAATTCAAACGAGCAAGAATTCGACATGGTTATTGATTGGTGTCTATCTGTTTTTAATTTATACAAATCTTTTGAGGGAGTTTCTCCATCCAGAGATACGTGCTTCTCACCAGACTTGCTCAAACAAATATCTGAATCGCTTGTATTTTTTTCAGATGGCTCTGTCTCTGAACAGGGTGCTTTTTTTGGCTACTACTGTACATCGCATGATCCGAGAATCTCTGGCAGCTTGGGGACCTACTGTAGCTAGTTTTTAACTGGTAGGGGATTGTAAGAAATTGCCGAACCTCCTTGGTTCTCATAATAAGATAACGGTCATGTGGGTTCCTGCACATTGTGATATTGACTGTAACGAAGTTGCAGACAGTTTGGCTAAAACTGGTTCTCGCTTATTTTTCGTAGGCCCTGAACCAGCTGCTCCTTTACCTCTTCTCATAGTGAAAAAAACAATAAAACCCGTTGGCCTATCGAGACTAAAGCTGACGTGGTTAGTCACTCCTACTTGTCGTATGACGAAATACTTTGTAAGGTAGTTGAACCCGAAGCTGATCAACTACGTTGTTTCATTGAAAAAGAATAGCTTAAGAATATTGGTTTCTTAACTTACTGGCCATGGCCGTTTCAAAAGTCATCTTCATCGCATGGGACTTGCCTAGATACCGTATGCAGCGAATGTTTTGAGAATGTTGATGATAGCTTTCACTTCATCTGTTGGCATAGATATATGCATGACCTATAGCCATACATCCTCGATTTGGTGAACTGTAATAGAGTAGTTTTGTATCAACATATTTTATTTCTTTTCTTTCAGCTAAAATACGTTATTCCCGAAGAAGATCAAATGACCAACGAATCTCAACTTGAGCTGCAAACCACTTTACAACAACTCCGCAACGAGTTTGTCCCGATATTCAAAATACAGGAGAAAACTACATAAAATCATTTTGCAGTGGTGAATAAAAATAAACAAACCGAAAATATAATATTATACAACCCTACACATATATAAATGCGCTACAAATACACTGTAAATATTATATATTGTAGCTCAATAAATTGACAATCAGCTGTGTGCACGAACAATTGGGCGTTTCTTTTTTTTTTTTCGAGTTCGCTGTCGGTCGTATTTTCATTTTTCATTTCACTATCGTGTATACTATACTGTACAGAGTTTTATGTTGTGTTGTGTTGTGTCTTGTGTCAAAAAAAAAATAAATAAAAAGAAAATTTTACAAAAACATAATTAATTTGTTGTTTTGTTCGATTAATCAATCATAAAATATAGTGACCAGGCACACAAAACACTAGTGTATGACACAATGCTGTGTAAAGTGTTTTGAAAGTTGTTGGGGGGGCCATCGAGGGAAGGAAAAATCTGTGAATGAGAAGTGAACGTAAAAGAAAATTTTTGGTTTTCTCGATCATTTTTCCGTGTACATATGAATGAAAATTTTGTGTTAAAATATTATTCGATTAAGTCTAATACATAATTTGTTGTAATTATGTAGAATAAAGTGATTTAAATTAAAACATTTTTTTTATGTTTTTAATGTGTTGTGACCAAAAATTTAAGATTAAAATAAAAAAAATTATTAATTAATCTAGGTTAGGATTATCAATTAATCCGGAAAATAATTTGTGTTGTGATTTTTTTTTGTTTTTGTGTTCAACAAACCAAACTATGCCACCATTAAAGAGTAGCTCACCTATGCAGCAACATGATAGTGAAAATCCTGTGTACTCAGGAAATTTGAACATCAATGGCAATCTCCTAATCAATAATAATAATAATAATAATATAAGTAGTAATAACAATAATCTAGACAAACGTTCTTATGCTAATCAACAATATGCACAAAAATTGCTAGCCAATTTGAATAAATTGCGGGAGGATGCAAGCTTTTGTGATGTCGACATTATAGCGGGTGATCAGGTGTTGTGCGCTCATCGGGCGGTGCTCAGTGCGAGCAGTGCATATTTTGAGGCAATGTTCCGTCCAGATTTGGGTCTAAGCGAACGTACCCAAAAATCTGTAACCATACATTCGATCACACCAGAAATATTAAAAATTTTAATCGAATTTATTTATACGGGACGAATGGAAATAACACAGGTAAGGACCAACATACATCTTTATGATACTCTTAATTATATCCTTCGAGCAGGTACATACCTATAGTTAATAAGTTTCATTGTTTTTACGTTGTCTGTGTATTATATGTAGGTAGGTATGTGGTATGTACCTCACCAATCTCTTAAGTCAGTCGACACGTTTTTGCTATGTAGTCGCGTAATCTTAATCTCGCACAAGACAAATAGAAAATAACAAAATGAAAATATTGTTATTATTGCTAGAATTTATATTGTTTTGCTTACGTAAACATCACACATTTTTATGTTGTGTATAACGTGAACGATGGTAAAATATTGAATTATGTAATTATGCAGAAATTATTGTTGTTTACCATCTGTAACGAACTGTTCATAATATTTGATGAGTTACTCGTTAGCCAGAATTTTTTGTAATATTATCTCGAACCCCATCAGATTGATCAAGTTTCCTCTTATCTTCATTGAATCTGAGAAACACATTTTCCAGTTGAGCACACAAATCTCAGAAATTTACTCGTTTATTTTAATGCTATGGATTACGATTGATAATAATTCTTCCTACGTATCCATCATTAGATAAACATTAGGGTTGTTGACCGATTCCCAAATCAAAACCGTCTTAGGTATTTCCACGATTTTAATTCATTTTTTTTGAAGCCCAGCTTTGACATTACATTAAAATTTTAGAATGATTTTGGGTATGTGGTCATCACCCTTTTTACTGACAAAATGCATTCTGGACATTCCATTCTCCAAGTTGCCCACAAGAAATAATCGAAATATGTTAAATCGAATAACTGGAGGCCAATTGACAGATCCATTTATCAATTAGACTGTCACCTAATTTAGATTGCAGCAACCGTGTAAATCGTACCAAAAGGGTATCATGTGTATTGAACAACCGCTCATTCTCCATCTCTTGTTGAATCTGATCGGTGAAAGAACCACGCATATAACGGTTTAATTCCATCTTCATCCATACTTTCCTTAAACCCGGCTTATTAAAGTTATTGCATCATTTTGGACGTATATGATACTAAATAGACGTGACATGTATATGTTGAACGAATCGAGGACTGATGTAGCATGTGTCTGTCTATTCATGGTAAATTGCCAGAATATATACACAGTTAGCGTTAACGTGGTATATACTTAATAACCGGGATCACGAACCGATTGCCAGATCACTCTCTTCGCCGTGGAGCCGTCGATAGTGACTTTTTTCGTCAGTAGACACGACTCTCCTTCAAGAGTTGGTTACCTAGATCCCTCTCATTTAATATGATCATCCCATTTAAATGTTCTTATCTTATATTTTCCATTCAATCCGCGTTCTACTGATGATGAAAAATGGTTGTCTATCTGGACTTCTTTGTTTCTTCCAGAATATTATCAGATTCGACGAGTAACCTTAGTAGATCCTCAACCATTTTTTACCATTTAGTTGTTTCATCGTTAATCTCAGGAACGAGATAATTGAGATTATCAATATAGCTTCAATAATTAAAGCAAAATCGGTGAGAGCTTGAAATTAACGAGAAATACCAGCTATTCTTCCACTAACGAACGAAATCTTAATGCTTGCTTTATTCTGGTCTGGCGACTATCCCGAAATTAATTACATCTCTTAAAAGAACGGCAGAGGTGATAGCAATTGAAGAGTGGCGTTGGATTGTCTCTCAATGAGATGAGAGAGAATTTCAACATTCAGATAGTCTGGGTCCCGGGCCACTTGGACGTCATGGGAAACTGCAGGGCAGACGAACAAGCGATGTATGGTACAATCTTCCAACTGCTACCGGAAAGAGCAAATTTGAGGAGACCCATTAAGGCACTCAAGACTGCGCTAAACAAGGAGGCAGTAGCCTCAGCGAATGAAAGGTGGACGAACATCCTCTCATGCAGGGTAGCAAGGCAAGTCAGGCCAAAACTGGACACAAAGACACTAATCTCTCTACGAAGACATGAACTAAAAACGATCGTGGGGATACTCATAGGACTCTGCCTACTTGGAGAACATGAGGCTAGGTCTAGAAGAAAATGACTTTTGCAGAAGCTGTATATATGAGGAAGAAGAAGAGGTGGTAGTCCACCTCCTATGCTCATGCCCGGCTTTGGCACTCAAAAGACATGAATAATTTGGATAAGTTCTTATTGCCTCTCTGATCTCGAAAACTGTAAGGTGCGAGACTTATCATGCTACATAAGTAGCTCAAACTGGTTCTCATAATGGTAATAAGGGAGTATGATCCTGTGGTATCACAACGGACCGTCGCCGGTCTAAGTGTGCTGTAGTAGTCACTCAACCTAACTTATTAATGGAACCTGGATACTCTTAATATTAAACAAACAAGTTTGTAATAATACTATGATGATTGCTAACTTACTACGACAGTTTTGGCGATAACTTCGGTTACATGCAATGTTGGTAATGAGAGGAGTCAATTAAAATAGTCATTTCTTCTCGGTTTGCTATATCTTGCTTGCAATGTACTTCAGGCCACCTCGACAAATTGTGCTGCTACGTTCATATTTACCATAGAAGTGTTCCATTACTGGAAAGTTATTAACGTGAGTTGTACTTTATACTGTATCCTGTATTGTTTCATAGTAATTATGACTAAAGTAGTCAATGGTTTGTTCTTTCTCTCTAACTGCTTCATTTCCGTTGAATGACCCGTTTGGGCCCTTTATTCCTATAAACGTTTATATATTTGGGTACAGAAAACTTCCTCGGGTATTTTTTCATAAATAGAATTATTTATTGGTCCTAATCGGGTCAAGCTTTTCTATCTTTTTCTTCAGGAACTGATACCTTCCAAGAATCTAGAAATTTACCTTACGTTTAAGATTGGAAAGCCATTAATATATGTTGTACTTATGTTTAAAATTTTATTTTGCTTTCATACTTTTATCATTGTTCTCTCAATCGAAATTCAGATACTTGTCTTTATCGTCTAGTTAGTTCGTCGACAGGGTTGTGAATCCTATCAATACCTTCATGTGGTAAGAGTTTTTGCTGCTACTCCATTTTCAATATACATAATCATTTAGCTCTTGCTCATTTAATAGTCTCTCGCTAAGCTTTCACTTTTCCAGTTGACGGCGTATTTTAAAACACACTTTACCTCATATATAAACCAATAATTTCAAGTCTTAATTCATTTAACTTCATTCATTCAACAGAATACACCATAGGTATAAAGGATTTCATTTTATTTCCTACGGCATGATGTACTTGAGTTAAATTCAAAAGCACATTAATCCAAATCGTTGACTTCACTCAAAGGTTGAAAATTATTTGATTTTTATGCATCCGCAATAAGATTAACCTGTCATAATACTTTTTATAGATAGTTTTGTTTTAATTGTTTCGGAGTCTAATGTAATCGGAGTGTGATAAATTATGAACACAATCTACCGATGGCGTGTAGAACAAATGGGCCAAACCATCGTCCGGCCACTGCAGATTGGTAATAAAGTGCTATGAGGTTGTAGACTTGATGTTCTTTCTCTATCTAATAGCTGACTAATTGATCAGTATCAAATAGAGAAAAACTGATTACAAAAAGTTGTGCTGCCTTTGAGTTTGTTCTCTTTTGTGCCATATGAAACCTCTGGTCATAATAGAATTATTCCAAGCTGAATTTCCACATAGTTTTCCTCAATCACCACTTGCTTAATCTTCGTCAAGCTTGTATTTGCTTTATCACTGTTCCTCAATGTTGGAGTGGAAGTAGGGTTATCTTTATTGCAAAAAGTGGTAGGTCTGATTATATAGACCCTAAATCGTCAGTTAATATGTCGTCTATCTTTCTTAAGACTAGTTACTGAGTAGGGAAGCTAGATAAATAATATAGCTGCCCTACTCAGTAACATGAACTAAATAATATGTTTACAGAGACCTAAACTTTCTTAATAATAAAGAATTTCTGGTGGACATTTTGTTTATATTGAGGATGTTTTTCATTGTACCTGTATCTTGATTTTCGCAGTAATCCGACTATTTTCAACTATGTTGTCAATCAATGCCACTCTGTGGAGTTCAAGTTTGACTCCCATCATTCATCATTAGCTGTCACGATTACAGCTCCCTGCATCACTATCACTATTCTACATTGGTGACCCCGACGACCCTGTTTAGGGCAAAGTATGTCAATAACCTTCTGATACGACCTCCCAGCATTTTCAAGTGCCACGATAGCACATACACACACCTCTCCTGTCAAACCAAAAACCCGGATTCTAAAATTACAGCAACACATTGCTGTAATTTTAGAATCCGGGTACCCAATACATTAACAATCACAGTCGCAGAGGGGAAATCACTTTCGGAGGGGTTCACATATACGACGAATAGTCACGCCACAATAGTGAAGTAGTAACAAAATAATCGAAAAAAGATTTCGATTCGCTAGAACTGTTGCAACATAGCCTCATATTATATATAGAAAACGAAATGCAACATACATCAAGTCCGGTCGCATATGCCTGATGAGATGGATTTGATCTTTTCGATCACAACGATTCAATGACGTCATCAGATCGAAACCGGCCTAGCGAAACGAAGATTACAGATTACATACAAAAGATGCCCGTCTTCATCAGAAAAGACAACCGTCTTCATCGGCTGGTTGATTCAGCGCCCTAGCTGTCAATCAATGCCACTTTGTGGAGTTCAAGTTTGACTCCCATCATTCATCATTAGCTGTCACGATTACAGCTCCCTGCATCATTATCAATATTCTACAGTCTATGCTTCATTCTCGCGTTGCTGAGACGAAGCTAAATTGGCTTAAATTAAAGTCACCAAAGGTAATATCGTCAATAGAGGTGCTGCAATCTCTGGTTTAGTTTTTGGCGTTGAAGATATCTCCTTATTATGTTTTGGCTTGACTGTTCAGAGCTATGCTGTAATGCTATGATGTTATAGATCTTATTATAATAGTATAACATAAACATCAAAGTGTTTTGTTTGAACTAACGCATCATTTTAATATTGGGACTGGGTATATTGAGAAGGCTTTAAGTGTGAATTGATCCAAATATCATCAAATTGTTTTTATTAAGCATAAATGCTTAGTAAAAACCGAACTTTTTTTATGAAGTATGGTTAAGTTTGAGATTGCTATCTTTTATGTATAAAGCGCTAGTGCTACCACTTTTATCGTATGCTGCTGTATAATTAAAATTAAAGATGTCAAAAGGCAAACTCAATTCTCTTAAGAATATATATATATATATATCTATATATATATATATATATATATATATACATATATATATATATATATATATATATATATATATATATATATATATATAAATATATATATATATATATATATATATATATATATATATATATATATATATATATATATATATATATCAGAAATCGATATGGCTAATGATTTATTCTTACCTGACAGTGGTTTATTTTTAATAGCTCTCGCTCTGGACTTATTGCTGGTTTTGCAACCTATTGACTTATATATGATCTTAGATCGCCTGTCAGTCTAGGTTGACTCTATACATTGCTTTACGTAGCATTAATAGATGACATATAGAGGTATTGCAGCTCTAAACATTGCTGTCGTAGATAAACATTTTCCTGTGCAGTGATAGTAATGCTATACTTTTTTTTTTTTTTTTTTTTTTTTTTTTTAACGTTTTTTACAGGCCATTATTGGCCCGTACCGTGTCAACAATTTGACTCCATCGGTTTCAATCACGAGCCAGCTCCTCAAACCGTTGAAGGCATTTTGAAGATGCCAGATCGCTCTCTACGCCGTGGAGCCATCGTCGCCGACAGTGACCTCTTCGCCTACCGAAAGGCGGTTCTCCCTTAAAGGTTCGCTGAATCTTGTGTCCGGGTACTTAAGCGGGGGTTCGTTTTTTTGTTGTTTTGGCGGTATCCGATTTTTTTATTTTTGTTGACATTTTTAACATTTTCACGGTTTTACGGATGCCGGTCGTCAGCCCAGCGATCCAACCAGATTTGCTCGCCTCCTACGACAAGCTCTGGATACTGTGGTGGTATTCTATGGGTCTCATGTTTCGTTCGTAATATTTACGAAACACGAATGCCCCCAACCACAGGGATTAATGCTATACTTACGAACTGTAAACATTCCATCAATCTAATAATAGAGTTACAGTCATGTGTGTTTCTGTTAAATTGGGATTGAAGATTCATTATTATAGCTGATTCATTTCTAAATCTGGTTGTGATTTACCTTCATTTGTCCTGAACTAGCCGTATTCTGATCTTTTAAGTATGGTATAAGAAAGTAATTAAGAAATTCGCTCTGACATATTTAAGGCTGAAGTGATTTGCCATCTACCTGCCATAAACTAATTATGTTTCCTAGTAAACCCAACTTGAAGTCCAGCTTTTGACAAAGTTCGTTCCTCAGTGTTTAATAATAAGACAATTAACGTTGGTCAGATATCTATCTTTCCTTCCTTGGTTTCAACTTGTTCCGTTTTCCAAAGCAATAGTGTGCATATGAAATTGGGATAGAATCCTTACATTTTACTAGTTAAAACAATATTTGTCCGGTACGATGATTTCGAAATGCTTATATAAAAATAGGATGAATTCTCGATCATTTCATTTTACTCGAACTGTAGGGTTGCGTTAATTTCAGTGTAGTCCAGTTCTTCCTAATGTTTAGTGTCATGCACATCTCAGTTTCTTGGATTTCTAGTGCTTAACCTTACGGCTTCTTCGTGATATAATCCATTACGATATACCATGTCCTTTCCGCGTTGCACGAATATCACAACGTCGACGCCATTGCTCTACGTCGAGCAGATAACTCACCCAGTGACTCACCATCATAAATGATTACCATGTAATTGCTTCAATACTTCTAGAACTCTGCTTCTAGGTAACACCGTCTGCTTCATTTCTGTCTTTCCGTCAGTAGATTCCCATCTTGTAACGAGTACTTTCAGCTAATTGGAACACATTTAAACTGGAAATTGCGAACTAAACTAACTTTCTTTTTGCAGTCTTTTAGCTATAATAATCGATTTTTTTGTGGCTATAGTTAAAGATTTACTATCCTGAGTGCACTTTTCGTACCATCCATGACAAAATATGATGACAAGTTGGTTTGAGTTTGAAAAGATCCCAGTTCTAATCCTATTAATCTTAGTCCGCAAACCGAGTTACCCAACCTGTAATACTCAACTAGTCGAACAGTTTCTTGTCATAAGCATAATAAACATTACAAAATATTTATTTGATGTATTACAGATGCAGCAAATATCTGTTTTAAATGGTTTTATACAAGACCAATATATACGTTAGAAATATTCGAGAGAAATCATTGCTTACCCCGGGTACAGAAGTTCTGAAAGTTAAAAGATGTTATTGTATCTTTGAACCAAACTTAAGATATGTTTTTTTCTGCGTGTGGTCGTATTTCGGTAGAATTGTACACCAACTCGATTTTTTAATGTTCATAACCTTTTTTACACGATTACATGTTTGTGAATACAATTCATTTCCATTAAGGTAAGTATACTGTAACTCCACAGTTGAAGGCAAAGTATTCAACTGCAGTTGATCTCACAACAAATATAATAACTCAAAAAAATCCAGCCTCGTAGATACTTACTTTTCTAATAATTCAATCGATAGGTATGGTGGTGGCCTTATCTGGATACATTTTTATGCTTGTACCTCATCTTGTAATACATTTTTCAACCCATTGTGTATAATTTAATTTAATTTGGTGGACTGAAAAATTTTCGAACGAAATTGGCTGCAAAATTGCCATAATATTCCTATCCGATTTTTAAGCTTTCATATGTACCTTTTCGTTTCCTTCTTAGAATAATAATCCTTGGTTTGTATTGAAATTTTCACGTGGCAAAGATAAATAAAGGAATACGCTTAGATTACTCATATTTTTAGTTAACAATCTGTATCGGCACGACTATGTATTATGATTCAATGTTTGGCGTTGGTTTGATGTTAGGCGAAACTCTCAAATTCTTAGAAATCATAGAAAGCACCTACATATAATAAAGGAATTGCTCTCTTGTGCGATTTTAATGATCAAAATAATTCGTAGATCTCGAATTCGAACGAAGTGTTATCGAGACTCTTGCTAAGTCCCTCTAATTATTTATCTCGTTAATGAAGTTAGCTGGTATTCCACCGAATTGAATAGTTGATCCATAATCTGGTTTCATTATGTTTGATGTGTCAGAGTGAAAGATAAATAATGGGTGTTTCAACAGGCGCGCGTCAACTTTTTTCCGATAGGGACGGCGAACGACGCTATATTTTTTATTGTTCTTTTGTCATTTGGAAACTTCATACAGTATACATTTCATCATGGAACGCTACACACGTGAACAGCGATTGCAAATCGTGCAAAATAATGTTTATCAAAATAATCGTTTTGTTGCTGCTACTTTAAGAGCATTGCGACCATTTTACAGTACATTTAATAAGCCAGCCCGTTCGACAGTCGACCGTATAGTGGCAAAATTTGAGTCTACGTTTTCGCTACATAATGTTCCGGTGCCCTCGAGAGCAAGAAGTGCTCGAAGTGTTGAAAACATCGCAGCCACCAGGGCTTCAGTTCAAGAAGACGCGAATGTGTCGCTCACTTGGGCCTTTCTGTGACATCATTTTTGCGAATTTTACGTAAAGATCTTGGCCTACATCCGTATAAGCTGACACAACAACTAAAGCCCTCAGAAAAATCATCTTCAGAGATGAGGCTCACTTTTGGCTAAATGGATTTGTCAACAAGCAAAATATGCGTTACTGGGAAGGAAACAACCCACATATGATTCATGAGGCACCGTTGCATCCCGAAAAAGTCACTGTTTGGAGCGGATTACATGCCTGGGGCGTCATTGGGTCATATTTTTTAATCGACGATACCGATCGCCACGTTACTGTTAATGGAAATCGATACCGCGATATGATAAACGATTTTTCTTGCCGCAATTGAATGGAATGGACTTGGACGACATGTGATTTCAACAGGACGGGGCCACATGCCACACAGCACACGATACAATCGCGTTATTGAAGACTAAGTTCGATGAGCGTGTTATTTAACGAAATGGGCCCGTCCAGTGACCGTCGCGCTCGTGTGATTTGACACCTCTAGATTATTTTCTTTGGGGTTATGTGAAGTCAGAGCCAATATTGAACGTGAAATTGCTGCAATTTCGACCGATTTATGCGAAAGAGTGGTCGAAAATTGGGTTCAAAGATTGGACTTCGTAAAACGTGCACGCGGTCGTCATGCAAAAGAAAACGAGTTTCATACTTAAATGTTTTTGTTCAAATTCGTTAGTAAAAAAAAAATGTTAGTTCAAAAGTCGAACAGTTTGTGTTTTATTCAAAAAAAAAGTTGAAGTGCTTTTATTGAAAAACCCGATATATCAACATGGTCCAAGAAATCAAAAGTGACAGAACTTTAAACTTCACATAAACAACAACAACAAAAACCTGAACTAAAAGGTAGAAATTATTATCATCTAATATTTAGTTGTTTGAAATTCGTGTTCCTGTTGTGATCGAATTATTTTAATGGTATGACTAAATTATGGCCGTAACAGATAAACATGACAACTAAATGAGTAAGTGCTTAGACGATAACAAAATCGCTTGAGTCATTCTGTATAAAAAGTAATTTGACTAAGGTGAATTGGTTGCAGAACGAAACCTTGAATGATTTATACCTTCTATTCGTCCTGTTCCTTATCTCTTTCAAAACTTCATTGATGCGTTTCAAGACCAGAATTATAAGATATCGAATTCCAATATTTTTTGCCTTTTTTTGAGTTACAACTTTAAAGATTTAACTTCGTAAATTGAAACACCTGGCAAACTAACAGCCATTGTGAGTGTATCGATGGTCGTGTCAGATATCGAACTGCTTCAATGAATTGTAAGCGATACATTTGTTAAAATAGTTGCAGCAGTCGTATATAAATTTTGAAACGTGAAATTGTTACTTTAGTGGGAAATGTTCATTGCAGAGGTTCTCTATATCCAAAACACCAATTGATAGTGCATTAATTGAAACTTTAACGATTGTCTTATATAAAAACATTAATTCACGATTAGTCAACAAATGTAGGGCCTAGGCCTCGAGCACTTCTTGCCTCTTTCCTACTGTGGATGGACCTTTATATGTTATACATATATACCATATGTTGTATATCACGCTAACTCAAAAGAGAAAGTCGGTGATACCGTATATTGGAACATTGATAATCTGTGTGACGAAGAACAAGTGTTTCATAAAAATACAGATTCTGCTGGATAGACGAGTAGGATATGATATGTGATGATGAGCTGTTAAAACTAGAGATAACTGGCTCGTCCGATCTGATAACGCCATTGAATATCGTTGTCAATGAAAAGATCAATTCTACATCTGATCAGGCATATACAACTGGACTTGATATTTGATGTATTGTGTTCGTATTTATGTTGTGAGTCGAGTTGCAACAGTTCTAGCGAATTACAAATAGTTAGTTCGAATATTTTTCGATTTTTGTTAATGTGTGTTGTGGCGTGACGGTTCATTTTATTTGTGAATGATTAATAGTATTTTAGAGATTTTCACAACCGGACACTACTATTGATCTAACAGAAATTGTTAATTGCGCATGTTCAAACTGCTCATGATAATTTCTTATATAAGTTGTCAAATTTCAGCACAAATAAAGAATTTCGCCTTTGATCAATAACCCAAGCTGTGTTCGCAGGAGGGAATGCAGCCGTTTCGAATCTTGCCTTTATTTGGATGCCAAAAGACTCCATTGCCAACTGATTCCTATATCAAACTGACTTCATAGGCCGATCCATCTTTCATGTCAGCATCATATGTTGGAGTAGAACAATGCCATTTTCATGGTCTAAGTTAGTTGGATCAATTGTCGAACGACCTCAATTACGGCTCCAAAACAAATTGTAAATACCAACAAAAAAACAACATCATCGACACTTTTTTTAATAGAGTAACATTTTCACTGTTTACCGATGATGTGCATTTTTCACAAAATTTTTCAATATTATTCATTGACTACAATTTTGAAGAAATGTTTATACTGATTGCAATAAGACTACAGATAAGAAATATAATATTTATCAGATGTCTATAAATCCAGATATAATCATGTCTATTAGATATAACAATAACTTCTGACACGACGTTCCAAGATTCTAGTTCAAAGTTTTACACATCTAAACCTAACCAAGCAAAATTACTTCTCGTAATGTATATGACATCTATTGCCCTTCTAAATCATCGGCTTTGAACGTTGTTTTGAAGTCTAGGGTGGCCGATGAGTGAGCATTTCAATATTTATATTATCTGGGTCCCTGGCGACTCGGACGTCGAGGATAACTGCAGGGCAGACGAACTAGCTAGGTAAGGTACAACTATTCAGCTGAAGCCTGAAAGTTCCAATGCAGAGAGGCCTGCAGCGGAGCTTAGACTGGCTCTGAAGAAAAGGGCAGAAGCTTTAGCACTGGAGAGGTGGTCGAACACCCTCACATACGAGAGGATGAAACAAATGTGGCCAAGGCTAGATTTGAATCGCTCCAAGACCTTAATCTCTCTGGAGAGAGAGGGATCTGAAGCGTGTAGCTTACTGTAAATTTGAATGTGTTGTAAATCTGAGTTGTTGCTTGTAATCCACTAGGCCGGTTTCGATCTGATGATGACGTCATTGAATGACTGAGTTTGAAATGTGTATTGCCCTTTTATAAATTTATAAACCTTTTCAGGTTTCCAAAAATTGCCTTAGTGGACGGTATTTCACGTCCCCATGGCGGGGTATTGGTTATAGTTTTCAACTAGCAATAATCGCACCTCGGTAGGACCTCATTGGTTACGATATTGCCGCTGCGCAAAGATAATTAAACCAATGAAAGTTGATCTTAAACTTCTGGACCTAACGTAGTAGTCTAGCGAATTTTAATAATTTTCTAGAATTTAAATATTTACCCCAATTATTACAAATATTTTTACTGACCCTTTTTATACACTCATACAGTCGTATTACTAAGAAATTGACTAAAGTGACCAGTGTAATAAAACTTTCATTTATGATTAAGAAAAGGTCACAATTTTATACTAGTATAAGAGGTATCAATACATGGTCAATTGTTGTTATCTCAATTTCAGTAAGAACCAAATTTTTCTTGACCATATATTTTTTCTGGATCATTTACTTACTTCGTTAGTCACAATCAGTAACATTTATTTGAAACAAAAAGCCCCATCACTCCGATCTCGGTTTAATATTGAACCATTGTGATAAACCTACACATTTACAGTATATTACGTAGCTTCAAACCAATATGTTATGACTGGAAGATGGTATAGTCAATTAAATTCGGCACACCATCGGGGTGCCATAGTTGTGTTTATACTTCACATCTGGTGCAACTGCTTGTTGTGATTCGAGAACCACATCAAGCTGCAACGAAAATATCAAGATTTTGTCAGCAAAATGCATTTTGCGATCCAATTACCAATCTAATGAAGTGAACACTTTGTGGTAGGCTTCAACTCGTGGGCTTAAAAATGGATACCATGTGCTACAATTCAATTAATTGCTGCGCAAGTGATCAGCTACAAAATTAGCAAACCTGTGAGCTAAATGTGACTGATGACTTTATACTTGAGCACGATGCCAGATAGTAGGTTGATGGCCTTAATTCTAGACCTTAAAACTTTGGACCGACTATATCCCTACCCCAACAAGACTGCAACCGAAAATGGAAATTGCCAAATACAGACGAGTTTGGATTCCAAGGCGTAATTTCATCGAATTGCTTTTTCTACTTCAATCGATTGGTATGGCAAAATTAATTTATAGCCAGAGATTAGAAGGTGGTCGCGTTATATACAAAACCTTCCACATATATGAAAGACCACAATATAGGCAACTTGCGTTTATATTCGCTGGCGTTATAAATATTTGAGTAGTTTTGTTTGATTAATAAATTCACGGATGATGACTAATGTTACTTTATTTATTTTTTAATTTAAAGAAATCATTATGTTGAATCAAATACATTTAGGATTTCAGATAAAAAATTTAAATTTTAAGATTTAATGATAGAAAATTATGATTTTTAAGGAAAGAAATATTAAAATTTAAAATTAAAAATTAATTTTATAATGGTCTGAAGTGCTGTTTTAATTTGATGTTAAACTGTCCTTTAGATAGTCCAAATTCGAATAAGTGCTCAACATCGCTAAAAAATTTGGTCATCAGATTGATTGGTTTATTTTCGCCGTAATTAGTACGATGTTTTTCAAGTTTTAACAACTTGTGAAGACGAAGATTTCTACTGGGCACGTTTATCTTAATGCTCTGAAGAATAAAGGGAGAGTCTACATGGCCCAAAAGTATATTTCCCAAAAAACTTGCACAATGTTGTTGCCTGAAGATTAACCAATGTTGCAATATTATATGCTTTACAGCGTACAGTGTAAGGTGGTAAGAGGGCCAGGTTCTCATGGAATGGTAAATTGTAGTTGTAGTTCCAATTTGTTTTTTTCATAATATAGAGTAAGACTCGCTTTTGTACACCCTCAATTCTATTAATGTGGTCAACGTTATGGGGACACCAAACTGCTACTGCATATTCAAGCTGAGATCTTATGTATGCAAAGTATAGTACAAAAAGTGCATTTTGGTCTTTAATCCCGGTGGGCGAAGCGACGAAGAAAACCGAACATGGAATTGGCTTTCGATATACTCTGATCGATGTGTCTGGATAATGAAGTATCGCTGACAAATGTTACACCTAGATCTTTAATTGTGGTGACGCATTCAATTAATGTTTCATTGATATTATAATTGGCAACTATTGGACATGTTTTCCTATGATATGACATTATATTTTTTTTTAATATTGAGTTTTAACTGGTTCACTTTCACACCATGAACAAATCTTGTCAATATCCTCTTGAAGCTTGGAAGAGTCACTTCTATCGTTAATTGTTCGGAATATTTTAAGATCATCAGCAAATAAAAGCACGGAAGATTGTTGAATTATTTTAGTGATGTCATCAATAAATATCAGGAAGAGATAGGGACCAATATTTGAACCCTGGGGAGCTCCAGATTTTGCTAAAATAGGATTGGACTTTTCGCCAGCTATTTAGATAAATCTCTTCGTTAAGTAAGATTGAAACCATTGGAGAAACATTGACGAAAAACCAAGCTTGTCAAGTTTAATCAATATCTGGCGATGTTGAATGGAGTCAAAAGCTTTACTGAAGTCAGTGTATATGGTGTCAATTGATGATTTTCTTAAAGCTTTAGTAGTAATGCTAGTAAACTCAACTAGGTTGGTGGTAGTTGATCTGCCAGACATAAATCCATGTTGATAAAATGATAGATGGCTTAAAACTGTTTTCTTGAAGGAATTGCAGACTATTATTTCAAATAATTTAGGTAAAATTGAAGTGGTTGCAATTCCTCGATAACAGAAAATTTCATTTCTCTTACCAGATTTGAAAATCGGTGTGAGTATCGAAATTTTCCATTTATTAGGAAAAATTGCGGTTGGAATGATTTTTTAGAGATGAGTTTTAAAGGCTTGCAAACTACATCAGCCAATAATTTAATGATGGATGAAGGGATAGAATCAGGGTAGAATCAGGTTACCCAATATATGTGCTGATAGAAAATATGGGGCATGAAAACCTAGAACTGAGCACCACCTCTATTGAGTTTAAAACTGTTGTTCGTTTGAGTGTGGTGGCCCTATAATCGTTTTTAGATTTCACGAAGTTGTGAAAATCCACTATCGTTGCTGATCAAACTGAACGGTTCTTATCAGTATACTCTTACTGTATGTACACGCTGTTGGATTTGTATACTATATCATTGCCCATTTTTAGTTTAAGAGGATTGAATCTCTTGAGGACGCAATCTCTTGAGATAGTAGGTTTCCAATTATCTCAGTACACCCTCCCTTAACAGTGATTTTTAAATCACTATGTTAGCGGCATTTATGTTACGTATGATCCAAAACGTCTTACGTAAGAATGGCATCGTAATTAGTCACACATTATTGATAAAGAATACTATTGTTTTGAAGAGCAGAATGGGACAAAATTGGCATTGTCTTTTTTTCGAGAATTCATCAGATTCTTTGTGCTTAACAATCAAACAATTTTCGTTGTCTTTCAGTTATTGCAGTTTTGCCCACGAAATGTTGGGAACCATGAGTACATTTGTACTAAATCAGCTTTTGTAATCCACTAGACCGATTTCGATCTGATGATGACGTCATTGAATGACTGAGTGATCGAAAAGATCAAATCCATCTCATCAGGCATATGCTACCGGACTTGATGTTCATACTGTGCGATTCGTATATATACGTTCAGTCGTGACGCGACAGTACTAGTGAATTACAAAAACTTAACTCGAAATATCGATTTTATATTAATTGCGTGTGGCGTGAGCTAATTTGCGATTTGTTTGAGTTGCTCTGGTTGCCACAGATCTAAGAAGGATAGTAGAAGTATTAACAGGACACTGCCTTTTCGGTGAACATGCGAGAAGGCTGGGTCTAGAAACAAATGACTTCTGTATAGAAGCTCTATGGACGAGGAGGAGGAAGAGACGCTTGTTCACTTCCTGTGCTCTTTACCTGCACTGGCACTAAGAAGGCATTTACACTTGAGTAGATATGTAATGCACAACCTTTCAGATCTTGCAGATATTAAGGTGCGGGACATTTTACACTACATTAGTAGCTCAGGATGGATCCAATAAAGTGTTAATGGTATTAGGGGACTAAGATCCTGTGGTATCACAACGGACCGTCAACGGTCTAAGTGTGCGTTAGCAGCCACTCTAACCTAACCTAACCTAAAGTGTGCAAATTCTGTCACTCTCAAATGCGTTATCCATATCCGTATAAATGTCATCATTCCTTATGTATTATGGAGCATTAACGATACAACCGTATCACTCTGATTTGGAAGGATTTTTCGTTGCAACTTTATTTATAAGGCCATATCAGTTTCATCACCTCTAATGCTACATCTTGGTTTGTGAATTGGCGTTATCGTATTTCAAAATTTTCCCAAATCCCAACTATTTTCCTGAATTTAATATCGAGTTCTCGTTGCCACATAATGCTCCATTTACTTATTTTATTACAAGTCCCCAAATACCAGCATTAAAATATCATAAGCTAATGTTACAATAGCAACATCGTTCATGTATAAGGACATAAAAACAGGTAGAATATCGGTACCAAAACAGATTCCCAATACAAAGATATTTCATTGAGCCAGAGTTTTCAGATAGAAAGACATTTCATTTGACCAGTTTTCAAAAGAGGTCGGTTCGAAATATATTACGCTTTAAAATCATATAGAATTGTTTTTGTTAATTTGTGGCACACTTCATCAAATGGCTGCACTACATCTAAAAAGATGTCGTGATATGTTGAAGGTTAGGTAACTCTCTGGTTCGTTAACTCAAAACGTCAGCTGTCCACCCATAGTAACCATTAAAATGCATCCTGATTAGCCTGATACTCATTCGCTGGTTAATAAGTGTTAACGAATCTCTTCGTTTAGCTGTACTTAAGTAATCAGTTAAACAAAATATAAAACTGTCGACATAAATTGTCGCTGAGTGTTTTGAAAATATTTGGATATTCAAAACTCCGATTTCGCCGAACAAAACAGTTTTTTTGCCCAGCAAGATATAAAACACCAGCATGAATCGTAAATTGTATTTCCAACTGAATTATTTATTCTTTAATTTTACTTTAATCATAATCTCAAAGGAGATGGGTGGGCGATATTAAACGGGGTGAATGGTGGTGGCGAAAAAAAAAAATGGAAAATGTGAAAATTTATGCTACAAATTTATAAAAAAAAATATTATTATTATGTTTGCTTGCGTACACATACATGTATACAATATATTCGAGCCTATAAAGAACATCAGCATTTATGTTGCCTCCTGGTTCATTATGTAATTATGCAGAAATATATCTACTGAATTGTGTTGTTGTCGTTTATTAACACTTGACACAGCGCAGTATTTATCGTATAAAATTCGAATAATTTATCAAAATAGTCGTCACTGTGAATCGAAAGGCATAATACTATATAGTAGCAATAACATAGTGTATATGTGGGTTGAGTCGGATTCCGCATCGAAAAAATTCCACATCTGTTAAGACGTTCTAAAAATCAACCCATTTTTCGGCTTCTTCGTAAGCAGTAAAGTGCTACTCGGCCAGGAAATGAGTGATCAACCGGAACAAGCGTGGGACATCTAATTAAAGCGTCTCTAAAGTTTAATGTTTTTTACAACATATGGCCGAGTGTTGTCAGTTTGAAAGATCACTTTGTCGTGTCTTTTGGGCATATTTTAGGCGTTCTAGCCTTAACATTTTGGCTGCCAATGTTATAATGAGCATACACTCTAAATTCCACCCAACCATGCCAATGTTGTTCTATAGACATACATTCGAAATTCTGTTATCCTGTGCCAGTATTGTAATCGACATTAGACCTGTGTTGTTGTAGATATAGATTCTAAATACCTTTCAACCACACCAATGTTGTTCCGGACATACATTCCCAAATCTTTCTCATTGGACCAGTGTTGTTCTGAAGATACATTCTAAGGTATGTGTTTTTATGCAAGTGTATTAACACTGGCGTAATAAAATAGAATTTGGAATGTATGTCTAGAACAACACTGGCATGGTTGGGTGAAATTTAGAGTGTAAGCTCATTACAATATTGGCAGCCAAAGTGTTAATGTTTGGCTTAATTATACCAATTGTTGTTGCGAACGTTTTCCGCAGTGATTGTTTTGTTAGACTGGAATATACTTAACTAACAGTAGATGTCTCAAAACTGATCTTACCAGATACACAGCTATAGCTTCTTTGCCGACCTTAACCCACAAGTATATGCTCTTTGGGTTCTAGTAGTGGATACTTTTCGTCCTCCGTCATGATTTCACACAAAAACACCCTTCACCTCACCGATTTTGTTTTTGGGGCAGTTTATGGCCTTGAGAGGGTTTGTTCAACATTCGCTCAATCATTCGCTTCAATCTTGGTCAAACTTGGTCTTACTTGGACGAACATCCATGCGCGGTTTTTGTCACTGGTGTCAAAATTATTACCTTTGTAATGTGCTTCACACAGCAATCGATGAATAGTCATCGCACTGTGGATCGAAATGCATATACTATATAGTAGTTATAAGTAGGTGGTCCGTCGCCGGGTTGTACCTTGGGTAAGAAAAATCCTCATCACTTCGCGGTCTCGATTGATCAAAACTGAACATGCACCGATTGTGTGTAGAACCGTTCGTTGGGCTGATCGTCGTCTTCAATATGCACCAAAACGTATTAATGGTTCATTAGATCTCATTTAACACGCGGTTAGGGCCATAGATTTATATTAGTGTGTGTGTCTGTATAGTATTGATACCATTTACTCGGATTATGCATCGAAAAAATGTTTGGCCATGAGGCCATCAACCGGAACTAGTGGTAGACGGATGGAGCAATATCTGGTGAATACATTGAGTGGCATAGGACATTGAAGCGTGTAGCTTGCTTTAAATTTGAATATATTCAAATTTAAAGCAAGCTACACGCTTCATTGGTGACCCCGACGTGATCAAGAGCGTGAACCTGATCGGGGTGTTGGCCGTGCAAATTGTCTGCCGCGTTGGCCTGGCGCCCCTAAATTTAACTGCCTGACAATTTGCTCAATTCGTGTCAATCGAGACGCGAATGAGTCAGATGACGATGTTGTTGGTTGTTCGTCTTGAATTGGCCTTGCTCTTCGTGGTTCTCGTACTCGTGAAAATGGTCTTGATGCCGGAGGATTATACGGTCTCTCGGCGGCGTGTAAATTTGGTTGCTGCAACCTGATGCTTTCGTGCATACGATCCGCGACCTCGGCTAGAGTCGATAAAGGAGCCGAGTCAGGTTGGGAAGCTAACGCAATTCGTATTAACTCGTGAATATTTCGGGTCCAAAGTGAACGAATGACTGGGACACCGAAATTATTCCCTGCCAGACTCTCGATATGTCTGAGGGCTTCGGACGGTTTACGGTCGCCAAAATCCTGACCCCTGAGCAATGCCTCCAGCTGCCTTTCGTCCGATGGCGCGAGACGGTTTAATAATATGGTTTTAAGGTGCTGATAATGGTTATTTTGCGGGGGATTTAGTACCAGGTCCGGTATCGTATGATACCTGCAGGTATTTTTGTTTGGAGTTGGTCGTCTTCTGTAGATCAAAGACGATCTCCGCCAATGCGATCCAACCTTTGATGTCGTCCATCCATAATGGCTGTAGTGGCAGTGTCCTTGCCGATGCTACTTCTCCGGTTTTCGACTCCTGCTCTTCCATGTCTACGTCCTTGCTATCTGGATTCATTTCTTCACTGTGAATATTTATTTACCTCGATTATACGATAGAACGTGACGTAATAAAATTCGGCACTAATGAAAAAGTTGCATTTAATAAATAAGAAGCGGTTTGAAATATTATTCAACAAATATGTTGAACCGCTACAACATCCAATTGAAGCGCCTTTAAAGCTTGCAACTCGAGTTAATTACTGTTGATATTGATCTCTAGTGATCAGTAAAAACTAATCCCACCAATTGAACAGAATTAAGTTCTTGCCGACCTTACCCGATGTTTATGTGCTCTTTGGGTTGTCGCAGTGTGGATCTACGTTATGATTTAATGAGAAAATCTCTTTCGAGTTTGTCTTTGGAGCAGTTTATGGCGATGACGTGGTTTGTTCAACAATCGCTTGTTGAGTCATTCTTAAAGTTTCAGCAAGCTTCTCTTGAGTTTGGCGTGGATCTTGGTCAAACCAAGACTGACTTCCCTTTGCTTTTTTTGTCACTGGTGTCTTTTTTTATCTCTAATCTGTTTTGGGGCTCAAGGCACTCCCTACTTGTTAATTCGAGGACGTACGGCTATTGGTCCAATTTTCCTAACCATCTGCACATTGCATAGCTCCATGCCAGCCTGTAGTGCTGACATGGAAGATGGGTCGGTCCATGGGTTCTGCACTCCAACAGGGGGTCATAGTTGTGTTCACACACATCAAAGATCGTAATCTCATGGTGAAAAATCCATTTTGCATCCTGCCTCTATCGAGATTTGAACCCGGTACCTCCCGCTCCAATTGCCACAGCTTTAACCACTGCGCCATCGGGGCGGTGTCACTGGTGTCAAAATTACTACTTTTTAAATGCCAATTTATGTACAAATATGCTTCACAAAGCAGTCGATGCCCAAATTGTGTTTTGTTGGCACTACGTTCTTAGAGCACAATAAAATATGTTGTTGAAACACCATTAAGTTGTTGATGTTTAGAGGATAATGATGACGATTTAACATGATTATAGTTACAAAGCTTATTTGGGAGGGAAAACAGCTTCCTTAATTTGATGTTGCGTGGACTAAACTGATTCCTTTACGGATTTTGTGGGTTTCCTGTGCTGTTCTCGATGTAGGTTTTCTTGTTAAAGTTTTGACGTGTCGATGTGATGTGGGTTATGAATTCACCTATACTCGTATATATAACTGCTGACCCAAAATAATTGAATTTTATTTGCTGTGTGTCAAAATCTTCGAATCAATTATAAGATTTGGGTCAATCTGTATAATTTGTATGTAATTAACCTAAGAGCTTTTTAGTTGTGTTTTACAATTACATCGACAAATACGTATAAGTATATGCATATAGTGTTGCTATTAGCTCTTGAATCGGTAGATAATCTATCAATGTTAGTAGTATTGTCAATAATGATATCAACAGAATGCCTGAGATATAATAGAGATGTGTATCGTATACGAATTTATATACCAATTTTACAAAATGGTTTATTAAATCAATTTTAATGGAGACCAATATAATGTATATTTAGAAACGTGGATGGAAAAACAAATTTTCCAATGAACGATCCCCTTAGACGAAAGGAATGTATACATTAAATGTATATATATCCTCGTATATCATTTAATTAGTTTAAAGCCTTAAGCATTTATATAGATCCTATATACATATAAACTTTTCAGTTTTATTTCTAAGAATTCGAAATATTATACTTTGCTTCCTTATACATACGAGGGAAGGAACAAAAGTTCGCCTTAGTACTTAAGACCGAAAATACCAAATTGTTTGCAATTATTATTAGACTTCTGAGAAAAATGCAAGCTAGCTGAGTATGCATCACACCAAATTGCATATGAACCCTCTCGACTAACTATATCCAAATGGTTTCTAAGATTCGAGAGAGAAATTTTTCTGTAAAGGACGAGCCCCGAACAGGTCGACCAAAATCTTCCACTGATGCCGTCACTGTGGTTTTTGTGAAATCCAAAGGTGACAAAGATCCATGATTGACACAAGAAATTATTACTGGTCTTGAATCCCATGGCATACACGAAAAAATCTGTTCGATCGGTTCCAAGAGCTAAAAATGAGCCTCAAGTGCATTTTGCAAAACTTTTCCTAAATCAATTTGAAAATCTACTGTCTAGCAACTGTAGATGACAATAGGAGCAGCCCAACTAGTAAAAGCTAAGCATCAAACATCAGCAACAAAATTAATGACTTAATTTCAGCTGCAATTCCCCTATAGAAAAGGGTCAGCTGGTAACTGCAAAATGGTAACACGAAGACTGCTTACTAAAATTAGTTGGGAAACCGGAAGAAAAGATCATGACAATGCGCCAGCTCATACTGCTGAAATAACGAGTAACTTTATTTTATCTCTGCACCTTGTGATTACTGGTTATTTCCAAAAATTAAAGCAAATTTGAGGGGAAAACTTAAAAAGCAAGATTTTGAAGACGGTTTTGAGAAGTGGATCTATAGGTTTAAGAAATGAATTGCAATTAATGGCGATTATCTAGAGTAGACTTTTTCTGTTCACCTAAGCAAACTTTTGTGACTCCCCTTGTATACGAGTACATATATACAAAAAAGCTCATTGACCATATTTTACTCGGCCTCTATGGATACAAATCTAAATTATTTTGGTTCGATTCTTATTTATTTACAAAATCTGATGAATTTTGATATTTTCAATTTAAGATATTTGTGTTGCTGGGTAAATATGTAATTTGAAGTGCGGTGCGAGACATTGTATAAACGTTCTAAATATATATTGGGGATGATTAGATCGATATTTTATCGCAAACCAAAATAGACTACAGTTGATTATATGAAATGGAAGAGTATATTAGTTGATAGTACAGAATTCTGTATGTAATAATAACCAGTAATGTTGTGCAGTCCGAATTTTTATCTCTCTAATCCGATTATACTTCGGAGTCTCTCGACGACTAGCAGCGGGTTTAATTTTGACGTCAACAAAATTTGCACGGATAGAAAGTTCAGTAATTCGTGTTGGCAAATATTGATTAAATGGCCGAATGTCAAATATTAGTATTGTTAGTTGCTCATTTTTTAAGATAATAGTAAGAGTCCTTATGAGTCTTATCATCAAGCATCAATTGACGTTTTAATTCGAACCTCTTCTATCCAATTTTATCTATCAAATTCAAAAGTTTTTCTTTTGTTGTTGAAGATAATTTATGACAAAGAATTTGTTTTCCAAAGTGGTTGTTGATAAAGAATTCGTCTTGGAAATTTCTGCATGTATGAACTGGTCGAGAAATTGATTCTTTCATCCGAAAAATTACTGGTAATGAACATCAATAAATTAGGACCTCGTTTCAATGGTTGACTTGAAATAAAACGCGATGGCGTTGAGGAATTGCAGAGGTAATCGAAGAAACTCAAGCTAATGAAAAACTGAATTTCAGACATTCTTGAATAGTTATTGATGTATCTCATTAATATTTATCGAATTAGTCATTGCATCAGGCACAATCTTGTAAAATTATTTTAGATTAGGCCTAAAGGAACAGCCCTGAGGATCTTCTAGGGTTTTATTATGGAGATAAAAAGAAAGTCTCAGTTAGCAAAAAGTTGCAACGTCTATATATATAAAACAGAGCAGTGTTGTGTTGCCATTACATTTCAATTAGAAAAACAGTCTATGTTTCGAAGTGAAGTGAAACCGTATAATTTTATGAGCTTTATTAATTTGGAAGAAACACCAAGGATTTTTTTAAGCTAAACCTCCCAGGAGTATTTGGCAATATGCCCTTGCACTATACATATAAATAATTCTTCACATCGGTGACTTATAATTTAACATATGAACACGGTTCTTTAAATGATGATCAATTTGACGGACCTTGTAAATAATAAAGTTGGTTAAATGGCCACAACCAAATCTATACAGTTCTGCAGGGTGGTTTTAGCGGTGTATGCTATTAAAAATGAGGCAATACTGTTTGTTGACGGAACCATCCAACTCAATATGAATCTATTTGCTGAATAAAAATTTGTGATATCTGTTTTTGCAATCTGTTATGAGGCTCAAGACTCTTCCAACCCTTTCGCGTTTTCTCTTATTTACGTCCTATTGTCCTACTTTACGCCATTATATAGTTAAATCGAGTACGTACGATTATAGATGCGATATACGTAGAACCATCTGCACATTGCATAGCTCCATACCAGCCTATAGTTTACTGACATGGAAGATGGGTTCACATTAGGGGTCATAGATGTGTTCTTCACACCACCGATCGTAATTAAATGGTGAAAAATCCCTTTTGCATCTAACCCCAGTCGGAATTTGAACCCGGTACCATTCACTCCAATTGCCGCAGCTGTAACCACTTCGTCATTTGGTCGGTAATTTCTGATGAAAATGAGTATCAAGAACAATCTCGTTTACGGTCATCTATTTTTAGAAGATCGATCTTATAAGCTCAAGATATTATACTCAAATTGCGACACAGTTCCAATTGATGTGCAAGTTGGCAAATCTAGACATTCGATTCACTACTCAGCGGCAATGAGTTCTTCGTTGTGGATTCGTATTTTCTATTTCCGGATTCGTATTTTCTATTAGAGTAGGCATTTCGTGCGTCATCAGCTAAATCTTTCGACTACGTAATTGTACATTTCTACATAATCTTGCATCGAATGGTGAACCACAGCTTTTCGGTTCGTGTGGTGTCATCAACCATTTGAATTAAGGAAGACGAAGATAATTCCGGAACTGAATGCCATTCAAAAATCACACAACCTGCATACACTTACACATTAAAAACACCCAATCGTGATTTTTGGTCACAACCACCGGGAATCGAACTCGAGACCCCAAAATGATAGGGCAAGTATACTACATTCTCTATCACCAGAAACATTATGATAGAACGATGTCGCTTGCCATACAATGCGAAAAATAATGGCCCTATTGCGAATGAACTTTATATAACAAGATCAGTTAGTCTCTGAAGTTTTACAATGTGACTTTATGAGACAACGTAAAAGTAAGGTTCAGACGCTTCTGAATGATCATGCTTTTATTTAAATATGTTTCCATCAAGAAGACGAATAGATGGGAATTGGCACTCAGAAACTAGTTGCTCTTGGGTCCCAGAGATTAAAATGATTTATTTAAATAAACAAAATCACGATCTATTGGTTTGGTCCTTTGCAGTTGTCTTACTGCCAACAGCCTCTGCAGTGTACGGCATATATTGATTTTTTCAGGCTATCAAAGACTTGAATCATGCTTGAAACCATGATACGTTACAACAGCAATGATGTATTCCATATTTAAAAATCGATGGACGTCTTCATATCTAATGTACCATGGAGTATTTGCAATGTTCTGAAGTACTTTTATTTGGAACACCTTTATCTCTTTATCAGAACTCTTGATATCCTTTTTCTTGTAAAAAACAATTTTTTGTATTTGGATAGTTCAGAGTGTCTACAGCTTTCTGTTTCTTTTTGAGATATTATTTCCGTTTCAACTTGGGATGTAGCGTGATAGCTAAATATTTCGCCGTATTGGCATAGACACGTTGTCCGTTGTAGATTAATGGTTGAGCAAGTTTCTCACCACGCCTCGAGCCCGATTCTCGCCGTGGACCAAAAATTAACAAGCACCGAATGACATAAAAACGCGATTGTGTGTAAAAACATTCGGTGGGATGACCACCTATATTGTGCACCAATCGTTAAAAAGGTTCGTAAGCGGTCAGTTGAAACGCGATAAGGGGCCTTTACGGCTCATATATTATTATTGGCATAGAAACTTGTTAAGAGTCAATGATGAATAGGATCCGGCTCAATATAAGAGATACTAGTAAAATTCATATACACAGATTTAGTAAGATTGGGCCCAATACGCTACCTTGCTAAATTTTCAGGTCCGAGCTTGAATTCCAATCCTTTATACTCTATATCTAGGGTATTGCTTGAAAATATATTTTGTTTCTAGTGTACGTTCTATAATATCTGTGATTATATGGACTTGATCTGTTTGGATCAAACTGCTGGTCAGGAATAACATTTCTTTTCACCAATATTGGCCTCACTTGCTTTAATAACAATTTTTCAAATATCTTCGATATGGTGCTGATATCTTTGAAATGATTGGTAGTATGTACTGAAAGATTTTTTATCGATACAATGTTTGGTTTTGAGATGATCATGATTACCTCTCCTAACTTATCCTGCCCTGGTACGTATTGTTACGGACGTGGGCGCCATCTATGATTGGATAGAATATAAATAAAATGTTTGCAATTGAAAAGCCGCTTGAACGCAGTATACAGACGAAATAATAGCAGGCCAATTAAGTAAAAATACGCGAGCAGAACTCGTAGAGCTTTAGTTTGAATGGAAACAGCGATAAATGAAAATCGGGAAAAGCTTTAAGAAGTGAAATAATAAGTGAAACTTATAGTGAGTTAGTTGTGATAAATAATAAACGTTGGTGAATACAAGCAATTGGTATTTTATTCACATTCCTGTGATCGAATCTTGGTTTGGTTGGGATTCCTATACTAGGGAAAATCGTAACATAGTATCTCAGCCCCATTGAAAATATGAAGAACTGTCCTTTTATTTGCTAGTTCTTTAATGATACGTACGGATTTGAGATCATACTCGCCGGGGCTTTATTTCGGATTAGATTTGGAATTCATCCTTTAGCTCAGCTAGAGTTATACAGATTGCCTTTCAAGCACATTATATCATTCCTTTCAAATTGGTGCTGTCAAAATAATAAAGTCTCTTAAGAACTTTCGTTGTTCAGTAATGCACTCTTCCGTAAGTCACTCTTCCGACAAGAATAGGAGGCTAAATTACGTAAGACAATTATCGCGGATCGAGGATAAGTGGTAACCCTTGTAAATTTCTAAATGTCTACACTGTTGAACTGTATGTGTATTTGTCTGTCTCCCCGTATACACACGCAAAGTGGATAATGGCTTCCAAAACATATTCGCTGATGATTTGATCACACAGATGATTACAACCCTCCCAGCCACTCAAATTGAACAAAATTTTAATGAGCTTACTGTTGTGTTTAGTTTAGGTTCTGTTTATCTTGCAAACATATACAGAAGTACACACACACACACACACACACACACACACATTATAATTAATTTTATGTTTGCCTTATATGTTCGTTGAAGTTGGTTCAACGGCAATAATTTATGATTATAATCTTAAAATACATGAACTACACAAAATTAGTAATTTCTAAGATAAACAAAAATAAATATTCGAAATAATGTCGCATTTGCAGACCCAACCTCTTGCTATATAGACAACACATCGGGCAATAAAATTTAATATACTCAAGACGAAGGTCTAATATGTATACATGCCGAATGGTAATCTTCGTTTTGGTGCACATTTTCCCACGCACAAATGAATCATCAAAAGGTGGTTTAGATAAAGGGTTTCGGCGTAAAATGAACCGCGCTTATACAGGCTCATATAAAAATCCTTATGCTAATCTTATTCTAAAGAACACAAAACGATTTACAAAATAAGGAGAATCCAAAAATCCGGATATTCTAAATAAATAAAAGACCAAAAAAAATTGCAATAAAATCTGAAATATTTTTGGGTGGTTTATGTTTATATTGCAACGTTTAAGATTTTACCATATCCCTCGAATTACTAATCTAACAAATATGCATTTCTTACCTGTCTAGATATACAATTACAAAATCGCACCATAGCAACAGATGTTTTCTCGAAATAATTGTTTACCATACAGCTCGTCGACCATATAATCTTTAATTCCAAGACAATACAATAAATGTCTTGTTTCAATTCTTGTCGTCGTCACCATACACATATACATACAATGTATACAAGAAAATGTTTAAAATCGCGTTCGTGTACAAGAGATTGCCGTTCTATTTTAAGAAATAAATCGGAATTCTAATGAAAACATTAAAAACTACCAAATCGTTTATTATAATATACATCTTGTGTATATATAGCTAGCTAGAGCTATATGCGACGAACAGAACGAATAATTAAGTCTTAGCGGTTGGGGAGGGCCATAAAAGGGTGGTTAAAGCAATCAATATATCATACAAAAACTGACAACCCCAAAATACATAGAAATTATTCAATCAACTCATCAAACATCAATGTTGTAATTTTTAATTTGCCCAGCTATCTCGAACTATTGACATTCGCTTAAATCCTCATATATGTAACCAATTTTATGCTTTGATCTAGATATCAACGTACCGACATATATAAGGACTCCTCGATCCAACATCAAAAGCATAAATTAATTTTTTTTCTTGTTAATCCATTTTGTGGTTCATATATTGTAATATATACTCTCGTATGTAAATAGATTAAAAATTCATAATTTCTTCGAATTCACTTTATATTACAAGAAGTTATTTCGAGACACGTTGTTGTTAACAGGAAGACACCGATAAGCGCATATTAAAATGTTATTTTAATGCTGGTTGGCCAGATCTATAGTTCCTGCACACACATTTTGTTCTAAAAGCCTCCACTAATACCCATTACGCTTTACCAAGTTTCTTTTAATATAGGTATACACCACACTCTTAAGATCAGAGATATCATATATGTCATCGATTGAAATAGAAGGTAATCAGAAAAAGTAACATCTGGACAAGACATCCCAGTTTGCTTCCTTGGTTTCTTTTGTACTATGTGTGCTAGAAAATCACAATTTCATTTCTTTTAAATAATCTGGCCGTTCTTCGAATGAAGCCTAAAATATCTGGTTTCGTCAAGGCCGTCAGTTGGTCCTCAAATAGAATTCGTTATCCCGAGCAGTGCAGTCTAAGGAAAGAGGAGGAATGACAGGAGTACAAGAAGTGTTCCAGAGTTACTTCTGCTCGTCATCCACACTGTTAGCAGTTGGCGTTGGTCTGAATTTTCATTTGGAACATTGGATTATTCAGGGAACAATGACCCGTGAGAATCGGCAATAACGTTACTTCTAGAGCGGGCAAGGTCCCACAAAAGTGGAATCTGCATCCAAACGGGTCAATTTATCAGCCAATACGTTTCCTTTGGTATCCATGTCACTGAGCATCCTGTGAAGTCTTAACTTCATTCAACTCAATTAGAGTAGCCTGGCTGGCAGAAAGGATAAAGGTATACGATCTCTGCAATCTTACTTGCAAACAGTGCTGCTCTCAATACTGCACCAATTTCCGCCTGAAAGACAGTTGTGTACTGCGTTGTTATCGGCATGACCTTGATAATAAAATCCGTTGTCGTTTGGACTAGCAGTGAGTTCACAACTATTCACCATAAGAGCGGAGACGGAATTCCACCCTGAAGTAATCAATATCTGGCGGTCAACTTAGTCGTATCACTGCGTCGTATCGTCTGCAGTATTTCTCCTTGACCTAAGAATGATATTAAACCACCAAACCAATTTAGTCTCTATACTACGTCTTTTACCTGCATAGATCATCTCACTGAAAAAAGCATTGTCAAATGCATTTTCGATGTCCAGAATCGCTCCCAAACCAGATTGCTGATTGTTGTCCAGAGATTTTTCAATACGTTTAACGACTTCATGAAGTGCTGTTTCAACAGTTTTACTTTGTTTTACCAATCGCTTTAAACATTTAAGTAGAAACAAGGACAGGATTATAGGTCGGAAACTTTTTGGCTGGGGAAGACTCGAAAATATCCCGACTGTACCTTGTGTTTTAAATTTCGAGAAAGATCCGATGCTCCATCAGATTCTATCTTTTGTCACCATCTTTGTTACCAACTCTCAATCTTTGCATCTTGGTAGTGTTGGAATTGAGTTCCATCTCTATGGCTTCCGATTTGTCTCATATGAGTTCTCTAGAGTATCAATAGTGACCCTCATATTACCACCGAGAACTCTCTTGTACCGGTTTCATGGCTTTATCTTAAAGTTTACATGGCTTTATCTTGTCTGCTTCTTCGCATTTCCTTGGCCCACCATGGTGTCTCAGTTCTTTAAGGCTGACTTAGAGGACAGTTTTTCACATAACTATTGATTAGTGCTTCTTCAAGCTTGTCAGCTGCCCTTTCTATTGCCAATTTTCATTGCTGAAAGATAGAGGTTATTTCTTGAAATAGAATCTATGAAATTCACATTCAGTATTTCTTGGGTGTCTATATTCTCTCATTTCGCTGATTTATCGCTGGTTAGAGAGATGGAGATAATGCGATGGTCAGAGGGACTAACTACATCTAGGACCATCCAAGATATATTCCATTTAGAATCTACGAAGAAAGAGTGTTATCATTTACTTACTGCCTTGAAAATGTCAAAGAGGTCAATTTTACATTCAAGATGACTAGGTCAGATGTACATAGGATTTATATCGGAGCTGCCCCTGTTTTATGAATTTGCATCGCATTCGGCAATGATTCGAATATTATTACGGTTTGCGTACTCTGTAGTTTTGATAAACTTTTGAGTGCGAAGATGAAGCTCCAAATTATTTGGGAAGGCGACTACTGTATGGTCATTGCAACAGATTTTATTTCATTCGCTCAACATTACAAGATGATAAAGCTATTTTTGGTTAGCTCTTGTCTTGATCGAGTAAAGTTCCCAATTCCGATCTTCCAGTTTCTTGGCTATCCTAAACATCTTATCTTGTTCTTCAAACCAGAACATACCAAATATTTAAATAAATTATTTCAAACTGCATTCTCTGACTTTCACCTGTATATGTTTCTTCAAATGGGAGCGAAAAATCAGAGCTACAAATCGCTTATAGAACTAGTTACGCGACCTTTTGATAACGTTATAACGTTATGCCCAACTCTTATAGAGAAAAATTGTCAAAAAACCCTATTGTTCGGTTTTTTGAGAATTTTTCTCTCTATGGGGGACACTATACCAGTATGGGGAACACTATACCAACGTTTGAAATGATTCCGAAGTGGTTTGCTAAATTTCGTTGTAGTCGTACAGTTATCAATAATGCAGAACGTTGAAGACTTTCAAGTTATCACATAGATGATCGAAGAGTTAAAGAGTGTATTACTTAGATTATGAACATCCGCCCAGGTGGCTAAAGCTGCGGCAGTTGGAGCAGGAGGTACAGGGTTCGAGTCTCGATTCGGGGCAAGATGCAAAAAGGGATTTTTCACCATCGATCGTTTGGGCGGTGCGATCGGTAGTGTGAATGAACACATCTGGATCCCCTGTCGAATTTAGGATCCATGGGCCATTCCATCGTTCAAGTCATTACTATAGGACTATGACAACGGACCAATCACCGGTCTAAGTGTGCGTTAGCAGCCGCAATAACATAATATAACATAGGTTATGGACATTTCAACTGTAAATCTCCTAAGTTTAATGGAACCAACAAATAGTATAGGGTTACTTAGGAAAATCGTTATTCAAGAAGGCCAGCATAACATGATTGGGATAGTTTTTTCGGATGGGGCAAATCAATTATCTTGAATTGGATAGCACGACTAACGGCAAATATTATGTGTAGGCTTGTTTCACCGGCTTACGATCGAAGAAAAACTACCCCATGTGGCACTGATGAAAGGTGTTCTATCAAGATAATGTCCACCTTCCTGTGTGTAGTACAACAAATAAATTCCGTGAGTTTAGTTCTGCGTCCGAATATGAAAACGGTAAAGTCTTATTTTATAGAAGGTATATTCTATATTGGTAAATTACTTTCTTTTATTTAACATCGACGTAATGAACTTTTTTCGTGGTTTCGTTTGTTTCTGTCTCTACGAGTACTTTATGTATTGAGCTCATGGCCTTCCAATTCTTACGTTTTTCTTCTTTAACGTTCTTGCTTACGTCGAAGCCAAATCGTGGACGTATCGTACGAAGTTGACACATTGGGTTGCTCCATGCCTTTCTATATACAGTACTGATATGGGATTAGGGTCGCCCCATAAGTTTAACAATTCAATAAGGACTCGTAAGGAAAATTTAATTTTTGCATTCAGCTTCTATATCGGAATGCGTTCCTGATACTTTCACTTCCAACTGTCGAAGTTTTAACTACTGCCTCATTTGTCGGTCCTCATAGTAAATTGCAGTTTAAAGTAATAGTTTAGGAACTATATCAGATTATGCGGGGAACCGTTTGGTCAATTTGGAGATATGTAAACTGTAAGAATGCCTTGAGAGATAAATTTACAACAACTGGCATGATAACGTTTGATAGTTCATTAAACATTTAAAGAGTGACGAACCAGACTTAACTCTATATATGCTTAGATACATTTCATAATATTGTAATCGAGTCTGGAAAAATTAGGCTCCTCTCGTACCCAATAGATCAGATCTTTATATAAAACAATGACGAACTGATAATTTTTTTATTTTTTTTGCCATCTGTTTTGGTGCTCAAGGCACTCCCCACTATTTCGCGGTTCGCTTATTTACGTCGTAACTTTCACGCCATTACAGCCAATTCGTAATCATCTGCACATTGCATAGCTCCATGCCAGCCTATAGTGCCGACATGGAAGATGGGTTTTCCCATGAAGTCTGCACTACAACAGGGGGTCATAGTTGTGTTCATTCACACCACAGATCGTAATTTCATGATAAAAAATCCCTTTTGCATCCTGCCCCTATTGGGATTCGAACCCGGTACCTCCCGCTCCAACTGCTGCAACCTGGGCGATAACTGATAATTTCTTAAGTTTTCTGAATATTTGATAAAGAGTATAGATTATAGAAAGAGTCTGTTGTATCGAGATAGAAGATGGGTCGGCTCAAGAGTGCTGCAAACTAATATCGCCGATCACAATTGGATTCCTCGCGTAATACGAAGTCGCCCTGTATACTCATCAAAACATATAGATTAAATATTCATTTTAATTGTAGGCATACTTATATGCAGTGCAAATAATAACAACAATTTCAACTCAAGTGTATAAATATTCATCTCATAATTCCATTTAAATACGAATTAATTATTTTTTTGTGGCTGAAGCAGCTCAATTCAATTCGAATGAATAAATTATATGATGTGTGTGGTTATACATATAATACATACGATTTAAAATTTCGTCGAACCAATCATTCGGGATATATATGTATACTCGTATATCGATGTGGGGTTGATAAAA
The DNA here is from genome assembly GCA_963932295.1 of Tipula lateralis. Classification (NCBI taxonomy): domain Eukaryota; kingdom Metazoa; phylum Arthropoda; class Insecta; order Diptera; family Tipulidae; genus Tipula; species Tipula lateralis. The sequence goes on from OZ010736.1 coordinate 146,705,299, forward strand.
ACAATTTTATTTAGTGATATAGATTCATACATTTTAATTAATTTAATTAATCCTATAATTAAAACAATTTTATTAACACATTTGTGTGTTTAATAGTTTGTTTGTGTCTACAAATTAATTTGATCAATTAACGATGCGAACATTTGTTATTCGATTCTTGCAGCCATAAATCATGTATAATGTCTATAAAAATAAATGTGGTGGTTGTTGCAATTTGGCTTCGATTCGCTTCGATGGATTGCATTACAATAAGTATTATAACTTTTTCTTTTTCAATTTCTTATTGAATGCGGCGGCCTTCGATACTATTGTGAATAAAATGATATCATTTCGTAATGTAAATCGTTTTATTGGGAACCGTTCACAATGCCGCGAGCACAAATTTCAGCTAAAAATACGCTTGTTTATGCGCAGTGGAGTCGTCAAACTTGTTCTACGATGGATTTCGATCATAATCCATATCACTCGTTTTGGGGTATATTGGTTTCTCAATTGTCATGTGTGGGGTTTAACCGACAAAGTACCGACCAAATGATACAGTGATTAAATCTCGGCATAGTTGGAGTGCAATGTAACGAGGTCGAGTCCCAATAGGGGCAGTATTCATAATAGATTACCATCTGAGTACGATCGGTGGTTTAAATAAACTCATTTTGGGTTCCTCCCTAGAATTCAGAACCCCCTCCCTCCCATGGTGCTATGCAATGTACAGATGGTTCTACGTAAATTGCATCTATCGTCCTCGATTTGGCTGTATTAGCTAAAGTCGGACGTGAATAATCATTTTTGTGACTTATGGCACCCCTACCTCTACCACCACAGTGGAAATAAATTTCTTCGTTAAATTTAATTTTTGTGTAAAAACATACGTCATCTCCCAACCGATATTAGCACATTCAGCAAAGCAAAAATGGAATAGATGATCACTTGCTTTCAATTCTTAAGCCTATTGGATTTTGTAAGACTTCATATCGAGGATTTTGTGTAAAATTATGCGGAAACTCCTATCGCTGATGTTCTATTCTTGTTAACAACGATGGCGAGTTGAGGTGATCCACACTTTCAACAATATCAATATTTACCATTGAACGAGCTGGACGGTATCGTACAACGTGTGTATTGTCTATTACATACCATTCGAACGAATTTTAATCACAAACTTCCTCACTGTTCTCAGTTGGTGCCTCATTTCTACCGAAGTTTGTACGTAATTTGTTTTAATTCGTTTTCAATATTTACCAATGTTGATCAAGCCTATATCGATTCATTTTGTTCGACGGGAATATAATACTGGAGCTCTGACACTTGATCATCGCTGTATCTCCTCAGATTATAGTCCTAATAAATACCAAAACTACAATTTTGTACTCGATTTTTGGGTACTCTACTTCGTTAGGGAAACATAAATGGCCTAAACCTTTTAACCCTCATATAGTAGACCCAAAGTCTCACAATATATAAAACTTAAAAGACGTTGAGCTATAAGCTTGAACTTCCTTAACATATCACATATAAAGTGTCAGAGTGATTTAAGAAATAGTATCCGTGCATTAGTCAACATTGACGTATCAAATTTCAATGAGTCCTTTATTCCATGTCGGTCTTTCATCGTAGCTTTCTTATTTTTCAAAACAGACACGATGGTGCTGAGATAACTTAAATCTTTACTTCTATAAACATTGTTATGAACTCAGCCGAGGTCAGTAATGATTTATTTGGACTATATTGTAGTTACATGAATTGAATCTTTTTTACACTTTTGCATTATTCGGGTAGCATCCCTACATTCTCTAAATAATTGTTATCTTAATCATTTTTACAGTCCAGTGATCGTGGATTTATACTTTCTGGTAAACAGTTGACTGGAGATGATTGTCTAACAAAAATCAGTGTTTGCGGTTTGCGTATACATCGTCTCAAAATTTCCTTTATGAAATGATGGCCATGATGCACTCCGGTTAAATCGTTCTTCTAATCAAATGCTTTCGAAATATCAAGCGCAATGACTTGTGATTCACCAGATTGATGGATATACCTGTTCCATTTTTCAGTGATGACGTTAATTAAGTCTCCGGCTGAGCGTCCTCATCGAAAACCATACTTACGATCTGAAAGTAGGTGGTGATCTTCCAAATAATTCATCAGTTGAAAATTGATTATCGTCTCAAATACTTTGGAAAGCACCGAGACAATAGCGATTAGACGATAATTTGAAGGGTCCGACTTGCTGCCCTTTTTCGGCACGGGATGAACGTTAGCAATTTTCCAAAGGGAAGGAAAAATGCCAGAAGACAAAAATTGGTGGAACAAACATGAAAGTGGCTTTGACAAGGATTTACAACAATATTTGAGTACAATTGGGGGAATACCACCCGGACCGGCTGACTTGTTGGGGTTAATGTTTGCAAGAACTTTGTGCTATTTGAGCTAGATTGAGCTAAGTTGGAGTTAGCGGCAAATTTTCGAGCGAAGAGATTAGCCTTTTCATGGGCAGTGGAAAAAACTACTGTTTCCATCTTTGAAAGGCGGTATAGACGATTTCCTACTTTCCAGAAAGTTTTCCTTGACTTTACGAGTAAATGGCCAAAACGTTCGATTGCTGTTGGTGGTATCTAAAATCTGCCGCAACTCTGCTCTAACCTTCTTTTCGTATTCCAGTTTAGCTTTGGATATCGTTCGTGTTACAAGTTTTCTAGCCACCTTGAATGCGGATAGATGTTTAGCTATCGGGTTTTGGAAATACTTGCGGTGACAGGCTTCTTTAAGGGCGGTTGCATTCCTGCGGAAGGAATGAACTGTTCCATTCCTGTGATAATGACAGTAGACACCAGATTGGCTGCCCGGTCAATATTACCGAAGCAAAGCTAGGACGCCATTCGAAGTCTTGAAAGAACTTGTTCATTCCTAATCAGTCAGCATTTTTAAAGTGCCACAATTCTGACCATACCGTTTTATACATCTGATTAGGCCGTTAAACTCACCAGGTTTTTCTAAAAAGTATAACTTCATATTCCAGGCTTCGATCCTTTATCTCGTGTCCGGATAAGCGTGGGTTCGTTTTTATGTTGCTGATATCCAATTTTTTTTTTTTTAGTAACCTTTTTAATACTCGAGGTTTTTACGGATGCGGCCCGTTTAGTCTACTGTTTCTATTTTATTTAATTTTTTTACAATCTGTTTTGAGGCGGAAGAACTTACTCGTTCTTTACTTTTCTTTTAACTGTGGTGTAAGGCACCGAAGTCAAATTGTAGTCTGTGTAGATTATTAGAACCTTACATTGCTTAGTACTGGCATGGAACATGGGTCGACGCCATGAGTTTGGTCGATCGTAATACGATGATGAACAATTCCTTTTATTCCCTCCAAGTTTCTCTCCAATTGGCGCCAATTGGTTGGTTAGATGCAATTAGGGCCTCACCTTACAACTAGAGCACTTTTCAACCATTTTCAGATAAATTACTAAACTAATTTTCATTAGAACTATGATATCGACCTACCCGATGACAAACCTCCGTTTTTAAGAACCACTCATACCTACATATATACCATATTACTCACTCTTACTACCACAATAATTTACTCATTACTCGTCGTTTGACATATTTGATTCCATATCGGAAGTTTGTTTTACTGACTCGCACATACGAGTGTGTTTATGCGATTGGTCATAAAAAACACAAATCACATACCAATAACACGTACATAACAATAAAATCGTTTTACATCCCATCCCGTATTCAATCTATATACAAATTCATAAGCACGTAATCCTTGAAGAAAGGTCGTTCACTTTAAAATTACTTTTCCTTATCATGTTTTGGTTTGTTCATTTAATCTTAAGAAGTTCGTGTTTCTCCAATTTATCATTCTCAAAATTTAAATCCTAATGGCCTTTTGTATCGCACACCCATACACCCACATACATATATGAATATATGTTTAGTCAAAATTATCCTTTAATTTTATATCCTTATATGCTAAAAATAAGCGCACCTATGTACATACATACATTATGTGTAGATTTGGTTAAATTGATCTTAATTGAAAATTATATAGTGAAATTTGGTACATCTACGCCTGCACATTTACTTGATGTACTGTGGAACTATAAAATAAGTCTTTAAGGATTATGTACATACATACATACATATGTATATATAGAAGAAAATTTCCTTTTTCATTTTCACATCTCGAATAATTTATTCTTTGGAGAAATCAGAATGATTTGTATACCACTGGGTATATGTGTGAGCATATAGCCCAACACCAAAATTATGGAAGCATCCTTTTTTGCTATCTCGATACACACATACATACATAAATACATAATATACATATCTACACAGCACGTACCAAAATTTTGTCTGTTTATTTAATCTGAATTAAGCGGTTGATGAGATATCCTTTAACGTCTTTTATGCCATGATGATGTTGATGATGGTGCCTCGTCGTTTGTTGAATTGACTTTTTGTTGTCGTTTCGGTGTGATAATTAATAAAAATTCCGTATCTCATCTTATTGTGTCTTGCCATCATGATGAGTCTCTCTATATAGCTCGCACTATATATATCTTACACCTTACATATATCTTTCTGAGTATAAAGGGTTTTCCAATAAGAGGTTTCATTTTGATAATTAAAACGAACGAGTATTCATTGTCAAGAGTAAAGTTAGATTGAGTGGCTGCTACAGTCCTATTACCCTTATGAGAGCCAGTTTGAACTACTTATGCAGCGTGATAAGTCTCGCACCTTACAATTTTCGAGATCAGCGAGAGGCAGTCCATTAAGAATTAACCCAAATATTCAAGTCTTTTATGTGCCAAAGGCGGGCATGTGCATAGGAGGTGGACTACCGTCTCTTCCTCCTCCTCGTCTAGGTTAGCGTTGCTATACACTACATGAGAGAATGTACGTCTACCTTTCATTCGCTGAGGCTACTGCCTCCTTTAATCACAGTCTTGAGTGCCTTAATGGGCCTTCTCAACATTGCCCATTTCAGTATCAGCTGGAGAGTTGTACCATACACCGCTAGTTCGACCGCACTGCAGTTCTCCATGACGTCTGAGACCCAGTGGCCGGGACCCAGACTATCTGAATGTTGAAATGCTCACTCATATCATTCAGAAATAAGTGGCACCCCAACGCCACTTTAGACGTCAGTGAAACAAATCCAAATAAATTGCGATATCATTCGATGATACCACATTACGTCTCAACCAATTCAGGACCTCCTCAATCGCTATCTTTCTGCCTATGGTACACGCTGCAAAGAGGAAGTATGTCATTAACATGTGAAAACGATATCGGCCAAGTGACCGCTTCTTTAAGGTCATGAATCGATTGTGGGGCATTGGCATAAAACTTATCTTTCACGTGGCCCCAAAGATCTATTGTGATCACTTTTCCTGCGAAATTGCTATTGTTTCGTTCCTTGAGTGGCATGTAGCGTCGTCTTGCTGAACATAAACGTCGTATACATCAATATCTTCCAATTCCGGCCATAAACAATCCCTAATGCTAGCTTTGTAGCGCAATCCATTTACCGTAACAGTTGCACCGGGGTCATTTTCAATAAAGTAAGGTCCAATCACACCACCAACCCAAAACCCGGATCAAACAGTGATATTGTGAGTCTCAAATGCGACAATTCTGTTTATTAACGTAGCCTTCGAGGTGAAAATGGGCCTCATCACTGAAGATGATTTGATGCATTTGAAGAACCCAATTAGCCAAGAATGTTTTTGGTGATTGACCGGTTTGGTTTCTTGTGTTAATTGAACTTTAAACACTTTAAGGCCTAAGTTTTTATGCAAACTACGATGTAATGTCGTTTGTGGAATGTCTATAATTCCAAAGATCAATGAGGAATCGACAAACCTGGATTTTAACTACGGGCAACACTACGAGCTACAGCAGCGATATTCTCAGTTGTTCTTGAGCGACGCACACGGTTTCGATCCTGCACATCTATAAGTTGTCTCAACAGCTCAAATTTTTTTTCAACCAGTTTCACTATTACCGGCCGAGAGGGTGCTTCACGACGACCAAAAAGTGATTTAGTTTTCACCATTTTTTGTAGTGAATTGCTTATACAAAATGAAACCTCTTATTAGAAAACCCTTTATATGTGTTAAATGTACATAAACATCATAAATATGTTAATTTTCCAACTTCAAATTTATGTACGAGTATACGTAATGTATGCTGCTTGATCGTGGTTGTCAGTAAAATTCATGGAAAATGTTGTGGTTATGATGACGATGATGACGACGACGCTGATGTTTATGCGATTTTTTTTGGAATTTTAAATTAATGCCTATACAACAAAATTTCCATATGGTTTATCTAATTTACTAAATCATTTAATTTGAATTTTGATTGCAGCGATATACGATATAAAATTTGTGCTAATTTTTAATTGAAATATGGAAATGCTCGTAAATAATTTTATTGAAACGTATATACGAGTATTTTTAATTTGATTTTCCAATCGGGCCTCGTTAATTTTATGGCAATGAGCATATTTTCAAAATTACATCAAGCTGCTCAATTTATTATCCTAAATCGATATATGCTGTTTGGATTAGGCTATCGTTTGATATGGAATCGCGTATATAGTCTGACACCATTGATTTTGCCGTTGATTTCAGGCACTGTGCCAGGGATTTGCCCAAACTCGGTATATGACTTTAACCTAACTTTTGTTCACAGGCCCATATTTTTAAGATGATATCTTAAAGGAATATGATATCATCTTAAAAATATATGAAGGAGCCGGTTAAAAACCTCAACTTTTAGAATTCTTGGAGGGTTATCTGCCTCAAACCATGTTACCACTGTTCTAAGATGTACTCCCACCTTTTTCCTAACCTAGTTTTCCTCGATTCCAGTATGCCCTGATGATCACATTATTTTTTGTGGTTATAAGTTATTTGATTGTCTTCAGACACTTCTTAAGACTTAATGATATGGGATCCAAGAGCCTTAAGGCTCAGCTCTCTTTTACTATATATATAGCTTTGTGCTATTTAGGCCTTCAATAGCACAGAGCTCTTTGGTGTAAATTTTTACTTGGCATATCGTTTCACCGTTGTCCATGAATTTTGAAAGGACACAGTTCCGTTCCTGGAAATTCCTTTTTCCACTCCATCTTTTATTTTTGAGCCGTCTGCTTACCATTCCATGAACCTTGATTCAATCGGCGGAGTATATAATCCAATATTTCTAATGCGATATGATTACACTGAAGGGTTTATCAAAGCCATCTGGCGTACAAATCATACGTCATACTTATTAACTAGTCCGCTTAAAAATCCTTTTCCAGGTGGCCGAGCATAATTCCTGGTGTAAGGTTATTTTCTGCCTGCATCATTAAGACGGCTTTCGTTTTAATATGTAGTTGCAAACCAGTTAGTCCTAGACGAACCTCCTTTGTGGCTGTTGGTTAATTTTTCATTGCTCCTGTTATACCAAGGCAGACTATGCATGCCCGTTCTTCAGTTTTAGGTCACCATACTACCGCAGAGTATGGGATTGTAGGCCTTAAAATTGTTTGAAAGTATATCAGGTTTGCTCATAGAGTCTTCAAGGTTCCTTGGTAGCCTTATTTTGAACCTTAAATATTGGTTGCTTCCAATTAAGTTTTTTATTTAAGATTACGTCTCGATATTTGACTTCCTCGGATAAATTTACAACTATACCAGTTAAAGAGGGAGCCACAGACGTTAGCTTCTTGCCCCTCGTAAATGGTATACAATAACTGTCGTATTTGGATTTACATTTAGCCTGAGTGCATTCTGCATCAGTTCTGAAATAAATGTGTCAATTTTTCCTCTAATGATTACAGTCAGATTATTCGTGAAGCCTAGATCCTCAGCCTCCTATATACAGTCTGTAACAATTCTATTTTCCAACATGGACAGCAAGTTTTGATGAACATTATGTGTAGTTTCAGCTTATCTGCATTTGCAAAATATTTTGATTTGAGAAGTGAGCGTATTGGTTTCGAATTTATAGTAACTTGTTTGGTTTGTCGGAATAAGATATTGGCTTTTACGGGAAACGGGATTCAAATTTCACTACATAATAATCAATCCTAGTGTAACATGCCTGATGAGATGCGTTGATCTTTTCGATTGATCGGTTGTTCATAGAAGTCACTTCGCAACTTGTGGCGTTCTTGAGCAACTCCAAACTAATACAATTAAAATTATCTCACGCCACAATTATTTAATAAAAATATTTCGAGTTAAGTTCTTGTAATTCACTAGTACTGTCGCGTCACAACTAAAACATATATGTATATACGAATCGCACAGTATGAACATCAAGTCCGGTAGCATATGCCTGATGAGATGGATTTGATCTTTTCGATCACACGGTCATTCAATGACGTCATCATCATCAGATCGAAACCGGCCTAGTGGATTACAAGATACAAGCAACAACTCAGATTTACAACACATTTAAAATTTATATAAAGCTACCGCTTTCTAAAAACTCCTTTTAATCAGAATAAGCTTTCAAACAGACTCAATATTTTAAGGTTGTTCAAGTGACACCTGCCATGTGGAGTCTTCGAACACAAAATGACAGACAACTTTTTTCTGAGTTTTGGTAACTAGAGCTTGAGTCATTGTTATTTTTGTATAGGAGATGGTTACATCTCTTCTTATGTAGGAGTTAAAACAGCCTTAGTTATTGAAATTCAGAGTCAAGCTGTTATTCTAACTCGGACCCATTCATATTGAAGAGAAAAGGATTTCTGGGTGTCGTTCTGCCAAAAGAACAGCTATAGATTACAGCACACCACGGATGACACTCCGATTATTTTGGAGTTTAGGTTCAACTATTCCAAGAGTATACTGGGTATTGAGGTACCCGAATCAGTGGCCAAAGATTATATCATCCAGAATTAAGGTAATAGATAATCTAAGACATTGATAAGCAATTCCAACTTTACGCCATCTTCAATGTCAAGAATGTACCGAATGTATAGTTTTCGTTATCTATGTAGTCGATTCCTGCTTTTTTGTCTCCTGAACAATCTGTTTTGAGGTTTTTTTTTTTTTTTTTTTTTTTATATTTTATTCTATGCTATCTTTTTTGAGGCTCAAGGCTCTCCCAGCTCTTTCGCGGTTCGCTTAGTTACGTCCTACTTTACGCCCAAACGGCCAAATCGAGGACGTACGGCTATAGGTCCGATTTTCGTAGAACCATCTGCGCATTGCATAGCTCCATGCCAGCCTATAGTACTGACATGGAAGATGGGTCGGCCCATGAGTTCTGCACTCCAACAGGGGGTCATAGATGTGTTCATTAACACCACCGATCGTAATCAGATGGTGAAAAATCCCTTTTGCATCCTGCCCCTATCGGGATTCGAACCCGGTACCTCCCGCTTCAACTGCCACAGCTTTAACCACTGAGCCACCTGGGCGGTTGAGGTTGACGCACTGAAAAACGGTGTTTTGGGAGACATAAAGTACTTTTGCATGCTCTCTTGTGCTAATGTCGCGTAACACATCACCGATGAATGGATCCGATGGATAATTATCAACGTGTGTAGTGCTAGTCACTGTCTTGATTATGAATGAGTGAATTTCAGCTCACAATCCGATTGAAGATTATCGCTGGACTATTCTGATAAGTGTTAGTTTTGCGGTGTATGGTGACAGAATAGTAAGGCGGTGCTACCCAAATTTTAAATTTCCTAACTTGGCTTGTTTATGGTTATGATCTCGATATGATACCAGTCCTTTTCTTGTGGCCTGGAAAATAGCTTAGCACTTAAATAAGTTCACTGAACTTTCTATCTAATTTTGAGATAGTGGGCCCAATGCCGGATTTTTAATCTGGATTCTCAACTAATCTATTAAACACTGACCTGATCGTGAAATCTCCTAGCCTTACGGAAACTTATCTTCCCTCAACTCGTATACAGTTTCGAAGCAAAAAAGTTCCGATGTCCGGTGATCTTTGCATGAGACTATATACGTTACCAAAATTTATGGTAAAATCTCGTGACCTAAATGTGGTTTTCAATGTGATTTTTGTGTAATGATACGTATGCGTTTATAAAACCACAAAACTATACATTGGACGCTCAAAAATTATGACTATACTTCGTATAATAGAACTGATTATATATTTTACTAACCAGACGTGCAATACAATAACCTCGGGTAAGTCAATTTATAGGCAAAAATATATCTTCTGTAATAAGTCTGAGAACAGCTCTCCTGTAAAACTAACGGAGTCATTCGAAAGGGTTTCCAGGTCGAAATAGGTACAAATGCATTATTGAGACCAGTTAGCGAATACTATACTAACGGAATTGGCCTCGTTCATAAGGAACTGAGAGCTGAGAGGAACTATTCGGGGTTTTTTTACCCCATCACTCTGTCTCGATTGGCCCATTATGATAAAATCATTAAGATAGTCTTTAAGACACAATTTTGTGTCTTTTAGTGACATTAAGGCAAGGATCTTTCTATAATGAGGTGAAGTATGAACCACAAAGATGGACATAGTCTATCTGGGAAAAGTTGTATTCGAACCCTGTCAATCTCCTAAGAAGAGGCGGGTATTTTCTTGCCTTACTGGACTAGAATCTCTTCTATATTTCTTCCACAGCATCACAGTTGATTCTTACCTTCTTCAAGGCCAGTTATACATTTAATTCCAGTCTTAGTATATTATGGTGGGGTGTCCTGACATCCGAAACAAGGAACTACCTCGTTTCTCTATGAACGTGAGAGAAGGTAAAAGATTAATACATTAGGATAAGTTCATCTCCAAGAATTCCACCGTTGACCCAAATTCGCTTACCAAGTATTAAATCGACAGTAATGGCTTTAAGCTATCACGTCTCCATTGAGAGAACCACTGCGTACTACGTCAAAATGTGGTCAGTTGTGGTCAGATGTTAACTTGCAGGAGTATCACCGCTAAAATGAAAGATAAAATATTGTAAGGAGATCGTATCATATAGTATGTTCTTTACTGTATGATCTCTGGTGATGTCTAAATTCTAACTAAACTAAGCAACCATGGATTTGATGTCCAGGGTTATGCGGGTAATCTGGCCTTAATTATTGGCGAGAGTTTCGATGATATGTGATCAGATCTAAGTCTAGAAGCCATCGACATAGTATGGAAATGGGGCATATACATGTGGTACTAAAGGTCAACCCACATAAAACAGGGACTGTGGTAAATGCCATGATACAGGTATTGTGGTGGATGATAATGATGTTGCTTACGGCCTTGGCCTTGAATAGCACAATGATCCAATTTTTCTGTAGAATCAACATATCTAGGTCAAAAAAAAACCCTCTAGTGGTTTTTGGGTCGCTCAAAAGCTTTTTGGTACTATATACTTATGGATTTAAACCAAAGATCATTTACTGGTCTGAACACCTATGTTTCCTTGGTGACAAACACACAAACTTTCGCATAACTTGTATTGAAATATATAGGTTCAATAAGAACAGGTCCGACTGCACCAATGGAGCCACTGTTAGGGCTGCATATCAAAAAGGACGATATCTTGACTGCATTGAAGATTCAATCTGAGTTAGTGAACGATGATAAAACCTTTTGTCAGCAGATCGCAAATCTTTATTCGAAGAGGGCTTACAACCTCTTCGAATGAGTAATTTTGGCACTGTATATGGACGTGTAAAAGTTGTTGGAGGCCTATCTCGCCCTCCAACTTTGATATGAGTTTTTCGTCATGACTTGGCTGTTTCTAAGTACAAAGGGCAAAGGGATGTTTAATCTACATTATCTGATAGGCCTCATATTTCTGGCAACCCAGAACTGTTCCGGAAACCTCTAAATCCTTAGAACTATTTTGAAAAATAATGTTTTCAGATGTGTTAGGAAATGTAAAATATAGAGGGAGCTACTCAGTCACATAACAGCCCTCATGCCCTCGGTGACTATATATACTCCAAACACGTCTGTGAGAAATTATTTAAATTATTTAGTGTAATTATCTTACCTGACGGCGACAGTATGTTGTTATCTGGCTGTGATCGGGCTATACGTGCTATATCCCGCTTGTTAGGTAAGCCACTCTGACAGGCAATCTGCTTTAAAATGAATTGATTCTAGTACTGGCTCCTCTAAACTGATTTGGAAGACAATAACTACCTTGAATCGATTTGGCTGTTTGAATGAAGCCACATGATTATCAACGAAAACATGTTGGCTAATTACTTAGGCCGGGCAGGCACATCTTCCTCTTTTGTAGGACCTCAGCCAAACCTATAGAGTTTTGATGAACTGCCCATTCGCTTGAATACGAGTAGATGTGTAATTATTGATCAAACGGTTCAATTAATCGGATGATGGTGTCGATCATAAAATAGTTGTTGCAAACCTGTATCTTTCGCTTCAAACCCCACGATTTTTGTAATAGATTTGCATTCAGAACTCGTTACATAGAAGATGGCAAACTGTCATAGGTTGGGGGGCTGTCTCGATCAACGGTTATTTTTGTAATTCTCTGTCGAAATTAAACCTTTGACTACTGTTGGAGTCAACATGTCGCCAAATTTGTAAGGGTTACAAACTGATTGTGCCAATTCTTAATAACGAGCCCGGGTACTCAAATGACAGTTCGAGCTTAGTTATTTTTATTTTGTGACTGTGCAAATTTTGTACCTTTTAATCGATTATGTTCGCTAATTAAGGTGGACTTGTTCTAACCCGAACTAATTAAATAAGTTATTGCTTTGAAACCACCTAACTCAATTTCCAAACTGCAAATAAACTGTCGTATCCTACATCAACGTTGTCCTTTCGACCTGCGTTTGTATAATGCTTCAATTTGCCATTAATCAATAAGCATTGATCTTGCAAGTTTTGAGCGAAATCCAAATGGATTCGACGAATTTCGATTGAAAACTGTGAGAACGAAAATATATTTCCGGGAAATTAGTCTGGGTTGGTGTTTGGACTGTGTGTGTGTGTAAATTCGAGTTTTGTATAAGTATGTAAACGCGAAAATGGTTGATAAGAGATTCCTGTGACACGACATGGGGGGAGGGGTGATAAACGAACACGAATTGTTGTAATTTTAATAAAAATCAACCTTTGGCAATTTTGGGCGTGTGTGTGTGTGTGTTTATCATTCTAGTGAAAAATGTAAAAGAAAAAGTAATTTTCTTTTACGTAGGTATGTATATACCTGCTGTATCTTCCTGCCACCGACCGTCTCCTCTTTAATTTGAAAATGGAAAATATATATTTTTATGATTTATTTATTCGATTAAACTTTTACGAAAAAGCATTTATCTCTGAGTCGATATATAGATAAAAAAAAATTATTTACTTTCTCGTTCCAGTCCAACGTCCAAGAACTTCTAGCCGCAGCTGATATGCTCCAATTGCCCGAGGTAGTCGACGGGTGTTGTGAATTTTTATGCCGTGAACTACACGTAACAAACGCATTAGGAATACTACGATTTGCCGAAACGCATCACTGTGAAAATTTAGCCGAAAGTTCATCAAATTTTGTATACTCACATTTTCCACAGGTCGCCGTCGAAGATGAACTGCTCGACATACCGTTAAATCTACTATCGCGCCTATTGACATCGGAATCGTTGCGCGTCGATAGCGAATCACAAGTATTTACGGCCGCCCTACGATGGATAAATCACGATGTGCTACAGCGAAGGCAACACGTATTCGATGTGCTGTCCCATGTTCGGCTGGCAATTGTACCATTGCGCCTTATCGATCAGGCGATTAACGAGTGTCCCGATATGTCGCTCAAGGTTGCGTTGCGCTCAATCAAAAAAGATTTAACATCGAAACGGGGGCAATTGGTGCCGTTGCGGGCATGTCCGCGAATATGTGCAAAAAAGAGTATCTACATTATAGGAGGATCGCGCAAAGAAATATCGAGCGGATGGAATCCAGACGATTGTATATTTGAGACGGTTGCCCGATTTGATATATTTCGAAGGTATGTTTGGCGTGCAACAAACGTTTTGTATTTGATTTAATCTTATATTTTTCGCAACTATATAGTGAGTGGATGGAAACAGCCCCCATGGAAATTGGTCGTATACTGCCGGGTGTGGCGACATTGGCGGGCAAAATATTTGTCGTTGGCGGTGAACGGGGTAGTCAAATATTAGCGAATGGTGAAGTTTATGATCCTCAGGTTAGTATGCCGTTTGTGCTGATTAGTCACTAGTTGTTTTGTATAAATTTGGCCAAGGTTGTTTGTTTCGGTTAAATGGGTGCAGTCTGACGTGGTTTTGCTTTGAATAGTTTAATAATAGAATCACGTTCAAAAACTGTAATTTTCCAATAAGTAAATGGATTTTTTTGCCATCCTAATTATAAATCAATTAGAATATGAATACTATATTAGGTTGGTGTATAAATTGTGACGTTATATAATGTTTTTTTTTTTAAATTTATTTATTTAGAATAATAGTTGGAGTGCTGTCGCCCCAATGATTGTGCCCCGTTGTGAATTTGGACTATGCGCTCTCGGTGGTACACTGTGGGCAATCGGTGGATGGGTTGGCGAAGATATTGGCGGCTCAATGGAATGCTACGATCCGGTAAAAGATACATGGCGAATGATTGGTGATTTGCCGGAGCCTCGATTCAGTATGGGCGTCGTTAGTTTCGAGGGATTAATTTATATTGTCGGCGGTTGTACAACATCGAGCCGACATTTACCTGATTTAGTTAGTTATAATCCAGTAACGGGTGAATGGACCCCATTAGCTAGAATGCAAACGGCCCGTTGTCAAATGGGTGTTGCAATATTAGATCGACATTTGTATGTTGTTGGCGGTAATAGTAGCCATCAAGAGGTGTTAACGACAGTGGAACGATACAGTTTTGACGAGGACAAATGGAGTATTGTTGCACCGATGTCGGTTAGCCGGGCTAGCCCAGCGGTTGCAGCAGCCGATGGACTATTGTATGTGGCGGGTGGTGATCAAACGTGCGAAGTAAATTTTTATCGGGCCCAAATTACAATCAGCTCGGTCGAGTGTTACGATCCGTCGAGCAATGCATGGCGAAATTGTCCCGACCTGCCGATGAGTCGGTCGGAAGCGGGCGCCGTTGTTGTTTGAAACGCGCATTAAGTTTTCTGATAAAGATTTTATGATTATTGTTATAATTTTTTGTATTATGGCACAAGCTATATAGGTGCTCCCGAGTATTTACATTTGATGATTTGTAATCTCTTTGAAGTATTAAAAGGAAAAAAATTATATTTTTACTCAAATTTTTTTTTTTTACAAAAATATATTAAATTTTATGTTTTATTCCAAAGATAGATGTTCTGCGCCAAAGATAAACAAAACCGTAAGAAAGATCTGTAATGTGTTTAATTGTAAAAAAAATAAATCGTAAACAATAATAATATTATTATTAATACATAATATTGATATTGAAATAAATTTATTTTATTGGTTTTATTCGACAGGAGGGCGGGAAGTTTGTGACCCGATTTTGTCACATGGATGCACAACTTGTGCCCTTGTGTCTCAAGAGAAGTATTTAATGTTTATCGAAATGCTTATTCATGACAAAATTTTATATATTTTTTGAGGGGTTTTGAGAAATTGGAATAAATCACAAAATCTGTATATGTTCGTGTGTGTGTGTGATGTATCACGTTTGTTTTTTTGTTGATTCTGGTGGGATTTGTCGGAATTCATGCGGCCTGATATAAATCGTTCATCAATCAAATTTTTATCAGCATTTTTTTTACCATCTTATCACAATATCCCAAATTCGTCTTGAACAACAAAAAAAAAGCAAACTCGAAAAAGAACTCAGATGTTTATCTTCGTGTTTTTTTTGCTTTCGAAAATTTCAAGGTTCTTCTCATTACAATCATCAAGATTTTTTTTTTGTGTTTAAAATCCTCTGTGTGTGTTTGTATTTTGTGTGGTAATTGTACCCGAGAGTTCATTAAAAAAATTAATTTTAACAAGAAGAAGATTTATCTCCACCCGCTACGTCTCCTCCCGACTTTTAATTATATTTGATTATTGATTGGCGTTGAGAGAAAATATTTTCTTTTTCTATTATAGTCGGTTCATGTCTGAATGTAATCTAGTTATAAATAGATTATTCTATTTAAGACAATGAACCGCACAGAACTGTTAATAAGCACGAATTGTTTTACCTAATATACACTACGGAATATTAAGCACTAAGTCATTAGGTTAGGGTTAAGGTTATGACGACTGTCATGAGGACAAAACAGATCTAAAAGTTAGACAGGCCATAATTTCTCCATCCTGTATCCCATCAAATAGTTTCCAGCAATGACAGACTCTAACTGGAAGCTTTGGAAAACAAAGAAATATATAATAGAAGCAAGGAATAACATGAAAGAAATTATCATCATAAGCTTTCAGTTGGCAATTGTACTTAAGGTTGGCCACCAGACGGCAACAGCATGCACTAGAATGTTCCCTTCAGACTGAAGCCTCCATTTTCCTAATGCCTGCTTTGGAAAAGAATAGTGTTATTGTCGTAGGTTCCTTTACCTTTTTAATAGATTAAGCTTCCAGCTTCACATTTTGAAGAATATTTTATAATTGGGGATTTAGGGTCATATTCCATTGTATATGAGGTACAGAGCCTTGCAACCCATTTTATTAATTTGCAGGTGAATGACTAAGAATAGCATTTTTGACCCTGCTTTTGAGCATTTAATCAATTCATCATTAACTCGTCTATCAATCAATGTCTTCCAAGCTTATATTGCTGGAATGATCTCTTTCTAATTCTAAAGACTGTTAAATTCTCCTTCCATAAACAAAAGATAACCAAAGATTATTCCTTGTATTCGAGGCATTTTTCGATAGGATCAGACATCCTATCGAAAAATGCCTTAAGGTATTACAGAACAAATCCACATACATATTCCCTTTTGCGCTTGACGAGATGTTAGCAGCTTTAATGTGGTTTTGTGGTGAGCTTTTTGCCGTTTTATGAATAATACTTTTTATTCCGGCCATTGTGGTATATGCAGGTATAGTGTCTTCAGACTTAAATTACTTGAAACTATTTCTTGTCTACAAAATTTTCCTAATGTTGGACATACAAAGCAGGTTATCCTGTGACGATCAGCAGTTGTAGTTCGGACATCAGATAAACAATATAGCGCCATAAAATCACAAAAAGGTGAGTATTTCAGCTTGGTGACGTTTTAACAGCTAATCCGAAACAAGTGGCGTAGTGATCAGTTAACATCGTTAGAATACTCGAACAGACTCTAAACGTTTGTAAGAGTACGTAGCTCTATCTATCTCGTGCAATGATCGCCGATGGAACCCAACTGTTGGTATAATCGCATTACGTTATAATGAACCGAAACTAATAAAAGTTGCACTGAAACCCAGCAGATATTTAGATACAGTATTGATTTCGACCAAGAAGGTATATTGACACTAAGAAGGCAACATTAGGTACGAGGGTAAGTTCAAAAACTATGGAAAAAGCAACTTTATTCTAATCAAAAGTGAAGATTCTAAATTAGTATCCTCACTTCCAATTGATGTTGGAGAGCATCGATTTCCTGATTATATAGTGAAAACCATCAAACTTGGTGAACTATTTACCACAAAGATTTGTTTTGAAACGAAGGCAATTATCCAAGAGACGAAATATATTTGTATAACAAAATATCTGGGAATCTGGTTAGATCGGAGGATTACTTGGCAAAAACATATAGAAGAAAGATGCAATAAAGTATGCAACATTTGCTGGAAATGCAAACAGTAATTTGGTAAATCATTGGGCTTGAACCCGACACGCGTCTACTGACTATACGTTTTGGTGATCAGACCCATAATCTCTTTTGTTACTTCTTTTTGGTGGACTAGAACAATGAGCGGGGTTGGAGGGAGGCCTTTAAATTTCTTTCTAGCTGTGGAGCTGTTACCGCTTGATCTTTGAATCATTAGATGTACAGCGCAAACAGCCGCCCGCCAACAATGCAAAGAGAATCTTCCTAGTCCTTCTGAGTATTGTCAAATATGGAGGAAGCTGGGCCGGCACACAACTGCCTACATGCCCTCGGACACTATGGTGACGAAGCACGTCTTCGGGAAAATATTTTGAAAATCATACATTTGACTATAACAGTCCATTCACGGTTGTGAAGTATTTCCTAAAAAAAAAAGTTATTCCTAAAATCAAAAACAATAATAAAAATGTATATATGTATTTGAAAATACGTAATACAAAACAAATTCGAAAACTACATAAAAACGGGAATTGTTATCCCATTGGAAAATTTTTGACAAGTGTCCATTGGAAAAATTATCACAATTTATAAAGATAACGGAATAATAATATTTTAACAAAAATACATGTATTTAAAAAAATTGGATTTCCGAGTTTTCCGATTATACTAAACGGCGGGAACTATAGCGACAAATATTTTTGAGTAGGTCTAGACCTATGCTAACGAATTTAACCGGTAATGACGTTTTTTGTCAAAAACTGTTTTTCAACAAAAACATATTATGCATATTATGAGAAAATAAACTATACGTATATGTATTGACGTTTTTGCATTTATAATTAAATTTTTGAATTTCTGAAGGTTAACCGTGAAAAATGTTTGTTTATTTACAATCTTTGCAATCTTTCCTGGAACCGACGCACGCCCAACTCTTTAGCAGTTCGCTGTTGACTTGCTTCGTTTTGCAGTAGCCAAATCGAAGACTTATGGTTATATATAACCATCTGTAGTGCTTCATGCCAGTCTATGGTATTGACATGGAAGAGGGGTCGTTCCTTGAATTCTGTACACAGACAGGGGATCATAATTGTGTTTATTTTGATCCCCGATCGTAATCGGGTGATGAAAATTATATTTTGCATTTGACCCTTAACAGGATTTGAACCCGGTACCTCTTGACTTGATTAAAATGCCAAAGCTTCAACCACTGTGCCGTTTGGTCGGTGTGATAAAGGTTTTTGGATTATATATGACAGTTTTACCAAAAGTCAATGAAGTGTGATGTTTTCGTGAAATAAAAATGAAGTGTGGTGGTTTTGAAATACATTCGTAAAAGAAAAGCGGGTGTTGGCCACAACAATACACCCCTCCATTTGTTTTTATTTGTTAAACATCAATCAAATCTCTAGCGGTGCATTCCAAACTAAATAATTACTTGGCTATGAAGAATTCAATATTTCTGCCGACAGGTCTACTTAAGTTATGGATTAACATTAGCGTAAATTATCATAAGGTTAATGTATTGGGAATCAATATTATCAAAATTACACAATCAAAAATGAAATTGTTTATGGATAAAAGAAAACAATTGTAATTTTTAGTTTTGCTCATGAACTATTACCCCTATTATGATGCGTTCGAAATCAAAATAAGTATGCATATACTAGAGGTATTGAAGGAAACGATAATGCGACAAGCTTTTGAAGCAAAAGAAAATAAATCAAACTTAAAATTATTATGTTTCAGTATGTTTCTAATACATTAGAACATCAAAACATAATATTCAGGCAAACATTAATTCCCAAAATAAAGGTTACCTAAACATCAGTCGCCGTCGTATAAGCAGCTCGCACATTATAAACAACTTTTTACACCTGCGCAGGCTTTCAAAACGAGAACTGAACCCTGACCTCTTATGATTGTAAAATCTTATCTACGCTTAAAATGAAAATCATTCGTTTCATTTTTGATTAAATTTAAGTTGCGGAAAACTATTATCGGATTCGTTCGAATTATGAGTTAAAGCAACTTCTTGGTAACAGCGATATCATCGTAATTATTAAATTTTATCGAACTAGTTGGCGAGGTCTTGTTTCAAGATCTTTAACAACGAATAATAAAAAAGGCAGCAGATCTCAAATTAGAAATCAAAACCAAAAACGTAGAGCTACGTAACATTGTATTAAAGTTCATGAATCATCAAAATATATGCAACGCGAAGTTGCTAATGTTATTATTTTTATATTTATTTGTTTATTTTATGGATAAGAAAATGGTCGAGCTCCGTCCTAGTTGACCATATTGCAGAGCTTATTTCAAAACTCATTTTATAAAACCATTTCCATCCATACCCAATCCTATCATAATCGGTTAGTAAATGACCGAGTTCTATCCCAGGTGACCATATTTGAGAACTTCTTCCAAAAATCATTTTGGAATCCCATTTTCATCTAACATACACAATTTCATCAAAAATCATTTTTTTATATCCTATTTCCATCCAAAACATACTCAATTCCATCATAATCGGCTTAAAAATATTCGAATTCTGTCCCAGGTGACCATATTTCAGAACTTTGCTCAAAAAACATTTTCCAATTTCATTTCCATCAAACATATTCAATTCTATCAAAATCGGTTTAGAAATGGCCGAGTTCCGTCCCAGATGGCGTTTTTCCAGAACTTTTTCAAATATCATTTTATAATCCAATTTCCATCCAACATACCCACTTCTATTATAATCGATTAAGAAATGGTCGAGTTCAATCCCAGGTGGTCATATTCTAGAGCTTTATTGAAAAACCATTTTAAATTTCAACTTCTGTCCGACATGCCTAGTCCCATCATAACCGATTAGGAATTGACCGAATTTTGTCTCAAATGGAAATATTTCGGACCTTCTTCTGAATGGATTCTAGCCGCTGTATGACGTACAGGAAGATCCCGACTGCGTTTGCGTGACGAAATCGAACTATACTTTCGTATACTTGTAATGTCGCTACTGAAAAGCTCGAGTTATGAATCGAGATAAATGAAGGACCACATGCTGTATTTAAAGTTCATTTGTGGGTATGATGGCTAAAGAACGATGGTGAGATAGAGAGTCACATCATTGCAATTTGTCACTGCCACTCTATCAGAATCCCCAAAGGAATAGACGAAAACACGGCATAATGCAATTCGATACTGTATATATTTACTGACATACATCCCAAGTTAGGAAAATTATTTACTTATACGAGTATTTCAATACTAAAATGTATTAATTATATTCCTTAACAAATGGTTCTTCTCAAAATGATGTTTTTCCTCAGAATGTCCATCGCTTAAGAATAACAGGAAAATTCGAAAAAGACGACTTCAACAAATTCTGTACAGTAACTTGAAAGATTTCCTTAATTTTCCTAAGTTACTTTTCTTTAGAGCATAGATCTTGACTTATACAAAATGTACTCGAGGAATCTTGGGACAATTAAATTTACCATAATTCTGTACTGAATGCTTCGAATCACACTGTCAATCACTTAACGTGCGTTATTATTAAGTTCGATACATTTCTATGAAAATTAGAAGGTAAATATTTAAAAAAACAATAATTAACATATTTGAATTATTTTACTCAAATCGTAATAATGAATAAATAAATTATTACATAATATTTAAAATCCATATTAAACGAAACATGTCGTTTAATATGGATTTTAAATATTATTTACACTAACACATTCGTATTTAATTAGGATTAGGAAAAACTTCACATTCCTACGCACATACGTGAAGTATATCCTAAAAATTTTCCTAAATTTTTTTTTTTTGTTTTAGGAAATACTTCCCGTCAATGTCCATTCTACCCCTCCGGTGACGATATAAAGATCTTTACTAACAGATTAGTATGCTGTAATCTAGCTGGTGCTGTTATATGTATATACAAAATCTTGAGGTCTATCCTTCTTGATAGGCTCGCTACTGTTTTTCAAGCGAACATTACTGTAATTTTAAGAGCAGCACTCTTTGCAAAGGATATAAACTGGAGAGATTGTCGTATCGGTATTGTTTCTGTCAGCCGAATTGGCAGGCTGAATAAAGTTAGACTTCATTGTCTCAGTCGCATGGGAATATATATTGTTTGATAAATTGGCCAGTTCAGGTACGGCTTCAACTTTTGAGGGACCAGAGCCTCCGCTTTAGGAATGATAGCCTCATCTCTTGTCGGGATAGCCTCATCTCTTGTCGATTACCCAACATTTTCATTGGATCACTTAACCAATAAAGATCCCAGTCCTTCTTAAACCATGATATACGCTCTTTAAGGATTTTCCTAGACATTCTCACGTTGGCATTGCTCGGGGAAGGTCTGGGTAGGGATGTCACAATGGGCCGATCGAGTCTGAGTGACTGGGGAAAAAATATGATGGAAAAAGTGAGTAAGACAGCAATAAGGAAGTACGATTTAAGTAAAACATTCAAAATAAGTAACCAAGTGAAACAGGCCATGAATGGCTGCAATCAGAAACGGGATGGGAAGTCAGAAGTGTCGGACATAATCTCGAGAGTTATAAAGTCACTAGGATTGAACTATTTAACGGCGACACGTCTATATAAGTCGAAATAGTAGACCCGTTCTGATCATCTCGAAACAAGCATTGGTTTTGACTAGGAAGAAGCGGCCCATATCACACATCGACATTCATCAACTATAATATTGATATGAAGGTATAGTTATCATCGTAATTAAAAACGAGATTATGTAATAGTTAATCTTAATTAGTAAAACTAACCTAGTATATAAACTATGTACGAGTATATAATCCTTTTGCTACTTGTAGATATAATACGAAGAAAAATGTTTATGTTGATGTAGGTAAGACAAGATATGGATACGCATAACCATATACCATATACCTATATAAGCTTGTTTCGGTTTTGATAAAACATTTAAGATTAATATGAAGGATTATTAACAACAACAAAATTTGAAATTAATTTAATAATAATAATAACAATATAAATATGTATAAACAATTTTATTTCTTGCGTTAAAAAATATGATTTCATTCTGTGTTCTGTTGATGATTATAAATTTATGGGAATTGTTTGTACATATTCATAATGAAAAAGGATTTTTTTATGTTTATATAAATGTATATATTCATGGAATTATGTAAAATTTATGTAGCAGAATAAAGTCTGTCTGTTACTGATGTTGTTTGAGTAAATATGTTATCTGCATCATGTTGAACAAGTGATTATATATAAACAGGCACCCCAGGATATATAGTACTGATAGACTATATTAATACTTTCCAGGTACTACCGTAGATTATTCGGTGTCTATTTGGTTCGATCGTCAGAGATAACGGTTTCAAATTAATCAATAACGACAGCCAACATATTGTTTGTCACAAAAATATAAATTCCGGAAAATTTTCATTCATAAAACGATGAAAAATGGAAATCAGTGCAAACCCCTGAATGATACTATATATAGAATTGATCAATACAGAATATATGATAACCAATTAAGTTGCAAACGTTTCTCAATCAAAAAATGATAACACATTGGTATAAAAGTTGTTTATCCAGAATCAAAGCCAGCTTGAATAATCAATGGTCAGTACCAATTTTCGGTTAAGCCCATCATAGTATCATTCAGGCGTCTTTTGATTCATTTTCAATAAGCTTTGTTTAGAATAAATCAATTAGTCTTGTTGGATTCACATTAGACCGCATTCAAGCTATCGGTTCAAACTTATGTGCTATGAGAGATAACCAATTGAAGTAAGCACTCGTAAAGTTGCGACCACCGTCTCTTGTGCAATTTAATGTGTCGTCTGATTGCTTGTAAGCATATCTGCTATTCGTACAGTAGATATAATATAAAAAAAAGGACTCATGCTCTCCTCCCACCGTCTATAGAATACTATAGATTTGTTTGATCGAATATATATAAACAAACATCCCAGGATATATAGGCCTGGGAGACTATATTAATACTTTCCAGGTAATATAGTACAGTATTCGGTATCTATTTGAGGCGATCATCAAAGATTACGATTTAAAATCGATCAATAATGACAGGCAACATATAAGTTGTCAGAAAAATAGAAATTCCGGTAATTTTTCATTCATAAAACCATGAAAAATGGAAATAAGTGTAAACGCCTGAATGATACTATCTAGAAATGATCAATACGGAAATGATCGTCATTTTGCGAACCAAATTGCAAACGTTTCTGAACGAAAAAATGATAACATAGTGGTATAATAGTGGATTGTCCGGAATCAAAGCCAGCCATGTAGCCAGCTAGAGCAATGATCAATACCAATTTTCGGGTAAAGCCATTATAGTATCATTCAGGGGCGTTGAATCGCTTTCAATTGGCGTTGTTCAGAATGAAACAGTAATTCTTGTTGGATTACAACCAGACGGACCGCATTCTAACTTTCGGTTCAAAATTGTGGTGCTTTAAATGAATAATAGGTTTCAGTTCATGAGTTAATTTGATCTTGTAAGAGAGTAAACCAAGATGTTTACGCTAAATTTTGCTCATGGTCGACTGCTTTGGCTCATTTTGAGAGGAAGCCCTTATTGCTTGCAGGCATACCTGCTATGCAAATATGCCTACAAGAAATGAGGGTTTTCTCTCAAATTAAGCTATACGGACACTACCCCGTAGAATACTATAGATTTGATTGATCGAATAGTTTAAATTGAATTTCCATATGCCACACTTTATCAAAAGCTTGTTCTATGACCATGAACAAATCTGAACAGTATTTTTTGATAAACTGATGCTCCGTTATCAGTTTATTCTCAAGCAAAAAAGGCTTTAGAAGGTTTTTTGGTGGTTTTGGTATTAATTATATTTTTTACAGATCCAACTGAATTTTGTGAAGTGAGCGATTCTAAGTATTGTATTGCATTGAATAACTAAGTCAGGAAACGCATAGCTTTAGTTGGCAGCACTTGTGCATTATGTTGAACAAATGATTATATGTATATAAACAGGCATCCCATCATATATTAATACTTTCCAGGTACTATAGTAGGGTATTCCGATTACGATTTCAAATTGATCAATAACGACAGCCAACATATTAATTGTCACAAAAATATAAATTCCAGAAAATTTTCATTCATAAAACGATGAAAAATGAAAATCACTGCAAACCCCTGAATGATACTATATATAGAAATCATCGATACAGAATAAATGATCACCAATCTGTGAATCAAATTGTAAACGTTTCTGGATGAAAAGAGGGTAACACAGATTTTCCAGAATCAAATCCAACTGGATCAATGATCAGTGCTAATTTTCGGTTTAACCATTATAGTATCATTCAGGGGTTTTTAAATCATTTTCAGTTGGTTTTTTTCAGAATGAAACAGTAATTCTTGTGGGATTACCACCAAACGGAGTGCATTCATGCTATCGGAAGTTGCGGTACTTCAAATGATCAAGAAGTTTCGGTTCATGAGTTTATTTGATCTTGTAAGGGTATAAGCCAAGATATTCACGTTAAATTTGGCACAGTGTGGTTTAACCAATTCCTGTGATCGACGTCGAATCAATTGATTTGGCTCATTATGAATTGAAGCACTTACAACTGCAACACATCTAGAACATGTAATTGTGAATATTGCAACTCTGATGTAATCACTAGATCACCACATCTTGTCTGGTGGAACGACTATTACGTCTGTAAATTAGAGTAAGCGCCTTTAAACCGTCACTTATCCCATTTAAATGGGATAAGCGATGTGGTAATGTTATCCTGAAAGACTTCTGTAGCTTTGTTGATGTCATCACGCGATGAGATCCGTGTCGTCTGTAAATATTGCTACGGTTACTTGATTGCTTGTAGTTGTAGACATAACAGTTGTGTACAGTAGATACAATAAAGAGCTAAGCACACTACCTGATTGATCTAATTATGTATTAAACACTGATTAAGTTTGTATTTTAACTCCTACATGCCACACTCTAATAGAAGCTTGCGTTATGTCCATGAACAGGTCAATATTTTTGCCCTCCATGCCCTCTTGTATACTTGCTTTATTGCCTTGCTATATACTTGCTTTATTGTTAAGTATTCTGATCTAAACCCAAGCTGATATTCCGTCATCAGTTTATTATCAGAGACCTTCTGTATACCAGAGACCGGTTGTTTCTGTATTCTAGTTCGGTTTATGTCCCCAAAAAGAATTAGACGAGTTAGTGGTCCGATGGTTGTAGGATCGATTATGATCCTCACTGTTTATATTTTGTCGTGTAATGGCTACAAAGGGATGGTCCATATTTAGTGAACAGTGTAGTTAGCCATTTTCAGAAAACTTTGATTGATATTATGAGCTTAGGCCATTATCATTAGGTCAATGCATTGATCCAGCAGGAAACTTCTAAATCCATATCTACGCTGTGACAAGCCTTTGCTATTCTAAACTAGCAATTTGAAGGTTTTAGACATTGAATGGTTTAAAAACAATTTGTTCATTAATTTTCCAGATTGTTGGGGCTTATTATATTTTAAATCCTCGGTTGTATGGTTTTCTTTGACAGGTTTTTCATCCAAAGGTGGTACTTCAAGAGAATCTTCTAGCTTTTATGCATATGATGTACCACAGTAACAAACTGATAAGATGTATTTGATTCTCTCTTACAACGAAACCTTTGACATAGGGAGTACGCTGGCTCGGGCACGTTCTGCGTGCTGATCTGAACCGAGTGATACAGACATCTTTATGAGGGGTGCCGACTTTCGATAGGCGAAGAGGTCACTGTCGGTGGTAATAGCTCGATGTCGTGGAGAGCGATCTGGCATCTAATTGTTTGCAACACAATGAAGAACTGGCTCGTAATCTAAACCGATGGAGTCAGATTGTTCACACGGTACGGCAAACAATGGCCTGTAAATCCGTAAAAAAGATCTTTTTTACCACTTGCCCTTGTATATAAACAATCTCGTGACCCAAGTCAAAATATATAAGAATGGTCCTGATTTCTAAATTCATTCTTTAATGGTGTGGATTATCAAGCTACCAACAGTCTGTGAAATGAACATTGAGAAATATGGGGCAGAGTTAGTAGTATTGCCCCAAACATCTCTGGATAGAAGGCTGGACAATGTAACTTATTCAAAAGACTTCATATTATCACTGGTCTAGACAGTATACAACGATATTATGAAGAATCGATTTAACTTCCAAATAACCTCTTACTTTAAACTTACATCAAGGTTCGTATTGTGGTACCCCAAAACGCATTTGTATCCAATGTTATATTCTTATAAACATAATTCCTTCGAGATATTTTACCGTCCAAATTCTGTATACACATGAATATTTCAAAAGGGGGTGGTATAGTTATAAAAGCTTCGGATCAGTATGAGCTTATACGAGCTTTCATTTTAATTGGGTTAACAATATTCGTTTGCATATATACATATCGAGATGTTGTTGGAATCACACAGAACGGATGGAATTTACTCTTGTAACATAAGAAAAGCTTTAAGCAATTGGGATGCGAAATTGAAAAATTCGTAAATCTCTGTATGTTTTGTATGTTGTTCCGTTGAGAAGGAATGAATGGTTATAAAAATATTGGATTATAATAAAATCTCGAAAGGCATGAATCAACCATTTGATGTAGTATATCAACAAATAGATTTTAACCCCTCTATGTGTAGACTACGTGATAGAGAAGGTGGTTCTTTCTTTATTTCATTTTTCCTCGAGCAGGAGACGAACCAAATTTAGTGACCTCCACAGTTAACTTAAAAAGCTTTGTATGATGAACATAATTTTGATGCTCAATGCCTTCAGACACGATAACGACCTTTCATCAATTTCGTATAGTAATTGTAAAGGGTCATCCAAAAAACGCGCCTACATGTTTCTTTTAAATAAAACACAAACTATTTGCAATTTTTTCAAGCTGTTTTTTTTAATTAAAAGTATGATCCATTACAATTATACGTTGAATAGAATATCATTCAAGTGTCCACCACGACTGCGTCTGCAGGCATCAATCCGAATATCGAAATTTTCAATGACTTTCCGACATGTTGCTGGTGTTATTTCACGAATTGCAACTTGAATGTTGTTCTTTAGATCATTAATTGTTTGTGGCTTGTTAGCATACACTCGACTTTTCAAAAAACCCCACAAAAAAAAATCTAATGGTGTTAGATCACATGACCTTGGAGGCCAATTGTTATCTGAATTTCGTGAAATTACACGTTGAGGAAATTTTAATTGCAAAAACGTAATGTTTTGTCGAGTTGTGTGACATGTAGCACCGTCTTGCTGGAAATAGACGTCAGACACATCAATATGACTCAACTGTGTCCATAAAAAGTCTCTCAACATTGATTGGTATCGCTCAGCATTCACAGCAACAGCATTTCCAGCATCATTTTCGAAGAAGAATGGCCCAATGATTCCATTTGCCCAAAATGCACACCAAACAGTAACTTTTGGTGGGTGTAGAGATTTTTCATGAATAACACGAGGATTTTCATCACCCCAGATACGACAATTTTGCTTATTGACGAATCCATCCATTGTGAAATGAGCTTCATCACTAAAAAAAATTTTGCTTGAAAACAATGGATCTGTCGTTCGTTGTTCAATAATCCAACTAGCGAAATTACGACGTTGTAAATGGTCTCTTTCTTTCAATTTCTGGGTTAATTGAATTTTGTAAGCGTGTAAATGCAAATCTTTATGCAAAATCCTCCATAAGGAGCCATAAGATATGCCCAATTCTTGCGAACGACGCGAAATTGATGTTGTCGGTTCATTTTCTACATTTTCACTAACAGCAGCAATATTTTCATTTGTGCGTACAGTTTTTGGTCTTCCACTTTTTGGTTTATCAGTAACACAACCAGTTTCATCGAATTTTTTCACTAATCTTTGAATTGAAAATTGATTTGGCCGATTATTTACACCAAACAAATCACGAATTTTGCGATGGGTATTTTTCAAAGAACGCCCATTTTCATATTATAATAAGTTTTAATGATGTAAACGCGTTGTTGCAATGTGTACCTGTCCATGGTTAAAACTGTACTACCTTCTAATAAAACAAAATGGCTTATTTCATTTGAAAAGATGTCACGTGTAAAAATTATATACTGCTGACATCTAGGCGTCACATTTGGATGACCCTTTATTAAGGCAAGTCTGAAACGATGGATACGTAAAAGCGGCCAAGGAACAAATGTATTATATTCCATCTCACCATGGGAATGCGATGAGTCAGACTAGTTATAATGGATTAAAAGTTTGGTCATATTACATCGTGTGATTTCCAACATCTAACACAAATTGGAATATTTTTTCACGAAATTTAGGCACGTCTTATATAAATGCTACCAAGACCTGATGTTTGAACATAAATTTCTCTAGTGACTCATTGCATATAGCTCCATACCAATATATACTGAAATGGTTATGTACGCCATCAGTAGGCTATAGATGTGTTTATGGTCAGCATTGTAGTTCGAATAGTCTATATTTATTAGTTGGATGATGGCGCCATAATTCTTGTATGAACTCTGTAGATCAATGTCTTCTGATTAAGAGCTGTGCTTGAACACTTGACTCAACTGGGTCACCGTAACTCAACTGGAGAGTGTTCATCAGTTTTGCGTCAATAAGCATGAACATTGTCGATAGCTGGCCGTTGCAACGAAAATATTACGAGTATATGCGCTTTTAGTTGCACCTGCTGATGGGCTCGTGGGTGTAACAAAATTCTTCTCATAGTGTGTTCTAATACTTGGTGGAACTCGGCCTAGTGGTAAGAAATTTAGGATATTATTGCATTAGTCAACACAACCTTGTCACTATAATTCCCATATTTTATTCGGTGGCCAATTGTCAATAATCCTAATTATGAAACCAATTTGTTGCTTCGAGGATTTGTCCGTTTCGGGTTGTATAAATCAGTTCAGCTTCTTTTAATCGTATGACTTTCTTCATCGTTATCGTTCTTTTGAAATAAAGCTCCATCAATGCTGGTTGTTGATTGCTGATTGTCAGTCTACGTTTGATGGCCAACCTCATAATGATTAGGAGAGCATTTTGGATTACCTTCTTCACCGAGCTTAAATATTTACTTGAGACAGCTCTCGCTACTTCATTTGCATAAGCAATTAGTCCGATCTCCTTCCTCCCCAGCACTAACAGTAACGCATTGATTGCTATGTTCCAGAGTTGAGCTCCAATTTAACCATCCTGCACCCCAACATGAGATTGATTTACCCACTTACAGGGTAATTCACCCTTATGAACGACCCCTATTTCCATTGTTAAAAGCAACCTCAATATCAAGGAACGGCACCATACACTTTACAGTAAACACAATATTTCTTGTTCAATATATGTACTTCTGCATTAGGAAGACCATCAAGGTTAGGTAACAAAGAAAAGCAAGCATTATTGCAATATTTTATTGGAAATGTTTTGGTGCCAAGCGATTTACGTCTGGATCCGTGTTCGAAGCTGCATCGACTGAAGGTTTTTGGTTTTGAATTGGGCTAGGTGGCTAGATGAGATCTTGGAAGCTAAGGTGGGCAGTTAAGGTGGGCAATTAACATCTAATACTATAAAGTTTCCAGACCGGCAGAGCGGATACATTTTTCCGATATTACATGAATCCAAAATATTTCAACCTTCTCTTAATCAAAACTCGTGTGTAGTCATGTGGTTGGTTTAAGGTCTATGTGATTCCCATAATACAATACAACTACATATTTTCATTGCAACATCGTTTAAGTGTTTGTTGTATGATGTGAGTTGGAATTATGAATCTCACTACCAATAACAAATCATTAAGAATGAGTCGCTGGAACAGATATGACACTGAACCTTTATTGACATTAATGGAACTTTCGAGGACACTTTAGTGCGGTAGAGACTCTAGTGTGGCATACAACTCCAGCTGTGGAAGAAAAATGTGTAACACACACAACGGCAAAATGGATTCACACGATTTTCAAACTCCGGATAAATTGAAAGATTAATCGGTTACCGTTAAGACTAACAAGGGATGGTTTCAAGGGAACATTGTATCTCCTTCACTATGGCTTTTAGTGACTGTCGAGCACATAACTAGAATGGGCAACGATCGATTAAATGTCCAGAGTCGTGGGGATGATCATGTCCATTGTCCCGGAGATGAGTTACACTCATCAGACTATGATGAAGGAGGGAATTAACTTCAACCCAGATAAAACATTGCTAGTGCCATTTATTTAGTGGATGAAGGTCTTGTGTAGAGCCTCCGTTTTTAGTTGTTCAACGATTCACTTTTCCAACGAGGTCAAATGCCTGTATGTCTATTCATATCTCCAAGGTCTATAACAAAACCACAGGCACTTTCTGGGCCTGTCAAAAGCTTTTTGGAATACATGGGGATTAAGTCCAAAGATGATCTACTGGTTAATCGCACAATTTTTACTCAATAAAATACAATGCATAGTTTGCAATGAAAACACTGGATGAATGAGGACTTGCCCGAATGCAGCTGTTAAGACTCTGCCTCCATCGCATCTGCATATATAAAACAGATACTGCATTGATCTAATCTGAGGGAAAACTCAAAACTGACATTCTAGTGACATGCCTTCCGACCGTAGCATTTAAAGCCTTTTAATGTGAATATGTCGCCAATTTTAGTTGAATGGTCAAGAACGTTTCTCATCACGCCACGATCTCGATTTCGATTCTCGCCATTGATTGACCAAAAATTGCACCGGATGATAAAAAAAGATAATTTTGTGTTAAAACATTCGTTGGGCTAACCACCATCTAAAATGTGCAGCAATACGTTAAAATGGTTTGTAAGGTCTCAGTTGAGTCGAGGTAAATCACTCAAATCAAACTTCTGTGGAACCATCTTTGAATCTTGTACAGAAACTGTCAAAGTTAATTCTTTCAATGCAAACACAAACGATGATCATGGTATTTATAACATGTTCAGTTCTCTCAATGAGTCAATGGACAAATTTATGTAGATGATAGAGACTTATATGAGTCTTATATGCTGAGTTGTATGGAACACCAATGGGCTAGCGCAACATAGGGTAAACTAGAAGTACAAAACTTTCTTATTGAAACCGATATCGATATTATAGTGATTTCCGAAACTCACTTTACAAATATGAGTTACCTCCAAAAATCAGTATACTAAGCATCCTAGCGGAAAATCACATGATGGAACTGCTACCCTTATTAAAAACAGAATACGCCATTATGATTTCCAAAAATATAGGGAAGAACATATCCAAGCAACTAGCATCTGGCTAGAAGAGTGATAACGGAAATGCAACGTATGTTCAGTTTACTGCCTACCGAGCAACTCAATTAAGAGCGAACAATTTGCAAATTACTTCAAAACTCTAGCAGATAAGTTCATACCAGCAGGTGTCTATAACGCCAAACATATAAACAATGGGGTTCGAGATTAATTTATACGAAAGGAAAACAACTGTGAGAATGTATACAGAATGAAAAGATGGATCACATATCTACTGTCCACCCAGGTAAAAAATTCCCGATTTACTAGACTTTTGCGTAACCAAGGTATACCTTAGAAAATTAGTAAAGGCCGAAACGTGCTACGATTTGTCTTCTGATCACTCTCCGGTATTAATATCTCTTAACACGCAAGTTCTGAACTAGCGCCATCTAGATTTCCGACGAATCAACATACTAATTGTTCTATATTTAAGTCAACAATTACCTGGAGTGTTTATATATTGATTATCACTCTGAAAATCTTCACCAATAGAGATGGAATAATTTCATCTCTTGTCGTTTATCCCAATTTTTTTTGGATTAGAAAACCGAATATAGACGCACTTTAAGGATCTTGCTGGGCATTCTCACGGGGCATTGCTCCCTGAATAGTCATATTTTTCGAATGAAAATTCGAATTTAGTGCTCCTGTTCTTCATGCTCTTCCCATAGACTGCACTGTTTCGGCTCACAATTCCTATTTGAGGACCAATTGACGACCATGAGGATACCGGATATCTTGGACTTCATTGTTAACTGTTCCTTTAAAGACAAAATATGAAATGGATGTAGCGGTTCAACAACTAACTAGTATTCTACAACAAGCTGCTTAGAGCCCTACACCGATTAACGCTACGCTGACTAACTCTGCTAACATTAGGAAACGCAAACTTTCTCCGAATATTCAACAACTACTAATGGCAAAACGCTCAATACGCAGGCAATGGCATCTCCACAGGTCACTCACTCTTAAATCAAGGGTAAATAAAGCGATTAAAACCCTGAAAATTTTAAATGAACATGACTAAGAGCTTTAATATTATCTCAAGGATCTTACAGCTACTGAAGCAACGAATTTTTCACTATGGAAAGCTGCACGTAAGCTGAAAAGGCCAGCACTCTTATTTTCTCCAATTCTGCTCTCGGTTTAAACCTAACGAGCAACCTGGAAATCAAGAAATTCTAATGAATTTTGTCTATACGACTGGCAGCAAGCCAATCAAATACAAGTGGCACAATGTCAAACAAACGATCAAGGACAACTTTGTTTTAAACACGGCACCCGGACATGATCTGATAAGTGGATAAATACTGTCAAATACTAAATACTATAATGAAACAGGTCACTATCCAGGAAGCTGGAAAACTTCAATTATTATAACGATTCCGAAACCTGGCAAAGATGAAACTCAATCAGCTTATTAACAATTCTCTCAAATCTGTTCGAAAAAGTGCTCTTGCAAAAAATTAACCCAATTCTGAAAATAATCATTCCGGATCATCAATTTGGATTAAGAGTAGAACAGGGAACCGTGAAACAAGTTGCCAGAGTCGTATCTGAAATCAGGAACTCACTTGATCAAAAAAAGGACTGCCCTCTAGCGTTTCTTGATATAGCTCAAGCTTTCGATCAGGTATGGCATAAAGGACTACTACATAAAATTATAGTACAATTGTCCACAAGTAAAATTATTGAAAATTATTTGCTCAGTCGAAAATTGTTGGTAAACCGCATCCACTGATTTATACTGAGGCCAGTGTTGTACTGTAGTAGCTGTCCATCAAAATCCTACGATATCACGGCCAACGAATTAAGGCCAATCAGCGTAAATTGGTGTACATTACATTCACCATCCGTAAAGTGAGACTAAATGAAACTGTTAAATATGTTGGACTGCATTTAGATAGAAAACTCACGTGGAAAAAACACATTGAAGCTAAACGTCAACAAATAAAATTAAATTGGTTAATTAAATTGGTTAATTTAAAATTATACTTCAGCTCATCTGGACATACGGTATTCAGCTGTAGGGATCCACGTGTTCGTCCAACATAATAAAAATGGAAAGAATGCAGCCACGAATTTTTCACACCAGGGTATGTACGCCATGCACACCTACGTCGTGATTTACTCATTTACTAGTTTTAACTGATATTTTTTACAGTAAAAAATATTAGTTAAAACTAGTTTTTCACCCCAGGGCACTATTAAATAGGCCAAGAAATAGGTTAAGTCTTATTTAATTAGCTTTTAAGATTTGATTACATAGGTAGTAAAAAAACCCGGTTTGTAACTGTCAAAAATTGAATAAAGTGACTGGTAGCGATGAGTAAGTTAGCTCTTGTGAATTAAATGAAATGAAACCGTTGATGTCCTGGTAAATCTATCTGCGGTGTCACTAGAAGATAAAAGGAGATGTGGCCCATTTTGAAGCACCCACTGGTGGCTATACCACATAACGTTCTGAGTCTTAATAAATCTGAGATATGAATTTCTCCCGAAACTTGTCGATAGAATAATGGACCTTCTTATACTCAGTAGGCCTGATTTAAAGCTAATCACTTTTCTGTGTTTCGGAAGCTCGATACAAAGTGAAACTCGTAGTATCGTTGAAAACAGATAGTTAACAATGAAGCCAGGAACCTTGTATGTATCACAATGATCCAACGGATAATAATTTGATAAAATGTTTCTTAACATCAAAGAAGAGCTTATCAAAAGTTGTTAGGAACATGATACATTGAACGAAAAAATAAATTTTTTGATTGTGAGCTTAAAAGCTCTATATACAAATACACACACACAAGACGAATGTATAAACTTGGATTTTCATACTCGCTCAAATTTTATACATTTCTATAAAATAAAAATATTTTATTTTATTCAAAAGCTTAAAAGCTTTCTTGGTTTATTATTTATTAAAATTCTAAGCATATAGATGTGTGTTGTATGGGTGTCTGACTGTGTGTGTGTGTGTATGTAGTAGTGAAAATTGCGGACATCGTTTTATTAGAGTTTCCTCGTGTCATATACATGTATTTTTATATTCGTTGGCGATTCCGCGCGTGCACACAGCCACACACCTTTAAAATAATATTGAGTATAGAAATAATCTCTGGGGGTGGTTTTTTTTGGTAAACCCACTTTACAAATAATACAAAAAAAAAACAAACTAAAATAATGATAATGCTCGAGTCTCCAACAAACACCATATCATGTCTCATCATCGGTATGTTGATCACATTTACTATAGGCGGCATCCTTGATCGAATCAAGTTTACGTGCAAATTTCACAGCTGAATTCTTATGTAAATTACCTAGTGGCGATTTGGGTGCCGTCGTCGCCTGCCCCTTTGGCGATATCGATGTGAATATCGTCGGTGATGATGACGATGATAAGGAATCGTTTAAATTTATTGATTTGGTTGTGGTTGGCTTCGGCTGAATCGACGATGACAGATTTTTATTTGCACCCGACATTTTCAACTGATTGTTCTTCTCGTCATCGTCGTCGTGTCCTGGTGAATCGCGCCGTTCGGCCTCCTGTATTATTTTCGCATATAAAAATAAAAAAAAAAATTTTTAATTAAAACAATTTCGACACATAACTGACCACAAGCAGTAAATCAATATAGACAACAACAAAACGGCGTTGCGTGAAAATTATACAAAAGCACAAAGAAAAGCACAGAAATTGTAAATGAAATGAAAAATTCGAAAGATTTCGTTCGTTCATGCAGTATTTCATATAAATCTCATTAATCATCGCAGCCGCATGCCGCACGTGACCAAATGTACAATATATACAAACCGTTTCGAGAGGAAAATCATCACCGGACCCCATCGCCTCCGTATCGAGTGCACACAATTTATCACTTTCGTGTGACGGTATCGATGCCAAATATGTCCCACTTTTGAATTGTTTTTTCTTTTCGATGGTCAACGATAATTCTGGTGTCTTGTCGAATTTAACCGGAAAATTTTTCG
Source organism: Tipula lateralis (assembly GCA_963932295.1). Lineage (NCBI taxonomy): Eukaryota > Metazoa > Arthropoda > Insecta > Diptera > Tipulidae > Tipula > Tipula lateralis. The sequence goes on from OZ010736.1 coordinate 146,741,353, forward strand.
AATCACATAAACAACAACAATACAATATATAATATTTTATAAACAAAGTTTGCTCACCTCATCGACCACAACACTCAATGCTGGATGGGAAATATTTTTCGAGTGGTTTAGTTTGGGGGCACTGTCTGCGCGTGAACGATCCAACGATGGATTTGAATTTTTCTCCATACGATTCAGGGCCGAATTGTTTGAGCTGCGATGATTGATTTCCAGCGCTGATTTTAATAAGTCGACCTGCAAGTAATATATGGTATGAATTGTGGTGAACAGCATGCGACAACAACAAAATGGTGTAACCATATTTTTATGTAAATTTATTGTATATTTATATTAATGTCAAGGTAGATCGTTTTCATTTCGTTTTTGGAATTTTTATATGGTTTTTGTGCTATCCAAAATGAGTATATATGTAGTTGCTGTATGTATAAGGCAATCGATAAGAATTAAATCAATATTAGGTTTGAAAAGTATAAATGAGACTACATACAGCAGTCATGTATAAATATAGACACACATACATCCTCCTCGAATCAGAAGAGAACGTGCAAATCCAGATGGTTTTCCGATGTAATTTCGACCAATTGCAGCAGTATAGGTATTTCAAGCCTATCAAACAATACTATACGGAGGGAAAATCTGGCTGATACAGCAGACTTAGACCGGCGACCGTCCGGTGTGATACCACAGGATCTTACTTCCCTATTACCCAAATGATAACCTTACAATTTTCGAGATCAGAAAGGCAGTCATTTAAGAATTTACCCAAATATTCATGTCTTTTGTGTGACAACGCCGGGTATGAGCATAGGAGGTATCGTCTCTTCCTTCTCCTCGTCCATACAACTTCTGCAAAAGTTATTAACTAAGTCACTATGAACCTAGCCTCCTTGCATCTTCTCTAAGTAGGTATTGTCCTGTAAGTATCTCCTCGATCGTTTTTAGTTCATGTCTTCGTAGGCAGATTAGTGTTTTTGAGCGGTTCAAGTCCAGCTTTGGCCAGACTTTCGGTTTCCGCGACCGGCTCGTTCCTCCGAGATTCCTTTGAGGGGCAGGAAGTGTAAACCCTTTTCTCGAAGCATAAAGTTTGTGTAACGTAGACTAGATTCGCCAGTTCCTTCCTTAGCGATCTAACTATCGTCGAGTGTCCTGTCTGAAGACATTTCCACAGAGATATGGCTGATAGTCGGGTGGCTGTAATTGTCGCCATCTGTTTACCATAAATGTCCACGGGGAGAAGGTGAAAAATGATCCCCAAGCCACGTGTAGGTGTTGTCCTCAGCGCCCCGCTTATAAGCATGCAGTCCGGTCTTTGCACATTCTCGATCATCTTTTTGAATGTTACTTTATCAAGCGCTGGCCACCACACGCCTACCTCATACATAAGTACAGGTCTTACTTCGGAAGTGTATAGCCAGTGTACCACCTCCAATTAAAAGTAAATTTAAGCAATCGATTGGAATCCTAGTTTCGCCTGCTTTGCAATCAATGTAAACCAAATATCAGAAAGCCTTGTACATCTTGATCGATTGAGATATTTTTTATCGGGTAGGTTCAACCTTGATTATGGCTGTCAGTAGTCGTGTGATGTCTCCTCCGTCTCTTTTATGGTGCATGATCTTTTTTGTGGAACGGGACCTTACTTGTACCTTATTTGTGTAACGGGATAAATATGATAGACCACCGGTCATCCCTACCGGACCTATCGTTTTGCTCTATGGATTACAGCGCCCACTCTTTCGATTGATTAATTGGACATCCATCATGTTTTGTAAATATTTCGAACGAAACATAAGACCCATAGAATAGCACCACAGTATCCAGAGCTTGTCGTAGGAGGCGACTAAATCTGGTTGGATAGCTGGGTTTACGACCTGCTAAATACGAGGATACTGCTAAAACAACAATGACCCACTGCTTAAGTACCCGAAAACCAGATTGAGGATCGGCACGTGGAACGTGCAGTCACTTCGAAAACCTAACGCGTTTGACGGCCTAATTGCATGTACGAAAGAGTTTCGGCTGGAACTCGTAGCGCTCCTAGAAACTCGATGGACTAAAAGTGGAGACTGTGTCCCAAGGCTATACATTGCTACACAGAGGAGATGATCACAGAAATCTTGAAGTTAGATTTCTCATTGGACCACAGGTGACTTCCAGGCAGTCGATAATCGAATGTGTAAATATCGCTTGCACATAAGAAGAGCCAACCTGCACCTAATAATGGTATTGGAGGAGTACTGTCCCAGGAAATAGAAGGACAAGAACGGGTTATAGCATACTTTTCGAAAGTTTTATCAAAGCCAGAGCGAAATGATTGTGTTACAAGGAGAGAGCCGTTCGCCATAGTACAATGCATAGAGCATTTTTGAAAGTATTTTTATAGCTTTATGGTGCTCTAACATGGCTGTTACAATTTAAGAATCTGGAAGGACAGATAACCCGGTGGATCGAGAGATTGGGTTGCTTCGATTATACCATTCAACATCGTATAAGACGGCCATGTCTGGTAGATTGCAAATATTATGGTCGAGTGGAGAGTAAAGACCATGTCGTTGATGTAAGACTAAGTGTTACCATCCGATGAGTGGACCAACGAAGAAATCAGAAAGGAGCAAATCAGAAGATTCCGACTTGCTGATAAGAGTTCTATAGTTACGGCATATTGGACTCAGTGGGATAGTGTATTGATTGAAGATGACTGTTTAAAACGAGTTTTGGAAAGTTCCGATGGTAGAAATAAACAATCATAAGTGGTGGTACCAAGGATCCGAATTCCAGAAATTTTGAGAGAATATCATGGAGGAACAACTGGTGGCCATCTAGACATCAATAAGACTTTGGCAAAAGTTCGTGAACGATTTTACTGGGCAGGATGCACACAATTGGTTGCAGGATGGTGTCAAAAATGTGAACAATGCATGGCAGTGAAAGGTCCTGCAAAACGAAGCCATGGAAAAATGCATTTCCTACCAGTGAAAGCGGAAACAAGTCTATCTTAGTGGTGATGGATTATTTTAGTAAATGACCTGAGGTCTATGCAATACTAAACCAAGAAACAACAACAATCGCTAATGCTGTGGTACATAATTGGTTAAGTCGATATGGGGTTCCCATGTAACAGCCACTGATGTAATCCACCTCCAAGATAAAAACTCATTTTACAATAATTTGAATAATCTTAGCACAATGTCAGATTGGTGATTAGTGACTTTAATGGTAGAGCTGGCAGAATACAGACAGACTTATTTAATAACACAGGTCCGTACTCTCGTCACGAAACTGCGACCGAAAATGGGGAAAGAATGATGTTGACCATGTGTTGATTTCAAAAGTGCGCGCTCGATTGATCCAAGACGTGAGATCTTATCGATCGCAAGCAAAATTCGTAGACAGTGGCCGTTATCTGGTTCCAACGATGGCTTTTAACATTCGAGAGAAGAATGTTGAGTGTGATATATGGCCCACAATGCAACGTTGATCGATGTCGTGCATGAAATCAAAAGACCGAATGCTACAGTGATCTTTGAAGGGCAAACCACCTTTCAGTAGGCGAAGAGGTCACTGTCGGTGACGATGGCACCACGATGTAGAGAGCGATCTGTTTCCTTGCAACAGTATGAAGAGCTGGATCGTGATCGAAGCCAATAGAGATTGTTGAAACGGTATGGGCCAATAATGGTCTGTTAAGGCCATCCGTCAAATTCATCAGACTATGCTACTGCTAACAAGATTTTAATACTTTCCTTGCGTTTCTTCACAGGAGAGTTGCCTTATTCTTTCTCCAGCCCTTTCTTAATTGCACAAAAATCTCCCTCGTATCTTTGCTATAGCCAGTAGTCACTGCATATACGTTTTTGGTTGAAGACTGAAACGATCTCACGTTTTCAACAGCCTGAAGTTGTGAACTATGAGCAAACCACTTTAAGAGCATGAGCTGTCCATTTTCAGTCATATATCTCGTGTCGAGAGTACCATGTTTTGTGAAAAATATTTATAAAACAACGCTAGGGCTCGTCTCAATCACAGGGATAATCGTCAGTGATAGCCACCGATAATTTTCAATTCCAGACGAGTTCTCGGCAAAACAAGAGGTCGATATAATTCCGACCTGATGATTCACTCAAACTAGTGTCGATTGGATATGCTACTGTACCCCTCGTTCTCCACATTTGCAAGAAATTGGCAGAATATGAAGAATGGAAGCTAATGTGTCAACTCTAACCATGGAAGCGTTGATTATTTGAAATAGTTTTAGACGATCGTTTCAGTGATCGTAACGAAGAAACAGGTCTCCTCTATCTACATTTCTGATTGAATCCGACATGATTACAGAAACAGTTTTGAGAGCAAATTTATACTTACTTTTGACGCACTTCCTCCTCCCTTGGACGTTTTGATAAATTCGATTTGATAGCTACTCCTTCGTCTCAGCGAATCATTTATATCGACCTGTGAACGGTAACAAAAATGTGGATTAGAAATATTGCATTGGCCAAGAAGTTGGAATTCATGTGTCGTCTCGTTAGTGCAAATAACATATAAATTTGTCTGTCTGGCATGTGACACAAAAATGTTAATTCCACGCATACACGATATAACAGCGTTGTTGATCATTATCTCAGAATCATAAAATAAGATTAATTTATATAATGCAATATGTCTACACCTACTTTTGATCCTCTCGGCAACGATGTGAGACTACCAATTTGATTGTACTTGATCATCAACGACAGCCGCTCGTGCGACATAGAAGTGCCTTGATCCTTAGTTTTCGGTTCGTTTGTCAGTTTTTCCACCTCCCCATATTCAGCGTGATTGTGGTCATGATCAAATTCGTAGACATGATCAAATTTACGCAGCCAAAGTGCATGCAGTAGACCATAACAAATACCTCCGCATACCGCCAACAGACCCATATAACGAAACGCTTCCCGTGTTCCAACTTCGCCGATTAGTAAACCGCCACAAAATGATCCACTACCACGTCCTAAACTGAAATGTCCCATGCCGAGCACACCGATTAATGTGGCTAGTAGATTTTTTGGGGCCAATATAGCACAGTATGTTGCCGCCGCCACCCACATCAGATGGCATGAAAGCGCTTCCATTGCTTCAAAGGGGAAACACCACCATGCACTCCTAAAATGTCGGACAAAATATTAACAAACTATATTCAGGAGCTACTACTTGATGTGCTCACTCGATAAATGAGTAACCAACCAATCGGCACGCGTGCGAGAAAAATGCCACAATGATTAAATTGACATGGCCGAATACTTTCGTAATTTGTTCTGCGCCATACAAAAACGGTATACTACTCACGGTACCCACAGTGATCGTTATGCCGAGTAAATAGTTCGGTGCCCCAAGTTCTTTTAAATACAGAAACAGAAAACTCTCGATAAATCCCCAAAAGTTTCCGAGTATAAACAAGAAAAATATAAAGACAATCACATGCGGCAGTTTAAGTAAGTTCCACAAGTCGCGGAACACATTGTCGGCTGGTAGTTTTTCACCGATCGGCATTAGGAGTACGGTGATCGTTGAAATAAGAAGTAAAATATCGTAAGTATAAAATGCAGCCGAGTAATCGGTATAGCCCAGCCCGATAGACGTGTAATCGATCAAAAAACCGGTTATCGGCGAAAATACCGCCATTCCTATACTCGAAAACAGTCGTTCTCGACCAAAATCACCACCATACTTTTCTATCATAGTAAGTGCAATCGGATCCATTATCGTCACTCCAGCCGACAGCATTGTCGTCGCTAAAAATCGCAGCAAAAAATATATCCAAAATATATTATCGTCACTCTCTTTATAGTCGGGTGGGCAAATTTCCGGACCGCCTCGTCTAAACCGACACTTCTGCACCATACAATCTTCCGCCAATCTACTCAAATGCTCGTTCACATTACCCGACATATTGGTTTGTATCGATAGGCCACCACAACGCAAATCTTCCTCCTCGAGTTGTGTCACATTGACACCCGACTCCCAAAGCAATTCTTCACCGAATCGTTTTTTAAAATCCGTCGCCGTATCATTATCATCTGGTTCGATTTCGATACCAAGATTTTCGATCGGTTCGCCCAAATCGGGATGCATATCGAGCACAAAATATGCCGATTCATTATCGTCGGCCACCCAACTTTCCCCACTGTCGTCGAGAAAATAGTCTTCGAGCGGATCGAGTATAAAATCTGAATCGATAACCGGTGATTTTGTGTAGTTCAGCAGCCGAGGTGGATTTGTTGTGTGATCTGAAATTATATAAAGATTATTATGGCATTGCAACACAATCCTATAAATTATCGACATTGCCCGTTTCGAAATTACTAAATAATTTTATCGATTGTATCCCATTCCCGTTCATTTTATTGCCATTCGATTCTTTCTCTTTCGGTTTTCGTTTACTCAACAGCATGTTCAAGTCTTCGACACCGGGTATATTAGCCGATAGGTGTATTGGAGTTTTGGTCGGCGGGGGAACAATTTCAATTTTGGGGTTTTGCTCCAACAGCAGACAATGATCAAGACACTGGTCGACAACAATATCGATTTCTTCCTCTTCCGGACACTCTCGACTCGGACACGGTGACCACCATACCTCAACCATACCCGAATTGGGATGACGTAGCACATAGGCGGATGGTACTTGGCCGGGTATTTCTTGTTGCGGTATAAATAGCAGCGAATGGTGAAAGATGGCGTTCAGCAGTAGGCTCATTACAACAACAGGCTTGTACTTTCCAAATTTGTCGACAAGAAAACCTGAAAATAAATGTTAAATTATGATAAGACACTTATCGCTATACCGTCACAATTATATGGCGAGGGATGAAAATGATTGATGAATGCAAATCTTTTTCGCAAACACAAAAAGGTTGTTTGAATATGGATTTTTTTACGGGCACACAAAGATATAATAATCGAGATAAATTCGTTTGCGAATTTCGGATGACCTTAATCTGGTGCAGAACGGCGACGATCGAGACTCTTGTTTCGTTATTCAATTGTTTTGGAAATTAATTACTACTTCCTGTGTTCTAATTTGTGTAAGTAAACTACTGTAACACAAACGATATTGAACTTGAAGTGTTTAAGTTCGTCTAAATGTGTACTCGACGTATAATTGAACATTTAAGTGGCACGAACGAGAGTACGGAAATCGATGTACATCTCGTTAAGCTCGTACATACAAATTACAAGTAATTAAATTTGTTAAAGTTTTCATCATTCCGCGGATTTGATGTATGTGTATATCGTAAGATAGCATCGGAAGTTGTAATTAGCTTGTTCGCTGTTTAAATTTGCGGTTGATCATATTATACATACATCGACTGTTTGAAGTGTACAAATTAGTTTCGTTAATTCAGTTTCGTCAAAAAATTAAGAATGTAAATTCGGATAGAATCATTTGCTTAAACACCAACCATCATAAATAAACTGCTCCATGCAAGACTTATCATTGACATCAGGCTGAACCAGCAAAACAAGCCATTCCATAAACTCGGATGAGAGGCAGTTAAAAAATAAAACCAATGGGGCCAAGAAAAAACGAGCTCGTTTATTAGAACTGGTGGGCAAAATGACCAAGGTGTGGGGCGAGTCACGCTAAATGACGGCAGATGGGTCGGTTTAAGATGTTACGCGAACCGTACCAATAAACTACCAGGCCGGAAAAATATTTAACAAAGCCCAATCGCAAACGGAGCCCTCTGGATACCGGGCGACCTCCAGTTGTAAGTAGCCTTACCGGTGTATACGGATATCTGCACAGGTGGACCCATTTTTTACCGACACTCGTGGGACCATAATGTCTACCAAAAGTAAAAATAACAAAACCGAGACTGGCACTCTCAAAAGGCCGGAAACAACAAGAGAGAGCTCAAACACAAAACGGGCCAAACTGCAAACAGAGAATTAACTCCTCACCAGGTTATGCCAAAACACAAGTTTCTCAGGGACATTGTGAAGAAGTGTGTTTTGGTGGTAGCCGTCATTGACAGTAGTCATGAAGACGGGAGCAACACCATGGAAAAATAGAGATTGGTGTAAAATACATACTAAACTCCGTTTTACTCAAGGTCCTACGTGAAAATCCAGGAGTCCCTCCATCTTGCAGAAATACGGGATGGTATCAAGGTCGCATCAAATTAACAGCGTGCTCGGATGCCAGATCAGTCGATCTGGCGCGAGGCTGGCGACTGTAAGCACGGAAGAGATTTCTAGCTGTCTAAGAGAGCGCGTCTGATTACCACCCGAACCGGTAAGCCCAGAAAATTTTCTAGACATTATCAGGATTAGCAACCCTAGTCTTCCAACAGGGGATTGGAATTTTGTAAGGCAAGAGTATGACAAGGGGGTTCCAGATTATCTACAATGGTAATCAATTAGGAGTTACTGGATCCTCTTGCTTTGACTAAGGGAGTATTAAACTTCGGTTGCGGGTCAATAACTCTCAGAGTCTATAAATAAAATCAGACTGAAACGCACAAGGAGATAGCTGGTGAGGACTGTAGTCCGTGCACACAAGTAACAGTAGAGCTAAGAGGAGAGATAGCCAAACCAATGGAGCTCGCCGATGTGACTGCACTTGGGGAGAAGATGGGCAGTCGTACGAGGAACACTTGTCGGAGTCGAGAGACGATGGGTCTGCCAGCATTGGGGAACTAAGTTCCGTGAAAGGAGAGACGGGAAACACTGGCGACTCCAATGGAACCGAAGGACATTAGCCTGCGGTAGCGGGGAGTGAAAATTGGTAAGTAGGCTAAATATTACAGAAATTAACCTGCACCATACGAAGGCGGCGCCGGTCGCCTTACTCCTCAGACTGGCTGAATCAAGAGAGGACGTGGTTTTTATTCAAAAACCTTGAATAAACAGGATATGTTGCCTTAGAATGAAGGGAGATAACCTAATATACTCAGGTCAGCCTAGAGGTTGGCGGCACTCTAATCTGGCTGATCTCAGTCTATATAGACCGGGACAAACAGGTTCCGACAGATTACCTGGGGAACCTGGTTCTCGAAGCGGAAAGGAAGAAGATTGGGGTGCTCCTTGGATGTCATGCAAATGCACATCACACAATCTGGGGCAGCACTGATATCAACAAAACGAGTGAGTTATTTTTTGATTTCTTATTAAATAATAACTTTTGGGTGTGTAATATTGAGCAAGAACCCACATTTATTACTAAAAACAGCAGATACATCTAGCAGATATAATAAAAGATATATCCTATGGTCAGGGAATGGAGAGTGGCAGAGGAGCACTTCTTCTCGGACCATCGTTATATAACCTTTAACATTCACGTTTCCTCTGCCACCTGGAAAACTTTTAGGACCATAGAAAGACAAACTGGAGCAAGTATGGAGAAACGCTTATAGAACTACTGATACCAGAGACCCCTGAGCCACCAACGACAGTGAAAGAACTGAACGGCATAGTGGACACTTTCACTAATGCCTGCAATCGATCCTTCAACGCTGATTGCCCAATAGTTAAGCCCAGAGGTAAGCAAAAATCGGCATGGTGGTCCAAGTAACTGGGAACCTACCGGAAGGCGTGAAGGACAGCATTTAATAGAACCAAAAGTACGAGAGAGGCTTAGGCCTGGGACTCCTACAAGGAGTACCTCAAAGTATACAAAAAATAATTAAGCAAGGCACAGATGAAGTCATGAAGACTCTTCTGCGTCAAAATGAAAGAAGTCTCCGAGGCCTCTCATCTTAGAGAGATTCTGTCTTCCAATCCTAACAGTTCCAGTTCTTTAATTAAACCGGATGGATCCTGGACTGCTTCTAGTGAGGAATCTTTGAAACTTCTCATCAAAACCCACATTCTAGGAAGCTTCGAAGACTCGACAGAGACTAGTACTCACCAAGAAGCACACTCACTGCGCATAGACGGTATCGTAACCAAAGAACGAATCCTATGGGCACTTGAAGGGTTCAAACCCTATAAATCGGATGGTCCTGACCGAATTATTCCGGTGGAGATTCAGAACAATTTGAGAATTATGCTCCCCTGGCTGGAAGTAATCTTCAAAGAGCATTTAACCGCTTTCGGAATAAATATCACTCTGACCTCCGTCAACCCCGGTGGAATACAGTTTAAAATTAGTCTGTATTCCGCGGGGGTTGACGGAGGTCAGAGTGATCTTTATTCCGAAAGCGGTTAAATGCTCACAAGGCTACCCAAAAGATTTAAGACCCATAACTTCTCTATCATCATTTCTATTGAAAACCTTGAAAAGGCTGATGGATATCTACATATACGCTGAAAAATAAAGAATAGTGACTGGGCTCAGACTCAGCCCGCTTACTGTAAAGGGAAATCTGTGGACACAGCTCTACATCCCCCGGTGAGTACAACTGAGAAATCAATATTCTCGCAAGAGTTTTGTTTGGTGGCGTTTCTTAGTATTGAGGGCACCTTTAACAATGTAAGGACGGAGGCAATTGTGGATGTATTGTCGTAACAAGGGGTGTTTTACCCAATAAGTGGGTTAATAACCCTTGGAGCTGGGGGAATACACCATCAGGAGGCGGGTGACTAAGGGAACCCCACAGGGAAGTGTGCTGTCTCCTCTACTCTGGAACATAGCAACCAATGGGTTGCTGTTAGAGCTGGAGAGAGAGGAGATCGGAGTGATTGCTTATGCAAATGATGTAGCGATAGCTGTCTCTGGGATATTTTTAAGTAAGGTGACGGAGGTGTTCCAAAATGCCCTCCTAATTATTACGAGTTAAAATTCCGGTTGTAGATCCTCCTCTCTTAAATGAAAAGACACTAGCTTTTACAGACAAAGTAAAATTTCTGGGCGTAATCTTGGATAGTAAGGTTAGCTGGAAGCTCAACATTCTGTTCTGGAAAGAGTAAACCAGGCTAATATCCCATCATCCTATTCCAATCCCAATCCTAATTTTAAAATCTTTTCAAAAGAAGCCGCCAAAGCAGCCAGACAAAATAAATCTGCTCACAAGAAATATAAGCGCACCGAAATTTCGTTTGAAGAATATAAGGCGATATGTAACATCTGTAAGACCGCCCAGGTGGCGCAGTGGTTAAAGCTGCGGCAGTTAGAGCGGGAGGTAATAGGCAGGATGCAAAATGGGTTTTTCACCTTCGATCGTTTGGGCGGTGCGATCGGTGGTGAAAAATAAACATAATCTGGATCCTCTGTCGTGTTTAGAATCCTTGGGCCGACCCATCTTCCATGTCAGTACTATAGGACTGACATGGAGATATGCAATGCGCAGATGGCTCTACGGAAAGACTCGGACCTATAGCCGTATAGAGTGGTATCACAACGGATCAAATTTGGTCTAAGTGTGCGATAGCAGCCACATCAACTTAACTTTTTTTTAACATCTGTAAGAGCCGACAACAAGAAAGCCGCTTAAGCTTCTGAGTTGAAAAACTTCGGTTGCAACTTTTACCAGATGGTCGCATCTGTTGCCAATAATTCTAAAACACTATTTTAGCGTTGAAATGTGCAAACGGTCCTTTGGTGGAGGATCCATAGTTGCAGGCCGACTTATTGGCAAACGTCTTCACTTCGAACTCGACCTTAGTCCCCGATGGAGTTACACCTCAGTCAATTCCGTATTGAGATTCCAAAATGGATCCTATCAACATCTCGAAGGAAATTGTCTTCAGGAACCTGAAGGCAATCAACATAAATAAGGCCACCGGACCTGACGAATTTCCTGTTCGAATATTGATGGAGTTTGCCAGTGACTTGGCTCCAATTTTAATTTTAACTAAAAATGTTTCCTTCATGCATTATGACTAAGGGAACCCCCCTTCGAGGCCGAACTGGATGGTTTCTCAGCTTCTATTAAAGTTTCTAATGCGTTGGTTACTGACGATTTAGGCAAGTTGAGAAGAATTTTAATATACCGCCCAGGTGGCGCAGTGGTTAAAGCTGTGGCAGTTGGAGCGGGAGGTACCGGGTTCGAATCACGATAGGGGCAGGATGGTAAAGGGATTTTTCACCATACGATTACGGTCGGTGGTGTGAATGAACACATCTATGACCCCCTGTTGGAGTACAGAATTCATGGGCCAACCCATCTTCCATGCCAGTACTATAGGCTGTCATGGAGCTATGCAATGTTCAGATGGTTCTACGTAAATCGGACCTATAGCCGTACGTCCTCGATTTGGCTGTAATGGCGTAAGGTATAGGACGTAAATAAGCGAACCACGAAAGAGTTGGAAGTGCCTCGAGCCCCGAAACAAGATTGTAGAGATAAAAAAAAACAAAAAAAAGAATTTTAATATTTAATCGTTGAAAATCAGTTAGAGAAGCATTATTGACGAAGTGCGTCTCTCTATGATTGAACAGATTAACATTAGTTATGATTCATCAAATATTTGGCTGTGTTACTTAAGATAGTACACTTTTCTGGAGAGTTCACATTGAAAATAATCTAAAATTTTCGGGAAATCCTGGGAATTAACCTCTAACATGCTGACGTTTGTTTAAAGATCATTACCTATATACTATCTTATGCTTCTGTAATTTGCAGACCTTTGATTAACTTAAAATTCATTTTAGCAAAACATGACAGGGTGTGGCATGTAGAGTCATTACCGGTGCTATGCCCTTGTTTCAAACACTAGCTCTACACACCATTTTGCTCCTGCCCCGCGTTTCACCGCTTTTTGAGTGAGGTGGTTTGGATGTAAAATACGTTTAGTTTGACTGTGGGGATAGACTAACCAACTGTACCAGAAGTTGAAAGTTTCAATGATAAATCTGGCTCTAGCAATGGGTTAATCCTTTTTTGCTTCGATAATCCTTTTTTGCTGGCTTCAAAAATAGATTATTACAGTCACTGGGTTTTTAACTATTTTCAATAAACGCGTAGTTCGGAAATTGGAATAAACTGTGAACTATATGTGATTTAAGATCATCTGACAGTTTAGGTTTATACCATAAAGTATTTCAGGCAGAGTGCGTAGCACTGACTCACTCCTTGTGAAATAAAGCGTTTAAATTCGTTGCAAAACCAATTCATTGCAAAATCCACTGTCCGCTTTAAAACTGGACAATCACTGTAAACGTTTTATTAGTCTACTTTGTTATCGGTCATGAGGATCTCGCTGCCTTGGTTTAAACCCAATTTTTCAACTGCCAATAAAATATTTATAAAATGCATTGAAACACACGAAAAGTAAGAGTACACCAATTGCAATAGGGAGCACGTGGTAAACTATAAGATTAATATGCGGAAAATATGCGTTCTCAATACCAGTAGCAAGGACTAACTACTGGTAATCACGAGAATCCTAGAACTTCAAACTGCCTATATATTTTGACACAATCAACGAGAAATCGCTAGAGGCGATAGTGCCACATTCAACAGCATCAACAAACGTATTTGTAAACCGAAGAGCTCAAACTCTTGAAGCAGTAAATAATATCGTCATGTACTTCTATATACATTCATCAGAATTGGAAATCATAGAATGAGGCTATGCCATAAGAACTATAGTCTGGCCTGGAGAGCATGTTCTTATTCATATCCAAATCATATACCAAACTTGAGGTTTCTGCTGACGATACAGTCGGGTTGTGCCGAAGACGATTATTTGATCATTCGACAGTTTATAATCTTTCGGTGGAACAAACTACGTTTATCTTTCTTGAGACCACACCGTCTGGGTCCTGCATTTACTCTTCACATGGTCAAGAAGAGAATCGTCAAAGTTGTGAATGGTTGGGATTTTTTTCGGTCTATATAGACAATACATATTTTGCAAAGTAGAAACGGAAGAAAACCTCAAATTGCATGTCAAACAACTGTTTGCAGACTGTAGTGTAGGGAATAAACACCGAAAAGCCAAGCGTTCCTCAGCTAGTTAGAAACAGCATATTACCTTTGGCACGATGAGTTGATGCCGAAAGTGAATTTCTGACTTCAACATCGATCAAATAGATTGCGTGATTCGTCGGAATGTCAACTATCATTATACATTTATTCCGTTAGGATGCTCACAACAATGTTAACCTATCGAGTATTTCTAACATTGTCTTCAGGGTTCAAATATCACGTAAACACCACGTGGTGGTTACACTTAGTCGATCGTGAGGAGTTAAAAGTATAGACAATAGCAATCTTTTATTGTAACGTCACAGTGTCAAGATGTTTTAAGCGTAGGCTCTGTGCGTAAATTGGACGTATTGGATGACAAACAAGTACACCTTACCTAAGCATACCTAGTCACATCCAGGATATTTTAATCCTTCATCCCTGATTCGAACACCTCCATATGGATAATGTTTTACCACTTCCAACATCTAAAGGTTTTACTTATATCGTTGGCCTAAACCATCTTCTTGAAGACCGTCGCCACTTTTACAAAAACTTTAGTCGAGTTTTTCTACCGTTGAAGTTTCTTCAACATTTTTTCATTTATGCAGGCGAACAACTTCTAATAGTCAACAAAAAGCTTACGGCGATTTTATCCATTTATATCCTGAGTAATCTCCCATCTTGTCCAAATACGGACGGTAGTCAATGTTCAAATCTTAAAATGAAATATTCACTTGCAGAAATACTTCATGGGCAAGACTTCAAACTTCCAAGAGAATTGCGACTTATTTTCACTATTTTAGGCAAATAACTGCGCTTACCAAGCCAGTTTTGTTCCCAAATCCAAGGCAGTTTAGTTCCTAAATCAACGTTTTATCATTAAATGAAGAGCCGTTCAAGGTCAATACTCGTTTTGGGTAACATAGGATTATAAACAGAGATGTTGGTAACGTTCATGCTTCTATTGACAGATTTAAATCTGTGTACAATATTCTCAGTCTACCAGGAAAATGAAACCAAAGAATACCAAATTAGAACTTTTTTGGAAATTCTCATCTTCATCTGTTTGATTCGTCGGCTGGTGGCGAAAAAAAGTCAAAAAATTTGACAAAGATAAGAAAACTTATATATTATTTTCAGAGTATTATGTACATCAGGGGCATGGCCTAAGTAGCGTCAAATTTTCTAACTGGTAAAAATCTTGACTCGAATGAAATCTTGATTCCGAATGAAGTGTGGGTTGTGATTGCAGGTGCAGAAATCAGCCATTCAACGAAAAGGGTGAATACCCAGATAGTCTTGTTATGATCCTTTATAGTTTAAGTGATAATTTGTTCCTTCTCATAGATCTTTTCTTTGGAACAGCTAATATTTGTCATACTATTGCACCCACTCAGTTTTTCCAAATGTGTTGTCCAAATTTTGCTCTCGTTTCAATAGTTACCAAGGTCATTTAACCCACGTGACATGTTTCGTTATGTACGATTGCCTTTTAGAAGGCAATCCGTAGTGATTCGTACTGGACATAATAAGTCATTTAGACTTCTCGTTCACGATAATTTCGAGAAACGACACAATACTAATACAAACTTTAACCAAGTCACAATCCTCAATATTAATGAAAAAAAAAATTAAATTTTATGTAAATTTATCATTTCAAATCATGCAATTGAATTCGTTCGTCACATACAAATAAAATTCACTTAAAAATTACAAACAATTTCTTATAATGGATTAATCAAGGCTGGTGTATAAAGACACACACACACACTCATACATATAAACCATTTAGATATCCGGAATTGATTTATTGACGTCAAACAATGCAAAACGACAAAAATATAAATTATTAATTCTTACCAGTAATCGGTGGACTTAAGAATGTCGTAAATGGTAGCGCTAAGTAAATGATCGCAATTTCTTCCACCGTCAATCCAATACTTTGCATATGAATGGTTAGATACGGTAATAGTGACGATGTTGCTAAAATTAAACAAAAAAAAAATATTTAATTTAATTAAAATATCATTAATTAAAATTAGATATAGACACGTTGAACTTCCTACTCGCACTTCATCATCATCGTCATCTTGTGAATGAAGTATTATTCAATTTTTTTTTTTTCTTAATAGAGATCGTATGATGATCATCTGTGATCATCATCATCACTCTTATTATAATCTCGACTATGTTGATGACAGTAAGGTTGATTGTAATAAATTTATAAAAGCTGCTATGTAGAACAACTTATTTGTGTTTCTTTTACTTATTGTATTGTTCCATTGTACGTTTTCTTCCTAATCTTCGTTTGATTCTTCTTAATCAAGTACATTCAGAGTCTTCGAAATTATATTTTCATCTTCTAGCTTGGAATTAATATTTAAAGTGAAATAGATTGCAATAAACGTTATATATATATATATATATATATATATATATATATATATATATATATATATATATATATATATATATATAAGCTGGCGTTTCATCTTCGAACCGCAGCCAACGCACAATCAATTTTTTAAGTCAATGACTTTTTAACATTGAAAATCGTTTCCAATTTTCTTCAAGCCTTCAAATTTGATCAAATTATTTCATTTTTTATTTTCACTGTATTTGGTGAATGATAAATTAAAATTTATGATGACATATTTTATTGTTATCAAATTTGATGTGTTGTTTGAAATATTCGATTAAATTTAATTTTTGACGAAAATTCGTCGTTGCCTGATTTCACAACATTCACAATGATGATGAAAATTATGTTAGATTATTCAACAAATATTTTATAGACCATAGTCGGATTACACCTCAAATAAGTTAATGAAACACTTTAAGTACACCAAAGTATTATGTAATAATCAATTATGGTGATTTGAATTCAAATTTATTAGGCTTTTGATAAGAACGTGATGACAGGGACAGTGACGTCTACGGCAAAGGTTAGTCTTCCATCGTTATTCCATTAACTCGGAATATCTGAACATTACTAATGTATAGGGCTCATATATCGTCACAACATATATCGTCCAATAAGAATTGGCATGCTATCTAGACTTCCAAAACTGAAATCACTACTGGAAGTACTACAGATAGATATTGAACAAGTTTTTGAGAAAGTTGTTCAAATCCTGTCCAATATATACGATATCTTTAATTTCGTCAGTTGATCTGCAAATAGGAATCGTGATCCAAAGCAATCCAGTCTATGGAAAGAGTATGGAGAACGGTAGTATAGGAATTGCTCAACAGTTTCTTCTTCTCCTCTCCCACACTGTTCGTAGTTTGCGTTGTTTCTAATTTTCACTCGGAACGTCGGATTATTCAGAGAACAATGTATTGCAGACAATCGCCTTTAGAGCAGCCTAGCTGTCAGAAAGGATACAGATATAACGATCTCGGAAATTCATCTCCTTTGAAAAGAGTATTGTTCTCCAAATTGCAGCAACATCCTGCGGAAAGAAGTGCTTCCTGCGGCAAGATGGATATCAAAGTGGGCAAGATGTACTTTGAAATCCTCTCCTAAACACTATATTAGCCCACTTATCATCGTTGAAATGCGTCTAGTAATTAGAAGACGTTATTGATAATCAATTATAGAATCGGAATTGTTTTGATTGTGTCCCAAATTCATATATAGTGTGCATATAGGTTAGTTGCCGCCAGGAGTAGTTTCGAATCGGATTCTCGCCATTGACAAAAAATTATCATGCATCCGGATGACAAAAACCGATTTAGTTAAGGGATTCGTTGGGCTGTGACACAAATGTGCACCAAAATTAATGGTTCCTAAAGTCTCAGTTGAGGCGCGGTAATGGTTTTTTGAAAAGGACTTCAGAGTTTGTTATCTGATGACCCTTTTGGTCAGGAAACAGTTAGATGTATACAATTAAGAATGACTTTAAAAAATTAGAGACTTACAAAAATGCAGCGTTGGAAAATGCAACAAGTGTTAGTAGGGAAATTATAAGTTATGGCTAACTTTGAATTGGATGGAGTGAACCTTCACACCATTATGGACCTCCTTCATTAAAAAGTTGGATCGAGATCCGGCACAGAGTTATTTGACGGGAAGAGAGACCGCGTATCTGAAAAAAAATATAATACTATGTAGTACTGTGTCATATAGTCTATAGTATGACCAGATTAACCTCTTAAACTCCTGATTGTTCCACTATTGCTTTCGTTTTGAAAGACCTAGGAGAGGTCTGAGATGAATTTCGGTCTTAAATACAATCTAATGTACGTTCCTCAGAATAGGAGGCCCTTAATCAATCCTTATTTAACTACATAAATAGCCAGGAGGAGTTTCAAGTTTAAATTATAGATTTTGTTCACATTAATGAAATATTTCTGTTTTATGTGTCGTAGGGAGTAATACAATTCCACTTTTATTTAAGAATAGCCTTACTTTTGATTTACAAGTTGAGGCTAACGCACCAAAGGTCTTATATAATCGAACAAATAGACAAATTATTGAGTACGGATTTAGAAATTAACCATGGTGGAGCCGACCGAAGGTTGGAGTTGTTAAAGGTACGGCAGCTGGCTACTGGGTCTGAATCCCGATAGGGCAGAATGCAAAAAGGGGTATTCACCATCTGACCATACGTCGGATGGATGTCACAATGGGCAAAAACAACATGGTGGAGATTTTTAAAAGTTCATATCGATGAAGCTGAAGAGTGACTAACATTAAGGTACAAATGCCTTATAGGTGACCTTTTTGTCAGCAAAACCTTCATTAACGAAGCAGTATACACGACACCAGTGTATCGTGAAGTACAGTCAACAACTTTGAATTACTTATAGGCACCAATCCGTATATAATGAATATATTATCTCAAAGCAACATTTTAAGATAATATTACTCGAGACCCGTCTTATCTACCTAACCCTTTAAGAAACATCACCCACACGTATGTCGAAAACAAAATCCGTTCGCCAAAATCTGTTTACAAAATCGACCCAATACCGATATACAAGAATTCTTCACCTTTAAACTATCTGTAAGATAGACTGAACGGCGTTATGGTTATATATTGACAGTGTGTACATAAAACCAATTGATATTGATTCGATACAGTGATACCGAATCACCCAGTACAATATTTTTACGATATTATTGTGGATATGTACTCAACAAAATTGAAAACTGGAACAAATTCGATTATAGAGCCACCCACATCGCGCAAGTATGTATAGGGTGATGGAGCTTTTATATTGTATTTCTTTTATTTCACAATACTTTTACAAACATTTGGCACGAAAAGGGTTAATTTAAATTATACATGTGTAAATATAAGTTCTGTATCTAACATGTTGTGTATACATGCAAGTGTTATGTCGAATACCCAAAACAATTTTTGGGTGGTTGTAAGGTGCTAAATATTTTGCGTATAATACACTAAAAGAGTTTTGGATTTTTCACTAATCCTAAACATTGTTAATTTATAACTTTTAATACTTTGCTGGCACATAAAATATGTATGTATGCCCCGAAGGTGAATATAAGTTTGTACATTGAAATTGCGAATACAGGCGATTTGGTTTGTTAATAAATAAAATATTAATTAAGGATTTGGGTAGCTCACTTACCACCATACATCACGAATAATGTTATCTTTAACATAATCAAATTCGGATTTATTCCATGACGATAGCAGTACTTGCTGAATTTAGTCCCATTCAATTTTTCGTCGTTTGTATCCGTGACATTTTCTTCACCCATTTTCTTTGAAAATAAATTTTTCTAATTAATAATAATTAATTTATTTATTTTTTTATTTTTTTTAATTAAATTGTATGTATCTTTGAACCACTATTAATTTACACCAATATACATTTTTTAGTTGTAAATGTGGGTTTTAAACTTTTTTTATGCTTTTTAATTTTTTTTTTAACTTTTCATATAGGATGTTCAAACAAACACACTTGAAACTATTATTAAAGTAATTTATCAATAAAAATTCATTTAAAGTGGCAGAACTACCAACAACAACAACACTATTAATAATGATAATAATACATCACACGAGTTGAATTAAAAAAAAAAAAAATTAATTTAATTTGCAACTGAATTTTTTTGGTCCAAAAACCGTTCAAACTATTTCCCTCTTGCAAATCATAAACACTGAACTGTTCACTTCGATAACCTTTTTACGTGTACTCGAGAAATTGTGTGGCCTAGTCCCGAAAATAGATCGGATTTCGACAGCAAAAAAAAAGATGAACGCAAATTTTGTTTGCGAACGACTTAAGAGTTGGAGATATGTGCGCGCGATGAGATGATAATTCTCGTATTAAAAGATAAGAGAAGATAATATACTTCTTATAACTGTTTTTTAAGTAAGTAAACTACGCGTACAGTGATGTACAATTGTAATTTATTATTGTTATTATTGTATGTATCTTTAGTCTTTTTGTTATCATTATAATCATTTTTTATCAATTTTCTTGAAAGATTAACTATTGAAGATGCGCGAGATGTAGACTAAAACAAAATTTAAGTACAGATCTGGATTAGATGGAATATGTGGAAATTATGAATTTACAGATAAATCATATTAAATTACTGAATTATTGATTGTGCATTGTTAGGAATCACAACAATATATGATAGAAGGCATCGAATATTACAGCCCTTCAAATATTGTATCCCAGTTAAGATCATTAACCCATCCAAAGAAAACAGAGCTTGTCGTAGGAGGGGACTATATCTGGTTAGATCACTGATGGGTTAAAAAGTCTAGTGTTAAAAATTTCAACAAAATTGAATACCGGCAAAATAACAACGAACCCCTTGCTTAAGTACCAGGACACGAGATTAAGGATCGTACAGCTACTTAGAAAACCTGGCGCATTTAACGGCCTTATCACATGTATTAAAGAGTACACTGAACCAAATGTACCACTCAATATAACAAATATTAGTGACAAAAATATTGGTAAATATTTGTCGGTATTTTTATTGTTATTTTGAATAAATTTTTTCATTCTGATAATTTATTTTCATTTCGAATTAAAATATTACAGTAATATACCTTCATTTATATTTTTCAACAAAAATATAATTTTTTATTATTCTAATGAGCATTATTCTTATAACAATATTTTATCACTATGATAAAAATGTATTCTATATGATAAATTTATCAGTTTTTTTTAAATGGTCTAACTGATCAGTTTGCTATCAAAGTAAACATGAATCTAGATCGGCTCTATAATGGCCGATATTTCGTGTACATTCTTGTAATTCGCTAGTACTGAACGTACTCGACTGAATCAGGCAACATACGCCTGAAGAGATGAATTTGATCTATTCGATCGCACAGCTATTTAATATTATGACGTCATCCAACACATCGAAACCGGCCAAAGCAGAATTACATTTACAACTTTAAACAAAAAAGCAACAATGAATTATATTACGAATTATATTACATACAACTCCGGTAAGAAACCTACAATAAAAATGAAAATTACATCCATACTGATAGGGATAGGGGGAAAAAGATCTTAGAAATAAACCCAAAATCCTTACTCCCAAACCGGCCTTAAAAACAAAATGATAAACTCATTATAATAACTGGGGAATGGATTATAGAGGAGGAAGTACAAAATGAATTGTTCTCCCTTCCCGGAAGAATGACTATATTGATAAGGAATTTTTCAATGTGAATGTAATTTTGGTTAGTTTGAACAATTATTTTTTTCAGTGTATCGGCTGACGAAATCGTGGCTCTCTAAGAAACTCGATTATGTAAGCTTAGCTTGCACATGAGATTATAGCCAACCTGTCAATTGTCTGTGTTCATGCACCACTGATGTAACTCAACCTCATAATAGGAAAATTTGATGCGGATTTGATTTTTCGATATCGAACCGATTATTCAAATTATTGTAAAATGAGTGATTTCCCCAGGAAATCACTCATTTTACAATAATTTGAATAATCGGTTCTATATCTGAGCAGGATGTCAGATTAGTGACTTTAATGCTAGTGCTATCAGAAATCAGACCGACTAATATAATAATATAGGTCCTACTCCCGGTACAAAATTTCGACTGAAAATGGAGAAATAATGATGTTGTGATCGCTCAAGATCTCAAAGTGGCAAGTACATTCTTTCCTCATAGAAACATCCATTTGGAAACATGAACACATCCACGTAAATCATCCCGAAACCAAATTGACCGTGTGTTGATAACAACAGAGCGGCCTCGGGATTCCAATAAAATACAACGCGATAATCCTGTAAAGGTCTGATAAATGAAAAAACGCAACAAAAATATCAAGATATTATCAGCAATAGAATTTTGCAATACTAGTCTGATGAAGTGAACAGTGTCTGGGAAATATTGAAAATCTTGGTTTTCGATGCGCCCATCACACGCTATAAGTAAAGTGAAAACGAAGCCCAAAAATGATTGGCTTGATGAGAAATGTCGTCTTGTTGTTATAGGAACCAAAATATAGTCCATAATGAAGGGCAAACTCGATTTATAATCGCGAGGAAAAATGAAGCGTTACTTGTTAGGACGACAGCTAAACGAATTTGTAGACCAGATAAAGCGCGAATGGTTTTTTTCCAGGAGCCACCGAACTGCACCATATACTTTAAGATTTCGGTCAAATTGATGTGGGTTACATCGATGCGGTACTCGATACGTGAACATTTTTCTATCCTATTTAATGTTCCACATGTATCACAAGCTGTATTTGAATACCCTCATGTATTTGATGTACCGCAAAGATATTCATTGAGCATCCAACCTATGGTGAATTCATCATGGCCATGCAGAGATAAAACAAAAATCGTTCACCTGGAGTTGAATTAATTCACGGCTCTATTCGGAGGGCTATTTGTCGATTTGTCCTCCTTTTTACGAAGAATTACTACTCTGGCGGAGGAAATTATCGTTGAATACGAAGAGGATTCGGGTCAAATCGGTCAGTCACTGATCAAGTTTTTTCACTATGATTGATTCTTTCCAAGTACTACGAAACATATTTTGCGATGTACACCAGGTGTTCATATAGATTTAAAGGAAGCATATGACTCGATCAATCGAAAGAGCTTATGGTATGCGCTTCAACATTATGTGTAAAATTAAGCAAAGCAGTTACAATACTGTGTCAAAGACCAGAACAGGCTATTGGGAGCATTTGTGATTAGTTCTAACATTCGCCTAGGAGATGCGCAGAATATCAAAGGACAACGATTACTCTGGTTCAGTTACATTCTGTGTGCTGTCGAAATTGATGGAGTCAGATTTTTGACACGGTACGAGCCAATAATGTTTATTAAGATCTTTGCTTATTAAGTGTGCACTCCATTTTTGTTCTCAAATGTATTATTTTGTAAAAAGCTAGAATAAGAAGTCAGATCTCAACTGCTTCCAAATTTGTTTTACTTAATTGTATGGTCCACCTTTCGGTCGAAATAATCATTACCGGTTTCCACAAATCTCGGGTTAATGTGAACTAAAGCACATCTTTACTTAGAACATTTACCTTGCTGTTCCTAAAGATGACATTAGGAACACACCAACAGGTCCTAGAGTATGTGTCCAAAGTTTATTGATGATCAATAAGCGATGATGTGCAATCAAACGCGTGATGAAAATCATTCATTGAATGACTGTTGAGATCGTGAACGTGATACTATATTGTGGCAAGACGCAGGAATTTAATTTATAAAATCAAACGACAGCGAGTGCTCATAGTCTAATCCGGATCGAATAGGGCAGTATCGATAAATATAACGATTGTTTTCATTGTTTGGTTGACATATAAGTTTTTGGAATGACAGGGAAGGATTTGAAAGTGAACTTGATACACTGGAACAATATTCATCGTTTATTAGCCTCAGTGATGGGATCAAAATATTTGAGGAATTCGTATACCTTATTATAGTTGTATGCGATATGATTTCAAGGTACGCCTTAACATTCATTGATAATCATATATGTATATGTAAAAGATGACGTTTCACGTTCGAGAGATAAATCATAATTACCTAGTTCTATTTAAGATATGGATGTTCTCTCAAAAAGGTAATGCCATGTGTATCTCATCAAATTTATATTTATTTATTATATTTAAATATTCATCAAATTTCAACGCTTTAATATTCATCAAATTTCAACGCTTTAAATTCATACATAGCTATGTGTGAAAAATGTGCAGTATATTGCATGCATCATCAGCTTCATGATGCCATATAACTTTAATCTTAATCTTGAAACCCACATTATCCATTGATAAATCGAATTTTACCTTCTCATTTGTTTTAAAATGTCATTTAAGACACTGAGTGGTTTAAAAGGATTTTTAAGGAGCCAGAAGATATGTTGAAGCTGACATCGTCAAAACAGAAAAAATGATTCAAAATAACGGAACGCTAGACATTCGAGCCCCAATACATCGACATTGGTAACAGCAGGTCAAAGCCAATTCAAGCTACATCGGGTTTTCCACAAGTTTTCCATCTCTTGGATTTTTACCTATTTTCATCGACGCTATCACTGAAGTCATTCTACACTCACAAATTTAAATGTTTGCTACGACCCCAAAATATACAGAACTGTCGAGAACTTAAGCGATGCCGAGAAACTTCAAAGTCTGAACATCAATAAGTGTATATTTTCTTAGTCTGAACATCAATAAGTGTAAGACTTTATCATTCCACCGGAAATTAGATCCAGTTTTAAAACATTACGAAATAAACAATTCTGTATTTCTCATACGTGCGGTCGCTGTTACTGTTTAATGTCCCTTTTATGGAACAAAGATAAGTAATCTAGAGGATATTCAGAAAAATTTTATCCATGACTTAACTTGCAAGAACAGTTGGAAGTATATGATCATGAATTACCATACCATGAAAATTTGCAGCGTCTACCACCATATCACTGTAAAACAAATAACATAGCAACTCTGGAAAATAGACGTGAGTTTTTAGTGTTTGTTTGTTGGTAATATTTTATTAGGTCACATTGACGGACCATCAATACTGGAAAATTTACTAATTAAAGTACCCAGTAGACATCTAAGAAGAAATGAGATCTTACAAGTTCAACTATTTATGGTTCTAATGAACCGATTAACATGATGTGCAAAAGCTTTAATCAGATAAATTATCAGTTCTATTTTACTTCTAGCAAGGATACCTTAAAACGAAGATTGAAGCAACATTTTGCCTCCTCCTGAGTTAAATTATTATTAATTAATATTTTATGTGTCTGACTATTGAGTCATTTTTAATGTCAAGTCGTATTTGTAAACTTAATTATAATTAAATAAAATAAAAAAAAACGTAGACTAGTGGCACTACATCACTTAATTAATTGGTTGCTGTAATATATCAGTAAAAATCAGAAAATTTAACGAAAAAAACACAAATATGCACGTTCTCGCGTAAAAGAAGTCACAATGAATACCCTTTTGTGATAAAAAGCCACGTTCTCGTGGGTTGTGACTCAATTCGTCTGCTTGTTGTTCAGCTTAGAAACAATTTAAAATGGAATGAACACATTATATCATTGGCAAAATCAGTTTCATGTAAACTCGGGTTCCTCAATAGATGCAGACGGTTTTTTAGATCGCATCAAGTTCTCCATATATATAAAACCTTTATTAGACCGTGCGTATAGAATATTGCTGTCAGGTTTGGGGTCGAGCATATAGCATTGCTCTCCAGTTGCTGGATAGAGTTCAGTGGCGTGTCATTCGAGTAATACAAAACTTCCGACTTACGAAAGGTCTAGACAGCCTACATCACCGTAGAGATGTTGCAGAACTCTGGGTGTTCTATAGATTAATGAATGGTAACTGTTCTGCGGAATTAAAGGAGGAAATATACCACCATTTGTAACCCCAGGACGAGTAAAACAAGGAACGGTTAATGCGTACGGTGTCCGTACAAAATGCACTAGTTTAAGGCTGTAAGACAGTATAAAAGTTCGCCCTGCACCCAGTTAAAGCTAAATTTAAAAAAATATATATTTGTTCACTGTTTGTTTAAATTATAATTACTTGAATAGAATAATTCACCGAGCAAAATTTATTCGAATATATAATTAAAACTTCATTTTGAAATGAAAAACGTGTACGAATCGATTTGACATTTGGTAACCGAAAAATTCCAGTTCAATTTGACTGTTGCTTAACTTCATACTAATTTGGCTAGGCTATTTCCCGTAGAACTAAACTGATAATAATAATAATAATTCAAAAGAATGATTTTAGGTATATAATACTTATTTATTGTGTTATTTTTACATTAATTTAATAAGTTATAACATTTAAATTATATATGTAAACGTAATTAATAAGAATTGAATAAAATAAAAATTCAAAATATAACAGCGACAACACTAATTTGCTCAAAATGTGATAAAAAATAAATTTTAGTCAAAAATCGTGTTAAACTTCATACTAAACTAATCAAAAATTCAATATGGCAGCCAAATTTTATTTTCTATAACTTTTTCACTGTGTGTATTTTGATGATTGCGTTTTAGGTGACAAATCACCTTAATATATAAATAAATAAAAAAACTAAATAAATTAATTAATCAAATACAGTATAACTATTTAAAATATCTATAAAAATAATTAAATCGCGTTTAATTTGAAATATTGTTATAAATTACGATTTTTATTTTGTGATTTTTTCTCGCTCGTACCGATATCTTTGAATCATTCAACTCGCTCACACTCGATAAAATACACATATAAATATACAATCCCGTAGACTAGTGTTTTGTGTGTGCGTTTGTATATGTGAAAATCTTGATAGATTATTAGATCGTGCGGACTCGATATAACTAGCAAAAATAAATTACAATTTATGGAAAATGTTATTTTATACATTGCAAAAATATTAATTAATACTTTAAGTTTTTTTTTAATTTAATTTAATTTATTATTATTTATCTGTTTCGGTGATTTGTTTATTTTGATTGTGGTGTTGAGCAAGAATCGAGCACAGACATCGGAAGTGGTATTCCCTGTAAAAAGAGCAACACACAAAAGATTTTTTTTAAGTTTTTTGTATTCCAAAACAAATCGTCTAATTATAGTTTTATATAAATAAAAAGGATCTATATAGTTTGTGTTATTGTAGAGAAGCTTAATTTAATTAATTTATTATAAAATATTGTGTATAAAATAATAATTTGTGAAGACAAATAAAAAAAAAGCAAAAAGTTGGTAGTGAAAAAAAAGATGGCCGACAATATAAATACATCATCTGCAACAACAACAGCAACAATGTCATCTTCAACAGGAGCTCCTCCAACGTCAACCGTTGCTGGAGGTGGAGGAGGCTCGAAATTCAATAATAATAATAATCATAATAAAAATGTTAATAATACCAATAGTGATGTGTTAAAATCGGGTAGTAATAAACATGGTAACGTTATACATAGGACCACTAGTGAAAGTTTACGATTAGGTGGTGACAACAATATGAATTCGGCCAGTACCGCAAAAAGTGTAAAACCCTCGAAAACATCATCGTTTCAAATAACATCGGTGACAGTTGGCACAAGTCGTGCTAGTGGTGGTGATAATGGTGACGATTCAGCAGACGATTTGGATACCGATGATAATAGTCGGATAACAGATTTTGAAAATGAAACTCCTAGCTTTTCGGAGGACACATTTTCAAAGGAGGACGTATTTTTTGCCAATAATCCAATTGGTACGGCACCCGTAATACCGACAAGTTCACAATACGGTTTGGCCATTGTTACACCACCGGACGATGGTCATTTAATGAATCACAATCACAATCTATTGAATGATATTGGTGTGACTGATGGTGGTAATATTGTGAATCTAAATACTAATTTGGCGGCTGGAAAGAATTCCAGCGATGTCGATCTGAAGGAATTGAGCCATCGCAATGAACGGTTTAAAGTTGTTAAAATTGAAAGTACCGAACCGTTTAAACGAGGTAGATGGGTTTGTATGGATTATTTAGATCATACAACTCTACAGCAATCGAAACAAGAAGGTGACGGTGTTGACAGTGGCCATCAATCGCACGCCTCGCCGCTTGATATTCACCAAACAAATAATATAGCGGTTACTCGAGATAGTGGCGTTGTTATTATTGATAATAACATTGACATTGAATCTATGCCAAATTCAGCAACTCATATTCAAAATGACATGTCAACATCATCGCCCGGATCGAGTGCTAATAATCAGCCGCAGCAGAATCACCAAAATCATCAGCAGAATATGGAAGTTGGTAGTCTAGATAGTGGAATATTGAATAATGGTACACTAAGTGCGGGTAGTAGTGGTGAACATGTTCCAAAACACAACCATCATGCCCAGAGCATGATAAATATCCCATTATCGTCGACACCATCAAATTTAGCATCGTATGTGCCAATTGTACAACAACAGCAGCATCCTCAAACAATGACACAATTTAATTTGCATAAAGTTACATCGGCACAGAATAATGATATGCCACAAACACCACCAATCCAGCAACAGCAGCAGCAGCAACAGCTTTATCCATCCAATACTGGGACACCATTGCTAACATCACCAGCTGGCGTGGTTTTGACAAATCATGCTCAAGGTGCTACGCTTCCAAATAATTTAATTCATACTATTGGCACGCTGCCAAATGCAATGCAAAACCATCAAATCCAATCACAAAAAACCCCAACCAATCCCAATCACAATCATCATCATATTCATCAAAATCATCAAGCTATGAGCATGGTTAATATAAGCGTCCACGATAATTCACCGCAATCGTATCAGTCTTCCGGGACAATTGCTGCTGGTGGTGCGGCCAATCAAAATCGCATTGAACAGCAACAGCAATTGCAATTAAATAGCAACACTCCAAATAATCATAATAATAACAATAATATTGTTTCCAATACATCATCAGATGGACAATACATAATTGCGCCAACATCCTTAACATCACAAACGAGTATGAGTATATCGAGTAATAATCAACAAACAACAAGTTTACCGGCAACAATGACAAGTGGAATTGGTAATCCGAACAACAATAGTAATAACAATAATAATAACAATAATAACAACAATACTGTATTAAATCAAGAGGGTCAAGTAATTACGGCTCCTCCGAATTTTACACAAAGTCAACCGAATACAATTATAAATAATAATTTAGTGAACGAAATTAACGAAATTGCTGCTTCAACTATAAACAAAACTATAGATGATGGACAATTACAGCAACAAATTAGTACATTACCAGGAGGAAATGCAGCAGCCACGGAGGATACCGTACAACCAACTGAGGATGGTGAAAGGTACGTTACATAGTGCATTAACTCATTTAAATCATATTCAAAGTACATTTCTCTTTTTTTTTTTAATTTTTTTCTATTTGGTTCAATTAACTTTCCCCAAGGATGGGTGAATTTGTTTACGCACAGTATACACCATTGTATTCGATCGTTTTTGTTTAATGGAATGTGATTGTAGGTCATATTATACTAAATGTATACCATCAGTATATTATATACACAAATAGATTAGATTTTTATTCTTTTTATCGACTTAAGTCATAAATACTTGGCTTCAAACAAACAGTAGTGTTTCTTAACTTCGGCGAAATATTATTACTATTGTTATTACTAAAACGCGAATCACTTAATCAGATAAGATATTTGCACGAAATAGTGGTTAGTGTGTTGGACTAGATTTAACTCAATTTGAGTGAAATTATGGCACTCATACAATCATTGATTGATCGATTGATAGGACTGTAGAAGAGCTAGACAAGATTCCCATAAAACGATAGGTAAGGATAAAAAGGTATGTGTAGTAATGAAAGAACGATCCAGTTCAGACACCTGGCAAATCGCTACTAAACTACTGTTAAGACAAGACAGACACATTTCTACTCTACTAATCTGCAATAGTCAATCCTCATTCTTCCTAAGAAAGCTGGAACCTAAGAAAGCTAATTTATATTAAACCCAATTATTATCAGATCCACCAGATTATAAGATACAAGGCCGCAATGCCGTAAAGACACTAAAAAGATAACTATGAAGTCCAGCTTCAGAATATCCGTGCAATACGTTATAGGAAGTCACCAACTGTGAGATGTAATATGTGAAACCACTTTACATTATACAGCTAGCACTGTTCGACAAGGAGATGAGCTGTATCTGATTTTTAATCTCATGTTAGAATACATCCTTTGTAGAAGTGAAACAGCTCAAAACGCTTCTGTTGGTCTCAAAATCAACGATTCAAGTATCTTGGATCTCTCATTGCTTACGATAATATTGTGGAAGAGGATATCCGAATCCGCCTTGATGCTGGCTATCGGGCTTTCCACTTCAGAAATCAAAATATCTTACAAATGCGGATAAGCTGAAATTGTAGAGAGTGAGAGTTGGACCTTCACGGATTACGAGAGATGGCTTCTAACATTCAAGAGAAGAATCATGCGGGTGATATATTGCCCAAAACGTGGCGCATACCGAGTTCGTTTCAATCACGAATCAGAAATTTAATGCACATTCCAGATATCGTGGATAAAATCAAAGGACAACGAGTACGCTGGTTCAGTCACGTTTTGCGAGTTGATCCGAACCGAATGATACAGCGATCTTTGAAGAGAGAACCGCGTTTTCGGTAGCCGAAGAGGCCTCTGAAGGCGTCGATGGCTCTACGGTGTAGAGAGCGATCTGACATCTTCCAGGTGCTCGCAACAGTATGAAGAGCTGGCTCTTGATCGAAACCGATGGAGTCAGATTTTTGACACGGTACGGCCCAACAGACCCAAATCAATTTTTTAGAATAATAAGCCTAACTGACTCAAACCCAGATAGTACCATACAATATTGCTTATCAATCATGTATCTAAATTTAATTATAATTTTACACTAATTTTCCATTTTCCAATAATACTATTTTGTGATTCATAGGCAAATATTTGCGATTCAAAATTTAGTTTCTATTTTAGTTTGATGCTAATTAATAAGAAATATTTATGTATAATCTTATTATTTATATATGCATACAAAATTTTGTCTCTGGATTGTAAGAAGGCACGGTATATTCGCGTATATGTACTCATATATTCATCGATATACGTAATTTTATAGTTTTTCGATATTATACTGTGCGATGAGGATTTTTCCATTTTAGCTTTTCTCTACTCAATCTTCTTGTCATAATAATTAGGCCGAAACTGTTATTACCTAAATAACTATTTAGTTTGTATTTGTAGTTTTATTTAATATATAAATTTATTATAGATCTTTGGCACGGAATGTTTATAAGAGGTAAACGGTTATGATTTAAGGTTGTTTAGAAGAAAAATTTAATTTGATTACT
The DNA here is from genome assembly GCA_963932295.1 of Tipula lateralis. Classification (NCBI taxonomy): domain Eukaryota; kingdom Metazoa; phylum Arthropoda; class Insecta; order Diptera; family Tipulidae; genus Tipula; species Tipula lateralis. The sequence continues at coordinate 146,772,556 of OZ010736.1, forward strand.
TGAGGAATTGCTCATCTTTTGGAGGGTTTGTTTGTTGTCTTGAAATCGTTTGTTAGTAGGTTTTACCTAAAGTAAATCAATAGAATTTGTCGTCGTGGTTTCTAACAATTACATAAATTATAAATTACTCAAAAATTTGATTAGTATGACATGTGTGTCGGTCACAATTGTCGTAGGTTTGAATCACTACATTTGGCACAATGTTGATCTTGATTGTAAATCTAAATCGGCGATTAGTAATTTTGTTTTTTTTTATAAATGTGTTAGTCTAAGTTTAGTGAATGATCACCGTACCTACCAGTCAGCTTAATCATTATTTTATAACTTTTAGAAATAATTTAAACTATGACGATCGGGGCAGGAAGCAAAATGGGAGTTTTCACCATCTGATTACGATCGGTGGTGTGAATGAACACATCTATGACTCCCTGTGGGAGTTCATGGGCCAACCCATCTTTCATGTCAGCACTAAAGGCTGGAATTTTATTCGAAGTAAACTGAACGTGTGATAGTTAAATAAATATTTCGTTACCAATTTGATTAAATATCAACAAACACGATCTTCATTGGAACAAATAATCCTTGATTTGACCAAAGCATGTAATATGCATCCCTTACTTAATGATCACGGATTCTTCGCTGATTTACCTGATTTTAGAATTTGTATAAAGAAATTGATTGGAAAAACACTTTTAAAATACGTCCAATGACCAGTCTCAGATGTTTCGATTGATCTTTAAAAATTGTGATCTTTTAAAATGTTAGAACTTTCGTGATATGACTCTCCTTTACACACGGAATATTGCTGTCAGGTTTGGAGTGGAGCATATGGCATTGTGCTCCAGTTGCTACATTGAGTTCAGCAGCGTGCCATCCAAATAATACGTAACTCCAGACTTACGAAAGCTCTAGACAGCCTACAGCACCGCCGAGATGTTGCAGAACTCTGCGTGTTCTAAAGATTAATAAATGGTAAATGCAGGATTAAAGGAGAAATACCACCATTTGTTACGTCAGTATATGCGCATAGGTTTACGGTGGAACTGTCGAAACCTAGAACTGAAGATGCAAAGCGTTTCCGTTTCGAGTATAAAATGCACAAGTTTAAGGCAGCTATCAACCTTAACTTGAAGAATCTTTCGTTGATTGCAGGAGCTTTTGACAGTTACAAGTAGCTTCTGACATTTATAAAGAGCTAAGGCAGTCGAAAAATCCGCCCTGCATCCAATTAAAGCTAAATTTAAAAAAAAAATCGGCAAGTTACTGATCAAGTACCGGGAAATACCTATGGTATGAGTTTGAATCTATGGGAATACCAAACAAATCTATACAGCTGTCTAAAATGGCAGTAAATCAGTCAAAATGTTAACAATTTCATTATTTCATGCTCCGTAAAAGTGAAACTGTTCCATCGGAATAGTATTTAGTTGCCGTTCATCTCAGAATCAAAGAGTCAAGAAACAAATATATGACCTCTGTTTTTGAAGGTAAAACCACTATAGAATTTAGTAATGGTTGAGGAAGTTAGTAATGGTGCTTATTCCCATATGCAATATCTTGCATATGGGCATAAGCACACCATTCACAATATTAATGTGAAAGTTAGGTTTTGTCGGATGAGTTTTTTAAATCCAGAGATCAGTGGAATGAATTCTTAAAGAGCCTTTCCAACTTCTGGTAAATGAAGAGATCGTTGTGGCCCATGGTGGCTTGTGATTGATATCGATAGAGCCGAATTTTGACATGGTACAAGACCGATGACGTGAAAGAATATCATCTGATAATGCCCCACAGAATCACAGTATATGGGTCTTTATCAAAGAGTCCTCCAGAACCAATTATCTGGTCTCTATTTTTGAAGTAGTGGGTGAGGAAGTAACAATATTTAGTAGAGATCCTACTCATGGTAATAATTAGACTTTAAATATACTTCTGAAATTAAAATATCTTGCATATGGGCACAAGCCCAGCATTAACAAAATTAATTTGAGAGTTGTACTTTAATGGATGAGTAAGAGTGATAGCTTTTAATATTTGAAGTGAGAATGACATTTTGACGTATGGCCCAACATGAGTTTATAGCACACAATGAGCTTTTTCGATCAAGATATCAGTGCAATGATTTCTTAAAGTGCCTTTCCACCTTCCGGTAGATAAGGAGGTCGTTGTGGTCCATGGTGAGTTGTGATGGATAACAATGGAGCCGAATTTTTACAGACCAGATGACTTGAAAGAATGTCATTTGATAATGGCCAACAGAATTAAAGTATGTATATGCCTAATAATCAATTTCTGAAATTGAAATATCTTGCATATGGGTATTAGCACAGTATTCATAATATTAATATTAGAGTTGGATCTTAATGGATGAGTACGAGTAATAGCTTCTAATATTCGAAGTAAGAAAGACACTTTGAAATATAGCCCATCATGAATTTATAGCACATAACTAGTTTTTGCAATCCAGAGATCAGTGCAATGATTTCTAAAAGCTCCAATCCATCTTCTGGTAGATGACGAGATCGTTGTGGCCCACGTTGGCTTGTGATCGATACCGATAAAAGAATATTTAAACAACTTGATATTTAGTAGAGATCCTACTCATGGTAATAATCAGGCTTTAAATCTAATCAGGCTTTAAATCATAAGCACATCATTCACAATATTAATGTGAGAGTTCGGCCTTGACGGATGAGTAAGAGTGATAGCTTGTAATATTCGAAGTGAGAAAGACACTTTGACATATGGCCCAACATGAGCTTATAGCACATAATGTGTTTTATCATTCGAGAGATAAGTGTAGTTTATAACATTTTTTAAGTAATATGATCCTGCTTAACATTCCTTAGAACACACACGCGCGCGACAATATTTATCAAAATTGTTTTAATTACAAAACTTTTTTTTTAATCCACCTAAACAAATAATTTTGAATTAATTTCTTTTTTCTTTCTTTTTATTTTTAGGTAAGTTGAAATAAAAAAAAATTTAATCTCTTCTATCCATATAGAGTTAGGCTACCTACAAACACACAATTCATAATGATAATGATATACGACAATCTTAGAGTAAAACTAGAAACCAATAATTGAGATGATTTGAATGGGAAAACAAATTTTAATTGATAGTTTTCCCGTCAATCTTCGTGGTATTTGTATGCGCATGAATATGAACCAAAACATAATTTACATACATATATTGTTTATAATTAAATTGTTAATTTTATCTTATGTTTTTCTTTTTTTATTTTAGGTAACACAAAATTTCTATTGTATATATATATAAAATGTGTACGAAAAACAGCGATTAATTGATTGATTAAATGTATTAAACAAAAAATTAAAAAAATCGAATGGAAAAGCCATATCAAAAATAGAAACCGAACGAACGCTAAAAAAAAAATGTATTTAAGGTTAAAGATAATTTTTTTTATCAAGAAAAAAATCGCACAAAATACAAATACAATAATTAATTACTAGCGAGAAATATTTCCGAAATGTATCGCAATAAATTATGAAGAATTACCTCGTGTAACAGTATGATGAATAATGCGCGATATTATGTGTATGGTTCGGGCAAGTAAAATATTTATATTTTTATAATTTGTAATTTTATATAAATATTCTAGGCTTATAGTATCACGATAGTTGTGGAATTTCGTTTTATTTTCGTAAGATTTGGTTGTTTTATCTCGCTAATAATGATAAAAAGAATTTCGTCTGGTATTTTGTTAAACAAATGTATTTATAATTTTGTACAATACATACATAATATTTGAACTCAAGTGCACATGAGTCAAAATCGCATTGATAAAAATTATCGTCGTTTTTAATATTGAATGGCGTCTTCAACTGTAATTCTTAATATAAGATTTCGATAAAAATTCTTACACAATTAATTACGTCACATCTTGTTTATTATTATTTTGAAAATGTTTTCAAATTCTTAATCGTGACGACGATGGCTGTATAGTATGGTACAGTCAAACGTAGTTGATTTTTGAATTTATTCGTATGGTGGAACGATTACTAGTCTAAACTTATCGTTTACTTAAATAATACTGATATTTTTTAGCGATATTATTACCACTGCAAACAACCTACAGTTATTTTATTGCTAGATAAATTGCTGCAGTGTTGTAACATATTTTGAGGTCAATAGAATCGATCGCGTTGAATTTACATCCAAACAAAAATTTACTGTCACTATACGGCTATCCAATATTGTTTACAGGCGTTATGCCAGTGAAACATATTGACAAGTTTAATGTTAGTTTGTTATTTGTAAGATTTGAAACTTTCTAAAATACTTGTCATATTTATGTTATGTCTTAACCTTTTGCTGGTGAACTGTATCTTTTATCGTTATTGGTGGACATAGATGATATGAAGGTCTAGAAATGACTTCGGTGCTCGGTTTTTCTCTGGCACTTATCGTCCCGTTTTGGTCTATAATGTTGGATCCAAATTGTTACATAGATTCTATCATTCTATGCGAGGACTATTTATTTGGAAAATGCATATTGTGGCTATAAAAGCGTCAAATGACATTTTTTTGTGTCCATAATACTTCAAAGCACCAAACATACATTTGAACCTTAACCTTGATTTTAATAAACGAAAATCAAACTTTTAGGTTTACGACTCGATAATCCTACATCTCATATCATTATCAATTGATTTAAAATCGTTATATGTACTGATATAGATTACAAACGATCAAATTGCTGTTCTGGTTTGTTTTTAGCTATGGAGTCTAATGAAAATTCGGAACATCATAAACTGCGAACAGTGCAGGGGAGCGGAAGAAAAAACTATTGAGCATTTTTGTGCTCCTGTTCTTCATACTCTTCCCATATACTGTACTTTTTAGAGGTACATTTCCTATTTGAGGATCAACTTTCAACCTTAACGATACCAGATATCTTAGACTTTATAAGAAGAACAAACAGATTTTGGGACTGAAAGTGTACGTCTGGGAAGGGATGTCACAATGGACCAATCGAGTCTGAGTGGGGCAAAAAAGTTTTTTGGATGTCCTAATTTTTTTGAGAACTTCAAATATAAGATCCTATAATTTGTTAATTCTTATCGACGCAATAGTTCTGAAACCACAATAAATACTTTAAATACAGCCGGGTTTGTTCTAAATACAATTTAAAACATAACATGTACGATATAGTACATATATTACTGGAATCTGGGCCATTGCTTTGGGCTGTATTTTTTAGTTAAACTTAAAATTAGTCTGGAATAATTCTGAAACATTCTCGATGGGAGAGAGATTCGTAAATATTCAATTTCGTTTTTCAGTTACTTGAAAATTTATTGCTACTCCGATATCTAATTTTGATCTATTGAAGATTCATAATTTCCAGTCATAGAGACAAATTTTACTGTATCACTTGGTGTAAAATAATGTGGTCTGTTTGGTTTTTGTCGGATCCCATATCGGTAAACTTACAGTTTACACCATCTTTAAAGAATTTTCTAGTTTTTTCAAAGCTGCGTGTATTCAATTTGTATACAATGTACGCTTATACTAAGACTATCCATATCAACGTCGAGGTATCATTATAGACGAGTTAAGTACAATCGGCGTAGAAATGTAACCGAGATGTTATTTTACAACTCGGCGACGTTTACAATGCAACTCTATATAGTTACTCAACTCTGGTTTTTTAGCTCAAGTCAAGTTTAAAATTATATGGACTGGACTCCGTTGATTGTGAAAGACAGTGTGGATTGAAACGAATTTGAATCTTTGACGTTCTAACTAGTTAATTTGTGTAAGACTCGTATCAAATAACAAAATTCATCTGCAATTAATCTCCAAATTCTGTAAAAAAAATTACAACTTTCACATTTTTTTTTGAATTTGATAACAACTTTACAATTGCTTTAGGTTTAGTTTTGTAAAATCGAAATCCAACCAAATCACCAGTTATCTAAATTTAGAAACTAATTATTTGTGCACATTTGTATAAAGGCCGTAAACGGCCCTAATCGCATTTCAACTGAGGCCTTAATGACCACTTAAAGTATTGGGGCACATTGTAGGTCTGTTATCCGGAGTGTTTTGGTCAAAGCGGGAATCGAACTTGAGACCACGGAGTAATAAGATTGTCTCTTAACCATTAAGCTACAAACGGTCAATCATGAGGGGGCTTATAAAATTTATTTAAATAATGAGGTAATTTTAAACAGCTTTCAGGATTCAGTATTCAACCTCGATATCAAAATGTAAAATCCCAAATTCAGGATATACGCTAAATTGGCAAATGTCCGGAATCGTAATCCGATTAATTGCTTGGAAATCTTCACAAGGTCTCCATTATTTTGCAACACTAAATGTAATGGACTGGACCAAGGATTACCACTAGTTCTGCAAATCTCGAGTTTCATCATGTGTTCGAATTCTTTTTCCACTGCCAGACGTCGTGGTTTACATGCAATCGGAGGTCGGTTTGTCTCTAATTTGTGCTTAACTCTAATGTTTGATGAAATTTTGAAATAATGTTGAAGACACTGAGTTCGTTGCTGACTTGTCGATCCTAAAAACAGTAGGACGAAAGTGCACCGTGTAAATACAAAGAGGTTTACGCATCTATAAGCCGTCTTTGGGTATCTACGAGCAAATGAATGAAATTTTGATGAATGAAAATCAGTGGCGTAGCTACAAGGGCGCAAACCCCGCGCTGCAGGGGGGCCCGCAACGATAGGGGGCCCGCTGCAACGCGGTCCCGTGGTCTTTGTTATATTTGTGTATTGATTATTTTGTATTTTTGTATTGATTGTGGACATCCATAATCATTTATCAAATTTACGAAAAAAAACTGCATTTGCGGGAAGTTTTGTTGAGTCACTGCTTCGCAAACAAAACTGTAGCTGAAAGTCATAATTTGCTCGTGGATTTGTATGTTGAGCATGGTCTTGCAAAAACACAGTGCTTTGTGTGGTTTAATCGCTTCAGAAGTAGTGATTTTGACATTAAGGACAAAGAGCATCCTGGTCAACCGAAAAAGTTTTAAGCTGAATGTCAAACGTAAGAAGAACTTGTAGAATCATTGGCAATTGATCAAGAAACAATATTCAGACGTTTGAAAGCCTTGGGATTCATCTAAAAAAGATGGGAAATTGGGCGACATACGAGTTGAAGCCAAGAGACGTTTGGAAAGACGATTTTGCATGTTCGAAATGCTGCTCGAGCGCCACAAAAAGACGTTGGTTTTGCATCGTATTGTCACTGGCGATGAAAAATGGATCCATTACGATAATCTCAAGCGCAAAAAAGCGTATCTCAAGAAAGACGAGGCAGGCCCATCGACGCCGAATATTCACGGGGCTCTCACGTATGCGATCAGATATGAGTCAATTATTTTCCACCACGGTAACGCTCGGCCACACATTGCGGTGCTGGTCAAATATTACGAGAATAACGGATGGGAAATTCTGCCTCACCCGCGTTATAGCCCAGATCTTGCACCTTCCGACTACCACCTATTTCGATTCATACAGAATGCCCTACCCAGAATACGCTTCACTTCAAGGTATCGAAAATTGGCTTGATTCGTTTTTGATCGCAAAGCCGTCGCAGTTTTTCTGGGATGGAATCCATAAATTACCAGAAAGATGGGAAAAAGTTGTGGGTAGTGATGGGCAATACTTTGGATGAAAAATCTTGTGACATTTTTCCACAATAAAGGCTCAAATAAAAAAAAAATCCGGTTTTTAATGCATACCTAATAGCTTCCAGTATTTCATGTTTAAGTATTGACATGTTTATTATTGTTTCTTACGTTACCTGTAGAAGTCGCAACAGTGGAACGATCTTTTTCTAAATTGACTTTTATTACTCTGGAGGGAAAGATATGCAAGGTGGAGGGAGAATAGTCTAAGGGCCTACATTAAGTTATGCGGGGAGGCCAAAAATTTGTAGTTACGCCACTGATGAAAATCCAATGACGAACTCCTAGAAGAATTCGTGATGCAATCCAATGTCGAGTTTTAAAATTTTGGTTCCGAAAACGTTTACTGTGGAGCCGTTTCCTGCAAATAAACTTAATGAGGAGTTGAGGTACGAATTCATGATGAAGCGAGCCGGCAAAGCCGAAACGTCAGCTCTTGTATCGATTATCTGACGAAAAATCTCGAAAATTAAAAGGCTGTTGGATTTGTATAGGACATTGCACTCCGCCACGTCCAGTCGTATCAAAATGTTCAAGCATCAAAGTATTCAACTAAGTCTCAGTGCATAACATTGAAAAATGGGACAAAAAGATTGCTCGCTCAGTGCATACCAATGATTTAAAGAACAAACGAATGTATAGCAATGCATATCAGGTCACAAGGAATAACTTCATTTTCGGAAATCTATAAACTGCAAATGAGCTTACAAGTTAAAGCTGTTACAGCCCACAATAATGTGTATAGTTAAAGCTGTTGCAAATTAAAATAAAAACCTTTTGCCTGGAGGTTGGAATAGTGAGATATTCCAGTTTCGTGTAACAGTCTACTAAACTCCTGATCGCTACAAGTTCAGTGGTTTGGTTCTTTGCACTCTTCTTGTTGGAGTAGTAGTCAGCAAAAGTCGCATGTCCAGTTTTTATGCTGGTGCAGACGTTGTAGATCTTTTGTTGCATGATGCTCGATCTTTAGATCTCAATGGAGTTTGTTGTGGATCGCTAGTTCAGATTGTCTCCGAAGAGCCAATCCATTTTTCTAAATTTTATGTTTAATTTATCTCCCTTCTATTTTATGTGCCCTCCCATCTAGCATCTTAAGGCCTGCCGAGACATTTAGCAGTGTTTGCATGGATGCGGTACTATTATCGAGTACATCATTATTGGATTGATTTTGTTTCATTTATTTTAATTCGCCATTTCTTTGTCCAATTACATATCAGGTTAATAGCCTTCTGTAAGTTACTAGTGGAGTCATTGTTGTTCTTTGCACGTATTGCCGTCTCATCGGCAAAAGTCGCCATTATTGCCCCTGTAATTCGTATATCTCTAGTATATAGTACTCTCGCTATTATTCTTTTTAATTGGGAGTATTCATTCTCATATTTTATCCTGAAGTGCCTGTCTGATATGATATCCCGAAATATATTGATGAAGTTTGAATTCTAGCCCCTGGTGCCATACTTTGTCAAAAGCTAGCTCTACATCAAAGAATATAGTTGAATACATTTGTTTGCTTTCTAGTGATTTCTCGAATCATTTTAGGGTTCAGCTCAACAAATGTTTTTAACCCCTAATCGCTCTTACATGTCATCCAGTGAATGTTAATTTTTGGTCAAGAATCGAACTCGAGGCCCAGATTTCTCTTCTTCCCAGAACTTGTTCTATCGTAGAATGTTTTTCCCTAAATCTGATGTAAGGGGATAGTACTGATGTAAGAGAATATTTGATTTATTTTTGAGTCCTTAGGATGAAGGATTTTTTACTTTTGTTTTAATAAATTCGGGACATTTATCTCTATCCATTCAAAAGGTTTTAACGATATTAATGAATGAGTAATTATTATACACACATTGAACTGTGAATCCACTATCCAAAACGTGACTACTACTCACATGTCGAGTTTTTTCATCTTTATGTTAAACAAATAATAATATTCCATCTCGGGGTAAAGCTTCGTCAACGACTAATCACTCTGTAGAATTTTACCGACAAAATGTTGTCAAGTCCAACTTTATGACATAATTCAATTTTAATTTACAACAATAAATTATAAATTAAGAAAATCTACTGAAAAGGTTAAATAAATAATTTAACTAACTGAATTAAACGAGATAGAATTTATCATATTGTTTGTGAATATGTAGAAGTAATATTCAATTGTCTTGTTGCTTGTACATTTATGTTGGACTTGTGTTTTTATCAGTTAACAAATGTATGAGGGTCTATGAATATCTTCAATTGTCTTGTTGTGATCAATGTGTGTTTACAGTGATCAAGATAACTGATCTAATCTTGGTACGGATTTGTCCACTATATGCGCACAACAACTTACTATAGACACACACTGTAAACTAAACAACTACAGTACAATGCGATCAACACAATATAGGTCAGTTTTAGACAGTTTTTTTTTTGTTAAATCAGTAACATATTCTCATACTCGGTGAATAGAGGCGACCTATTTTTCATTTTTATTTATTATTATTTTCGAGCACGTCGTACATTTTATTTATCTTAGCTAGTATTTATTTACGTTAGAATATTGTTTATAGTTTATAAAATGTAGGTTAGTTATTGTGTGCGCGTATTAATTAATTTCGGGTTTGTTTTTATTATAAAGTCAATTCAATGGGCGAAAGAAACGAATCATCTTCGTTCGAAGTGTTTTGAAATGAAAATGAATAAAATTTTTAATGAAAATATATTTTTGTTTGAAGTCGTTTTAATAAATAAATTTATTTAATATTTGTTTCCTGCTTTTGGTTTTTTTTTTGATTGTTTATAATTGACTGTATCGTAAAACTATTTATAAAGATGGATGAAAAGGGGAAATCGAATCGAAGAAAATTGTAAGCACAAAATGTTAAAATGATTGCTTGTTTATTAGTTTTTATGAATTAGATTAGTTAAATATATAAACGACTAATGTTTTTAAATTAGTTAAATTGTTTATAGTTATTATTGTTAGATGTAAGTGGTCGATTCAGTTTAATTCAGTCAACGGTTTAAATTGTCCGTATAATAGCAAGTTGGAGATAACCAAAAGTAATAAAAGAAATAAAGGAAAAACTACCACCATTTGTTACGCCAGGACGGGTAAAACGAAGAATGGTTTATGCGCATAGCTTTACGGTGAATCTGTCGAAACCACGAAATGAAGGTGCAAAGCACGAATTCATTTATTGAACATCTAGGAAGTGGAGTTTGTTATCCGGATTTCAGTTTCCGTTTGAGTATAACATGTACAAGTTTAAGGTAGCTTGCAAGCTTTACTTGAAGGATCAGGCGTTGGGTGCAGGAGCCCTGACAGTTACAATGAGCTAGGGCAGTCTAAAAGTCCGCCCTGCACCCAATTAAAGCTAAATTTAAAAGAAAAAAATACTTAGTATTTGAAACTAACATTGTCGTCATTAAACTTACAAATGCTGTCTCGTCCTTATTCTATAAATTAACTTCGATTGAATTGGCAATTGTTGTAGATTTTTGGATAGTAATAATGATAATGTAGTTTTATTTACGAGCCACTGTACTGGTTCCATTTCAAATTCGCGTTAAAGTCCTGAAATGGTGATCAAAAAAGTTATGTGATCATCATTGCCATACAACATACCAAATGCTATCCTTTCATCATTAAGTTCTTACACTACAGGCGAAATATAGTGTTTCAATTATTATCAAAGGAAGCTCTAAACAATAATTAAGAAATTCGAGCTATGAATTCGTTTGCATTAATTATCAATAAACTTTCATTTTATCGTGTAAAATACCTTGAAGAGTTTTGAGTAAATTGGTTAAAACTCATCCATATTTCGATAGGATGCACTCGAGTGATCACTACGGCGGTAGATAAATATAGTGGCATCTTGTCACAGCCCAGAATCTCGTAAATTTTAGCAAATGTAAAACTAATGGATCATGGATCCTTCAAGGCTCGTTTTGGTGTTAAATATCCTCACCGTCGACGATAAACTATACAACATGGCTCAGTTAAAAAAAATCCTTTATTCATCCAGACTAACACATACAGTTATCTTCCTGGACGGTTCTGTACAGAAACGTTGCTTTATTAATAAGAAAGCTTTGGTTTTCTCTCAATAATCGAGAACAATTGGTTGCCTTCAGCACACGTCTCTAGTATGCAAAAGGAATATTAGCAGCATAATTTTATCGACAAAAGTTTATTGTAGTGACCAACAGAACCGGCCGATTTTAACCGGATTGATATTTTGTGAGATTCTAAAACATAACCAAAATCTTCAATAAACATTTTTATTCAATTAAGTTTAAACCTATATTGTCATTCTAGCACGTCATTCAAGAGATTTTGATTTAAACGTTTTGACAGAACTTAAACTCCTAATATTGAATGGAACAAAATTACATAGAGAAATACCTCTTATAAAAACTGAGGATTTAATAACCTAGAAGAATTTTGAGCAGGAAGCATTAGAAGATTCGCATAATGCGAACTTCTAAATAATAATTTTTTGAATAGATAATTTGGTTCGTTAGTTTTAAGGAACTTCCTAATAAAAGAACAAACCCGAAACTTATAAAAACAAGTTAACCTACAACCAAGAATCAGTCTAGTTTAGTGTGAAATATGGTCAAATTTCCTAATTCCGATAATAAGACGAGTAGAGCATTAAACATTTTTATTAGAATTATATATTCTATACATAAACTAAAGTATCCGTGGAACAGCATTTCATTTAAAAGCTTTGTAGAAAATTGATTTATAATCTATGGCTTAGAGGCCGTAAACGTCCCTAACCGCGTCTCAAATGAGACCTTACGAACCAATTTTAACGATTGGTACACATTGTAGGTGGTCAGCCTAACGATTGTTTTTACACACAAACGCCTTTTTATGTCATCCGGTTGCATGTTAATTTTTCGTCAACGGCGGGAATCGAACTCGAGACCGCGGTGTGATGAGAAACTCTCTTAACCATTAAGCTACAACCGGCGACAGATAATTGATTTATGAAGTTAGAAAACAATCATTAATCAAATATTTTTGGCCTGTAAGGTGCATAACAAACTATCTGATCAAGATTTTAACAGTGGACGTACCGAATACAAAATACGATCCTTGCAGCAAGGTACTCCATATATACGAGGAGAGTAACAAAAGTTCTCTTAGTTGACCAGAAAAAAATATTCTTCTACTCCTATTCTTAATCTTCGCCTTTTTTCTTAAGTCTTAAGATATAGGTCGCAAACCAGTCTTAAAATGTCAAACTAGATCAACATTTACCGAATTATTAAGGAGGTTTTTAATAGTAAAGCGGAGGTACTGTTAAAAATCTTACTGTTAAAGACCTTTCCCCTTAAATTTGTTTTAATTTTTTGGAAATATCTAGAAATCATTTTGGAAATATCTAGTATGATTTGGCGCGTTTTTATTTTTTTATTTTTTAATATGTAGCTTTAATTTGGTGCAGGGCGGACTTTTAGACAGTCCTAGCTCCTTGTAACTGTCGGAGCTCCTGCACCCAATGCGCGGTCCTTCAAGTAAAGGTTGATAACTGCCTTAAACCTGTGCATTCTATACTCAAACGGAAACTGAAAACTGGATAACGAATTCCACTTCCTGGATGTTCGATGAATGAATGCGCGGTTTGTACCTTCAGTTCGAGGTTTCGGCAGCTTCACCGTAAATCTATGCGCATTGACCGTTCCTGGTGTTACCCGTCCTGGCGTAACCAGTGGTATTTTCTCCTTTAATTCTGCAGAACATTTACCATTTATCAATCTATAGAACCCGCAGAGCTCTGCAACATCCCTGCGGTGTTGTAGACTGTCTAGATCTTTCGTAAGTCTGGAGTTTCGTATTATTCGTATGGCACGCCGCTGAACTCTATCCAGCAACTGGAGAGCAGTGCCATATGCTCCACCCCAAACTTGACAGCAATATTCTATACACGGTCTAATAAAGGTTATATATATCTGGAGAACTTGATGCGATTTAAAAAACCGTCTGCATCTATTGAGGAACCCGAGTTTACGTGAAGCTGATTTGGCCAATGCGATAATGTGTTCATTCCATTTTAAATTGTTTCTAATCTGAACACCAAGCAGACGAATTGAGTCACAACCCACGAGAACGTGGCCTTTTACCATAAAAGGGTATTCGTTGCGACTTCTTTTACGCGAGAACGTGCATATTTGTGTTTGTTTCTCGTTAAATTTGACCTGATTTTTAACTCCCCACTCAAATATTGTACTCAAATCGGAATTAGTCGAAGTTACCACTTCCAGCCGTTTACCGTTTAACTCTGAAGGAGGAGGCTCGACCTCGAATGAAATAGAAGAGTGCAATCTTGCATCATCGGCAAAACTGTGGATAGGGTTTACAGTGCTATCCAACAAGTCATTAATGTATAACACTAAATACTTTAAAAAGTAGCGCCGCAAATCCTCTTGCTTTCGGTTTTCCATAACATTTTTTAATAACTTTCGGTATACTATTCTGCAGTTACCGTCTGATCGTTTTCCGGGGAATAGCAGCTACGATTAATGATCGGGTAAAGAAAACTAACATCATTACGTTTGTTGCTTAGCTTTTACGGATAGGTTTGCTCCATACAATGGATTGTTGTTTGGTTTCCAGATAGTTATGGAACCTAAATTCCTCATCAGCAACGACTTAAATATAGTTGCTAGACTGGCCATTTTCAAATTTATTCGTGTATCCCAGATGATTATTTAATATTGAGCAATGTCATTCAAGGTCAATTTATCAGCAATAATTTCTAGTTTCAATCATTGACGTTCGTCAAATTTGGACTTCACTAGGATCGTAGTAACGCCATCAGTGGAAGATTTTGGTCGACTTTCTCGGGGCTCGTCTTCTACAGATAAATGATCCTTCTGTAATCTTTGGGAATATTTTTAGTGGCTTTAGTTAACGCCGAAAATCGAAGAGAATCGCATAGCGAATTTCTATTTGTGTGGGTGGTGGAAGTTCTGCTAATGCATCCTTAGCTTTTGCGTTGCCTCGTCCTTCTTTTTACCGATCGTTCTAAATGTTTGAAAGAAGTCTCATGAAACAATTGCAATTTGGTATTTTTGATTTAAAAAAAATTAATAGTCGCCTACTAAGCGAGCTTTCGTTACTTCCCTCGTATGTGCTTGATTTAAAGGTGCAATTTCTAGCTGAAAAAGTCTATTACGCCTTGATTCCTTAATTCGGAGATTAGAAATTTTAACTCGGATTGATATTATGGAAAAAGTATTGAAAACAGTGCATCTCCTTGTCGAACATTTTAAAACTTTCTGTTCTTAACTTTTAACGCATTATTTTGTGAGAAATATTCTTTTCTGTTTCTGTTTAAATTTTGTACAGTAATTTCATTCGTTTTTTAATATGAATTGGCTAGTATAGCACACTGCCTTCTATCTTTATTTACTTAACCATTTGACTAGCCCAATTTCTATTAAGCGTTAGGCTTACAGTAGTTCATCAACCTTTTTGATACTATCTTTTACATCTCGGTCATTTCGAACATTTTTTCAAACTACTTAATTTGAAAAGATCTCAAAGTCGATTCTTTGGTGCCAAAAATAGAAGTTGTCATTTTTTTTTAATATTACTTGAAACACTGAATCTTCCACATCTTATTCTTCATCTCGTTTTTCTATGATCAATCTTGCACAAATCATTAAATTATAATTCATTTTGTTTCTTGTAAGGAAATCTTATATCATTTCAATACCAATTCTATTAGAATTAATAGTTTGATTTAATTCAAAACTAGCATGTTATGTTAATATTACACTTTAAACACTTGCTACACAAATGCAATTAGTTTTAAATGAATATATCCGTTCTATTTAACCTAAAATAGAACGTACAATTAGGTTTACATCTTCTCGCAAATAAATTGTTTCAATATATTTGAATATTATATTGAATCGAAACTATTGAATTTAGATAGAACTAGATAGAATCAAAGGGCTTCAAAAACACTTTATAATACTCTCATGTTGAAATTATTCGAAAAAATATAACTTGTAAAGGTCAACCCATTTAATGTTTGAAAATAATTTATTTTAAATGATGATCCATTCTATGGGTCCAATTTTCCAGCACTTCGAGCATTTCGGTCGATATTCCTTTAATTACGCGTGTTAGTGCGCTTCTCATGCACGAATCGATTGTGATTTATCGATATGAACAAGTGATTTCAGATACCTCTATAGAAGCAATCTAACGGCGTCACATCACAAGACCTTATTGGCCAATTCACGGATTCCTTTCTTGATATGATGTCATTAAAATTTACTTTCAATAAATCGATAGTTTGGCCTGCTGTGTGGCACGTTGCATCATCGTGTTGAAACCACGAGTCGGCTACACCATGGAACAGGCCTAAATACGGCAACTTTGTTTGTAAACGTATCCATTTAGTTAAAATAAGCTTCATCGCTTAAAACAATTTTTCGATAGAAACGGATGATTTTGAAGTGAGCTGTTCCAACGCCCAGAAACAAAATCGATGACCCTTCAGTTCATGAACAAGATGTATTTTGTATGTCTTCAAACCAAGATCTCTCTTCAAAATTTACCACAATGTGTCATATGAGAGACCCTGAGCTTAATAACGACGACGAATTGATTGATTGTGATCTTTACGTACACTCAGGCCCAGCAGCAATATTCACATTAGATCGAATGAATATCCAATAATGCAAAAGTGGTTCGAAATTAGACGATTATGAGTTAGACGATTATGAACACCATAAAATGGTCGAAGATCACGAAAACAATTCTTCACTGAACACTGATTTTTGCAATAAATTCCCACAATTTTTAAACGTTGTTCTCGCGTATGTCTATTTATGGTGAAATGTCAATGAATACTGAATACAAATGCCATATGAACATGACAGTTGTTTAATAGTGTGAAAGCTGAGTCGATTCCGCAGTACTTTAGGTATTATAAAATTTAAATATCTTGCAAATGCAGAAAGCTAATGTTTTTTTATACTTGTAGAAATTCATTTCTGTGATTGAGATGTATAAAAATCATGGTTGAAGTGCTATTCAGAATTATGAATTTATTTTCAATAAGAAACAAATTCAAAGATTCAGTTGTACAAATTGCTACAATAATCATTTGGAACCAGTTGGGAAAATATTAATCCGATGAACTTTAATGGTAGAAAATATTAATCCGATGAACTTTAATGGCTATCATGAAAATCTGATCATCTTGATATACTGAGGTTTCTACTGATTCCTTAATCCATCATTTAATTTCACTCGTATCAGAAATTTGGATACAACGTTATAATAAAGGTAGTTTGAACCTAGTAAATTGCAATTAACCATATTTGTGTACGAACAATCGTTTAAGCATCACCTCCCGGGAGGCCAACAATAGACAAATGAATCAAAGTTTGTGTCTAGAATTTGTAAGGTTAATGTTCATAAAGTTAAATTCGAAACAATTATTTGGTTATTGAATCAAGAAGATTTAATTGTCGCTTACTGCTGAATGCTGATGAAGATTGTCATTCATATTATCAATAATTGATAAACTAATAAATAATCTACGGCTTAGAAGAGGCCGTAAACGGCCCTTACCGCGTCTCAACTGAGACCTTACGAACATAACGATTGGTGCACATTGTAGGTGGTCAGCCCAACGAATTTTTTTACACGCAAACGCGTTTTTTTTATGTCATCCGGTTGCATGTTAATTTTTTTGGTCAACGGCGGGAATCGAACTTTAGACCGCGGCGTGATGAGACACTCTCTTAACCATTAAGCTACAACCGACAACTTTTATCCTGTAGTATCAATAATTGATACTACAGGATAAAAAATAATGCAGATAGTTGATTAAACATGACTTTGGATAATATTATCCCTTACCCCGAATTGTATAATGTAGACTTTTCAGTCGTTTCTCGAAAATTTAATCGTTGACTGGCACATTAAACCGAGTTTGTGCAGGGAAAAATAATTTCTCACGGCAATTTCAAATTTATTTAATCTATTTGTCTTCCCTATTTTTCCACCGGGACTTGAGGTGTTTCAAAAATGCAACGAAATATTTCAGGGAATGCAAATTTCAACTCTGCAGCGTGAGGTTCTTCATTACAGTAACAGTTTCCTTGATGAATTCGTTCATTTAATCGTTTGACAGCTTCATTTTTAGTGTTGGTCAACATTTTAGAGAGCTCTGAATCATTACTCTTCAGTTGATCGATTGTGAATTTATTTAAATAGTCGCACAAAAATGATTGGATGACAATAAATACCATCACCTCTAGAGTGAATATACCATCCAGAAAATACACGAACGATTAAAATTGGTGTACTAGTTCATAGTTTTGACCGAATATTCAGACACTTTTGGGATATAAAAGTTTCACATTCCTTAACTAATGTAGCAATGTCTAAATTGGTGTTTTGAGATCGCGTTTTAAATAAGAGTACGATCCATTAATACGTATTGGTCACATATTATGAATGCTTTTACACACAATTTTGTGTCATTCGCAGCATATTAAGTTTTGATTAAACACGAGAATCGAATTGAGGAACCCTTAACCAATAATATACAACCGGCGAACATATTCACTAATACTTTTTAACTGATCTATATATTCCATGTCACTACTATAGGCTATCTTGAATTAATGTAATGAGCTGAACGTCTTTACAAATTGGACCTCTAAGGCGTAAGGCGTCAAATGCAAGCAAAAAAAAAAAAACAAATCTCACCGAAAGAAATTGAATGTATTTGCCTCACCTGATGGTGGTGCCCATATTTAAAACATATTTATAAGATGTCAGATCGCTCTCTACGCCGTGGAGCCATCTTCGCTGACAGAGATCGCTTTCCCTTTAAAGATCGCTGTATCATTCGGTTCGGATCAACACGCAGAATGTAAATGATCCAGAGTTATCGCTGTCCTTTGATTTCATGCACGATGTTAGAAAATCGCATTAAATTTTTGATCTTGCGAAGAACTGGTATGTGCCATGAACGCCTGTTTTGGGCCATATATCACATGTATAATATTTCTCTCGAATATTGGAAGCATTTTTCGTATTAATTCGTCCAAGTGTAACTCTCTAAATTCATATATGGTACGGGTCTGATCAACAATCAGCTTATTCGGATTTGCAAGAGCGATGCGATATGATTTCGAAAACCATAAGCTTTGTATATCACTTAAATATTTGTTGAGCTTGTGATTAATGTTTAAGGATAGATTTCCTTTTTACGTTACAGTGAGATCTGAAAACAGAAAAAAGTCGCTGGGGATTAAATCTGGAATACATGGTGGATGGGTAAGCAATAGCCCAATTCATTCAATTTTGCCATCTTTTCATCAATGTGTGACACGGTGCATTGTTTTGGCGAAACAACACTCTTTTCTTTTGCAAATGTGGCCGTTTCTTTGCGATCCAAAAGTGCACAGTAATAGTCGCTGTTGATGGTGGTTCCTTTTTGGAGATATTCGATGAATATTATTCCGTTCGAATCCTAAAATACAGACGCCATCATCTTACCAGCCGACTGTTGGGTCTTTGCTCGCTTTAGATTCGGTTCGTTGACTGCTGTCCACTCAGCTGACTGTTTTTTGAACTGATTAAACAGCGACAAACACTCCTCTGAATCATCGATTCGTTGTTGTTTTTGGCCGACTGTGAGCTCAAGCGACACTCACTTTACACAGAGCTTTCGCATATCCAAATGTTCATGTGAAATGGTAAAAACACTACCATCTGATATATTTACAATATCAGCTAGCTCGTGCACCTTCAATTTGCGTTCATGTTCGTCATTTTGTGGATTTTTTCCACATTTGTGGATTTTTTTATGTTTTATGGAATAACAGCCTGGACCGCCTAGGTGACGCAGTGGTTAAAGCTGCGGCAGTTGGAGCGGGAGGTACTGGGTTCGAATCCCGATTCGGGGCAAGATGCAAATAGGTTTTTCACCTTCGATCGTTTGGGCGGTGCGATCGGTGGTGTAAAATAAACATATATCTGGATCCCCTGTCGTGCTTAGAATCCATGGGCCGACCCATCGTCCATGTCAGTACTGAAAGCTGACATAAAGCTATGCAATGTGCAGATGGTTCTACGAAAACTCGGACCTATAGCCGTACATAGAGTGGTATCACACGGGACCAATCGCCGGTCTAAGTGTTGCAATAGCAGCCACAACAACCTAAACTAACCTAACAGCCTCATTTGGGCGTCCACTGCATCATTTGTGCTGGTACGACCACATTTAAATTCAGCAATCCACTTCTCTACCATTTGTCTCGATGGGGCAGACTTCGGATAATGTTTATCAATCATTGTTTGGTTTCCATTGTATTTTTTTTTCATCAAATGACAATGCTTTATCAAAACTCGAATTCACTTTTTTTCAATTTTTTTTTCAAAAATAAAAGACTTCTGACAAAATACTATCTCACGAATCAATAGTTAGATTGCTGTCAACTTTATACACGTATCATTTGAAGGTTAGTACTAAAATATTTTTAGCAACGCCATCTATCGGACTTATAGAATGACCCTGTAGTTGTGGCTTTTTCAAAGGTTTTAATCTGTTCATTAAGATTCTAGTTTCATTATTGCACCAAGATTAGGTGCCATGTTTGATACCGAAGCCAAATTCTGTATTTTAGCAAATTGGAATTCATAACTCGGCAAGTTTATTTTGAAAGCAGAGATAAATACAAATCTTATAGTAACATTTTCAATCCAGTTGAAAACATGTACGTATATTGCCATTCGACTCACTTAGCCCCAATCGTATAAATCATTTTTGTTTTGGCAATAAACTCAACACAAATCATTAAATCGATCCATATATATGTTTAAGAAATATAAGTAATTAAAATGTAGACTGTATTCTGGTTATTTCCTAGTTGCATACATAAACATTCTAAATATCTAATTTTATGAAAATAATTGGATCGCCGCCAATAGGAAAAACATAAATTTTCATTATTTCAGCCAAATTTAAATTATTCATCACAATTTGTAATATAAATTTTGAAATGCACTAGAAAACATAAAACCGCTTGATTGATGTTTTACCGACGAGATAAAACACATATAGACATAACGATTTCCGGTATTTACCTAATGAATGTAACATTTATTTACATTACAAACGTTCGGAAGTCTCATATTAATAATAAAAAAAATTAATTAGCAACATTACGTACCATATACCATATTGTAGTATAATGATCATATTGCCCTTGAAACTATATAAAAACTATAATTACCAAAGTACATATGTGTATCACGTCTCCATTAAGTCTGTTGAACTATTTATGTTAAGTATGTTATAATTAAACCGCAGTGCATACGGCGTGGCAATATATGAGCTTGGTAGATGTGTATACATTGTATATTGTTCATAGAGGAAGATAAATAAACCAGCAAGAGCAGCGCGTCAACTGTTGTCATCTTTAATCGATCAATCGCTAGTTAATAAAATTGTATCAAACAATTAATTTATCATGATTGAAAACATTGAGTTCAATTGAAAAGAATTAAATTGGGCTATTTATAGAATCGATTGATAGTTTCATGTACGCAAAGGGAAATATATTTGGCTTTAAATAATATCTGGAATCAATTGGAAAAAAAAGTATTTTAAAGAAAGTCGCTGTGATTTGTCAATTAAATTCGATGAACTTGAAATATATTTCAATGAAATATTTTTGTTATGACGGAAGTACTAAATTTTATGAAGCACATTTGTTTCAATTAATCGGCCATAAATTTTAAACAGTGTGTTGAAAGAAATTTTAAATTAGAGTTTTGTTGTTTTACGCGGGGGGTCCTTGAAAATGAAAATTTATGTCGGTCTCGGTGGAAATTGAGTCCAAAATAAATTGTTTTGATGTTTTGAAATCTCGGAAGTTGTGAGTTGATTAGCGATATAAAGGGTGTTTTTTTAAGAGGTTGCCGATTTTTTTTTTTGAATAAAACACATATAAAATTATGAAATGACCAAAATTTTTTTTTATTTGGTAGATAATTTTTTGGCATTTAACATTTAAACACAATTTCTGGCATATGGCTACCACGACTATTTTTCACAAATGTCATTCTGGAGGTCCAATTTTCCAGCACTTTTTCAAGCATTTGAGGGCGTATGTCAGCAATGACACGTTGAATATTGGTTTCCAAAGCGTCAATCGATTGAGGTTTATCCACATAAACCAATGACTTCACGTATCCCCACAAAAAGTAATCGAGTGGCGTCAAATCGCACGAACGCGGAGGCCAATTCACCGGACCATTTATCGAAATAATGTTGTCGTTGAAAGTTTCTTTCAATAAGTCGATTGTTTCACGTGCTGTATGGCAAGTGGCACCATCTTGTTGAAACCACATTTCATCCATATCCATATCTTCAAGATTTGACAACAAAAACTCATTTAACATGGTTCTGTATCGATTTCCATTCACGGTAACGCGTCGTCCTTCCTCATTTTTAAAGAAATATGGACCGATGATCCCACCAGCCCATAGACCGCACCAAACAGTACATTTATCAGGATGCATTGGTAATTCTTGAACGGCGTGTGGATTATCTTTGCTCCAAATGCGACAATTTTGTTTGTTAACGTATCCATTTAACCAAAAATGCGCCTCATCACTGAAGAGAATTTTACGGTAAAAAAATGGATCTTCGTTCAATTGATTTAACGACCAATCACTGAATTCACGGCGCAAACGATGGTCGTGTGGCTTTAATTCTTGCACCAATTGAATTTTGTATGGCACCAAACCCAAATCTTTACGTACAATTTTCCATAAAGTCGATGGACAAAGTCCAATTTGCTGAGCACGACGACGAATCGATAAATTGTCGTTTTCTTCGACACTGGCCTCAACGACAGCAATATTTTCTTCTGTACGAACTCTTCTCATTCTTGTCGGTGGCTTGGCATCCAAAAGAGTGTATGTAGACCGAAATTTGGTAATTACGTTCTTTATGGTGGTCTCTGACGGACGATTATGTGCACCATAAAATTCACGAAGTGCTCTATAAACATTTTTAATTGAACACTGATTTTGAAAATAAATTTCCACGATTTGAAAACGTTGTTCTGGAGTTAACCTATTCATAATGATTTGCCAAACAATACTGAGTAGAAATGCCACTTTGAGCTGTCAAAACAACTGTCATAAAATAAAACGACATCTATCGGAAAAACAAACCTTCTAAAAAAACACCCTTTATTTCAACAATCTTACTCCGATGTCAGATCGCTCTCTACGCCGTGAAGCCATTGTCGCCGACAGTGACCTCTTCGCCTACCAAAAGGGGGCTCTTCCTGAAAAGATCTTTGTATTATTTGGTTCGGCTCAACACGCAGAACGGGACCGAGCCAGCGTACTCGCTTCCCTTTGATTTCATGCACGATATCAGGAATGCACAATAAATTCATGATCACACTCACAATTCTTCGCTCGAATGTTAGAAGCCATCTTTCGTACTCATCCGTCATGGTCCAACTCTCCCATCCATCAACGGGTTTGATCAACACTGTATAATTTCAGCTTTTCCGCATTTGCAAGATATTTTGATTTCAAAAGTGGGCGTAGAGGAAATAAGGCCCGATTGCCAGTGGCAAAGCGAACCTTGATATTCTATCCCACACTATTATCGTAGGTAATGAGAGATCCAAGATACAATATCATTACTCTTTTAACGGTTGGTCACCGCCACTGAAATCATCTTGGTCTTCAAACCAGAGATCAGATATTTGGCTTTGGGCTGGTTGATTTTGAGACCAACGGAAGCTGAACGGTGTTCTAGAGGATCAAATATCTCTTTTACTCCGTTGGCATTTATTCCAATCACGCAGATATCATTTACATATGAGGTGATTCACTTTTAAGAAGGATGTATTGCAACAAAAGATTAAAAAGTATCGAGGACACAGGAACTAATTGCAAAAGTTCTCAATAGCTCAAAGTTGGCACAGCATTGTGACTGCGTTACTGTCATTTTATACAGATATACGTATTTATTTGTTATCCCTGAATATTTAAGCCGGTTCCATATTTATTATTTTCATCCGGTGAATTTGGTGGCCATTACGCAGTGGAAATGAACCGCGGAACGTTGTTTCTCAGTTAATTAATCTGAGCTTTTATCTTCTTGCCACGGACAAAAAAAAAGACGAGCGGTGAACGGCTTTCGGCCGTTACGGCGGCTCAAACCGTTCGGCCGTTTTGCTTGTTCACATATTGCTCGATCAATGACGAACGGTGACTCATCGGAGAAAACCGAAATTCGGCAAATCGTTACTTTCGTGCAAGCGTAACAACTCCTTTGCTTTTTCCACTCTAATTTTTATTTGAACATCAGTGAGAATTTCAAGGCCATTAGTCCAAGATGATCCTTCAATATATGCTGCATCCGTTCGAACAACATGTTCGCCACACGAGCCATTTTCTGCCTCTACGGCGCGACTCCCGAGACCATTTGGCCTTCACCTTCCGAATGATATCTGGCGATGTTGCAGTACGTTTCGGTCTGCCACCATGACATTTTGCAATGTTGGCAGTATTGTTATAACGATTTATGGTACGATGCACAAACATTTTATTTACATGCTATACTATTACAGATAATCTATTTTCTGAATATTTCCTACTAATCCCGCTTTTGTACACTTGTCAACAATGAAATGAGTGTAAATTTAAGCGAAAAATCACTGGTTTGACAGTCAAAATTTGGTTACACTTCGTGCCATTCACGATCCTCTTGAATATTGGGCATAATGTGGCCTTCGTCAAAAGGACGAAAAGACAGTCGCACAAAGTTAGCCCTCCGAATATCAAGAGCTCTGAATTAATTCTAGGTGAACGATTTTTCTTTAATTTCTAAATTCGTGACTATCTGATTTCAAAGTTTGATCGTTCGATCAAATCTGTTAGTTTATAAATGTTGGTTCATTGACATAATAACGATCACCAAGATGTTTCCATTCAACATGTTGCACCATTTTACATTATAAATTGGGTAATTTGGTGTCCCATTTTCATATTATATTTTGTACACTGGTTAGACTGTTTGGCATCAATAAATTTATTCATAAAAATTATTTAAAAATCTTACAAGACGGTGACGTGCATATTCATTTAAACGTTCTAAGAAAATCTTTTAATTATACTTAAAAATATTATATTTGTTTGTTAATTAATTTTTAACGTTTCAAACATGACAATAAGAAATTGTTTAAGTAAAAAGATTAAAGTAAGAAATCGTATTGATTCGGTGCCAATCTATTGATGGGCTTTATTATTACTAATACAGTCACTAAAATTAGACATAAATTTAATTGCCAAATTTATTCAACAACCCTTTTTCATTTTAATTAGTTTTTAAACAATAAATAAAAACGATGAGTTCATTCACGGTTGTTGAATTAAATTAATATTCATTGCGCGGCCAGATGGGTATAATTCCGGCTATATTTTAAAGGTTTATACTATTTGAAATGTATTTTATCTATTTAGTACAATTTTATTAATCTTAAAGACAGATTTAATTATTGTTTTGTTTAAGAAAACGTTATTCAATGAAGTATTTATTAATTTTATTGTTTTTAGTGTATCTTTTTATATTCTATATTTGATTTTGTTTGTTTAATTTTCACAAATTTTTTGTAAGACATTTATAAGAAAAATTCTTTCTTTAGGCTATTGTCAAAATATATACATACTTTAAATTTATGTTGTATTTTCTCGTTATATTGTCAGTGTTATTGTTAATAAAATAAACAAATGTTTTGTTTTGATTTGGGATTCCAATTTTATCACAAAACGAAAATTTTACTTGGTATTTTCATTTTGAGCTGGTGAGGTAATTTGTTTTGATCGTTTGTAATTTTTAATTTATTTATGATATTCTTGCTCTGAAATTAAACGCTTAAGGTGAGACCTGAAGGCCGTCTTATTTTAGAAATGACTTAATCAATGCCAATCTTATTTTTATCGATCGTTATTCAGGATTTAAGAGTAGGAAAGCAATTATGTTCAAAAGTAGTGTTCGGTTTACTTCGTGTGTTTTCGTATCTTCCATTTTCTATTAAATTTGGATTTAATATTTGCTGTAGTAAATTTTTATGAAACGAAAGTTCTCAGTTCCGAAATAGGTTTGTTATCTGAATAAACGTTAATCTATTCATAATCGTCAGTGAAAGGAATATGCAGGGCAAGGCTTACAATTTGCTAGATACCAATGTGACTGGGTCGAGTTAAATCTGACATCAAGTCAGATTGCCATGTTGATAACAATTGTTTCCTAAACTAGAATTAGAGGAAACGTATTTTGGAGTCAGTTACTTTTTTGAAAATCTATAATTTACTGATCCATTCGTAAAGGTTACCATTTCTACGTCAGAACGGTTATTGAAGTAGTAGTTTTTTTATGTAAGTATTTCGCAACCATTGTATTCGAGAGAATATTGGTTGTTATATGACCACCCATCCCCAATCCCATCAAACTTTTGGATTACATCAACTTTATTTCCTGATCTGCAATAAAAAACGTAATTCTTAACAGAATTTCTGAGCGATCTGTCTCTCGGAATAATATAATTGAAACAAATGTTTCTCTTGATGAAATAACTGAAAGTTTCAAACGCTAGACTACCCATTAATGTTCGATTTCTGGTTTCATAATTCGAGAAGAATCTACGCCAAAAAATATACAGGGTGACGCAAAAGTTTCTAATTAAAAAAAAATATTTGTCTGTTTTTTTATATTTGCAATATGGTTTGTCTTAACCTATTGTGCTGACATGAAAGATAGATCAGTCCATGAATTCAGGCCAGCAAAAAGTTATAGTTATGTACATTCGTGTCACTGATAAGATAGGTTCCGACCTGGTGTTTTTCATTCTTGCTGATACTGATACAGCTTTGGCCATTGGATTTCTCATATTCAAAACTATTCGATTCGAACATGAATTGGTATTTGGTAATACGTGCCATATCTATCCTAAAATTACTCATATTTTCAATTTTGACATCTAAAAGTGCATTTCTGTTGTTATATTTTGGTTCGATCTGTTAATCGATAGCTGAATTATGGTCGCTCTTATCATCAGATTCAATATCAATAAAACAATGTAATTCAAATGGTGGTGAAATTGGGTTGATTGGTTCACTTAACTATGTTTTGTTAATGAAATAGTGCCAGTTATTTCATTTACTACTTTTCTCAAATGTTTACATTTAAGAAACATAATAATTGGAATAACCGTTTCTGCAATGTTTTGTTTATTTTCTTTTTCTTTTTATTTAATATTATATTTCGAAAATCGGTCCACACTTCCTTCCAGCCATCTGAAGTGGGTCAGTAAAAATTCTCTGTACTATAAGGTTCTGGATCGTAAAAAGTTAGTGCGGCGCTCTTGACACTAAGTTTGATATGATTTTTTGCAGTTGGATTAGATTTAATCAGCGCACTTAAGCTAGTGGCTTCTCCGCTGTTCAAAGCATTGTTTATTTCCGCTCCACTTGGAGCGTCCAATGGAAGCAAGGTATTGTGTGTCGGCGATATTCTTGTCCTATTTAATCTCTCGAACATCGAAAATTTGTCCTCACTTATTTCCGCTGTATATATTTCCGAAATTTGCCCGGATATACTAGAATGCTCTTCTACTCTACCTGCGTCGCAATACTTAATGCTGTCTGATAAGCATCACTCTTAATTTTTTTGTTTGGTTCGATTTCACCTTATTCGGACCTTAAGGTGACTTCACCTTTTTCGGACTTCACCTTATTCGGAGCGATCATACTAGAGACCAAGCATCTGCTTAACCACGCAGACATCTGCGTATGCACATTTACTATTCGACAACGTTGCCATTTTATTTAAGCTTTCAACGTTAAAACATATTTTGTTTTGTGAATATTTGCATACATTTAGTATTACCCTCAATTTCTCCTTATAAATCAAGTATAACATATAATCACTTCTCCAAAATGCTTAGCTGTCTTACCCTGTATGGACCTCCTTCAAATCCCGAAATCGCTTTTTTTAGCTCTAATGTCAAAAAATATAATGTTAATTTTGTTACTGTCTGCTGACCCAACACTCTTCTCTGCAGGCTCGACAGCGTCCATCGTTCCACCAAGTTTAAGTGGTTTCGAAGAATTTTTGACTGTGCCTACATTTTTTCCATGAACGAGACCATGATTTAAAATTGTTCTAGGGTGATAAGATAACTCACATTTTATTATTGCTCGATTTATTAGCACTCGTCTCCTCAATAGCAGTCGCATACTTTTTTCGAATCGAAAAAACAAAGAAATTCAATATTTTGGCTGATTACGATGAGAACTACCCCACTATTAAATAGCTGAAATAGCCTACTTAAAGTAGAATGTATACCCGGGGATACTTACAGCATGAACACCAAGTTGTAAAATTGTTTTTCGGCTCGAATCATCTGCTTAGATCTGGCAGATTACTACAATAATTATTAACTTTTACTAATAAAATGTATTAATTTTTAAAATCGTTTTGAATAAATATACATAATTGAGTTTTGTGAAGAAATATAAGAGGAGAAACTTTTGTGCTACCCTATGTAATGTTATAAAACCATTTAGTGGTTTAATTATTCATATAACTAATGTTAAGTAAGTGAGGACAGATGGGGCTGCTCGACTTCTTCCCAGCCGAGTATTTACATTTTTATAGGATTTTTACATTTTTGGGCGTGTAAATTACACGATTTTTTACATGTAAAGGTTATTTTTTACATTTTATGTGTAAAAAACGTAAAATATGATTTTATGTAAAAAAAAACTGCGCCATCTCTTATTAAATCCAATTGTAACTAAAGCACCATCTGTTAAAAAGTCTTCTTACTATTTTACGAATAGAATTTTTGAAATAATTAACTGTGTAAAAATTGTTTCAACTACATACTGATTGTCACAATAATTTTTGATTTAGATAAGAATTATAAATAGGTTAATTGTACTAAAAACCTTCCTTACCTGGGTAAAGGTAGAGTGAACTGCTGAAGAAAATGACTGGAACAATTTATGGAGAGCCTTGTAGAATTTACAGTACGTCAATAATCATAAATAGACATCACAACATCAGAAATATTAAGATACAAGTATTTTTAGATACGACCCGGTACTTAAATTCAAACTATACTCTTATATACTCTTGTATTATTATACTATGATGCAGTCATCAAGGCCGATACACCAAGTTGTTTACTAATCCATTTTTAATTGAGTAAATTGCAAATTTACAATAAAGGTGATTTTACAATATTTTTTGTCGATATATATGCGATACAAGAATCACGTCATCTCTAAATTAAACATCAAATAAACTATATTTGCTTTAATGTTGAGCCACTAATTGGTCGAGGCTAAATTTGCAATCACATAATATATGAGATCATACAAAATCGAATGCGTAAATGGAAGAAATTATTATACTGGAGTCTAAAATCATAATTTGTCTTTGGTTTCCCATATTTGTGGTTATGTGAAAGGTAACACTATGCCAAAGAAACTTTATAACAACCACTGTTAATAATATAATATTGTTTACGCTGTCAATCACTGTCTCTTTAATTTAGACACATTATTTACAGTTAAATATTCGCACCATGTCTAATTTAGGTTAGTGTTTAGTATGGATTCTCAAATCAATCAGCGCAAAATATCTTGTAATTACGAAATTTGTGATTTGAAAATTTTTTTACTAATTAAAAAGATGATTTGCAATAATCGAGTTTTATTATACACTCGATTGTATAATATGTGTAAATACCACATACTCTATCGAGTTGGTCAATTGCACAGTAAATAATTGAGAGAGTTGAAAATCCGCGGGAAATATTTATCACACACATACACCACCATGTCGATTTCAATAGTTTTTGATATCGCTTGCTTTACACATGCACCATAATCATGTTGTTATGGTTGAGTAAGTAGTTGTTTATGTTTTGAGGGGAAAATCCACGATACAATTTGCGGAATATAAATTTTACTCTACTATAAGCTTTTATCAAATACATTTTTATCACGATTTATAATAAATTCAATATTCATTTCCCTTCAACTATATTGTAAATGCTTTGTTGTATGCATTTCTCTAACATTGAGTTTAGTTTAGAAACTATCGTTGATTTAAATAATAGCTATTAAAAAATGGTGGTTGTTTAGTTTATTTGGTTATTTTTAATAGTTGGTACACAAGTTTGATTAGAATTTAGTGTTGATATTTTTACCACGGTGGCTAAACATCAGGATAGGTATTATATATTTAATTATTTTATTTGTTTAGTTTAATTGGTAATTATTACTATTATTTTACTATATGAGACGACATATTTCCAAATAAGAATTATTGATTGTCCTATAACACATATCATGCTGTTGTATATTTTATGGTGACTCATTTTGTCTGGGAGATTTAGAATTCGTAGAATTGTATTATACTTAACGATCTACTATCTTGATTTGTAGCACTAATATCGAATATACTTTATTATGTTGCTATAAATTATTTAATCAATATCGTATTAAATTTAAATGTTATATTTCGAAGTACATTACTGGTTATAAATATTCATAATTGTAATTAGATAATCTTGCCTTTGGGGATTTTAGTCTTATAACTTCACATATTCTGTGATGTAATTTATTCGCTTTTATGGTTTGATGCGTGGTAAAATTTATAGAAAAGCCATAAAGGACGAGTCTTGCTTTTTAGCAGATACTGTATAAGACAGCACAAAACAAATTTTTTGTAGTCACCACCAGTGTCACTACTATATCTAAAAATAATTTTTTCTATTCTAGAATTTTTGTAACCAGCAGAATTTTTTGGTAAATTCACTGTGAGCTATGGATGAACCTCCCTCTAATCATTCTAATTTTCTAATGCCCTAGGTGGCAATATATCCAAATATTAAGTTTGAGGATGATTGTGTCAGTTAAAGCTCCTTCAGAATGTTTTGAAGTGTTGAACCCATACATCAATTTTTTCACTTTGAGTTATAGATGCAACTAATTTTCCATTATAATTTTCGAATACCTTAAGTGGCAATATATCCGAATTTGAAGTTTGAGGGTAATCGTGTGAGTTAGAGCACCTCCAAGAATCTTTTTGAAATTTTTGCCCATACATAAAAATCAGTTTTTTCACTGTGAGCCATGAATGCCATGAATCCTTTTGTAACCAATATGCCATTATGATTTTAATGGTTAGGTAATACTACACCCGAATATGAGAAGAACCCCTAAAATTTTATGAAATTTTGGCCCATATCTCAGATTTTTTGAAATTTTTGGCCCATACATAAAATCAGTTTTTTCACTGTGAGCTATAAATGGGCTCTCCTGTAACCAATATTCCATTATAATTTTCGAAAACCTTAGGCGATAATACACCCGAATTTGAAGTTTGAAGATAATCGTGTGGGTTAGATTACCTCCAGGATTTTTTTAAATTTTGGTCCATACATAAAATTCAGCATTTTGACTGTAAGCTATCGATGGGCCTCCTGAATTTTAGGAATTTTTGATTATTCAAATATTATACAAAATTAGATTTTATATGTACTAACGATTTAAGCTTTATACAATATATAACGAAATTGCAACTAACTAAATTTTTATACGCATTTTTAAAAACAGGAAAGACAAACCCTTAGAATCTTTTCGCTATACTATTGATAAAAATAAAATTCCATCAAGCTTTTAAATGCTTTTGCCGTACTGCACGTACATTAAAGTTTTAATTAACTTTTGTAACCTTTTCGTTTTTTGTTTTAAGATTTTAAAGATGGAGAATCTAACCTTTAAGTTACTTCAGTCCTTGATGGAAAAAATTTTTAGTAAAAGGTATGTGATGAAGCACAAGCTTGATGTACATTGTACAGATACTTCAATTTAATGATTCAGTGTATTTGAACTCTCAACGATTAAATTACAACATTGATCAGGATTCGAACGCGACGACAACCTTCGTGATATAATCCAACCAAAAACAGTGTTCTAAAGTATGGATAGATAGACGTATAACCTAATTAGTCCCAATTAATTCTTGAAATTGATGACATCTTACTAGCGTGTGTTTATTTATTTTAAAAAACTGCTATAATGTGAAAACAGTGAGTGAGGAGTTGCAAGCCCGATTTAAATGATTCGCTTTCATTTGGAATGACTCGATACATTTGATTTATAGTTTAATTGGCTTGCTAATACAGGTGAACTCTCAAACTTAGAAAATGGCTTATATCGTCTACTGATGGAATGCGTGTTGATGGAATAGCGTTATTTTTTGTCTCCATTCTAGCTATAAAATCATAATGTTTACGATTAGGTTTTTACTGGTCTGATGAGTTAATCTAAGGAACGCAAATCTGATCTAAAGTGATCAAGCAATACTAACAACTTCTTTGAATCAAATTGCTTTTGTTGGAAAAACCTCGAACGTTTTGTTCACATATTAAATGTGGTTTCATCAAAACTGGTTTGAAGTATGTCTCGGTTAAATGTGCTAATGAATGAATTTCATTTAAGATATGTGCCTGAACAATTTTAAAGATTAATCATTGAACTTGGCGTTAATTAATGGTGGAAGAGTTTGCAGCTGTATTTTTTCTTTATCGATCTGTTATTTGCCATTTGCGTCCTTGGGTTCTTCGGTTCCCGATATTACTAGTATATGTAGGAGAGTTCCAATGTAGTACGGACTACACGTCCACCGTTGGAGGCATTTAGTACAGTTAATTAAGTTCTACTAACAGTTTTACTGATTTAAAGTTTTGACAATAACTTCGTTGTTTTCAAAGTCTAGTATATAGTTTTCTACCTGCCAATTATTGGAAGGTAGTGGATTTTGGTCCTAATGTAATGGCATTTTACACTCCCGGCGTATATGGATATCACAAAAATTAAATTAATCAGCATGCAATTGCATCAACTGTGTTTCCAACAAAATAAAATAATTACAGAGATCTCACTGACACCAATGATGAAGCCCAAGCTGGTATAATGGTAGATGTAAGGAAGATACAAGACAATTATATAGTCGTTTATTTATCAAGAACTTTGTAATTGGTCTAACGAGTGAATACCAATCACCCAGCCCATTTGGTTCGAAATCAGTTCTATAAGTTTTAATAATAATTTCATCCATATAGTTGTGAATTATGATTAATATTTCTGCAAAGCACTTTCCCTCTGCCATCTTTAAATATCATACCAAGGATTGTACTGACCATTTCTAGTGTGGTGACGCCCATTTTAATACTACAACGAAATTCAGCGAACCATTCCATAAGATGCTGAAGAGTTGCCATAATGTTTGTTATATTAGTTTTGGATTTGCATAATGTTTTTGCCTCAAATAATATTTTCATTCCCTGTCTCAAGTTGTGTTTTGTGAATTCAAGAGATTATATGGTTTTAAATGTTGTGAAAAATGACTAAAGTAATACTAGAGCTCAGAGAGACTTACATTCACACAGACAATTTATTTAATAATTTTTGAATGAATCAAAACATAAAATTAAAGCATAATATTTTTTATTGTTTGAATTTTCTATGAATGGTTTGCATAAATGTGACTGAATTTTTTTGATACAGCGGTTAATTTCCTTCTTGAAGGTGTCGGTGGTTGTGGCCTTGATTGTATAAAGCATTTAGCAATTTATTGTGAAACAACAGTAGGTTATCTTTCAGGAAGAATACGAATACCACGTCGAAAGAACGCGAGGGTATCCATGACCCATTTTTGGTATCTTCATATGTTGTGAAGTGCTGCTCAGACTGGCTATACGCCATCGATCGAAATAAGTGACGGAATATGGCCGGTGGTGTAAATTTTCCCAATTGAGTGTTTCTCAGTAGGTGTACGAGCTTTAGCATGTAGGAGAATAACTTTGTCGTGTCGTAATGCGAGTACTAGGTTTAATCTCATCAATTGTGTTCGATACCTTTCTCGAGTAATTGGTTTGGACGGATTGAGCAACTTTCGATTCTTGACACCAAGCTGATTCCACCAAATACACAACATAACATGACTTTCTTTCATGGATATTTGGTTTGCTTGTAGATGTTATTACACTACATAATTTTTCATCACCATTCTGTATACGTTGCAAAAAATGGTTTGGTTTATTCCTGGGAAGCATCATTTCACATTATAAAAGTCGGCGTTCTCCCGGATTATTCATATTCAACCAAATTTTCTTGGTTGTTGAGTCACTTCTAATGAAGATGCAAGTTCTGCTCGCGGTACTCATAAATATTTATCCAATAATACTTCCAATTCCGTGTCATCAACATCAAATTCACCGTTCTTAAACTTTTGAAACCATTTTCGACAACTTCTGATATCCAAACCTAATGATGTTCTACATTGGAAAATTTACAGGTAACATCATGTTTTGTGGAATGTTGAATACCTTGTACATCCATTATTTTTTGCACTTTTAACGCTTATTGTCTGATTAACTGCAATTTCGAAGAACGATAGTCCGATGATGTCTGCTGCTAGAATCCGCCAAAACAAATGCATATTGTGGCTGGAACAAATTTTCAAAACCATTATATCCAAAATATACGGTTTCCAATAAGAGGTTTCATTTTGATATTTAAAAAACGAATATTTATTAAGAGAAACGAGGAAGGTATGCCATTGACATTTGAAAACGATATAAGCCAAATGGCCACCATGGCTACGCTTACAGCAACATATCTTTTTCATGGGACTGTTCATGAGAAATTCGCATATTTGCGGCTATATGACCTCGATAACTTAACGAATTCTATCTTTGAGGTTTTGAATCGATTGTGGAGCACTGAAATAGAACTATTCTTTCACGTGGCCCAAAGAAAAATGTCTAAAGGTGTTACATCACAAGATTTGGGTGGCCAATTGTGATCACTACTTCGAGAAATAACACAGTCAGGAAAATTCTCTTGCCAAATCGTGATTGTTTCGTTGCTTGTGTGAACATAGTGCCGTCTTACCGAAAATAAACGTCGTCCACATCAATATCTTCCAATTCTGGCCATAAAAAATCATTAATCATAAATCCATTCACCGTAACAATTGACCAGCCTCATTTTCAAAAAAGTAGAGCCCAATTACCACACCACCACCCTAAAAATCGGACCAAACAGTGCAGTGGCACGTTCAAGATAGAGGCTTTTTAAC
The DNA here is from genome assembly GCA_963932295.1 of Tipula lateralis. NCBI lineage: Eukaryota > Metazoa > Arthropoda > Insecta > Diptera > Tipulidae > Tipula > Tipula lateralis. The sequence continues at coordinate 146,807,476 of OZ010736.1, forward strand.
AATGAAGCTTGGATTTTCTTAGCCCCAAAAGCGGCAATTCTGCTTGTTAACGTGGCCTCCTAGGTGAAAATGGGCCCCATCACTGAAAATGATTTTTCGATGAAAAATCGGATATCAAAATGATCTAAGATGAGCATTTAAAGGACCCAATCAGAGTTTTTGTGTTAACAGAACTGTAAAAGCCATAAGACCTTCACATCATTAACTTGTCCCAACACCCAAATTTTTTCACCAGTTTCACTATTGCCGGTCGAGACGGTCAAAAAGTGCTTTAATGTTGAGAACTGTGACACTTTCACCATTTTTATAGTGAATTTTGACAATTTCAATGCTTGGGTCATACCATTTTTAGTAATGGCGTAGTTTTTACTTGTCAAATGATGACAGCTTAAAAATTGACAGCTGCCCAAAAAGCAAGCTATACAAAATAAAGCTTTTTAAAGAAAATCCTTTATTACACAAAACAAGTGTTCGTATACTTGTTACATTTTTAGTAATCCTAAACTGTCAGCTGTCACCATTAGAGGACTCTTTACAATATGCTATTGTGACAAAAGTTGAACTTGGAATCAACAACGATAAGCTTCACTTTCACACAACGATGAGTTCACTGTTTGTTGGCTTTTCGTCTATAATTATATTCGATTGCATGTACCATGTACAATTTTTATGTATTCCGTCATAAATACATATTATTATTTTTTGACATGCACATTATTGCGTCTACAACTTTCCGTTCGCAACATAATTTGGCCATATATACTCCCCAACTTATATTGTAATGTCATAGGTCTAAGTATTGTAGTTTACGAAATATGTGATATCTCTATAGAGGGTAAAATATGTTGAAATAAAATTTTCATTCGAAATATTGATTGTATATAAAAATTACATTAAAATGTAATTTTTTTTTAAATGTGTACGAAAAATCAATACAAAGTATCAACCCAAATAAAATGATTATGCTGTGCACGTAGGATTTATAAATAATTTTATTTAATATATAAAAACCGAATTACAACAAGCTAAAAATATATATATTGGTAAGAAAACATGTTTTCGAGACGTATCTGTGTCATGTCATGCAAATATTTCAAGGGCATACAAAATCTTATAATATACGAGTATGTACTTTCCTAAATCATTGAAGAAACAATACATTAAACTCGTAAGATGTTTTATGATTTATTGCAATTCGAAATGGTATATGCTGTATTATTTAATAAAATAATTTTTTGTTTTTAAAAATTGAAATGTAATTAAATTTAATTTGAGGAAATAAAAATGTTTATTATGTAATTTTAACCTAGTTAAATTAATTACAACTTTCTAAAGAATATCTAAGCATACATACATATATGTGTATTCATTAAGTTTTTTTTTGTAATTAATCATTTAGGTAAAAATGAGCTAAATTATGTAACAACAGCGATCGGTGACTTCCATGACTGTATATAATGTTGCATGCAACAAATTCTTAATTCTTAATCAATTTTGTACAAATTCGAAATGTGTTAGATTTGAACACATTCTTTAAGAAATATATATATAGATGTATGTATGTGTGACTGCACATAATGTACTTTGGACATCTTACTGTTTTATGATTGGTTCATAAAAATGAACAAAAGTTGTTTGGTTATTAACTTTAATTAGTTTAATTGGTTGTCGTGGGGTTTTTTTATGATCATACTGAATTTCATAGTTGTGCTTTAATCTCTTCGTATTTTTTGAGCCTATGTAGCAAATTAATTTAATCGAAACGATTCAACGAAATACATGCTTTAATTATGTTTGAAATATTTTGCCGATTGGATTCTAGGTATTATATGAAACATTACAATTATATATAAATTACATAAATTCTTCGAATTCGAAAAAGAAAAATTGGATTTTCTGAAGATAATCGAGTCCAACTGTATTCTGTACACTTTGCATTGTTGAGATTCTGATGATTAGACAATTGGTAATTTTTGTTTATTTATTATTTACATATTTAGAATTATTATGGCCCTTTAAATCTTTAGGGGATTTTAAACGTTTATGAACTACGAAGACTGCCGTAAAAGTTTTTAGAAAATGGTTAAAGTGATTCGATTTACTTCATTCGGTTTTTGGGGACGAATTCCATTCATTTAAATTGTTCACTCAAAAACGAGCTTCGTGATGGTCGTCCAAAAAATAACAGGTTTGTGTCGATTAGTGCAGCCAAGTGCCTGAAAAATTTGTTGGAAGTAAAAATTAGTTTACAAGATGACAGATCACGAGTCATGGACATGTGCGTATTAGCCGAAAATAAAAGGGCAATCGACGTGAGTCGGAAGTTGGGATGCGTATAGTTTTTCTTGACGAAAATCGGTCATGTAGCTGTAGCTCTTATAAATCAAAACACAGTCAATTCAGCTAGGTATACGACCATCAGTTTGGCCGAGATTTTCAACAAATAGAGGGAAACAATCCAAAACTGTGAATCATTTTGCATCACGATAATTCGTGCACACATACATCACATCAAACAAGCGAGTATTTAAGCACTCAAACAATCGAATTGATAAGTATCCGCCTTACAGTCCCGACTTGGCACCCAATGATTTTTGGTTAAAACTTCTACGGCACTACTCGTAACATGAACGAATTTGTTCAATCCACAAAAATTGTGTTTATATGATTTTGTTGGAGAATATTTCAAAACGTCTTTACTTGTAACAAAGAGCACGGATGTTTATAATAAAACCACACATTCTGAAATTTATGAACATGACCTTATAAACCAAATAAGTATATATATTTAATTTTTAACAGAACCAACCAATTATATATTAAAAAATAAATAGTCGATCGAGATAAACAAAAATATCGTTTATTTGTTGATATCTCTAAGTATTATGCGGACTCCATTTTTAAAACAGCTTCATTCTATTACGACAAATGGTTTCATTAATTTGTCGTCTAGGATTTAATATCATTGATTACTATATCAAGCTTCCTAAGGACGTCAAATGAATAGGTTAAGTTAGGTTACTACCCGGTTGCCTGCTCACACTTTAACTGGTGTCGTTCAGTTGTGGTACCACATCTCATTTTTCCTTATTTATTACCATTTAATGAAATGGCTTCTGAGGCGCCACGTAACTGCACAAATACAAATCCCTTCTATGTGCTAGTACTGGAAACTGGACCATCATCTTCTCTTCCTTTATGTGTTCACAGCATTTGGATAAGACAGTAGATACAAGATCCAGCCATGTCGTATGTTCCTTAAAAAATTAGTATCGTATAAGTAACCGTTCTGAAATTTCGTCTTTCTAGGTGAAGCGAAACCAGTGTTTTCAAGCGCCTCTGTTTTGGTCAGATATGACTCGCTATACTACATATTATGGTCAAATCCACCAATCGCCTGTTTAGGTCTCAGTTCTCTTCCTATATAAGCGCTTACTTTAACGTTACAATCGACCACGCTTTCAGGTAGCTGTTTAAGAATTAAACCACCTAGCTAGTTCGTTGAAATACTGACTCATCTTGGCAAGAGATAACTAGCAACTTAATGCCGTCTGAGACGGCGTATTTAAAACCGATAACATTAACTTAATTACCTCGAAAGATGATCAGACATTCTCACCTCGAGCTGGTCGCTATTTTTCCATCTAGCAAAAAACCTTAAATTGCAAAGCCTCAGTGGCTGGAGCTGATACATCTTTCCAAATTTCCTTTCCATGGGGCTCTAATGATTTTAAAACTATTACCAAATGTCACTTAATATCTCAATTATAAAGGGTCATCCAAAAAACGCGCCTACATGTTTCTTTTAAATAAAACACAAACTATTTGCAATTTTTTCAAGCTATTTTTTTTTTATTAAAAGTATGATCCATTACAATTATACGTGGAATAGAATATCATTCAAGTGTCCACCACGACTGCGTCTGCAGGCATCAATCCGAATATCGAAATTTTCAGTGACTTTCCGACATGTTGCTGGTGTTTTTTCACGAATTGCAACTTGAATGTTGTTCTTTAGATCTTTAATTGTTTGTGGCTTGTTAGCATACACTCGACTTTAACACCACAAAAAAATCTAATGGTGTTAGATCACATTTCGTGAAATTACACGTTGAGGAAATTTTGATTGCAAAAACGTAATCTTTTGTCGAGTTGTGTGACATGTAGCACCGTCTTGCTGGAAATAGACGTCAGACACATCAATATGACTCAATTGTGTCCATAAAAAGTCTCTCAACATTGATTGGTATCGCTCAGCATTCACAGTAACAGCATTTCCAGCATCATTTTCGAAGAAGAATGGCCCAATGATTCCATTTGCCCAAAATGCACACCAAACAGTAACTTTTGGTGGGTGTAGAGATTTTTCATGAATAACACGAGGATTTTCATCACCCCAGATATGACAATTTTGCTTATTGACGAATCCATCCATTGTGAAATGAGCTTCATCACTAAACAAAATTTTGAAAACAATGGATCTGTCGTTCGTTGTTCAATAATCCAACTAGCGAAATTACGACGTTGTAAATGGTCTCTTTCTTTCAATTTCTGGGTTAATTGAATTTTGTAAGCGTGTAAATGCAAATCTTTATGCAAAATTCTCCATAAGGAGCCATAAGATATGCCCAATTCTTGCGAACGACGCGAAATTGATGTGGTCGGTTCATTTTCTACATTTTCACTAACAGCAGCAATATTTTCATTTGTGCGTACAGTTTTTGGTCTTCCACTTTTTGGTTTATCAGTAACACAACCAGTTTCATCGAATTTTTTCACTAATCTTTGAATTGAAAATTGATTTGGCCGATTATTTACACCAAAAAAATCACGAATTTTGCGATGGGTATTTTTCAAAGAACGCCCATTTTCATAATAAGTTTTAATGATGTAAACGCGTTGTTGCAATGTGTACCTGTCCATGGTTAAAACTGTGCTACCTTCTAATAAAACAAAATGGCTTATGTCATTTGAAAAGATGTCACGTATAAAAATTATATACTGCTGACATCTAGGCGTCACATTTGGATGACCCTTTATATTCTAGTGTCCTATTTCAAAACGTTTTCATTGATTACCTTTTACACACATCGTTACGGTGTTATAGGTCGCCGAAAATGTTTACAAAGGGAAGATTGATCCTAACTTCTAAAGCTGGAGTAGGATTCAGCTTTAGTGTCCTGCTTAAAGCATATAAATATGTTACTCGTTCAGTAGTGGTCACCATACTCACACTCCATATGTGAGTATAGGTCTTGCTATAAAGCCAATGCACCAACTTCGGTATTTAGCATCTGGAATTATAGAGCTTGAAGTTTTAGTAGAGTAGATTCCAAAACCAAACCAGCAGTTTTAAACATAGTCGAAAAGATGACCTCCAGTCTGAGAAGGATAAACTTGAAGTGATTTTGCAGTTCTGATTTCTGTATATTGATGTCCCAGTCGACTGATTTATAAAGTTTGTTATTTCCCACTGTGTATTCCGAATGGGCAGGTCGGTGATTACCTCCGAATTTCTGAGGAAATCAGTTTCCATGATAAGTTTTACAGATTGCGTACTTGATATTTTTCGTGATTTATCCAGATTAATAAAATAGCAAGGTGTGGAATTTTAGAAAGCATTTTTTGAGGCATCATTTCAATACTTCGTTTGTGTTTTTAACTTTTCTTTGAATCTGTTAACGGTCCCTTTTGTAAGAGTCTCAGTTCTTAGTCTTCCCAGTGATCTTAGCTCGATTAAAGTTTCCCTACAAACTTTCTAAAAGATCCCAATTTCAATCCCAATGCTTTTAACCAGGTCCTGTTAAATTCTCCTCAATACAGTCTAGCTCCACCATTGTCGTAGAAGGCGTATTAATTTCGATACCAAGTCTCCCCAATTAGGTACTTAAAAGATAACTGAATTGTGTGAACTAAGCTTAAAGGTCAATTATCGGTGTTCAGTTAAAGTATATACTTTCGCTACTCTCCACTACTCGACCATTCGAAAACTAGATTCTGGCATGTTTCAGTCAGGGCCGGCTTATTTAATTGGCTTGATGTCCCCAAATGGGCCTCCTTATTTTTTCATATTACCACTTCCTGTGTGCATTCCCTATTTCTTTTTTCGTATGTCTTCCACCGTCGTTGCCCACTTGGTAAGCATTTCTCTGGTAAATCCATCTATAACTATCCCAGATAGTCCTTCTATGGATCTTAAATCCCAACGGGTTGCTGTATGAATATCACGCTACTCTTAACTCCTCGCCCATTCGAAAATAGAATTTGATGTATATTGTAATATGGGTTTTTGCCCAACATTGCAAATTAACGTAAAGTTAATTCAACCGATTAGATCCAATTGAACCTACAATTCTAACACTAATTCAACTCGTGATTGAATAAACTTTTTTATTTATTTTATATCATACTTAAACAAAACTATACAAGTCATTTAACTGATGCGGCAACTCAACAATAAATCTTTTTCTTTTTAATCTCTCTGAAATTGCATAAATTAGTAAACCAACTAATAAACTGACAAGAGGTTTTACGATGACATATCTAGACTTAAAACAAACAAACAACACAATTACTTCATAAGAATAATTTTATTTTTATATAATAAAAATCGTGTTGTTTTAAAATTTACAATATTTGCCATTTAATCAAGAAATGAAAATGTAATTAAAATTTGTAATAAAATATAAGTCAACAACATTTTCAGTTCGCTTTTCATCAAACACAATTTAATTTTATTCTGTATTTCGTTTCTGGCGGATACTGAGCTATAGATCCATCTCTCAACATAGTTTGTACTAAACATTTAATTGACAAACATTATAATTATATAAAACGACAATTAATGTGACTGTATCGTTTTTAAACTATTAATTTAGTTTCATAGATAGTAATTATATACTATATACCGAAAAAAATTGTAAAGTAGGTTAAAAACTGCCTTTATCGCTTCTATACATATATTCTATTATTATCATTAATATTGTGCAACATATGATAACCATATACATGCTTATATGAGAATATGTTGAAATATATAATCAGACCCAAATACATTATTTTAGATTATTGAACTTATACATAATTGGTTTACAAACACACAAAATAAACCAGATAATTTTTCGTCGATACCAGACGCCTCGTACAAACAATGTTTATAAAGGGTGATCTAATAAGAGTTTCCGGAAGTTTGTGACGAAAGATCAGTTTATGACATTTAATATTTGAAAATAATTTCTTTTTAATGTGATCCCCGCGACTTGCTTTTAGATGATCCATTCTTTGGCTCCAATTTACCAGAATTCTTTTTTGAGTATTTCGGTCGATATTCCGTTAATTACGCGTGTTATGTTCGCTTCTAATGCAGGAATCGATTGTGGTTTATCGATATAAACAAGTGATTTCAGATACACCGATCAAAATAATCTTACGGCATCAGATCACAAGATTTTGGAGGCATTACAATTTTCACTATGGCACGTTGATACCACAAGTCGGTTACACCAAAATTTTGAATTTTTGGCAATAAAAATTCATTCATCATTGCTCTGTTGTTGACGGTGACATTGACGTGTATATACGCTGCCCTTCCGCATTTTTAAAGAAATACGGTTCGATGAACCGCGCGAATTTGTTTATCGAACATCTATGAAGTGAAATTCGTTGTCCGCACAAGTTCAACTATCCATCTTTACTTGAAAGATCGCGCATTGGGTGCAGAAGCTCTGACAGTTACAAGGAGCTAGGACAGTCTAAAAGTTCGCCCTGCACCCAATTAAAGCTAAACTAAAAAAAACAGTGCATTTACCAGGATGCATTAGAAGCTCTTGAATCTCTTCTGGCTCTTCATCAGTCAAAATACGACAGTTTGTTCAATCGTCGACAATAGTGACATTTTCGTCTACCGAAAGGCGCCTTCCTTTTAAAGATCGCTGCATCACTCGGTTCGAATCAGCACGCAGAACGTGACCGAGCCGGGGTACTCGCTGTCCTTCGATTTCATGCACAATATCAGGAATTCGCATTAAATGCCTGATCTCGTGATTGAAAAAAATTCGGTACGTGCCATCAACGTCGCGTTTACGGTCATATATCACCCATTTGATTCTTCTCTCGAATGTATGAAGCCATCTTTCGTACTCATCGATCAAGCTCCAACTCTCACATCCATACATGACAACGGGCCTGATCAACACTCTGTACAATTTCAGCTTATCCGTATTTGCAAGATATTTTGATTTCATAAATGGATATTAAGCTCAATTGCCAGCGGGAAGGTGAATCCTCTCCCACACTATTATGTGAGTAATGAGAAATCCAAGATACTTGAATGTCATCACTCTTTCAAACGTGTGGTTACCACTACTGAAATCAATTGCGTCTTGGTCTCGAAAACCAGAAATCAGATATTTGGTTTTGGACTCGTTGATTCTAAGACCAACGGAAGCTGAAAACTGTTTCAATGTATCTCTTTCACGCCGTTGCCATTTAATTCAATCACATAGATATCATCAGATATTGTTTTGAGGTGTTTTACGAAGGATGGATTCCAACATAAGATCAAAAAGTATCGGGAACAGTGCATCTCCTTGTCGAACATCAGAAGTAATTGCAAAAGTTCTCGATAGCCTGTTCTATAACTGTGACTCTGCATTGAAAGAATCATTTATAGTGAGAAAACTTGATCAGTAACTGACCGATTTAGACGAATTCCTCCTTGGTAGTCACCGATAATTTCCTCAACGAGAGGTGTAATTCTTCCCAAGGTAATGTATGACAGGCAGAGGTAATAGCGATTGAGGAGGTCCTGAACTGGTTGAAACATAATGTGGTATCCTCGACTGATATCGCAATTTATGTGTACAGTTAGGCGGCAATCAAGTCGCTGGTTTCTGTTTCTCTAACGTCTAGAGTGGCGTTGGGTTGCCGCTCGTCTCTAAATGAGATGAGTGAGCATTTCAACATCCAGGTAGTCTGGATTCCCCGCCCACTCAGACATCATGGAAAACTGCAGGGCGGACGAACTAGCGAGGCACAGTACAACTCTCCAACTGCTACAAGTCTAGGCAAAACTGAACTTGAAACGCTCAAAGGCACTTATCTCCCTACGAAGACGTGAACTTAAAACGATCTTGGGGATACTCGCAGGACACTGCCTTCTTGGAGAACATGCGAAGAGGCTGGGTCTGCAAGTAAATTACTTTTGTAGAAGCTGTAGGGACGAGGAGGAGAAATAAACGGTAGTCCACCTCCTATGCTCGTGCCCGGCTTTGGTCACAAAAGACATGAATATTTGGGTAAGTTTTTAATGGACTGCCTTTCTGATCTCGAAAACTGCAATGTGCGAGACTTATTACGCTACTTATAAGCAGCTTAAACTGGTACTCATAGGGGTAAAAGGGGAGTAAGATCCTGTGGTATCACAACGGACCGTCGCCGGTCTAAGTGTGCTGTAGCAGCCACTCAACCTAACCTAATGTATGACAGTAACTTGTACGATATCTTTCTTGAATATTGCGCATAACGCGACCTCTTCCATTCTTCAGACATAACTTCATTTCGCCATACCAATCGAACAAGGTCGAAAAGACAGTTCCATAAAGTTTTCGAATATCACGACCTCTGAATTAATCCAATCAACTCCTGGTTAACGATTTTTCTTTAGTGTTTACATGGCCATGGTGAATTTCTCATAGGATGGATCCTCAATGAACATCTGTGGTCTATAATTGAGGGTATTCAAATACAGCTTGTGATACATTCGGAACATTAGAAGGGCAGAAAAATGTTCACGCAATATATCGGGTACCAATTAGAAAAGTACCTCCTATTGGATCACTCTTTATTACAAATCGAAATATTTGTATTTTAAATATGAAAAAGTCGATTCAAATCTATCCGTCATTGTGAAAAGTGAATTTTGAAATTTTGAGCACGTCTGAAATTTATTATAAATTTTGTATACATAAGTGTACATATACACAACAGAGAAAGGATTGTTATGATTTTCGAAATATGTAAATTATCAAACTCAATTATATTGCCACCTGTTGAATTCGAAATTTACGTTTTAATTTTATTTTGTTATCGTTTAGTCGAATCGCGTCAGCTTTAAGTATACATCATGCGATAGCTGAATGTAAATAAATGTATGTACTGTCTATATATGTACTTAAAAAAAGGCTTGCTTTGATTCAGTTTGAATATTATTTTGTATGTTTTTAAGCATATCGATAAGAAACATAATCTATATATAGAACAGTAAAGTCAATTGTAAACAATTTAATCAACAATCATGTTTGTGATATGATAAAATAAAAAATGAAATTTACAACAAAATTGGATAAAATTCCAATTTGCCAAATATTTCAAAACACTTTTGATTAAAGTTGTAATCTCCAGACACGGTTGAATTCTTAATTCGAAAAAATCTGTTTGATTATTTTGTTTGCCATAAAGTCATTGACAGCGGCAAAATATTACACAATTTGGCTTCGTTTTGCATTTATTATATCTTATCACGTGATTGGATATGCTCTTAACGTTTTAATCTATAAAATATACGTGATTATTTTGTCGAATGTTAGCAGCCAACTCTCATGCTCATTCGTCTAGGTTAAGTGTTCATATCCATACGTGATAGCGTGATAAAACAATAATATCAACACTGCGATTTGTTGATTTTTTACTTTCCCGAATTAGGTAGGCTTAATTATTATCATTAGTATTTAGAAATGCAAGATGCTTGAACCGCATTACTCCTCTGTAGTTCTAAACATCTATAATACACTTAGAGTCACTGTTCCCTGTTGTCTGTTTTTTTTGCAATCAGTTTTTGGGGCTCAAAACTCCCAACTCTTTCGCGGTTCGCTTATTCACGTCTTACTTCTGGCCATTACATAATCAAATGGAGGACGAATAAGTCCGATCCACGTAGAACCATCTAAACATTGCATAGCCATAATACTGACATAGATTAGTGTCGATTCTTTGAACCCAATTTTCAATTTGGCCTCACATTTCGACGGAATCGGCCGCTATCAGCTCCTCTATCGACGCCGACTTGCTGGCATTGACCCGACTGGCTGGCATTGAGTCTAGAGTTTATCCGAGAACGTACAGTACATCGCTTCATATAATGAGTAGCCAAGATTCTTTCGGAAAACTCGCCAAAGTATGAGCTGAGCGAAAGTGAAGGAATCGACTGTATTGGTTCGTTTACGATGAACACTTGAACGGCAGCAATATTCCAAGCACTTCGATCAACCCAAGACTACAAATTGCTTTTCTATATTGGTACGATAATTACGACCAAAAATTGAAATTAACGCTCTTGCACAGTTGCAGATTCGTAATTTTTGTAGAAAATTTTAATTTTTTTTAAACGTTGTTCGTTCGTATGTACTTCACCATGTTAAAAATGTTGCATTTACTAAATGTTTTGACATTGATAGTTTGGTTATTTGTTAAAGGGTGCGGAACAAATTTTGATGGAGCGGTGAACTATTTAATCTTGTGCACACAACTTATAACACTTGACTATTTCACTATTTATTCAAGACTAGCCGCTTGCAACTGGTGGTCGCTATGAAACTAGTCTTCACTACACTTTAACAACTCACTGGTTAGTTCGCTCGTTGTAAAATGATATCTCCTTCCTTATTTTGTTACTACTTCTCTTTACTGATTGAGGCATCGAAGAGATAATATCCCTCATTTAGAAATTCTTCTGCGATAAGTATATAGAGTTCTACGCATATATGTCTCGAGATACACGTATATAGGCTCAATATCGAAACTTAAATGTATTTTATCAATTGCCACAAAAGTTGTGGTATTGTGGAAAATATAACCGATGATGTGCGTTATGGTTACTCATCACTGACCGCCCAGGTGGCGCAGTGGTTAAAGCTGCGGCAGTTGGAGCGGGAGGTACCGGGTTCGAATCCGATTCGAGGCAGGATGCAAAATGGGTTTTTCACCTTTGAACGTTTGGGCGGTGCGATCGGTGGTGAAAAATGAACATATCTGGATCCTCTGTCGTGTTTAGAATCCTTGGGCCGACTCATCTTCCATGTCAGTACTATAGGCCTGACATGGAGCTATGCAATGCGCAGATGATTCTACGAAAAGACTCGGACCTATAGCCGTATAGAGTGGTATCACAACGGATCAAAATTGGTCTAAGTGTGCGATAGCAGCCACAACAACTTAACCTTAACTTTACTCATCACTGAATCTGTATCTTTTTAGGTTGAGACCTAATATATTTAACTAACCTGAAAATTATGAAATATATTAGGTCTCAACCTAAATAGTCGACGGGAAATCCGAGTCGGATATATATCTTAATAGACCCCCAGGTTTGTTAACTACTTCTATTTATGGATTCTGCCAGATATTTCAAACAATAAATGAAATGGTTCTATTTTATCTGGTACATTTAAACTATACCATTCGATTATAGTCTATGGTCCCCTCATTCTATACTAAGTATTTATGGCCATCACCGTAGCTTAAAATGACTTCAAAATGATCGAGATTTAAAATTCAATTTTGCGCCTCAATCGTGCAAAATGAATCTTCATCAGCAAATGATAAATAACATTTATTTACTAATGTTAACCAATTTGTCTTTTGATGTATCTTTGTCAATTTGTCTTCATCTCGTCATTTAAGAGAGAAATTTAGTTACTCCCTATAATTGCTCAAATGGCGCAGCGGTTAAAGCTCAAATAGATACCGGGTTCGAATCCTAATAGAACTATGGGATTTTTTAATAATTAGTGTCGAAGGGATGTCACAATGAGCAATTGAGCCTGAGTGACGGAGGCCACAAAAAATTGCTTCTGCTTAGTACCGGAGACGGGCAGGTTTTCAAGTTAAGTGTAAGCCAAACTTGTTTGTTGTAATGCACGTGATGGCTTTTTTTATACCTTTCATTCGTTGAGTCTTTAACTTCTTCTTTATGTCTATTTTGGGACTCAAGGCTCTTCACTTATTTACGTCCTTCTTTACGCCATTATACATAGCCATATCGAGGACGTACGGCTATAGGTACGATTTATGTAGAACCGTCTGCACATTGCATATCTCCATGTCAGCCTATAGTACTGATAAAGATGTGTTGGGCAATGAATTCTCCACTTCAATAGAGGGTCATAGATGTGTTGATTTATATCACCGGTCGTAAAAAAAATTCGCTTTGCATTCTGGCCGTATCAGGATTCGAACCCGGCATCTCTCGCTCCAATTGCCACAGCTCTAACCACTGCGCCATTTGGCCGGTGTCTCAGATTCTTTCCGAAGAACGAGGCCATAATAGGGTTCCCAATATCTACTCTTGCGATTGTACATTGTTTAGTTAGTTCATCCACTTTGAAGTTTCTAAAAGTATCCAAGTAATCGAAGCCTCAGATTCTATGAACCTGTCAATCCTATTGGTATTGACTGTCCATTAAAACATCGATCTCAAAAAGTTTTATTAACACAAAAATTTTATTTCACGAAAAGTTTTAAATTGTGAACAACATATTAGGCAGGAAAGTTATTCAATAAACCACACCAAAATTACCGCCCAGGTGGCGCAGCGGTTAAAGCTGCGGCAGTTGGAGCGGGAGGTACCGGGTTCGGATCCCGATAGAGGCAGGATGCAAAAGGGATTTTCCACCATACGATTACGATCGGTGGTGTGAATGAGCACATCTATGATCCCCTGTTGGAGTGCAGAATTCATGGGCCCACCCGTCTTCCATGTCAGTACTATAGGCTGTCATGGAGCTATGCAATGAGCAGATGGTTCTATGTAAATCGGACCTATAGCCGTACGTCCTCGATTTGGCTCTAAAAGCGTAAGGTAAGGACGTAAATAAGCGAACCGCGAAAGAGTTGGAAGTGCCTCGAGCCCCGAAACAGATTGTAAAAATAAAAATTCTGGAAAACGAATGGTGAATATTAAATTGTTAAATGACTTAAAGTTTGTAGTATCAGAAAACGGTTTACACAAATTTCTCAGTTTTTCACCAAACTCAAATGTCTTCGTCGATTACTAATTTTACACACTTTTAACGGATGTGAACGATATTCCAGCTGTATTTGTATAATGTATTCTGAAATAGGTTTTTGTTTTTTTAAAGCCTTAGAAGTTTAGGTTTCTAAATACAGTTTTTTTCCCCATTTTTTTCATTTCCATTGTTTTTGGGTGTTAATTTTTATAAATAGGAAACATACTAAGTAGAGACCTAAAAGATTTTTATAAATAATTCAGCATAGTTTTTTGAACCTTACCATAATTAAGCGACATCATACTGTTACGTGAATATATTTTTGTGTACAAAATGTATAAAAATTGAAAATGTAGTTTGAAGATTGCAATTTTGTTTGAACGCTTTGTAAATTTTATATAAACCGCTTATTTTATATTAGCACCTTTCAAATTAGACATTGGTCCATTTCACTTTATCGTATACTCAAATTTTAATTACTCGTGTACACAAACAACCTTTTCCATTTAATTAAGTTTTTGATTATACACATCGTAAAGTTTTGTGGAAATTGATTGATTATGTTTTTCTTTTTGGTATAACGTATAAAACCAAACACGCTTCGAGTTGAATGTCCTTTTTTGAAATCGACTGCGGCCTATTTTATTCTATTGTTGATTATATAAATTCTTTTCTACATTAATAATTGAAAATTAATAAGGTTTTGTATATATGAATAACACATAATGATAATAAATTGAACTGAATACAGTTTTCCTTGACCCAGGTCGTTCAACTTGTCGAGAACGACGATTCGAAAACGGAAGGGAAATACAATACATTCAGTAATTTTATGGCTGAATAGTATTTAAACCTTTGTTCTATTTACTTTTTTGGAAAATATCTTAATTAAATTTGTTCTAGAAATGTCGATCATATGTATATATTTTTTGTTATAATTTTTGTTATTAACAAAGTGATGGTCAAATTACTCGAAAAGTTTCTTTTTTGGTAATTTAACCACGCTGATCAAAATTTTTATTAAACATATATTTTATAATAAGTTAAAAATAGTTTTTTAATAAAATTGAATTGCTTTTCTAAATTAGTTTATCAGAATTGGCATTGGCACTGTCATCAACCAATACACAATCGAATTGTGGTAACGATGTGAAAGGTGCTAACAGTTGTAAAATGCACGGTGATGGTGGTGATACAGCCCAACAATTGAGCCCAGGTCATCATCAACCACATCACCATCATCATCACCATCATCATCATCATCATCGGCATGTTGGACCACCACATCATTCGAAAACTTCGGAACCGGTTTCTACAACAACAACTACTACTACTTCTGATTCGGATAAAGATATTTTTACTAGCCTAGCTCTTGGAAATTGTATAAAAAATTTAATGAATACCGCGGCTAATCCTAATAATAGCAATGCGGATAATACGATTATGCAAGGAACCGAATTTCCTAATAAATCAATTCAAAATCTTATTAAAGATGAGATACATAATATCCCTGTTCGAAATACTAGTAAAGTTACAGGTTGCGGTGGCGGTGTGGAACATACGAATCCGGCTAAAAAAATAGCCACAAATGTCGCTGGAGATGGTTCAGTTGTAACAAAAGCGACAGCTGGTGGTGGAGGAAAAGTAGTAGTTGTCGGTGGAAGTGGATCAGCTAGTCGTTCTACATCACCTCAACCAGTTTCCACAGCTGGTGGTAATTGCTCCTCGACTGGTAGCAATTGTGAAACTGCCAGGTTGGCATTTTATTGGATTTTGTGTTGTTTTTTTTGTTACTGATCTTTTTTGATTCTGATTTTTTGCCAAATCTTTTCATTTTTTTTATGGATTTTTGTTTTAACTAACAACAATTTTTTAAGAGCTTTTATAAGTTTAATGTGTTGCTTGAATTTTTATAATTTTTTGATTTTCAGTGTTTTTTGATTTTATCTAATTTCTTTTTAATCTAAATGTCGAATGCAATTTTAAATTATTTGTAATTAGCATACCTTCTCATTTCAAGTAAATAGCTTTCAAAAAAATTCATAGAAAGCTTTAATTATATAGAGGTGCGTTTTATATATTTCTAGATTATACTGCATTCTTATTTCGTCATTTTCGTTTATGACGCGGAATTTATTATTTAATTGAAATATTATTCGCGGTCTAATTGAATTACATACAAACTCTTCTTGTGATAAAGAATTTTGTTTGCGCTATAATTATTTACTCAAATTTAATTTTGACGATGTATATGTGTATTTGATCAAAGTAAATAAATAATATGTTTTAGATCTTCATTTTATTGTACTGCTATAAATTTTACAATAATATTTATTTTTCGCAAATTGACACCACTATAGTGTCAATACGAAAAATTTAAATAAACGTTTGTATATTATATAAATAGTTTTCTTAAAATTTTTATTATGTAATCATCTTGGCTTGATTTATTGACTGATTATATTCAAACACAATATGTGAATATAGGAAGGTTCTCATCGAGTTTGGATGATAAATTTAGTGAAATAAGTAGCTAAGGTATCTGCGGTTTTTTCCAACATTCTTGAAGTACTTATTGACCATTGTTGTCTATGACCGTTTGTAATTTTTCCAAATACTTAACCAAGTGTTTTTCAGTGATCTGCTAATTTTTAACCATCAAGAGACCAAACCAAATGGTAGTCAGACGGTGTAAGGTCCGAGCTATACGGCGAGTTCATCAAAAGTTCCCAACGAAGTTCCATCCATTTGAACATTGTCATGCTGGAACACTGCTTCCTTTCTGTTTGCTAATTCTAGCCCCTCTTTCTGGATTACTTTGTTTAAACGGTCGAATTGTGCACAGTACACGACCGAAGTGATGGTTTCGCCACGTTGTAGCAGCTCATAATAGACAAGTCCCATTCTATCCCACCAAACACTCAATATAATCTTGTTTGCCGTCAATCCAGGCTTTAAAATCGTTTGTAGAAAGTCAATAGCCTTTGACCATGAGCACTTACGTTTGATATTCTCGAATTACACCGATTCATCGCTTGTAATGATTTTATAATGGCAGTTTGCTATTTCCTGACAGCTTGTGTGCCGGTCTTGCTCCACCAATTGCAAAATTTCCTTGAATTTTAGTGACTTGTCGACCAGAACGATCGAGGTGCATCTTAGACATCCAAATTTTCGGGACAGAATCAAGCAAACCACTCCTAGGTTCTTCGTTCACAGGATACTAACCGAACACTTCATCGCATAGCGTATTTCTTTAAGCATGGAAAGCTAAAATTAAAGCATCTTTTAAGCACATATACATTTGAGACCATCCGGTGAGTATTGCCCGATATATGTAGGTATCAACACCATCTAGTGAAAAAACCGCGGAGACTATGGGCAAATATAAATATTTTCAAAAATTTGGTTTTAAATATAAATATTTGCTCAATATGATTTAATTGAATGTCAAGTAAAGTTGTTTAGATAAGATGAAATATGAGCTTAATTCATATTAAAAGAAATTTTAGATTTTATCAAAATATTTATTTCAATGAAAGCACTTTGCATTTATTTTCAATATAATGTGTGGGTTTTTCCATAAATTTGATATGCTCCACTCACATCACTCGACTGTGTGTCTATATGGTTGTTGGTTCTAATGTATAATCAGAACTGCGTAGATACATAACAAAATCATCTAAACGAGCTTTTTTAGGTTGATGGATTTCTTTGTTATATTTTATAGAATAATCTCAAACCTGATATAAAAGTATTTGGCATGGAAAAGCTGTCATGTAATTCTTCAAAATCAAAGATTGGCAAAATTTTATATATTTGAGCAGTCGACCATATCCGATATACTCACGCTTAATGATTTTTTTTTTTATATATCACTAGAGTTGCTGATTTTTGAATTTTTTTTTTCAAGACGTTTGATTTAGTGTGGAAGTGCGGAAAATTGTTGGCATGAAAATTATTTATAAATTTGTCAATGATTTCTTTGAATTAATTTAACTTGTTTACTTAACAACAATGTGTTAACTTAAAGGTTAAATTTCGAGTAGTTTTTCGAAGGGCAATATGAAATTTTATAGCTTAAATTTTACGTTCTCAACAATATTTCACGATAGTCTTATTTTCACAGCTATTCCTATTCAAATTTAGAATTTAAATTCTTAAGAATGGTTTCACTGCTTATGTTATGATCATTAGGGTTGAACTAACTCCTGTATCAAATTACATCTTGTATCTTCTAAGACTTCAATATTCATTTTTCAATAAGCACAATCTGACGCAAGTGGGAATCGTTAAGATTTTTAGTTAATTTTATTTGGTTATGACATGGTTTTCTTTGTATTCAAGATGTTCGATATTGAAATATTTTATTAAGACATAACTGTCTTACGTTTAAAATCCATTTATGAATTGATCGACATGCTGGTTATACGGAATAAATTAATTGTTTGCCGCTGTTGAACCAATGTGATGTAACAATAGTAGAAAGTAATTTAAGACTTGAATAGACCTTGTCGTTGAACTTTTGTAACATATGTGTAATTTGTTTAATAATCATTTTCTGTGTACGCGTGAAATTAATTTAAGAAGATATATTTTGAAGTAGCTTCTAAAAAATTTGATTACGCCTTTATTTCGATAATGCCTCCTTTTTAAATATTATAAGGATGATTTTGAAACCGAAACTTAAGCATTAACCAGTGAATCAGTAAAAAAATTTAGTAACAACACAACATCTGTTGATGGTTTGCGAAGGTAAATTGACATTACCTACCAACAAATCTAACAACTAAATTTTATCTATCATTAAACAGAGCGAAAGTTTACATACCAACTAAAATAAAATCAGCTTTACGACATATATAAGTTGCGGATTCATTAGCTAACTTTTCAAATTTTCTGTAACGTTGACTACTTGTGGTTAGTATATCCATCTTAAATAAGTAAGTAAATCCAGCCGATCATAATGTCAATTTGCCTTACCGGTTGTGTTAGTGACGAAATAATGTATTTGCCAATTTTAATCGCAGTATTGGGAGTATGGATCTGCTTTCTCAGTTTGTCACATATATCGGTCTTATTTTTGCCAGCCCTAACATCGAAGGGACCGATCAATCATCCTACTCAGGTCTATACAAGCTGAACTTGTACATTTAAATATCGACTTCTAGTACTTCGAAGTGAAACAAACCCAGTTTTACCTGTGGCCCAATGAGAAATCCAACTCAAGATTGTGAAATAAGCTTGTGTCTTCACTTTTAAGTCATCGAGTTTCTAGGAAAACTACGACTGCCAGCCGATAATCTTTCCATGTTGATGGACGTGTCAATCCTTAATATCATATCCGGATACTGAAGCTTAGATTCGATTTTATATTAGGGGAATCCGATGTGTTTTATTTTGGTGATATTTTTTGTAAACTAGGTTTTCTTTAAAGGGCAGTGGCCAGGTCAGTTATTGATCCCACCAGATCTAGCCACATCCTTCAACGAGATCTGTTTACTGTGGTAGTATGTATGGGCTTCATGCTTTGTGTGAAATATTTACCAAACATGCATGTCCCCACTCAAAGTGTTTGTTAATAGTATATTATCGCGTACTATACTTAGGCTGTTTCCAAAACCGAAACTTATATGAAAGTTATTTTAAGCTAACTCAACTGAAAAGCTTACACTTACTTATTTTAACAAAGATTTTGTCATTACAGATATCATAAAAAAATTACGACAGTAAATCATTGTGTGAGATTGGTTACAGTCGTAAATACGACTATAGATCATTGGATTATTATAGTTTTTTAGCATGAATAGCAAATAAGTTAGCCTAGCTAAGATACTTCTATAAATTGCCGCCATTTTTAATAAGTATGTGAAACCAATTCGAAACGAGTTAGGTTACTTATTTTGCCAGCACCATTAAAGTGACAAAAAAAGTAAAAATTTTATATTTATCTGGTAGAACAGAGCAGACGCCCTTATTGATAAAAATAAACGACCTTTCGCTTAAAATCAACTAAGCAATTTATTTGTATAAAAATATAATTTTAAATTCAAACCTTTATTAAATTACTTAGGAAATATTCGTCGAATTTCTTCTGACCCACAACCTCTAACTTTGTCACGAAGTATTATTGCGATTTGCAACCACAATGTTAGTCTAAATATACCGGTATTTTATTAAGTCCAGAAGTATGTGATTATATAGTGTTTAGACAAATTCGGAATCTTTGTCGGAGAGCTCGAAAGTTCTGTTAGAATCCTGTTGTCCAAGATGGCGTGATTCAAGTTTATGCCAGTAACACCAGCTTATTACATTATTGTAGGTATAGCCTTGTTGACCTGTTCCAGAAAAATTGGATCTAGATTCCTTCCTTACACGTGAGCCTATTGTCATCTTGGATTTTGTTATAATAAACCGTTCAACTGTTACAATTTTTTTCTGCCAAATATTTAACTGTGAACTACACATAAATGACCTTTTAAATACGATTCTCGTAATAGTTTAACAATTATTTCTGTCATAGTCAAACTTCTATCGTTTCAATGAAGCAGTGGTTGTAGCTGTCGCATTTGCAATGTAAGATACTGAGTTTGGATCTCGATAGGGGCTGAATGGAAAAACATTTTTAAATCATTCGATAGTAATGCAATGTAAAGATTGTCTTTAATTTGGCGTAAGAGAACTAGCATAAGATAACCACCTGAAACTAATGGCAAAACTAGCTAGTTAGATAGATTCGCGGTTGATGCAAATTTAATTCGCGAACTGTGCTGTTCTTTGGATATTTTTTAAAATATTAAAAACGTAAATGGTTTGTTTGTTGATTTATAGATTTAATAATAGATAAAGGCGTCTCAGTCAACTGTTTTAAACTAGAATAACAGTGCTGGCAAATATATTGAAAAACGTTACAATCATCGTGAAATCGGTGAATTTGGTTATTTTCAGACCATTTTAAAGGCTCTATTCCATGGGAAAAATTGACTGACAGTCAAAAAAGACTAAAAGAGAAAATAATTATAAAACTCCAACTGAAAGATAAAGACAACGTTATTGTTTTTTTTATTCATTTATAGCGAATTATAGCAGAATT
The DNA here is from genome assembly GCA_963932295.1 of Tipula lateralis. Classification (NCBI taxonomy): domain Eukaryota; kingdom Metazoa; phylum Arthropoda; class Insecta; order Diptera; family Tipulidae; genus Tipula; species Tipula lateralis. The sequence continues at coordinate 146,828,572 of OZ010736.1, forward strand.
TTGAAGAAACCATAACCAAAAAAATCATTAATTATTCATCCTTGGAGTTTTTTTTAATTGTGAATTCAAATGTAGTCTTAAATATTGCTAAACAAAAATGATTTTTATTTCAATTCCATTATAATTTTACCAAAATAATATATGGACTATTTGACCCTTGACTATTGGTTGTGTGCAATAATAATACCTTGTCTTACACAAATTTTATGTGTTACTGTAATAAATAGTATTAAGTTTTATACTTTTTATGGCAGTCATACTACCACAAACACAAATATTTGGCCTGTCAAGTTTGACTGAGATAGCTTTCTGTTTCACTTACACTACAGTAAAATCTATATTATTGTCCCATTTTAATATTTACTGACAGTCAATATTTCTCATGGAATAGGGCCTTAACCCTAGGGAAAATTTAGTCTCAGCTACTACGGTTAAATATTATTGATTTCTGAGACAACTATGGTTACTAAATATTGCCTGAATTGGTAACTATTTTGTATCCTTGTATAATGGCAAATTAATTATCAAATTTTGTGATGACAGTAGTATTTGCAACTGGCGTCAAACATTATTTGTTTTTAAATTCATGAGGTTGTACTAGTGTCGTTACTTCTGTCAAAATAAGTAATATCCTTATAAGTTTGAAGAAAAGGAAATGCCCTTGTTAGAGGTGAATTTGAAGAGGGAGGTGGTGTGATATATTCCTTATCTATACGCATTCGTAGTGTATTGATCTCATCTTGCGACGCATTAGGTACTGAAGTACAATTATAAAAATCTGGGTGGAGGTAGGTGGACCAAGTTTCACGACTAAGTGTTCTAAGATTTTTACCAATGCTTTTTTTCACGAAATTTAGTGGTTGACTTGAAGAAAGTGAAGTATCGGTGTTGGGGTGAAGAAATCTTTAAAAATGTATTTCAGGTTACTGTATCTTCTTAAAATTTTCTTTAAACTAGGGTACCACTGTGCCAATTTACAAAATTTAGGCCTTTTTGTGACTATTTGTCGAGTATCGGTTTCGAGAGCTATTTTAAGTCATTCTTCCAGAATTAGCTAAGAGTTTTTTAAACCAAAATTTAAGTTGATTCCACTACACACTTTAACGATATAAATTTTTTAACAAATTTCTAATATTATATTCAAATCACGACTTACCTTGAGTTAACTAGCTAACATAACTACCTTGACTTGATATAGTTTTCAAATAAAAAATCTATATTTAAAATTATAAAATTCTTATTTTGATACTTAATGTTCAATATTTTGTATTTCCTCAAACCACAAAAAAAACAGAAATTAATTTTAGGTTTTAGAATTTTAGTAATATGTCCATGGAGTATATAAAATGTGTCGCGTTTAGAAAATGTGTGATTAAAAATTATCTCCGCACATGCGAGACCATGTGGCATTCTATATGTAATTTTAATTTATTATTTATTAATTTATACAAGTGTATAAAGTTTGTAAAGTGTATATGTCATTCTTAAGTAATTTCAAGGTTTAATTAAATTCTGTACACTGTACTCGGTAATATTGTGTATGCCCCGCGCACTATTACACCAATGGAAATATTTTACAATTCACACGTGTGTGAATTTCTTTATGATTCGGATTGGAAATTTTCCTCGCATACAACATATATTTATATAAACAGTTGTACAGGGCTAGCCAATAAAAAAATAACTCGATAATAGTTCTGTGATTTCAAAACCAAAATGTTTATGAGATAAAAAATAATTTACACAACTTTTTGATACATAACAATCTTGTTTGAAGGTTAGTTGGAATGTTTTCTTTTTTATCAAATTTTCCCATAAAGTTGTGTTTTCTTTATACAGGGTGTCCCGAAAGTTACTGGCACGAATGGTACGGTTGGATTCCTTGACCAAAGCGAAGACGATTTTACTTTTACCACTTCGCATTGTGAAGCTCCAAGTTATAGGCGTTTGAAGAGGCGCCTTCCAACGTAGCACCTTGTATGTATGGCCAAATAAGAATACTCAACGTACCCATATCAAGGATATATATATATATATATATATATATATATATATATATATATATATATATATATATATATATATATATATATATATATAGACTATAATTTTGGTGATCTCCCCCAGAAGAGATGTGGTAACCCCATGTTTTATCGACTATCCAAAATCTTATTTGGATCAATAAATCAACAAAGATCCCAGTTCTTCTTAAATTACGATAGACGCATTTTGAGAATCTTGCTGGGCATTCTCATGGCGTATTATGCGAACAGTGTGGGGAGAAGAAAAATAAACTTTTGAGCATTTCTTTTGATCACAATTGCTATTTCAAGATCAATTGATGACCAGATTTAGGGACTGAGAGTGTACGCCTGAGAAAGGAGATCACAATTAGCCAATTGAGCCTGAGTGACTGGCAAACAATTTCGTCAAGATAAGTCTGTTTAAGTAGAATTCAGATCTTTGCTAGTCAATTGTCAAATAAGTTTATCCCATATCTTCTTGTAAAACCGTGGAAATAATTGTCTATCTTGAATTATAATATTAAAAACGTCACTTAACTAAAACTGGCTACAGTCCCAAAAAAGTAGAGGATCCATCTTTCCGGGCTAAGTTAGCAACCAACACTAATGTGACTAGGTATACAGTGAAGTTTGAGTTCATCAGACTGTCGAATCGAGTAAAAAATAGTTATTGGTTACAATACAAGCTTCGAGGAAACACTATTGGAGCTAATAACCATTAATGTTAATAACTAGTTTTGCTGTCAGGGAAGATGCAGATAACACGGATCTCAACAGGTTATCTCCATCCCATAGCGTGCTTCACTCAAAATTATAGTAATTTCCCCTGGTAGTTAGTGGACATGATATCAATTTAAAATCAGATGAGATCGATCACGACACTCGTGGTTACTAGGAACCATCAATATAAATCTTTTTTCCATAGCATGAACAAGTTAGGCCAATAGCGCACATCTCAACATACGGCCGTCTTGTCGTTTTGCTCATAGGTAGTGGACATGATTAATAACAATTTTTTTGGATATATTAAATTTGTTTTCACACAAACTTTGATCTGGATTGAAAATCTCATTCATTTGTCAGTTTTTGTTTATAGAAGGTACAAACTTGTTCGATCTAAAGTACTTTTACTCGATTTCGAACAATTACACACTTTTCTGGGATGATTTTTAAAAATCCTGGGATGGGATGAAATTAGTATTACCTGATGAACATTTTATTTTTTTCTGCGATGAGATCCTGCGATAACCTCACACACTTGATTAATGGCTACTTGTAGCTGTATAAAAGAGTAATAGTATAAATGAAAAGCACGTTAAACCTATTCCTCCTCATTCAGAGTGTGCCTCGCTACTGCAACAATACCATGTGAAAATATCAGAAAGTTGCAAGTTGCGTTGATTTACAAATTTAGCTTTTTGGTATTATTTTTTATATATTAAAGTTCACTGGAACCCTTTAAGGTTCCGCGCTCGTGTAGTTTGAACCACAGCGAAACAGAAGTAGATTTACTCGAATATTATATGGAGATGAACACAAGTGGTCGCATGCGATCGAAATCCAGAGAACTGCTGATGAAGTGAAAGGCGTCACTAGCCAGTCCAATGCGATGAAGATGACCTTAGAAACAAACATGGCCAGTAAGTCTAGAAACCAATATTCTCAAGCTGTCCTTTTTCAATAAAATAACGTAATTAGTCCGCTTTGGTTTAAGCGCTCTAAGAAAGTATTTCGCCTTACGGCAAGTAGGGGTAGTTGATCACGTCAGCTTTATATTCGATAAGGTAACGGTTTTATTTGTTTTTTCATTATGTGGCAGGTAAAGGGGCAGCTTTCAATGTCACCATGGGCAAGAACCGACATGGCCGTTACCTTCAATGATGTTTAGATATTTCTTACAATTCTTCACCATTTTAGAGTCGGTTAGAGGATTGTTGAAGGAGTGAGGGACAGTTTTACTATCCGTACGAAATATAATATCTTTTTCGTCGACAACGAGATTAAAAGCTGAAATATAACGAAGCTTTTTGGTATAATTATGTCTTTATTTGAGTTGATATTAATCTTTGGTTAATATGTAAAGTATAAAAGCTATACTGTAAGATATAAATTGTATTGCATAATCTTTATGTGGGTGCACAAAAGTACGAGTTCAAATGACCACATTTACATACAAAAATGTAAAGAATGTTGCAGACTAATTAAATTAAAGTGGGTTTTCCATTACAATATGCTTTCTAAAATGGATATGAATAAAATTAAGCTTTTTATGTTTTGTACTCAAAAAATGACCATTTTGATATAAGCAAGGCTCATATCACTTAAAAGGTGATAAAATTTAAATAAAATATACTTTCAACAATTAGTCTACGACGATAAATAGTTCAGACTCTTAGCTTTCAGAAAAGCTAACTATGTGTGATATTTGCAAAATTATTTTATCTAAAAAAATTAAAATTTTCCTATAAAAATTTTGTTTTTGCCTTTATGTTCGAATTTATAATCGAACGCTTACGAGAAAGTTTCTATCCCGTTTCGTTACAAGCTTCAAATATTTGAGCAATCAAGGTTTCTTTTTTTTGGGATCGCAGAAAAATAAACTTTAGTTTTTAAATGGCCCCAAATGTAAAAATCTAATCGATTGGAAATCGACTTTCAAACAATTTATTTAAATGTGATTTAACGTTTCTGGCCAAAAGTGGTGGAGCATCATCATGCATAAACCACATAGATCGCAGATTAATAGACGGAGCTTCTCTCAAGAGTTATTCGAATTGGTTTTGTATGAAGTTTAAATATTTTTGGACCATCTTATCTGTTTGGAAGTATTATCGGTCCTTGTAATCCAAATATGCAAATACAAACTTTAACGGTGAATTTATTCAACTAGGGGATTATTTGAGGACAAGAAATGTGAATTATGTAAATTTAAATAGCCGTCTCGGATAAATACAGCTTCATCAGTAAAAATATTTTTTTTTGGAAACTGAAAGTCTTGAGTTTCTTTCTCGATCACCCATGCACAAAATTTGTTTTCTTATTATCTTATCAGTATCCAAAATATCTTGAACCAGTTGGTAATGATAAGGCTGGAGGTTTTACAAATTTTACAATTACTAATTTTGCCGCAACATACTCTCAAGTCAGTCACTTTCGGGACACCCTGTCTATCGATATCTTGTAAAAAAAATTGCAAATCAATGTTTGACATCAACCAATATAAATTTATCCCAGCATAATAGTGCCGATACCCTGGTTGACCTTTAATTGCACCAAATATAATACAAATATTGAAAGTCGCTACACATACTTATTGCGTGTGCTGGTTTTTTTTTTCAAAAGCTAATAATTATCTCTACATACATCAAACCAAGCTAATAATCAAAATAAACATAAATTGTATGCATGATAAAAACATAAGTCTCTCTGTCGTATCATGTGTATATATATGTTTGATTTTCCGATATATTTTTTTTATATATTTTACTTTTTTGTAATTTTATTGTGTATATAGTAGTGAAACTAGCATAATTTTATTTACCCAACATAATTATGTTTTGGTATTAATTTGAAATTTTCTTTTATTTTCAGGTATGTTAACTTCTTTAGTTAATTAGCACGATGCCCAATTAGGTTATTATATATATATATGTAAATTTGGTGTGGTGTGAAGGTAAGACAGTTTACTTATTTATGTACATCTGATATATCTCATCAATGTGTATTTATAATAAATATATAGGTCACATTAATTTATATGCCACAGTCGTGTGTGTACGAGTATAAAGAAGCCCGGGTATAAATTAATTCGTTCATTAGAATTGACTTAATTGTCGTCGCATTGTTTATAAAATAATAAGATAATTCTTAGTAATAAATACAACATGTGTGTGTATATACATATAGTATTTTCTTAGTAATGAAAAAAATTAAGGCGGCTATTAGTCTACCAATGATCTAGTTTTAATGTGCTTTTTGTTTAAATTAAATTAGAAAATAAATGATTGATGGCCATAATTTTGACACTAACGTCACACAATTGGTTTTTTAGTGCGAGAAAATATTTTAAAATTTGGTGTACAACACATCAATCGTCTTTATGTCATCGGGTACATTATGCGTGTTTCAGACTAATTATAATTTTCGTCAGCTGTTAATTTAAGGTAAAGATCTACTTTTGTATACCAATTTTTGCTACTACGTGAGCGTTGTTGAACATACATTCAATATACATATATGCACAGTGCTGTGCGGATCTTGTTTGGTAAGTCTTGTCAAATAAAAATTTAGAATCAGCAATAACCCAATTTAAATATGTGGGAACCGAATATTTTATGAACTTGATACTTTAGGTCGGTCGAAATATTATATTTACATAACATAACAATAGATTTCTTCGATTAGATACAGTCCGCGACAAAACAAAACCTTTTATACTATGTATCTCGCATTAAAATTAACCTCAATCGATATTATTTTAAAGTAATTGCTGAAAAACAAGTTGAAAAATTGGCTCGACATAGAAAAGTTGATCGTGCGATTCACTTTATTTGTATACTTAATTATTGTTTCAACTATACACAGAGTATATACATATATCGATTATGTTGTTACGTATGAGAGTGTACCTCATAATTGTTTCCTATCGTCCGACAAGTATTGATGTAATTATGTGACAGTGACGGTGTACGGATGTTGGTGACATAATCTACTTCGGATTGTTAATGATCTATCTGCACAAAAAAAAAAAACGAGAGCGATTGTTTAGTAAATTCTAAATTAGAAATGAAAGAAACTCTACCAAATGGATCCAATGATACATATACTATAAAACGTTGTGGTATTTGCTGCGGTTTTTTTTGTAAATTTCTTGATTTAATTGGAGAAAGTCTTGTACGAATGAAATATTTGACTTTGTGGATGACATCATTGAGGAAAGCAGCCGGAATTCGGTATTGAAATAGTTTCTTCAGCGTATGAAGCTATCACATTATAAATACAAAGTACCGCGTCAGAACCATTTCTGGTTACACTTGTTATGTGCTATTATGAAAGTATTTGTCCAACTTTCATCCTCCTTCCAAACGCCAGTAATAGGTCTCGCCGTACTTACTCCTTTAAGAATATAGTCTGATAGTCGTAATTAATCTGTTTCGTGGTTCGTGCATTTGAAAAGGAAGACGTCTGATTAGCCATGAAACAAATTTATGTTAGACTGCTCATATTTCAGAAATGTATTTTTAACCCAACTATCCTTTTGACCGCAGTGAAGATTCTTGCCATCTGGCAGTCCACATAATTTTCAATGCCTACTGTGGATACCAACTTGAAATCCAAAAATATTCCATTGTTCTTTTCCCATTGCAATTCTTGAATGTGTCCAAAACCAAACCATTCAGCTTATTTTGTCAATAAGTGGATCACTGCTGCTTTCGATGGCAGTTGGTATATTCAATCTCCATTTAAAGACATTTTGGGTCATATCCATTAGTATATCTAATTATTGAAATTCAGGCAACTATTGCTGCTATATAGCAATCAGTACTGAGACATTTTTTTGGAACCAGGATTTCGGAACCAGGGTTGCAAAACCGAATGTTGATGTCTAAAGTGATCGAATTGTTGTGCAACGCTTTCCAGAACTGGGAAGTAAGCTCTCCGATTTACGCACGTATAGGTAAAATTGCTTGCAGGTTTTCATAGCAAGTCTTCAGATTATTTCCTTTTTTTTTATATTTTATTCTATGCTATCTTTTTTGGGGCTCAAGGCTCTCCCAGTTCTTTCGCAGTTCGCTTATTTACGTCTTACTTTACGGCTTAACGGCCAAATCGAGGACGTCCGGCTGTAGGTCCGATTTTCGTAGAACCATGCATTGCATAGCTCCATGCCAGCCTATAGTACTGACATGAAAGATGAGTCGGCCCATGAGTTCTGCACTCCAACAGGGGGTCATAGATGTGTTCATTAACACCACCGATCGTAATCAGATGGTGAAAAATCCCTTTTGCATTCTGCCCCTATCGGGATTCGAACCCGGTACCTCCCGCTCCAACTGCCACAGCTTTAACCACTGAGCCACCTGGGCGGTAGATTATTTCCTTGATTAACCTTCCATTCTTTTTTAATGACGTTATTTACATCATTTATAGTTTTTTTTAGAAGGATTATCCTAGAATTGGCCTCCCTGGTAATGGCACGGTTGAGTTCTTCCAACGACAGTTTTTAAAGAATTTCAGTAACAGCGTCATTATCTGAGCCCGAATCAGATGACTGCGAAACGTTTCTCTTCTGCTGGATTTGACAGACCAATGATCATGTTTGCAATCGTTATCTTTGCGAAACGCGTACAGTATAAAACAGAGTCTGGTTCCTCTGTATGATGTTGGTTACCTATATGTAAATATTGCAGCTAAAGAGACTTTAGTTCGTCCTTCATTTCGAAAACAAATCGAGTTCTACTTTTTCAGAGCAAATGTACGGCTCTCCAAGTTGATAATAACAAACCAAATCGTCGTGTGAGCTGTAATTATTGTGGCATCTCGGCGGAATAGAGCTCCTGTAACTAACTTAATTGGCTGCAACTAAAATTAATCCCGGTTTTTGGCTTCGAAAAATGTCCGGTATTCACGAAAATCCGGTTTTCGGGATCTCCGTATTGAATGCTCTAATTGCTACGTCATCTGTGTAAGTGCGCCTTTTATCCTTCTTTAGTTCTAACAATACTTCGTTGATAACTATGCCTCCGAAAAAGGTGGTAGTACGCTTTCTAGTAATAGACTGCTCTTCTTCTAATGGGTAAATTGTACTAGCTAATACCAGTAGTTAGTTCTACTTTTAGACATTTGAATTGAAGGTCCTTTCTTGTTGAGCAGCAATGTGAACCCATTCCCGCTTTAGGAAAAACAGCAAAATTTACTTCCTGAAATATTCTAGGAATGGATCAACTTCAGATATCCTCTGATTACCGTATACTTTGCTAATACAAAAAATTGTAAAAAAAATACATATTTGATCACCATGAATCATAATACAACAATTATATTGGATCATTTGTTTTTATAAGTCCCAGTACACCACACGAGCTCAAGCTAGAATTCCAAATGTAGTTTTATTTAATTTAGATATCTGTTTTATTTACTTAAATAAATATTTGAACTAACTATTTGATAAAAATTTAAAATATTTTTAAGTAAATATCTACGCATTTGGTTTTTATTTGACATATTTCTATAAATATCGATTTGACAAATTCCTAACAATTATGAAGTAAATGATTCAGTTTTCCAGATAAACAAGAGCATAGTGATTTTCGCAGTCTGTTGGAAAAATATTTGCTTTAGTGCGAATTCCTCAATATAGTCTCGTTTTAGATCGATACAATTTATTTATGTTTGGTTCGGTTCTTTGAATTTGTGCTGTGAGTCCAGTTTGTTTCAGATATCTATCTCATCGATAGCTTCCTTGTGTCTAATTTTAAATTGAAATATTTAACCACCAGTCATCTCTTTTTTTCATAAAATACAGATTTGTTCGACCATATTGAAAGATATAGAAGGTCTTTTAAACGGTATGCAGTTACACCACAACTGTAGTCTCACACACCTATTAATGGAATCGAATCACTTGTCAATATTGCAGAGCCGATCACGATTGTCTCACTTTCAACAGGTATTATACAAAAGTATGTAGTACCCAGAGATGTCCGTATAACAAATGTCCTTCACAGCACCAAAGAAATAAAATTTCAAAGGCGTCAAATCACATCTCCTTCCGACTAATTTCGGCTGATAATGTGGCCATCGAATTTTTGACGCAGTTTCACTATTGTAACATCCGATGTGTGGCATGCCATCTTGCTGGAACCAAAGGTTGTCCAAACCAATATCTTCAAGATACGGCCACAAAAAATATGTTAACATGTAATGAATTGCGCCCCGTCCGCAAAGAAGTTTTTTCAGAAAAATTCTCATCAATTTCAAGTTTTGTCATAGGCCCATACAGAGAATCGATATCGAAGAGGATGATGACGGGATTTAAATTGTTGAACCAATTGAACCTTATAGAGCAACAAAACTAAGATCTTTACACAGAATTCGTTACATGGAAGACCTGCTGATGTTGATTTCCGAAGCACAATGACGAATGGATGTTCTCGACCGTTGGCGCACATTTTCGGCTGAACGAACACGGGTACGAGTTGGATTGTCGACGAGGTAGCCCATATCACGCACTTTATGCACAAATTTCTGGATAACATTGGGTCTGAATATCGTGTTTTGACCAACTATTTTGGTATACACTAGAGCCTCGAGTTGCGTCGTCTCGACTTGCACTGTTTCGACTTGCGTCTCGAAAAAAATTAATACCATAATTTCCATTAGCGTCGCATTTTGGACGCAACTCGTATTTATTTTTAGTAAAAATTGTGTTTTTTCAGAGCCATCTCGAAGACGGATCTGGTTTTGTACAAGCCTTACAAAACGGAACACATAAAAAAATATGCAGTAAAATTGAAAAGCAAATAGGCATTTCCCCTTAAATGGTTTAACTATAATTTATGATGAAAGTTTATCATTCATTTCCTTAATTAGGTGCGCATCGCGTCATATTTAAGCTCGGGTATGGTTCAATATATGCAGTTAAACGTGTTTTTTTTTCAGAATCTAGTAAAGAAACATTTTATTTAGGTTTCGAGTTGCGTTTTTTTTGAGTTGAGTTGCATTTTCCTGAACGCATTAGCGGCGCAACTCGAGGCTCTATTGTATTTTCTTGCCATTTCGAACCAATTGTCTTCGTTATGGAAGTAAATTTCCAAAATTTGCCACTTGTGTTGAAACGTTAAGCGACTCGTCAACTAGAAATAATGTTCGATTTCCAATCGACCAACCGCTAGTAGTTCGGTTATCTTTGACAAAAACACCATAGTAAATTTAGCAAAGACAAGAACCGAACTACTAGCGGGTACTAGCGATTGGTCGATTGGAAAGCGACTAACATACTGAGTTTCTGACAAAAAACAATGGCATTAGCTGCTTTCCAATCGACCAACCGCTAGTGAACCGATAGTAGTTCGTTGCGTGTCTTTGCTAAATTTGCTATGGATTATTTAGTAAAGACACGCAACGAACTACTATAGGTTCACTAGCGGTTGGCCGATTGGAAAGCAACTAATATATAATCGATTTGTCAAATCTGAACCGGTTATTGAGAATCCTATACATTTATGAGCGTTTTTATACGGATTTTTGTTTTGTAGTGTTATTTGTCACTCAGGCTATATGTTTATTCGGATTGCGTGTAGTTATTGAAAAAATGTATAAAAGTTTTATCACCAGGCATTTAAAAAATCCACATCCTCCAAATAATGATAAGAAAATATTCGTAATGTAGTCTGAAATTAAGAAAATGTACGTTTATTATAAAGTGGGTAATACAAGTAAAAAACGATCGCCGTTTTGTGTCTAATTTTTGCTACACATTCATTATTTGGTTCACCACAATTGCCAATCTGTTTGTTTAAAAATACAAATGTTTATTCGAACAACAGATGAAACGTATTTAACCGCGCTGATTGATCAAAAACAAAATTAATGCTAATGTTTATTAACATTTGACTCATCGATGAACTATACTACTACCACCGAATCGCGTATTTTTAATAAATAATCTTCAAAGCAACAAATATTTATTTTAAATTAACAAATAAAAAAAAATCTTATTAAACAATAGGTGGAGGATGTATCGTCGTCATAAAGACACAAAATCGATCATATGGTAGTAATATGTATTGTCATTAGGTGTGAATAAATAAATAAATATCCCAAATCGATTGATATTTGAAATGATATTCTGGGAATTATGACCAAATCAATTGTACAAAAATAGGTAGTCGACTAGTAGAAAAGAATAAACACCCAGGTGCTTATATTTAAGCAGTCATAAAAAAAAAATCTCAACAAATTTGTAAATGTGAGATATGTTACGTACACCCATATGTTGTATATGAAACACTTTGCGTATTTCTAATTGTTTATTAAACATTTATCTATTAAACCGATTTTATTTCAAATAAATCGAATCGATTCGGGTTTCCGGTATGACTTGATATACCGCAGAAATAAGACGTGCGCGAAAATGTGTTTTATTTTCGCGATTTTTTTTCTTAATATATTTACAATAATTACAATCAAATTTAGAGGAACTCTCCGATTATTTTTTTTCCGTCGAATTTAACTTAAAAAAAAAATTAAATACCTCCCATTGTGAATATAATTTATATTTGTTTCTTATATATAAACGAAAATAAATAAGATATTTTTAGAATACAAATTTTTTTGTGATTTTACATCTCTCAAAAAAAATAAATTATTTTAAATGTATATTTGAATTTTCTGCCAATTGATCAGCGATTCATTCATTATTATTGCTAAAAGATACGCGACGCGACAAATAAGTGATAGATTTACATGATCTTAATAAAATTTAGTCTTATACTACTAGCCGAGACTAAAAAAATTACGATTTGTATTGCTTCGAATGACAAATTTATATAAAAGGTTTTGTAGATTGATTTATTTCAATCTAATAAATAGTTATTCGTCTCTTTATTGCGTCGTAAGACATAATATATATTTTTTTTCTTAAATAATAAATTAAGAAACAAACATTTTTATTATAATTTATAAATGAATTTGGATTGTTGTGTGTTGTAAATATGTATTTGAAACACAATTTATAAATAAGAAATTGGTTGGAGACCATTCTATTCTTGGAACAAAACAAAAAATTTCCTGAATATTTTCATCGAGATCATAATTTTCAATTTATGACTTAAAATAGTTTATAATTGTGTGACCTATTTGCTAAAATAATTTATGAGATTTTTGATAAGACTGATTTTGTGCCGAGTCATTTGTTTATAGGACGAGCCATTCATTGTAAATATTGTTGCATTAAGCAATTAAATGTGGATATAAACTCGATTTCTTAAATTAACTATTAAATGTCTTCAAGCGATTCTCTGACGGATTAGGAGTTGGTTTTAGTAGAGAATTTAAACTTTGAACCGAATAGACATTAGTTTAGTTTTTTTGAAAGTTTTTTTATTACATTTTCGCGTTTAACATAAAAATGTTGAATGATTTTTTGACGAGATGGTGTGCAGCTGTTTTAAACCTTGATTGACAACACATGGAAATGAAATAAATTTTGATTGACAGAATGTGGTGCTTCTTAATTAGGTGATTTTTATGTATTGCCAATATAGCTACACGTGGATGTGATCCAGAATTAATTTGTGTGCTTGTTGTGCAAACCTTTCTTTCTTTTGCAATATACTAGTTGGTCTATTCAACAAATTGTTGCCGATATCCATATCATTCAGTTTAGGCCACATCAGGTTAAAAGTTATCGAAATGCCAGTATCGTTTTTGGAAAAACTACGGACAGAAAATTCTACCCAGCCAATTTAATTGGCATGCATTTGGTGCTAGTGCATATCGTATGAGCCTCATCACTAAATAATTTCGGTACCAAAAGCGAATACACAGTGTTGTTCATGGCTATTTATCTTAAATTCTTGGATCAGTTATACATGTACAAACTTAAGTCGCCAAATTGTAGTTGCAGACACACCAAATTCACTCTTGGAAACTCTTACAGCAGCAATGTTTTCAGCAGACTTTTGGTTTTTGGAGGCGTCCTGATATTTTCTGATTATTTTTTCGAGCTACTTAACATCTATGGTGGAATTGCCACACTGCATTCTTGTTTCTGCTTATAAATCCCACAGTAAACGGTGGATCACTTATTTCACTTACTTTTCATTTTAGTTTAGCATCTAAAGTCAAGCCTATAGGTATTTTGCTGTGTTTGCATATAGTATTTGCTAGGCAGTTCAGTTCTACTAGTATCCAATCAACCTCTCAGACTACTTAGGTATTTCTTAATGGATTCATTTTTAATTCCTTAATTAGTTTTAGTTTGTTGGATAAAAAGTTTAGCAAAGCTTTTCTTGCTTTTCGTTTTGCTGCTATGAATTCTTTATAGAAGATAAATAACATTCTTCCGTGTTTTTCTTGTATTTGATGGTGTACTACTCCACGCCGCTTGTTGTATGGCACTGTTAAGTTGTTCTAGATCTTATAGCTGTATCAGATTTGCAATTGGCACTTGGACATTTATACTATCCTCAATAAGCTTCTGAAATTTTCCCCAACCGGTTTTATTATGTGTTAGCCAGAGTGGAATAGTTTTCTTAACAATCATTGCACTGATTGTCATAATAACAGGTGTGTGATCTGCAATAATCCCGTAGGATCCATGTATTTTGGCAACAGAAAGATTTTATTGTTACCAAGAGTTTAAGAGAAGAACAATATTTGAATTTAAATATTCTTCAAAAAAATATAAGATCCAACCGTTAAAGTATTACTCGAAGGCAAACTATTTCATTGAACAAAGGTTTCTTTATATCTTCTCGTCTTTATATGGTGAAGGTTGAATAAAATCATTTCTAACCGCTGATTACTTCGCTCGAACTTACCTCCTTTACTTCAAATATTGTCTGCTGACAAAGCTTTCGTTTGATATCATCTCGCATTTCTGGAAGATGAAAGTAACCTCAAATTTTCTTCCAGAATCGTGAAGAAAATTGATTCTTATTGGCTTCTCTTTCTTATGGCTATCCTATAGCACTAAAATCGTGGTCACGTCATTTTACGACAGGCGCTTGTATTACCTTCGGTAAACTGCTTGCTTCGAGCCTCTAAAAACAGATAAGGTTAGTTTCAACTAACCGAACGTACTCAGAACATATCTCATATGCAAAATAATGAAAATGATTAAACGTGGGTGTGATCCAGAACTTATTTTTAGGCTTTTTGTGCAAACTTAACTCTTTTGCAATATACTAGCTCTGTTTTTTGCTTCGCTCACGTAAAAGTATGAAATCATTGCATTTGCTGTTTGGCACGTTGTGCCGCCCTGTTTGGAACCAAATGTGGATGAATTTAATGTTAGTCCATCTCGTGTGAATTGATGATTTTTATTACAAAATTTGGATCACAACAGGGCTGCTTTTGTGTTTGGTTGTTTATCGTAAATTCTTGGATCAGTTGGATTATATACGGGTACAAACTCAAGTCGTACGCCAAACTGAACTCATAGAAAGACCAAATTCTTATGAGATTCTTATAAGAGCGTGCTTACCCACAACAGCGATGTTTTTAGCAGACCTGTGAGTTTTTTTAGAGGCGTCCTGATGTTTTCTGATTATGTACCGAACTACCAACGAATATTATAAGCTTTCAAAAAAATTTAGCTAGCTTTTATTTTGATTGTCACGATCTATGTTCGATGTATAGGCAATATGTAGATAATTGTTGTTACCAAGAGTTTCAAAGAAGAATATTTAATCCTCGCAAAAATACAAGATTTCTCCTTATATGGTGATGATTGGGAAAACTAATTTGTTAAGCGCTGCTTACTACGCGCTCAGACTTACTTCCAAATATTACTTTTGACAAGATATCTTTGGTATCATCTCGCATCTCTGCAAGATGAAAGTAACCTCTTTCTTCTTGGCTTCTGTTAATTATAGCTATATAGCATTAAAAACGTGACTAAACATAATATTTTTGACAGGGTCTAACAGATGGGGTTAGTTACAACTAGTACAATCACTCGCACATATATTTATATCAGAATGAAAATTAATTCGATATTTGCGGCATTTAAAGAAAGATAAAACAAACCGTTAACAAATATTTTATTTGTCGATTTAAGTAAGGGATCATCCTCGAAAAGGAAATATTTTTATTCACGCACGATAAACGAATAAATTCGACAATATAATTATATCCTTTGGAATATTGTTCATATGCGGATGACATATAGGGATAACAATAATTTTAATGTTTGTTCTTATCGATTATTATGTGAAATTGGAGCGGAAAGTACTGGGTTCGATTCGAATTTACTTCGACGTAAAATCCGACGTATAAAAAATTTACGTAAGAGTTGGGAGTGCCCCGGCCCCTAAAATAGATAGTACAGATAAAAAATAAACAAACATTATGAATTACTTCTGAAATTTTGTCCATATAAAAAAAGAGTCACTATTGACAATAAAAATCTATTGATAAGAGCTTTTTGTTAACTTATCGATAAGCTGATAAATTACAATGTTTGGAAGATATTTATTTAGGTCAGTCGAAAACCTGAATTTTTAATGAAGTAATCGATCAAGTATATACAAAAATGGCGCAAAACTTTAGTCAAATCGTAAAAAAGCACATGGCGTCCTATACAAAAATATAATTTTACATACTTTAAAAACTTTATTATAGATGCAATGCGTCAAAATATATAAAAACTTCGAGTTGGAAATAAAATAAACAAAAATCTTAAAGTTTAATGATCGATAATCACATTTAAATGTGCGCGTACATTGATTTAGTGTAAAAGAAGGCGAGTGTATGGTAGAGAAGCAAATTTTGAATTCCAGTTTTTTTTTTTTATATATGGTCTTGTGGTCTTTAAATATTTTATTAACTTAATCGTTTTGTTATTCTTTTCCTCATGCTTGTTTTGATATTATTGTCTGTTGTGTATATAAGATGTATTATATATAAAATCCAGTTTAATTTTCTTTTTCGACTTGTTACTGAACATTATGTTTTATTTTTTGCGACTCTCTCGCTCAAGGAAAAGCTTGTATGCGCGGATCCTTAAAATATGTTATATACATACATTATATACATAATGTACAAAGAAAAATTTCATTTTCATTTTCACTATCTCCTCTGTACTCTATATACATAGTGTATATAGTATAATAGCGTACAGTACATGTCTGTATTATTATTAGTCTTTTCTCGTTTCTTCGTTATTTTGTTGTGCTTTTCTATATGCCTCTGTCCAGAGTGAATAATGGAAGCGCAAGCGCTTGTATACTAATCAATACTCTGCGATATATATATGCTTGATATACATAAAATTTTGGTTTTGTTGTTGCCTTTCCACAAAAATCTTGGAGAGTCGAAAAAATTTTCTCGAAATATTTTCAGTTTTATTTTTTATCGCTTATTATAATTTTTTTTTTGTATTTTCTGTTAACAAAAAAATACCAAAAATAAAATTTTTTTGAATTGTTAAGAATTTTTTATTTTTTTACTAAATAATAAATAAATAAAAAGTAAAATTATTTGTTTGGTGATAAAAAAATATAATTTAATAATTTTAAGTTTTTCTACACACAAAAAAAATTAGTTTCTTAAATTTTATTACTTATAATTTAAGTAAAATAAAATTTAATTGTATATGAAGTTAATAAGTGTAAATCGTGGTTTCTGTATAAATAATAATTAAATATAAAAACAAAATAATTTTTGTATAAATAAAAAATTTTAATAGGTACAGTGTGATTTTTGAAAATTTTTGTGATTTTTTAATTATATTTTTTGTGTCGTATTGTAAATGGCCCCATTTTATCCATACTTAGCATCTCCATTTTGGAATGCTTCCCAAAAATCCGGCCATTTTTTTTTTACAACTTTTGTGCTTTTCGATTTAAATTAAAATAAGTTGTTATAAAACCAGTCTTTAAGAAAATCAACCCTGGATTAATTTGTGCAAAATTGTTTCCAATTCACAGACTTGTGTATATAGTATTGTATATAGTGTCCTTCACCAAGTGTCTAAAGTATAAATATATAAATTGTTTAGAATCAAAATCTGATATATTTGCAATTAATTTCGCGTATTTCAAACTAATCGCCAAATTTTAATAACCCTGACCTGTTTATTTTATATATATTTTTTCTCGTGTATTATATCGTTGTTGTGTTGTGTTTGGCAAAAGCTCATTCATCATATTCATCGTTTATTAGTTTTGACTTTTGTAAAATACTTAAATCGAATTTTAATTATATATGGTTTGAATTGTTTAATTAGATTTTAATTAAACGATAAGCAAAATTGCAAAAATTTAACTATTTACTCTGGGAGTGGTGAACACACAAAAATTTAGTTACTTTTCAACATGCTGTACTTGACACAAAGAAATACTTATATATATGCGTGTGATGGAAATTTGTGTGACTGTTGTGTGCTGGCACCTTGACGCGCGGCTTCATATACGCTCTATATTCGACTCGTTGTCGTTTGGGAGTGGTGTGGTTGGGTTTTTTTATGGTTCGAAATTGAGTCATGTGTTTCATGTTTCATTTCTGAACATAATATACAACAAAAACTTGCAGTTCACATATATAATACGAGTATGTACTTATAAAACAAATCAAACAAATTATGTTAAATAATCAAATTGCAAAGGTGTATTGACATCTTGGCGATGCCAAATTTAATAATACTCACAGGTAATGTGCGTGCGCGATTTTTTTTTCAATCAAATTATCGTACCATTTTTTTTTTGTTGTTTTGGTGAATAATGTACCTATGTAAAATATATATTGAAGTGAAGTTACTTCCGACCAAATATGGTGGACTGATTGTATATAAATTCTACATCATTCATAGGTCTAGAATATTTTACAAGTTTAAAGTTTCGAAGAAGCTTCTAATACTATTAATTTTTGTAATATGAGTATCCTGTATTCGATGTAGGCTTTGTAGGCATTTTGTGAAATTTTCAAATGAAAAAATGTGTATTGCCCCTCCCCTCCCTCATACAAAAGAAATTCATTTGGTTTCTTATCATTAAAATTCATGCATAATACTGAAACGGAACTGTACTTCTCTATTTTTTACTCAAACTGGGAATTGGTCAATAAATCACAGCCAACATTTTTCACTTAACCATTTTGAACTTGATGGGCTTTTTCTAGTTCACATTCAAAGTAGCAGGTCTGATTATACTGGCCTCCGGTTGTCCCCACAGCTTCTCAAACCTTTTTATTTATGCATAGTTTATTCACTTGTCAATTAATAAAAATCTGGTTTTGTCTTCCAGAGCAACGCAGATGATCTGGTTTAAGTATATAAAGCTCATCAAATTATTGTAAAAATGCCAACCAATGGGGAAGCCTTACATCAATAAGTACATATACACATACAATTGACAGGTTGGCTAATATCATGTGTAAGCGTATCGTACACATTCGATTATCGACTTCTGGAAGTTCAGCACAGTTTTTTTACCTGTGGCTCAATGAGAAATAAAACTCCAAGATTTCCGAAATCATCTCCACTGTATAGCAATGCAGAACTTTGAGACATATGGTCTCCATTTTTAGACCATCATGTTTCTTGAAGAGCAACGACTTCAATCCGATACATTTTCATACATACACGATACATTCGATACATTTTCATACATGTGATAGTTTCACGCCTTTCTAACGGACTACATGTTTCTTAATCTCGTGTCCGGATACTTAAGCGGGGGTTGTTGTTGACATTTTTAACATTTTAGATTTTTACGGATAAGGGTATGAGCCCAGTAATCCAACCAGACTCAGTCTGTAATGACTGTGGTGATATTCTTGGTCTCCACAAATTTCTCCAATTGTCTCCTTCATTGCGTCATTTAAAGTCTCAATCATATTTGGATGATTAGCATTGCATTTGTTCTTGATTGGTCCTCACAAACAATATAGTTCACTGAATTACAGCCACGAATCGGTCAGTTAACATTATCAGTTCCAAGAAAGGTGGTGAAGTAGATTTTATCTGCTGTGTGGGCAGTGATATACCATCCTATTAAAACCAAATACCGGCCAAACCTTTTTCTTCAATCTTAGGACATACAAACAGCCCTATAGAGAAAGTATTTGACCAAATTGCACATCAAACAATCATTTGTTTTGGGTGTCTTTCCTTCCCAATTGTCACATGTGAATTTTTGTGTCGTATACAGCAATTATGCTTGTCCACAAAACCTTTGTAGTAAAAACGGGCTTTGTCAAACAATATGAGTTTTTGAATTCATGCGAGCCGATTCACTGGCCTTATCCAATTGGACTTTGTACAGGCCTTCATTTTTATAAATCCTTTCGCTACTATTCAATTTTTATTCCGTTGATCATCGTGAAGTCATCTTTTACTTGTCTGCTTGTGCATCACAAGACAGCTGAAAACATCGCAAAATTGGTTTACATTTGTGTGACTCCACCACTTTGAGCACAGTGGTTAAATCACTTTTTGAACAACTCTCTTTCCTAAATATGAATTTAGTACAAATCAAAGTCAAAAAGCAGCCACTCTTCAAAATATAGCTGATACTCGATATAATATGTCAACCTTTCACAGAGATATATGTTGTAGTTGGCGTTAACAAAAATTTGCGTCATCTTTTAGCATCAACCTAAACCTAAACCAAAGCGGGTCTGACCTGAGTCTGCTTGAATAACCTGTTTCACTGTACTGTTAATACACCCTTTCAAACTATCACCCTTACAGACGTTTTCGACATCCGATATAATTTATTGCCGTATAATTCCATGCAAATATTTATATAAGGCTGTAAATTGAAGACGTACAGCTCTGTAGTGTTAACGAATATTTAGAGCCATCGAATTATTCAAGCTGTATTCTCTCATTTGTCGAAATGTACCACCATCGTGCTTAACTCACCAGTTTATTCTCTAATGAATCTGAACTGGCTTACCTCATATGTGTTCGAGGATTTTATTGCCAGTAAATAGAAGCAATTTGAATTAAGCTCCCAGTTTCATTTTAGATTCGATACTGGTTTTGACACTTGGGAACTTTTTTGAATGTACAGTGAGATCATTTAATATTCGGTCAAACGTAACATACACTTATTCGTTAGATTATTTACTATCAAACCGCCAAGTTTACGCAGTGGTTAAAAAGCTGCGGAGTGGAGTGGTAGATACTTGGTTCGAATCCCGATAGGGGTAGGATGCGAAAAGTGATTTTCACCATCGATCGTTTGGGCGGTGCGATCGGTAATCCAAATGAACTCATATGAGACCCTTTTGAGTTTAGAATCCGTATGCTGTCCCATCTTCTATGTCATTACTATAGGTTGGCATGAAGCTATACAATGTGCAGATGATTTCTTCGTAAAATCTGATCTTTAGCCGGAACGTCAGGTACTAGTGGGATGTCACAATGGGCCAATTGAATCTGAGTGATGGATAACACAAAAAAAAAGTTCTGACTTATGTCTGATATTTGCTTTACGATTGCCCTAAAGGTTTTGAACACACCACCTCAGTCTCGAGATATAAACCCAATAGAGAATTTGTGGCACCTATTGGATGCGCAAATAAGAAAACGCCATATTTTCAAAAAGGTTTAATTGCGAAATATACTTCAGGAGGAATGGAACAAAATAAGACCAGAACTAATAAAAAAACTAGTAAGTTCAATGCCAAAAAGATTAAAATATGCGATAAAGCAAACAGGGTGTGCAACAAAGTGCTAAAACATAAATATTGAAATTCAAATTTATAAAATATAAGCTAAAGCTGTCCTATGTCCATTTGAAACACTTGGACATTTTGTTCGAACTTGTTTAGAATGCTTTATTCATAAAAAGGACCTGGTGCTTTGTCATGTATTTAATCCTTACAAGACTGATTTAGTCATCATTACCAGATGATCTAATTTAAACAGTCTGGTTGTTTCCCTTTTTGGTGAGAAAATTTGAAACTAGCGAAAGTATTTAGGATGTAAACTTACAAAACTATCCTTAATTTTTCACAATGTAGCAACTGATTTGAGGGGTCTTGGTGGTGCACAGTCAAATTTTCATCAACAACAGATCATCTTTACCTGAAATAATAAATGATTAAATCCACTGGTAACTTCGGAACAAAATTCAGACCAAAATTCGTACTCTGACCTACTTTGTAATGAATGAATTGAAACTTGCTGGAAATGTAAACAAAATTTCTTTTTCTACAGATAAAATCTGTACTCAACTCATTAAACAATCCGTTGACCAACTCTAAATTGGTTAAAGAATGTGAATAGTTTAATAATCTTCTTTGTTGTAACAATGCTGTCAAGGTTATGTCGATGCCGACTCATTGCAATATTGAAGGCAACGAGATAGCAGTCTTAGACAAGTCACTTAGAACTGGAACATTTAATACTACTGCGATAGCTTACTGTGGTTTTGCGATAGACAGAGTCTACATAAAGTATGTATCATGATAGGGATTCGTGGTTAGACGAAATAACTCCATGAATCAGTGTTTATTCTCAAGTCTATTCCGTTTGTTATTTTCATCTCGATTGCTATGTGAACGTCGGGTTCATCTTGCTCTGTTGTGTCCATTCAAATTTTTTCATATTCCATTTTTTTTTATTTCAAAACCAGAACTGGCCTGGATCTGTTATTTTCTAGAATTTCCCATAATCTGCCGGTATAAAGCTCCAAACCAAAAAAAATTTGGTTGCTTGATTATTTTATTGTAATTTGCTCATTAAAGAAGAAATGGGTTTGGTTGAGTTGTCATCTGATGTGAGAGAGAAGCTCAGTCGCCCCAGTGGAGGTTTGAGTTGTTGGTGCCCCATTAAGACGTGTGCGCATGTCCGTGTTGAATGTTTCATATATATACTCACCATATCTTGTCGTACTTTGAAGTATTGATGGGATTGATCCAAAGAGTAGTTTTGAATTATATCGTTGTTGTTTACATATTCATTGTAGATTTGCTTTAATGAAGCATCCTGACCTCTAAATTCCTCTTTGTTTTACAAGTGTCAACACGTCTTTCTTATAGTTGTTGTAGAGCTGGTTTATTTTGTCAGCTTTTGTTTTGGATTGTTAATTATTTCTTTCATCTTCGATTATGTGTTG
Source organism: Tipula lateralis (assembly GCA_963932295.1). Lineage (NCBI taxonomy): Eukaryota > Metazoa > Arthropoda > Insecta > Diptera > Tipulidae > Tipula > Tipula lateralis. The sequence goes on from OZ010736.1 coordinate 146,851,391, forward strand.
CCTTGGACCAATGTTAGTATCGCTTGTTGTGAATTGTGATATATCTGATTTAGACTAAAAAGATTACTACGGGTGAGGTCTTACCAGCCAAAACGAATTGTCATTAATCAGACTTAGTACTTACACATTTATAGATGTGTTAACAATCGGTTAAAATCATTTGTGAACCAATAATAAATCTCACGTATATAACCATACCGAGGCAACTACAAAGATCCTTTAACAAAAGTGAACTAATTCTTTCTAATTATACTAATCAATGATCATGGTATTTTCAATGATTATCTAAATTGATTGGACATAGCTCGGAAGGTATTCCGTAATAACTGACTGGAGACTAATGACGTTTGCATACATTATATTTGAAACTTCTCGGCTTTTGATAGAGCTCAGTCACAAATATTTAGTTTATCTTCTGTGGACTCTGTTTAACTTATCATTGAGCTTTGTCGAGCCGCAATTCACTAACGTATATTATTATAGAGTTTTGGTTTGCACTCACTAGTGCTTATTCTGATGAGCTGGATTGGATCTTTACGATCAAGAAGTCATTCAATGATATCAATAGATCAAAACTGGTCTAGCGAATTACAACACATACGAATAAAACAACTAAAATTAAATCTCAAATTTTAAGCATGATCAGTGTAGGCACTTACAAACAGTATTTCTTTACTATGTTTATAAGACGACCTTGAACCGAAGCTAATCAATCAGAAAATTATCAGAAATTATACATTGGTTTAAAGGCTTATACATTGGTTGTATGGCTTTAATTTCTAATAGCGTTTGTGAATGAAAGTGACATTATAACATTTGACAAATTGCCTGAATCTGAATGTTCTGAAAGATTTATTCTATAGTTATTTAAAATTACTGAAAATTGTTCAAAGCTCAAGACACATGATCAATGGATTATACCGCTGTAGGAAATTTAAATCATCAGCCCTTGTACTTTTTTCCAATCCGGCAAAAAAGGCGTTTCTCGACTTAACCTGTTTCTATCTGGAATCAAAAGCAAGCCTTCGTTATTTACATTAAACATGCCTGCCATATCGTATCTAAGTAATTCATTTATGTTTCACGGGCTAATCTGTTTCCATTTTAAAGTTCTAGAGTTTGTAGTTCTAGCCAATTGATATACCAACCGGATACTTTTGCGTTTTTCGATCTAAACGGAAAATTGAGAATTCAGTGTTTTTCGGATGTGATCTTCTTAATCTCAGAGATTTAGACAAAATAAAATGATTGTATTTCTTATTTTGTAACATTTTATTTAAATTTCAAGATACTATTTAAACTCAAGCCAAATCATTTGTGTCCAAACTTTGCTTATGGTAATTTGAATACTTTATCAAACTTTCATTATAGTTGCACTTATCATTGTGCTCTTCAATGGTCCTCTACATCGACTACACCTATAGCTTGAGAGCCCGAACTAGAATTGTGATAGAATCCTGGTTTGTACCCTAGGTTTACTAGTAGCAAGAAGTGTCTTAATACTCACGACTAAAGTTCAATTGAACTTAAATAATAAAACCAATACACCCAACACTAGTGCCGGTTGCAATGCTGTTCCATTCCGAGCAATAATATTTCTGGATATATCTGAATAGTAGTCGTGTCAACTTTTATATTTTAAGCATGATAGCGTTGATCAGCGTAAGAACTTATACAGATTAATTTTTGAAGATGCTGAGCCGAAGCCAACCGATTTCTTAGAAACTGGTCCTTTTAATATCTAAATCTTAAAATGTTCAGAATTGCGCCTATTTTACAAAAGTATATCACTTTCTCGAATCATTTTGGTTGTCTTGAACTTCGGTTAAAATTAAAGCAAGATGGAAATTATTTCAGAACTCAATGCCATAAAGGACCCACTGTTCAATCCACATTCACACATACTTAGGATTTCAATAAATAAGTGTCTCATTTCTAAGCAGTCGATTTTAATTAGATAATACCAACTAAAGGTGTATCGACGGCAATATCATGCATTTGATTCTCTAGGTCCAGTTCAGCCTCTTTCAAACATTTTTATTGTTATAACTTTTGTCCTATACATTGGTTTAATGGCTACATTAGAATATTTTAGTAGATTTATCCCAGTCATTAAAAATTACTGAAACTATTTAAATGCTCAATACTCACGACCAATGGCTTTGACAAATCTTGGTGTGATATCACATATGCAAGTGTAAAATATTAAATCATCCACTCCAGGAATGCGTTTCTCGACTTAACTCCTACTGACTGGAATGAAAAGCAAGGTCTCGTCATCTGCATTAAACATGTCTGCCATATCATATCTAAGTAATTAATTTGTGTTTCATTTTTGCAGCCGGAAATTCTTTTGTCTAAGGTCTAAATGGAACTTGTTTCCTTCGGTTTATATATTTGTAAAATAAGAAGAAAAAAATTACTAGACTTGATCTTATAGACCTTTATCGATCTTTATTTGGATTATTATTTATGTTTGCAAATGGAAAATCTTAGAGAGATAAAATTTCTTATTTTTTAAAATTTCACTAAAATTTAAATTTCAAACACCTTATGGTGTCTACAATTTATAAAATTTATATCTTTAAGCAATTTTATGAAACCGTGAGATTAAGGTTTTAAAATATTAAAGTTTGTATGTGAAAAATCGAACGAAAATCTTAACCCGACCTCTTAAATTATTTTAACGTTGTTGTTTGTGTTATTCAAATATTAGGAAATCTTCCAATCAATTAATATGCATCGCTTAAGATTACCCCATTTTTGCTGCAATCAATCTTATTTAAAAAATTATATATAATTTCGAAATGGCTCTGATTTGTCGACATAAATATATTAATTAAACCATATAAGAGATTCTATCAATGTTCTAAAATTAGATGGGCTAATAAAAAAAATAGCGCAGTAACACTATTTTTTCCGAAAAATATTTTAAAAATCTAAAAATACTGTGCCGCCGCTGTCACACACATAAAATAGGATAATAAAATTTTAAGATTGTGCCGCGGATCAACAAACGACCAGACCACCGTAAAAAGACAAAACAAAAAATTGAATTAAAATGTCTATAAATAAACCGCGGGCATATATAAGCAAAACGAATTGAGCATGATCATTTCCCAAAGTTTTCCAATTTTGACAAAATATATATATTTTTCGATTGTATATTTGGGTCAAACCATAATTATAATTTTGCTGCCCTTTTATTTTTCCACGCCATGATTTTCTCGATGAAATAGCGAAAAGAAAATTGAAAATATTTATTTCTATTTTCGATTAGAAATGATTAGTTATTTTTAGCGTAGATTTATGATTTGATCTAAATTCTTAACCACTACATCCCCATACCGTTGTCTTTAAGAAAGGTGCGCACGATAATTAGTTATTCAACGCGATCTTAAAATTTAATGGCGATGGTTTATCATCCTAACGACTCGTTTTAAATTTATTGTACATTATGAATAATAATTTTTTTTTGTACGAAAATAAATCTTTAAGAACATACGGTTTTGAAGATTATAAAAAAAAATATAAACAATAAGGTATTTGCTTTAGAACTTGAAGCGTTATTATTCACACAGAAGTGATTCATTTATAATTTAATTAAAATCCGGATGATAAACATGTTTGCAAAGGTCGCACCATTCTGACAAATTATGTTCGATATCTTTCTAATGTCAATATAATACGGTGGTATGACCGAGCGTCTTATTAATATTTTATAGCGTGGCGCGATGAATAAGATTATATAAGATGAAACCAGTGATAACTGGTATTTGTCGTGTGTGTATATAATGTATATATGATTGTGAGTTCGAGAATATTTTTCTCGCAAATTTGGGACATTACAAATGATTTTGTTTTATTTTAACAAATCGCGGATAAAAATAACTTCGATTAATCATAACCCGCGAAAATTATAAATAAAACAAGACATTTTTAAATGACATATGAAAATGTAAAATAGACAAAATTTTCTCCTTCACATATTATGTACCACGTGAAAATTTTTTGTAAATATGGAATTTTTTCTGATTATCGACGAGCTTCAACGAAATTTTCATTTTTTTTTTTATTACAGTCATTTTGTTTGGATGTACAGAATGTAAATATTTTGATCCGAGTGTGCCAACTAAACGACAAATTGGATCATATTAGACATAATAAAATAAGATTTATAATATTATAAGACACAGAAAGTCGATTGACCTTATTTTGGCACACCACAAAACACAATGTTGCTGTATAAACAATATATAATATTATTATGGTTCTAAACTCTATCGATATATAATCAACTCAATTTTCTTGTACTTGATTATAAGATGTTGTGTACACTTATACTTATTTCATGGCATCTCATCGGTAATAATATGCTTGCTGTTTCGCATCTATATATTTATCCTTGACATTCAAGAAAATAAACTGGCTTTTATAAGATACAAAAACAAAAAATCATTTGCTTTACTTTTGTGTGTTTGCATGTATGTACATATATGAAATATCTTAAATTATATTCTTCATCTGTCAAGAAATAAAATTTTCTCGATTTTTTTTTTTTTTTGTTTTTTTCGGGGATCTCTTAAACACACAGACACAGATATATTTATTCTTTGGATTAAGATAAATCGAGTTTTTTGTTGATGAGATGTTTTGAAATTCAAGTTGAATAGGTTATGTGGGTGAGGTCTTAAATATAGAGTTGATGTTGCGACGGAATTAATATTTTTTTTGGTTGTTGTTGCTTTTTTGTCTTATCATTTATTCGATCGTTGCGTGCCAATATACGCTTAAGGAACTTGTTTCCTCTTTAGAGTATTTCATTTGATTCGTCCTTCGACCACTTTTGAATGATGTATACAAGCTATTTTGGGAGTCGTCGAATATTTATTAGAAATTTGAACGTAACAGTAGGGTATTTGACACGATTAAATGTCTTGATTATTACACTAGGTTTTTGCGTATAATACTTATATGAATCAACTCTTTTTGTTGGTTATTTTATCTTCTTGTCTCGTCAGGGTTGTTTATATTACCCTAACAATTGGTTTTCGTTTACAACGATATTCTTTAATGTAAATTTGACACACCCCAGCGCAAATCTCAAGTGAATTCTTATCACGACATCAGAAAGGATATTTTATTGGTGGAATATTACCACAGCCCATCCACGGTCGATTTATCTCCTTTCAAGATAGTAAACTTTCCCCAACGTCTCTTCCATTAAAACTATGAAATAGGTTTCTGGCTAGACGGCACCTCCTCATTTAATCTAGTTTTTTTTTGTTAAAGACCAGAAAAAATCTTAACCCAATTGATATAATTTAGGCGGAACAATGTTGAGCTGCGGTGTTGTCGGAATGCAACACTAATATTTGCTTAATGACTGTAATTCTTTCCATTGATCGTGCTTTGTGATCCATTTTGATCCTATGAGATATATACGTTTTGAATCCTAAGACATGACGGTAATGGTCATCATTTTCACAATGTGATCACCTTTAGCTTCTTAAGAAAGTTCCCTAAAAAAATCATATATTGATTGTCACTTAGTCTTTGAGTTGCTTCCCACTTATTGTCACCCGTTTTCAATTACTTTTTTCATACCTAACGTAACATGTTAGATATTGTTAATTTAAACACACCTTTCAGAACAATATTTGCTACCTCGCTCATTTTTGTTCGACGATCAGAAAGAATCACGCTGTAAACCTCTTCAACAGTGTTACCACATCCGCCGTTGAGCTTGTTCTTTAAAAACAAAATGTACTGCTGATACATGTCCATAATTACAATTCGATATTGCTCTTTCTCCATCACAGGCGTTATATTAATTTTCAGCCACATCATCTGCCTTCAAAGAAGTACTTATGACTATCACATCAACTTTTATTTTGTAAAGAGGTTTTCAATAAATACTTGACAACATTTTTTTTACCACCATCAATCAAATCTTCGACGGCACGGCACATTTCGACGGAAACGGCCGCTATCACTCCAATATTGGCTCTGAGCTCCTCTAACGAATTGTTGGCCTTATTGACATAGACCAATGATTTTAACGTAGCCCAATAAAAAAGAATCTATAGACAGTACTATTTCTGGATCTAGCACTTTCATAGAATTTATTTACATCTAAACCACATATCAGCAATGTCCTGTCCATAGTCATGCTATTGCCCAAATAAATTACGTTGCAATACGTCTGTAGCGATCTCCATGGACTGTAACGTGACGGTCATTTTCCTCAGTAACGGTCCTAGACACCGCAGCATAAGAACCACACCTTACAGTTATTATTTGTTCATCAAGTGGTGTTTCTTGAAACACATAAAGATTTTCACCTGAACAGACCTTGAGACAAAAATCCACTTTATAGCTGAATATGAATTTGCGATTAAATTGGTCATCTTCTTCCAATATTTCCAGAGCCATATTCGAGAACGTCCTGTGTTAACTGAATTTTAAAAGGATGTCTAAGTGTGATCTGAGCGATGCTTAATTCTTGAGAATTCTGTGGAATCGACTGTATTAATTCTTTTGCGATGGATGCTTCAAATGCAGCAATATTCTCGACACTTCGACCAACCAGCTGTCTCACTGTCACAGAACATCCACAATCGCATATTTAAACGTTGTTCGTTCATGTACTTCACCATGGTGCAAATATTGACAGTGTAATTCCTATGGCCTCCATATTTTTACGACTCTCCTCGGTTCGTATCCGGATTATTGACAACTCAGACGCTGGTCAAAATTAAAACTGGTGGGAACTATGACACTTGTCTTCACTATACTTAAACGACTTCACTGGTTAAAATAAGACTTCTCCGTAAGATCGCATTCAGCTGTAATAGTCAATGTAGTGGTGCCCCAATTTCCCTGTAGTACATTTTGAGAAGTTTCCATGCGTCACTGTTGTAGCATCTACAAAATGTTTTCAATTCATTCGCTGCATTATCATGGTGTTGATTCGCTTGTTTTATAGTATTATCTTTGTCCTCATCTCGTTACCATTTTTCCAGCTGAGAGTAACTGCTTGAGGTGGCACCTTTCCCTCACTTAAACTGAAATACAACATAAAATAGTGCATAATTTGATTCGGACCAGCTTCTCTTTTGACCACTGTTACATTTACCCTGTACTCTCACGACTCGACCCTTGACTCGTTAACGACATTTACAGTATTGATTAATAGGCATCTCTTTCCAAAGCCGCCTCATCGAAACATTGCTCTAAAGTTTTCATGCAGCAAACATTTACTGGACAAGTATTCACTGTTTGGAAATATAAGGTATGCCGAGTACTATTTATTGCCAATGTTTTTGATTTCCTCACTCATCATCTCGTAAAAAAAGAAAACGAGAATAACTGAATCGATTACCAGAAATTTTAACAGGTATCGTTAGAAAATGGCGATAAATGATGGCATGCAGATATGAAGTCAGCTTAGCATGCAATCCTATATATAGTTTGCTTAGTGACGTATCTTATGTTAAGATTGACTCGTATAACACAGTCTTACGGTTCATAACGCGATTGTAAATTAAAATACAAAAGAACACATAAACAACTATCAAACCACGCATATTATTTATATAGTGAAAGCAATATTTTAAGATACATACTCCAAAAATATTCATATGATGTCATTGTTGCCGCAAAAATTTTATGTAATACTCGTATATATATAGGCATATAAAGCCGCAGTGTCAGTTTTCAACAACAAATCAAAATTCGCTTCAAGTAGAGTTTAATAATTTGGACAATTACTATAAACATTAATAAATCATTAAAATCGCATCCTGGTCAAACACAACAATCCAAAATGGTTGGTTTATAGCAACAACATACATTGTAATTCCCCAATCTTTTGATATAGATTAATTGCAAATTCGCGTGTGTCTTTGATATTTTCAAAAGTTACCTGTGAATTTTTGAACTTAATTTGTTTGCAATATTTCGAAATGACATCATGATTCCGATGCGCATCTTTTACATAACGAGACACAACAAAAAAAAAAATTCAATTTAATTGCACTTTTTTGCAAAATAAAAGCCATAATAAAACTTTAAAGCTTTGTGGTGTGTATATAGTTTTGGAGATATATTTCGACTTCACTCAAAAAATTAATTATCATGCATTATTCTCCTCGCCCGTTGTTGTCGTTTTATGTTTATTGTTTATTGGGATGACGTAATGTCTACAGAAAAAAAAAATCTTGATACAATATATTTGAAACGATACAAGAAAATATTCGATTCAAGTAAGATTTAAAAACACTTTTAATTCGTCTTTTATTACAAAAAGTTTATAGTAAAAGCTAAGAGTTTTTTTTTCGTGTAAATTAATAATAAAATTGTATACGTACTTTAATCCGCGATAGATAGAGTAGCGCGCGATTTTTTTGAGTTTGGTTCAAGACAGTTAATTTCTTAATTTGTGTTTTAAGATTTATATATTTTTTTACACACAAATATTTTTATTTCTTCTTTTTAGTTTTTGTGTTTTATGTATATTCTACAACTATTCGTGCACATTAATACAAAAACTTTAATAATAATAAAAATAATATAAAAAAAAAACTATAAACTATCTACCTTATAAATATACATATTTATTATATATTTTATATATAAAATTAATAAATTTCTGTTTTAAATGTCGAATACAACTATATTTTCAATTAAAAATAATAATAAAAATTCATTTTCATCATTACATTTTATAAATTGTAATATTATAATCAAGGATGAAATGACAACACTACCATTTTTGAAACCAGATTTATTTCTAAATGACAGCGGATTTTTCGCCGTTTTGTGCTTTGTCAAAAATTTTATTGGGTAAGTGAAATTAGCTTTTAATAAAACTATTAAATATTAGATATGTGACTTTTTGAGTTCAAGTGCCGAATTAGTGGATATTTTGAAAATATTTAATGTTAACTATTAAAACGGTTTGCCCTGTGGTTGGGGCATTCGTGTTTCGTAAATATTACGAACGAAACATGAGACCCATAGAATACCACCACAGTATCCAGAGCTTGTCGTAGGAGGCGACTAAATCTGGTTGGATCGCTGGGCTGACGACCCGCATCCGTAAAACCGTGTAAATGTTAAAAATGTCAACAAAAATAAAAAAAGCGGATACCGCCAAAACAACAAAAAAACGAACCCCCGCTTAAGTACCCGGACACGAGATTGAAGATCGGCACGTTGAACGTGCAGTCATTAAGAAAACCTGGCGCGTTGGACGGCCTTATCACATGCATGAAAGAGTATCGGCTGGAACTCGTAGCTCTCCAAGAAACTCGATGGCCTAAAAGTGGAGACCATGTGTCCCAAGGCTATACGTTGCTACACAGTGGAGATGACCTCGGAAATCTTGGGGTTGGATTTCTCATTGGGCCACAGATAAAAAAGGCTGTCTTGGACTTTCAAGCAGTCGATAATCGAATGTGTAAGCTTCGCTTGCAATTTTCGTAGGCAGTGACCATTTTATGGTTGCTGCAAAGCTACGATGGAAATTTTCGTACAAGTCAGGGAGGACAGGAGAATATACAACGCGATTCTCCTGTGAAGGTCTGATAAATGAAGAAACGCAACGAAAATATCAAGATCTTGTCAGCAATAGCATTATACAATCCAATTACCAATCTGATGATGTGAACAGTGTCTGGGAAGTATTGAAAACCTCGGTTGTCGATGCTGCCCAGCACACTCGGTATAGTGAAAACTAAGCCCAAAAATTATTGGTTTGATGAGGAGTGTCGTCTTGCTGTTGAGCAACGAAATATAGCCTATAATGAAGCGCAGACTCGGCTTACAATCGCAAGGAAAAACAAAGCAGTTCTCGCTAGGAGGACAGCTAAACGCATTTGTAGACTGAAGAAGCGAGAATGGTGGAAAGCTAAGGTCTTAAGAGTACAACAACTCAGCAATGAGCACAATTCGCGTGGTTTCTTTAAAGGAATCACCGAATTGCACCATACCTTAAGATCTAGGTCAACTGCCATTCGGGACCAGGATGGAAACCTCTGTGTTAACGTCGATGCCGTACTCGATACATGGCGTGAACATTTCTCTGATTTACTTAATGTTCCACATGTATCACAAGCTGTATTTGAATACCCTCAAATACAGACCGCGGAGATGTTCATTGAGGATCCATCCTATGAGGAATTCACAATGGCCATGCAGAAATTAAAGAAAAATCGTTCACCAGGAGTTGATTGCATTAATTCAGAGCTCTTGATATTCGGAGGGCTAACTTTGTGGAACTGTCTTTTCGACCTTGTTCGATTGGTATGGCAAAATGAAGTTTTGCCCGAAGAATGGAAAGTAGCCGCGTTATGCCCAATTTAGAAGAAGGGTGATCGCTTGAAATGTGAGAATTATCGCGGTATAGCTCTCCTTTGCACAGCATATAAGTTACTGTCATACATTATCTTAGGAAGAATTACTCCTCTGGCGGAGGAAATTGTCGGTGACTACCAAGGAGGATTCCGTCCAAATCGGTCAGTCACTGATCAAGTTTTTTCGCTACGGATGATTCTTTCCAAGTACTACGAAACATCTCGCGATGTACACCAGGTATTCCTAGATTTCAAGCAAACCTATGACTCGATCAATCGAGAGAGATTATGGTATGCGCTTGAATATTTAGGAATACCGAAAAAATATGTACATCTGTGTAAAATGACAGTAACGCAGTCACAATGCTGTGTCAAAGTTGAGAACAGGCTATCGAGAACTTTTGCAATCATTTCCGGTGTTCGACAAGGAGATGCGCTGTCCCCGATACTTTTTAATCTCATGTTGGAATACATCCTTCGTAAAAGTGAAACACCTCAGGACAACATCTTATTCCGACAATCCAATCAACTTCTTGCTTATGCAGATGATATCTGTGTGATTGGATTAAATGGCAACGGAGTGAAAGAGATACTTGATCCACTGGAACAGTGTTCAGCTTCTGTTGGTCTCAAAATCAACGAGTCAAAAACCAAATATCTAATCTCGGGTTTTAGAGACCAACACGCAATTGATTTCAGTAGTGGTAACCACACGTTTGAAGGAGTGATGAGATTCAAGTATCTTGGATCTCTCATCACTCACGATAATAGTGTGGGATATCAAGGTCCGCCTTGCCGCTGGCAATCGGGCTTTGTATCCTCTACGTCCACTGCTGAAATCAAAATATCTTGCAAATACGGATAAGCTGAAACTGTACAGAGTGTTGATCAGACCCGTTGTCATGTATGGATGTGAGAGTTGGACCTTGACGGATGAGTACGAAAGATGGCTTCTAACATTCGAGAAAAGAATCATGCGTGTGATATATGGTCCAAAACGCGACGTTGATGGCACTTACCGAGTTCTTTTCAATCACGAGATCAGGAATTTAATGCAAATTCCTGATATCGTGCATGAAATTAAAGGACAGCGAGTACGCTGGCTCGGACCGAATGATACAGCGAACCTTTAAGGGAGAACCGCCTTTCGGTAGGCGAAGAGGTCGCTGTCGGCGACGATGGCTCCACGGCGTAGAGAGCGATCTGGCATCTTCAAACTGCCTACAACGGTTTGAAGAGCTGGCTCGTGATCGAAACCGATGGAGTCAAATTGTTGACACGGTACGGGCCAATAATGGCCTGTAAAAACCGTTAATAATATAATTAAAACGGTTTAAGTAGTTTTATTCAAAGATATACGAGGGCTTCGCCTAGTTGACCAGAAAAAAAACAAAAAAATTCTTTATCTCAAGCATAAAGATCCACTTCTCAAAACAGTCTTCAAAACCTTGCTTTTTAAGCTTATCAAGTTCAAAATTAACAGTATATCAATTATCTCCGCGTTAATGTTAGAGACCTTTCCCCTCAAATTTTGGTTTAATTTTTGGAAATAAATACAAATCACAGTGCTAGATCCGAGGAACATATGGTACTGGACGTATTTCTTCAATAATAAAATTATTTCATTATTTCAGAAAATTATCTTTCTTCCGGTTTTCTAACAAACTTTTTAGTCACACCGTCTGACACTTCCAGGGAAACAGCAGCTATAATTTTTGATCGCGTAAAGTAAACTGACATCATTATACTTTTTTTGCTTAGCATTTACGGGTGGGTTTGCTCTTGTTCGAATCCATACAATAGATGGGTGTTTTGTTTACGGATTGTATTTCAAAAGTTTGTTTTTTTATAGAGCTTCACAAGTTTCAATCATAATAAAACAAACAAATATATTTTTAATATCTATGAAACGAGCTTTATTGGATAGAAAATTTTATGACATTAATGTTTAAATATGATTTTGGCCATGTGGTCGCCACGGCTAGCGCGTAAACTTTTCGCAGCATTTGCGGCCGTATTTCGCGAATAACTCTTCGAATGCTGATTTCCAAGTATTCAAATTGTCGTTTATCAACGTAGACAAGTAACTTAACATAATCCCAAAGAAAATAATCCAACGGTGTTAAATCGCACGATCTTGGTGGCCAATTAATTGGAACATTAGGCGAAATTATTCTTTCATCAAAAGTTTCTCTGAGTAAATCAATTGTAGTGCACGCTGTGTAGCATGTGGCCTCGTCCTGTTAGAACCACATTTCAGCAAGATTAATGCCAACTAATCGAGGTACGAAACAATTTCTAAAAATCTCCCTATATCGCTCACCATTGATAGTAACATTCTGACCATCATCTTTTTTGAAGACATTCCATAAAAGGCACCAAATAGTAATTTTTTGTGAATGTAATGGTGTATCAATTTGTGCTTCAGCTAATTTGGAAGCGTTGCTCTAGTGTAAGTCTATCCATAATGAAATGTCAAACTAACCTACCAAATACTATCAGCTGTTAAATGGGTTGTCAAATACACTAGTGTTGCCAACTCAAAGTTGTGAACCTCTACAAAAACGTCCTTTAGAACCAAGATTCGTCACCAGTAATGACTTTACTAATCTTGCTGCATTGGCCATTTTCGAATTTATCTAGGAAAAATTAAGCAAAATACCATATACTCGAGCCTCTTTCTTGGTGTATCCCAGATAATTATTTAATATTCGCGATACATCCATGTCAGGCATTCAAGACTAATTCATCAGCAATAATTTCTTGTGAAAATCGTGGATCTACGTAAACTTTGGACTACCAGATTCACAGTAACGTTATCAGTGGAAGATGTTAGTCTCTACAGAAAAATGTCCGGTCTGAAATCTTCCGAACCCGTTGGAAAATAGTCTGAAGAGGCAGTGCAATCGTTTAGCTAAATTATCCGATTTATTAGTAATATCTGAATTAAGTGAAGTGGACGTGCGATTCGCAACTGTTCACTTGTAAAGGATATTTTTAAGAGGTTCACAATTCTAATTAAAAAAGTACAAAGAAAAACTTAAATATCAGTAACTATTGGATAGATAATTTTATGCCATAAATCGCCAGCTCGGCTGGGGCGTGTGCGCAATCTCGATGTCCAATTTTCACTTTTCTAGCAATTGCGATCGTATCTTGTCTATAACTCTCTGGTTTATCGGCATATACAACTGACTTAACATATCCCCAAAGAATATAATGGATAACCCGATCTAGGTTGCTAATTTTCAGGACCATTATGTGAAATTAGTCTTAATCAAATGTTTCTTTGAATAATTAAATTGTATCTCACACATTGGTTTTATAGCTGAATAAATTTTTTTTTTGGGAAATCAACATCAATATCAATTTTTTGCTTTAGCCTAATTGATCCTTAGATAAAATTTCATAAACTGAATGAAACATTTCCAGTTGCTGAGAATGAAGGTAATGTGTTCGTTCGGTGCGCACTGTTTGACTTCTGACTGGATGTGTGTTATCATTAAGATTATACGTTGTGCAATAACCTTTCATAGCTAGCCGAATAAAACCCTCTTATGGACGATTATGACGACCGTAAAATGGATTTAATTCACGAGGAGTTTGACAAACAGAATCATTATTTTGATAAAAAAAATTCTAAAATTTGCAAGCGTTGTTTTAGTGTCTGTCTATATTTAGTATGAAATAGATCAAACTAAGATTTGATATTTTAACTTTAAAATGACACTGTTTTCATGAAAATGGTTCGATTCTGCGTCTACAACGATTCGCATGACCCATAGAACTTTTAAAATTTTTTGACAACAACTTAAGTGATCGCAGCCCACTCCTCATCAAACACAATCTTGAGATAACTAATGTTAGATGGTACCGGATTTCTAGCTTCATTCCTACGTTAGGTAGTCCCTTGATTGCTCAATTGGATTCATGTCTGAACTGTTGTCTGCAGTTAATGGCTTTACCCCTTGTGTCAAATCAATTTAATCAATTTCCTATCTCATAAATAGCAGCTTTAATTTGATCTTTCAAGGTTTGAATAGTCTCTAGATGGTTATCAGGTCAATGGAGTTAAAATAAGTCGTTTAAAAATGCTCATTTTATTTCAAGCGTTCCACAGCCCAATTAGCGAACCAAAATCGCTATGGATGGTCATTTTGCTTCAGCTCCTACACTAAATTAATTTGTTTGCAATACCGCAGGCTTTTATGTAAAATTTTCATCACAGGACAAAGTGAAATGTTCAATTCTTGAAAACGTTGGCGAGTTAATTTTATGTTCAATTCTTGAGCACGTTGGCGAGTTTGGACACATTTTCAGCAATAGTTGCAATATTCTTAATGATTATATAGTTTGAGATAAATACAAATCGAAAGACATTCGAGAGACGTGACTATTTCCTGAAATTTGCTTTAAAGATTTCTGCATCAAAAGCTGTAACTAACGCTATACAATTTAAAACATACATTCTTCGTAAATTAATGAATTGACAAAATATATGCAAGTAAAATTTTAAATCAAATTTTAAAAATTTCTACCATTTTGTTTCTAAGTTCAAGGCTTTAATGTAAAAAGCTTGTTATACATTTATGATTAAAAGTACTGTACATCGTTGGCTACTATAGTTTCATAAAAGTACTATACTTTAATGTTACAGGCAGCATTAGAATTTCGCGTTGAATAAAAGGTCAGGTGATAAAAAAAAGCAACGTTTGGAAGGTAAAGCATGTGGATGGGATTTCCCATTTCAAAGTTTTATCATTATCGTGTTTTGCGCTACATTGCCGTCATTTGTCATTCAATGGACGGCACAAACCCATTAATTTCCTACTTTATCGATTGATTACCTGTAATTGTTTCCAACGGTTATAACAGCTCATACTACATCATACCGAGACGGTCTCACCAAATACAGAACCTTGTGTTATAGCTGTAAATATTAAGATTAGTAGTCGACGTGGAAGCGTCATCAGGATATCGTCATGATTTGCGACATTTGTTCTAAACCTAATCGTCCTTAGTCACAATGCTATGCAGAACTCCTTCCGTTTTAGCCTTTCAAGAAAAGAAACGCTTTTCAACATCTCTCAGTTTCAACTCGTATGACACCCAATATCCTTGTTTATCAGTTACTTCCAGATTTTTCACCCTTTTTAAAATTGCTTGTTTAGTTTTTTCCAATGACCGTACCAAATTGTATTGACATCGAGACGAGTTTCGCCAATCAATGCCTCTAATCTTCAAAAACGCTCTTCCACCGCTATGTCCGTCTTCGGCGTGAAATCACCAAGCGTTGAAACCACTCACGACACGCTCTTTAAGTGACTGAGAGCGTTCGGTTAGTTTCAGCTGCAGATTTCATCATATTATTATAATTAAATTAACTCCACACAACTAAATGAGGTTAGTTATAGCATGCCGTCTATGATATATTTATTTCGATGACTACTTACTGCTAACACTATCTATCTATCGGAAAACGGTGGGAGCAAAGTCGAATACCTAATAATATTTTAACATTTTTAACAGAGTTAACACTAATAGATTTCAAAATTGCAATGAATTTTGGCCGTTATTCCGGGAGTAAAGAACAAAACGTATTAAGTATACGGATTAGCAAAGGATGTGTCTATATCCTAAACAATTCGTCTAAAATTTATAATTAAAATCGGATGTAAGTAATATATAAGTTTATTAAAATGTTTGAATCCGAGCCTAACCCATAAAATGATCATTTCCAAATTATTACAATCGTTTGCCGACACAAAATTATATAAAAAATCTGTCGATCAAACGATTAAGTTTAAAACGTACTCGAAATAAATTAAACCACACAGTATCGCATACAACAATGCGGATGAAGCTCAAAGTCAGGTAGGCATAGCGCAAGGTAGGCGCAGTAGACGACGCACAATTGAAACGAACAATTTCTATATTCAAAAACCAAAACAACTGTTTGTAATACAATAATTATATTTTGCCACAATATTTTCTTCGCTTCCAGAATTTTAAATAAACAACAATTTTTTGTGTATTTGTTTGACTTGTCTGTTGTTGGTTAAAAACAATTTTCTAATGCTCTGATGTTTGTTGAATATCAATTAGATTTTTTTCGTTCGTTAAGTTTTATAAAATACACAAACATTTATTTGGCAAAGCTATAAAAAATAAATTGTGTAATTTGAAATAATTGAAATTTATATATTATTAGCGTGATGAAAGAAAGATGCCAAAATCAATAAAATTTTGTCTTCTACACTATCTTATACCTATGAACATATGATATGAAACGCAATTTCTGTGCGTCTTATAAACAAAGATTAAATCAAATGAAACACGGCGAATTATTTGACATCAAAATTGAATTATTAGATTAAAAGAAAATTATTTTATTTTTTATTGGTTCATAAAATTTTTATTAATGAGGCAGAATATTTTGTATAAAGATGAATAATGGATAAGTCACACTCACGTGGGGGGGATACGATCGAGGTAAATTTTTTTTCTTAAGGTATATAGTAATAAACTTTAAAATTTTCTTATTTGCGTCACATTATACTCGTACACGTTTATGTTTTGGCTTGGCTTGGCGCTATTTAAATATTTATTTTGTGTCTAAAGGATATATTTTATAGTTTAGTTTTGAATGGTCACTATAAATAGTTAACACATTAAATATTGCTTTTATTGTTAAAAGGAGTGTTATGATCATAAAATTTGTAATGTACAAGGGCTGCCGTAAAAGTTTTTATAAAATGGTAATACTAGTGTTTTTTTTAATGCAAATCTCTTTGTCAGTCTAAAAGTGTAATATTTCTGGAGGTTATAACATATTTCTCAGGTTCACATCGCATCATGAGTTTTTATTTACTTTTAAAATTGAATTCATTGAAATCGAGGCATGCATCTAGACATTAGTAACACCAACCGACATATACGATCTTACAGGGACATTTAAAGGCGCGGAAACTATGGTTGAAAATTCGTTGGAGGTACTTCCAAAAGTGTGAGTCCGAAGCATTGGAAAGCAAATGGTAGTGTGTTTATTCACGAAAACCGGTCATATGGCGATATACTCTGGTTCTTAAAAGTCAAAACGTTGTCAATTCAGCTAGGTATACGACCATTTGTTTGTCCGAGGAGAAAACAACCCAAAACCGATCACCTAAAATGAACACTCAAACGATCGAATTGATTGGTCATCTGCCGATTCAAAAAGCCATGTTTTGAAACTATCATCTTTAGAATGGCAAAATTGTTTCGATAAATGGTTTGAGCGTATATGTAAAAGTGTATATGATCTTAAAGGCGAATATTTTAAAACGCAATTTTTTATAAAAACTAAATTTTTTTGAAAACTTTTACGGCATCCCTCGTACATGTATTAAAATCTTTTGAGGTTATTTTAAAAATAATAATATAATGGTTTCGTGCTAATACTAGTATCTATATTTTATCCAGGTCACTTCCGGTGTTTAATTGAGAAATAAAATCTGTATAAGTTGGCAATACAACATTTATGTTTGACCAGGAAATTCAGCTTTTATCTTTTGATGTTATTTAGAGATATGAAGTGGAATTGTGATATTATTATGAGTCAAGTTTATAAGTTTCTATCTGATGTATTGCTTCCAACTCCTAAATCAATTGATCTAAATGAATTTAACTTTCCGAGAAAATATTTTAAAATTTCAGTACATCATAAAAATATTCCAAATTTAACACAAAATACGAGTGTGCTATTGTTCTATGTAGCCACCTTGAGTGCTCTACGAATGTGTGATGGTATGTATTTTGTCCCGTTCTCGGCAAAGCAATATTTTAAGCGCCAATCGTCTCATATGTTAAAGTTAATACTTTGGTCTGCAGAACGGACCAAATCAAACGAGTTTCACGGGCTAAATGGGCGGTGTAAAATATTTTAAGCATCGTCTAAAAATCACGGTTGATTTTGTAAACAATCAGAAAAAAAACAATTTCTTAAGCTCACCTCCAACGTACAAGTCTTTTAACATTGCTCCTTCTTAGGCGCACTGACTTTTGAGCAAGTGTTAAATCTTGCACTTTTTGTATTTTGTAGGGCTTCAATCGCAGTTCATTTTTTAATTTGCGCTCCATGGTTAACGTTGAATTCTAGATTTCACATTTCAAACCATTTCTGGCGATGTTGATATTACTGAAAGTCCGCCTTTATATCATTTTTCTGGTTAATTATGGGCCGAAGATCATTAGGATTTTTATTAACTTTTACCAACTTTATTTAAGATTAATGTTCCTATTTGAACATATTGGTATGTACTATCTAAAGCTGCATCGGCCACATTTATGTTCTAATTGTATTATCAAATGGTATGACCATTTCGTAAAGTACCTCCAAAATACATTCCATTGAGTCAAATAGAGATTCGAAGTCTACGAAGGAAAGGTACAATGGTGAAGTCCTTTTGTTTGACTGTTGGATATTCTGTCAAGGTTTATCATCGCTTTTACTTTTATTGTGCTAAAGAGAAGTAATATATACCTTTCCAGTTTTGGCTTAAACTCTTAGATCGCCTTTCTTTGAAATAATTATGGTTAAATCGGCTTTTCAGTTCTGTGGAATTCTCCCAGTATTCCATACTTTAATAAATATATGTGCGTATCCCATTTGAATAATTCTTCTGGTATATTATCTGTACCATCGGCTTTATTATTTTACAGCTTCTGAATGATAGTTCTAACAGTCCGCTCCATTGCTGGATGGATGTTGATAGTTTCGTTGTAGTAGTCATCTGGAATTTTGAAATGCAATTTGCTTGTGCTGTTATCCTCAAAGTATTCATTCCATATATTTAATTATTGCTCATGTGCGGTTAGTATTTGATCGGTCAGAACCTTTATCGACAAAACGTTCCACTGACCTTTCTCACAAAGGGATGTAGTTTGCGCATATATTTGCTTGAATTTTGTTGTATTTCTTTCTCTTGAGTTGCATAAACCAAATCTCTTTCTGCAAATCCTACACTATTTCGAAAGAGGTCATGCTTTTGTTAAATCACTTATTATTTTTTACTGCATTTGATTTCGAATGGTAACCGGGAACTCGCGGTATCATTGTGTTGCGATATGCCAATATGAAGCGCGTTTTTTTCATTGTTCAAATTTTCTACCAGTACGATTGACTGTAAATCTAGTGATATATTTCTTGTTTTCTTGATGCTACGAGTTTGGTACAATACCTTAAATACAGTTAATTCGAATTTTATCA
The DNA here is from genome assembly GCA_963932295.1 of Tipula lateralis. Taxonomy (NCBI): domain Eukaryota; kingdom Metazoa; phylum Arthropoda; class Insecta; order Diptera; family Tipulidae; genus Tipula; species Tipula lateralis. The sequence goes on from OZ010736.1 coordinate 146,870,996, forward strand.
GATAGTTCCAAGCCGAGTCTGATTTATGCTTCTTTTTAATTTCTTCTACCCATTTACTGAAGTGACAGATCGGCAATATCCATTATTGTTTTTCCTTTCGTTCTCATTAAATTGTTGGAGTGCAGAATTTATGGGCTGGCATATGGAGCTATGCAATGTGCAGATGGTTCTACGTAAATCGATAGAAACAGTCAGACAGACTTTAATTTAAGGTAGAATGTTGCCTTTAAGTTGTTGAATTGTTTGTGGATAATTAGCATACACCTGAAAGGTAGGGCAAAACTAATCAAGTGGTGTTAAATTCGGGATTATTCGTGGCCAAGGAACTTCAAAATTTCTTTAAATTATGCGATCAGTGGATTTTGTTAACAATTAATGAATTGTTGCACGAGTTGTGTGGCATCTCGTTCCGTCTTGTTGAAACCAAAGGTTGTTGATACAAAATTCATTCAATTTGGGCCACATAAAACCTGTTTACTATTACGAAAACCCCGTTCACTTTAATGGCATTTTCTTGTTTGTTTTCAAAACCGCCCAATGACACGACCAGCCCATAAACCACACTAAAACGTGACTCTTGAAGGATGAAATTCTGCTTCGTGAGTAACATGAGAACTCTCCGCTCCCCAATTTCGGTAATTTTGCTTATTGACGTACTCATTAAGAACAAGCTTCGCCACTTAATATAATTTTTGACGAAAAACCTTCATTTCGCTTAGCAAACGACGATTTAAAGGATCTGGAAGTCTCAATTATTGAGTTATAGTTGAATTTTGTATGGGTTGGATGCAAATGAAGATAACCATGCAAAATGCGTCGTAATTTGTCTCGTGAAATGGTTATTTCTTAGGAAGTATGCCTGGTTGATGTTCTTTGTTCACTGCGAATACTTTCAAACACAGCTGCCACTGTACCAGGAGTAAGATCAAGATGAATATGTTGATACGGTATACGATCTTCCACTAAACCAGTTTTTTTTTAAACGATAAATAATTTTGCCAATTGCACGCTGAGTAGGACGTAAATTTAGACAGTCAAATTGTGTTAGCGAAGCCATGATGACAAATAGCATATTTATGACTTACATAAGTTAAAGAATGTTTTAGAACAGAGAAGATTAAGTACTAAAATTCATTGATTGCAAAAGTAGCCATTAGATGGTCCATCTGTAGTAAATAGATCATTGGTCACAAGAGATCATTCGAAATTTTAAAGCTACATCATATACTCTTCGCTTTATTGATATTGTATGTCATAATATTCTTCCTTTCAAATTATATGGTGTTGATATAAAAGGCATCTCCACTAGCCCTAGGCTCATTAAGGTAATCAGCTTTTATTTTAACTGTCATTCGAATTTTAAAATCAAACTTTAAAGCTCACAGCTTTTGCCGATGGTATGATACTAAGTAAGTTTTGACTGGTAATTAGCGATTAAGATGCTCAATCCCTGCAACGTAAACTGTGGTCATAACAGTACTTGGGTCTTACAACCGTACACAAGCACAGATTTGAAATAGCAACTCGGTATATGACAGTCAGTAGAGGATTATTTGAATATCCCTTTGTTGGGTTCACAAGTATACTCAAATACTCAATACAATAAAATGATTAGGTCCAACAATGTAAAGTCCTTTTATCTTGTAGAGTTTCTAAACAGTATGACTTTTCGTAGTTTTTTGATTTCTTAATCTGAAGCTCAAATATTTAATCAAAATACGTAAAAGTTTAACAAAACAATTATATTAATTATCGTGTTTTTTTTTCTTATTTCAGGTAAGTGTCGTGTAAAAGCATTTCAAGTTTTAACTAGTTCAAATCTAATCAAGCTAAGTATACAATTTTGTTTAAGTTCACTTGATAGAACACGTGATAAATAATACAACCCATTATATCACGCATTATCTCCTATATATTAACTGTACATTATCAAAGTAAACACAGTTTTTGATGTCTTATCTCAGAGCTTTACAAATAAATATTTATTTTTTTTTTTTATTTGAAACTGAAACAACAATTATTTGTACGAAGTCAAAAACTGATACTACCGAGTTTGATGTGTAAATTAGATTGACCTCAAAATTGAATATCGATCGCTTTTGTATATATGTACATATGCGAGTATTAAGTTGCTTTATATGAAAGCAAAAATCATCATCAATACAAAATTATGACAAATTAAAAGTTTACTTTTCTAATATTTACTGTATAAGTATGTGAATATACAACAAACAGTAAAAACGCGATAATATGCCGTCTAAAAAACGTGTTAATAGATAAGGAAAATATTTACATTTTGGTCGTTTTTTTTTTGTATTTGAAAAACACACAACACGTCAATTGTGTATGTACAACAACGAACGCGTACATATGAGAGATGATAATGTAAAGTATTTTTGTTTATTGTTAAAACGTTTTGATAACAAAATGAATATAATATATATAGTTTCAAACTCCTTATCAAACTTTTTCAATTTGACACAACACACACACACACAGAAAATAATATAATTTGCGGCTTTTCGACGATGATAGCACAGAATAGTAGCATGGCTAATTTCTATTACACAGAGTAAATTTGCACTTTGGTTCCCGAGACTTAATTAGGAACTATTTATAGATATGGACATATACTATATCTAGAGTCAATACGAGGTATCTAATTCCATTTAATTGTGATTAGTAATCGCACATTGTTTTTTTTAGTCGATTAATATTGACTGGGTTACGTGGAATTGTATCGCGTGAAGGATTGGAATGCAACGATTTTATGGGAATACATTTTTTTTTATCAATATACCCATTTTGATAATATTTTATTGACACATGTTTTATATTTATTTTTGAATGTATTACTAATAATTTTATTTGGAAATGTCATAGTTTAAGTATTTGGTTGGAATTCAATCTTTGGATATGCATTATGAATTAGGAATTCGAATTTGTCATGTTGAATATTTAAAATGTCATTTTCTTATTATAATGTTTGCCTTCAACGTTTCTATAAACTTTGCTTATGATAATTTTGCAGTATACCCCAATATTTATTACAGAAAGCTCAAAATGAATAAGAAACGCGATCTCAATTTTAATTTCAAGATGGTCAAATCCTAACATTTCAAGAATACTGTGTCTTTTCAACTGTGTCTGTTTTACTCGATAAACTAAGTTGAATTTCAACATAATTTCTTTTTTTAGGTTTTCATATCAAACTTGTCGAGCTTTTGGAAAGCTTCTGGATTCACAATTAGACCATTGAATTATAAAAAATTTTTTCGGAGGAAACGATCAAACTAGCACGACGATCCGCATTCGTAAAAAATTAATTTGTAAATCTACTATATTGCTAACCGGACACAAAAAAAGGAACTACTAGTGTGTTTACTTGGTAAATTTGGTGCGTTTATGTATGAAGAAACTGAATCGACTCTCCAAGAAACTCAATAGCGTAAAGGTGAAAACCCTGTGTCGTCCAATGAATAAACAAATTTGGAATAGACGTCCAAACATTTGATTTTCAAATACAATATACGAGGACAAAGCGAGAGTCTGGTAAAAATGAAACAAGAAATAATATTTACGGCCAAAAAAAAATTTAATTTTCAACGCAGTCGCCTTTTAGCTCGGTACACAGTCCAACGTTATTCGATCCCTCGATGATGGACTCATTAGAGCCAAAAGTCTTTTCGACAAACCACTTGTTCAAGTTCAGTCGTAAGTGGCTTAGTCTGAAGAATATGGTGAAAATGGAAACAATTCGAAGCATAATTCATAGATTTTGGCCATGGCAACTAAACACGTGTGCACATGACCAATGTCTTGTTAGAAAAGAACTTATTTTCACCAAATGCGTTCTTTTATGTTTCAATAGACTGTCCTTTTGAAAGTAATCAATGGGGATTATGCAAACCCGATGTGGTTGGCCGATAAAACCGTCTTAGGCCTCTTCGGCGCAGATTCGCTTGTAGAAATCTACCGATAAAACTTTTCTTTGGTCTCGAGTGTATAGTGATGGATCATGTTTCATTCTAAAGTACCAACGCGGGGATAGGCTTTTCATATTCAAATGTTCTTATATCATATTGTGTACACTTTCATCTAAGATACTGCAGTCTTGCAATGTGGGGGTCTTGCAATTTGGGTTTGGTTATTTCTTTTGGGTATCCTGAAAATTCGGCATCAGTTTGCTTGTACGATCACAACGAAAATCAGTAATAAATGGAGAAGAGTCCCCATAATATTAATTAATCAAGCTTTGTTTTGGTTTGCGTAATGACTTTTCACTTTTTTCCATGTTTCCAAAAAAAACAATGGGCTGTCACTTGCAGTTATGACGTGTGTGACCAGTTCCACTACATCAACAGTTGTTGTGCGAGTCCAGCGTTCGACTGAATCAGATTGTGTTCAATTCGGGGAATATTCCTGTACATAAACTGTCTTCTCTGCTCTAGTTTCAACTACTCCGGTTTGCTAAAGATGTAGAACGCATTTTGGCGCTCGATTATGGGCTCTTTGTGGCATTGAGTCGAAAACCTTGTTGAGTTCCGGCCATGTTTAATAATAATCAATAATAGCACTCGTTTAGTGAAGAAATTTTGACGAGGTAAAAAGACGGTTCCGTAGAATATAATTGATTATCAAACCTTGCAAAGACAGTCACAATGGTAAAAATCGAATTCTAAAATTGAGGGTTCTTGAGTGAAGAACGAAAATGATGTTTTGTCATAATTTCTCAAATTACGATTTACGATAGATTTCGGTGGATAAATTTTAGTATCTAATGTTGTTTTCGGCCAGAATAATATATAATTATGTTGCTATACATACATTGCAGTATTTATCGTTAATGTTGTGAACGACAGGGTGATTTAGATGACAAACCCAAACATCTCTTGTCTAAGTGAAATAATTGACTCATCACCCAGCTTGAAAAGTCTTATTGAGATGCTTTTAGTAGGATTTGGTTACTTTTTTAACCGTTTAGGCATGTATTCATAATGAGTCATTTCATTTCTGGTTTCGTTGTCCTCTTGGTCTAGAACCTAAATAGATTCGAGTTAATTGTGCCTTTATTTAAAACCATCCATGGACAAATTCTAGTATTCATGAAGGTAACTTTAATCTCATGTTAGATCAAGTTCTTGCATGTGAAGATGATATTTGTTTGGTTGGATCATTATGAAGCCATTTCCGATGGCGTTTAAATGAGCAACACGAAGAAAGTGGATTTAGACAGAGTAACCAGAATCAAGTTTATCTTTATTCATTATGTTATGGGCCAATTTCTGATACTGATTTAGATTGGGGGAATCTCAACTTGTAAAAAAGTCAGTTATAAATTAATATCTTTTAAGTGTACCACTTTTTTATCTGGTTCTCGGCAAGGACTCTACATTAAATGGACTCTACATCAATTGTAGAGCCCATTAAACCGAGCCATCTTATTATCTCTGATTATCTATCGTATCTCTGATTTTGCAATTTCTTTCGAGATAAGACTAATGACTCCTTTTTATTTCCAATCATTGTGCAAGATCTGTTGATTCACAGTAAGTAGTGCAAAGAAAATATTTCTGTAGGTTTTTTCTTTTAGGCTTACAAGATTAGAAAGTTCTTGTCTCCTGAGTCACTCTACTCCTCAAATAAACTTTCCTGTTGTGCAGTATCAGTTATAACTGGTCTTGCCAAATGTTAAAGAATTAAGCGTCGAAAAAATGTTCTTATCAAGCTTATCTGCCAGAATATTGTTATTTTGTCGGGTTAAGCAGGCCAATTCATACCTATAATCACAATCTGAGAATGATTTCTTTTTTTTTTGTTTGCCAAAATATTTGAAAATGAGAAACTAACTTTCACAACATCAGGTGAAACCATAAATATTTTTAAAGTACATTATGATGTATTCCATTTTACATATACAAATGACGCCTTCACTGTTGTATGTATTTTCTTATTTCTTAAAAATTAAATAAAATGTTGATGGGATGCTTTGTTTTATATTAAATGACATTTTATTATTTCATATATGGGTTTTCTTTTGAATGAAAAGTTTACGTAACAGTTTGATTGTTTTCCTCAACTATTTTAGGGTCGATGAAGCACTTCTCAACTCTCTTTAAACATATGTTCAATGCTGACATTTAAGATGGATCAATATGGTCGATTGACATACTAACAGATCAGTGCTGCTCCATTCGGTCACTATTGTCGTGTTCGCCTTATCCATCCAATAAGTTGGTTCCATACTTTCACAATCGTTCATACAATATTCCTTACTTTTAACACCTCGAATTTTAATCAAAGCTCTATGTCAGAAGTTCAAAATAAATTTTGGAGATAGTTATATCAAGACTATCGTTGCACATACGTATACAATACATTTAGTTCGATTCATCGGTATGTATTACAGCGATTTATGATTACATAAAAAAATTGTTGATTGATATAAGGAAATAATGTGTGTATGCGTACATTCTTGTGTATTGATGTAGCGAGTGTTTATTATTTTATATAAACACGTCGACAAAATATAACAAATTGGTTATACACATTGGACACGTAGAGTAACTACATTTTGCACTAGGAGGTTCGTAATAGGGTAACAATTTCTATAAAACTAACTCTTGAGTAGCAAATCTTTTGAGTAGTAAATTTCAGGTCATATCGATTTCTTTTTTTTTTTTGTAACAGTTTGGTCTATTTTTTTGCATCTGGTCTACTATTTTAACAGTTCACGAATAAAATACATCTTATACTATAAGAAATTAAATTAATGATGCTTGAATAATTTGCACACATCTCTTGAGATTTCGATTGTGTTTTGTTAAATACTTTCTTCTATTTTTAAACAAATTAGTTTTGTAAATAATCACGAATCTTGTAGTTCTATGACCTTTGAACTGCGATCAATTTATATTATTGTTCACAGGATGCGGCTGACACATATAAATCTCATCTCGTTTCAAATAAACATTTTAAATGGATGAAATTTCGCGGTTAATTGAAATTCACGATTTCTGATCGGATTTGTTTATTGATTTAGTGATTTTATATATCCGGGGCAATAAAACTGTACCCTACTCTAGTAAGATTTAATTTCTGGAATTGTGTTACACACACGATAACGATTTAGATATATGTTTTAACAAATCTTCCTGCATTGGTTTTATCGTTATCTGTTGTTTACGATATATTTTTCGTTAAGACTTATGTAAATTTTGATATTTCACAAACCGAATCAAGTTTTAAATTTAACTTTTTGTTTGTTTTGTATTAACTTTCTATATATACTCGTACCCAACAAAAAATTAAACTTTCAAAACGCGAAAAAAAATTTAAATTGTTTTTTTTGCGTAATAATTAAAACCACCAACCGAATTTCTTAATATATTCTTTTAATCTCGATCGAGATGTGCGCGAAGTATAAAAAAATATGGCCGCATTCAATCAATCAATTTTGGGATATAATAAGAATCCCACTCTTGCATTAGTCGCGAGCAAATAATATTTGACTTGGGCATGAAATGTTTACGTTAATTTGCATTATTTTTAAAAATATACAAATCAGACGACGGCGTCTTGGAGTTCATGACCAAAAAACTTTACCTTACATATTCTGATATGCGCGAACGTCGAAATGTTGTTGTTTAAAAAATATTTGTGTGGTTTCAGCGTCTTAAATTAATTTTGTTTTAATTCATTCCTTCGAGTATATACCTATAAGATATTTTTAAGATTTGTTTTATTGTTTGTATTCGTCTCTTCAAATCGAAAAACTGGATTTTTGTTTTTTAAATTCATGTTTGGTTTTTAGGCAAAAAATTGTTCAAAACAAAACCACTACATAACACTTTCAATATACCAAACCAACCAAAAAAAAAAGCAGCTTAAAGTTTATAATATATACAGTGTTGCAATGTTTATAGTTTATTTAAGATACGTGGCTCGTGCGAACGACCAAATATGTTTTTGGAAAGAACATTCCAATTTTTAAACCAACCACAATGTTGCCAGTGTATCACTATTATATACCATCTTTTGAATTAAAAAAAAACATTTCGATTTGTATAAGACAGCGTTGCTTAATTTACAGAAGTAAATCAACTATACCAAAAAGTATGTACATCACCACTAAAAAAATAACAATAATAAAATGATGATGTCAGAATCGAAATAATAAAAAACTATTTTTAGAGAGTATAAACAAAACTCAAAACTACTGTACATAAACTAATTTCAATTTTTTTTTTTATTATTTGTTTATATGATTTTTTATGCGACATGAAACACACCATTATACATATCTGGTTTTTAATTTATTCGCGTTTTTTATAAAATAGTTTTTGTTGTTAGTTTTATCGGCGGTTTTATGATACTATTTTAATCACATCGCATACAATTACACTTGTTTACTCTTTAAATTTTGATTTCATCATCGTAGACGAACAAAAAGCTGCTATAATTGTGATAAGGTACATTGGCTCGCTTGAACCAGTGAAGATTTAGAAGTTAGGTTGGCTTTTAAACACGTATTAAGGAGTTATCGGGCAACCCATCTACATTCATACATGTCGTGAATGTGGTTTGATTATCAATATAGTAGTTGATTATCAATCAGTAATCGAATATGCTTGCCAGTAAGGCAATATCGAGTTGATTATCGCCAGTAAGGTGATATATATATATATATATATATATATATATATATATATATATATATATATATATATATATATATATATATATATATATATATGTATATGTATATATATATATATATATATATATATATATATATATATATATATATATATATATATATATATAAATATATATATATATATATATATATATATATATATATATATATATATATATATATATATATATATATATATATATATATATATATATATATATATATATACGTATATATATCATGTAAGTGGATCAGCATCGCAAGCCCAAAATATCGTTATGCCATATTTCTCAGGTTATACACTGTGTAAAACAGATGCGTCCTCTATAGCCATATAATTGTTCTCCAAGTTTACATTTATCATTTCCCAAATGATAAATTCCTGTAGCTTTATCGAACTTTTTCGTACAGCTCGAATGGTTAAATATGATAAGACGTTGAAATAATCTAAATCAATCATGTACCTAAACATATGTATCTTTTCAGTTCGTACTAGTCGGAGCACAACAAATCCGAATCCCATTATTTTGGGAGGACTAGTAGGCGCTACTTACTAACGTGTAGCATCTTTGCCAAATAATTCAACTTCTCAACACTGTCATTGGAGTCATACACATATTCATAAACATACTCACATAAGAATTAAAGCTTTTTGGATTTATAAGAATTAAGAATTAAAGCTTTTTGGATTTTCCATGCCTACGCCACATGTATATAAGAAATTTATAGTTTCGATAAGAAATATATGCGTGAATGATTTATAACCAGTTTTATTTTTGGCGTTTTAAATTATCAAGATTTTATATATTCAAATTTACTGTGAATTTAGTTTAAATTCTGAGAAAAATAATTGTTTAAAATTGAACAAAATTGTATACAATACATACTCAATGATTTATGAGTAACTTTGAATAAAAAATTATTTGCATATAAATTTAATATGTCTTATGGAATAATATCGGTTTTCTTAATAAAATATTTTGATGCTTTGTATAGATTCGGTTTCGATTCGAATTATTTTGGTATTGATAGAAATTATCGATCGGTTTGTTGTATTAATTCTTACAAAAGCATTATGTAGATAAACACACCTGTACTCCTAGTCAGAGTGTGGAACTGTCACTAGTCTATAGCCAAATTGTGTATACTGTGTATAAATATATCTAATAAGCAGTAATTTCAGACACCAAGTTTCAGGTTCTCACATATACCTGCTGTGTTTGATATACTTGATTATTATTTGTCTTAAAAAAAGAGAACCTACTTAAGTGTCGATACTAGGATATTCTCCAACCCAAGAATAGTTTAAACAATTAAACAACTTTAGAAAATATACATTTAAGTATCGATCCCACCAATGTCTTTTCGGGAGATAGCTAACAAATGGATCCAACCTATTTAAATATGTGAATTTAGATGTTGACACAACTAACTCTGCCTACTAAGTTGAGGAAAGTGTAACTGTTACAAATTGATTGGGTCAAAAATTTATTGAAATAACTTAAAGATAATGGCTTGCTAGAAGTTCATATCTCCTTTAAAAAAAACAATTTAAGTTTGAGTGATGCAGATCATATATGCTAATTTATGTTGCTTGATAAAATATGTAAATGAATATTGTTACCTTGGTATCTCATTCTTTGAATTACAATGAGCATATTGATTCTATATTACAATTTCTTAGTAAAGTATATGTTTTAGAATTTCGCTGCTTGTTATTTTTACTTAGAATGCTGTATGTTATGCTTTCGCAGATTCTAAAATAAAAATATAGTAAAACTAAGTTAAACCTAGTAGCTTGATATTGCCACTGAGGTATTAAATGTATAATGTTAACAAAAAACCGTTCAATCCATATTCACAACTAATCACTTACTAAAGCGGTTAATAGTGTCCCAAACTAGAATTTTCTCTATATTGCGAGTTTGTCTGCATAAAAGAAATATTTTTCTTGGGACCATTGTGATACGGTGTCTTGATCTCTACACCAATCTATATTCTATGGCTCGATTCATAGACAATCAATGAAGCTATCATTATAGGATCATGCCAATACTTCAACACTAATTAGGAACAGAGGGTTACAAATTTCCTTATTTCGCAAGCTGTTCGTATTGGTATTAGATTAATAAATTCGGAAAACCATTTTTATAAATTAAATTATTTAAGTTCTATAGAAACCTATATATTATACAGTGAAATTCGCTTATAACGACATTGAAAATGTCCCTAGGATCCGTCGTTATAACCGAACGTCGCAATAAACGAAATTCGTTTAAAACCCTTTAAAAAAATCTTGTCTTAGCCTCATAGTACATACCATATGTATCTAAGATTTTGTAAAGCTATTAAAACTATTAAAACTGGAATATTGTTGACTTTGTTGTATTTTTGTAAAATATTCAGACATGGTTGATTTGTTCCGTATATATTCCTGCTCCAGTTTTCTGACGATAAAAAGCACACTTTTAGTGTACTTGCGACAAGAATTGCACATAACGTTTGATAGTGGATAGTGCTTCGCATGTTTCAGTAATGGAATAAAGTGAGGAATAAGAAGGATGAATAAACCCAGTACTATTATCAGCGTCATCATGATTTTCCTTGTTAGTGTCATTGATGGATATTCTAATCACCTCGCCTACAATATCTTCTAATGTTACTTCTTCATCGATTAATATTATTTATCAACGGTCACAAAATGATTCCAATTTTTTTATCTTGGACATATGCTCCTATGAAAGCAAACCATTGGGTTAGTTCATTAAGTGGAATTTCAACATCTTCGTCGTATAAATTTGTGTCGGTGTCAGGGTTACTCTTTAAACATGATCCGGCATGTCTAAAGCAGTTAGCTACTGTTTGGCTACTAACCCGATTACACGCTGTAGCAGCCATTTCAACAGCATCTATCAATGTTACGACCGTATTGTTACGACAATGTTTTGGCCGCTATCTAAATTTCTGGCCAATTTTAATAAGAGATTACGTCTGTAATGGCCTTTGAGGCTTTTTATAATGCCTTGATCCTTCGGCTGTAAAACGAACGATGTGTTTGGTGGCAAAAATGTTAACATAAAGTGTGAAGGACAATTGTCGTTTAGTAATAAAATCTGGTTTTTATTTTTAATCAGATCGGCGTCCCATTTTCGTAAATAGCGCTTGAAAATTTCAAACGCCATCCAAGCCTTTTTACTACCTATATATTCGACAGGTAAAGCTTTAACGTTTTTAAAGCATCTGGGTGTTCTAGTTTTTGCTATAACATTCAATTTTTTTTATCACTACCAACCATGTTAGCTCCTACTAACAAAGTTATTCTCTCCTTGAGTCCTTAGACATTTTTCCGCCTACACACACTTTCACCTCTGAACTTAAATGTTTTGTCTGGTGTCATTTTAAAAAACAAACCGGTTTCGTCGATGTTTTAAATTTCACTTGCTGTGTATCCAACTCGAAGTTTTGGGCACACAGATGCTATCCACTCATCAAGTGCACCTTGCTGAACATCTGCTGACTTGCCAGAAATTTTGCCTAAAACAATTTTTTTGGAGCTGTCGCTGTCGAGATCGAAAAACCCAACTTTCTGTACATTTTAGTTCCTTCTTCATTATTCTTTCTAATTCTTCTGCCTTGGTTTTTAGCTTTGGACCAATATACATTTTTATTTCTCTGTTGTATAAACCATTTTAATAATTCTTTAATGTCGCAATTTTTCAGTCGTAATAAACGAAAAATATTGACAATTGTAGTGCAATATAGGTCGTTATTTCCAAATTGTCGTAATACCCGAAGTCGTTTTAAGCGAATGTTTTTAAATATGAAAACTGAACAAATGAATCATTATTTTGAATTTCCGACGTTATAACCGATGTGTCGTTATAACCGAAGTTGTTATAAGCGAAAAATATTGTATATATACATGAGCATTATAACTAAGCTTGTATTTGTTCCAAATTAATAAAAATCGGTTATTTTAAACTGTTTATTACAGCTGGTTTATCGAGAAACTCGGCTACGTATCTTCCGAACGCAGTAGTGTATCGAATAATGCGTATCTGCTTGCATCTTGACAACAGTGAGCATTACTTTTAATGGTTTTCGAATTGGTTGATTCGTTTATATTTGAGTGATATGTTTGCCGATTAAAAATCTGATTTTTTCGTTCACTCATCCCTAGCCCCTTAATACACGCCATAGTCTGGCTTCACTTTCTCAATTTGAGACCTAATTACAATTTTTGGTATGTTCATCGTTTCCAACTTTGGTGTGGTATTTGCTAGAAAATACTCTCTTAATGAGTTCCAATTTTGATTGAACTTTTTTGGAGTGTGATGAACTGTTACCAGAAAATAGGAGCCAACCCTTCATAATGTAACTTGCCATTTATGTTTTTTGATAGTTATAATAATCTCACTCTCGAATATTACTTTTGCCTATTATCAAAAGTTTTAATTTTTCAATATCTTTGTTCCAGTACACACAGAAAAAGAACAGGTTACCGCGATACCGATTTGGTCCCACCGATCGAATATTCAACAATTAAATCCATTCGAATTCTTGTAATCTAATAAATTAAAGTACTTTTTATAAAAAATCAGGAATTAATGTTATAACCCATTAATTTTTAACTTTCTCCGTGCAATTACGTGCTCACTCCGGTTTTATATATTGAAAAATCAAATAGGTGTAAATAATTATAACTGAATTGAATTAATTTCAACATTTTTCAGTGTAAGACTTAGTAGGCTCCTCGATCTTGATATTTGCAAATTAATATTTAGAAATAAAAATGGTTGAATTTGTAGAATTCTCAAGGAAAACCCCGATTTTTTATGGCGGTTTTAAAATCAATTATTTAGTTTAAATAGGGTAGCTATCTATATAATTTAGTTTATTTAAAAAATAATCATAATAATAATAAAAGTTTTTTATACTATTTCAAATAAACACATTATCGTATTGGCCAAATCAGCTTCACGTAAACTTGCATTCTTCATTAGATGCAGACAGTTTTATATAGCGTATCAGGTTCTCCAAATATATAATACCTTTATTGGACCTTGTATAGAATATTGCTGTCAAGTTTGCGGTGGAGCATATGGCATTGCTCTCCAGTTGATGGATAAAGTTCAGCGAATAATTCGAAACTCCAGACTTACGAAAGATCTAGACAGTCTACAACTCCGCAGAGATGTTGCAGTACTCTCCGTGTTCTATAGATTAATAAATGGTAAATGTTCTGCAGAATTAAAGGAGAAAATACCATCATTTGTTACGCCAGGACGGGTAACACGAAAAACGGTCAATGCACATAGGTTTACGGTGAAGCTGCCGAAACCTCGAACTGAAGGTGCAAGCGCGAATTTATTTATTACCACGCATTAGGTGCAAGAGCTTTGACACTGATTTATTTTTCAAGCATCAATCTATCCTACCTGTAATTTCAATCAGGAATATTCATGTTTAGATTTAATATTTGTACTGTGGATAAATTTATTATTTTATAATTCAACGGTAAAAAACCGTAAAAAAATTAATAAATTTGAACAAGAATATTCATGTTCATAATATCATAGTCCAAAAAGAGATTCCTTAATATTTTTTTTGTTTGAGTATATTTAAGGAATATTTCGACTAATAGAATAAATAGATCATCGATATAACCAAATATTCACTTGATAACATCTATCATAAATTTATTCATAATATTTTTGGAAAATTCTAGACCAAAACAATTTATCTCTACCCGAAAATAATAAAAATCAATTTCTCTAGACACGCTCAAAATATATTATTGTTTAAATTAAACGCAATTACTCCACCCAAAGTATGTATATGATGAGAACGGCACACGAGAAAATTCCAAAAAATTTAAGTCTAATCAATTTTTCCTCCAACTCCCATAAAATTTTATTATTTTTCAAATAACGACTACAATGCGGGTCGATAAATAAACAATTTCTATTTAAAAACACAGAAATTTATATATTTTATATGATCTAATATAAAACCTATTACATGTCTATTACACACGACTAGCCAGCCATATTTAAATGTTGCAATGCACCAGCTAATATATCGCTGAGTATTTAAAGATATTTGATAAAATATTTTATATTACATTACTGCTAGCATAAATGTATATATATATGCGTGTATCACGTTTAAATGTCAAACTGATTGATACAATTTGCGTGCTATGTATGTACATAATACACCGAATGTAATTTAAGAATATGATTCAAATGTTGGCATTGGCAAAGAAAATATATATGCAAATTAATTAAATTTAAAATTAAAACAAAAACACGTTGAACAAAACAACTTGGTATACATACTCGTATATATATATATATGTATATTATATATAGGAGTGAGCAAACTGAATTATGGGCTACGACCGATCGCATTTTTAAAATCATCTTAAAAACAACAATAAGATGTGCCTCGTAAATTGTATCAAGTGTAATTCATTGTTTTGTTTACATTTATAATAAATGTCCGTAAAATATTTTTATTATTTGTCTCACTTACAATGTAATTGATTCGAAATCTATATTTCAAGATCCTATATACGAGAGTATACAGACATCAAAATCATCACAAACCTTGACATTATATATACTGTAAAAGTTATCGCCTTTGCAGAGTCATAAACTAAAAACAAATTAAAGCAATTATAACAAATTTTTTAATTAATAATATTTATTTGCGTCACGACAAATTATGTGTCGTATTGTTTGGACGATTATGATAAAGACACATGTGTTTATGTTTAACAACAAATCAATTATCAGTGTGTATTTTGGCAAATATTGAAGATTGTATATGATCTTCTTCTTTAGGTCAACCAAAAACAACGAATTTCACTTGGAGAATGTGCGATATTTGTTTGTATACAAGAAATGTTTTGAATTGTGTGTAGTCAAATCTATATATATATGGCGTAATGATGAATTGATCGTTTGTCAACAATATCAGAAAGTTGCAGGCAAGTTTAGGCTTTAAGTCGTGGTCCCGGCCAACGAAACGATTAAATGTTAAAAATTTAGAATTAAAAAATCTTATTGATACGTGATAGAGCATGATTACATAGGTCCATACAGGTGTCAATATTTGCCGTATTTAATTGTGTATGAGATTTGCCGGAGTAGTTGAAACTCCGACATAGGTTAAGCACAGTTTTATTTTCTTTACTTCGATTTATTGTCCATAACTTTCGTGCTTTACGTTTGTTTGCCACAAGCTCTCTTACTTCAAGTTTACAATTATTACACCTCGTATCATATTTGGATGGTGTACTTTGCCACGCACCTTGTTATATGTTTTCCATTAGCCTTTGTATTACATCTTCGATTTAAATGGTGTTCTTTATTGGTACTTTAAGATTGATGATTTACTCTAACCATTTCCAATTGGTAGATTTTATGTGTTTTGCAGCTGAGACTTCTGTTACCACGAGAGAGATCCGAAATAAGCTTTACGGGTGGCTGAGACCAAGTGTTACCAAATGAAAACGCTGTAATTTTTTTAATTTTAGATGATTTTTTATTGAAATTTCGTGGAATATGTTGAAAACATATTACCTTTTATGAAAAACATGTTACTGCTCGATATAACCTCCTTTGGCTCTGATTATTTGATTCAGTCTTCCATAGAAAGCATTGCATGCTGAGCGTACGTGGGCTTGCAGAATTTTATTCCATTCTCGAACAAGACCTGACTTCAATGCATCAACACTTTCGTATTTTTTAGTGGACACCTTACTCTCCAAAATGGACCATATGGAGAAATCCATCAGGCTTTGTGTGACGGTGCCGAGTCCTGTTGGAATGTCCAACGGTTCGTACCAAAGTGCTTACGTGCCCAAGGTAGCAAATCATCGTTTAGGATCTTTTGGCGGTACATCTCTTGGTTTACCTTGACTCCATGTTCGATGAAAACCAGAGGAGTGCGTCCATCTGCAGTAACTGCAGCCCAAACCATAACATAAACTGGTGATTGCTTGCGCATGGCAACTCTTGTGTCCAAATTATCTTTGGACTTGTGCTCTAACCAAACACGATCATTTTGTTTATTCACATACTGTTGAATGGTGAAAATTTTCTCATCAGAAAAGACAATTTTTGGAATCTCATCACGTTCGGCCAAGGCCTTCAATGCTCGTGTTCTTTCAAGCCTAACTTTTTTTTGTGCCTCCGTAAGATCTTGAACTTTTTGTATCTTGTAGGGCTTCAAGTGTAGTTCATTTTTCAATATTGTTTGAATGCTGTATCGTGAAACATGTAGACGTCCGGCTAATTGATTGGCACTTTGACGAGGATTTCGTTGGATTCGTTTCTTCACCTTTCGTATCATTTCTTTTGATGTTGCTGTCTTTTTAGGACCGCCTCTGTTGCGTTTAGCGATGCTACCAGTTTCGTTGTATCGAGTTATGGTTCGATACACAAACATTTTATTCACATTCAAATGTGAATTCCATAACGATTTTTTTATCAAGATATTAATTTAGAACAATTATTTATTGATTACATATAAACAACTAACCAAACTTCAATCTGTCAAAAAATTGGCGCGCGAAAAATGATAACTACATAAATGACAGCAGAGTGAAGTTAGTAACATTTGGTCTCAGCCACCCTGTATATTTCTCTATAGAAACATACAAAGCCCATAAGATCCGTTATTTTTTTTTTAAGTTTGTTGGCCAATAAGTTGGTGAGCCATCAGATTGAAAGTAACATATTGGGTGTGATCTTTAAAAATCTAAATTTTTTATGAAATTTGAGCTTTTTTTGCGAAAAAAATGTTACAATATGTTTTATTCATCGCTACCCACTACTTTTTCCCATCTTTCTGGAAATTTATGGATTACATCTCAGAAAAATTGCGCCGGCTTGGCGGTCAAAAACGAATCGAGCCAATTTCGATACCTTGAACTGAAGTGATGCGTATTCCTCATAGGGCATTCTGCATGGATTGAATGATAGGTGGTTGTCGCAAAGAGCAAGGTCCGGGCTATAAGGCAAGTGAGGGTGAATTTCCCATCCGTTACTCTCCAGATAATTTTTGACCGGTGCCGCAAATTGTGGCCGAGCGTTATCCTGGTGAAAAAAGCATTGACTCGTGTCTGGTCGCATACATTGGCCGCTTTGTCTGGATTTTCTGCTTCAATTACCTAAGGATCGTAATGGATCAATTTATCATCGCCAGTGACAATACGATTCAAAACGACTTCTTTTTGTGGCGCTCGAGCAGCATTTCGGACATGCAAAATCGTCTTTCCACGTCTCTTGGCTACAACTCGGCACCCAATTTGTCATGTTTTTGATGAATCCCAAGGCTTTCAAATGTCTGGAAATTTATGCTTCATCAACTTCCAATGCTTCTGAAGTTCTTCTTGCGTTTGACATGAATTTTGATCGAGTAATGCCTCCAATTCTTCATCCTCAAATTTTTTCGGCAGACCAGGAAGTTCTTTATCAAAATCAACACTTTTGAAAGGACTTAACCACTCAAAGCACTGTGTTTTTGCAAGAGAATGCTCACCATACAAATCCACGAGCAAACGATGACTTTCAGCTGCAGTTTTGTTTCCGGAAAAGTGACTCAACAAAACTGCCCACAATGTTGTTTTTTCGCAAATTTGATAAATTTTCCATTGTTGAAATCAGTTGGATGTACACAATCAAAACAAAAACAAGTAATGACATCTAGTATCAAATTCCGGGTTTTAATGCATACACCCAATATTGGTTTTTTACCTGCCTCAAACAACTCTCCGTTTTATTGTGGTAACTCTGGAGCCCCAGTATGTGTTTTTCGCTTTAAACAATTTTCTCTCATAGTGTTTCGTTGGGTTTTATATTCTCTTTATTACGAATGGCAGATCCGGAAACTATGAAGATCATAATTGCGATCTTTAAACATCTAATAAATTGTTGGTATAAACATCATTATATTTACCAAACGCCTACTTGCATTTGGTAATAGTGACAGGTTATTAGATGTTCAAAAATATAATTATTTATCTAATACTGCTTCTCAGATATTTTTACTAACAGCTTCGATATGCATCTCGAAACATAGCAAAATTTGGCCATAATTCTTATTCATAATTCTACTAACTAACATTGATTTCTATATGGTTAAGATCATATTCCTTATATTTTACTGCTCCACACACAGTTGCCCTTACAATTTATGCATTTTGCAACAGCTCGTAAGGCAGTTATCAGCACATTTGACCCACACGTTTACATTATCTCTGAGTAGAAATGAAACAGTGATATTTTTTCCATTGAACTATCAGCAGTGACTTTTTCCTGATTGGTTCAATTATAACTTTCATATTTAGAATTGATCAAATATCTTGAATTTGCCAAATATTACTACTAAATGAGAATTGGTAGCCCACGTTTTGTGATGGTATTACTGTCTACTTAGAACTAGTTCGTTATTTATATTTGAAACTTTTTCTTGTAAGCTTTTCAATTATCCTATAGTGTGTTGGTTTTTTGACCATGATATCCTTCTAGCATTTTATACCTACTTGCAGTGATTTTTCAAGTTTTGGTCCCCGAATGGTATTTTATTTCCCATTTACCATTCGGTGAAGACATCTTCTTGGGACTTTTTACCTTCCTCCGGATTCAGTATTTGAAAAATATTAAGATAGAAAAATACAATATTTGAAGAACTGATTGAATAATAGATTGGAATGAGTGTACGATTCAGTACACTCATTCCAATCTATGGAATGAGTGTACTACCATAGACTTGGCACAGTCACATATGCCTGCTAAGTCTATTAGTCCGTATTTAATAGTCAATAATCTATTTTGAAAACTTTTAGCTGAATAGTACATACATAACTAATTTCTCTTCAATTTTTACAGTTTTCTTTAACCTGTAAATAGTTACACCTCTAACTAATATAGTCCACCTAGAAATTACCACCTATAAATGTTAAATCCTACTGGATCCACACCAATTCTCTAACCTGGTGTCTTGATAATTCGAATATAATACCTTACAAAATTTAAAATCTCGAACATCTACATATATACTGAAGTATCTTAAAATAGTAACAGGTCGGCCTATACGTTCAGGCTTCAACAGAGATCTGTGATATAAAATTAATTCTGTTGTGCAATAGAATGAATTTCATATCAGAGATCTCTGTTGGATTTGTAACATAAAATAATATTTTGTCCACTGTGATTATTTCTATAATCCTCGTTCATCCATTATACAAATCTTGTAATCGTATAATTTCCATTACTAAAATATTTAATTAATTTTGTACACCAAAACAGTTTTATCTGTTCATTAAATTAAATACCGTGCCTGCTAAATTAAAGTCGTTAAAACCTTTTTTAGCACTTTCACCACGATTTTCAACGCTTATCATTTATTTGATTATGTCTTAAATGGAGATTATTGTACATGAAAAGCATATCTTATGTTTCAAATTATATATTTTAATTATTGCACGTAGCAACTTGACAATTTGCGTACGTATGTATAAAATTTGAGGTGTGCCCTTATCACAATTTTGATAAAATATTTTCGAATTTCCGGGTATTCAAAAACCGAAAGGGTTATAATTTTCTTCCTTCACATTATATATTATATACATTTAATGTATTTGAAAAAGAATGTCGAGTCATCTCTCGCGTTGGTATAAATTTTATTTTCGTTTTTTATTTGTTTTGTTTATTTTTGGCTTTAGATCATTTTCATACAAAATTTTCCGCGACTATACACACTTGCAGCTTCTGACTAATTTTATGGGTATATTAGCGCTCGCTATTATTTTACAATTGTATGTATATATCTGAATATGGCCTCCAAATCAATTGAAAATACTTGTTTGTTTACAGATACTTGTTTAAGTGATCGTCGTAATTGAATTGTACTAATAATAATAAGAAGAATCATAACTCGTAATCTAAATTTAGTTTACTTAGAAATTTTGTGTTAGAAGCTAGGAAATTTAATTGTTTTTTATTTCGGGGCTTTCGTACGAAAAAAATTAATAATTTTGTTCTTTTCGAGTTACAAGTATACGCGCGATTATGGGCCTAACGAAACGTGAATTGCAGCTAAATGAAATAAATGATTTTATCGCGAATCGGTGTAATCGATTATATTCGAAACGTGATCTAAAATGTATATTTCAAACGAATGTTAATAATATGATGTGCAGCAGGTGAGGAAAACCCAACCTTGTGTCGTGTGCGCTTTATGTGTTTGTCTTCCGGTTCCTATATATAATTTTAAGCTATCTAATGTTATGTGTGTACTAACGTTTTTTTTGTTACTATTTTCTATTTGTAGGTGAGTGCTTTTTTGACACAATATATCAAGTGTGGCGGAAATTCATTTACATTATGAACAGTAATTACAGATAAGTGTTTAATTAATTAACAAAAATAGTTGTCTCAATTTTGACTTTCAATTTGCAACAACTATAAATAAATAATTTTATTTAATCTCTTGTTATTTTTCTATATTTTATAGATTATGTAGAGTAAATATCTTGAAATACCGCACCTCTATTGAACACATTGAATATGCATTCAAATGTGTATATCTTGACAAGCATGTTAAGCCATGTGTATTCCCTATTCAAGTCACACGTAGTATGGTGCGATTTGAATGTTAGAATTTTCCACAAGTGCATTTGAAGAGGTGCAGTATACTATACAAAGTACTTGTCATAGAAGTTATTTATTACTACAATTATGACACTGACAAGAACCTTGAGATTATCATAGTTACGATTCAAATGAATATTATATAAGAAACATGTAACTGAGACGTTCTTATAGTATTATTTAATTGGATAAAGGATGAGTTGTTACTATCTGTATGATTAAAAAAAATATACATCAGAGGAATCAATCACTTAATCGTGACGAACCAACTCTGGCATCACTGGGTTTTATCACAACTCATTGATGTCATCTTTCACGCTATTATAATGAGATACATCCAAAATACTTACGATAGTTTGATCAAATAATAAGTAGTAATCAATAGTTAACTTCCCGCCAGAGGAACTCTACCGTGACATTTTTCGCACTTTAAATTATCACCTTTTTAAGAAGGTTTCTATCTTACACATAATAAAGTTACTTTGACAATATGTCCCGCATAATCTTATAGATCTTGCTTGCCTGCCATCTGTATTTGTGAATATTCAATTGTAGTCTGTAACACATGTTGCAAATTAAATAAACTAGAGAAATGTACAGCATCGATAGGGACACAAATTAGTTCATCCACATCCCGGAACACAGTTAAACGATATCTTAAAATATAACGAATGTTCTGTTTCGGTTGGTTTATTGGTAATTTTAATTCAAACGCCTTTTAAGGAAATCGTATCAACACTTTTTGATACTAAAGCTTTATGACAAAATTTACATCGTAAAATCAGCGTGTGTGATGGAACGCCATCTTATTGAAAACCACATATTTTTAGGTCTTATTGATCGTATTCGGCCGCAAGAAAATTTTCTAACATGTAACTATAGCGGTCAAAAAAGGATCTAAGAAGAAATATGGTTCATCATACAGTGTATTTCTACAAGGGTTTAGTAGTATTTTGGTGTATCCAGCCAAGTTTAAAGCTTTATCACTTATAATGGTCTCTTACCCGAAAATAGTGGTCGTCAAAACCGAGCTGAACCATGATGGAGACAGTCTCAATTCTTTTCGATGAGAGGAATCTAAAGACATTCAGTAATACTCTGCCTCACTAAATCAAAATTCTTTATTTTATCTTCTAGTACAGTACAATGCTCACTCTTACAACGCTGTTTCGTTATAACGATTTGTTTTCTAATCCAAAAAAAATTATTTTTGAAAATAATGCTCTCCAAGACTTTTATTTCTAAAGAAGAGAAGAGTTCTCCTCTATTTAAAGTGGCCAACGATCGGCTTACCCATTTATTAAGTGGAAAAGATTCAAGCGGTTTTCTATTGATACCGTTGTTTCTTTATCACTCGGAAAGCTTAGGTTACAGCTGGCTACCTTTTTTGAGCATTGGTTTGTGAATTATTTCTGCCTAACAGTTAAAGTTTATTGTCAGAGTAAGAACCTTAATTTTAAATCACTTCTAATCATAGACAATGCATCCAAAAGTTTTATCCCCTTGCAAAAATATTTTTACCTCCTAATACGACTTCTTAAATTCAGCCTCTATATCATTCGTATCAGTAATTACGAATTTTGAAGCGTATTATCTACGGGATACTTTTATACAACGTTTACATACATTTGTTGTTTGGAACCAAATTTCTCTTAAAGAATGGAAACAGCATCTACAGCGTTGTACGAAGTCTTATGATTGTACAAGGCATTACGATGAATGATTTACTAACTCGACTAAAGGATCCCCAATAATGGAGCTTGGTTTACTTCTCTATTTGTGTCATTAAGATTTTATCTCTTACTGTGTCACAATGACATAATTCCTCGGCAATTTAGAAAAACCACTTAAGTCAAGATAAGTGTTTTTTTTAAACTTTATTTATTCAGGTTCATTAATCATTTATTCACTCACCACGCCGATTTTCAAGTAATTTGTTTGATTTTTCACCCAGTCATGATATTTTGAAAAAACTATTTTTACTATTATAATTTTAGAAAATCACGTTTCCTGAAAAATGCACTTTTTTAGTTAAGAGGTTTTTCTGAATTACCACAGGAATATACAATTTCGGAATATTTTTTGACATCAGTTGTCTGGATCTTGAAATTAATATCCAGTTTAAATATTTCTCTGCATTCATCGGCTTTGTGAGTTGAGCGTCAATTATTTCTGCAATGGCTTAGTAATGATTTTATTATGCGTAATTATCCTTGCTATCTCGATATCAATCTATTAGATAACTCGATAATCTTATAGCTAAAGCTGCTGGCTTCTTCTGTCTTGTCATGTGTTTGTTAAATCTCGCTTTATATTCCCCATCATCATTTTTTGTTATCTATTTAGGTCTACGTAAATTAATTGTATTTTTTGTTGATAATCGTAGATATTTATGTGGGACTGCGTACAACCCACCCTTGTTTTGTTTTATCTCTAAAATCTGTTTCGGGGCTCGAGGCACTTCCAACTCTTTCGCGGTTCGCTTATTTACGTCCTTACCTTACGCAATTACAGCCAAATCGAGGACGTTCGGCTATAGGTCCGATTTACGTAGAACCATCTGCACATTGCATAGCTCCATGCCAGCCTATAGTACTGACATGGAAGATGGGTTGGCCCATGAATTCTGCACTCCAACAGGAACCCACCCTTGTTATGTGCATAACAAGCAAGAGATGTCATACACAATTTTAAAAATCCCTACTAGATATTGAACTCTTGTTCATCAGCTACTTCATCTGTCAGTATGATGAAATACATATCTCAGGTGGCTTCAACTTTGATATGCTTGTTCTCTCGTAACTGTTTGAATATTTTGCATAATGTATCGGTACATACTACTGGTCAACCAACTTATTTTTGTCCAATCACTTACGGAGTCGGTTCTTCTCTTATTGATGTTTTTTCAAATAATTAGATCTCGGTTTAGGATCCTCGGTTTAGGTTCTCATTTTTCGCTCTTCCGAAGCCTAAAAGTTTTCCGATTTAGCTCTATTCGTTTCGTCAAATTCATTTTTCTAATGCATTTATTAATTCAGTTTTCGAATGTTGTGTTCGTCTTAGAACAGTAATAATTAAGGCCTAAACCGTCTCAAGAAATTACAGATGCAATCAGATTTAGAATAGATAAATTTTTCTCATTGAAAAAGTTCGGGGATAGTCAGATATATTAAGTTTACAAACTAGCTAGCAATAGGGTATATTAAGATTGATTAGGGCAGCCGAGAATAGTTTTTTTCCAGGATAAATTAGATCTCTTGCGATCAAGGTTATTTGGCATAATGTTCGAATTCTAGGTCTTAGCTGTTATAGAAATAATAATATTATAGATTTCAAAGTAGATCATATAAATTTTTATTTTATAGGCTCGAATCCAACTTTGGTTAGTTCTTTTGTTGATCTTATATCTGAAAGGTGTTCTTATCCATTCGAGAAGTTTTAGTGTTCTATTAGTAAAGCTAAGTAGGAATCGTCTGGTGTTCATAGAGTTAGTTTACAATTGGTGAATCGAATTTACTTATTTAATACATTTTTAATTTGATCTTAACCTCCGCTTCTTTTCCCCATAGCATTGGAAACTCAGTAAATAGTTCCAACTCCAAAAATTAGCAAACCTATTGAGTTTGAACCAAGAAGTGCTTGGTCCTGTATTATTTTCTATGTACATTAATAACATAGAATCCCCGTTTCACCATTGTTCGTTTCACTACACTAGATTAGCATTCTACTCTTATAGTAACATTTCTTTGGTTAACGAGGATTTAGATAGAATATTTAGTTGATCGGTCTCCAATGGACTCGTCTTAACGTTTTCTGTTTCTTCTATTCATCTTAATACTGTGGATAGCTTTAAACAAAACTCTTACCCTAACATTTAGTTAAAGTAACTTAAAAGATATTTGGTTTACTTAGTTGTCTGTATAAAGTGGAGAGGGTTTAAATATAGTGAGTTTTAAAACAGACTATTTATGTCTTATCTCCTTCGGCATTTCTGTTGATATTGCCTTATTTCGTTCAAACTATCCAAACTAATTGGTTGTCGATATTATATAATGAGGCACAGAGGTTACCGATAAGCCAATAATCAATTTAACACAATACATGGTAAGGTACAACTGATTATGATGCCCGTTCCCAGAGTGTATTTATTATTGCGCGCAAAACGAGTATTTGAAAACTTAATGACCCTGAAAATTGTAATTAATCCTCGCACGCATTTAGCCAGATGATTAATTACTATAAGCGACATAAATTTACATATTGTGTACATATATAAACAATTCCCATATATGTTCCAAATAAATAAAATGTTAATTAAACGATTTTGCGTCTTAACAATATTTTAAAAAGTTGATTACTCTTTCGCCCTCCTAATAACACACAATGTCAAAACAGAAGAACACACAAAAAACATGTTTCTTCTGTAAATCGCGAAGCGCACAAAACCATGAATGAATATCATGATATAAATTAAGATTAATCAAACTATGTATATAAAAAAAATATTGGTGGTGATTACGTCACGAAGCTTTTTAGAATCGCTTGCGAGCTCTAGATATGTTTTGGTATTCGATAAAATTTGAAAGTTAAATTTTTTTTCGACTTTATTGTTAAAATATCGAATTTAGCTCGAAGTTCGACTTTGCTGTTTAAGTGTGCCTTGAGGCGATAATTTAGAAATTTTTTGCTCATTTTGCGTAACTTTCATATATGGAATTGAGATTATTATCGGATCTAACCATATCTGGTATACGCATTTTTTGCGATTGTATAAGAATTACAAAAAAAAAACTATTAGTTATTATTTTCGACCTACCCTAAACTAATTTTCTTGTCTGATTGCGCAATGGAAATTTGTACTGCGTATTTTCTCAGAGAAGAAATACAATAAAATAAATCGCGTGCCACGCATCTCAAGTGTGAACACAATGCTCGATGGCAAAAAATAAAAGAAAATGAACTATTTTTAGATCCAATATCCCCACACTGATTGTATATAAGTTACATAACAATGTCTTAAAGTAATTTTATTTTACTCTAAATTGCTGCCGCTTCTCTATTTTCTAATTTAATTTCAATAAATTCTAATGTCTGTCTATAATCCTATCAATTACGAAATAGCATCGCGTACGAGTACGTATATAAAAGTAGCATAGAACACTAATAAGACTAGACATGAAATATGGTCGATGCTCGTCATTTATAATTACATTACAATCGAAGAAAAACTGTGTTAAATTAAAACAATTGCACTCTCTAGAGTCTTGTAGATGTGTAGAAAATGGTAAGACGTTGTGCGAGAATCAATCGACACACATATATATGATCAAATTGGTAATTAGCATATATATTTTATACATTACATGTAAAATAACAAATTTTATGATTTATATCATTGGTTCGACTGTACAATAGCATTGGTGGTTTTTTTTTCGTCGAGAGTCGAGAATGGTTTTTAAATTAAAACACTCAACATATTTTCTTTCATATCAAGCTGCTTATATATACACAACAACACGATTGTGTAAGACTGAAATAACCGTAGTATATCGGAAAAAGACTGCTATATTCGTATAAAGTCGTAGCTTTATGTATAAGAAAAAGAAACTCTTTTATGTATATAGACGAGTTTATGTATATAATTCTCAAAACTGTTGAGAATCGTATCGTATAGTTAAAAACGCGAAAAATGTCGCGAACACAATCTAAAAACTGTATATAGCTCGCGTATAAACGATATAAGGTCGTATTATTGTTTTTATTATGTTTTATGTTAAATGTTTATAGCAAACCCAACCAAAAATATCTGTACACAAAACATAATCGAGCCTCACGTGATGTAAACGTTTTAGTTTTTTTTGTATATACTCGATATAGTCATAATAGAAATGGATGTGGCAAAGGTTATGTTGTATGTACTGTGTTTACATATTTTATGTGGTATTTTATGCTCTTGTATATTCTGGTCAAAGTTTATGTTGTTGATTTTTTATTGTAGCCATTTTGATTTTTTTTTATGTTTACACACATATAAAGGTATGATGCCACGTTGGGTTTATTTTTTGTTACACGCAGAAAGTTTCCGATTGATGGCTCGCTTTTCTACGATATGGAAGGCATATTCAGACCTGTAAATTTTGATTAAATCCGATTGTGAAATCTAAAAATTATATTGATGAAGCGTTAAATTAACTAAAAGTTCAATTAAAAAACCTTTCGCGAAACGAATGCCGCAATTAAGTGTTTTTTCTTAGATACACTTTTTCGTTTAATTATTGGATTTTGTTAGTGTAGTTCTATTGAAATCATATAATCAATAATCAACAGATTTCTGTGGAATTCTAAATGCTACTTGTTATTTGTATAAGTGGGTGGATTCTCAACGAATTCCTAGAAGATATCATTATGATTTTTTGATATTTATTGCATATCGGAGCGAAATTGAAACCCATATCATGTATAATATATATATTTTACTCAAATTCAATTAAAGTGTATAAAGGTATACGTCTTATTATTGAAATTTATTTTTCTATAACATTATTTATCCCGAAACGAACACGTAATTTTTGAAAATATCTAAATTATGTTTCTATGCTTACGTAAAAAAATTGGGGTGGCAACCAAAGAGCTTCTATTGTTTGAGAAATAAATCATACAAGTGATAATACGGTCATGTTACTTTTGGAACTTCCAAGTAAAGCGATTGCTATTGTTTCAATCGTACCTCTTGTTTTGAGAGAGCAATAAATGGGTCCGTAGAATGTTGTCCGGATTCGATGTGAGGCAAGAAGTTTTGTTAACAGTGTACTGTTTGTGTTTGGTCAGTTGTAATATTGAGTGAAACGTCGAATTGTAACAATTTGCCTTTATCCATTAGATAGTGGAAAATATGGTAATATATATATATATATATATATATATATATATATATATATATATATATATATATATATATATATATATATATATATATATATATATATATATTAGTCGTTTGAAGTATTTAGATTGACTAAGTAGGATTTTATAATGTCCAAGAGAGATTTCTGTTCGTTGCCTGTTGCCAACAAAATTTCATCTTGGAACCTTTAAACCAAAATGTAACTTATATGAAATAGATCGTTATTCTAAAGATCGCCCTCGAGGATTGACCGGTATTCAATATTTTGATAGAATTTTAAATGGTCGCTTCATATCAACTCTAATAATCCCAATTACTTAAACTAAATCTAACTTAGCTCCTATTTGTTAAAATTATGAGTCCTGTGAAAAAAAATGTTTTTTTTTCGATGAAGCCACCTTTAACACAATAATAGAATCGAGTCTGCCGAGAATGTGGTGTGATGAAATTTGGCCCCAGCAAAAAGCAATCTTTCGTCTATCAATCGAACTTCTCAAGTTTTTTTTTCTTTAGTTCTTTTTTTTCTTTTCTTTAAAAATCCATTTGGTTTAGTCCGGAGAATATGGTGGCCATTGTTGTTGAGAAAGGAAGCTGGGAAATTTTTCTTGTAAAAAACGTTGGGTTTCATGAGTTTTTCGGAATAATGATGCCGAGTCTTGTTAAAACGTCAAATGGTTACTACTGAATTGTTTACATGACCAAAGTAACAAAGAATCGTTTAAAATCTTTTAAAGGTAGATTTGTTAATTTACTTACGAGTTGTGAGTGTCCTGTGTTAGTTATAACGGGCCAAACCAGTACTGACAAGTTTGGCTGGTTGCTTTAAGCCAAATACAAAACAATAACACTCTTGGGTTTGAATTTTGTAGGCTTGTAAACAACAAACTGACGTTTGGTTGCTATATGCTACAGCAGCGTGAAGTTGATAACTCTTCAAGTGCCGACCTCGAGATATAATGTTTACTGAATATAAATTTACTCCATTGGCTATATGATTTTAAGAGTGGGTAAAGGCATGAAGGTAAGCTGGATCTCACAGTATAGAAGAATTGCCTCGGAGGAAGCACTCTCTATCAAACCTTAATCAAATCTCCATACTTTGAGGTCAGAAATTTTCATGTATGACATATTAAATCATATCTAAATCATCTATGAAGGAAAGGAGGCAGAGTAACAAATTTAGGTTAGAATTCATTAATTCGAGTTTTGAAATGATTGCTGATTTACTTGCTCGACTCTCAATTCTAACACAATGTTAGAGTATAACTTACATCTACTCGGGACAACGCGCGTATAGGCGATTTTATTGATCGTTAATTTCTTACAATTCAGATCTAATTTGAACATAATCTTTTGAATGAGAACTAGGAACGATTTCGAATCGGTGTTTCCGTGGTCTCTACTTTCACTCACAGCTTAGATGTATTCATCTGTACGAGATTTACAAATGAAAAGTAAGGAAACAACTCTCCAAATCCTTTCCAATTTTATTGAAAAATGTTTTAAGTATATGGGATTTTCAATGGTAACCTTGTTGCATATAGAGGGTACCTTAAACAATCCTAGACTAGAAGCAGTTGCGCATCTGAGGTGGATAGAGATTCGGATAGATCAATGACTAAGCAACAAGATCATGTCAGCTGATCTTAGTGGATTTTTCGCCATCAGATTTGTGATTGGAGAAATTATTGATACCTCAATAGAACCACTTTTCCGCTTTACTGATTACGTACTCAAAGAAATGGTCTTACTTCTACTGGCACAAAAAAGAAAAATTACTTTTCGGTTTTATTGAGAACTCTTTTGAGTGTAAGAAATGTTCAACCTCTCTGGATATAGAGGATGCCTTAAATAAGTTAGACCAGAAGCTCTCTCTCTCTTTGTCTCTTACGAGCACTTCGTCTGAAGTGGACACATCATTAGAAATTCGGAAAAACCTAGCAGGATCATGACAGTTTACCTGAGTAGATTTTTGCCATCAGATTTGTGAGTGGAGAAATTGAGGCATCAATAGAACCACTTTTTCGCTCAACTGTTGCAATTGTTGCCCGTACTAAGAGAACTGGCACAAAACTATCAGCTCTTAGGTATAAAATCCAACCTTCAGTACACTGGTAAGAAAGACAATCTCAAAGAGCATTTCACTCGGATTTTTTTTTATTTATCGAGTGGTTACAGTTAACGTTAAGTGTTATATAAAAATCTTAGAGGTCATATTCCACATCTACGCAATACATCTTCAAAATGTTTTTTAAATTTTAAAAAATTGTATATACACACAATCGAACATCTGTCTTACATATTGTGTTTACATTTAAGCTATTGTTTACATAGGATTATGTAGTGTTTGAACCTGCATATACACAATAAACCGAATTTAAGTACGCATCAATTACTTTAACAGTACCTGAAAATATTTTCTACGATATTTAAACAATTTTTAATTAAATCACAAGGTGGTATACGAATGGTTTGTTGTTGGTAACGTTAGTTATCTAAACGTTAGATTTAGGTCATAAATTAACTTTTGTAGTAAATGTAAATGGCTAGAAGAAAACCGGTGTCGAAATTTAAGAAGTTTTTAAATGATGATTTCCTTGCAATTTAACTCTTAAAATCGATTCACGATCTTAGTTTCGAGTTTATTATTATTTTTCTTTTGTTATATATTTTGTAAACATATACGATTTCTTTATATATATTTATGTTTTCTTCAAGATTGTATATTATGTGTGTTTGTATATATATTGTGTATGTAAAACAGAAAATCATTAAAAATTTGTGTCAGAGTGTTGAACACAAAAGCAGACAGAAATAAAATAAATGCTGCTCATGTGTATTATGTATAAAGTTCATTAGAAAGAGATAGCAAAATAAAACTATACTCATCTCTGTTGGGCGTTGTTCATACTACTTATTCAATGGTTGAGTTGCACTGTATAAATTCGTATATAATGTGTATGTATGTGCGAGACAATCAAAAGCGAGATGACTATATAAATATTGTTTTTTCTCTTTGTATTGTATTTGTATCTGTGCACTGTAATCGACGTCGTACTTTGTTGCAAAGTTTTAACTGTATGAAAATCAACTCTCCGATAGTTGAGTTTTAACATTTGAATGTGAAATATCTGCATTTATTATACTGCGGAAATACAACAAAAAAATTATAATATAAAATACCTAGCATAACTTTAAATAAATATAAAAAAAATTGGAAATTAATATTGCAAATTTTAATTAAGTACAAATTAATTATTTAAAAAAAAAAAGAAAAATTTATTTCAAGGAAAAATCAGGAATTTATATTCAGACAAAAAAAAATTTATTATAAGAGACTCGTTTAATTTTTTTTTGTTTTGTTAAGT
Organism: Tipula lateralis; assembly: GCA_963932295.1. Lineage (NCBI taxonomy): Eukaryota > Metazoa > Arthropoda > Insecta > Diptera > Tipulidae > Tipula > Tipula lateralis. Next base: position 146,902,631 of record OZ010736.1, read on the forward strand.
TAGAAAATTATAAAGTTTTAAAAAATTTCGGTGACGTGGAAATTTAAAAAAAATATTTTACTTTAAATAAAAATTTGTATAAACTACTAAATTATATATAGTAGAATTATATTGCTCTATTGAGTACGTGAATAGAAAGAATTTATGTTCTAAAATATTTTTGTGATTTAAAGAAAAGTTTTAAACTTGCTTAAACACAAAAAAAAACTGTGATACATTTAAAAAAAAAAAAATAAGTGCAAAACATATAATTTTACAAAAATGAAAGCTTTCGTAGGAACGACCGCAACCATATCAATTCATCAGCAGCCATATCAATTTGTATCATTTGGAAATGAACGCCAAGATATATTGCGGAAGGTTGTTATGAAATATATTGATCATTTTTATCCAAAGTAAGTGCCTATATACATACCTATATACAGTCTAAGCTAAAATGAAAAATCGATGAAAATTAGTCCCACCGGCAAGGTCAAAAATATATATATGATTGTCTCTGTTGATTGGAAAATTGAAAAATCGATATGGTCGAGTTAAATATTATTTTAAGGTGTACTATAATTTGGACGAATCCACCATGAGCATAATGATGATATGAGGTTGATGAAAAAGCCATGAATATGATTTTTTTTTTATAAAATGGCCGACTTTGCAAAATAATTGTATAAAGCACTTGAGATTTTTTTTTTTCCACTGTACTGTACATATATATATATATATTGAACGGTATCCCCCTTATCATACAAAACGACGAGGCAGGTAGTTTAAATAATTTTCTTTGTTCGATAGTATACAAAAGATTTTTTTTTGTACATCATCATAAGATGCATCTCTTCAAGTTAGACGAGTAGATATTTTAAAGTAAATTGAGCATTTTATTTAGCCATGTAATAAATAGTTTTTGAAAATGTTTCAAAAATATCGTATGTAGGTATGTGCTGTGTTATGACATTGAACTAGATTATAATATTGTATCTCGTGTGATTTTTAAATCTAGTCGGTATCCTAGATGGTTGTAGACGTAGGAGGCTTTTATATAATCTTTTTATACAAGCCACGCTATCTTATATATTTAACGTTTTTTTTTCTGTCGATGTGTTTGTACGTATATAAAGCGGTGCAAGCATGAACCATCACTTTTAGGTACTTTACAGAACTATGAAAATTCTGTTTATGTAATTTTATTGGGCGCGGCACAAACCAAACCATTAATTTTTTTTTGTTTGGGAAGTTCAAAATCCTGTTGTCTTTTTATGTTGCAATAAGATGTTGAAAATTTGGACAAGACGGATACAAAATGATGCATTACATTTCGTTTAGTGAATGCACCTAAATAATTGAATTAACATCACACACACACCTTCTTGTCTGTGGAAACAGCTTTCACTACGTTCTCGGTCCGTATATAAAATCAATACAAGTCAAATTAGATCTTAAATTTTGATTAAAATGGCCGCAAGGTGTTGTGATTGCACACACACCGGATAGATAACTCGTTTTTGTGAATATTATAATATAATTGATATGTTTTCAGCCCACTCATCGTGAACATCGTGAAAATATATAATATATATTTTGCCAATTTGGCAGTTTATATAAACTTTCCATTGAAGGGTACTTGGCACAATAAATTTGTATATACTCTCGTATATATATATAAAAAAGAAATCTTAATTTAAATATTTGTAAAACACGACAAATTATTCTTTATGTACAGACGATAATCTCCCAATGGTGATTTACACATGTGTATATAAAATCTGATTACTTTGTAAATATTTAATCGGTCGAAATAAATACCGGTTAAATTTCCGCCTGTATCGTATTATATATCAAACCAGAAAACCTTGACTCGCATTATAATTTTATAATCGCGGGCGCTCAAAAATTAGTCACTTTTGAATATTAAAGAGGATTCGAATTAATATTCTAAACAATTTGAATAACAATAGACTTGTTTTTTGTTTATACGAACTGAGAAAAAAACTACTTTTTGTTCCAGTTTACGAAATATCTTATGTGTAAACAAGAATTTTATTACAATCTTCAGCTAAGATCACTAAACTTCTTGTTTGTTTTTATTTTTTTTTTCTTGTATTTAATATTATTATTATTATTAAACGGCGACGGGATTCTTTCGGCTATAATAAATTTGTTGTCAAAAAGCAAAATTTTTTTTTATAAGCGCGCAATGTTTATTTTTAAACGAATTTTGCATTTTATAACAAAAGTCGATGTATATGGAGTATCCCAAATATATATATTTTTTTGTAGAGGTGTAATTTATGTTTAACGTTGGTGTGAAGATAATAATACAAAAATATATATTTAAAAATTCTGTTTATATTTTGTGCCGAAACGGATGCGTATTTTGTGTTGGGAGGTAGGCACTTTGAAATGATTGGATGTTTATGGTTAGCGACCAATTTGTTTGAAACAATTGATCTAAACCCGATTTTTTCAAAACATTTAGCTTTGAATTATTGCCTAAAAGATAATTGTTGTAAATTTGCCTCAACCAATTGGTCAAAATTTATTTGTCTAAACCAATCTGTCAATTGATTTACCCTTATTTCTCTGAAGTAATTGGTCTAAAAAATCTTCTTAAACAAATTTTCTAAATTGATCTAACTTCAATTTCTCTAAAATACAATTCGCCTAATATAATAGGCCTAGACAAAATTCTCGAAAAGGCAATTATTCTAACCCGAATTTATCTGAAAAAGTATTACTTAAAACAATTTGTCTAAGTGCCAATTGGACTAAAATAAGATGTTTATATCAATTGGTCTAAAATAATTGATCTTAAATACCTTTTCTAAAATAATTAATCTAAAAGGTAATTCAAACCCTTTTTGGAAAATAAATTGTCTAAAAGGCTTTTTTTAAATTTTATATTTCTCTAAAATAGTTGGCCTTAAATAACAGGTCGAAACAATTAGTCTAAAAAGCAATTAATATATTACAAATTTGTCTAAATCATCGGTTTGTTTAAAACAATTGATCGAAATTAGTTGGTCCAAACCATTCTGTGCCCAAAAGCAATTGATTGTACCATTATTTCTCTGAAACAATTGGTCTAAAAACCCCTCTTTAAAAAATTATCTAAAAAGCAATTGATCTAAATATTCGATAATAGATCTAAATATTCGAAAAGGCAATAAATCTATCCCAAATTATTCTAAAACTATTTGTACAAATGCCAATTAATCTAAAATAATCGTTTAATTCAATTGGTGTAAAATATATGTTTAGATCTATTGGTCTAAACTTATTCTAACACACCTTTTTTGTAAAACCAATCTAAATGTAATTCATTTGGAAAACAAGTTGTCTCAAGGTATTTTCTTCATTTTATATTACTCAAAAATAATTGGACTAAAATAATAGTTCTAAACAATTAGTCTAATGGCAATTAATCTAACCCAAATTTGTCTAAATCAAGTGGTATAAAACGGTTTGTTTAAGCTGTTTGTATAAATACCAATTGATCTAAAATAATTTATTTAATTCAACTGGTCTAAAATAATAAATTAAAATTAATTGGTCTAAACTAATTGATCTAAAACACTTTTTCTAAGATAATTAGTCCAAAAGGTAGTTCATCTATTGGGAAAACAATTTGTCTTCAAAGGAATTAATGTAATCCAAATTTAACATTTTGTATCAATCCCTATTGGTCTAAAATAATTTGTTTAATTCAAATGGTCCAAAATATTAAGTTTAAATCACTTGGTCTACATCCATTAGCTAGCCTAACATGTAGTTAATTTAAACCCTATTTATTAATCACAATTTGTCTTAATAACAATTAAAACGTGGTTTTCATAATAATTTCACCAAAAAAATGGCCTAAAATAATAAGGTTTTATTTAGTATAAAAGGCAATTAATCTAAATGAAATTTAACTAAATCAAGCGGTCTTAATTTGTCTAAATGCGAATTGATCTTAAATAATTTGTTTAATTAAAAAAGTCTAAAGTAATGTGTATAAATCATTTCATCTAAATTATTTGTTCTAAAACATTTAATCTAAAAGAAAATTTGTTTAACCACTATTTGTCTAACTCATATTTGTTTAAAATAAATGGTCTAAAATAATTAGTCTAAAACGTCTATCGACAATAATTTGTCTGAAAGGTAACAAACGTAGCTAGAATTGAGATAATTTATTCAAATTATTTTGAATAAAACAATTAGTCTAAAACAGCGTGCCTAAATTAATTGGTCTAAAATACTGTATATGAAACATATGTTCAAGTTTTTCAATCAATCAGAATGTATCTAAATTAATTTGTATAAAATAATTGGTCTAAATGACAATTAGTATAAAATAATTGGTCTAAATGACAATTTGTATAAAATAATTGGTCTAAATGACAATTTGTATAAAATAATTGGTCTAAAAAATTTTTTCAAATCATTTGGTCTAATGATTAATTTAACGCAACGAGCGTTAAATTAATTCGTTTAGCTAATTAATTGTAAAAAAATTGAACTAAAATACTATTTGGCCAAATTAATTGGTCTAAAACAAGTTTAATATAATGTTTCTAGGTTTCAAACATATTGATTAGCCCAATTGTTCTCTGAACAAATTCTTCTTATAATATTTGAGTTACATTGAATTTAGACCACTTGTCATGCTAGACAAAAACTATTTTGAATTAATTTTTTTGTAGACAAATTATTTTAGACCAATATTCCAATTTAATATTAATTGAAAGTTCTTAATTATAATTTCCAATCTAATTTAAAATTACGTTATGTAATATGGAATTATAAAACGAGGTGAAAACTATATTGTGATGTAATATGTTTTTCTCGAACTAAATCTCTCATAACATCAATTAGAAAGTGCAGCAAATGACCAACTTTCCGATCTATTTTTGTAACTAAAAAAAAAACTAACAATATCAAATTCGTGTATTCTATATGTCTTTGATAACAAAAACGTATATATTTGAAATTATATTATGAATGGTTACATCAAACGTCTTTAAGAATATATTAAGACACCGAGTTCGTGTGGTGTGCGGTCACTTTACTTTCACTAATTGATTTTTTTTTAAATTAATTTATTTATAAATATATTAAGAAATTATAATTTATTTCTAAATACTTATACTTTCTCTTTTTGTTTTGTATTTATAGTGCATCTGGAACAAGTGCTGTAGCCATTGATAACAAGATCGAGCAAGCCATGGTGAGTTTACTAAATATATATATATTTTTTTTTTTCTAAACCGAGTATGAATCCAGTTTGTGTATAAATGATATGTGTGTACATATATAAAATTAGGTTATACAATTTAATATAAGAAAAATGTTTAAATGTATAAGACTGTAGGTTGTGCACCTTGAAAGATTTTAGATTATGTAAAACAAACACCTAGATCATAACATAAAACAACTCTTTTAAAAGTCAGTGCAATATACGTTACAAACATCAAGGTGAAATCGATTCATAATATTATTTGTTTTGTATATATAATATGTATGAAACGAGCATTAAATTTGATTTATGTTAGACGATCGCCTGTCTTAAGACAATTTTTTGCAAAGATCTGGATATGTGTTTCCGCGTATTAATAAATTTTGTTTTATAGTGACTTGTCAAGGTTAGTAGATTGTTTAAACACATCAAAGTAATCTTGCTTGAATACACTAGCAATATCAATCGAGAGACGCTAGTAGTCTTTGAATTTCCAATCAATTTACATCCACCAAAATTTTCAAGTCCAAAAATCAAAATTATTCATCGAAAAGTTTTTGTTATCATCACACTTGCATCTTTATAGTAAGTTGATCATTTAATATTTGATTGATAGTCAAATTCGGATTATTTAGAAAAATTAGAAAATAATAAAAAAACAAATTGGCATGTCGTCGCGAAATTTCTCGCCTATAAACATGCTCATATAATATACTCCCATGATAATTGAATGGATAAAGTTTTTTCTTATTTTGTTGCAACGACGACGATTTTTTTTTTGTATATAACATCAACAATAATATCAAATGACACAGTGAAATTATTTGAATTCTGATCGGATTGAATTACAATCTGGGTTCGTGTTTTATAACAACAATTTGTCTGGGAAAGTAGTTTTGCATACATACATTTGTTTACTATACAAAATTGTTTATTATTGTTATGCGGAAATATATCGATCGGTTTGAAATAGTTCCGCGATTTTTGTGGCTAATTTATGCCCATTGGCGTCATCTGAACTATACGAATGAGAGTAGTGTGGATCACATTACATAAAATATAATTATTTTTTTTCACACAAATTATATGTCGAATAGGCAGTTTCGGATTTAGTATTCGATTTCAGAATGTTTAGTGACCAAGCCTTTTTGATAATATATAGGCGCGAAATGTTACTGATTTTCGTGCCCACAATCAAAGAGGCGATATTATAAAACCTAATTTAAATGTAGGCTAGTGGACTAGTGCTAGTCTATTTGACAGTTAGGTAACATATTTAGGACACAACACTTATATTAATATACACAACACTATTGACGCATTTCAATCGTCCCACTATATTTATTGGCATGTAGGTAGGTAGATGTAGTTGTCAGGTGCGCGCGCTTACTGCACCAAAGTTCATCCAACTGTTTATTATATATTTGCTTATATAAAAAAAATCAACTTACATCATTGTTGCAAAATCTTGTTGTACAATAATAAGATGCAGTTTACCGATTCTAATTAACAATAATAAAATATTTATGCATATCCAATTGACGTAAAGCAAAAATATATTGTGTAAGAAAGTGCGCGCGTGATATGTCACAAATTACTCGTTTTCCTGCATCATTATCATCGTTGAGAACACCTAAGCTGTCCGTATTATATGCATATATCTTAATAAATATACATTATCCATTTATTAGAACTTTTATGCTTTTTAATTAAAAATATATAAACGTTTGGTGGGAAAACGTGATCGATAAATCTTTTTTTAAACGTTCGATCATGATTATTTTATAATTAATTAAAATTTGAATAGATAAGATTGTATATCGACAATATATATGTATATATTTGGGTAAATCGTAGGTCAGGTTAGCATACGCAAGGTACGTGTCTCGATGTCGTACTCGAAATGTTGGTACAAAATTGGCGCCCAACATGGGGCACATTAATTTTTTAATTCCGCGAATTGATTATATATATATATAGTTTGCTGTAGTTATAGCGGCATAAGCTGATCACTATATAATTATATATTATGGAATAATAATTAGTTGTTGTACATTATTTAATAGTAATTTAATAACATTGCTTTCACTTTTTTATTTACTCTGAATTGAACTAAATCCGAACTATAAATTATATACAATACGTCATGATAGTTCCAAATGTTAGATAAAAAGAAAACTATTCAAATGACCTTTTATAATTTGCCAATAATATTTATGACGTTCGTTCTTCGATCAGGAAATATTCTCAGCTGTTGTGCAAATATCTGTTCAATTTATTTTCAGTGTCATTTGAGTTTGTTTTTTCTCGACAAGAGTCAATCGATAAATATTTTATCGCAATAAATGTGAAAAGTAGATTGGGGTTAATAAAGACGGATATCTCTTTATTAAGAAAACCGCATCTAATATATACGATATATATATATATATATATATATATATATATATATATATATATATATATATATATATATATATATATATATATATATATATATATATATATCTATCGTGTTATGCAAGTTACAATTATGTTGGCATATACAAATTTTAGAATACTTTGTGATTAGGTGAAAGGAATTTTATATACATACATTATATATGTATATAATATTTATGTAAAACATAATACCCTTCTAATATTTTGCAATACACAAGAAATAATTATAATTTACTTTGTTCGAGAATCGACCACAAAGATCACAGTGGCTAATTACTATGAAAATATACAAATAAAATTCGCTGTATAAGGTCAGTCGAATTTACGCAAATCATTTTTGAGCACCCATTGTATTGAAAACATGTTTAAATTTTAGTCGTCTGTACAATATATAAATAAAAGTCATAAATTTGTTATCTTATCTCTCTCGCGGAGTAGCGTACATATTTTCTTGTTGTTCTCGTCTGATAACACAAAATATATATTAACATGGTTTAAAATAAGCTAAAATGATGTCATTTCATATATTTTGAATTGAAAACTTTTAAGGTTTTAATCTTTACTTGGAAAAATATATCGATTATTTTGTGTACGAATTGGTTGTGACGCGATTTACGGAACAAAAATCTATTAGTGGCCAGATGAAACACAAAACCGACTTTCAATCTCATTGCCATCTATCCTTAAACACTGGTAGCTTATGAAGTATAAAAAAACATCACTCACACCTATGAGTCAGTATCGTGAGTGGAAAACAAAAACAAACAAAATTATAATTTGTTTCACAGGAAAATGTGAAAATATAATTTTTCCGCATTTTAATCCGCGACCTCATAATACACAAAACAATCGATTTTTTGTTTTGCCAATTCACCCAACAATGACTTTGTATAATAAACCGCGGGTGGACCAGCTATCTCCATTAGCCGTAACTAATTTATGTATTACATAACTTTCCATTTTGTATTCTAAATTTGATCAAACCATATAAGGTATTTGAATCGATGTAATAATATAATATGTGTATCTATATAGTTTGGTGTAGTTGCTATACTCAGTCGAGCAAGTATTAAAAAACTCAACAACTCGAATAATAATCGCGCGATCATAGAATTATTTATTTCATTTGTGTTTTGTTTTCCCATTTGTATAAAACTTATATTTGTACGTCATTATTACGTATGCATGTATATAGAATGTGCACGAAAAAATCGCGAATTGTAATTATCGCGGCCGCGAGCTGAAAAGAGACAACAAGCGCGAGATATATATAAAAAAAAATATTTGTTATAATATTTTTATTTTTTAAATAAAATATTAAGTTTTTTAACGCTAGACGATCAGTCGCCGTTTGCAAGTCTCTTAGTAAATTTGTGATTTATTAGAAATAAAATATTTTTATAAAAAAATTAAATTAATTTAAAATTATAAAAAAAAAAAATATTTTTTTTACTATTTGTGTATTGTTCACTAGATTTAAGTGAGAGACAATTATTTTATTTACTTTACTGTGCAATCTAATTTTTGTGTGTGTGTGTGGACTTGGTGAAATATGTTGGACACTTTGAATAGTAGTGTAGAAATTATTGCCCAACCGGATAATTGGTTGTACGAAATTAAGCAGAAGGGTCAACAGACACCGTGCTACGTGATGGTGCCTAAAGTTAAAGTAGGTTTGGATTTATATTTTATCGTGTGTGTGTGTGTGTGTGTGGTGGCTATAAAAGCCGGGCGAGATAGTAAAATTTTTTTTGTAGTAAATAACTGACCTTCCTTGTTCTTTATCGACTTAATGTGTTTAAAATGGTTTAAAGTGCGAGTGATGATTGGTATGCCTGGTATATAAATAGTAGTGACTCATTATTATTTATAGTGATGCAAATGATTTTACGTACACCGGAAAATATTTACTAATTGTGATTTTGTTTATTATTTGTCGTTGCAGGATCTTGTTAAATCCCATTTAATGTTTGCTGTAAGAGAAGAAGTAGAAGTTTTAAAAGAGAAAATCGCTGAATTAATGGATCGCATAAATCAATTAGAAATTGAAAATACAATACTAAAAGCAAATGCCACACAAGAGACACTATCGCAATTATCGGCAACAGTGGCGTCGTCAAAAGTGCCACCCGCTAATCCAGCCAATGGTCCTGTTTCGTAAAATCAGTAAAAATTAATATACAACAACAACAAACAAATTCATAAATTTTGATAAGATTTGGGCCCCCCAACCCCCAATCGCCAAAACAATTTTCCTTCCCTCACCACACCAATCCTCCCAATATTGTTAAACAAAACAAAAAATAAGAATTTAGTTTTATATTTATTACAAAAACAACTAAATTTAATTTATAATATAATATTATTATTATTTTTTAATTAATTAATTAATTAGTTAATTAATTAAATATTATATCTATCTAATTTTTTTTTGTATAAAAATGAATGCTGCTAAATAGGCTTCATAGAATACTGTCGCTTAACGTCGTTTTAACAAGAGCCCGCACTTCACAATGATTCGATCATTATGAGTGTGTGTGATGTGTGTAAATAAATACCAACATAAAAAATATATATAAAATATTAATTAATATTTCTCTCTTGTGTACTAATTAAATTAATAATTATTATTAAGTTTATAATAAATAGTTTTTGAATCTCCCTCGGAACAGATAATAGCGCAAAAAAAAACTTCAAAATATATATAAAAGCGAGAGAAACGTTTGGCAAACAGTAAAAAAAAAAATTAGTTTCGTTATTTAATAAATCAAATTTCTTAATAAATAATAAATATGCGATTTTTAACCATTTGGACAATACATAGTACAAAAACTATCATCAAATTTATAAATACGGACATATCAACGTCTTCAAAATGAATCATCTTTAGGAATTAATTTTATTATTATTTTTTATTTTATTTAAATGATCGGCCGCTATTTAAAGTCTTATTTTAGCGGCCAGTTAATTTTTTTGTATATTTGAGTAATAACTGAAGATGTCGCGTTTAAAAAATCGGTAAAATCGCATAACACGAGAATTAAAACCAAAGTTACAGTATTTGAAGTATGATATAATATCTCTCTTTAATTTAATTAATTAAATAAATAAATAACGAAACACATGGATCACTCTAATATTATTTTAAAAAATTTATATTATTTTTATTATTATTAGTTATTATTACTTATTATTATGATTATTAATTATTTTCTATTTTTTAATGGATCAGAATGGCTGTGCTATTTGTTATTGTAAATAAATTTAAAAATCACTTTATAAACAATACAATACAATATTTTTTTTGTTTATTAATTATATATTATTATTATTTTTTATTATTGATTATTAAAATATATATATATATATATATATATATATATATATATATATATATATATATATATATATATATATATATATATATATATATATATATATATATATATATATATATATATATATATATTTATATATGTATATTAAGTTTACATAAATATATATAATTAAAAAAGTCATAGTTTTTATTTATAACTAATTTTTTTATTCATTAATATATTTATATTATATATATATATACTAGTATGCTGAGATATCGCTTATATAAAAAAGTATATAAATGAGAAAAGGAGATATCCTTTAAAAAAAAAATATTTTTTTATTGTATAATTAAAAAATATTTGACCTAGAAGACAGAACAAATATATATGTATATTATATATTTAATCCAATCTATGCATGTAAATAAATATATGTATTAATACTGATATTATAATATAAAAAACTAATTAATTATGAGATAGTTAAAAATAATTATGAATCGTGTTTTATCCACATCCTCGAACTCTCCAAATTAAAATGCATATATATAAATAATATATAAATATATATAAAAATAAAAATGAAATATAAGTGAAAATTTATCGATATTATTTATAAATTAATTTATAATAAATAATAAAACAAATCGAGGCTTTATAAAAAAAAAATATTAAATAACAACCAATTTATATATAAAACAAAAATAATATTCACTAAATTTATAATCTAGTCAAAAATAACTGAAAAAATGTGTTTATTATAAATTAATTTATATAATTTTGCTTCTATAATTTCGGCCCTCCACCTCGTACTCTCAAGGTTACGTTTCAATTTCGAGGATATGCTTTTCCTGAAAGCGCGCGCGTGCGCCCGATAAATTTTCATTTTATATTAAAAAAACAGTTAAATAAAATAAATATTATATATATTTATAAAGTATATGAATAAAACGCATTTTAGTCTCGTAAATAATTAAAAATAATTAACCCCCGAAATAAAACAAGAAATTACCTAACTAAAAACTATAAACACAAACAAACAATATATACAACACAAGATAAGTGAAAAGATATATAAATTTATATATATATATATATATAATAAAAAAAACTCATTGTTCCTCTGAATAATAATAATATATAAATAAATATTAAATGATAATAATTATATATAAAAAAAACACAAAAAATAAAAAAAAATTAATATGATGATTTATAAACTAGATAAAATCATTATAATAAAAATTAATTTAATTACAAAAAATTATAAAACGATTTTGTTTTTATTTTATGCGTATTTGAACCCCGACGATTTACAATCCACGGATTAGATCTACGAACCATTACGGTTGTCTTAAAAGATTGCAGCACCTATTTTGTCGGAAATCCTCGAACTTCGATTGAACGTTAGATCCAACTACTGGGGGCCTAATATAAAATTTTTTCGATATCGAAAAAATTCGCCCTATTACAAGGCTTAAAAATAAAAGTTTTTTTTTATTTGATGGCGAATTTTTTCGAACGCACCAAAAAAATTCGACTGCTATTTAGTTGGCGAATTTTATGTACGACTGATCGCCTTTGTCAAACTTAGTAAATAAGGTGTTCAAATAAAAATAATAATAATTATTACTCCGATATTGGCGTAAAAATTTCGATGTAAGTTTTATTCTTAATTATTCATGTTTAAGTTGATGATTTTATGGTATCGCGACTAATCGAATTTTTTCGATTATTGAAAATATTCGAAACCCAACTTTCATATTAGGACAAATCCGCTTCGAATCGAAATTTTTCGATATCGAGAAAAATCGAAATCGAATAATTTCATATTATGTCCCCTGGCATTTACAAAATATCTCGATTTAAGTGTAGTCTTTTCTTCGCACCCTCTAGAAATCTCCTCATTTCAGACATTAGTTCACTTCGGGATTACTGCAGGTATTGCATTAAAATGAAGTCTCGTGGCCAGTACGTTTTTGTTTCAATCATAACATTTACGATGTGTGCGGCGACGTTAGAATACCGACCTCTATCATGTAAAAAAAATGTATTGCGCATGGTCCAGGTCCTGCATCACTATACATATATGCACGATGGGTTTTACAAATTTGTTTATGGTGAAAAATATTTACGGACAAAAATACATGACTTGCTCACTTCGGAAGTGACCAGAACAGCAGGCTTAGATACCCTGTCTTGTAGGACTACAGAAACTCCTGATGATTATAGAACATCAACAATCTACGTTTTCCGGCCGTTCGACTTCCGACATTTGCCATTAGCCTACTGAAGCAAAAAGTGACTATCTGCTTTTTCAAAAGAGAAGGTTATTTTCTGACCAAAATTAAGCTTGGTATCCAGATGTACCCCCAAGTATTTGCTTGCCGAGTTACACCTTATTTACTCGTTTCCCATATGGAACAAATTTTTTTCGCAACCAGAGTCAAACCATGATCATTTAGTCAAGAGCTGATTCTCTTCATAATTTTTACTTTCGGAGTATGAAACATTAGCCTCCTGTCTTGAAGGTAACCATGCATTATCCGCAGAAGGTATGATGAAATATAGTAAGTATTTATTAGTGCCAGCAGCATATCCGATCAGTTAACAGAGTTAAAAGCATTTTTGACATCCAGTGTAGCGTGGCAAGTAACACTTTAGCAGGAAATACCTCGTTTTATGCGAAAGAATGCTTTCACCACTTCTTGAACCATACAAACAGGTCTATATGCTGATGGGGAGTTTTTAGCACCTTTTTGCCTATCTATGAGGACAAGCCGATGGTTTTCCCGTACTTTGGGAAAAATACTTTCCTCAAGAAATCGGTTGTACATGTTTAATAGTATTTCAGGGTAGGATCTAACTACTATTTCTTAGAAAGATAGTAATGTGTTATATCTCTTAGGTCGAAAACGACGCGACTCCCTTCGCTTTATCGTGACAAGGTGACCGATGCATTTAGAATGACTTGTAGCTTGTGATCTGAGCTTAGGCATCACTTTTATACAGACTAAGCCAAATGGTTCAGTCTCCACGTTGCATGCTTCCTTTATAAGTTTTTAGGTCGCGTTAACAGTTTTTTCCGAAGTTTCAGTTTTTCTTAATGCTATTGCTTTTCCGGTTTCATTAGCGGTTCTATCCTGTTACTCGGCACGTGTCTCTGTTAGGTGATTTCGGTCTTTTGTGCCCGCTGAAATTAATGTATTGTTGATCACTACAAGTGAAGTCTTCCATGATCCTATAAAAAGTTATATCTTGAGCTGTCCTATCAAATGCGAAAGTTATATAAGGAATAGTTTCCGTATAGCCTGCCACTCTTATGGATTACATTTCTACGATATACCTTTTTCTAATATATGAACCGTTCATGTTCCATTCCAAAGCCTTAGTATTTAAATCTCTATGACGAAAGCACCGACGAAAGTGTCACGTTTAGCTCGAAAACTTTCTTAGTAACTCACAAAATTGAAGCTATTGAGTTTTGAGTCCACTGATGACAAATTATATTAAGGCGTGGCAACCAAATGGAGGCGGTTTCATTAGTCTTAGAAGATTTTAAGTCTACACTATTATGAGTAGTGGGAGCTCTAATATACTTGAACCTCATCAGTCCTTCAAACAATGTGGTTCAAACCAGATTTTTCGATTGGCTTCGTTAGTGTTTCAATTTTACGGAGTGTGTTGCAACATGAAATAAAAAAAATATTGGGGACAGAGCATCTCCACGTCGAACACCAGATTACATAATTGCCTAAAAATTTTACACAAATTTATGCATTTGTTTCGTACCATAGACTTTCGATAGATGGAGCCGATCAAGACTTGCTTGAAATATGTGTTATTTATATCCCGGTCTGTATATGAGAATAAAACCCGCTTTAACTCATGTGGACTGTGGAACATTAGTCTTTTATAAATATTTACACCATGTATCAATACCAAATCGATTCCATTCTCGTCCTTGCTCCAAATGTCAGTAACGCCTTGAAATCTGTGTTGAACTATATCATATTAAATGGTTTATTCTGAGGACAATGTGGGAGGAATAAATCTCGGTTATTTCGATGCAATGTAGTCATCGATTCGTTTTTTAAATTTTACTAAGCCCAGAGATGACTGCATTGAACCAGTAGTAATCACACAAAATGAATTCAGCGGTTGGGTTTGAATTTATCATTTTACATATTCACGTAGTTCTTGATTGGGACGAAACATGTGGGAACTTTGAAAAGGTCAGACCAGATACAATAGCACAGGCGCGTTCATATTTGAAGGTGGCTGAGTCAATTGGAGATCAAAGTTATAGTGATGAAATCGTCATATGGAAGATAAGACTAATATTAGTGTGTTCTTCGTTCCCAACAAAATTACACCGCGATATTATACACCATTCCCTGAATTTGCTAGTTATCCCGGAGGAGCATGGTTTAACTGGAGAAGTTTCACTGGAGTTAGTTTAAAGATCATATCAAGCGTCAAATTCTTGGGTGTAGCTTTTAATAGTAAACTTATCTAAAAGCCATCAGAAAAGAAAAGTGGGACCGAATTGTTTCTCAGTGATATTCCATCCAGAGAAGACAGGATGAAATAACTTTCAGACAGGTAAGTTTTATAACAGTGAATGTAATGTGTTCTGATTTTAAAAATTCATTATTAGAGTTTGTAAGTACCTATAGGATGAAATAAAAAATAATACTGGATTCAGTACACAGCATTGAGGAACCTCTACATAAATTTCACATAAATCGATCGATGAACTTTTCAATTTTAATATGAATTTTCCGCTTAATCAGATAATTTAACTTCTTGTACCAATAACGATTGGTGAGAGACACGTGTCAGAGCTTAGGTCAATTCAGCTACCATGTTGCTTTCTTCAATAGTTGTGGGTTGTTTAAAAAGATTGTAATGTTATGTGGCTTAAGAATACTCACTAGGTTTTGATCTGCTGCATAAATTCCATAGTCACTAATCAACAATATTTACAGAATCAGCTATCAGAAACAAAGAAACTGACCCTTTTGACGTATTACTGCGCTGCTCCATCCATGGCAGGACCAAATGACAGTATCTATATATAACACATCAAAAGGAATGATGCTAACCTAGCACCACCCGAGTCATAACCGATCTAAGAACTGAACATACAATATGAACATATTACGGAAGTTGAAACGAGCTCAGAACTATACATACATAATCGTGGAGGTTGCATAAACAACTTCTGGGATTAATAGATTATACATAGCCGTCTATAGCTAACAATATCCAGAGATAAACTAGTTTAAACCCGGATCTGATGAGTTGACATAATTTTACTTTGGATCACAGTTATTTTCACGCCTTATTATCAAGACTCAGCACAACATGAAAAGCTACGAAGCACCTCTTCACTCTCTTATTTCTTGATATAGAAAGTAGCTTTACCAATGTCCAACTAGGAACTATCTCGTAAACACTTGTCCATCTGGAGTTGGATGGGTAAATGCCCAAGAACAGGGTTGTGATAGCTCACTACGTCTTCTTTCTTTAAAATTTTGTTATTAATAACCTGTTATCTTATGAGGCAGCGCTCTAAGGTGGAAGCATATGGTAATGATGTAGTTATTGGAGTGTTCGGTACATATACCTGCACTTTAAGTAAACGTATTCAATTCGTGTTTAACAATATCTCGAAATGGGCCAGAAAGCATATTTAAGGAGTATGATAATAGATCAAATAATTGGCATCTTGTGAGTGGCGCACTTAGGAGCACATTGGCTGGAGGTTATCGTTGATCTCACTCACTTTAAAGTCATAGGCAAACTAATGGCATCGAGCACATCCATAAATATCTACACACCAGTAGGAAGATCACTACTAATATCGGCTATAATATATCGTCACTATATTTGAACGCGAAGTTTCCAACTGATGTACCATCCAGAGAGCGAACTGGTTAAGTGATATAGTCAAAACTTTAAGATTATGAACTTTTTATGTTGGATGTGATATTTTCTGTGACGTATTAACGATAAATATATATTTTCGTCCTCTTGAAATTCCAGTACTCTCCAAGCAGGACTGATCACAATAATGGAAGTTCTGATCTGGTTGTGCTATATGTAGATATGGTTTGTTTCTATCTATCTCTGTTATCTATTTTAGAGTTGAAAGACACGCAACTCTTTCGTAGTTTCCTTTTAACGTCCTTAGTTACACAGAAACCAAATCCAGGACGTACGGCTACATGTCCGATAAAAGTAGAACTGCACTACATTGATCGGGATTTGAACCTGGTCTCTTCCAGTCGAACTACTGGCACGAGTGGTATCGACATTTTTAGGAACAGTCAACTAGAAAATTCCCGGCACTTAATGTAAGGTTTTAACAACTCGTGTGTTATAACTAAACTAATCTGGTCAAAACTGGATGAGTCAAGCTCCGGAAAGCTGACATTCAGACTTCAGTGACTAACTTGGAGTCTACTCCAAGGAAAACGAAACAGTACACCACTTGCATTGCATTTGTCTCAAATGACAGGCACCTAACTAACCTAATATACTCCATTTTGTGATTCAGTCGACATAGTGTAATGTCGAGGGATGCATTTCCAAACTTCAGTGAAATTATGCAACTAATTTTACTACATACGTATATGATCTTGAGATTACGTAGAAATTCCAATCAATCAATGCATGACAGTTGTACACCAATACAATTGATTATTAATCCAAAAATTAGCTTCGTAATCCAAATACAAAATAAATCAATTAACATATATCAAATCGCCAATGATTGTCACTTTCGATTTCGAGATATTAACTTGGTCGGGTTTTTGGTGATGCCATCGCATCAAACCATATCGCACATCGTTCGATGTAATAAACAATAACAGATAAATGTCCCGTCAAAACACAGTTTTGCTTAATTGAAATGCATGTTGCTTGGCTTTTGACAAATTTATTAATTTTTATTGATTTAAAATTTAAAAATAGAATTTTTTCAAAATGATTAACAATTTTTTTGCCCAAAATTGAATTATATCAAATCGAATTTTTATTGAAATTTATATCATCGCATACATAACATTGTATTGTGGCAAATGCTGATAAGCGGAATTGTACATATATATGTACACATCGTTTGGTGCATGCTTATCAACATGTGACATGTTTGCTCGTATAATGTAACAATTACATTCCGATTTTACTTTTTTTTAAATTTAGTAATCCAATAAGAGACGCTTAACGCGACTGTACATACGATTTAGCCTTGACGAAACGATCTTTGAAGATCAAAAGTTTATTGCATTCACCCTGCGACGTGTCTGTATTTCCCCAATTGTCAGATGTTGGCAATTACTCATTTTTCCTGTGTAACGATTTACTAATTGCATTGACGCATATCATCCGCATATAATAAGCATGTACGAAAACGAGCGTGCTTATACATATTGTACATACATGCATAAATTACAAAGATGTTTTATTGAGATTTTCCGCGTTTCTTATATTGTTTCGCGGAATTTATTGCTGCCGCGCTCTAATTAACAGATGTGTGCTATATATCTAATGTGATATTGAGATGAAATACTCGTTATGATTCAGTCATTAACGGGAAGTTTTAAGTGTTGACGTTCATCAGAAAGACGAAGCTTATCAAATTCAGAATAATTTTAAATGGAAGCGAGCTCTTCGCCTACCAAAAGGCAGCTCTGAAGTTAGACTAGATCAGTAATCACTATAAGGAGAAAATACCATGCAAACCGAAATCAGTTATGATTTAAGTCAATATCAAAGTGTTTAAGAAAAATGATGCTGGGAGGTCAGAGCCACATTATATTATCTTGCGAACCGTGACTGAGGATGATATTTTTTTTTTTTTTATGTTTTGGTTTAATTGGATGCAGGGCGGACTTTTAGACTGACCTAGCTCCTTTTAACTGTCAGAGCTCCTGCACCCAACGCGCGATCCTTCAAGTAAAGGTTGGTAACTGCCTTAAACTTGTACATTTTATACTTCAACGGAAATTGAATATCAGCCAACGAATTCCACTTCTTAGATGTTCGATAAATAAATTCGCGATTTGCATCTTCAGTTCGAGGTTTCGGCAGCTTCATCGTAAACCTATGTTCATTAACCTTTCCGCGGGTTACCAGTCCTGGCGTGATAAATGGTGGTATTTTCTCCTTTAATACTGCAGAACAATTACCATTTATTAATCTATAGAACACGCAGAGTTCTGAAACATCTCTGCGGTATTGTAGACTGTCTAGATCTTTCGTAAGTCTGGGGTTTCGTATTATTCGGATGGCACGCCGCTGAACTCTATCCAGCAACTGGAGAGAAGTACCATATATTCTCCACCCCAAACCTGACAGCAATATTCTATGCACGGTCTAATAAAGGTAATATATATTTGAAGAACCTGATGCGATTTAAAAAACCGTCTGCATCTATTGAGGAACCCGAGTTTACGTGAAGCTGTTTGGCCAATGCAATAATGTGTTCATTCCATTTTAAGTTGTTGGTAATCTGAACACGAAGCAGGCGAATTGAGTCACAACCCACGAGAACGTGTCCTTTTACCACAAAAAGGTATTCGTCGTGACTTTTTTTTACGCGTGAACGTGCATATTTGTGTTTTTTTCTCATTAAATTTGACCTGATTTGTTACTCCCCACTCAAATATTGTACTCAAATCGGAAAAAACAAAAGCAAAGTTGGTGACACAACTGATCCTTGAGGGACTCCCGCATTTTAAGAGTGTGTCGTTGATGATCTCCCATTAAGCAAAACGTTGATCTTTCGGTCTTTGAGAAAGCTTTTTATCCACTTGTTGGTCATCGAATCCAAGCCGTATGCCACAAGTTTACAAATGAGATTCTCATGCCAAACCTTGTCAAAAGCTTTGGATATATCCAAGGCGATTGCAAAGGCTTCTCCGTGGTGCTCAAGGACGAGATTCCATTTGTTTGTAACATACGTCAAAAGATCGGTTGTGGAGCGGCTTTCACGGAAGCCATATTGTTTATCTTAAATTATTTTATTAATCTCAAGATAATTCACCAGTTGTTGGTTAATGCATTTCTCAAAAACTTTAGCCACGGCTGACACAATTGATATTGGCCGGTAGTTTGAAGGGTCAGTTTTATCACAACCACGTTTAAGGACCGGTTGCACCATCGCACTCTTCCAGGCGTTCGGGTATTTACCTTGCTTATCAGAAAGGAGAAAAATTTTAGTTAATATTGGAGCAAAGTCACTGGCAAACTTTCAATATTCGAACAGGAATTCCGTCAGGTCCGGTGGCCTTATTTATGTCAATTGCCTTCAAGTTCCTGAAGACAATTTCCTCCAAGATATTGATAGGATCCATTTTGGAACCACAATACGGAATTGACGGAGGCGTAATTCCATCTGGGACAACTAAAGTCGAGTTTGAAGTGATCCACCACCAAAGCACCATCTGCACATTTCAATGCTGAAATAGATGTTTTAGAAATATTGGCAACCGATGCGACCATCTGGTAAAAGTTGCGATCGTTGTCAGCTCTTTTCGCTTCTTTCGCACAGAATTTTTTACAGATGTTACGTGTGGCCTTATATTCGTCAAACGAAATTTCGTTGCTTTTATATTTCTTGTGAGCAGATTTATTTTGTCTGGCTGCTTTGGCGGCTTCTTTTGAAAAGATTTTAAAATTAGGATTGGGATTGGAAAAGGATGATGGGATATATTTATTCATTCCATGTAGAACGGTTTTGGTGAAATTGGAAACGGCGTCGTCTATTTGATTGTTATAAAAGCAATGGTTTTCCCACAAATGTCATAGACGCCTTGGCTGCTGTCTAAATTCTGATGGTGTTGCGACAGATATTTCTACTGTTTTCAAGTTGTGGTCAGAATTTCCAATTCCAGCCTCGACACGCGCTTCCATGGAATGCAGAATTGTTGTAAGACAAAGATCCAGAATATGACTGCTTGTAGAATTTTGACATTCAAATGTGGAATCACTAACAATCTGCGTAAGGTCATGCGAAACAGCAAGCCACTCCGTCTGACGCCCGGCACAGTTCGTATTTTGGTGATTCAACCATTCTTTATGGTGAGCATTAAAGTCACCAACCATAATTAATTCGCAGTAGGGATGTTGATTGCGAATGTCATCACATTTGTCTGACAAAATCTCGAAGAAATTCATGGTTTCTGAATCCGTTTGGTTGGGTGATCTATATAAACTAATTAAAAAAAGGATTTTATTAGGGAGAGATATTATAAGTACAATAGTTTGAGCGGTCTTTGAGAAAATTTCGTACTTATGATGTCGAGCGTACGGTATGTGGTCTTTAATGAATATGCACACTTCACGTTGCAACTCGAATGCTTGTTCGAACTGGTAGCGCTTGAAGTAGAATTCATTCTCGTAGATGTTATGAGATACTTTGGTTTCCGTTTTTTTTTTTTAAGAAATCTATATTTCTGTATAATATTACAACTAATCTCAGTGATTATCTAGTAAATGTTTTGTATTTTTAAGCAGTGTAGCATCTTATGGGATGAGAAAAATCGGTTCATCCCATTTCGTCCAGTCCTTTGGTTTCAGTAGTTCAGGGAACCACTAATTCTAAAGGCTTTGTTCTTTTTAGGCGCTTTGGTCCATTGGTGTGATCCAGTAGGTTCCGCAGCTCCTCGTTGTCATGTTGCTGCAGTCGCAGTACATGACTCTTGCAAGCTTAATTATTTCATCACTGACGTATTCCATGTTAAGGTTTCGATGGAGGTTGTCATTTCTAATATACCATGGAGCATTGACAATGCTACGTTGTACTTTATTTTGAAACGTTTGTATGATCTTAACTGTAGTTTTCTTTGCACAGCCCCAAAGTTGAATGCCGTATGTCCAGATAGGTTTAAGGATTTGTTTATATAATAGTAGTTTGATTTGCGTTGTCAGCTCAGAGTTTCTTCCAATAAGCCACTGCATTTTTCTGAATTTAAAATTCAATTCTTGTCTTTTCTTTTTAACATGTGCTTTCCACCTAAGCTTAGTGTCTAGTGTCATGCCAAGGTATTTCGCATTGTCTGAGTAAGGAATTTGTTGAAAATTAAGTCTAATCGGGATGTATTCTACTTTCTTGTTGGTGAAGTTGATGTGTGTTGATTTTGATTCGTTTAGCATTATTCTCCAAGTTTTTGTCCAAGTGTTTACTGTATCAACATCATTTTTTAGTTTCCGTGTTGACTCGAAAATACTAATATCAGTGGTCATAATTGCAGTGTCATCAGCAAAAGTCCCTATTCTGGCTTCTGCTACATTTGGTAAATCATTTGTATACAGAAGGTATAACACAGGGCCAAGCACTATCTTGTGGGACTCCTGCCAATATTTTCGTTAGTTTTGAGTATTCCTCTTCTTGTTTCACTCGAAAATAACGTTCATTTATGTATGACTTAAATTCCAGACCATGATGCCAAACCTTATCAAATGTTTGGGCTACGTCTAGGAATACTGCTGAACATACCTTCTTCTCCTCCAACGCCTCTTCAATCGTATCAGTGATTCTATGTACCTGTTCTATTGTTGAGTGGCCTTCTCGAAATCCAAACTGATGTGGTGGTATAAGTATCCTAGACTCTATATAATTGGCTTAAGTCTCTTCAGAAACAATATTTCGAAAATTTTTGATGTGGTTGTTAATAAAGAGATTGGCCTGTATGATGTTTTGTCATTTAACGGTTTATTAGGCTTAGCAATCATTATTATTTCTGCTACTTTCCACTGTCTCGGAACATAACTTTGTCTAAAGACAGCATTGATTATGTGCTTCCGTAGTGCTTTTTCTGGTAGTGCTTTGATTATTTTTGCTGTTATCAGGTCGTATCCAGGAGCTGTTTTATCCTTAAGATTTTTCTTAAAAATCGGTGTTAAATATTTCTAGGTGTTCGGCAAACAGATCAGCTTTTTGTTTATCGCTGCTAGACCAGGTTTCATCAACTTTTTTTATGGGTGGCACTTGCAGTTTAGGTCTTTTCAGACTTTTAGTGGCCTTCCACAAAGAATAGTCCGTGTCACATTTACCTGTCAGTTTACTTAGAAAGCAAGCTACTGACTCATTCTTGATCTCTTTTATAAGCAGTTTAAGTTTGTTGCACAGATTATTTAGGATTGTTTTATCTTCAGGAGCTCTAGTTCATGGATCTGTATTATTATACACCAGAGCCTGTTTCTACTCCAGATTTTGTGTTTACCTACAGAAACATGCACTGGTGGTACTTTTTATGGGTGAGGGTGCCGCATACAAAGCTGATAGTCTAATATTCTAGAAAGATAAAAATTACATGTCTTCAGAGAGTAAACGAACAGATTTTACCGTCTTGCCACTATCTTTCGTTTAAAAGAAGACACTGGATGAGGAGAGCTATTGTGAAGCAATGAGTTGTAAATAACTAGATGTATTCTTTTTTAGCTTCTCCGGGATCTTTAGTTTCTTGTAAATAAAACTGAAAGCAATAAAGAAAGTCGTAGATTGGTTTATGTATCATGTAAATATCTTTGGCTGATCATTTCAATCACCAGCGGCGTGAAGATTTTAATATTATGGAAAAAAATAAAACCGATGAACTCGTTCCACAAGAGTGCCTTGCCACATTTTGCTAAGCAGGTTTGATATAAAAATTCCACATCCACAACTGCATTGTCGTACCAATATCAATGGATATTCGGTCTTTCCATTCTGCTTACAACAGTCAATGTAGTAGATATTTCCTCATGTGTCACTGTAGTAGTGTCTACAACTGGTTTTGATTCACTCGCTATACTCTCGAGATGTTGATTCTCTCGTTGAACAAGGTTATCTCTTTTTTTATCTCGTTATCATTTCCCACACTGAAAATGACTATTACCGCTTGAAGGGTTGGAGAGACAATATCTCTCGCTTAGTAAACCTCAAATCCAAAATAAAAATATTGTATGGTCTCTTCGGTTATTTTCGATCCTGCTTTTGACTACTACATATCCCGCTTAGTGAGTTCTATAACCACTCTATACCATTAACTCTCATGATGTTTACTGGCTTGATAAAGTCCTCTGTGGATTCTATGCTCTCACGTTGTATCGCGTTTCGGTATTTTATCAACTCCATAAGGTGCACACTCCTCTATTTCATTCGAGGTCGGGCCTACTCCTTCAGAGTTTAACAATAAACGGCTGGAAGTGTCACTTCGCTAAGATCCGATTCGGGTACAATATTTGAGTGGGGAAGTCAGATCAAATTAAACGAGAAAAAAAACACAAATATGCACGTAAAAGAGGTATCGGGTTCCTCAATAAATGCAGACGGGTTTTAAGATCGTATCAGATTTTCTATATATACAGGGTGTCCGCCGGGAAGGTATACTACTTTGTTTTGCCGCCATTTTGATAAACGTTAGTCTTGACAGTTCATATTTGGCAGTCGTGGCGTATTCGATAAACCAACGTGTTTTAATCGTTAAAACATTTTATCAAAATCAATCGATTACTGTGACGATGAGAAAGTTACGTGAACTTTTTGGGAGAAGCAACGTGCCAACAAAACGCACTATTTATCGTGTAGTGAATGATTTCGAAGAAAAAGGGGCTGTAGGTGATAGGCCCAAGCATGGGCTACAACATACTGCAAGATCGGCTGAAAACATTACTGCTGCTCAAGAAAGTGTTCAAAACAATCCATCAACCTCAATTCGACGCCGTGCTCAGGAGCTTGGTCTTCAAAAAACAAGTTTAGCCACAATTTTGCACAAGGATTGCATTTGTTTCCATTTAAGATTCAGTTGACACAAGAGCTTTTTCCACAAGACCATTTACGCCGCCGTATATGCCAAAAGGATGTTACAGCTCGCCCATGACAACCCCGATTTTCATGAAAAAATCATAATGAGTGATGAGGCACATTTTCATTTGAATGGATGAATGGGGAGCGATATCGTGATATGATTGAAAACTTGTTAACGCCACCACTGCATGCTTTGGGCTTGATCAGCCTGTGGTATCAACAAGACGGTGCCACATCGCATACAGCCAGGATTACA
The DNA here is from genome assembly GCA_963932295.1 of Tipula lateralis. Lineage (NCBI taxonomy): Eukaryota > Metazoa > Arthropoda > Insecta > Diptera > Tipulidae > Tipula > Tipula lateralis. Next base: position 146,927,665 of record OZ010736.1, read on the forward strand.
ATGGAATTACTGCGAAACCTCTATCCAGAACAAGTTATTTCTAAAAATGGTAAAGCTGATTGGCCTCCACGGTCACCTGATTTGACTGCTCCGGACTTCTTTTTTGTGGGGATATCTGGAAAGCAATGCTTATGCAAAGCAACCAGAAACGCTTGAGCAACTCAAACAAAATTTTCGTGATGAAATTAAAGAAATACCGCGTGAAATGTGTGAGAATGTAATGAAAAACGTGCTCAAAACATTTATCTGATATTGTATTCCATACATAATTTCCGACATTAAATAAAACATTTATCAATATAAGATCCATTCTCTTTCATTTAATCAAAATTTATAAACAAACAAAGTAGTAGACCTTCCCGGCGGACACCCTGTATAAAACCTTTATTAGACCGTGTATTGAAACAGACTGTATAGAAACCTGGCTGCAATAGGTTTCGGGTGGGTCATATGGCACTGCTCTCCAGTTGCCTAAAAGAGTTAAGCGGCGTGCCATCCGAATAATACGAAACCCCAGTCTTACGAAAGATCTAGACAGTCTACAGCACCGTTGTGTTGCAGAACTCTGCGTGTTCCTTAGATTAATAAATGGTAAATGTTCTGCAGATTTAAAGGAGAAAATACCACCATTTGTTACGCCAGGACGGGTAACACGAGGAACGGTTAGTGCGCATAAGTTTACGGTGAAGCTGCCGAAACCTCGAACTGAAGGTGCAAAACGCGAGTTTATTTATCGAACATCTAGGAAGTGGAATTCATTATACGGTTTTCAGGTACTGTTGGAGTATAAAATGCACAAGTTTGAGGCAGCTATCAACCTTTACTTGAAAAACCGCACGTTGGGTGCAGGAGCTCTGACAGCTACAAGGAGCTAGGACAGTCTAAAAGTTCCCCTGCATCCAAAAAGCTAAATTTAAAAAAAAATTGTAAGCTCCTGAACTCCCACCATGCAGTTCTCCTAGTACTTCAAGTACTCTGCTCCTGGGTAGTACCAACTGCTTCATCTCTGTCTTTCCGTCAGTGGACTGCCATCTTATTTTCATGATCCGCTATCCCTACAGAGCTCATAGGAGCATTTGACATATATACTTAACGGTGCTACATCCTAGCTTGCTGGGATACGTTCTTCTTCATCACAATGCTTCACAATCCTGACAATGCTTTATTGATAACCAAATGAGACATACTTGGCACTTTCTTACAAGATTATTCTGGAAAGACGATGAAGGTGAGGATATTTCCTCCATACATGTGCTAGTTTATTAGACTTCATCGACCTCGATCCCATAACTTTATCTCTTGTCGCCTATTTATAATTTTCTTTGGAACAATAAATCACCAAATCTTCTTTAATTATGATAAAGCCATTGTGATGATCTTGCTGGGTATTCTCACTGGACATTGTTCCCTGCATAATGTTCGGAATGAATGTGTGGAGAAGGAGGAGAAGAAACTGTTGAGGGCTCCTGTTCTTCATACTTTCCCCATAGACTGCATTGATTTAGATTACGATTCCTATTTGATTCCTGGAGCGCGTACTTCTGGGAGGGTAATGTCACAAGAGATTTAGAAATTTGCCCCAACTGTGAATACGATGCAAAGTCAAACATTTCGCGATTTAGCTTCCACGGACAAAACTAAAATTGAATCATTCAATATTCGACGAAGCTATTTACAAACCTAATTACGGTGAGACACGCGAACCACACAATCCATATAGGATGCATAACAATAAAAAAAATTCCTGTTTATGAAGGATATACTCGTATGTTTGTATGACTAATAATTGCTGCAATTTCATGTACATATACAACATGCGCAACATTGTACTTGAACACAACAATGGTCATATCGCGCTATTCGACATGTATATTCCAAGGTCATTGTGGTGGAAGGTGTGAATCGCGCTATTCATGTTTCAAATCATTATGTTATCTCGGTATATTTGACTATATCGATTCGAATCGATGACAAATTGGGATTTACATGGATATATAATCTCCCTCGTATATCTACAAATAATAAAAATGGTGAGTATATAAAGCCCTATTGTTAGAACAACAACAAATGGCTTAATCAAGACTAAAGTTAACAGGATCATTAAAACTTCAAAGTGTCTTTATTCATCCTCATCGCGCGCGCCTCTTTTTTTTATGGTTATACGCGAGAATCGCGATTTTATGTACTATGTTATTGTTACTTTGCACGTGACCCTATAAATATGTACGAGTATTCACCACATACACAATATAAATAATATATCAAAGCGTTGATTGTTTTTATTATTTATTATTTAAAATGATAATAATTTTTTATAAATAAGTCAGAATGATGTCAGATTTTTTCAAAAGATATTGAACGTGTGTGTGTATAGGGCAAACGGCGGTTGGATAAAGGTGAAATATTTAGCGAGTTCGAACCGATTGGTTTTATTGTCACATCGAACATTATTTTATAGGTGAGTATAATGGATGTCTTAACGTTTCAACTATTTTCAAACATGTGAGGTCAATCGAGATCAAAACCAAAGTCTAACTTGTATACGAAAACAAGTATTATTGACGTGTGTTAATACGAAGCCACGCTTGAATTATCTACCAGTGTCGTCTCATGTAGCCGATATATTTAACCATATAACCTTGATAAATGAAATGGTTCTTATTTTTTTAATAAGGCCCGTACCTTGCCAACAATCTGACTCCATCGGTTTCGATCACGAGGCCTTCATACAGTTGTAAGCAGCAAGAAGATGCCAGATCGCTCTCTACGCCGGTAGAGCCATACCGAAAGGCGGCTTTCCCTTCCACTATATCATTCGATTTGGATCAACACGCAGAACGTGACCGAGGCAGCGTACTACAACGGGTCTGATCGATACTCTGTATAGCTTCAGCTTATCCGCATTTCCAAGATATTTTCCAAGTGGACGTAGAGGACATAAAGCCCGATTGCCAGAGGCAAGGCGAACCTTGATATCGTGAGTAATGAGAGATCCGTTATCGTAGCATTAAAAGCTCTTAATTAATGCGATCAACTCCTGGTGAACGATTTTTCTATAATCTCTGCATGACCATTGTGATTTCCTCATTGGTACATGTGGAACATTAAGTAGGTCAGAAAAATGTTCACGCCATGTATCGAGTACCGCATCGACGCTAACACAGAGGTTTCCATTTTAGTCCCGAAAAGCTGTTGACCGAGATCCTAAGGTATGATGCAATTCGGTGATTCCTTTAAAGAAACCACGCGAACTGCTCTCATTGCTGAGTTGTTGTACTCTTAAGATCTTAGCCTTTTCGCTTCTTCTATCTACAAATGCGTTTAGCTGACCTCCTAGCAAGAACTACTTTGTTTTTTCTTGCAATTGTAAACCGAGTCTGCGCTTCATTGTGGGCTATATTTCGTTGCTCAACAGCAAGACGACACTCCTCATCAAACCAATCATTTTTGGGCTTAGTTTTCACTATACCGAGAGTGTGCTGGGCAGCATCGACAACCGAGGTTTTCAATACTTCCCAGACACTGTTCACATCATCAGATTGGTAATTGGATCGCAAAATGCTTTTGCTGACAAGATCTTGATGTTTTCGTTGTGTTTCTTCAGTTATCAGAGCTTCACAGGAGAATCACGTTGTCTATTCCCCTCCTCCCTGACTTGTACGAAAATTTTCATCGTTGCGATGCAGTGACCAGATAATGGTCACTGCCTACGAATTTGGTTGACTGCCGGTAAGATCTCTGTCTTGAACATCTTAAGCCCGCCCATTAGAAACACATGGTCAATTTGGTGTCCAAATGGATGTTTTTATGAAGAAAGAATATACTTACATCATTCTTTCTCCATTTTCGGTCGCAGTTTCGTGTCGAGAGTACGGACCTATATTATCGCATAAGTCGGTCTGATTTCTGTCAGCTCTAGCATTAAAGTCACCAATCACCAATCTGACATCGTGCTCGGGTATAGAGCCCAGCATATTATCCAAATTATTGGATAATCAGTGGGTGCATGTACACACACAATTGACAGGTTGGCTAACCTCATATGCAAGCGAAGCTTACACATTCGATTATTGACTGCTTGAAAATCCAGTGCAGCCTGTTTTACCTGTGACCTAATGAGAAATCCAACTCCAAGATTTCTGAGGTCATCTCCACTGTGTAGCAACGTATAACCCTGGGACACATAGTCTCCACTGTAAGGCCATCAAGTTTATTGGAGTGCTTCGAGTTCCAACCGATACTCTTTCATACATATGATAAGGCCGGGTACTTAAGCGGGGGATCGTTATTTTTTGGCGGTATCCGATTTTTTTTGACTTGTTGACATTTTTAACATGTTTACTTTTTTTACGGATGCGGGTCGTCAGCCCAGCGTTCCAACCAGATTTAGTCGCCCCTTAGGACAAGCTCTGGATACTGTGATGGTATAATATGGGTCTCATGTTTCGTTCGCAATATTTACGAAACATGAATTCCCCCACCCAAAGGGCGAAACTGGTTCTTATAACGTTGGTTTATAGGGAGAACCTCACTTCTCCTCTTGGTTCCCAGTAAACAATCCAATTTTTGATAGAGGTATAAGAATACTTTTCATCAATTCCCTTACATAAGGGTCATTTAGATCATAATTCGTGGTTGTATTTCGTTACGACCCCTTTATAATCACCACACTTCCCGATACGTTTGACCACATTGAAAAGTTTCGATTTTATTTTAAGTACTCCAGTGCTGCGTTCTACCAGGTGTTTAATTTGATTAAATAGTTTCACCTCCTTTTTCAGAGAACTGTTGCCTTAAACTGAGTAGATAATATTATGCAACTGATAAAAGAGATCCGAGTAGAGTTTTAATTTCCTAATATGCAACTCATTTAAAATGCCTCATAAGATACATCCTAGTTACTAATCAGTGTGGCCATATGCGAACAAGCTTAGGTTAGTTGCAGAACCTTTTCTTGGTGGCATTGAACCTTTTCTTGGTGGCAGATCGTTATCACTATTACAAGATGCTTTGGAATACCCTTCGTCACTTTTGACCATCAGTCAACCAATAGGTTGGATGTTCAATGTTATTTGCTATATTGCAAGCTATATAAAAGACTATTTTCCTATAGTCGATAGAGTGACAGTGAAAACAAGGCGACTAATACTTCAAAAAACATTAGCTTGGGTTGGTACAAATTTGGATGACCGCTTGGGAATATCGTAGAATAACAACAAAAAAACAATTAAACAATGAAAATTTCCTCCCGGAACGCCCAAATGCTTTCTCCAGCAGACCTGAAAACTGGATTTGATTCTCAATGAACCATTCATTCATTTATCTAAAATAAAAAAATGATTACAGAAACCAACACTAGAAGGGATAATACAAACCGGCAAAATTAAATATCGACCATTAGTTTATCGTATCCGGACACGAATCGAAAACTGGAAGATTATGATTGAAACAGAAACAACCAGGCACAAGCTGAAACGGATGGAAGAACTAGCACCGAGAACGAACTATGTATTAATGTACTATATAGTCGTGCCGAAACACACACACCCACACAATGCGAACCGGATTACGGACTTCAAAATGGGAACTAAGACGAAACTATCTATCAACACCCATCCACCAACGAAGCAGGAAATTAGAACTGTCATTAAGAAATTGAAAAATAATGAGGCCAATGGTAGCAGCTGAATTAGTTAAAAGCGACGCACATATCACTACACGTATCCTTATACACTACTGAAGTATGCCGAGAGAACCTCACAGGAAAAAAAAGTGTTTGACCATAACGATTTCACAAAAAGGCAACCTGCACAATACGAATATTGATGGTATTCGGTTTGGACCACTAAGGTGACTCAATAATCTGGACTACGCAGATGACGTTTGCCTGCTTACATATAGACATGCCAAAATACAGCGGCAAGTATAGAAGCTTTAAAACTTAACATTATAGTTAAACCAAAATCTTAAGACTTAACACGAACTATAGTAAGCTAACCCGTCCAGTTGGCGCAGTGGTTAAAGCTGCGGCGGTTGGAGTGGGAGGTACCGCGTTCGAATCCCGATCCAGGACAAGAAGCAAAAAGGTATTTTTTTTCTATCGATCGTTTGGACGGTGTGATCGGTGGTGTAAATGAACACATTTAGTCCCCAGTCGAATTTAGAATCCATGGGCCGTCCAATCGTTCATGTCATTAGTATAGACTGACATGGAGCTATGCTATGCACAGATGGTTCTACGAAAAATCGGACCTATAGCCGTACATAAAAAGTGGTATCACAACGAACCAAACGCCGGTCTAAGTGTGCGTTAGCAGCCTTACCAAAAACAAAGTAGTAAGCTGATCATCACCAATAATATGCCAATCGAAGGGGTTGGTAAATTCGTATATTTCGGTTGTACTGTAACAAAAACTGGCTTCCTAGAAGTAGACATCAATCCACACATCAACAAAGCTAGAAATTCGTTCAATATGCTTCAGAAGTCTTTAAACGCATCTGTTCTGTGGCGTGTGAAATCAGTTTTACTGTATGGGTATAAAACCAGGAAACACTCACAGAAGATCACACAAAAACTACAAGTGTTTGTAAAGAAATGTCTGACAAGATCAAGGATGAAGAGTTTGTGCGTCAAACAAACCAAACAGACATTGAAACCGGATTCAGAAAACACAAGTGGAGATGGTCATACTCTGAGAAAGATTCCGAATGGCATAATACGAATATCATTGGAATGGAATCGACAAGGAGGAAGGAAAGGACGGAATACCGCAGCCTTCGTCTTGTTCGAAATAAGTGCTTTCTCCATTGAATGGCTGAATAAGTGGGCCGAAATCAGTTAAATCATTACTGCATCAATTTAAAATTCGTAAGAAACTTGACATAGCTGTGGATGGAGTGATCGTCGATCGCAACATGATCTCTATATAATGATCTGTTGGTAGATGGTAAATACAGGCATGGGTTTGATCTGAGCGATGAACATAGCATTATCTTATCACATACAATGACAAAATAAATAATTTCGCAACCACAAATGAGAACTACATACATGTAGCCAACTGTCTGTCGAAACACTTTATCAATGAAACATAGGTTAAGATTGTAAAACACGGTTTTCTTTATCTTCTTATATATGGAGTTGTTTGCAAATTGTAAACATGGAATCATATTCGAACAAATAAGAGTGCAAATATAGCTGTTCCTGTGATTGTGTCTACTCGTATGTCTTAATTGTACAAACATACAAAATCGTGTTTGTCTTGCATAATTTATTTGTATTATGATAGCACGTATAAACTACATTAACAAATAAGTTATCAGCGAGCTTGAGTCGTTAAAAAGTTTAAGCAATTTTGACCTTATCTATGGCCAAATTCGTTTCGAGAATTTTTTCTATTTCCTGTCCAAGCAATACCTATAATCCTGCTAAAGGTAATGCTGGTCATGAGTTGTGACCTATCTTCTACCACATGACTTTCTTTTAAAACAGAAAAGCATTTTCCTTTGTACTTCTACGAAACCCACTCGAGTCGGTGTTTTCATTAAAAACCCTCTTAACTAATAAGCTAAAACCATCACCTTGATGGATATCGATTTTGTCTAGAGAGCGATGACGCCCAAGTGTGAATGTAAATGTAAACACTTGTGGCAGTCCATGACGAATCTTTTTTGAAAATGTTATGCCTGCTGAGATGGGATTTATCTTTTTGATCAAGCAGCCATCACATAAACACAGAGTATACTACATTGCTGACCCCAACGTGATCTCAATTTTTCGCAGCATACCAACTTTTATTAATACTCCTCCTGCCTAACACGGTTAATAACCATACAACAATTAAATTATCCGACCACATCCGTGTTCTACTCTACGCCATTACAGCCAAATAAAGGACGTACGGCTATAGGTCCGATTTAAGTAGAACCAATCCACATAGCATAACTCCATGCCAGCCTATAGTACTGACATAAAAGATAGGACGTCCCAAGATTTCTTCACTCCAACAGAAGTTCACACTATCGATCGTATAATCAGATATTGAAAACTCCCTTTTTGTATTCTGCTCATATCGGGATCGGTACCTCCCGCTCCGACTGCCAAATCTTTAACCACTTCGCCATGGTCGGTTATCAAGATAATTTAAGCGTCAAATGACATTGACGAGCTGCAGCACTGACAAACTTCAGCAGTTTAGACCAAGGAACTGATGCAAGTTGATCAGAATCTACAGATGGTTAGTTAAATATTTGCAACCGCTCTGTCAAAAGAAGAGCTGCTGTTGCAAGGAATATAGTGTATGCAATTACCACTTAGTATGGAAAGTATTCTTCGAGAACAATGACATAAATAGCGAGCCAATTGAGGAGCTTCCAGATGGAAACTATAGCAAAACCATAAATACCCATTCACCAACGGAGCGGGAAGTTACAAGTGCCATAATGAAACCGAACAATAAAAGCCGCTGGAACCGACAACATACCAGCTGAACTACTCAAATGGAGACGCATTTACAACTGCAGAAGCACTAACACCACTATTAGTAGAAGTGTGGAATACTGGTAGAATTCCGCAAAAATGTAAAGAGAGCTTTACCATAACGATCCCAAAGGAAGGAAACTTAAGACAATGCAAAAACTGGAGAGGCTTCTCGTATGAAAGTATTAGCAATGGTCATCCTAGACCGAATCTCACCAACTATGAACCAATATATAAGAAACGAACCAGCTGGTTTCAGACCAGGAAAAAGCTGTACAGACCACATCCACACGGTCCGAATCATCGTCGAACAATCCAACGAATGGAAATCTCCACTATATCTACTCTTCGTGGAATTCGAACGCGTATTCGATTCTATCAATAGAAGCGCAATCTGGAAAGCACTCTGTGAAATAGGCATCCCAAGGAAAATAACCAAACTCATCCGAGAAATGTGCCGGGACGCTGGAAATAAAGTGCAAGACAAAGGTAAGCAGAGTGGCACATACTACAATACACGAGGAGTTAGACAAGGATGTGTACTATCTTCACTACTGTTCCTCATAGAACTGGATAATGTCATGCGCAAGCTAGAAAACTCAATGATCTCGACTACGCAGATGAAATATGCCTGCTAACACACAGATACACAGACATGCAGCAAAAGCTACAAAAGTTATCAGAAATAGCACAAGATGTTGGGCTGAAGATAAATATAAGAAAGACGATGTCGAAAAAATCTTATACCTTGGCTGTACCATATCAAGAACAGGCGGAACGGAAGAAAACATTAACCAACGCATCAACAAAGCGAGAAACACTTTCAACATGCCCCATAAGATGTGGAATGCATCCGTCCTGTCAAGAAACACCAAGATTCGACTGTTTAATGCCTGTGTGAAATCAGTACTGCTATATGGATGTGAAACGTGGAAACATACGCAGAAAATCACAAGAAGGCTCCAAGTAATTGTGAATAAATGCATTAGGCGATAGATCAAATTCTTCTAGCCAAATAAGACCACAAATGAAGAATTATTGCGACAAACAAACCAAGTGGACATTGAGAAGATCAGGATGCAGAAATGGAGATGGATAGGACACACGCTGAGAAAGACACCAAATGACGTAACCAGGATGTCGCTGGAATGGAATCCGCAAGGAAAAAAGAAAGTTGGAAGGCCAGCAATGCCTAGGAAAATAACGGTACTAACTGAAGCAAAACATCTTGGAAAAACATGGGGGAACTATAGAGAATAGCCCAAAATAGAGTTCAATTTTCCAGTCTTTAAGACGCCCTATGCAAATTATACTACCCGAGTTGGAGTTTTGGTTTACGAAAGGTCAAACAGTTACTATTCTGCTGAGCACAGATTGGCCATCTGTACAAAAATCGAAATCGTCGCTCGGTCAGTTTTGATTTGATGAGCGGCTGCTCTATCTCATCAGACAAACGCGCTAATGGACTTCATAGGTGTATTGTGCGAAGTGACAGACAACATTTACTCAAAAATGTTTTCGATTTTATGGAAATCAATTTGAGGCAATTGTGATGCTTGTGGATGCCCTATTTAGTGATTACGCTTGTTGCGCCATGATACGAACCTGAGTGCACGCCGCATTTATAGTTGTTCGATTTCACCCACTGTAGTGATTTGCATTGAGGTTACAGCATAAGAGAAATTCCTTAAAATATCTGTGCCATGAGAAGAGAACCCACCACCATAGAGATTTAAAAGATTAGGGAAGAGGTGCAGCTTCTGAAACTTAGAGGTTTGATTGTGTCCAAAGGCAGGTATTGGACGCCCTTATCAGATTTAGATAACCAATGTAGAAATCACTAGGACAGTTTCGGAACTGATGAGTGACGTTATTCTATCTAATCAGACGTACTGGATTTGATATTTTATTATCAGGAATTCGTAGTAGATATGTTATGTTTGTCATGTTGCAACAGTTTTAGCGAATTACACATATTTAATATTAATTTTTATTTGAAGCGTAACGATCGTTGTATTTATTTGTGTATAATGACGAATACATTGTGGTTGTGAATGCTACAGCTTTTTGCTATTTACAGCAAGTTTCAAAGCCGTCATCGGCTACTCATGAACAATCGACAACAAATTATATTCTGGTACAACCTATCATTTGTCACAATCGTTTCGGTATATGGATGTCGAGTTGTTCTCTATGGAATGCCAAGTTCATTCAATGCTCCAATACACGTCAAACGAGTCGCAGCAGAGTAGCACCTAATATAATGGCAAGTATATAGTAACGTAAGCACAAAAATGATTGGTTTGATGAGGAGTCTCGTCTTGCTGACACAGACACGCGAAAATGGTGGAAGACTTAGATCTTAAAACTTTCTATTGAAAACCTTGGAAAGGCTGATGGATATCTATGTACGCTAAAAATGAAGCCTAGCTACTGAGATCAGACTCAGCACGCTTACTTTAAAGGGAAATCTATGGACACAGCTCTGCATGCTCTGGTAAGTATGGTGGCATTTCTTTATATTGAGGGCGCCTTTAACAATAAAAAGACGAAAGCAAATTTAGAGGAATTGTTGTTCTAGGGGTGGATTATCCTGTAAGTGGGTTAATCCATCACATACGTGGGTGCAGGATGGTTAACTCGGAGCTAGAGGAATCCACCATCAGAAGGTGGATGACTAAGGGAAACCCCACAGGAAGGTGTCCTATCTGCTCTCCTCTGGAATATAGCAATCAACGGGATGCTGTTAGAGCTGGAGGGAGAGGGGATCGGAGTGATTGCGTATGAAGATGATGTAGCGATAGCTGTCTCTGCAAAATACTTAAGCACGGTGACGGAGGTAATCCAAATTGCTCTCCTAATTATTTCGAGGTGGGCCATTAGATGTGGCCATCGAATCCACTTCTCTTAAATGACAAGAGACTAGATTTTACTGGCAAGGCAAGATTTCTAGGCGTAATCTTGGACAGTAAGCTAAGCTGGAAGCCCAACATCTTGGAAAGAGTAAACAAGGCTAATATAGCATTGTACTCGTGTAGAAACGTCATCAGAAATAGATGGAGCTTGAATCCGGAGCTGGTACACTGGTTATTCACTTCCGTAGTAAGATCTGTACTTATGTATGGGGTGAGCGTGTGGTGGCCAACTCTTGATAAAGTAACGTACAGAAAAAGGAAAAAAGGATTGAGAAGGTGCAAAGACCGGGGCGCTGAGGACAATACCTACAAGTGCCTTGGAGGTCGTGTTTCACCTTCTCCCCGTAAGCGTCTATGGTAAGCAGATGGTGGCGATTACGGCCACTCGACTATCAGCCACATCTAAGTGGAAATGTCTTCAGACAAGACACTCGACGGTAGCTATATCGCTGAAGAAAGAACTGGCGAACCTAAACTATGTTACACCTACTATGTGCTTCGAGAAAAGATTCCGAACTACCTCCCCCTCAAGGACATTTTGGAGCAGCGAGTCGGCAGCAAAAACGGACGCAGTGCAGTTTTTTACGGATGGCTCCAAACTACACGGCACAGTAGGAGCTGGAGTCTTCTATGATAAATTAGAAGTAGATAAAGCAGATCGTCTCCCTGATCACCGCAGCGTGTCTGCCAGGCAGAGGTTATAGCGATTGAAGAGGTCCTGAACTGGTTGAAACATAATGTGGTATGCTCGACTGATATCGCAATTTATGTGGATAGTTAGGCGGCAATCAAGTCGCTGGACTCTGTTTCTCTGACGTCTAGAGTGGCGTTGGGTTGCCGTTCGTATCTAAATCAGATGAGTGAGAATTTCAACATTCAGGTAGTCCCCGGCCACTCAGACGTGATGGGAAACTGCAGGGTGGACGAACTAGCGAGGCATGGTACAACTGTCCAACTACTAACTGGAAAGGACAATGTTTTGGAGACCCATTAACGCACACAAGACTGTGCTTAAAAAGGAGGCGGTAGGTACCACTCTCTCATGTAGAGTTGCAAGACAAGTCTGGCCAAAGCTGGACTTGAAACGCTCAAAGACAATTATCTCCCTACGAAGACGTGAACTTCAAACGATCGTGGGGATATCTACATACACTGCCTTCTTGGAGAATATGCGAGGAGGCTAGGTTTAGAAGTTAATGACTTTTACAGAAGCTGTATGGACGAGGAGAAGGAAGAACCGGTAGTCCACCTCCTATGCTCATGCCCGGCATTGGGACACAAAAGACATGAGTATTTTGGTAAGTTCTTAATGGACTCCAACTGGTTCTCATAAGGGTAAAAAGGGTGTAAGGTCCTGTGGTATCCTGTGTGTGCTGTAGCAGCCACTCAACCTAACCTAACCTAGACCTTAAGAGTACAACAAGTCAACAATAAATATCAGACTTTAAGATTTCGGTCAACTTCCATTCGGGGCGAGAAATTAAACCTCTGTGTTAACTCCTCCTCAGAGTAATTTAGAATTTTTGATATTCGGAGCGCTAACTTTGTGGAACTGTTTTTTCAACCTTATTCGATTGGTATGGCGAAATGAAATTATGCCCAAAGAATGGAAAGTGGTTGCGTTATGCCCAATATTCAAGATTGGCATAACGCAATTATTGGTGACTATCAAGGAAAGTTTTATACAAATCGATCAGTCACGGAACATCATTATCGCGCTTATGATGATTCCAAGTCTAACTTATAGTTCTGCGGTGTTCGACAAGCAGATGCACTGTCACCGATGCTGGTTTCCGAGACCAGGGCGCGAGTAGTTTCAGTAGTGTTGACGACATGTTTGAAGAAGTAATGAGTTTCTAGTATCTTGGATCTCTCATTACTCACGATAATAGTGTGGGAGAGGATATCAAGGTTCGCCTTGCCCCTAGCAATCGGACTTTATATTATCTACGTCCACTTCTGAAATCAAAATATCCTGCAAATACGGATAAGCTGAAATTTTACAGAGTTCTGAGCAGACCCGCTATCACGTATTTATGTGAGAGTTGGACCTTGACGGTTGAGTATACAAAAGATGGCTTGTACCATTCGACGTTGATGGCACATACCGAGTTCTTTTCAGTCATGAGATCAGCGAATCAATGCGAGTTAGTCATATCGTGCATGAAATCGGAAGCGAGTACACTGACTAGGACATCTTTTACCTGCTGATCCGAATCGAATGATACAGGGATCTTTAAAGGCAAACTAACGAGTCATATATAGTCCAATCGCATTCAGATTCAGTAAAGAGATTCGACGACTGTTGCATGTTCCTTGAAATCAGAATGTGCTTGAAATCAGTATGTTTCTGTCTTTGAAGGAACATCATACTAATCCTTACTAGTATGCTGCTCCTTCAAAGGAAGAAATATTTCGTATACTGATTGGTTTCAGAGAACATGTAACAGTCAAAAAAAATCTCTTTACTTAATCTGAATATGTTTGGAGTATTGAAAACTTGAGAGCTCATCAACAATCTATCTTCATTTAAACCCATTGATGTTGCATAATGCAGCTAATCTATAATTGTATTTAGTCCGGTTGCTTTTAAAAATAGAACCGCTGACTTAACTATATGTACTATCACTAGTCTTATCGCAACTAATACTTTTCGAAGGCCAAGCTCACATTATGATTACAAAGAACATAACAATGCTTTATCAGTTATCCATTATTATATGAAAACGGTGAAATCATCAAAATAAACCACTATTCGAAAAGTTATATAGCAACTGCGGTCTCAAAATGTGGCGCTGACATCATTATAACTAGCAAGAGAATCATCTTGCGATTAAATTACGAGGGGAGTAAAAATAGTTAGTAATAGAGTTCATATGGAACGTTTGGTTCCGAAGAGACGAGCTCCGAGAAGATCGTCCAAAATCTTACACTGATGACCTTTTTTTGTGCTATCCGTCACTCAGGCTCAATTGGCCCACTATCCCACTTTATACTTGACATTCCGGCTAGAGGTTCGATTTTACGTAGAAACCATCTGCACTGACATGGAAGATGAGACGGGAGACGGATTCTAAACTCAACAGGGTGTCAGATGAGTTCATTCGCAACACCGATCGCACCACCCAAACAATCGATGCTTAAAATCCCTTTTCACATCCTTCCCCTGTCAGTATTCGAACCCGGTACCTCTCGGTCAACGCCGCAGCTTTTTAACCACTGATGACGTTACCATAGCTCTGGTAAAGTCCAAAGTTGGCGAAGATCCTCGACTGACACAAGAAATTATTGCTGATGAATTGGTCTTCAATGCCATGACTATTTTGTAGAATAAAATAATAATCATTTAGGACACACGAAGAACTCTGCTCGATGGGTTCCACGATTTATAAATAAGGCCCACAAAGAGGCTTGAGTATATTTTGCTACATTTTTCCTAAATAAATTCGAAAATGGGCCATCTAGCAACATTAGTAAAGTGATTACTAGTGACGAATCTTGGTCCTATAAGTACGATCCAGAAACCAAATAGCAGTCTATGGTATGGAGCCCAACAGGAAAATACCCACCCGTAAAAGTTAGCAACAAAAATCTGAAACAAGACAGTAAGGATGTTAGTTTACTTCACCCCATCAAACACTGTAGCTGCTATTCCCCTGGAAAAGTGTCAGACGGTAAACCAAAAGTTTCCAAAAATTTGTTGAAAATCCGGAAGAAAAATGATTTGTGGCACAACTTTTAACATCGTGACAACGCACCAGCTCATACTTCTGAAATAACGAGTAACTTTATTGCGATCTCTGGCATCGAAGAAATACGATACCTGGATCCAGCACCTTGTGATTTCTGTTTTTTGTGTCCTCCATTACTCAGGTTCAATTGGCCTATTATGGCATCTCTACGACATGTGTCGACATGTGACCACTGATCGATCAGATTGTGAAAATTCTCTTTTCCATTCTGCCCGTATTGGGATTCGAATCCGGTACCTCTCGCTCCAACTACCGCAGCTTTAACCACTGCGCGATTTGAGCGGTTGTGAAGAAGCCTGGAGATTGTTTATGACGTAAATGCTGACCTTGATAAGCTTAAAATGCTAGATTTTGAAGACTGTTTTGATAAGTTGATCTGTAGGCTTAAGAAATGTGTTGAAATCTGCTCAACTAAGCAAACTTTTGTTACTCCCCTCGCATACAGGTTTATGTGCATAGTTTAGTAAATACACAAAGAATTCGTTTAGCAGTAAATCACACTATATATAAGTAAGCGATCAGCTACCTTATACCTTGTTTGTTTACGCGATTCACAATACCCTTGTAGTGTAGAAAACGGCATTTGACTGATAACACACAACATTTTGTTATGTTGCAAATGACGACTTTGAACTGTATACAGTGCTCGTTACGGCCGATATTCTCATTATATGCATACATGCATACAAGCACACTTAGTAATCGATTATGACCTTTATAGTGAATCGCAAAATTAATTAGCATTCAAGACTAAATTAACGACTTCGCTTAATCTTCGCCGAGCTGGTATACACAATTAAACCGCATTTTTAACCAAAGCAGCTTGACATTGACATTGATCTATGCATGTGTATATACCCGATAACCTCTATACAATAAACGAGTATATACCGCAACAATACAAAACCATCGGACATATAAGTCGTTGCATAAATAATTGTTTATCAATGACTTGTACATTGCAAAAGTATGATAAGACGACTGTCAAGCGCAAGTCAAATTAGCGATATGATGAATTAGCCCAAGTCTTACTGCACATTTTGGGTTTTGATTGTTATACTTTGAATTGCATAACGTGGATTTAATCGAATACAGTCATTTGTCGTTGCCTGACCGCCGATTCACCTTGACTCTTTTGTATCGAGCTTATTAGTTTGTAGACTCTACATGTTTATTATTATTTATTGTTTAAATGGCAGGCAGTAAATAAATAAAAGTTAAACGTCTTAAATGCGACAAACAATCGTAAAATATGAAATAAACCAACTCTTGAAATTTAAGTTTTTTTTCACAGTCACTCAGGCACGATTGGCCTATTGTGCACTTCCCTTCCCAGATGTGCACTTTCTGTCGCAAAATCTGTTTGTCCTTCTTATGAAGTCCAAGATATCTGGTTTCGTTAAGGTCGTCAGTTGATCCTAAAATAGGAATTGTGATCCAGAACAGCGCAATCTACGGGAAGAGTATGAAGAACAAGAGCACAAGAAGTGCTCAACAGTTTCTTCTTCTCCTACCCCACACTGTTCGCAGTTTGCGATGCTCCGAAACATATGATTATTCAAGGAGCAATGCCCAGTAAGATCCTTAAAGTTCGTCTATCATAAGGAGTTGAATCTGCTGATTTATTGATCTAAGGAAGGTTTTGGATGGTCGACAAGAGATGAGGCTATTTTTTTTTGGTGAGAGCACCAAAGTGATAGTCAATTTCTCGTTTAAGGGATAATGACGTCACTCCTAAACCGGGCTCAGGCAACACACTCCTCACTTCTGGGAAGGTCGTCAATATGTCAAAGGGCATTTACAATTAGCTTTAGTCCATTGATTTGAAATCTTTAGATGATATTCATTTGGTTCGGTTTAGTACAATTCACATTTCTGTAGATTTATTGTACCCAATCGTAAACGACTTTACGTAGCTTTAAAAGCAAAAGGTCTAGCAGTGTGATATCACATTATCTAGATGACCAATTCATTGGTCCGAAGCATGAATTTAATTTTCCCCCATCTTTTTGACGCTAAATATCGTCGAGATCATGATTTTCAATTTTAGGTAGCAAATAGTCCGTTATCATGGGCGATAACGTGCCTCATTCACAGTTACATTCCGATTGACCTCATGCCAATAAACCATACCAAACTGTTCTTTTTCTTGATATAATGATGCCTCTTAAACCTCTTCGGGTTGCTCTTCAGCCCAAATACGGCAATTATCCTTATTAGCATATCCATTGAACCAGAAATGGAAACCATCGCAGAAAAAACAGGTTGAATACAGTGTATCATTTTCAAGCTTGTCAATAGCTGACTAAACCGGTGATGATCTGGAACGTCGGCAGGCTTCTATTTTTGCACGAGTTAAATTTTGTAGTTTTTTAAACCAAGATCCTTACGTAAAATACGTCAAGCCAAGCTGTTGTGGACGACTCCGAATCGATTCATCACGATCATCATGTACACTCTCAGGTACCGCCAAAATACTTCACTAAGTGCTGGATATCGTTTATTTGGTCGTGTATTTTCCAAAAATGATTAATTGGGCTTCACATTTTACGATGGTATATCGAATTGTACATTCGGTATGCCGATTATGTGGAACATAACTTGGTCGAAGCGCTCGAAACACATTCCTCGTACAACTGATAATTTCCACTGTTGGGTGTGTAAATTACACGATGTGTTTTTTACATGTAAAAATCGTGTAATTTACATACGGATATTGTTTACATTATATATTTAAAAAATTATAATAATGATTTCATGTAAAATACTGACGCGCCATCTCTTATCAAATCTAATAGTAAATAAAGCACCATCTGTTAAAAAATCTTCTTACTATTTTATAAATAGAATTTGTGAAATAATAACTGTGTACAATTTTTTTCGACTATGTATTTACTGAATGTCACAATAACTTGGTTTAGAGGGTTATTCCGTTATAAACCATTCGTAGTGCGATCCATTTTAAAATGTCAGAACAAACGTTTTTTGACACTTTAAAACAGATGGCACTACAACTGTTTTTTTTACAAGCAATTACCCTGTAAAACACCACCTGTGATCGAGAAATGCTCATTTCTAGCTGTGCGCAGTATGAAAGTATCAGTACATTATAGGTAAAGTGTTCAGCACTAAAGCTAGAATGTTCAGTACTCTTGCCACTAATTTAAAAGATGTTTTGAGTGAGAAGTACTGTCTGAAAACTCCAGTGAGCCTCATGACCTCGACGAGTTGTCCAGCTCATTTTTGCATCTGCATCATGGTTAGTATAGATTTACCAGATTTCTAATAGTTTTATAACAGTAATAATTTTCTATTTCTTTCAGCTTTCGTTCCTGCTATCTTCAGAGCCTTACGTTTTGCAGGTGGCTCATTTCCACTCAGTAACAAATTGTTTATTATCTGATTGGCACGAATAGAGTTGAGAAACTTTTTGATTCCTGTGTTGGAAATCAATGAGATGGTGAAGCTTTATGTGAAATCCGCCAACTTCAAAGCGTCCATTAGTTTATATAGATCTATTCGGCCGTTGATAGGGTTCGTAAAACCAAAATCAACTCATTGAAAAGATATGATTTAGAATCGAATCTATTTGTATAATTTTACATGTAATATAGGTCGATAGATTTTTGACATTTTAAAACAGATGGCACTGTCATCTGTGTGTTGTCTTAATATTTGCGTGTAATTTACGTTTTATGTAATTTGCGCTGTTTGTTTTACATTATTTACATAAAAAATGTAAGAAACGCTTTTTACATTTAAAATCCGAACTGTGATTAATTCAGTAATTCAGCTTAATAATTTGTAGACGGTGTCCCTACGGAAAAAGTACTTCTAAATGAATCACCCGTAGTATAATCAAACGAAAATAGCGACTTACAAAGTGAGAACGTGGTATCGAGATAAAAGGTTATCTGTTAAAAGTAGCAATATTGAGTTGGGTTTTTTCGCTAGATGCAAGACATTAGGAAACTATACTTTCCAAAAATAAAATTAATATTGGAAAAGTCATATGGGTATTGCGATTTCAGTTATCAGACAAACAGTCTCCTTTGTTGCATATATCTGAAGATCTAGAACTATGAGTATACTTCTATACCTCATCTCAGTATGCTGTAATCTGGTTTACGCTCGACTACACATACTTAATCGTGAGGTGAAGTTATCTATCATGCTTGGTAGCTACGTCCCTGTTTTTCAGGAGGTAATTGTTGAAAGCAGCACTCTATGGTTCGTATCTGCACCTTATCTTATAGCCAAACTGCTTAACGAGCAATTGCATGTACTTACTCAAAATTTGTGTCTGAAACAATAATTACTTTATATTGACTTAGCACCAGTCCACACGAAAAAATGTTTCTAATAGTTGACAAAACGGTACAGGAATTTTTGATCTTTAAGCAATAACTTTTTAACCATACTCTGTCAAAAAACTGAATTACATCGATCTCAAACAGAGATCTCAACTTCCCTCAACAAACTATTTCATGCATTGCCCATCAGTCTTTTCGAAATTCTGCATAAATCGTCAGTACGACACATATATATCCAGGTGGATGTTGGTTTTTAGGAGCTCAAATTCACGAGTGTTAGCGCAATCCCACACCCACGGGCTTAAATCATTATTTTAGCTATAGACGACTAAATCGATGGTTTAACCTATAGTATCGTTCGCTTTTGTTTGTAAATTACATTTTTCAGTCCTCATGCAACTTAGGATTTGAAATCTTTTGCCTGCACATCAAATCAAATCATCTGGCATTTTAGTGGCATACTGTATGGTGTAACGGAGTTGATACGATTGAAACACCACTGACCACTACATAACTGGTCAAGGACTGCAAACATTTTATTAGTCTTTTCGGTTCCAGCAAAAGTATAATGGAGTACCAGAAAATTATCGCATGTGAGTACCAGAAAATTATCGATCACCGACTCTATAGTCAAAGCGGGGTTTCGATTGAAACTGACCGGGCTCGAACCAGCTGCTCCCTTACGTTTATTACCATAAGCGAAAAACCTTTAACCTCCTCTATTTATTGAAACCAGTTGTCCCAAAGTAGATGCAATTTTATCTGCAGTTGTCCAGTCTTCGTTTGCCCCATCTCAGTCTATTAACTATAGATCTTTATTTCGTATAGAGCAGTTCGGCTCTGTTTCGGTTTAAGCTCTTGCAGTTCTACCGCTTAGTATTTTTTCCGCAGATGACACGGTGATCCTAGCTGTTAGAGACAATCTCTCCAACGAAAACTATCGTTCCGGTAGCTATCGATCCTATCTAGCATCTTGGATAATGCTTAAACACGTTTCCGTGTACTTAAGCAAGGGTTCGGATGTATGTAGGCGTAATCTGATCTTTTATTTTGTTGAAATTTTTAACAACTTGTGATTTTTCAGCACTACGACTCTTACATATAACAATCTGAGTTTCAATCATATCGGAGGAAATGTGTTCACAGATGGATTTAGCTTACCACAATGAAATCTGTATTTTCATTTTATGGTCGAATATGTAGTTAATGGTGTTCACTCATTCACGGTCCATACTGTTATGTTAGTTAAATTCGTGGATCTTCAGACTTATATAAGCTTCCATCATTTCGTCGTTTGAAGATTAATTACCATATCTTTCATTGATAGCTCCAGCTTTCGATGCTTTTGGATTGATCAAACGAGTCATTTCGTTACTTAGCTCCTTATACTTTGGTGTACGAATGGCACAACCCTAGTAGAAAAATCAATTTTTTTGGCCAGGTTGCACTTGCTTGGTTGTCACATCTGAATAGCTGCGGAGTTGATATATAGTAAGCTCTTCAATTTTATTAACTAAGGTTCAATAATGTTGCCCGATACCATGTCATGAGGTTTAGTCTGCAGTTTGTATATACATTACTTGACTGAAGGTAGATGTCCTAACTGTATCGGATTGAAATCCCGATAGATGCTGGAAAGCAATCGATCGATTAGGTGGGTTAACATATCTACGACAACCTTTTTTTCGATGTCAGCACTATAGACTGGCATTATGCATTACAATGTGCAAATACAACGGTTGAATGACATGATCGTCGAACCCTCCAGTTAGGTGTTCTAAGCGACCACATCCGGATTAATTTTAATTATTTTTAACACTTATAACTGTTACACCATACAACAAATCAAACCTGCAGGTTTAGTCACCTCTAATCATGTATGCCTTCTAACCGCAGAACTCAAACCATTATTAAACAATAAATTCTTGACGATTACCTCATTTCTCCAAATTCAACATCATGACATAGTGTAGAGAAGAAAAAAAAATTTAATAACGACGTCAATACAATGCCGTCATCATCTTACCCACTTTACGTTCAATTCGGTTATATGACAGAAAGTTATTTTTAAATTTTTAACATCACCATCCGCATAAATATGTGTCGCGCGATCAAGCTAAATGTTTATGACATTTTTATTACCTGGTAAATTTATGACAATTGCAAATACCATCCATTTCGTACATTAAACTTCATGCGAAGACGTTGTTGCATGTTAGGTGCGACACTTCAGACTTCATATTCTTGCATATATCGAGTTCATCGATTTGGTTTGTAGCATGCATATTTTTTTATCGCCGCGATCTTTTCGCCCACCGAAAGACGTTTCTTCTTTCAAAGATCGCTGTATGATTCGATTCGGAACGAGCCAGCGTACTCGCTGTCCTTTGAATTCATGCCCGAAATCAGGAGTTCGCATAAAACTCCTGATCTCGTGATTGAATAGAACTCGGTATGTGCCATCGTCGTCGTTCATTCTTCTTGGCATCTGACGGAGATCTTAAGGTATGGTACAATCCGGGGATTCTTTTAAAAAACCACGCGAATTGAGCTCATTGCTGAGATGTTCGCGATTCTTCTGTCTACAAATGCGTTTAGCTGTCCTCCTAGCAATTATTGATATTTTCGTTGTGTTTCTTCATTTATCAGACCTCCACAGGAGATCGCGTTGTATATTCCCCTGTCCTTCCTAATTTGTACGAAAGTTTCCATCGTAGCTTTTCAGTGACCAGATAAGGGCCACTACCTACGAGTTTTGTCGACGAATTAAGATCTGACGTCATTGCGAACCCGAGCCAGCTCTTTTGAAATTAACTCATTGTCAATTAGGCTTCGGGATATTTTATTTGAATGTGTCCATGTTTCCAAATAGATGTTTATGAGGAAAAAATGTACTTGCAACTTTGAGATCATGAGCGATCGCAAAGTATAACATTCTTTCCCCATTTTTGGTCGCAGTTTCGTGTCGAGAGTACGGACCTATATATTATTACATAATTCGGTCTGAGCTCTAGCATTAAAGTCACCAATATGACATCGTGCTCAGGTACAGAGCCCATCAAATTATCCAAACTATTGTAAAATGAGTATTTATCAGGGGATATTAGTGGGCGAAGACGAAAAATTTCGTGGTCATCTCCACTGTGAAGCAATGTGTGGTCTATCGAGTTTCTTGGAGCACTACCTACGAGTTGCAGCCGACTCTCTTTCATACATGTGATAGGGCCATCAAACGCACCAGTTTTTCTAAGTGACTGCACGATGCATGTGCCGATCTTCAATCTCGTGTCCGGGTACTTAAGCAGGGGTCATTGTTGCTTTGGCGGTACCCGTTTTTGTTCAGCCCAGCGATCGAACCAGATACATAAGCATATAAAAAAACTGCTGGCAAGGGTAAGACAGCGCCAGTCTAATTGAAAACGGACAATTCGGATGCATAAAGTACGCAAACACCAAAAGGTGACTTTTCGGTTTAACAACCTCTAAATTACGCAAGACATATGTACATTGAATATCAAAACGAATCGAATGACCTCATCGCGCACATTACATTGTGATCCTGTCCAAACTGTAGCACACATGCATATATGCACATATAACATACATACATATGGATTATAAAGTAGTCAAGGTGATCATCATTTATATAAAATAATAATTCAGACAAGGCTGTATGTATGTACTCGTACTTTGTGCATAAATGAAGACTGATTTCTAAATTTGAAATTTAAAACATTTCGCGCGAATTGCTTGAATTATTAAACTCTGTAACCTTCAAACAGCGCGGCAAGATCAGTATATATTAAGAGTCAACAGATGCTTTGGTCACAAAAATGAATTTTACATACAAAATAGATTGATGTACATACTGTGTTTAGCTAGATCGTACTCAGGGTTATCGCCAATCGAGGATATTTTTGGCGAACGATCGTCTTATTTACAACTTCACGCGTCGTAGTTTCGGATTCATTGACTAATGATGTACTTGTATTCTATATGTTATGTGTCGTCGTTTGATTAATTTGTTTATTATGCCTTACACGGTGTGTGCCATTGCAATAAAACTGTTTGAGGTCATGAAGAGACCGATAAAATACTTGTTCTTATGACGATATTGGTGACGGGTAAAAAACGAGATTTTTGCACTTAACAAACTTTTTAATATTCTTATGTAGGTGGAGGTCCGATGATCACATTTTCACTCTGTTTATGGTTCATAAATATACATTTTTACAAATCGATCTTTATAAACATGACAAGATGGGAGATAAGAAATTGAAAAGATGTCCCATCCAGAAAAATACTATAGATTATGTTATGTTATGTTATTGCGGCTGCTAACGCACACTTAGACCGGCGATTGGTCCGATGTGATACCTCTTTTTTGGAGAACCGTCTGCGCCTATAGTACTGACATGAATGGTGAGACGGTCCATGGATTCTTAATTCGACAGGGGATCCAGATGTGTTCATTCACACCACCGATCGCACCGACCAAACGATCGATGGTGAAAAATCCTTTTTTGCATCTTGCTCCGGATCGGGATTCGAACCCGGTACCTCCCCGTTCCAACTGCTACAGCTTTAACCACTGCGCCACCTGGGCGGTTACTATAGATAAGTAACAGGCCATATAAAAAGTATCCGTGGTTCATCATCGGTATAAAACTCCTGTAATTTATCGTTGAAAAACTTAACCAAGTGGCTTTTAGATGCGCTTCCGCCTGCCACTTTTTTACCATCAAGAGAGTTTTGCATAGACCGAAACAAATAAAGGATCCGTCAAATAACTTTTTTTTTGAAAATGATATAAAGAAAAACTACTGAATATTTTCTCAAGTTTCTTTTTTTATTTAAAAGTACAATCCTTCCGGTTAATAATAGAAAATAATTTCATTCAAATGACTGCCTCGGCTGGCCATGCAGTAGCCTACACGATCGGTCCAATTTTTAAGCACATTATCGATTGTGTGCAGCTGTATTTCATCAATGGTTTCACGAATATTGTCCTTTAAAGCGTCAATTGTCTCTGGCTTGTCGGCGTAACACTTATCTTTGAGGACACCCCACAAATCATAGTCCAACGGTGTCAAATCGCAGCTCCAAGGTGACCAAACGGCGTCAGCTCTGCGGCTGATAATGCGATCTTCAAAAACAGGGCGCAAAACATCGAGTGTAGCTACAGCTGTGTGGCACGTAGCGCCGTCCTGTTGAAACCAAATGTTGCCAATATCCTCCTCTTCAATTTTTGTGATCAAAAATTCGTTCAACATGGCCCGATAACGATCGCCATTGACTGTAACGGTCACTCCTTGCTCATTTTCGAAGAAAAATGGCCCAATTATGCCTCTGGATCAAAATCCGCACAAAACAGTGACTCGTTTTGGGTGTACCGGCTTTTCAATGTATGCGTGCGGGTTTTCCGTGACCCAAATGCGACCATTTTGCTTGTTTACATACCCGCCATGATCAAAATGAGCTTCATCCGAAAAGATGATTTTTTTTGGCAAAATCGGCATCTTCTGTAAGTCGATTGCAGGCCCACTCAGCCAAGGTCTTTATGCAAAATTCGTCTCAATGATGTCTCCGAAATGTTCAATTGTTGCGAACGACGGTGAATTGATGTGATGGCGCATCACGCACACTTTCTGCCACAGTATCAATATTCTCGGGTGTACGCACTGTTTTGGGCTTTTCACGCTTTAGTTTATCGATGAGGATGCCAGTTTCTTTCACTTTTTTCACAAGATAACGAACATACGGAGCTGACGGTGCTTCTCTTCTTCCAAAATCCGTACGCAATTTTATCACACATTCTACAACATTACCATGATTTTCAAAGTAATGTCGCAATATTTCCCATCGTTGTTCAAGCGTATACACAACCATATTCGTTCAGCGGAAGGATAAAACTAATTATCTGTCAAATCAGACATGAGCTAATTGTTACCATTCACGAAATAAGCACTAGTTGAAAAAAAAAACTTTAGATGGCGGACTCTTTAGTAGTCAGACGGTGCAAGGGCCGGGCTATACAGTAGATCGATCAAAACTTCCAAACCAATTTCCGTCAATTTGTTCCGACTCATCAAAGATTTGTATAATGACCAGGCATTGTCATAATGGAACACAACCCTCTTTCTGTTGGCCAAGTCTAGTCGCTTTTACTGTTTTGAACTGTAGAGTTGTGCACGGTACAAGACCAAATTGATAGTTTTGCCTCGTTCAGTAACTCATAATGTACAATTCTTTCAACCCCACCAAACACTTAATATAACCTCGTTTGCCGTCAATCTATGCTTTGTAATCGTTTCTGGAGAGTTACCAGTCTTTGAAAACGAGCGCTTACGTTTGATATTATCGTATTTCATCAATTTTCATGCCTGTTAAGATTCGCTTCAAAAATGGTACGATTTTGTTGCATTTCATTGATGTCAATGCGGTTCCTGAAATTCTTTGCGTTAATTCATGTGGCACCCAAACATCGTATTGTACCTTGCAGTTTCTAAACTTTCATGTGTTTGATGTTTAATGCTTGTGCTAATTTCCTGGCAGCTTGCAGTAGAAATTTCTCCAGTTTCTGAAAGCACTCGATGGTAGTTAGTTGCAGTATATTCAAGTTGGCTTGCATCACAAAACCCTAGTAATTTGATAGCTGAGGTACTGGAAATACTTTGAAATCTTGAAATGATAATTGCTGCTCTTAACTGATTAGTGTCGTAAGCATTAAACTGATTCGTTCACTGGTAGCGGGTCGTCTCAACCTTTACATAAATATTTTAAACATATTATTGATCAGATCGAACCAACCTAATGAATCAAACTGCTTGCACGAGTGTGATAGGTTTAGCAATAATTGGATAAAACAATTTCTCTGGCAGATCCTAATGTCATAGTTTAAAATATCTGGTTGGCACTCCTCGAAACAAGCTTTAAAAGTGATTCATAAACTCCTGTGTTGGTTTCGTCAGAACCATGGAACCGTTGATCTCTAAGCTTCGCTGTACACTTTTCTAAAAACTTCTATTCCACAGTGTTTCCTCAGATTATATGTAGAAGCGAGACTTGATTTGGGATTATTCCATTCCCAAAATCGCCTTTTTATCGATGTTGAAATCTAGCATTTACCAGGATACTCGTATTGCCGGCTACGACTCATCCCTGTAATATATTTTTAAGAATTTGATAATTCTGTGAAACCTTAGTTCTGTGAATGTAAAATGTGAAACAAGTGGTCTATGTTGTAGGTTTTACAGACATCCAGATACGGTAATTTTTGATTGACCTCCCAATCGCCTTCCTGAATCCTAAGTTAAGTGACGAATAAACTTTAATAGTTTCTGCGTTCCCGAAATTGTAATAAGGCTTTTCGCTGTTGTGGCTTAAGGCGTTGCTGATTTATTTATCTTGAATGCACTTAAAAATAAGTCTTGTGTTCTATTCAAGCAATTAGTTTTTGGACAATTTGGGTCAAGTAGATAGTATCAGCGAGCAATTGTTCCTCGTCCGACGTCACATTCATTGGTAAAATTTCATCCAATTCATCGTCAAAGGTAAAAGCCCAGGTGGCGCAGTGGATAAAGCTGCCTCAAATAGAGTGGGAGGTACCGGGTGAAAATCGCGATGGGGGCAGGATTCAAAAAGGGATTTGTCACCATCGATCATTTAGGCGGTGCGATCGGTGGTGTAAATGAACACATCTGGATCCCCTGTTGAGTTTAGAATCCATAGACCGTCCCATCGTCTATGTCAGTACTATGGCATAGAGCTATGCAATGCGCAGATGGTTCTACGTAAATGGGACCTATAGACATACATATAGTGCTATACAACGGACCGTCGTCAAGCTAAGTGTGTGGTAGCAGCCACCAAAAAAAATCGTCAAAAGTACATTTAATAGCATCAAAAAATTAGCGTAATTCAACCTGTCTATATAAAGTAGTAGATCTCCGAGAAGAACTCAACCGAGCTACGAAATCTAGTAAATCCGTATGAACCATCATTTACTGTTTTATATACACCGTGTTACACTTTTTTGTAGCATTTAGAAGCTAAGACGCAACCATACAGTAATATCAGACAACCCTTGAATTGTTTTCCTTTACATGAAGGCGTTGGGTACCACGACTGCTTCTTTCACAATTGACCAAAGCAATGATAGAGGTTTGTCTGAAACTATATACGATGGTGGAGCGAGAAGTCTCAGTTATAATGTGTCAGTACCGTCTCTCACTAAACCGAATTTAAATTTTCAAACAGATCTGTCATTAGTTCAGTTTTGACAGTCATTGAAAACAGACAACCCGCAGTGGAATAGTGGAAAACCCATTACACAAACCAACACAAAGCTTGACGTAAATATTATGGAGACTCTTCATTATCGATTAAAAGATTCACAAGAGGTTTACTGATTTTCGTTGAGGTCCTACCAGCACTGATGCCGACCGTTTAAGACGCCGAAATGAAGTTACCACACCAAAAATGGCTGACAAAATTCATGGTACAGTATTGTAAGACCGCAGAGTGTGATATAGCCGAGATAGTAGGGATCTCAGATGAACGTGCGCGTATTATATTACAAGAACATTTGAATTTGAAAAAAATATCCGCGCGTTGGGTGCCACATTTGCTTACAATCGATCAACATATCTGATAAATTCAGAGGCGCAGTGCAAGCGAAATAATCGTGGATGAAACATGGATCAATCAGTATAAACCGAAGACCAAAGAACAGTCTTAACAGTGGATTTTTACTGGCGAATCTGCGCCAAAGAAAACTAAGGTGCTTTTATCGGACAACAAGGCCAAAATGTGTTGGGGTGCAAGTGGCATAATTACTTTCAAAAGGGGAGAACAGTCAACGGCGAATATAACTGCAACTTATTAGACCGTTTTAACGACGTTTTGAAAAAAAACAACCGCATTTATCGAAGAAAAAAGTTCTCTTTCATCAAGACAATGCACTCATGTGTAGTTACCATCCCACTAATAACGCTTTCACATCCGCCATATTGTCCAGACAGCCCACTGCGACTATTTCCTGTTTCCGAACTTGAAAAATGGGCTCGGCAGAAGGGATCGCAAAATTGAAAAAAATGAACTAAGTGTATCCAGCTAAAAGGCGACTACGTTGAAAATAAAATTGTTTCTAGCCGGGCTACCAAACCAGGCTACCAAACGTAATAAGCCCGCATAAACTATCATGTACTCATTGTCTTCAGTTTTACCTGCTGTGAGTTGGTCAACGACCTAATGGCAGTTCTCCGATTTTGACGGGATAGGCGAAAGCGTAATTCTGTAATAATATTCGTTTGCGTACCTGAGTTTAACAGTGCTCGACATTGTACAGTGAGGCCAAACGAACGTATATGATAACTGATACCAGACACCCCTCGAACTGTTTTTGCTGTATGAAGGTGTTGGGACTGTTTGTTTCACATTATATATTGCCCGGGGTAACCTTTACCTTGCAAACGAGTAACAATCCATCAAAGCAATAATAGAGTTTTGTTTGTATATAGTTCAAAAGTGGGGCCTATCACTGCTGGATGTTGTCTCAAAAACGAAACAGCTCTCTATCTCCACTGTACGCTTGCATAAATTGAAGATAACATGTCGAATGTCTAATTTATTCGAGTGCAAACAATGTCAAACACTAAAAGCGCGAAATTAATTTAGCAAATTTGTTGATAACTTTATACTTTTACAACAATATTTGCTTTTGTTTATTGTATTATTATTGTAAAAATAAATAAACAAAAATATAAAAAATTGACTTAATTATCTATGCGATGATAACACGAATTTATATTGTCGTGTATAGACACATTTATATAATTACACACAACAAAGTCTAAGACAATAGAATTTGAAATTATAAGACGTCGAATAAAAAAATAATTTTTAATTAGATTAGCATTAATTAGTTGGATTACAGTAATTATAATTATTATTATCGTCATTTATCGTCAATGCGTTAAATTGTTGTAAATTTGACCGGTTTAATTATATACATAGACCGCGACACAATAAACCGACTTACAGTGTAAATTATCACTTAATGCAATTTGTTTAGGGTGCCGGCATACTTCCAAATCATTACGGTTCAACACATTAGAATGGACGCTAAATAATACCCGTTTTGTCGTGAGAAGGTTCTGGGATCACATGATTTTGCTACTGGGACATAAGTCCATTCACCCTTGTTTACTTGATCGTGTTTTTGAGACACACAGTCCATTCAGCCGATTGGCGAATAGAATGCAAATTATTACAGCTATGATCACTAAGAACCACAGGCTATGATCAGATGATC
This sequence comes from Tipula lateralis, assembly GCA_963932295.1. Taxonomy (NCBI): domain Eukaryota; kingdom Metazoa; phylum Arthropoda; class Insecta; order Diptera; family Tipulidae; genus Tipula; species Tipula lateralis. The sequence goes on from OZ010736.1 coordinate 146,957,439, forward strand.
GTGTTTTTGGGACAGCCCATTCAGCCGGAATGGCGAATAAAATATAAATTATTACAGCACAACTGTTCCAACCACAGGCTATGATCACTTGATCATGTTTCTGTGACACACACTCCATTCACCCGGTTGACGAATAAAATGTAAACTATAACAGAAACAAATGTTCCAACCACAGGCTATGATCACTCCGTTGGCGAATAAAATGTTAATTAGTACAGCCCAAGTGTTCCAACCACAGGCTATGATCATATGATCGTGTTTTGGGACACCCAGTCCAGTCAGCTGATTGGCGAAATTATTACAGACACAAGTGTTCGAACAACCGGCTATGATCACACGATCGTGTTTTTGGGACACATAGTCCATTCACACAAGTGTTCCAACCACAGGCTATGATCACATGATCTTGCTTTTGGGGCACATAGTCCACTAACCCAGTTGGCGAACACAATGTAAATTATTACAGCACAAGTGTTCCAACTACATACCTGATCGTGTCTTTTGTGCACATAGTCCATTCACCCGGTTGGCGAATAAAATGTAAATCATTACAGCACAAGTGTTCAACTAGCGGTGTTCGACCTCATCACTATTGTTTGATTTATATAGAGCATAGTATCGATAAAACAATAAATCCATGTTTGATGGTTCTGAGAAAATTCATAAAATATGAAATATAAAAATTTATGTTTCGATAACATATGTGTGCATATGTACGAGAGTATGTAATAAACGGGTCCGATTGCGAAATTAAAAGTTACTCGATTGTCCCTGAATGCACATACGTCATTATGATATATTTGTATAAAAAACATTTTCAGTGTGATTCATATAAAAAAAATTGTAGATTAACGTGAGAATCGTACGTTCCTATATATATATATAAAGCATATACGCATGACGTCATAATTGACTTACGTCAAAGACTATTGTCTAAATATTTTATCGACCTCATGTATCGCACGATGACTATCTAAGTGCATTCCTTACATACATACATAATTTCATATACAGAAGTTAGATATGAGTTGTTTGTATATAGACCTTAGCTGCTATCATTGGCATTGTTCAATAGTCTAATCGCGAATACACAATCTTTAAGTGGTTAAGTGAAACGTACAGCTAATTTATCTTAACCATCGTTCAAATATCGAACATAACATTTAATTGCAGGAGTTGAACAAAACGAAAAAATCGGATACCGCCAAGCCACTAGATCAGTCAAGACCAGGATTACTAATATGTGTGGTTTTTGTGACATCCGATAAGTTCAGTTGTGCGAGTAGTTACAGGACACTATGTTATACGTTTAAATATGTGGAGATACCTTATACATGATCACTGTCGTAGCTGTGAAGATGTAGCGTAAATTAAGAAAAAACTGTACTCTACTGGTTTTAGTGGCCTCAGTGGACGTATTTTTGGCTGATTTCAGTGAGGCACTGGCGTCAGGGATATTCAGTGATTTATAAAAAACTATGTAGAACAATAAAACATGTCTATGCCAGACCTTTAGGACAGTCACCCTTATATATAGTCTAACCTTATAGAAATTTAACTATCGTAAGTGCATTGATTGATTCCACAATCCTTTTCCTATAGGCAAATTAACGACCATTTGAATTTAAAATTCCACTGATTACGTAGACCAGGTCTAAACCTTTGAGAATTTCATTTTGAAGATATCCGAGTCTTTTCAAATAATACTACGCTTAAGATTTATTCATCATAGGATCAAACACAAATCTGTTATCAAGACGCGAGTTACTTAGTTATGTTTTGATTCCGAAGTACACCTTGTTCTACCTTGTATTAAAACCAGATCGAGGACGTTCGGCTAAGTCCAATCATATGAACATTGCTTCATATTAGCCTTTAATATACTGACATGGAGAAGATCGGCCCATGTGTTTTGCACTCTAACAGGAGGTCGTATATGTTCATTCAACAATCACCGATCGTAATCGAATGATGAAAACTCGCTTTTGCATCAAAATATATTAGGGCCAGATTATGTTAACACTTCAAATTTGGTGCAATGATCACTTTTACTGTCATAGAGTGGTTGTTGATTTCGAAGCTTTTATGCAGAACTCTCGATTGGAGCAAGAGTTACCAGGTTCGAATTCCGATTTAGGCAGGATGCAAAAATGAACATATCTAGGACCCCTCTTGGAGTGCAGAATTTATGGGCAACCCATCTTCCATGTCAGTACTATAGGCTGGCATGGAGCTAGGTGCAGATGGTTCTACGTAAATCAGACCTATAGTCGTACGAAACGCGAAAGAGTTGGGAGAGCGTTGAGCCCAAAAACGAATATCAAAGATAGAAACAAACAGATAGACAAACGGGATTTAAACCATGCCTCATAAGAAAGTGATGGGTATAGAGTAGCACATCATGAATTTACGGTGTTTATGAACTTATACCACGAATAATTACAAGCTTAAACCGTTTACCAAACAAACACCAATCTTTATTATAGGTAGACGATTGCATCAAGTACAAACGTACGAAATCCCTCATTTGACTCCCAGCAATAATTGTATTTCTTATCGGATATTTATATAGTCTTTTATATACTTCAAGCTCACGTTTAAATGTCCGGTTTTCACTAGATTTACAATGTAATATACAAGGTCAGGAATATTTTCCGTTCGTTATCGTATTAAGCGATATGCCCTTATATACAGTAGGCAAAATATGCTTGTATCTACAGCAGGCAAAAAAGATTGTATCTACAGTAGGCAAAAAAGCTTGTTCAGTAGGCAAAAAGCTTGTTCGATATAAAGTAGGCAAAAAAGATTGTTCGTTATCGTATAAAGCAGCATGCCTTTATATAAAGTAGGAAAAAAAAGCTTGTATCTATAGTAGGCAAAACAACTTAGTCAGTAGGCAAAACGTGTTATTCGATAGACAAAAAATCTTATTCGTTATCATATTAAGCAACATGCTGTTATTTACATTAGGCAAAAAAGGTTGTATCTACAGTAGGCAAAAAAGCTTGTTCAGTAGGCAAAAAGCTTGTTCGATATACAGTAGTGCAAAAAGCTTGTTCGATATAAAGTAGTGCAAAAAGCTTTTACAGTAGGCAAAGATCCTTGTATATACGCCTTTTTTAAGCATATACAGTAGGCAAAGAACCTTGTATATACAGTAGGAAAAACAGCTTTTTCTGTTGGCAAAAAGTTTGTTAGATAAGCAGAAGTCAAAAAAGCTTGTATCTACAGCAAGCAAAAAAGTTTGTGCAGCAGGCAAAAAGCCTGTTCGATATAAAGTAGGCAAAAAAAGATTGTTCGCTATCGTATTAAGTAGCATGCCCTTATATAAAGTAGGTTAAAAAGTTTGTACCTACAGTAGGCAAAAGAACTTGTTCAGTAGGCAAAACGTGTTGTTCGATAAACAAAAAAATTATTCGTTATCATATTAAGCAACATGCTCTTATTTACAGTAGGCAAAAAAGCTTGTATCCTAAGTAGGCAAAAGTCTTGTAACTACAGTAGTCAAAAAAGCTTGCTCAGTAGGCAAACGATTTTATTCGATATACAATAGACAAAAAAGTGTATTCGTTGTCGTATTAAGTGATATGCCCACATATACAGTAGGGAAAAAAGTTTGTTTAGTAGGTAAACATTTTGTTTGATTTACTTTAGGCAAAATAGCTTATTCGTTATCGTATTAAGCGACATGCCTTTATAATATAGTAGGCAAAAAAGCTGGTATCTAATATCTAACGATATGCCCTTATATACAGTAGGCAAAAAAGCTAGTATATTGTACTCCAAACCACTAAATCAAATCACATGGTGTTCGCGATAAGATAAGTCCTATATTATATGTAATTTCTTATAGTCTATATAGTTTTCACTTAAGTACACAAGATAAAAATGGTCGTTTTCTTCTAAACCAAATGGAACCGGTTCCTTATCAGCGTAATTCATTTGCGGATTTTCAATATCCGATCAACACTCTTTTATGATGTAATCGTTGTTTATATGTACATATTAATCAACAAGAGGTTTAATTAGTTTACGTTTAGTTTATGATTGATTACTTATCAAGAGACAACAGATAAGAAATGCTACGTTTCATCAAAACAAAGTCAAGCGATATTTTTGATCATTTAAAAGCTTTTCGCCTATATACACTGTAAAGGCACATAATAACGGATAATTTATGATGGCTTAGACACTTTCAAAATATTTATAAACTACACTCAAATCAATCATATTGTTATGTACATATTGTGTCTAATGTTGTGTTATCTAATTAGATAAGAACCCGTAATGGGGTTTGCCACAACGAATTATGGATATTTTAAAGGTTAATTAAAGGTAATTGTCGTTGGTATCAAGACGAGACAATCTGGTATGTACGAATATATGTAATTAAGATGTGCTCGGAGTAATTCCAGTTTTATACGCTCATCAATAGTACATATACATCAAGGTTAATCGCATAAGTGCGATAATTTATACAAATTTGCTAAAAGCTTTGCTATTAATTTGCATTTGTTATAGTAGACGAGCATGATAATAACGTATATAATTCAAAATTAAATTAGCAGACCATCATCGGTCGGTTATTTGTGTACATACATATATGCGAATATATCTGTGAAATGGATATAAATTAGTCTTGTGCCAGTATTAATCTGAATACAAAACAACAACTTTTCACGTCAAAATCGTCATGCTGTTGGTGTTGGTTACGAGATCGACGTGACATAAGTGCAATATTTATTTTTTATATTAAATTTAAACCAAAAATAGCTTTTCACATATATCTTTGTATGTACGTGCGTTCGAGTATAATGCCTCCAGTTTGTACCAGTTTGTTCGGGCCTTTGTTTTCATTTCTCCTTATAAGCTTCTATTTGTATGGCCGATCCACTTACGGGTTTCTAATTTCATTATGTGCGGTTGACGTGCTTTCCGGTAAGTTCTAATACTAAGTTTTCGTAACAATGGTCAGAACAAATACCTGGAGTCGTGTTGAAAGTTTGAGTTTTAGTCAGAAGAAATGCATTCCAGATTGTAGGCATTCCAACCTTAGGTTTAAGTCGCAATAGTCTCTGTACGGCATACGAATCGTTATAGTGACTCAGCCGAGAAATCTTGCATATGGATAATAATCGCAAGTATTTTTTGTTATAGGCCCTGTAGATGGGGACATCCATGTTTCGTAAATATTTGGAACGAAACATAAGACCCATAGAATACCACGACCAGAGGTCTTCGTAGGAGTCGACTAAATCTGTTTGGATTGCTGTGCTTACAGTATGAAATGGAAATGTTGAAAAGCTCAACAACACTAACGAATTCGGCCAAAATAACAACGAACCTTCGCACTTAAGTACCCAGACAAGATATTATGGCATGGCGCGTGTATCGTGCAGTCACTAAGAAAACCTGGTGCGTTTGATGCGCGTTTATCACATACATGAAATGGATGGAGCTCGTGGCTCTCTAAGAAAAATGGGAACCATGTGTCGACTATAAATTGCTATGTAGTGGAGATGACCTTGGAGTTGGTTGTTCAATGGGTCACAGGTTTAAAAAAACAGTGTTAGACTTCCTAGCAGTCGATAATCGAACGAAGGAAGTGGCATCAAGTTAGCGTCGACAAGACAAAACTAGACTAAAAATCTAACAGGACACTTACGAGAAGAAAACAAATGGTAGTAGCATTACACTGTCCGCGCATTTGTAAGCCAACTACCAAATGACGGAAGAATGGTTTATTCTCTCTGGAAGGCTAAAACGGCCTTTAATTCAGACTCCACCTTTCAGAAATGCCAATGGAAGAAGGGCCAGGAACAATGTTTAAAAAGTGATATTCCAGCAAGAGAACAATGATGAACTAGTTCAATTCCAATTGAAGTAAATAAAGAAACACAAAAGCCTATCGATCCAAAAAGAGATCCTGGACACGATTTAATGCCTGGTTAAATCCTGAAAGAACTCCCAAAACAATTTCCTACTTATTTGCAAGATCAACACTTCATTTAGACTTAAGAATGCACCACAACTGTGGGAGGTGGCTGACGTCATTATGATACTTAACTGAGGAAAAACACCGCGTGAAACTGCATCGAACAAACCAATATCATTACTACCGATAATGGCTTAACTATTTGAGCAGCATGATAATCAAGATTTTTCTCTGGCGACGACGAAGTATGTCGAAGTTGTTTGATAATGACAATACATTTAGAAAGCTCAAAAGAATGAAATATTAGTCCTAATCCAGATTTTCATACTGTTTCTGACTTAAAGTTACTGTCGACCTTTGCTTTTTGGAACAGTATCAGAAAGAGTTGCATTAACCTCCAGATCTAGCTATGAATAAAACATGGTAGGGATTCCATTATAAGTCCCAGATGAACGAGTATAGCCTTTTACATATTTCAGCTAATTTTTTGACCAACGACATATCAATCATAATTAATTTCACGTGATTGTGACTAATAATGATTAATATAATCTTGGATTTGTTGCCCTCACTTACTTTAATTGTTTTGAACGTATATCGAAAATTAGTAAAACTTCCATATTTTTATAATATTATTTGAAAAATGCCACCATAAAATATTGTTTATCTTTAAGTGGAGCATAAATACAAAAAACAATCACAAGGTCGGAAACTCCACAAAAAATTAATCAGTTTATTGCTTACAAAAGTATTGTGTTCCGAAGCCTAATCGAAAACGTATAGGCCTACAGACCCGATTTGTGTAGATTATCAGCACATTGCATTGCTCCATGCCAGTCTAATAAAGGTGCTAATTGTTGTGATCTCACCTCATGCGTTAACCATATACTAATGTAAAATTAGAATGACCGATTTAGATCGCCTTCAACCGCCATCAGACCGGGAAACAATGTTCGTGGCAAATCAAACCAATCAATTAGTTTTAAATGGGTTTCTAAAAGTATAGTTGCCAGATAGATCAAACATGATAATGATGCTTGCCAAACTCAGGATGATATAAAATTGATTATTTAACACTTTATATAATGAGCCTGGACGCCTTGTGGGTAAGGGCATAAATATTTCGAACGCAACATAAGATCCATAGAATGCCACTACAGTAACCAGAGCTTGTCGTAAGAGGCGACTAAATCAGGATCGCTGAGCTAACGACCCCACGCTTAAGTATCCGGACTCGAAATTATGGTGTGTTGTGTAGTCACTTAGAAAACTTCGCGCGTTTGACGGCCTATCTACATGCATGACAGAGTATCGGATGGACCTCGGTTTTCTCCAAGAAATTCGATGGCTTTAAAATGGGGACCATGTCATGGCAACGGAGTGAAAGAGGTAATTGATCCACTTGAACAGTGTTCAGCATCCATTGGTCTCAAAATTCTCTACGTCCACTTCTAAAATCGAAATATCTTGCAAATGCGGATTATCTTAAATTGTTCAGATCCATTGTATGGATGCCAGTGTTATGGACTTTGACGGATGAGTACGAAAGATGGCTTCTAACATTCGAGAGTAGAATCATGCCAGTGACATATGGCCTAACCGCCTAAAACGAGACGTTGATGGCATTGATTCTTTTCAATTACGCGATCAAAAAATGTAATGCGAATTCCTGATACTGTGCATGAAATCAAACGACAGCGAGTACGCTGGGTCACGTTCAGCGTGCTGATCCGAACGAGTCCCAACAACCGAACTTTTCAATACTTCTAATAAAATGCCCGGAAATGCAATCCCTGACTAAATGTTTATATTTTCATCAAGTTTATAGTTATAATGTACATGAGCTGGTAAATTACATAATTCTTATCTCATATTTTATCAATATAGTTAAGACATCAAAACGGTAAATAACTGTATCACTAGCCACCACGACTGAAAAAAACTGAACCTTTATACATAAATTACAATTAAAAATTTACCATCACTGTCACGATAGTGGTATACCTATATTTTTATCTCTTCACATAGCACTAGTGACACCTATATTATTTTATCAGAAATATATTTACACTGTTCCAAATGTTTTTTATTTTTTACAACAAATTCCATCACACAATCTGTCAGTTTATTTTGTTTATTCGCGCGACATTCGTCAATGGTAACCAATTGTGATTTGAAATTAAAAAATAAAAATAAATTAAAATGATACATGATATACTATTAGCTTTATTAGCACCAAATAATGATAAATTACCGATAGTTGATTTTATGGTGAGTTATTTATTGAACTATATGAACCCCACAATGGTACTTATCTCGTTTGGTTGGGTGTTTTCAGCTCTCAGAATCATCCCACTTGATTCATCCAGGTGAATATAGTATCCTAAAACACATAATAGAAATCGGAAATTATCATAAAGAAATAAAATGTTTTACAAAGCAATATCAATTCCAAGCGTCTGGGATTGATCCCAAATTGAATCTCTCGATTAAGGACCAAGTGGTTAGTGTTGGTGGTAAGTTTGTGTTTTGTGAACATTACAATCCTTAAAAATACTTATATATTCTTATATTTTAGAACATCTACACGGTTTATATATAAAATCATTTTGTGAAGGGATCGAAAACTCCCTAATGGCGTACTACAATGTGATACTGGAGTTGGAGGAACGGTATCTAAAGAAACCAAATTTTTCATTGATTTTCATTTATCAGCAAATAGTAGCGTTCGAGCCAATGCTACGATTTCATTTGTATTTAATTAACGAAATAAAAACACAAAAGTACGTTAATCGGTTAGGGTGGATGGGGTAATTTCTAATTGGCGTGATTATCAATAATAGAAACGATTTAATCATTTCAGATTGCATGGCTGTGCCATTCTATATTACCTACATCAAAATAGTAGTCAGGTTGGAGATCTGCACAAATCTATAAAAATGTAAGTGGCCCATAGATAAATCGATTATATTGATTGTAACAGTTCAAAACCTTTCAGTATCATAAAACATGTTTACAACGTCTTCCTGCAACAATTATCCCAGTGGCTTATATTCGGTAAGGTGATCGATAAATACGATGAATTTTTTATACAAAAAAATGATAATCGGCCATCGATGAGCGATCGAATTAGTGGCACAACAACAGCTTTGTCCGATACGACCAGCGTTAACTATGAAATGTGGAAATACGATATATGCTTCGAAATGATGCCAAAACAGTTCCCACTCAGTTGGGGTGAGAAGGTATTGTTTGTCGGCCAAACGGTCCTAATGTTTAATTCGGGCCCAACCGAACTAAGCACCAATGTCAATACATGGTTGTACGATGAATGCGATACGAATTCAAATGTTAAAGTTTCGATATTTGGCGACGAAGAGGATAGTTTTGTCGAACGATTCAACAAGTTTTTTGTTGCCGAAGATGTAACACCACCCGAGGTAGAAGAAATTGTGGATCGTATAAAAAATTGTGTTACACAGCATCTATCAGATATCGCAATTAATGAAGCCGATCTGTTGACACAGCTCAAACTTATCAAAAATTACTTCCTGCTCGGTCGGGGTGATTTATTCTTGGAATTTACGAAGCTTCTCGAACCAATCATGAAAACGGAAATCACTGATTATACGGTTCGTGAAATAAATAAAGCGTTCGATGCGGCATGCAACGCTGTTCATGTATCGGATAGTCTGGATTTGTTTAAGTTCACAGTGAAACGTGATCTGGACGAGAGTTATGATTACGACAACAAAGGCTTTTTGAACTATATAACGCTCAAGTACAAAGTTAAGTGGCCATTAAACCTCATATTCACACCAACCGTTTTGGAGCGTTACAATGAAATGTTCCAATTTCTGTTGAAAATTCGTATAATCCAGTACCAATTGAATATGGTATGGTGCTATCATCGTGAAACCAAAATTGAGAAGTATATAATCCGATTTCATAATCGTTTAGTTGGATTTTATCCTTAAAATTTATTTTAATTTTCAGAAATTCACGGTACACAATACTTCGAAATAAATTAATATTTTTAATTGAAAATCTCCAGTATTATCTTCAAGTCGACGTGCTCGAAAGTCAATTCAGCATCCTTATGCACACGATCAACAATACAAAAGACTTTGAAATCATACAAAAAGCACATTCTTTCTTCCAAGCGAATATACTTAGTTTATGCTTCCTTATCAATGCAAATCAACCGAGTGCTGCTGCCGGTAAATCCGTATCGGAAAAAACTGTATGGATTCGTGAAAATCCTGTGTACGATATACTAAATGAAATTTTACATTTAACCGATTTATTTTGTGTCTACTGTTTGAATAAAAACGAAGCGTCCGATGGTGATACGTTGATACAAATCGAGGAATTTGATAAGGCGTTCGCTCAACTAATCGATTCACTTATCAAAATTTTTATAGGATTGAAAGCTGGGTCATGTAATACACCATTGACACAGTTGCTGCTACGGCTAGACTTTAATTATTGGTTTAGTTCGCAGATTGAGAAGAAAGATAATTAAATTCGATTAAAAGATAATTATTTTTGTTCAATTTTATTTGTATTATTCGAGGTAATGGTATGTCAGTTGTATACACCAGGTAAGAACTTCTTCACTCTACATGACTTGTAGTTTGTTGTAGTGGAGATAATTTTCTCCACTTGTTTGTCACAACAAACCTATGTCCCGTCTGATCAACAGAACGGAGATGTTTACGGTTTTGTACAACTATCAGCAAGTTTAGTCTTTATCCTCACCAACTGTTACGGAGCCGAAGAAATCTCTAGTCCTAAGAAATCATCAATGAACATCCTCATTCAAATGCAATCGTTGCAAGTTGGGTAATGATATAAACTAGGCCACCCAAGCACAATGATGCTGAACGTTCAGGAAGGTCAAAGAATATAAGACCTAAAATGGCAAGGCAAACATTGATATCCTCTCTCACGCTATTATCGCAAGTAATGACAGACCCGACATACTTGAATCTCATCACTCCTTCAAGCGTGTGGTTACCACTACTGAAATCAATTGCGTCTTGGTCTTTAACGCCAGAGATCAGATACTTGGGTAATGGGTTTATATTTGAACTCATTGATTTTGAGAAAAACGAAAGCTGAACACTGTTCTAGTGGATCAAGTATCTCCTTCACTCCGTTGCTATTTAAGCCAATCACACAAATGAGCGTAAAAACTTGACCGATTGAGACGGCGATAGTTAGACTATCAACCTGGTAGAATTCCACGCGAATTGCGCTCATTACTGAGTTGTAGTCTTAACACCTTAGCCTTCCACCATTCTCACTTTTTCTTTCTACAAATACGGTAAGCTGACGTACTAGCAAGAACTGCTTTATTTCATCTTGCAATTATAAACCGAGTCTGCACTTCATTATGGGTTTTATTTTGTTACTCTACAGTAAGACGATACTCCTCATCAAACCAATCATTTTTGGGCTTAGTTTTCACTGTACCGAGAATGTGCTGGGCAGCATCGACAACCAGGGTTTTAAATATTGCCCAGACACTGTTCGCTTCATCAGATTGGTAATTAGATCGCAAAATGCTACTGCTGATAAGATCTTGATATTTTCGTTGTGTTTCTTCATTTATCAAACCTTCACAGCAGAATCGCGTTATATATTCCCCTGTCCATCTTGACTTGTACGAAAATTTCCATCCTAGCTTTACAGTAACGAAATAATGGTCATAGGCTACGAATTTTGCTGACGACCGATAAGATTACCAAGTCAATAATATGATCGTCTTATAAAGATGGATCCATGTTACATCGGCCTTTATTCAATTCATAAAAATTCACTTGGATGACTCTGATATCCAATATCGCTTTGAAATGGTTATTCGATTCATTTGTTACCAAGCACAACACATCTATTGCTGACATCTTTTTCACTAGTCCAAGAGTTCAAAGGAAACAAAAACCTATTGCGTTAGCGTGTAAGATTAAAGCCACTGTTCGGATAAAACTCATCACTGTTGAATATTATGCATTATCACCGGATCTTCACCGCTTTTTTCTATTTTCAAACATGAAGAAACGACTTAGTGGAAAAATACTTGGGTCAAATGATGAAACTGCTGGACACAAGTAGTCTATCTCATATCTAGTATTGACGGTCGAGAAATTACAATCCCTAAGAAAGATACCCAATGCAAAAATTGGTAAGATATCTCTCTCCATAAAGATACTCGCAATGATCACCCTTGATAGAATCTCACCTACGATCCAAAAAAATTAAGAAACAAATAATCTGGCCTTAGCACAGGATATTACACTGATAACATCAACTCAATCCGTTTTATTAGTGAACAATCAAAAGAATAGAATGCACCACTGTGCCTAGTCGTCGTCTATTTCAAACGCGCATTTGATACAATAATGGTAAACTCTTTGGGAAATGAGCATCCCAAAGAAATTGATTGAACTCATACAAGGAATGTATCGGGATGCTAGTACAAAAGTTGAATATAAAGGCAGACAAAGTGAAAAATAGGCGCATGTCCTTGCCAATGCTGTTCCTGATCATATTGGATAATATAATGCAGAAATTGAGTGTCACGCATCCTAAAGGCGTACAATGAGGATTAACAGAAGACTCAATGATCTGATCTATGCAGATGACTAATGCCTGCTCACACACAGACATGCTCTAGAAAATGCAACAGCTATCAGATCTTAAAGAAACATCAGAATCTGTTTACCTTGGATACACAATAGCGATAATAGGTAGAACAGTGGATGACACATTCAACATGTTACATAAAATCTGGAATTCTTCTGGCCTGTCAAGTAAGACCTAGATAGGGATGTTCAACTCGTGTGTGAAATCAGTATACTTCTGTTTGTATGTGAGACATGAAAATCCAGATAAAGTGATAAATAAACTACAGGTGTTCGTTAACAACAGCTTTCGACGAACACTGAAATCTACAAGTGATTAAACAAGGATGTCACTGGACTGAAAACTGAAGAGGAAAGTAGGAATAAAAGCGATGTCATGGAAGAGGATAATAGTTGAAGTATAACAACATGGTAAATCATGGGAAGAGATAAAATCCGAAGCTCCCAATAAAGTAAGATGGTATAACATAATAGATGCCATTGAAGATACAGGGGGAAAAAATTAAATATGTGGTGCAACAATACTGATGCACACGTTTTACTACCTACGTTTTACGAGTACGTGCCTAGTTACACGTTCCAGATCAAATCACAGACTAGGTTTACACTTATCCATGGTGGTTCAAAACTACGTTGAACCATTTTATGTCGAATACTTGCACTTGAGACTATGTTGACGACGAGAATCAGTGTCGGTTCTTCCTTAGTTAATTTATGCTTCGTCGAGCGATTATAACTCCACAAGTTACAGATAGTTTGGTTTTCAATTAAGATTATTTAGTAAGTAAATGCGTTACTTAATATTTAAATGGTTCAAGGTCGCGGATATCTCCTACAAAGACATATTTAGCGACCTATATGTGATTAAATCGTTTGTGAAAAACTGGATTGTCCAAACCGACCATACATAAAAATATTATAAATCGAGATTAAACGAAATCTGAACTCTTAAGCACAAAATCTAATTGTTAACATTTGAAACACGAGACATAATATAATTTAATTTCTAAGATAATTTAATATGGGCAATTTATAACTCGTATCCACTTGATTTACAATTTTATCTAGATAAAACGTAAGTACACACTCGTACAAGCAAAACGAAAAAGAAAACACAATTCATTATCTTCAATTATCTTAAATACACAAGTCTTTGCAATTTACTTAATACTCGAGTTAAATATCAGTTAAGCAAAAGTTGAATTATAGATAAGACCTCCGATCGTAAACTCAATCAAGATAGAAACATTTTCTATATTATGAAGCGCACAAAAGAGTTGGAACGTTTGAATTCGGCACGCGAAGAAAATGAGATACTACGCCAATCATCGGAACGGATTGTTGGCAAATTGGGCAGTCGTAATATTAAGTTGCTTAATGTGCCACACCAATCGTGGCAATATTTACGCGATTTTGTTACAACATTGGTGGGTGAAATCAAAATAACTTCTATTTGGTAGTTTAGTGGATTAATTGTTAATTGGTTTGTGTAGTGTGAGGAAAATATAGTGGAAATTATAAACTGTAATCATATGATCTGTTGTGATTTCGTTTTTAATCTGCAATCTTCATTTTATGGTATTTGGTTAGTGTTTACTGCCGATGTTGGTGCATTCATTCAAATGTGTAATTTACAGACTATGTTCCAAAGACTAGTTTCAACGACTATATGACAAACATATTCCCTTCAATTCTATCGAGATTTTCAATGGCCTAATTTGTACTTAGGACAAACAAAACCAGGTTTTAAATAATTTGTTTGGCGCCACAAGGTTTAATGAGGTAAATGAGGGCTAAAAAGTCTGAATTGGTATTTTTATATTTTCCGATTATGTACTCGAAGTAATGATAGCCTGACAAGAAGCCATGCAACGTCGGCAGATGCTCTACATACTTTAGATATTATAGACGCCATACGCTAACGAAAGCGTTTAAAGAGAGCTGAGAAAGAGGTAGAAGCCTGTCAGCCAAACAAACAATTCAAAAGATGAAGTGAGTAAAGCCTGTCGGAGGATTCAAAAGTTCACTAGCCCATTTCGACGATGATGATGGTTCAATAGTTTAAGCTATGTCAGCAAGAGCGCAAAGCAGTGGATTCGAAACCTGATTTGGGTGGATGCCAAAAGATCTCTTGACCATTAGATTCCTATCATTGACATGGATGATTACAACTGTGATCCACTTCTAAAATTCATGGGCAGACTCATCTGTTGCACCATAGGTAGACGTGGAACAATGCAATTTCCAGATGATCTAAGTTCATTGGATGTAAAGTGGAACAGCATACACTGTCTTTCTTACTAAACATATAGTTCTTACTAACATGACCGTAACACATCTTGTGTATTCGAACAGGTGTAGTTATAGATTTGCTGATTCACATTAGCTCGTAGAACATGGCCGATTTGACGTACTCGCTATTCCAAACACAACTCCAAAAATTTTAAACTTCTGGTCTTGTTAGGTCATCAATATTATGTTTAAGGTTCTATGTCACATTATGAAGCTTATCTTTAATGATCTGTTTAAGACATCTCGAGTAATTCCATTTGGTGGTAGTATTCCGTCATAAATAATTGTAGATAACTGACAAAGGGATAAGTATTTACTTCTACAGCCACTAATTTATTATAATTTTTTATTCCAGATCGATGGTAAATGGCGTTACACACTAACCGCATTCGGCATGAGCTACATCACAACGTGGACAATTTTTGCACTACTCTACATGCTCATATCATGGGAGCATGGAGATTTTCAATTTGATTCCGTAACCGGTGCTCGCCTTGGTCGTGACAAACTACCATGCATTATAAACGCCCACGGATTTGTCGGATATTTTATAATGAGTGTTGATGCACAAACGACCATCGGATTTGGTGAAAAATATCCGACCGAAGAATGCCCTCAAGGTGTGTACCTCTTAAGTTTACAAATGCTTTTGGCTGTGGCGATCGAAGGTGCTATGATTAGTATTGTATATGCTAAATTAACTCGTCCACCACGACGAACACGGGAATATAAATTCAGTCGGAATGCTGTCATATGTATGCGAGATGATAAATTGTGTCTCGTATTTCGGATTGATGATCCCGAACGCAATCATGTGATTGGAACAAAAGTTGAGGCGACACTGTTCATTCCGAATACAACTATCGAAGGCGAGGAAATGGCGAAATTTCAATATTCGCTTGAGCTCGATAATAATGGGCAAGTGTCTCTTTTGTGGCCACAAACAATCGCTCACGTGATCAACGAAAGTTCACAGCTTTATGATTTAACACCAGACGATATATACGATAAAAAATTTGAAATTGTTCTAACCATTACCGGTAGTACAAGAAGCACGGGACAAACGACACAAGCTCGTACATCGTATGTCGGAAAAGATATATTTTGGGGTCAAAGGTTTGTGAACATTATATACGATGGCGATGAGAAGGCGGAATATATTGCGGACTACAATCGTTTCGACACAACTGAAACCGTTTTAACACCACAACTGAGTGCTAAGCAAATCGACAACGGCTCGATCGATGATGAAAGTATTCTAGAGATCCTGCCCGATCGGGACGTATCGAGAGGAGAATGCTCAAAATCGTTAGTAGGGATTAAATAATAGTAAAATAATTTTTGTATATAATTAAAATTTTGTTTTATTTTAAAATTAATTTGTAAAATTTGGTTATGTATCTATGTTCCCGCATCCACCCCATGCTAATTTCATTTCTTCGACTTTATAAACACTTTTCGGATAATCAAATTATTTTTCTTTTTTATACAACTATTATTAAGCACATCAATATCTTCTATCTTGATAGGTTTAGTTTCAACTTCTCGTTTAATATTTTCAATTGGAAGAATCTCATCATTCTGGGCCTCATCTGTTAGATTCGTGAGATTATTCGAACTCAAGACATCGTTTTGTATATCTACAATACTATCGCAAAATATTGAGAAATTTTTATTATCTACAGGTTGAGATGGAGACAATTTAGGTGAATGTGCCGGTTCACAAAACGATGTCTCGCTCAAACTGTTATCTTCATTCCGCGGGTCTATTTTCTCGGATTTAATAGTTTTTAAAGGTGATAAAATTACAGCATTTTCATCACTTTCGATCATCGTGGAAAGGTCATCATTACTAGAATTGTTAATATCTTGCGACTGCTCATACACTGGAATAATTTCTTCCTTTGGTTTTATTGTCGCTCGATTAAATGATACAATCGGTTCACAATTTTGAAATTCAGATTCTTTCAATGTGAATTTAACCGTCTCGAAAGGTATTTTATGTTCGGATAGCTTATTTTCACGATCCAGTATGATGCATCGTGATTTAAGCGCTTCGAATCGCCATCTATAAAAATAATAAATTTATCATTTATGTTTAGTAACTGAAACCTTCGAACTTACTTGGCTAAGGTTTGTTGTGATTTTAGGCAGCTCTCCTCGAGGAATGATTTCTCCATCAAACAGTTGTGGTACTTTTTTTTTAAATCCTCCGTTTCAATTCTGTAATTAATAATTTGTACAAATATGATCAAAATTGAAGAGGCCATATATATACTGACTTACTTGCAATGGGACATCATCGTATCAACCCAATTCATTCCTTTACTATTAGACATGTCAGACAATAGTTTTTCACACATTTTTAATTTTTGTTCTAATTGCGTCCGTTCCTCGATCAAACCCTTAATTCGTTTCTGAAGCTCATCTAGTACAAAATAGATTTGGTTACACAAAAAATTCGTTGGCATTTATGGAAACACTTACATCGGTAACTAGTATCAGCTTTTGTGAAAATCGAAGAACAGATTTCCATTTCATTGTGTATCGCAGCATTTTCCTGCTTAAGCCTACGTACTTCGTATTCTCGTTCACTAAATTGTTTTTGCATCTGCTTGTACTGCTTTTTCTGCTTGGCAAGAATATTTTTCATTAGCTGGCGTTGATCATCAACCTCGGCAAATAGTGAATTGCCTTTTTTTCGGTCTTCAGGAGGAGAATTTTTAATTTCATTCAATTCGGTTGTTAGTTCGATTAACTTTTCGTGTAAACCATCAATTACAGTATCCTTCTCTTGTACTTCTTCCTTTTTGCTAATAAAATTTTCTTCGGCACATTCTAATCGCTCTTTAAGACATGTATTTTCCGATTGCAGTTTATAGATTTGGCCCTCAAACTCTTCGATTCGGTTACCAAGTTCTGAACATAGCTCGACCAATTCAAAATGTTTCTTTTCCCATTCGATTTCTTTCTGTTCGTATTGTGTCGATGGTACTTCGATCTTTACTTGATCCCGATTTAATAGCTCTTGCTCCAATGTCTTCACTTTCACCTCCAACTCTTCCACTCTCAATTCTAGTTGTGTATTCAAATTAGAAAGCTCATGAGTTCGGTGTTTCGAATCGTGCAATTGTGAACGATATTTATCATTCAATTTATCTAAATCTTCCTTATGTGTCACCTGAAGCGATTCCAACTCTTGATTTAGAAAACGCTCAGCTGCATTAGCTGTGTTCAAGTTTCGCTTCAGTTCGTATATATCTTGCAAACAGCCATCGTTTGTCTTCTTGACTTCAATGTAGAATTTTGAAATTTTTGAATATTCCTCTTGCAACTCTTCCAACGACAAACTATAGGGTTCCAATATTACTGTATTATTATGCCCTGTATCCATTTTATTTCATTAAAATTCAATTAATTATCGTAAACACTACAAATCACAAAAACAAAACAAGTCACAGTTGGAACTGTCAACATAATTGAAACTGTTTACTTAACGAAAGTTTTGAAACCCAAACAAAGCTTAACGAAATGTGGATTTCGTTTAGCTGCTAAGTTGTGGATCCTATCCGAATAAAAATTAAATTATTCAATTCGTAATTATTTAAACGTTTTTATATATTCAAAGTAATTTATTAAGGTATATGAACTATTTTGTGGAAATAATAAACCGAAAACAAACAAATATGATGCAGCCATCTGCTATACAATAGTTTCAACTTCTTTAGCCGAGACACAAATACTTCAATATCTGAACGAACATTGTGATTGGCCCACGTGGTAGGTCGATTCCATACTCATAACTCAATAGATTTTTCGCACGGATTACGATTTTTGCTTATGTCAAATTTTTCACTCGTTTTCTGTGTACAAGATCTCACACAAAAGATTTATTATTCAATTGTAGAAACAATCAATTTTTATAAATTAAATTAATAAATTAGTGTAGTTAAAGCATCACATAATAGAATGAATTATAAAATAAGCATATTTGTTTTTATATTCTGTTATATTCTAACGTGTAATGGTCAACCAAAACTACAGCCACTTACGAAGCCAAGTGGCACTAAATTGCCACCGTGTAAATTATGCCGGGTTCTAGTCGATTCTTTCCAAAAGGTAATTAAGAAGTATAATAAATCTATATTAAAACAAAATCGTATTTAAATCTGTGGTGTGGCAAATAAAAATATATATTGTCCGAATGACCTTAACTTCGTGATATCAGTTCCCTTCGATTCATTTTTCTTGATAATTAGCTCCATAATGTCTAGTCCTGGTAAACGTCGTAAAGCAATCATTTTAATTTTAACATTACAATAATGTATTTTTAGGGAATCGATCGAACCGCTCGAGGTAAACATGACGGGGGTGATGCTGCTTGGGAAGAGGAGAAATTGCGGTCATATAAAACGAGTGAAGTGCGACTGGTTGAAATTCAAGATATGCTATGCAAAGATGTTGATCGACATGAGGATCAGTGTCATAAATTAGCAGAAGATTTAGAATCGGATATAGAAGAATGGTGGTTCAATCATCAAACGGACCAACCAGATTTATATAAATGGCTGTGTATTGAAACAAGCAAAGTATGTTGCCCAGTCGATCATTTTGGGCCAAATTGTGATAAGTGTACAGACTGCAATGGTAATGGCGTGTGCAAAGGTAATGGCACAAGAAAAGGAAATGGAAAATGTCTATGTGATTCGGGCTATATTGGCGACAGTTGTAACGCATGTGATTCAAATTACTACGAAGCGTTTCGCGATGAAGAAAAACTTTTATGTAGTATATGTCATGTGGCTTGCGATGATGGTGGTTGTACATCGGGTGGCCCCAAAGGTTGTAGGGTATGCAAAAAGGGATGGTTAATGGATCCAACTAATGGCGGTTGCATTGACATCAATGAATGTGCCAGTGAAAAGGGTCCATGCCAGGGTAACCAATTTTGTGTGAACAGCGATGGTTCATACAAGTGTTTGGAATGTGATAAGTCGTGTAATGGCTGCATCGGCGATGGACCAGATGAGTGTAATAAATGTGCGGATGGATACGAATTGAAAGATGGTCTTTGTACAGGTAAGACAAATTTTGTACGAGTATGGGCTTTACCATTTTTATTTATATTAGAACCTAGTTGAGATAAGTGCAGCTATGCAGTAACAATCGCTCTCAAAGCATGCTTTTTACTTTATGTGATTTGCCGTTTCTATGATATCTAACAAAACATTGTATCTTTTCTTTTTCGCCCGCCTAGATATGACATCAGAAAATCGCGATCGATTCGTTAATTTCACTCGATACTTAACATATTTAGGACTGTGCATTGCCACATGCGTTATCTTCCAAAGTTCTACATGGATCGCATCAATTGTTGGTCTAGCTGTAGCGCTGTACATTTCTGTATCCGAATATTGGTTAAAAACAACACCAACAGGACAGGCACAATCAAAGCCGACACCAATCGAAATAACCGATTTCTAAAACAACAAAACAAAGTATTATGATTTGTAATAATCGTGATGTGTGTGACTAGACATAACTTTCATTAAATATTAAGTAATTAGATTGACCAAAAAAGCAAAATCAAAACAAAAAGACATTAAACATTTCTTATGAAATATGTAATGTAATTGTGAACTAACGATAATTTTAATTTTTGTAATATAAAACCAATTTTGGGTCGTAATCAATCGCAACTATAAATTGATTACCCACAATCGTATACTCAAAGATGGAAAGTTCATGTCGTTTTAATTTTCTTTGGTTTCCGCGGGCGGATTATTTCATTTATAACGAATTTAAATTATCGTAATTTAATTAAACTAATTTAATGCCAAACACACATTAAAATGGGGTGATTTATAGCTATAAATCGCCCTTTATATATCTTAGGGCTAGTTTTGCGATCTAGGGTTAAGATGAGAACTAAATTATTACTGGACTTGATTCATTTATTTAATTATTTTATAAGTTTGCGTAAATTTTAGATTTAAGTTTTGTCGCCATTTGAATTTTTAAATATACAATAAGTATTAAATACCGTAATCATATATGATCGTTTTGATTTTACCCAAATTCTTGAGACAACAAACTTTGTGGAAGTTTTGAATTCTCGTATTTTATAGTCACCCATAATTCCTCTATCACCCTCAATTCCACAATCCCTAAGTAAATTTTTAATTACAAGTGAATTATTTGAACTCCGAAAGTATGTAGAAATACGTTTCAATTTTCAGTTTTTGGTTAAACTAATAGTGACCCAACTAACTTCGTGGAACTGTCTTTTCGGCCTTGTTCGATTGGTATGGCGAATTGAAATCATGCCTGAAGAATGTAGTGTCTGGGGTTATGCCCAATAGTTAAAAAGGTTGATCACATGAAATGTGAGAATTATCGCGTGTAGCTCTCCGTTGCACAGCATACAAGTTACTGTCATACATTATCTAGGGAAGAATTACTCCTTTGGCTGAGTAAATTATCGGTGACCACCAATTCCGTCCAAATCGTTCAGTCACTGATCAAGTTTTCTCGCTACGGATGATTCTTCACAATGCTGTGTCAAAGTTGAGAACAGGCTATCGAGAATTTTTGCATTTACTTCTGGTGTTCGACAAGGAGATGCGCTGTCCTCGATACTTTTTAATCTCATGTTGGAATAAATACTTCGTAGAAGTGGAACACCTCAAGACAATATCTTATTCCGACAATCCAATCAATTTTTTGCATTTTGCAACTTTTTGCATATGCTGTGTGATTGGATTAAAAGGCGGAGTTATAGAGATACTTGATATACTAGAACAGTGTTTAGCTTCCGTTGGTCTCAAAATCAACGAGTCCAAAACCAAATATCTGATCTCTGGTTTTCGAGACCATGACACAATTGATTTCAGTAGTGGTAACCACACGTTTAAAGAAGTGATATGATTCAAGTATCTTGGATCTCTCATAACTCACGATAATAGTATGGGAGATGATATCAAGGTTCGCCTTGCCACTGGCAAAATATTTTGCAGATACGGATTAGCTGAAATTGTACAGAGTTGATCAGACTCGTTGCCCCTCAGTTGTAAGAGTGTGAGAGTTGGACTTTGACGGATGAGTACGAAAGATAGCTTCTAACATTCGAGAGAAAAATCATGCGTGTGATATATGGTCCAAAATGCGACGTTGATGACACATACCGATATCGTGCATGAAATCAAAGAACAGTGAGTACGCTGGCTCGGTCACGTTCTGGGTGCTGATTCGAACCGAATGATACAGCGATCTTTGAAGAGAGAACCTTTCGGTTGGCGAAGAGGTCGCTATCGACGACAATTGTTCCATGGTGTAAAGAGCGATCTGGCATCTTCTAATTGTTTGCAACAGTATGAAGAGCTGGCTCGTGATCGAAATCGAAGGAGTCAAATTGTCGACGCGGCACGGGCCTGTAAAAGCCGTAAAAAAAACGTGATCCAAAATGGCATTGCATAGAGTCCAAATTATTTAATTTAGTCATTCTTATTTTAGTCATTTTTATTATGTCCTTTGTTAATAGCCAAAAAACATCGCCAGTATGGTAAAACAGTCAAAACTCAAAGGAATAGATTGAGCTAATATTGTGATTGCACAAACCCTTTAAGTGATTAAAAAGCTAACGTGAAGTAAATGTAATATGCAGAGGTATATAAAATATGACTCAATACAGTCAGAGAAGAATGTCATATATAAATAATTAGAAAGAAAAAAAGAGTGATCAGGAAAAGTAGGAAATCTGGTAGAACAAAATTCTGAACTGCTAATGACTATCATTCAACCAACAAAGATATATGTGCTAAGATAAAATATTTCGCTGTCGTCAGGGAATATACGTTATCCCTCGCATTGCGAAATTTCTAAATCTATGACTTTATAAGTTCAGCAACGTATGGAAGCAATAAACGTTATAGAATTGGTGGCACAAACGGTCAAAGCTTGATATAGCAAGTCTGACTGAATTTTAAAATATATTTGTCATATAAATATATTTATATATTCAATAGGAGATATTATGATTTTATATTCTTAGCTCTTAAATGCGATGATTTGGTTTGGAGAACCAAGACCCTGGGGCATAATTATGGGTCGTAAAGTGTAAATAAATCATTTCTTTTCCATCTTTCGTTAAAACGGGCAATAATCTTAAATCTAGGTTAGGTTAGGTTGTTGTCGCTGCTATCGCACATTTAGACCGGCGATCGGTCCGTTGTGATACCACTTTGTACGGCTATATGTCCGAGTTTTTTCGTAGTACCATCTGCGCATTGCATAGCTCCATGTCAGCCAGACATGGAAGATGGGTCAGTACTGACATGGAAGATGGGTCGGCCCATAGATTTTAAATTCGACAGGGATTCCAGATATATGTTCATTTTTCACACCGATCGCACCACCCATCGAATCTTGCCCTGAATCGGAATTCGAACCCAGTACCTCCCGCTCCAACTGCCGCAGCTTTATCCACTGCGCCACCTGGGCGGTTAAGCTTAAATCTAAGCTTAATAATAAATGCCAGTCATGTATTTGATGGTTCAGGTTCTTATATGCCTTTAATATATTTCGTCCGAAATATTAAAAAGTCCTATCCATTTTCCAATGTTGTGATCGGTTTAGAATATAATGGTTTCTCTTGAGAATTTCATGTTACCTGCTTTGAATTACTGCGGAGGTCTGTCCTAATGTAGACCAAGATATGCAGTATTCTCAAGGTCGTCAGTTGATCTTCAAATAGGAATCGTGATCCAAAATAGTGCAGCCTATGGGAATAGTACGGTCGGTAGAGGCTTATTTAGGGAACAATGGCACGTGAGAAATCATAGATACGATCCTTAAAGTGCATCTACCGCATACCATAATATAATTCAAGAAGGACTGTAATTAGTGATTATTTTACTGATTTATTGATACAACGAAGATTTTGGATACGCAACAAAAGAGAAAGTTGTCCCATCTCTTCTGGTGCAGATCATCAAAGTAATAATCGATATCTCTCTTAAGAGATAAAGACGTCACTCGGGATGCTGAACCCTAACGTGCCAATTTATCAGCCAATACTGCGGAGGAAGGTTATTTTTCACTATTTTAGTACATACAACTAGTCATGTGTTCTAAAAGTCTTGTAGAACTGTTTAAAAGCTGTCTGAAATATGCGAAGGTAATAACCGAAGGGTAATACGAAGGAAGAACAACTGATATTTATTTTATTTATAAGCTCTTAAATCTCGTATTAAAGAAAGTTACTGCACTCACATTTTACGTATAAACTCATTCGCAAATATAATGGCTAGCGTATAATATATACTTGTTACCTAGGATTCTCTTCCTAGTTTCCTAGCCAGGAGACAGATCTTAACCATTCTCAGTTTTAAGCTGACTAAATTCGTAAGCCTTCCCACTTTATTTGCGATTTCGGATTAAATATGTTGGGTTTTAAATGAAACCTAGGTAGGCTAGTCTATCTAAAAGCTTTCTGACGACATCTTTTAACAAAGACATCATATTTGATTTGCTCTTATGAGATATTTATTACTTGCGATAGTTTACATACATTTACAAAAGTGCGTGATCCTCTGCAACATGGTACAAATTTAAATTCGCCATTAATCATTTAATAAGCACAAAAAAATTCTTTTTTAATATTAACCTTCAGTTAAATTAAAAATTATTTTATAATACTATTTTATATTATAGTTATAATCGTTAAATATAATTAATTGAACACTTAAAATAATTATCTAGCGATGTACCATGTAGACGAAATTAAGGTTTGTTTACTTGATTAATTGAGCTTCTCGCTAAAATCGTTGATTTAAACAACGTATCCATAGCTATTTCTAAGATCAAGGTCTTTCTTTGATGTACGAGGACATCTTAAGACAAGGTGTGACACAATTATGCAAAACATTTTTACTCAGAGAAACGAGAAGATTCAATAAAAATTAAATTCCTTAGACAGGTATAGCTTATCAAACAAACCACTCTGATTTTAAAATCGTTCTATACTAGGCCGTGAAACCTTTAACGCAACTATAAAACAACACAAATACTTTTTTACTGGTTTAGTGAAGAAATTAAACCAGAATTAAATTAAAGTAGCACACCATACGCCAAAATGAAAGCTCAACTTTCCAAGCGCATTAACCGACATAAATAAACTGACCGTTTTTAACACCAAAAAATATATCTAACAATATGTTCTCCATTAATCCTGATCTTAAAGACTAGAGTAGTTTATTTCAACATCAAAGTGTGTTCAGAAGATTTGTTTCGTGGCGCTCAAAGTATAACTCACTTCAAAATACTATTCAAATTATATAAAGCAACACGCTTCATTGGTGACCCCAACATTACACATTAATATCTTCTGACATAATCTCTCTAAAATTTCATCCTACCTCCTGCGTAACCTGGCACGGTAAAAATTAACTTCTCACAATGGAATTGTCTGCCTTTTCTCAATGGTGGTAGTCCGTTTCAGGCTTTTAAGGCTCAAATATTTCCAGGAAGTTCGTTTCATACTGCAACAAAGCCAAACCACTAAGGTGGGCGAATACGTGCACTCACAAATACAACATGCAGTCAGTTTCGTTTCATGTCGCAACAAGAATGATCACTAAGCGGGTGAAATCAGGCATCTCAACGCATTACGGCATAGATAATCATAATCATTCGCGGTAGGGGGAATTCATTCATAAAGCAACACGCTTCAGTTTCATACATTATAGCCAGAAGTATTTGTAATAGCAATTTAACGATAAAGATGATACTGGCTTGCGAAATTCAATTATTTCTACAATTGGTCAATGTAATTTTATTTGACCTCATATCTTTGTGAAAAGCACTAATCCAACGTGTGTGGACCAAAACGCAATTCAAACTCGAGGAAGTTGCACGAGACCGATCTCACGTTTACCCATCGATCCCTGGTTCGATTCTCTCGAATCGAAGAAGCACGCTTTCGTACTCGTCCGTCAAGGACCAACTCTCACATCCATACATGACAACGGGTCTGATCAACACTCTGTACAATATCCAATCTGGCCTACAGTTTCTGAAGTTATCAAGTTTACACATTTTAACCATTATTCAATGTCCAATTTAAATCCCACGTTGATCGAAAATAAAAATTTCACCGTCCCACACATTCAATCAAGTAGCAAAAGTCGGAAGTAGCAATCATATTGAGTATAGGTTTCTCCAGAAATCAGTTGATCGTAAAACATTTTTAATCGCCAAAATAATTAATATTTTATTCTCGCCTTCCATTAATCTTATATCGATGTCGGCATATACGATCGTTTATAATATATCATATTGAAAATATATGGTTATTGCCGATCAGATCGTTTGATACCGACTGAATGACGATCGAGTAGAAAATTTAAATAATAAAGTTGATTTTGTGTTTGTATGTCTGTACATATACGAAAAATACTTTCTTTTCATTTTCAAGATCATGAAAGTCAGATAATGGTTCTATAATAAAAAGAAAAAAAAATGATTAAGAGTTAATTTTTTATTAATCGATAATAAATTTTTAATTATTATTTGTTTGCAGGAATAAATGACATTAAAGAAGAAAACGAAAATGTTGAGAAACAAGATCAAGATGAAGAAATAAATGATGCTGATGGTGATGATATTGGTGAGACGGGAGTTGATCGTGATAATGACACTGAAAAAGATGAATTATGATGAATATGTAATTATGTTATTTGTTTGTGGATGAATGGTTTTATACCCACGCAATTTTGTTGTGATTTTAGCAAATTTATGTTATTTATGTATAAATAAACTACTTAGATTTTAACGACGAGTATTATTTTATGTTTGAAACTATAATTTATGTAATGTGAGTACACAAATGTGTTCAAAATATTCAAAACTATTAATCAAACTGCATATACGTAATCATTAACATTGATCTACAAACAAAACATTTTGGTAAGTGTTTTTTTTTTATGAAATACATTCAAACGTTTATAAACAACAAACGTTTCGAAACATGATGAACGATAATTTCTACACGTAATAATGCGCGAACAAAATATAACTATTAAACTATTTATAAATAAATTAATGAAATATTCATTATTGTTTGATGTGTATTGTAAAATATTCAATATGATAACCAAGCCAAAAAAAAAATTGCTACTGTACACAATTTTGATAATAGATTTGTTGTTTAGGAGAAAGCATTTTTTATATAAGAAAGTTCGTTATATCTAAAATAAAAACTATAAACATTTATGGTTATTGATAATAATTTATAATAAATTATAGTTTATTAATATAGTGAGCACTGTAAGGTTATTTGCAAATTAGCGGTGTTTGAATATATAGTGGTAAAGCTTTAAAATTGCTTTGTAAGTTGTAACGAATAATGATGTAGAAAATTAAGGCACCGTAAGTCAAGTATATGAACTTATCCTAGGATTCCACACCCCAAAAATAACTAATATCATCCGATCACAGGATTTTTATAATCATCCCAGAAAATTATGTAATTTATCGAAATTGTACAAACGTGAGGAGCCACAATATAATGAGATTTAAAATTCAGATCTTATTATTTGTGGAATAAAATATATATCCAAAAATAATTGTTATTAATTGTATCCAGAAACAGTAAGAACTATAAAATTACAAGACCAGTCGTATGCTGAGATTTGCGCTATAGGCACTAAGCTGTAGATTGCGCATATCCAGATATAACAAACATATCGACCAGATTTATGACTAAAACGTTTAATCGAGCAGACACTCTAATGTGACATGACAAAAATACCATGTCCAATTGTCCAGTTGTACAAAATGATAAGAAAAACCTCTTGGAAAATCACGAAGTAGTATTAGCAAGTAAACTAAGGTATATATTGTCACTCCAGTAAACTACTCAAGAAATTTTGATTTAAATATCTCGGCAGATCTCAAACTCCTGATACTTAATGGAACAGAATTCCATAGAGATCTAGAACGCAGAAAGCATTCGAAGATCGCGTAATGTGAACTGCTAAATTATAAATTTTGAGAAGTTTCAAATAATAAAAACCAGTTAAAAGAGAACCAAGAACAATTCTAGAATATCATGAAATCGGAAAGAACGAGTGAAAGCATTAAAACATTTTTTGGAAAATAGCCATATTCTTGTGAAACATTTGAAATAGGACATCACCATAGAGGAGTGCAGAAGAAGATAGGACATTCTCTTATTAAACTAACTATTCATAAATCCTATAGTGGTTGAAAACGGAATTAGTGACCCCAAGCAAAATAAAACGTATCTAACGATTTTTTCTATGAGTCTCTGTTCACATCTATGAGCACATCTATGAGTCTCTGTTGCAGTGCAGAATTCATGGGCCAATACATGCAATGTGCAGATTGTTCTAGATAAATCAGGTGTGAACGAACTGAAAGTGGCTAGAATTTTAGTGAATCTTACCACGATCCAACATACCAATTGTCTTTATTTTGAACCTTAATAACAGGTTCAATAAGTCCGTAGGATAAGTAAGAAAAAAATAAAATTATGACAATACTCCATTTTATTATTCAACATGGTTGCCTTCGAGGGCGATACAAAGAATATAGCGATTTGCCAATTTTTCGATACCACTTTTATAGTACGATTTCTCTTTCTCGTCAAAATAGGCCTCAGTTTCAGCGATTGGACTTAAATTTCTTTCCAGCAAGCATTCTCTTGAGATCTGAACACAGGAAAAAAGTCACTGGGGGCTAAATCTGAAGAATATGGTGGATGGGTAAGCAATTCCCCAATTCATTCAATTTTGTCATCGTTTGCATCGATCTGTGACACAGTGCAGTGCCTTGATGAAACAACACTTTTTCCTTTTGCAAATGTGGTCGTTTCTTTTCGATTTCAACCTTCAATCGATCCAAAAGTGTACAGATAGTCGCTGTTGATGGTGATTCCTTTTTGGAGATAGTCGATGAATATTATTCAGTTCGTATCCCTAAATACCTTACCAGCAGACTCTTGCGTCTTTGCTCGCTTTGGGTTCGGTTCAGCTGACTGGCTTTTTTGATTCTGGTGTGTAATTGTGAAACCTTGTGTCATCCATTGTCACATATCGACGATAAAATTCCATTTTATTGCGGTTTAAGAGCGCCAAACACTCCTCTAAAGCATTCTTTGTTGTTGTTTTTGGTCGACTGTGAGCTCACGCGTCACTCACTTTGCACAGAGCATTCTAATACCCAATAATGTTCGTGTAAAATGGTAAAAACACTACCATCTGATATCTTTACAATGTCAGCTATAGCTCGTGCACCTTCAATTTGCTCATGCACCTTCAATGAACTATCATAACCAAATTGTGGATTTTTTCATGTTTTCTGGAATAACAGCCTTATTTGGGCGTCTACTGCGCTCTGCATCATTTCTGTTGGTACGACCACACTTAAATTCAGTTATTCACTTCTCTACCATTTGTCTAGATGGAGCAGAGTTCGGATAATGTTTACCAAGCCATTGTTTGGTTTCCACTGTATTTTTTCATCGTAACTCAAAATTCACTTTTTTCCATTTTTTTCAGAAACAAAAGTTTTTTTTTTTTTTTTTTGAAAGTTTGGATGATCCTGTATTTTTAATGTTATTCTTGATTTATCGTTATATAAACTCTAATATAAATAAGTTTTGTTTCATCATATCTTTATAATATATTTCTAATACTATGCCTAGATTAATGCTTTGATCAATCATTTTTGAGGCTTAAGGTACTTTCAACTCTTTCGCGGTTCTCTTATTTACCTTACGCCATTGGAGCCAAATCGGAAACGTACCTGGCATAATTCATCATAGATGTGTTCATTCACACCACCAATCGTAATCAGACAGTGAAAAAGCTATCCAGTTTTACATCTTCCCCTATCGGGATTAGAGAACCTGGTACCTACTGCTCCATACATAACTTTAACCACCGAAGCATCGGGTGTTTTAATGTTTTATTGGATGAAATTCTGGGGTAATTATTTTACCTATATGAACACTAGTAAAATAATTATTTAGTTTCTTTTTTGTTGCATAGCATAATTAAACCGGTTGATGCCAGCTTGCGAGTAGGTAAAGTACAATTATATTCGAACTGGCACGAAGGATTATTAACGAAAAAACCTCTATTGGTCGGCTCTACATTTTATTGGTCGGTTCAAAACTAAACAATTATTATCAACCATTCAAAGTCGTTTTAACTGTAGACTATAATCGTAATGCTCTTCAATGTAAGTTATTGTTATTATCAGAGCTTTTTATATTTCGAGAGACTTTAAAGGATTTCTTTAAAAGTCCTTGTGATATTATACAACTTCATAGCACGACCATGATTTTTTAATAATAAGTCAGCTGTGTTATGAGAATCTGTTTATTTATTCTTCAATAGCATTAGAACCAAGCGTCCTCAAAGCAGCCATACATTTTACTTTAAATTATCTTTCCCTTCCATATGATTTTTTTTGACATACAGTATACATAGCCCTTATTGCCCAGGTGGCGCAGTGGTTAAAACTGCGGCAGTTGGAGCGGGAGGTACCGGGTTCGAATCCCGATTCGAGGCGAGATGCAAAAAGATTTTTCACCATTGATCGTTTGGGCGGTGCGATCGGTGGTGTGAATGAACTCATCTGGATCTCCTGTCGAATTTAGAATCCATGGGCCGTCCCATCGTTCATGTCAGTACTATAAGCTAACATGGAGCTATGCAATATGCAGATGGTTATACAAAAAATCGGACCTATAGCCGTACATAAACGTGGTATCAGTCTAAAGTGTGGTACCACATAAAAGTGGTATCGGTCTAAGTGTGTGTTAGCAGCCGCAAAAACATAAAAAATACATAGCCCACCATCCCCAATTACTGTATTGCCAGGCACAGTGTGTACATTTATATATAACGATCAACTAAAAACGATTTACTAAATCTCATTCTGCTAGCCACATTTCTCAAATTTATCCTCAGAAAATTAATTCAGGGTACATAACAGATGAACCACCCAGTCATTCCATTTTAAATTATCTTGTCAGAAATAGCATTTTGCGATCAAATGACCAGCCTCATGAAGTGAATAAGGTCTGGAAAGTATTGAAAACCTTGGTTGTCGATTCCGCCACATCAAATGATGAAAAATGGTCGCACTAAGCCCAACACTCAAAAAGGGTGATCGCTTAAAATGCGAGAGTAGAAGTGTTGTTATCTTGGGACGAATCACTTCTCTGGACAAGGAAATTATCGGTGACTATACCAAGAAGAATTCCCTCCAATTTGGTCAGTCACTGATCATTTTTTTTCTCTACGGATGATTTCAAGTGCTACAAAATATATCGCGATGAACTCCAGATATATACCTAGATTTTAAGCAAGCCATTGGCTTGATCAATCCAGTAGGTTATGGTATAAGCTTGAATATTTAGTAATACCAAACAAATTTACATCTATGTAAAATGACAGCAACGCAATCACAATGCTGTGTCAAAGTTAAGAACAGGCTAACGAGAACTTTTACAAATGAGTTCTGAAGTTCGACGAGGAGTTGTGCTCTATCCTATACTTCTAACGTTAATTAACAACTGTTTTCTTGAAACTGTTACTGAAATAACGTGATACACATATTTAACAGTGTAAAAGAATCAAATAAGATTACGATTAAATCTAATAGTAAATTCAAAAAGTAAACTACCTGATAAGTGCAGTGCTTCTTTAAACCACTCCATCCAACGTCTATAAAATAACTATGTCAACTATGGAATCTGGTGACATAATCATACATTTAAATATGAACAATCACTCAAACTTAAAAATAAAATTACTTCTATATATAAAGTACCCATCAACCTTCAAAGTTGAATGAAGTTATTAGCTTTGGGAGCTTATTTACAACTTATTTAAGTATACAGATACTTTAACTAGATTGCTGTCATGAATGGAGTATGACATCAATAAATGGGACATCAATGGTAAAAATTTTCATTAAAAATTAATGAATTGTTGCCGTATTTCCTCATAATTTTCGATCGAATTCCCCTTACATGCGTATACTAACCAAAAAGACGAGTTAAATGGTTTGGTGAAACGATTAATCATTAATTTATTAACATTTTGATTAATCAAATAAATTTATACTAAATCCATTACGCGTATGGTTAGTAGTGCCATAAAAATAAAATAACTTAATTACAGAAAAGTCGATAAATTTCTGAGATATTTGAAAAGCTCAAAAATCGAACATCCTTGAAGTGTTCATAACATCGAGGACAATTAGCATATTATTGCTTTTCGTTCTCTTGACAAACATAATCGTTAGAAAAGACGTAAGACTACTTCCATCAGTTCCAAATATATTCACGATGCCCTGCTTTAAGCTCAACAAATAAATTTGCTAGTATAAATTTGGCTATAAATCACTTTCTCGATGCATCATTGAAATACCGAACCCTCAATAATGAATATCTTGTTGGTGGCATGATAACCTTCACTAAGAATAAGTTTCATTAACAGATTTGGATAGCCTACTTGATACTCCCGCACACCATCCGCATAAAGAGGAATTAGAACACCGGTGAATAGTGGTGTGGAACACGTCATTGTCCCTGAACCGAAGCACAAACATCAATGATTCTGTCTGATGCTTACTCCAACAATCGACTAGGTCAAAACAAATATATCGAAACTATGCAGTGAGTTTCGAGATCTTACATGATCGTAAGCCGATATATTCGTGTTTATACTTCGATTTGTACATTTTTAGTCAGTCGCCAAAACCAACGTTTAAACAGTATTAGAACGATAATTCCAACTATGGTTTTGATCGAATTAAATTTCTTCAACCCATTCAAGAACAGATTTTCGTACTTCCATCATCCAAAATAAATTATAGATTTTAAATTGAAAGGTTTTAAATAACAAAACAATATTTATATATATTTTGTATTTTCGGATCGTTAGAAGTGAAAGTTGTAGGTAGATCGCTGTGATCATAATGACATAAAGTATGAAAAATATAATAATTGGTTTGGTCGTATTTATGTACATCGTATATCGTGTATGTAGGTGGGTGTTCAAATTATTTCTAATATATGCTAATATCATCCCATCAACAGTTTTATAGTTTTGAATTTTAAGAAGATTATTTATTATCTAAAGTAGTGTTTATTTATATGAGAATTTTGAACTTTTCATTTAAGAGATGAACACAACAGACTTTCTTAATCTCGTATACGCGTATATAGATGGTCAAAGTACTTGACTCAAATTGTGTAGACAAGTATACGGTCTTGAGCTTAATCTACGTATAAATATAATGATACATAACCTATATGATGCAAGTTTTACCCAAAAACCGAAAGAAATGCAAACAACTTTTTCTGAATCTGAGATCTTGGCTGTTGTTGAATATTATAAAAAATAAACAAAAATGTATTTTTTTGGTGGATGAAAGTTTCAACAAAATAGCCTTCACATTTCTCTTCAAATTACATGGTTGATTTAGTAACCGTCAAAACATATTAAGCATATAAGTAAATTATATCTCGAGAGAACTTTTAGACGATTATATATAAGTTCAATGTATGTATCTTGATCTAGTTTTTGTTATATTAAAACTTGATCATGATGTTATTTAATCATATACCTCTATAATCTTAAGTCTGGTTTTAGCACACAATTTTAGAATAATAAGTTGACTGGATAGGGGCAATCATTTATAACGATGAAATTCTAATTAGGAGAACCCATAAATTATTTTACGATTATTTATAATGTTTGGACGATAATTTATGCTAAGCCCAAAACAGCAAAACTACAAGATCACTTAGTCGATCGTCATCTATCGGTATATAGCAAAAAAATCAATATTAATTAATTATTAATAATATATAAACTATATCAACAAATAGGTCTCATATATATGATGAGATAATCACGAGCTTTGTATCCGGGAGCATTAGCTTAAAATTTCAGCATTATCGGTATACACATACTGTATTTACGAGGTGAGACAGTTATGCCGCGGCATACCAACATATTGTATCATTATAAAAATATTAATTCACACATTATTGCTAAAACCTGGTCTATTCTTTCTATGATTAGAATCAATTTTTTGCACAACTATATTATATTTGGCTTGTGAATCACCGAAACTGATAATAAAATAGTCTTGGCATTTCAGCGAAAGTACGAAGTATCAGTATATATCGTTAGTCCTTGAGTTTTATATATAAACAAGAATGTATGTATATAGCCAGCTAAAGTAATATTGTGAAGAACTTACTAGAAGACGTGCTAATTGATGTATATCAGTCATAAATTATATAGTTACAGAACGTCGACAAATGAAAGTATCGAATTATCTCACAAGCACAGTGTATGGTAGAAAAATTATGTAATTTTGAAAGGAGATCTAGAGGTTAGAAATATCAACAATATATATATATATATCGAGCATCCAACTGATCGCGTTCTATTTGTATACCACACATACGAGTTGAAATTGTAATTCATCCAAAGAGAAAGTTCAGCAGCACTGTGTACGATATGTATGTTATATATGAACAAAATTTCACTTAAATGTTATAAAAAATCTTAAAAGAATATTTTGATTTATGCAATTTTATTTAAGTTCGACTTAAAGTCGACCGATCTGAACTTAACTTAGAAGATCATAAATTTACATATCACGAAACCGAGCGCAAAATCTTTTGTATACACATATACTTATACATATGTAATCGATTTGTTTTTGTAAGCATTTTCTTATGTCCAAAGTGGGGGATTTAAAAAAAAAATAATAATAATTTATTGTTGATCAAAATGAGCATCTTACAACTTTTAAAATAAAAAACAAATCGTTTTTTTTTCTGTTAAGATATGGGGGAAGATCGCTGAATGATATAAAAGCACGTCGAACGGTTGCGCCGGCATTTTAACGTAAACTTTATAATAAGTCAAACACACAAGGTGAGTGGATTAATAATATTTGAACGGATTATATAAAAAGCTTATATAGTGGATAAGTGATCATACCCGCACATACAAATTTTGGATTATACACAAATAGTGATATTTAAAATAGTGAATTTGATAGTGATAATATTTTGTGTTTTTTTATATTTCAATCAACAGCCAAAAAATAAAAATGAAACTAGTTCTATGTTTATTCGCTGTGGTGGCTGTAGTCGCTGCATTCCCACAACGTGAAGGGCAAGCATTCTCGAATGAGGCTATTCGTCAGGCACAACAATCATTTTTAATTCCACGTGATGCCCAAATTCAAAAAGTATATTTAACAAAACTAATTTAATTTGTATAAAATATAATTAATTTTATTGTGTTTTTTTGGTCCATCCATCGTTGTGTTTACATATATAGGTTCAAGAAGGTATTGAATTAGCTGCCTACGAACAGATTCCCGGCAATCAACGCATCGATTTACAAGAACTATTAGGCAGCCAAGTACCATCCGAAGTTATTGTTAATTTACAATCACAAATCGATCAAATTGGTCGCAATTAATTTAATTAATTAATAATAAAAAAATTAAATTAAAGTTTTTTTGTAAGAAAATAGAACTGTGACCAAAGTTGGCATACATTTTCCGTGTCCAGATTATATATATTATATATGGATTCAATAATCAGATCTTGTAATTCTTCCAAAATCAAAAATGGTGCCAATTTAATTTTAAATTTTTTTTTTATTAATTATTTCAAAATAAAATAATTTTTTTATATAAATTAAAAACAAAATCGTGTTATGATTTTTAATTTCGATTAAGAATAGTATATACATGCATATGTAGACTATGGGTGAAAGTGAACGAAATATTGTGATTAAGCCAAGTTGATTTTTCAATAACGAAAATTATTAATTAAAAGCATTTTATTAGGTTAATGACCTACACTGTATACAAATTTATATTCTGATCACATGCGACGACAGTCAAACGCAAACTAACCAAATGTTATTGTTTTATTGTTGTGTCGAATCTAAGACTTTCACTTTATCGAGTGCATTTGAAAAATAAAAAAATCTTTGTCGTTAAATTTATGATATGCGGTTTGCACATTTTACAATCGTATACGCGATATTTCATTATATATGCTCATCTCATCTGTTTAGGTCGAATGGACGTGTATACACATAATACATCTGTACTATAAAAAAAATCTCAGTTTTACAATTATGTAATGTATTTGTTTAGACGATTATGTAAGCATTTTTTAAAAGCTTTGGTGATTTTTTTTGTGTATGCTTCATGTACGATAGATTGTGTGTGCTTGTGTTTTGAAATCGTGATGCAAATAAATTAGTAATTTGCTAATTAAATATGAAAGTGAAGCGTATAATATTATCATCAGGTTTTAATGGTCATATGTTTTTGGTTTATCTTAAACAAATTTTTATAGGAACCTAACTGACCAATTCAATATGCTTTAAAAGTTATTTTATTATTATGTTATTTGCTTCTATTTCTACTTATATTTTGGGCCGAAGAACTACCAACTCTTTCAGGCTAGATAAGGCAGCTCTAGGGTTGCGTAGACTGCATTACTCCATACCAGTCTATAGTAGTGTCTGAGGTTATAGATGTTCGTCTATACATCACCGAACCGATTGTTTTGCCCACTACGCCATTTGATCAAGTAGACAATGTAAAGATAGAATGAAACTATATATACATATACCACAAAGTTATATACAAAAATTGATTTCATCAAAATAATCCTCGTATATAGATGCTTGTATTCTAAGAGCAAGAAAAGATAAAACAAATCGTTAAAAATACAACTTCTTTTAGTAACTTGTTTACTACATACTCGTAATATGATGTTTTGTTTTCATTATTATACCCATCCATGAATCTTTACTAAATGAGTAAGTTCCATTGTGAATAAATAATTTAAAAACCGCAACGAAACAGTTATTTATACTAATTTTATACTAATTTTATACGACATGAGTAACCGGTAAATACACTGTTTATTTAACAGTCAAACAACGGAGATGTCGCGGCACTCTGAAATGCCCTGGCACATACGTTATTTGGATGGTGAAGTAATCTGCCATCTCGCTCATAAAGGAGAGACGTTCTGGGCTACCTTCGAGATCAAGACGTGTTATTATCTTCAATGCTTAACAAAAAAGCAGTCGATCTTACCATCCATTTAGAAGTACAGAGCCTCGTGGTTTATGAGTACATCACTTAACCGGTCATTCTCTGGAGAGTATGTCACTCCAAAACTTTACCAAGGTGTGGTATCGAAATATTATACTCTATATAAGTATAGGGATATTACTATTACGCAGAATAGATAAGTGTCCTATGTTACTACAGATCCACAGGTTAGTGGCACAAAAAATAATAGGTCTGCTTACTGCCATTTATTAAACTAGAATATGCCCAGGGTATCTAGAGAATTAATATGAAAAATAACCTCCAAGGCTTTAGTACGGCTTCTACTTGTTAAGGTTCCACCATAGTTTACTGTCTAAAATAAGATCTAGCTATTTCGTATTGTTTGTAAAAGATTAACTAACACTCTTTAAAGCGGGTCATTCAAACTTTTTTATGTTTAGTTTGCTACTGCGGATCTATTTGGAGACATATTTGATGAGCAAGAGAAGAAATTCTAGAGAAAGAAGTACATAAATCTACTGGTGGAAGAATAACTAAGGTAAGATATCATGATCCTTCGTTTATTTGATCCATCTATCTACCATAAGTGATCTCTCCTGCCCAAGAACGATAAGAGTTCTACCTTCTAGTGATAGTTCTGAGCTAAGATTGTTTAAGACACAATTAAGTTATAAAGGCTGGAGACCATTAGGATCAGCAATCCTGATCTTCCGACGGACAATTGGAAGGTCGTTAGGCAAGAGGAGGCCAAGGGAAACTTTCGTTTGTCAGTATTGGCAATAAATAGGGAGTCCCTTGCTCCTCTTGCCAAGTTAAAGGGGGTTATCGGTTTCGGTTTCGGGTCGATAACCCTCAATGTTTATAAACGAGACGAGGAGGCGGGCACGAGCAACCAATCAGCTGGCACACCCTCGAGACAGTCTGCGGCTGAACTAGCCGTGGAGGACAAATCGAGCGACAGTGAAGCTCTGGGGTTAGGAGAGCTTCTAACTCTGGGCTCTGAGGAGGATGTCTCAGATGAAGACATGAACAGCACGATAGTGGCGATGGACAGTGCGACGGCGGATGCCGGCAGCTCCCACAGCACCACTCAGAACTAGGTAAGTAAGGGAATTAGAAGTATGCTTAAGGTGCTTCAAATTGACCGTCATCATTCGAGGGCTGCATCGGCAGCTATGCTCCTCAGACTGACTAGATCGGATGAGGATATAATCTTAATCCAGGAACCTTGGATTAACAAAACCAAGATCTGTGGTCTTCGAATGAAGGAGTATAGTATTCTATACTCAAAAGGGTCTGAGAAGATCAGATCCTGTATTCTAGGGAAGGATAACCTAAATCTTTTCTTTCTTTCCCAGCACAGCGATGGTGATATAACGGCGGCCAGTCTGGAGGTTGGTAACAACAAAATCTGGCTGGTGGCGGCCTACATGGGGCAGGAGAAGGAGGTTCCACCGGACAACCTGGGGGAACTGATCCTCGAAGCGAAGCGCAGAAAAACCGGGATGATTCTGGGCTGCGATGTTAACGCGCATCATACGATCTAGGGAAGTTCGGACATCAATGAAAGGGGTGAGACACTTTTCAATTATTTGTTGGAAACGAACCTGTATGTATGTAATATTGGGAGAGAACCCACTTTTATTATTAAAAATAGGAAAGAAGTTCTGGATGTGACCTTCGCATCAGAGAATATTTTTCATATGATTGAAGAGTGGAAAGTAGGGAAGGAACATTCCTTCTCTGCCCACCGTTATATAACCTTTAATATCAACATCTGCCCTGCTTCCCAGAAATCTTTTAGGAATCCTAGGAGAACAAACTGGAGTAGGTATAGGGAAGTCCTTAAGCGACTAATGCCGTCGGGGGTCCCAGAGCCCCCAGCGACTATTGAGGATATGGACCGCATGGTGGAATCCATTTCACAAGCCAGTAACCAATCCTTTAGTGCTGCTTGCCCTGAGGTAAAACCCAGGGGGAAGCAGAAACCGGCCTGGTGGTCAAAAGAATTGCGGGCCATAAAGAAGTCGTGCAGAACGGCGTTTAATAACGCCAAGAGGACTAGAGAATCTCAGGACTGGGACTCGTACAAGGAGACTCTGAGACTATATAAGAGACTATAGAATTGAAGAAGGCACAAAGGAGCTCCTGGAGGCTATTCTGTGACAAAATGGAAGATGTCTCGGAAACTTCTCGCCTTCGAAAGATTCTCTCCACAAATCCAACAAACATAGGTTACTTAATTAAACCTGATTGTTCTTGGACCGATTCCAGTGAGGAATCCCTCTAGATTCTCATGGACACTCACTTCCCGGGTAGTTTAGACAACTCGATGGAACTGAGAGCGTCGGGAGTAGCTTGTTCGTTGCGCGCACTGGATATCGTAAATAAAAAACGAATTCTGTGGGCCATAAAAGGATTCAAGCCGTACAAATCGGCTGGACCGGATCGAATCTGGCAGTTATCCAGAACAACTCGGAAATAATCCTTCCGTGGTTGGAGGCGATCTTTAAGGGTTGTTTAAAGTTGGTCTGCATTCCGAGGCAATGGATGGAGGTCAGGGTGGTTTTTATTCCGAAAGCGGGAAAAGGATCGCATGGCTATCAAAAGGACCTAAGACCTATAACATTATCATCCTTTCTGTTGAAAACCCTGGAAAGGCTGGTAGAAACACATATCAGTATGAACTTAAAGCAGGAGAAATGGTCAGCCTCTCAACACGCGTACTGTAAGGGTAAGTCGGTAGATACGGCCCTACATGCCTTGGTACGCACAATTGAGGGATCATTTCACTCAAAGGAGTATTGTTTGGTAGCTTTTCTTGATATTGAGGGCGCCTTTAATAACGTTCAGACAGATGCAATCCTGAAAGGATTATCGTTTATGGAAGTAGAAACCTCCATAATCAAGTTGATCAGTCATACGCTGGGAAGCAGGACTGTAAACTCAGAGTTAGGGGAGTCAACTATAAGAAGACGAGTGGTTAGGGGAACCCCACAAGGGGGAGTCCTGTCTCCTCTTCTCTGAAACATGGTGATTAATGGCCTACTTCTGAAGCTAGAGAGGGAGGGTATAGGAGTGGTCGCCTACGCTGATGACGTGGCGATCATGGTATCAGGTAAATTCTTACCGACTATTAAGGAGGTAATGCAGAACGCGCTTCTTATTATTACGAGATGGGCCAGTAAATGTGGATTGGAAGTTAATCCATCTAAGACAGAGCTGGTACTCTTCACGAAGAAACATAAAATTCCAGTAGTTGACCCACCTACTGTAAATGGCACTAAACTGGCCTTTACTGATAAAGCGAGATTTCTGGGTGTAATCTTAGACAGTAAACTAAGTTGGAAGCCG
The DNA here is from genome assembly GCA_963932295.1 of Tipula lateralis. Taxonomy (NCBI): domain Eukaryota; kingdom Metazoa; phylum Arthropoda; class Insecta; order Diptera; family Tipulidae; genus Tipula; species Tipula lateralis. The sequence goes on from OZ010736.1 coordinate 146,997,840, forward strand.
AACATCTTGGAGAGAATCAGCAAAGCTACGACGGCGATGTACTCGTGTAGGAATGCAATAGGCAGACGTTGGGGTCTCAGACCGGAGCTGGTACACTGGCTCTACACGGTCGTAGTAAGACCCGTTCTTATGTATGGAGTGAGTGTTTGGTGGCCAGCACTGGATAGAGTAACCTATATGAAGAAGATAGGGAAGGTGCAAACGATGGCCTGTTTGCTGATAAGCGGGGCACTGAGAACAACACCTACTCAGGCCTTAGAGGTCATGTAACACCTTCTTCCAGTAGATATATATGGTAAACAGATGGCGGCTAACATAGCCACTAGACTAACGGACGAGTCTCAGTGGAAACACCTTCAGACAGGTCACTCAATAATAATTGGTTCGCTGAAGAAGGAAATGTTGCACCTTGACTATATTACGCCGATATTATGCTTCGAAAAAGGTTTTCAAACCTTTATCCCTTCAAGAGAATCTGGGGGAATAAGCTATCACTGGAAACCGAAGCTATACAATTCTACACGGACGGCTTGAAGCTAGATGGTAAGATTGGAGCTGGGCTGTTCTGTGGAGCATTAAATATAAGTACTTCCGTTCGTCTCCCTGACCACTGCAGCGTGTACCAGGCGGAGATAATAGCGATTGAGAAAGCCTTGAACTGGTTGAGGCATAACGTAATATCCAAGAGGGATATCAAGATTTATGTGGACAGTCAGGCGGCTATCAAGTCGCTGGAAGCAGTGCTGTTGAAGTCTAGGGTGGCATTGGGTTGCCACTCGTCTCTAAACGAGATGAGTGAGCATTTCAATATTCAGATTATCTGAGTCCCCGGCCACTCTGACGTCAAGGATAACTGCACGGCAGACAAACTAGCTAGGCATGGTACAACTCTTCAGCTGAAGCCTGAAAGATCCAATGTGGGGAGGCCTACAGCGGAGCTTAGACTGGCTCTGAGGAAAAGGGTGGAAGCTTCAGCTCAGGAGAGGTGGTCTAACACCCTCACATGCGAGAGAGCGAGACAAATGTGGCCAAGGTTGAATCTGAATCGCTCCAGGACCTTAATCTCTCTGGAGAGGAGAGATCTAAGAAGAATAGTAGGAATATTAACGGGACACTGCCTTTTCGGGGAACATGCGAGAAGACTGGGTCTAGAAACTAATTACTTCTGTAGAAGCTGCATGGACGAGGAGGAGGAAGAGACGCTTGATCACCTCCTGTGCTCTTGTCCTGCACTGGCACTAAGAAGACATTTACACTTGGGTAGGTATTTAATGCACAACCTTTCAGATCTTGCAGATAGTAAGGTGCGGGACATTTTACGCTACATTAGTAGCTCAGGATGGTTACAATAGAGTGTTAGGGGTATTAGGGGACTAAGATCCTGTGGTATCACAACGGACCGGCAACGGTCTAAGTGTGCGTTAGCAGCCACTCTAACCTAACCTAATCTATAAAGGCATATTGGACGAGCACCACAATAGCAATATAATCATTAGACGCTATTGCATCAGTGCTGCTGTAATTAAATATAATAATAATATTTTTGCGAGAAAGTACTAAGTAATAATCTACCATTTTAATCCCAATCTTGGGCATTACTGTGATTTAGCTTTATTTTTAGAGTTCAACATCTCCCGCAGAACATCCAACCGTTGACTACTTTGGTTAAGTTAATTTAATTCAGCCGAGATACTACTTTGGCTTGGCAACAGACAAGGCCTACGCCGCCAATTTCCTATTGGTTTTTTAGAATAAGCAGGTTCAAAGCAAGTGATTAAGTATCGATTAGCATTTTCGCATTGATCCTGAGGGCGGAAAATCCTGAATAATCTGGGCTAGAATAATCTTGAGGGCACAAGATATCAGGATACACTCAATTACTTAGAAACACCCACAACAATATAATAGCACTGTTATTTAATTATTTAGGGTCTAAAAATTATAAGAATAGAAACCACAGAGTGAAGAAAATCGGTTCTACAATCGGTACTCTACAAGTATCTGTGTAAAGACATCGGGTAAGCAGAAGACCAAAACAGTCTACTATTTCCAGAAAATATCAACTGCATATGCGAGTGTATTAACAATATCCATTGATAGCAAATGATAACTTCAATTTTAAGTCCGAATATGCAAGCGATAAAATGTTGGCCAACTGTATGCTTTAATGCAGTGTAGGAGATAACAGACATAGCTCATATATAGGATGTATGCTTAGTTTGGAGTTAGTATTATATTTTTGTGACAAGAACACAGGATTAAAATCTAAAATGTATACAAACTACGCATAAGGTCTAAATGAAACATGTCTGTAATCACCATTTTTTCGTCTTAATGGGATAACACTTTGATCTATGCCCTGATATCCATGTCCACAAATCCGAGCCAACGCAAGAGGGCTTTTAAAGTAATATACTATCAACAATTAAAACATGTTTTGTCTTTTCCTTAGTTTAGCAATTAGACAATTTTTTCGTCTGTCTGTCTGTTTCTATCTTTGCCATCTGTTTTGGGGCTCAATGCTCTCCCTAATCTTTCGCGTTTCGCTTATTTTCGTTCTACTTTTCGCTTATTATCTGCACATTGCATAGCTCTATGCCAACCTATACGAATGACATGGAAATGGGTTCGAATGATGGTGAAAAATTCGGTTTTGCATCCTGCTCCTATCGGGGTTCAAACTTCGTGCCTCCCGCTCCAATTCTTGTCATAAACTTTAAAGCATGAAGTACGATGTGGAACCACTGGCCGGATACTAAATATTTAACATACCTAAACAACACTGATATATATACATTAGAATTAATTGTTTTAAATACGTGAGATATAAAAGCTTTGGCAATAGTTTTTGCCTATAGTGTTTGCAATGCTAATAATGATTAAAATTATGTATTGACAACGGAAACCTTTTATAGTGAAACAGCAATTACATCAATATCATCTTAATTTAATGCGTTAATAACCAATTAAATTATTCGAGTATAATGTACATACCCTTGACGTTAGAAAAACTTCTCGAGAATTTCTACACATTTATTTAGCAATTTAGTTATTAACATTAACTTACAAATTTCAAAATAATAAAGAGGCATTACTAAACATCAATTACCTAAAGACATTTCGTGACAAATCTCTAATTTATCTCAATGCTAAAAAAGTATGTTTGAATAGCTATAATCAAATAATGTTTTTTGATCATCAAAATAAAATTCTCATACAATATTCAGTAGGATAAACCGCATATAAACTGAAATAAAATTAAAATTCAAATAATCAAATATTACAATCTTGAACTTGACTACAACAAATAAAAGTCGAAACACTAAAGCTCATCATATAATATAGTCGTATTCGTATTTGGTATGCAAATTTACTTTAAACATTTCGCAAATATAAGTGTTTCGCGATCACATAACATAAAGAATAGTATACTTGTATATGGTTTATGCATTTCAACTTTTCAAATAACGAATTGTAATAAAACAACCAAACCACAATAAAACAATACCAAAATCGTGTTTCAAATCAATTTGTTAATTTAGAAATTGGAAACGTCTTACGTATGAAAAAAAAAATTAAAAAATTTTGTCACCTCACAATTTAGGTCGAATACACATGTTTAAACACAAAAGGATTTGAAATGCCAGATAATATATGCAAATAATAAAATCAGAGACACAAGTTCTAGGTAGATCGAAATAAAATCTTGTTTTAAGAATTTCCAGCTAAACTGGAATACGACATATAACAAACGTAAGCAGCTTGAGAATGGTCAATGCAATCAACTTTTATATGGGAACGAAATCATAATCTCATACATAAAATAGGTTAAAGTCATATGGTTTATATTTATTATGCAGTAAATCATAAGTATACAAGTAAATTGTCTCATCAGATCACTGCCATTACCATAATCACCAATTACGGAGGAAAATCTACATTTTTAAAATTTCAACAATGACATAAAAAAATGATATCAGTTGGAATCCAAAAATCTTGAGGATCGACAAACAATAAATAACACACAACTATATAACTATACAACAGGTACATAACTATATAAAAGATTTCCCGTCTACTTATTTCATGGATTAGGTCATTCTGAAATGTTTTATTAAAACCCAAATACCAAATAAAACAAATGTTAAAACTCGTATGTGATATAACCGAATAACTTATAATAACTATAAGCTAAATCGCGTCGATATTATGTGCCAACATTATATAATGGCGGAGAAGATTAAAAGATGGCACTAGTAGTAGTTGAACGAAAAGTTTACATTTTTTAACTGCAGTTTTTTATATTCAACGAATTATTAACAAAATAAAAATAAAAAATCTAAAAAAAAAATTTATTTTATAATCGAAATTGGAAATTTTTGAAGTAAATGGGCTTATATTTATAAATAATAATAAATAAAACAAAATTTGTTTTTTTTTAAATTAAGTTATTTCATTAAAAAATAACTTCGCGTGCCATCTATTGTTCTCGTTAAAACGGATTGGTATGCCATCTAGAAATCTTCTCCGCAATTATATTTAAAGAAATCATGCTGTCGTTAGCATTTACTATGAAAATTGACACGATTTCCCTTATAGTATCATACGTAATTTGGATATAACTCTTCAATAATAACAATTGGTATTCGAAATTGTTTATCAAATATAGTCTAGGATACAATTATCAGCTCTGTTACAAGTAAAACTCGAAATGAAAACAAAGCCAACATTTTAAATAATTGTATTGGTTTTTAAATTCAAACACCTTTAATTTTAAAATGGACAGTTATCAAAATCATTAATCACATTATTAACTATATGTAAAAAAAATTTCCAAATCCGCAGATCACAATTTTCTTGTTAAAATATAATAAAATATGATATCCGGTAAATAAATAACTTATACATAATACCATAAAAAAATTGATATACTCATAGTAAAGTAAACTAATGTCTTTAAATGTTAGTAATGGATGATATTCATAGATAGCGCGATACAAGTTTACAACTGTTACGATTTCACCGAGTGGTTATTCAAATTATTTTTCCGGTTCGATCACAGGATTGTGAATATTAAACTCGCAAAGATTAAATTTCAATTAAATTTATTTCCCACAAAAATTACACAAATAATTCACTAATATTTATTTTCACTATTATTTTACACAATATTTATCACTACTATTATTTTAACACTTCACTTTTTATCACTTCCCGATATTAACACTTCGAAATTCAAAATTGAACTGTTTTGTAACTCAAATGTCTACACCTATTTATACGACGCAAATACTTGTAGAACATTCCATTATTTTTCATCTCTACACTTCGCGAATGTTCTTCTTGTATTTGGTTCGCTCCGCCTATTTCATTATTTATTTTTATTCTGTTGGTATGTGTAAACATTTGGTTACAGGGTATAATATTCCTACTGCTATAATTTTCTTCTTAATTATCACAGGTGACATCTGTGATTCGTGACACTACCCTCCGCCCAAACCTGTTCGTCCCGAACAGGATCCAGACCTCTTCCTCTATAGAAAGCCAGTCGTTCCAGGTGTACAACCTTGGGTTTTCCTCGTACTCGTCTTTGGATCCTACAGATCACATCATTTATTCTTGTTATGACCTTGTACGGTCCCTCCCATCCAGGTTGTAATTTTTGCGATAACCCTTTCTTACGTTGTGGGTTGTGAAGCCATACCAATTGACCTTCGTTAAATCCTTTATTGTTCGCTCGTACATCATACCGAGCCTTTGTTTTATCACTTGACAATTTGATTTTCTCTCTGACAAATCCGTGTATGTTGTTGATCTCCTCTTTCAAGTTGTCCACATATGCTTGTCCACATTTGGCTGATGATGGAACCGTTCCAAATTTGAGATCACCAGTGGCCCTATTCTGGTAATTCCACGAGAAAATGGGGAATAGGGAATTGAGGAAAGATTTTATATGGGATTTCTGTTCAAACATATTTTTTCCAGCCTACTGACGAAAAAAGTTCGATGTAAATATTTATAAATTGGGAATAATTTTTCCATACCAAAATAGGAAGGGAAAATTATTCCCAATTTAACACTAGTTTTTTACCTCAGTATGCCAGAAAAAAAATATTTCACCTCTAATTACATATAAAATTATTCCCCAATACCGTATTCCCCGGGAATTACCAGAATAGGGCCACTGGCAGTCTTAAATTGTTGCCGAAAAGTATTTTCGCTGGTGTTACTCCTGTTGTGTTATGCACCGCAGATCGATAGGCCATTAAGAACAATGGAATGCCATGATCCCAATTCCGCTGGTTTTTATCCACTGTTTTGGGTATGAACTCCTCAGAATGTGGCATTGAAACGCTCCACCATGCCATCAGACTGTGGATGGGAAGGTGTTGTCCGCGTTTTATTAATTCCCAGTAACTGGCACATCTCCTGGAAGACAACCGATTCAAAATTCCGCCCTTGGTCGGAATTCAGTTCCATTGGTACCCCATAACGGCTTATCCAATTGTATACCACTGCATTGGCGATTGTGGTTGTTTCCTGATTTGGAATCGGGTATACCTCTGGCCACTTACTGAAGTAGTCCATTACTACCAAAACATATTTGTTGCCACTATCGCTGGTTGGAAATGGTCCTGCAACATCTATGGCAATCCTCTCAAATGGTGCTCCCACATTATATTGTTGCATCGCTCCACGGCTCTTCTTTGCCGGTCCTTTCACGGCCATACATTGGTCACACTTTTGACACCATTCAGCCACTGCCTGTCTACATCTTGCCCAGTAGAACCTTTCACGTACCTTGGCTAACGTTTTGTTGAGACCTAGGTGGCCCCCGCTTGTTCCTCCGTGGTATTCCTCCAATATTTCCGCCATCCTGATCCTCGGTACTACTACCAACGATTGCTTTGTCTTGCCATCGGAGCTCTCCCATGTTCGCTTTAAGCAGCCGTCTTCCATGGCTAAACTATCCCATTGGGCCCAGTAAGCCTTGATAGTTGGGCCTTTATCTGCAATATCGCTCCATGTGGGACGACGTTCTTCCTCCATGAATTTGATAATCACTGCCAAATCTGGATCTGCTCGTTGCTCTTTGGAGATAACATCGTTGGTCCATTCATCAGCTGGCAACACTTTCATTAGTCTGATATCGACGATGTTTTCCTTGTTTTCCATCCGTCCGCAATGTTTACAATCCACTCTACATGATCGTCTTGACAACGCATCCGCATTTTCATGAGCGCTTCCTTTCCTATGTTGGATTTCGTAGACAAAACTCCCCAATCGCTCAATCCACCGTGCTACTTGTCCTTCGGGATTTTTAAATTGAAGTAACCATGTCAAGGCGCCATGATCCGTTCTTAATAGAAATGATTGGCCATAGAGGTATTTCCGGAAATGTTCCACACATTTCACTATGGCCAACAATTCTCTTCTTGTTACACAGTAGTTCCGTTCTGGCTTCGATAAGATCTTTGAATAATATGCGATGACACGTTCCTGTCCCTCGATTTCCTGTGACAACACTCCTCCCAAGCCATAATTGCTTGCATCCGTATCCAAAATAAAACGTTTATTCGGAACCGGATACGAAAGCAATGGTGCTGTACATAATCGCTGCTTCAGTTCGTTGAACGCTTCCTCGTGTTCATCACTCCATTGGAACGGCTTGTTCTTCTGTGTCAGCTCGTGTAAACTCATTGCGATATTGGCAAATCCTGGCACAAATCGTCGATAATATGTGCATAGTCCGATGAAACTCCTTAGTTCATGTAAATTCTGCAGTCTTGGCCAATCCTTTACGGCCGAGATCTTGTCTTCATCTGTATGAACGCCGTTTGCTGTTATTTTGTGTCCCAAATATTTGTCTTCATTCCGGAACAATACACATTTCTTCGGACTTAACTTCAATCCAGCTGATTGGATTCTTTCGAATACTTCCTCTAGATTTCGTAGATGCTCGTTGAAGTCCTTTCCCATAACAATGATGTCGTCCAAATAAACCAGGCATGTTTTCCAGTGGAGTCCTTTTAGTACGCGTTCCATTAGCCGTTCGAAAGTCGCAGAGGCGTTACAAAGTCCAAATGGCATGACATTGACTCCACTTGCCAATAACCGCTCTGCAAATTCAATGTTGAAAACATCCGTGCTTCTGCCAATGTATCCAGTGTGTCGTCGATCCTTAGTAATGGGTAACTATCCTTCTTGGTAACTGTGTTGAGCTTCCGATAATCAACGCAGAATCGCATGCTTCCATCCTTCTTTTCCACCAATACTACTGGTGAACTCCATGGACTCGTTGACTGCTCAATTACTCCCGATGTTTGCATATCAGTTACCATCTTATCCACTTCTGCTTGTTTAGCCAATGGCAATCTTCTTGGCGCTTGTCGAATAGGTGTTGATGTTCCTGTGTCGATCCGGTGTTTAATCATATTTGTTCTGCCATTATCTTCCGGTGCACCACAGAAAATGGACATAATTTTTGAAGAAACTCCTTTGCTGCTTGTTTTTCTTTCGGTGTTAATTGTTCCGTCCATTTTTGTGTTAGTTCCTCCGTTATTTGCCGTTGTCGTTGGTCCTGGGCCTTTACACACGGATTCGTTTCCTCGCATTTTATAATGGTGGATACTTCCTCACCTCGGCCGATGATAGTTCCCTTTTTAATTGTTTTTGTCACATCCGATAAATTAAGAGCCCTTATCGGAACTCTAAAGTCACAATCCGGCTTAACCAGAGCTTTCCCAATGATAATTTCTTTAGTTTGTATCTCGTTACTGTTAGCTTCAACGACCCACAACCCTTGTGTTCCAGGACCTCCATCCAATTTCCCCCAAACAACCGTTTCCGAGTGTGGTGGTAGCTTCGTCCGATGATCCAATGTTATCCTCCTTACGATTGGCTCCTTCCCGTTGTTTAGTTGCAAAGGCAGTTCGACATTACCGTAGCTCAATGTTCCCCGTCCGACATCCAATACGAATCCATTTCGCTTCATTAAGTCCATTCACAGGATGACCTCATCCACAATATCCGCAACCAGAACTTCATATCGAAAACTGTTGTTCCCGATTCGTATTGTAACCTCCTTCTTTCCTTTGATAGCCGCACTGTCGCCTGTCGTCGTTTGTAACTTGAACCCTTCCATAGATTGAACTCCATTCGTGATAAAATCCGGCCGCACAATCGTTCTCGTTGCTCCAGTGTCTAACGTTATTATACTGGATCGTCCCTCTACTTCGCCTCGCACCATCAAGCTATCACCACCTTTTGCCAATCTGGAAATGGGGATGAAGGTTATGGAGCATTTGGTTGTGGGAGTCCGCTTTTGCTCCTCAAAGCTGACTCTTACTCGTTTAACGCCTTCGTTGTTGTTTGGCGTTCCTCTTCGGCTGCTGCTTTTCTTTCCTCTGGTGGCCTTCGGTACACCGGCGATGGTGTTCTCGCCCGTTTGCGCCTTATCTCCCAGCATTCCCTTGAAATGTGTCCTATTTTATCACAAACCCAACATCTTATTTTACCTAGTTCCATCCCGAAATCTCGTTGTACGCCAGTTATCTGCTGGTCTGATGTTATTGCCCTGTTTGTGACTGATTGCTGGTTCCACTTCCACACGACGTACCTTGACTGCTGGTTTGATGATGTTGTTTGCAGTCTCGTTGGTTAATGCACACGCGATGGTTTCCGCGAACGTTGCTTTTGGAGACAATACGACTGCACGTCTCGTATCAGGATCCCGTATACCATCTGTAAAAGCGTCTATCTTGATCCGCTCTGTGTATTCTCCTGCCATGTTGTAGTGGGCGAGGTGCACTAACCGCTCTATATCAGCCGCATACTCCTGGAGCGTCTCTCCAATCCGCTGACATCGTCCCTTCAACTCCATACGATGTAGCTCCCGTCGATGGTCACCTCCGTATTTGCGCTCCAGAGGCAACATGATTTTGCCGTAATCCTCTCGTTCGTATTCCGGCACAATTTGTAGGAGCTCCGCAGTACTGCCTTTTAGCGCCACAATTAATGCTGCCACTCGGTCCTTTTCACACCAACCATTCGTGGTAGCCGCCATTTCAAACTGAAGTTTGAAGATATTGAATGGCGTGGTTCCGTCGAACGTTGGTGGCTTCAATTTAATCGAGCTGGTTAGTCGAGTAACTTGAACGCTGCCGTTAGTTTTGAGATCCATTAGCTCTTGTTCGATTTTCATTATTCGTTGGTCTGCCGTTTCAAATTTTTGATCCATTTTATGATCGATCTCCATTTTAACTACGCTCAATTTTCCATTGACATCCTCCCTTAAATCTTGTTGAAACTTTTCCAGTTATTCCATTCGTTCTAGAATTTGTTGCTGTCCAGTTAACATGTTTTCTTGATCGGCTCGCATTTGCGCCTCCAATCTTTCTTGGCCGCTTGTTATTTTCCCTTCGAGGCCGCCGATCATTTGCTGCATTGCGGCCATTAGTTGCCCCATATCGAAACCTCCAGATGTTGTTGGAGTAGTTTCTTTAATGACGACATTCTGATCTTCCGCTCTGGACATTGATTCTGTTGTCACTTCAACCGCTTGCACCTCGGTTGAATTCGGATGCACCAAAGTTAAATTCATGTTGATCTGGATCAACATTTTCATCCAACAAAGCTGTACGGAGTCTCAACTGCAACTCATTTCGGTTGCCCACAGTTGGTAGATTACGTAGCCCCAACTCCTTCTTCAAATCTGCCACTTTTAAGTCCAATAATTTCATCTTGGATATTCACAATCCTACCGCTGTCACCAATTGTTACGATTTCACCGAGTGGTTATTCAAATTATTTTTCCGGTTCGATCACTGGATTGTGAATATTAAACTCGCAAAGATTAAATTTCAATTAAATTTATTTCCCACAAAACTTATACAAATAATTCACTAATATTTATTTTCACTATTATTTTACACAATATTTATCACTACTATTATTTTAACACTTCACTTTTTATCACTTCCCGATATTAACACTTCGAAATTCAAAATTGAACTGTTTTGTAACTCAAATGTTTACACATATTTATACGACGCAAATACTTGTAGAACATTCCATTATTTTTCATCTCTACACTTCGCGAATTTTCGTTGCGTCGTATTTGGTTCGCTCCGCCTATTTCATTATTTATTTTTATTCTGTTCGTATGTGTAAACATTTGGTTACAGGGTAATCCCTACTGCTTTGCAGTCTCGTTGGTTAATGCACACGCGATGGTTTCCGCGAACGTTGCTTTTGGAGACAATACGACTGCACGTCTCGTATCAGGATCCCGTATACCATCTGTAAAAGCGTCTATCTTGATCCGCTCTGTGTATTCTCCTGCCATGTTGTAGTGGGCGAGGTGCACTAACCGCTCTATATCAGCCGCATACTCCTGGAGCGTCTCTCCAATCCGCTGACATCGTCCCTTCAACTCCATACGATGTAGCTCCCGTCGATGGTCACCTCCGTATTTGCGCTCCAGAGGCAACATGATTTTGCCGTAATCCTCTCGTTCGTATTCCGGCACAATTTGTAGGAGCTCCGCAGTACTGCCTTTTAGCGCCACAATTAATGCTGCCACTCGGTCTTTTTCACACCAACCATTCGTGGTAGCCGCCATTTCAAACTGAAGTTTGAAGATATTGAATGGCGTGGTTCCGTCGAACGTTGGTGGCTTCAATTTAATCGAGCTGGTTAGTCGAGTAACTTGAACGCTGCCGTTAGTTTTGAGATCCATTAGCTCTTGTTCGATTTTCATTATTCGTTGGTCTGCCGTTTCAAATTTTTGATCCATTTTATGATCGATCTCCATTTTAACTACGCTCAATTTTCCATTGACATCCTCCCTTAAATCTTGTTTAAACTTTTCCAGTTATTCCATTCGTTCTAGAATTTGTTGCTGTCCAGTTAACATGTTTTCTTGATCGGCTCGCATTTGCGCCTCCAATCTTTCTTGGCCGCTTGTTATTTTCCCTTCGAGGCCGCCGATCATTTGCTGCATTGCGGCCATTAGTTGCCCCATATCGAAACCTCCAGATGTTGTTGGAGTAGTTTCTTTAATGACGACATTCTGATCTTCCGCTCTGGACATTGATTCTGTTGTCACTTCAACCGCTTGCACCTCGGTTGAATTCGGATGCACCAAAGTTAAATTCATGTTGATCTGGATCAACATTTTCATCCAACAAAGCTGTACGGAGTCTCAACTGCAACTCATTTCGGTTGCCCACAGTTGGTAGATTACGTAGCCCCAACTCCTTCTTCAAATCTGCCACTTTTAAGTCCAATAATTTCATCTTGGATATTCACAATCCTACCGCTGTCACCAATTGTTACGATTTCACCGAGTGGTTATTCAAATTATTTTTCCGGTTCGATCACTGGATTGTGAATATTAAACTCGCAAAGATTAAATTTCAATTAAATTTATTTCCCACAAAACTTATACAAATAATTCACTAATATTTATTTTCACTATTATTTTACACAATATTTATCACTACTATTATTTTAACACTTCACTTTTTATCACTTCCCGATATTAACACTTCGAAATTCAAAATTGAACTGTTTTGTAACTCAAATGTTTACACATATTTATACGACGCAAATACTTGTAGAACATTCCATTATTTTTCATCTCTACACTTCGCGAATTTTCGTTGCGTCGTATTTGGTTCGCTCCGCCTATTTCATTATTTATTTTTATTCTGTTCGTATGTGTAAACATTTGGTTACAGGGTAATCCCTACTGCTATAATTTTCTTCTTAATTATCACAGATGACATCTGTGATTCGTGACACAACGTAATTTTAAAAGTTTTCATTTTGTTTACAGTATTTTTTCGTTAAACGGTCGAACATTTTAAATTTTTCTTCAACTTACAAATGCTGCCATCTGATAATCTTTTGCATTTTGGAGTCACCGTTTTTATATTATAAATTATATGGCCATATTAGTTAGAGTGAATGCCTTCATAATTTTGGTGCGTCTACATTGAAATAAGTAAAACATTCCTTTAGGAACTCTAAAACTATCTTTTGCGTACAGGGTTGATTAGATATAATTTGATTTTACAAAGAATTTTTTAACAGTCGACCATAATTTTGACAAACATAATTTACCACCATAAGATGTTAACACTTTCAGAATCATGAAATTTCGCCGTACTTACAAGAAATTATTAATCAAAATTATTGCACAAGTTCGAAAAGTTACACTACAGCATGAAAATTAATTTAGTTTTCGAAATAGTTGAAAAACGAAATTAAGTTGTAACATACTGGTAGTTTTTATAACATTTATATATATGCAGTTTGTTTAGTATAGTGGCATTGTATAATATACATCAACTGTTATAATATGTAGAATGTAGACTTATTCGAAAACTTTGATTGCAACCAAACGACAAGATGATTTTCTTGACACTTAAATTAAAATACAAACGTTTCGTTTGTGTTAATCTGATTCTGTAGGTAGTAACTAGAGAGGTGAAGTTTCGTTACTTTTGAGTAACGATGAGTACTCGTTACTTTTTTTCAAATACTCGTTACTTTTTATTCTTTACAAAGTAATCGGTATGGTGCTCGTATTCGTATGGTGTGATTTTAATTTATCGAGACAGTGTCTAGTAACTATACACTACACTATATTAGGGTCAAACTCTACTTCAATCATAATAATGACTTATTAGAATTATAAACTATTTTAATATTCACTTTAATATAAATTTGTACACACTTTTTGAAGAGCAAATTATTTCGCTTATGTCAAAATTATTTCATTACAGAAATCGGACAGGGCCATTGTACAGATTTTATTTTTAGCATATTATTAAATTGATCATAAATAAAATATAAAAATAATTTATCTAATTAAACAAAAACATAATAATTTAAATATTCAAATAAACATTTCAAATTGAAACTTTTTAAAATAAACATAGTATTTAGTATTTTAAAATAGAATTTTTTCAAATCTGTCCGATTTAATAGTTAAATAAAAGCTAGGAAAACAATATATGTCAAATGAAAAAACAATAATAAGATAGGTTAGTTTTTTCATATTAATCAACATTGTGCGAAATACATTCTTGTTCTGCTAACGCACAAATTTATGTAATATAACATATTTGGTTAGCTCATATGCAAACTTACAAGTAGAGATAGACATAGGTACAACATTTTGCTTTCTTTTAAACTAAAACTAAAAACGAGTAGTTCGATTTTGGAGAAAACGAGACAACTATATAATTTACATGGTTTTCAAATTTTGTTTTTTATTTAACACATTCTTATTTTATACTTGTCTCACAAATCTTATGTTTACTCATATTGCTAATGAAGTACAAGTAACTATTGAAAGTAACGAATACTTTAATTTTGAAGTAATCGTTACTTCGGGTAGCTATGAGTAACGAGTTAAATTAAATACCGAATAGTTACTACCCGCTTATCTCTAAGTAACTTGCTTACTGTTAGTGAATACTACGGTGTTATTAAAATATTAACATTTAACTTAAGTTGAATGTGAAGTGGAACTATTAAGTTTATTGTACGTTTAATATTAAAAGTGTATGAATTATAAATTTAAATTCTCCTGGAAATGCAATCAACCTTTCCTAATAAACAAAAATTATTACCATCGTATTCTGAGGCAACAACACCAGCTGCAAAAATTATGCCACAAGAAATGCATATCCCACAACAGCCACAAATGATGCCGCACCCTAATTTACAATACGCACAACAATATCCAATGCCGGTATATATTCAACAGCCTGCATCTATTCACACTAACACTATAGTAACACAACCACAAGTAGTTGTGTATGGAGGAGGATGTCCAGTTTGTCATGCTGGAGTGATGAGAAAAAGATTTACATGTTGTGGAATATGCTGTTGCATCTTGTGCTTTCCCATCGGAATTATTTGCTGTGTAGCAATGCGGGAGCACCACTGCAGTAATTGTGATGCCTAAATACAGTATTCTAACATACGTTCTCTTCTTTTATTCTTTGTTTATAGAAATTTCATATATTATACAGTTTATAAAGTATGTTTTGTTTTAACTATGTTAGTATGTTTTCTTAACTTATGAGACGAGACTGCGTTTCGTATTTCATTATTTACATTAAACATTATTCAGGAAAACACTATATTTATATATGTTTCTATGCATACATATATACACTATACACAATTTTGCGAAAAGAATAAAAAATGTTATCTGACTTAAATAAATATATTTTATTTTGATAAATTTGTTTTACTTTACACATACATAAAAGGAATAAAATCATATATGTTATTCATGTTTGCTGTTATGATACATGTACTTGATTTCACACATGTCGAGATAATATAATTTGTTCTTCTTTGTTATGGGGATTTCCCTACTTTCATCTACGTAAGTAAATAAATCGCAGTTCTGTATCCACGGGTAATTTGATTCAATCTACCGAATACTAAATTTTAATCTACATATTTCAATTTAATTACAGAAAAATTTCTTTACAGATGACAATTGTTTTTCTTAATTTATATTTTTATGATTCGTAATAATTATAGTTTTTGTATGTATTTCTACTTAGTTTTGTTTGTTTTTAGTTTTTTGTGATCGAATGTTTCCATTCATATTGTCACGAATCTGTGATAATTAAGAAGAAAATTATAGCAGTTGGTATTACTCTGTAACCAAATGTTTACACAAACGAATAAGTGTAGAGAAGCAAAATAATAGAATGGTTACAAGTATTTGCGTCGTATAAATACGTGTAGACATTTGAGTTACGGGTACAGTTCAATTTTGAATTTCGAAGTGTTAATATCGGGAAGTGATAAAAAGTGAAAATGAAGTGTTGAAATAATTGTAGTGATATTTCTGAAATAATTGGGGAATTTATTGGGAAATAAATTTATAGTTAAAAATTAATCTTTGCGAGTTTAATATTCACAATCCAGTGATCAAACCGGATAGATTATTTAAATAACCACTCGGCGAAATCTTAATGATTGGTGACAGCGGTGGGATTGTGAATATCCAAGATGAAATTATTGGACTTAAAAGTGGCAGATTTGAAGAAGGAGTTGGGTCTACGGAATCTACCAACTGCGGGCAACCGAAATGAGTTGCAGTTAAGACTCCGTACAGCTTTGTTGGATGATAATGTTGACCCAGACCAACATGAGTTTAATTTGGGGATTCACTGGATTCAACCGAGGTGCAAGCAGTTGAAGTAATTACAGACCAGAGCAGATGAAGAGAATGTCATCGTTAAAGAAACTACTCCAACAACATCCGGAGGTTTCGATATGGGGCAACTAATGGCTGTAATGCAACAGATGCAGCTACAAACACAGCAAATGATCGGCGGCCTCGAAGTAAAAATAATCACCGAGCAAAGGACATTGCGTGCTGAACAAGAGCAGATGATAGATGGGGGGAAAAAACCGATATGATTACCGGCCAAGATCAAATGAAGAGTGACCTAAAGGAGCAGATGAGAGTCGATCAGGAAAGATTGTTGGCCGAACAGGAAAGCATGAGAGCTGAACAACGGCAAGATCGAGAACTCGTTCTGGAAAGACTAAAACAACAAGAGGAAACTGTCAACGAGAAGTTTCGACAAATGGCCACGACATTCAACACAAAAGTCGACACCATCAAAATCGAGATAGATTAACAGCTTGAAACGGCAGACCAACGAATAATGAAGATCGAACAAGAGTTAATGGATCTCAAAACCAACGGCAGCGCTCAAATTGCTCGACCAAACAGTTCAATAAAATAGAAGCCACCAACGTTTGACGGAACTACACCATTCAACATCTTTAAACTCCAGTTTGAAATGGCGGGTACCACGAACGGTTGGTGTCAAAAAGGACCGAGTATCAGCATTGCTTTTGGCGTTAAAAAGCAGTGCTGCGGAACTACTGCAAATTGTGCCGGAATACGAACAGGAGGGCTACGGGAAAATCATGTTGGAGCGTAAATATGGAGGTGACCACAGAAAAGAGCTACATCCTATGGAATTGGAGGGACGATGTCAGTGGATTGGAGAGACGCTCCAGGAGTATGCGGCTGACATAGAGCGGTTAGTGCACCTCACCCACTACAACATGGCAGGAGAATACACAGAGCGGATCAAGATCGACGCTTTCACCGATGGTATACGGGATCCCGATACGAGACGTGCAGTTGTATTGTCTCCAAAAGCAACGTTTGCGGAAATCATCGCGTGTGCACTAACCAATGAGACTGCAAGCAACATCATCAAACCAGCAGTCAAGGTACGTCGTGTGGAAGTGGAACCAGCAATCAGTCACAAACAGGGCAATAACATCAAAACAGCAGATAACTGGCGGACTACGAGATTCCGGGATGGGACTTGTAAAATCAGATGTTGGGTTTGTGACAAAATAGGACACATCTCAAGGGAAGGCTGGGATATAAGGCGCAAACGGGCAAGAACACCATCGCCGATGTACCGAAGGCCACCGGAGGAACGAAAAATACCAGCCAAGGAGGAACGCCAAACAACAACAAAGGCGTTAAACGAGTAAGAGTTAGCTTTGAGAAGCAAAAGCTGACTCCCACAACCAAATGCTCCACAACCTTCATCCCCATTTCCAGATTGGCAAAAGGTGGTGATAGCTTGATGGTGAAAGGCGAAGTAGAGAGACGATCCAGTTTGATAACATTGGACACCGAGCAATGAGAACGATTGTGCGACCGGTTTTTATCACTAATGGAGTTCGCCCTATGGAAGGGTTCAAGTTACAAACAGCGACAGGCAACAGTGCACCTATTAAGGGAAAGAAGGAGGTGACAATACGAATTGGGAACAATGGTTTTCAACATGAAGTTCTGGTTGCGGATATTGTGGATGAGGTCATCCTGGGAATGGACTTCATGAAACGAAATGGATTCGTATTAGATGTCGGACGGGGAACATTGAGTTACGGTAATGTCGAACTGCCTTTGCAACTGAACAACGGAAAGGAGCCAGTCGTACGGAGGATAACATTGGATAATCGGACGAAGCTGTTGTTTGGGGGAAATTGGATGGAGGTCCTGGAAAACAAGGGTTGTGGGTTGTGGAAGCCAACAGTGACGAGATTCAAACCAAAGAAATTATCATCGGAAAAGCTTTGGTTAAAGGTTAACCCGGATTGTGGCTTAAGAGTTCCGATACGGGCTCTTAATTTATCGGATGTGACAAAAACAATCAAAAATAGAACTATCATCGGAAGAGGTGAGGAAGTATCCACCATTATAAAATGCGAGGAAACGAATCCGTGTGTAAATGCCAAGGATCAACGACAACGGAAAATAACGGAGGAACTAACACAGAACTGAACGGAACAATTAACATCTGAAGAAAAACAAGCAGCAAAGAAGTTGCTCCAGAAATATATGTACATTTTCTGTGGGGCACCGGAAGATAATGGCAGAACAAATATGGTTAAATACCGGATCGACACAGGAATATCAAGACCTATTCGACAAGCGCCAAGAAGATTACCATTGGCTAAACAAACAGAAGTGGATAAGATGGTAACTGATAAGCAAACATCGGGAGTAATTGAGCAGTCAACGAGTCCATGGTGTTTACCCGTAGTATTGGTGGGAAAGAAGGATGGAAGCATGAGATTCTGCGTTGATTATCGGAAGCTCAACACCATACCAAAGAGGATAGTTACCCGTTACCAAGGATCGACGACACACTGGATACATTGGCAGGAGCACGGATGTTTTCAACATTGGATTTGCAGAGCGATTTTTGGCATGTGGAGGTCGCAGACGAAGATAAAGAAAAGACAGCGTTCGGTGTGGGTAAATGGATTATGGCAATTCAATGTCATGCCATTTGGACTTTGTAACGCCCCTGCGACTATCGAACGGCTAATGGAACGCGTACTTAAAGGACTCCACTGGAAAACATGCCTGGTTTATTTGGACGACATCATTGTTATGGGAAAGGTCTTCAACGAGCATCTACGAAATCTAGAGTAAGTATTCGAAAGAATCCAATCAGCTGGATTGAAGTTAAGTCCGAAGAAATGTGTATTGTTCCGGAATGAAGTCAAATATTTGGGACACAAAATAACAGCAAACGGCGTTCATACAGATGAAGACAAGATCTCGGCCGTAAAGGATTGGCCAAGACTGCAGAATTTACATGAACTAAGGAGTTTCATCGGACTATGCACATATTATCGACTATTTGTGCCAGGATTTGCCAACATCGCAAGGAGTTTACACGAGCTGACACAGAAGAACAAGCCGTTCCAATGGAGTGATGAACACGAGGAAGCGTTCAACGAACTGAAGCAGCGATTATGTACAGCACCATTGCTTTCGTATCCGGTTCCGAATAAACGTTTTATTTTGGATACGGATGCAAGCAATTATGGCTTGGGAGGAGTGTTGTCACAGGAAATCGATGGACAGAAACGTGTCATCGCATATTATTCCAAGATCTTATCGAAGCCAGACAGAACTACTGTGTAATAAGAAGAGAATTGTTGGCCATAGTGAAATGTGTAGAACATTTCCGCAAATACCTCTATCATTTCTTTTAAGAATGGATCATGGCGCCTTGACATGGCTACAATTTAAACCTTGACTCAATTTAAAAATCGCGAAGGACAAGTAGCACGGTGGATTGAGCGATTGGGGAGTTTTGTCTACGAAATCCAACATCGGAAAGAAAGCGCTCATGGAAATGCGGATGTGTTGTCAAGACGACCATGTAGAGTGGATTGTAAACATTGCGGACGGGTAGAAAACAAGGAAAACATCGTCGACATCAGACTAATGAAAGTGTTGCCGGCTAATGAATGGACCAACGATGTTATCTCCAAAGAGCAACGGGAGGATCCAGATTTGGCAGTAATTATCAAATTCATGGAGGAAGAACATCGTCCCACATGGAGTGATATTGCGGATAAAGGAGGAATACCACGGAGGAACACGCGGAGGCCACCTAGGGATTAACAAAACGTTAGCCAAGGTACGTGGAAGGTTCTACTGGACAGGATGTAGACAGGCAGTGGCTGAATGGTGTCAAAAGTGTGACCAATGTATGGCAGTGAAAGGACCGGCAAAGAAGAGCTGTGGAGCGATGCAACAATATAATGTGTGTTGCAGGACCATTTCCAACCAGTGATAGTGGCAACAAATATGTATTGGTAGTAATGGACTACTTCAGTAAGTGGCCAGAGGTATACCCGATTCCAAATCAGGAAACAACCACAATCGCCAATGCAGTGGTATACAATTGGATAAGCCGTTATGGGGTACCAATGGAACTGAATTCCGACCAAGGGCGGAATTTTGAATCGGTTGTCTTCCAGGAGATGTGCCAGTTACTGGGAATTAATAAAACGCGGACAACACCTTCCCATCCACAGTCTGATGGCATGGTGGAGCGTTTCAATGCCACATTGGAGGAGTTCATAGCCAAAACAGTGGATAAAAACCAGCGGAATTGGGATCATGGCATTCCATTGTTCTTAATGGCCTATCGATCTGCGGTGCATAACACAACAGGAGTAACACCAGCGAAAATACTTTTCGGCAACAATTTAAGACTGTCGGCGATCTCAAATTCGGAGCGGTTCCATCATCAGCTAAATGTGGACAAGCATATGTGGACAACTTGAAAGAGGAGATCAACAACATACACGGATTTGCAAGAGAGATAATCAAATAGTCAAGTGATAAAACAAAGGCTCGGTATGATGTACGAGCGAACAATAAAGGATTTGACGAGGGTCAATTGGTATTGCTTCACAACCCACAACGTAAGAAAGAGTTATCGCAGAAATTACAACCTGGATAGAAGGGACCGCACAAGGTCATAACAAGAATAAATAATGTGATCTATATGATCCAAAGAGGAGTACGAGGAAAACCCAAGGTGGTACATCTGGAGCGACTGGCGTTCTATAGAGGAAGAGGTTTGGATCCTGTTCGGGACGCACAGGCTTGGGTGGAGGGTAGTGTGACGAATCACAAATGTCACCAGTGATAACTAAAAAGAGTTATAAATTATAGCAGTAGGGGTTACCCTGTAACCAAATGTTTACAAATACGAACAAAATAGAAATAAATAATGAAATAGGCCAAAATACGACGAAACGAACATAAATAGTTGTAGACATATAAGTTACAGAACAGTTCAATTTTGAATTTCGAAGTGTTAATATCGGGAAGTGATAAAAAGTGAAAGTGAATTGTTAAAATAATTGTAGTGATAATCACTGTGGAAAAGTACTGTAACAATAATTATTTGTGAAATATTTGTGGAATTTATTGGGAAATAAATTTTTTGTAAAAATCAAAGTTTGCGAGTTTAATATTCACAATCCAGTGATCGAACCGGATAAATTATTTAAACAAAACACTCGACGAAATCGTAACAGTACATTGCGTTTTGAGATATCTACTTTTTTTTAGTGGGATCCCAACGTACTGGCTACGCCCATTGTTTGCAGTATTTTTTCGTTAAACGGTCGAACATTTTAAATTTTTCTTCAACTTACTAATGCTACCATCTGATAATCTTTTCCATGTTGGAGTCACCGTTTTTATATGATAAATTATATGCTGCCCATACGATTATTAACTAGAGTGAATGCCTTCATATTTTTTGTGCATCTACATTTAAATAAGTAAAACATTCCTTTAGAAACTCTAAAACTGTCTTTTGCGTACAGGGTTGAAGAGATATAAATTGATTTTACAAAGAATTTTTTAACAGTCGACCATAATTCTAACAAACATAATTTACTACTATAATATATTGTGACGAATCACAGATGTCACCTGTGATTACTAAAAGAGTTGTAAATTATAGCAGTAGGGGTTACCCTGTAACCAAATGTTTACACATACGAACAGGATAAAAATAAATAATGAAATAGGCGGAGCAAACCAAATACGACGAAAGGAACATTCGCGAAGTGTAGAGAAGAAAACTAATGCAAAGTTCTACAAGTATTTGCGTCGTATAAATAGGTGTAGACATTTGAGTTAGGGACAGTTCAGTTTGGAACTTCGAAGTGTTAATATCGGGAAGTGATAAAAAGTGAAAGTAAAGTCTTAAAATAATAGTAGTGATAATTGTTGTGTAATTATAAAAATAAAATAAATATTTGTGAATTATTTGTGTAATTTTGGTGGGAAATAAATTTAGTGAAATTTAAAGTTTGCGAGTTTATATTCACAATCCAGTGATCGAACCGGATAAATAATTTGAATAACCACTCGGCGAAATCGTAACAATTGGTGACAGCGGTGAGATTGTGAATATCCAAGATCAAATTGTTGGACTTAAAAGTGGAAGATTTGAAGAAGGAGTTGGGTCAGCGTAATTTACCAACTACGGGCAACCGCAATGAGTTGCAGTTAAGACTCCGTACAGGTTTGTTGGATGAAAATGTTGACCCAGACCAACATGAGTTTAATTTAGGGGCACCGGATTCAACCGAGGTGCAAGCAGTTGAAGTGACTATATAACCAACGACCAGAGCGAAAGATCAGAATGTCGTGATTAAGAAAACTTCTCCAACAACATCTGGTGGTTTCGACATGGGGCAACTAATGGCGCAGTGCAGCAAATGATCGGCGGCCACGAAGTAATAATGATTACCGAGCAAAGGGCATTGCGTGCTGAATAGGAGCAAATAATCGGCGGTCTCGAAGGAAAAATAATAAGTGGACAAGAAAGATTGGAGGCGCAAAAGAGAGCCGATCAGGAAAGATTGTTGGTGGAACAGGAGGTCATGAGAATCGGACAAGAGAGCATTATCGAACGGTTGTAGCAGCAAGATAAATGTGTCAACGAAAAATTTCTAGAGCTTTCCGTTACGTCGAACACAAAAGTTGACACAGCCAAAATAGAAATGGAGCGTAAACTTGAGCAGTTTGAATCTCGCAGTCTTCAGCAATCTGAGGTGGCAGATCAGAGAATCATGAAGACTGAGAATGAACTGATGAATTTAAAAACCAACGGCAGTGCTCAAGTTACTCGATCAACCAGTTCAATAAAGTTGAAGCCACCAACGTTCGACGGAACCACGCTATTCAACATCTTCAAACTCCAGTTTGAAATGGCGGCCACAAGGAATGGTTGGTTGTGAGGAGGATCGAGTGGCAGCATTAATTGTTGCGCTACATCGTTTGGAGTTGAAGGGACGATGTCAGAGAATTGGAGAGACGCTCCAGGAGTATGCGGCTGATATAGAGCGGTTAATGCACCTCGCCCACTACAACATGGCGGGTGAGTACACAGAGCAAATCAAGATCGCCACTTCCACCGATGGTATACGGGATCCCGATACGAGACGTGCAGTCGTATTGTCGCCATTAGTAACGTTTGCGGAAACCATCGCGTGTGCACTAAGCAACGAGACCGCAAACAACATCACCAAACCAGCAGTCAAGGTACGTCGTGTGGAAGTGGAACCAACAATCAGTCACAAACAGGGCCAATAACATCAAACCAGCAGATAACTGGCGGACAACGAGATATCGGGATGTAACTAGTAAAATCAGATGTTGAGTTTGTGACAAAATAGGACACATCTCAAGGGAATGCTGGGATATAAGGCGCAAACGGGCGAGAACACCATCGCCGATGTACCGAAGGCCACCGGAGGAAAGAAAAGCAGCAGCCGAGGAGGAACGCGAAACAACAACGAAGGCGTTAAACGAGTAAGAGTCAGCTTTGAGGAGCAAAAGCTGACCCCCACAACCAAATGCTCCATAACCTTCATCCCCATTTCTAGATTGGCAAAAGGTGGTGATAGCTTGATGATGCGAGGCGAAGTAGAGGGACGATCCGAGTTTGATAACATTGAACACCGGAGCAACGAAAACGATTGTGCGGCCAGATTTTATCACGGATGGAGTTCAGACAATGGAAGGATTCAAGTTACAAACGGCGACAGGCGACAGTGCGGCTATCAAAGGAAAGAAGGATGTGACAATACGAATCGGGAACAATGGTTTTCGACATGAAGTTCTGGTTGCGGATATTGTGGATGAGGTCGTCCTGGGAATGGACTTCATGAAGCGAAATGGGTTGGTATTGGATGTCGGATGGGGAACATTGAGCTACGGTAATGTCTGGTGGCGGATATTGTTTATTGTATATATTTATTGAGGTCATCCTGGGACTTCATGAAGCGAAATGGATTCGTATTAAATGTCGGACGGGGAACATTGAGTTACGGTAATGTCGAACTGCCTTTGCAACTGAACAACGGGAAGGAGCCAGTCGTAAGAAGGATAACATTGGATCATCGGACGAAGCTACCACCACTGGTAGTGAAGCAAAATAATGGAATGTGATACAAGTATTTGCGTCGTATAAATAGGTGTAGACATTTGAGTTAGAGACAGTTCAGTTTGGAATTTCGAAGTGTTAATATCGGGAAGTGATAAAAAGTGAAAGTGAAGTGTTAAAATAATAGTAGTGATAATTATTGTGTAATTATAATAATAAAATAAATATTTGTGAATTATTTGTGTAATTTTGGTGGGAAAAAATTTAGTGAAATTTAAAGTTTGCGAGTTTATATTCACAATCCAGTGATCGAACCGGATAAATTAAGTCGTAACACACTGATAGTTCTTATAACAAATATATACATGCAGTTTGTTTAGTATAGTGGCATTGTATAATATACATCAACTGTTATAATATGTAGAATGTAGACTTTTTCGAAAACTTTGATTGCAACCAAACGACAAGATGATTTACTTGACAACTTAAAACTATATTCTGTTAATCTGTAGTAAGTAGTAACCTGGTTGATGTTAGTGAATACTACTGGTGTTATTAAAATATTAACATTTAACTTAAGTTGAATGTGATTGTGAAGTGGAACTATTAAGTTTACTGTACGCCGTGAATCTAATATTAAAAGTGTTTACGAATTATAAATTTAAATTCTCCTGGAAATGCAATCAACCTCTCCTGATAAACAAGAATTATTACCATCGTATTCTGAGGCAACAGCACCAGCTGCAGAATTTATGCCACAAGGAATGCATATCCCACAACAGCCATCAATGATGCCGCACCCTAATTTACAACATGCACCACAATATCCAACGCCGGTATATATTCAACAGCCTGCATCTATTCACACAAACACTATAGTAACACAACCACAAGTAGTTGTGTATGGAGGAGGATGTCCAGTTTGTCATGCTGGAGTGATGAGAAAAAGATTTACATGTTGTGGAATATGCTGTTGCATCTTCTGCTTTCCCATCGGAATTATTTGCTGTGTAGCAATGCGGGAGTACCACTGCAGTAATTGTGGTGCCTAAATACAGTATTCTAACATAAGTTCTCTTCTTTTATTCTTTGTTAACAGAAGTCTCATAGTATTATTAGTTTATAAAGTATGTTTTGTTTTAACTTATGAGACTGCGTTTCGAATTTCATTATTTACATTAAAACAGGAAATCACGTATATTTATATATGTTTCTGTGCATACATATATACATAATTTTGCGAAAAGAACAAAAAATGTTATCTGACTTAAATAAATATATTTTATTTTGATAAATTTGTTTTACTTTACACATACATAAAAGGAATAAAATCATATATGTTACTCATGTTTGCTTTTATGCTTATTATATTTATGTACTTGATTTCAAACTTGTCGATTTAATCGACATAATATAATTTGTTCTTCTTTGTTATGGATATGGGGGTTTCCCTACTTTCATCTACATAAGTAAATAAATCGCAGTTGTATCTACACGTGTAGGTTGATTCAATCTACCGAATATTTAATGTAAATCTACATATTTCAATTTAATTAAAAAGTAATCAACCTGTGTATTTATATTAATTGCAAAAAATATAAATTAAAATATATACAGGGTTTATTCTAAGAAAACCCAGTATTTTCCCTATGTTTTTATATCACTTGAAGTTCTATTAATATAAAAACACGGGGGAGGGACTATTATGAAATTTTTCAAATAGCTTATAACATAAGGGAAATCGTGTCAATTTCCATAGTAAATGACAACAAAGGAATGATTTCGTTAAATTTAGCTTCGGTCATGATTTCTAGATGGCATACCATACGTTTTTAACGAGAACAATAGATGGCACGTGAAATAATTTCATAATGAAATGACATAATTTACAAAAAAAAACAAATTTGTTTTATTTATTACTATTTATTAAACCCATTAACTTCAAAAATTTCAAATTTCGATTCTAAAATTAAAATTTGTTTTAGATTTTAAATTTTGGTATTGTACGTTAATAATCCGTTGAATATAAAAAACAGTAGTTAAAAATGTAAATATTTCGTTCGATTACTACTAGGCCATCTTTAAATCTTCTCCGGAATTATATCATGTTGGCACATGATATCGATGCGATTTCCCTTATAGTTATAAGTTATTTGGAAATATACACGATTTCGTATTTGCCGATCCGCGTCGGATATTCCTATTATGAATTTTTTTTCGTTCGTAAAATATAAACATCGTAAATTCCGCAGTATTATTAAACAAAATACATAATGGCAATAACACAAAATGGCAAACTTCATTGTCTTAAATTTTACGATCAAAAATATAGTTCCATAGTAGGAATATCCGCGGATCGTATTTTACGATTTCGTATTTTCCGAAATCGTAAAAATTTCATTTTTATACCGAATATTTTATACCGAAACTCAAATTCGCGACATGAATTGTTATCGAGAAATATCGCGACATGAATTGTTTTGTGAATAGATTGAAATCACTGAGGTAATAAATAACTATGGAGACGGTATCTGATAAAATTAACTTTGAAAATAATGGTAGTTACTTTTATTCTAGTGGTGCCACTCATTTTATATGGCGAGGGGCATTCTCGCTCTAAAAATGTATTATCAAAAAATTAATGGAAAAAAATGCGTCAGTCAAATCAAAAGTAGCTGACAGTGTCTTCAAATTTCGAGTTTGAAGAAATAATGTCAAAAGCCAAACGTTAACAAGTAGGATTGGAAACCATATTTTTTAATTATTTATGCATAATTTATATATTACCCAAGTATAACAAAATTCGACTTTTTCGTCAAATATCGAAGTAAAAACTTATATTTAGTTTCGACTTTTACATAGTTTTTCTTTCGACTTAGAATAAGATTTCGTATGAAACGTGTCGCGATTAGTCGAATCTGACGAAACTCAATATAGTAAAACTGTGCTTATGTATGTGTGTTCAAATGTGAAAAATAAATTTGGCGGGAATATTTTTGTGCATGCATATGTAAAACGTCAAATTCAAATTGTAGCGGATTAATTAAATAAAACTACAAATTTTAATGGTTTAGAAACAACAAAATAATTTTTATTAATGTGTAATTGTAATATAACTGAATATGCATTAAAAATTTATTAAATAAAATGAATATTCATATAAACTTTAAATTTTTCGAATATAAAACGTAATTTTAATAAATTTTGTATATAAATATGATTTAAAATTAATAAAGAAGATAGTTTGAATATTATTTTAAATTATTTTTTCCGTGATAGTGAATATTAGAAAGCTCATATTAATTTATTTCCAAATCTGAAACAAAATGTCCACAACACAGTAATTTTTTGTTAGATGCCACCAATAATGACGATCTTTCTCCATTGTAATTATGATTACACTTATATTTATTTGAAATCACAAGACACAGAAATTGAAATGCACTATTTTGATAAATCGCTTAGAACGGTTGAGTGATGAATGAAAACAAACTATGTACATATGAAACTTGTGTCTCCTCCCCATTTTTTACCAAAAAATAGGATAGATATTTAAGGTGTAATAAACTCGTTTTATCACTGTTTAACCAAAAAAATAAATACATATTTTCGAACGGATATTTTTAACTTACAATTTCCACCCAGAAATTTTATTAAAGTTTATTTAATTTCTTAGAAATTCCAAATATATAAATAAACAGGCAACATTTTAAACACGTCAAATAATACGCAGTTTTCTAAACACGACGCTGTATACATATACGCACCACTACTAAGGTATTTATCTTTCGACTATTTTCGCATATTTCGAAGGGAAAAACGATAGCTCATTTTTGAGTTTAGCTTTGTTATACTTGGGTATTATTCTCTTTTGACATATTAAGTAAAAAATTACAATTTATGATTTATTTAACCGTTTCTCTTTATAACCTTTTACGTAATTTGAAATTTGATTTCTGACAACTAGAGTGTCAAGGAAAGGATAGACATTTTTTTACTTATTACTGTTTCACATTAAGTAACCGCCCACTAGGAACAGTGGTTAAAACTGCGGCAGTTGGAGCGGGTGGTACCGGGTTCGAATCCCTATCCGGGACAAGATGCAAAAAGGGATTTTTCACCATAGATCGTTGGAGCGGGGTGGTATCCATGGGCTGATCCATCTTCCATGTCAGTACTATAGGCTGACATGGAGCTATGCAATGCGCAGATGGTTCTACGAAAATCGGACTTATAGCCGTACATAAAGTGGTATCACAACCGACAGTCGCAGGTCTAAGTGTGCGATAGCAGCCACCCAACAAAACAAAGTACTTTTTTGCTTCCATTTACTTTTAAAGATGTAGATTTATATTTAATTTTTCATATCCGAAGGTTAAAAATTATTTATAAATTAATTTCAACTAAAAATGGAAAAACTTAAAGCATAAACAAACAGTTTAAATCAAAAAATTTTTATGTTACAAAATCATAGTATTTTTTGCGATTTCTTATAGAGCTTGAACTTCTGCGTTATCGTCAGTATTACAGTCATTAATTTCATATCAGGCTATTAATAAAATAAATAAACCATAGTAAATTTAGCAAAGACGCAAGGACCGAAATAATAGCGAGTGCCAGTGGTAGGTCGATTAGAAATTTAGAAAGCGAGAAATGCATTACAATATTTCACAAAATGTATTTAAAATACAAAACAAACAAACATATTAGTTAATTGCAAAACATAAATTATTATGAAACATATATCTAGACTTCCATTACGTTATCCTATTTTGATCCTGTCCAGAAGGGGTGTAGGCTGACGTGACAATTGGAAGGAGAGGATTTTAAAATGTAATGTCACTTAATTAAAACGGTTTGCTAGAATGAAATACATTATCATCCTTTCTTTTCAATTTTTTTTTGATTTAATTCAGTTTTTTGAGCAAAACATTTTACATGCTTGACGTTTTTGTCATAAGTGAAAAAATGCAACCACTTTGCTGGTCAAACTTTGGCTGACATTTGGTGTCAAACAGTCATAGACCATTTTCGAACAGTAGCCGAGTTTATTGTTCCAGAAAAATCTGAACTACACTCAGATCAACTAATAGTGAAAGGTCAGCATTGGTATGTTCAAGTTCATATTTCGAAGTTCATATATTAACATAATAAGAGACCGATTTCTTCTACCAACTAATCCCCTCAACCAAATAGATATAGGAGTTTGGGCACCAGAAATTGTTCCACACTACTTGTATTATCCTTCAGTGCAATTGGTTAAAATGTTGAGTTTGCAATCCATGTGATATGTACTTTCGAATTCAATCAATGTTACGAAAACACGTTGCC
Source organism: Tipula lateralis (assembly GCA_963932295.1). NCBI lineage: Eukaryota > Metazoa > Arthropoda > Insecta > Diptera > Tipulidae > Tipula > Tipula lateralis. Next base: position 147,027,473 of record OZ010736.1, read on the forward strand.
ACCATATACAAAAAAGATTCAGAGCCAATAAAATGTATAGAATCCTCCGGTTCATGAACATTTGAAAAACGCATGGAAGGATGAGGTCGAAAGGTAAATAATATAAATACAAACGTTCTATTTTGGATTTTATAATATATACTTGGATCCAGGGTTTTTATTTATCATTTAAGGATTTTCTATAGAGTTTGTACATAGTTCATTTGTGACATAGTTTTTAAAGGGATATATGCAGTTTTGTGACGAATTGTGAGAAAGGTGTGAGAGAGAGGTAAACATTATTCAAAAATAGCGTGACATAGATTATGGCCCATTATTAAATGTTTCCAACATAATGAAGCGTAAAGATCGCAATAAAATCATGGGTATTGTACAAGTTAGTGTCTTAAATCATTTTCATTCATGCTATGATTTTCGTTTTGCTAGTGAGGCTGAGTGTTTAGTAAATACTTTGTAAGTATGTCGAAAAAACAGAACAATTAAAATCTTCAGAGCATATTATATTGTGTATGTATACACAACACAGTACACTCCTTCTACATGTAAAAGATTTGGATACTCCTAAACCAATCCTTGTCTGTTATCAAAAATAGTAAGTTCAGATGCAACCATTTATCGGATCATAACATGTATAAAATATACTATTATTATATAAAACCGGAAGTCTCGGAAATACTCAACATACAAAATGAAACATCATTACAAATGTAAATATGATTTAAAAAATTTATTACTGTAATCTTATCTAGAACATAATTTTATTTTGGTTTTATTATAGCGATTTTTTGTAGAATATTTCTAAGAAGAAATTGTTAAATATATATATATATATATATATATATATATATATATATATATATATATATATATATATATATATATATATATATATATATATATATATGCAGTTGTTTGTGTTATATATTTGTTTTCACCATCGATTGTAAAATATGTATTAAGTTCCTAGTAACTCAAAGAAACAAAGAACGATACACAATTATTAGTCATTACTTTAAGCACCACAATTATTACATCTCTTCTCTCGCATTGCTACGCAGCAAATAATTCCAATAGGAAAGCAACAAATTGCACAGCATATTCCACAGCAAGTAAACTCACTTTCCATTTGCCCAGCATGACAAACTGAACATCCACCGACAAAAACGATTTGTGGTTGTGTTATAATAGTTTGGGTTCCCATTACAGGTTGTTGAGTCAACGGTGGTGCATATGCGTACTGTGGATATGACATCATTGGTGGCTGTTGTTGATAATTTTCAGAAAATCCTACCGATGTTGGCACAGGATTTGCAGTTTCTGTCACTTGAGAATATGATGGAAGTTCTATATCCTTTTTATATGAATCCATATCGGTTATGTTTATGATTTACGATATAAAAATATTATTTTAATTTCGAATTTACTGTTTCCGAATTGAATGTTACTACAACAAATGAAATATTGCAACTAAGTTGTGATGTTAATCACAACTTATGTTGATCATTTTATGAAAATAAAGTAGTGTTAGTTTTCACAACTTATGTTGATCATTTTATGAAAATAAAGTAGTGTTAGTTTTAAAATAAAATTTAATGGGCTATTTGAAACACTACTTTATACGATATAACACACATACATTTGAGATTAATATAGATTTTTTAAATATTTGATTTTTTTTTATCAAAATAAGTTTCAGTCTGGCAAATTGTGCTGCATATATAGGTTTATATATACATGTTGATAGGCTGATAATCCAGATTTTTGCTAAATAACATTTAGGTACAAAGAAGAATATTTTGAGTCGTTTTATTTTTGAAAATAATTCTTCTGTTTGTCTGTTTCTAACTTTGCAATCAGTTTTGGGCTCAAGGCTCTTCCCACTCTTTCGCGGTTCACTTATTTACTGCGTAATTATTTACTGAGTGTTTGCTTACTGAGGAAGAACATAACTGAATTTTGTGCGATTCTATCATTTTGGTGAGAATATGTGTAAAGGTACGATTAGAGGCATTCAATTTTATGTAAAATTGAATCTAGTTTTATTTTACATTTTCATTAAACTAATTCTACATTATCTTGGGACGAATCAGTTGTCTGTTCAAGAAAAATATTGGTTATTACTTATTACCCAGAAGATTTCCGTTCGTTATCACTGGAAAATCGGTTAGCCGCCGATTGATTTAACCAGAAATTTCTCGATTTCATGCATGGAACTAAATCCCAATCAATACGCTGGTACATCACGTTTTGCATCATGGTTTAAAATATTTGATATATTTGGTTTTTATTAATTATTTTTAGCCAAAACTTCGTTATTCTTTAAATTTTTACATTTGTTATTACTAACGTACATTTAGGCGCATTTCAGAATCATTTTATTTTAGTGTCAACTGGAAGCTGTTATAAATTTTATTGTGTAGAATTTAAATTTCGAACAGTTCAATGCAAAATACACTAAATATTTTAATCTGTCATTTACGACATTAAAGTGACTAAAGACAGTGCGAAATAAGTTAATTTACTTCATAATTAAGTTATAATATATTTAGAAACTAGTGCTTTATATATTTTAGGTTCAAACATATAGTTAAGACTAACATAAACAATAATGGATATAAATGCAGATCAAAAAATACAAACAGAGCCGCCACCATCATATTTTCAAGCGACACAATTTGTTGGGCCGTCAGATAATTTACAGACGACGATAACAACAACGCCTACAGCATATCCAGTTGGTTATCCAGCAACAGCACCGCCAGCTGGATTTGTTCCTCAATCAATTTATCCGACATCCCAACCACAACCATATCCACCACAAATGCCCATGGCGCCGTATCCTCATCCCCAATATCCACCACCGCAGACTCAACAGCCTACATATGGATCGATAGAGACAACTACTACAGTAATACCACCAACTGAGATTATTGTAGTTGGCGGATGTCCAGTTTGTCGTATAGGTATGCTTGAAAACGATTTTACATGTTGCGGAATATGCTGTGCGATCGTGTTTTTCCCCATTGGACTTTTGTGCTGTCTAGCAATGCGTGAGAAGCGTTGTACCAATTGCGGTACACGAATTTAGAGATCTAAGCCCAAAAATTATGACTCATTTAAGAACTATTCTATATATACAATATCGTTTGTCATTTATAATGAATTATTTTATAATTTTTTTTTTGTATTTAAATACTGATAAGCGAAAGTGATTTGTTGTTGTCTTCAATAATACTTTTATTTGTAAATATCAAGAGAATGTTTTGATCGATCATATATTATTATTTTGTATATAAAAATAAATTTAAAGCAAAAAATAGTTTATTACGGTTATTAAGGAAGAAATATTTACTTGTATGCAAATTTATTTACACATTAATACATAATTAAAAAACATTATCTCAATTATATACAAATATATTATTCATATACATAATGTCTTGTTTTACTATTACATACCATGAATTACTTATATTAAAAGATTGCTAGGTGGATAGCTTGAACTACTATTATTAATTAGGTAACATGTAATTATAATTAATAATCTGAAGGTGAAGAGTTAGTAGAATTGTCTATGTTGCTCATGCACACCAATAATTACAATTTTGGGGTTTCCCTTAGTCTTAGTATGATTTGTCATGTATTCATCAACTCATTCAGTATCAACGGAGTAAAAAATAATTGAATACATTATAATATAGTTTGTTCACTCAACAGTTTACCAAACTAATATATGTTGATCACAGGTGTTGTCTAACGATTTTGAAAACTCATTCGATTTTAAAAGGGTTATAGGTGGCTTCAGCACTTCGGCTGCCAATGTTGTAATGGTCATTCACTCTAAATTCCACCCAACCATGCCAATGTTGTTCTAACTATACATTCGAAACTCTGTTTTCCTGTACCAGTGTTGTTATAGACATACATCCAAAATACAATCTTGCTATGCCAGTGTTGTTGTAGACATAGATTCTAAATGCCATCCAACCACGCCAATGTTGTTCCGGACATACATTCTAAAATCTTTCATATTAGGCCAGTGTTATTCTCAACATACATGCTAGATTAACTTTTACTATGCCAGTGTATTAACACTGGCGTAATAAAATAGAATTTGGAATGTATGTCTAGAACAACACTTGGAATGTATTTTTGGAATGTATGTCCATAACAAAACTAGCACAGTTGAATATAAAATCATTGCTGGAAAGGCATTGCTAGTTAAGATGTGGTTTAGAAATAGTTGAGTAACCCGTTTAGTATAGTTGACAAATTTTATCTTTTTATATAGAGTTGTGATACTACAGCACTTTAACGAATTACCTATATTTTATTTATTTGTTTGATTGTTTTTTATCTTTCCAATCCCAACTCTTTCACGGTTCTCTTATTTACAATCTACATTATACCATTACAACTAAATCGACGGTGTACCGCTATAGGTCAGATTTTCGCCATTTGCACATTGCATAACACCATGACAGCCTATAGTATGGACATGAAAGATGGGTTGGTCCAAGAGTTTTGTACTCCAACAGGAGGTCATAAATGTGTTCTTTCACACCACCGATCGTAATCAGACGATGAAACATTCCTTCTGCATCCCGCCCCTATAGCGATTCGAACCCGGTACTGCGCCATTTAGTTGGTCTACCTATATTTTACTCGAAATATTTTCGATTCATTAATTTTATATTATATTCTATTGTAGCGTGATGAACATTGTATTTGTAAATAATGACGAATTTTCTTCTGAATGTGAACGCCACAGACTATTAATAATACAAAGTTACACTTGAGGCATGGTTAGCAGACGCGAATGTTTCCATTTTAATATAGCCACAATGTTGTGTTAAAGTGTTTAACAGACTGAAATGTTTGGGAGTACACTAGTTGCACGGCCTGATGGATATCCCCATATTTTATTTAGGTAGTTATATACTGTCTTCTCGCAGTGATTGGTGAACCCTGTTAGTCTACGGGCTACAGAACAGGCTCCGGGGTATGACTGGAGGGCAGAACTTATAGTAAATATACTAACCGCTTCGGTCACTCAAGCTTAGATGCTACTGCATACGCTGAGGGGATTCGTACTCTCTAGTATGATCACAGGGAATTAGGTGACTTTCGGGTTTTACAACATAGCCTTGCTATGATAATGCAGATATCTGCCTTCGGTAACCGTATTTCTTGTTTAAAAAATCAAACAAACAAAGTGAGAGTGATGCTTTTCAGACAGCATTAGGTATTGCGACGCAGAGCAGACTAGTACATCCAAGTAAATTTTGGAAATATACAGACGAAATAGGTAAAGGCAAAGTTGAGATGTTTAAGATATCAAATAGGTCAAGAAGATTGCCGATACATCATATTTCGCTTCCATTGAAAGCTCCAAATGAGGCGGAGCTTTGAAGCAGCGGAGATGGAATAACAGGAGCTCGTAGGAGTGGTCTAATCCAATTGCAAAAAATCAAATCAAACTCAGTGCCAAGAGTGCGGATGGCGGTTTGAAATTAACCAATAGCAGATGATGATAATGAGAAGCGGGGTCAGTGGAAGTAAGAAGAAACAAAAGACGGTTCAGAGCCCACTAGTACTGCGGGAACAGGATTCCTCTATATAACAGATTTCAGGACATGGCTGGAGGTAAAGGAGTCCTTCACACAAATATTACAGAATCAAAGCCGTCTACATGCTCTCAGGATACATAGTAACAAGTATTTGGCGATGACGTCGAACGAAATCAAGGCAATTGTTGCAAAAACAATGGCCACCAAATTTATATCGGGGGACTGTAATGAGCCGCACTAGCTTTTTGCGAATCAGAACTTTAGTACGTGGAATTTTTATAGACCTACGCTGTCCAAGATTTGTGCAAACTGATAGAGCAGGTTCCAGGACTTCAGTGTTTGCTGAGTGACCAATGCTTTATAGCGGACGAAGTGACAGTCGTACGATTCATGTTATTGTATACACTCAAAAATTTTATAACATCCAAATTCAACCCTGCAGCAGTTTGACATGCTAGTACCATTTATGGGCACATTCCGAATTCGCAAAAGGGTACAATACACCGGTAGATGCTCGCAAAAATGACGTTGTAGCGAAATCGGCAATCAAATCAATAGCCATGGACCACCCTCAACTTCAGATGGCTTAAAGAAAGTGTGAACCGAATTCAAATATAATATTAAATAAAAAGTAAAAGAAAATCAACAAAATATCGCAGATACCGATGGCGGCCCTTCAAGGACACATAGATTCGCTGCACTTGAAGAATCTGTAATACATTTAATATAAGTAGTAAATGGAATCACTGGCACTATTTCATTTACTGATTTCACCATCATCTGAATTATATGGTTCTATTGATAATGAATAATATGATAATAGCGACCAAATAATTCAGCTATCAAATAATAGACCGAACCAATAATATGATTAATTCTAGGATGGTATATGACCATTAGCACAAAATTTCTCTTATCATTATTTGGCAATGAACATTTCTATTTGACATCGTATTACCTAAATACCAATTCATGTTCGAATCGAATTGATGATTCGAATGGAATAAGAATACGAACCGAATTTCCAAAAAGACTTGCAGGAAAATGAACGTTAAGAAGTAGTATGGCTTTACCAGTGTTACTATTTTTGCTTATTTTAACCTACTCGTACGTCTTGTGGATGTATGGCAACAATTTTATAAGAACTTAAAGCCAGCCAATCTTCATTGTTTGGTAAAACAGTGGAACTAACTGTTTTAATTTAATGTTTGATATAATTAAGAAATGAGCAAAATAATACTAATATTGGTTAAGTATTCAGGTGCTATATATTATATGTGATCACCAGTTGTAGTGCAAGTGTTAAGAGGGATTCTTACGAAGGTTTCACATTCTTTCGCTAGTTGTCGCAGGTCATAAATAAATGACCATTTACATGGATACGATTTTTGGACATTACATGGAGCTAAGCTATAATCGCTGTTATGTAACTTAGCTCGAGTTGTATGTGCTCTGTTATGCCAGCTATCAATCGCTCACACAATTCTATATCTCTAGTATATATCTCTCTGATATAGCAAGATAAATATAACTCAAGTAAGGTTTGAATCACTTAATAAAAACAAAATATATCATACATAGTATACAATCGAGAACAGTAAAGTTCAATCAAATCATGTAGTCCACGTTGGGTGTTAAGTTAACGAAACGCGATAAGGAGTTGGTAATTCAAATTTATAAATGATACGAATGAATGATTCGCGGTCAATGACGATGGATAGGGATAGTGGTCAGGTTATCGCTAGTTGGCTGTTTGGAAGCATCCTTGATGATGTACGTATAATCTTATTTTGCAATATGCTAAGCTTCATCCATCTATTTGATACACATACTGCAGCCTCGTTGAGTACATAACCAAATGAGATTCCCTAACGAATGTGCAGAAAAGGTAATTATTTTCAATCGAGTAATAAATTAAAATTTCATTTTTTATTGTTTGAATATAACTTAAATAATTTATTTGATCAATCATATGATTATTAATATATAAATTAAAAATATTTACATTCTTCTTGTGTTTCTCATTTAATATAATATAATAGATAATATAAAAATAAAATCTGTATTCACTTTTCTCTTTACTGCCTTACAAATCTTGTCCAAGCCTTTCAATTTCATTCATAATATAAATCATATCGTTTTTATCTAGTGCTGAATTTTGTAATACTAATCGGAAAAAGTTTGGTTTGGTTTTTAGCGGTTGATATGTCATCATCATAGTACCCTCTTTCATCATGCGTTCCTTAATTTTTGGTGCCACCTTATGTAATCGTTCTGTAAATTCGATACTATTCCGATCGACAGCCCTTAAACTTGGTGGCACATACCAGAAACATATATTTGTACATTCCGGATTATCGAGCACCATTTCAAATCCGCTGCGAGATTTAATCATGTCCGTAAAGAATTCAGCATTTTCAAAAATTTTATCGATATGAGTTTCAAAACCGTTCGATCCCTTGGCGCGCCACATAAACCAGAATTTGAGAACATCGGCACGTCGTCCACATTGTATATGCTTATCGCCTGTGTCGTATTGTGTATCGTAAAATTTGTCTTTTTGGAATAGATATGTGGCATTGCTTGAATGACATTCACTGAGAACATCTTTGTGGCGTAACAAAAATGTAGAACATTGTTGCGGCGCTGTTAACAATTTATGTGGATTCCATGTGACTGAATCAGCTCTGTAATTATATAAATGTTCCTGTTAATATCTCTATAGTACATCATGAATCAGTGATCGATCTAGAATTGTTTCACTAGGCCAATAAATGTTTATAACTGTCGGTACACATTCATATTGAAGTGTGAAAGCAAATGAAGGTTGCATAATTATTGTGCGGATATGCATGCATTGAACCAGTTTCTAAGTGAGCGCGTAAATTATAAAAAAATTACAGGGAAATTATAAATTCCAATTTAATCGAAAATTACAGTAATTAAGAATGTAATCTGTAATGGTTTGCAATCACATAACTTCATATAATATAGTGAATAAATGAATGAAATTCTAACATGTAAATCTTAAAATAGTTGATGAGATGCCAATTTGATTTCACTTGAACTTGAAAATTATGTAAAGTTGTCGTGACTTATACATTTTGTGAATTCACTAATTTGATACCCTAACTACGTACCTGTCGTTACATCACGAAATAAAAATTTTATGAATGAAAATTTTAAAATTGAAAGTTTTACTCAAAATATTGTCTGATTGCAATCTACACACTTTCAACTCAACTTTTCAAGGTTAAGAAAGTTTATGTTTTTATTAAAAAAAATCACTACCGTCTTATTTATATTAAGCAGTCTTTCGAGAAAATAAAATTTATTTGTGTGAGTTGTAATCAGGGAAATGAAAAGTAGCTTTTTGGCATCTGTAAAAACCGGAAATACTTCCTGCTAAGCAAATAGTGTATTGCCTTAATGATCATGACATTTTTTATTATCAAAATAGTTGAATGATCTTAAAAATATAATAGTTTGGGGTAGTGAAATTTCGTATTTTTAAAAACCTTCAATCAACTTTGTTAATTACTTAAGACTTGGAATAGTCAGCCTTGAATAGATAAACAACTCGAAATATTTGTTAAAAGTTGCGAAAGTCGTATAAATTGTGTATATACAAATTAATTATTTAATTTAGATTATTATATCGATGTTTTGACTGGACTTTGACTGCATCACTAACAGCACATATGTAAAACCTTGAGTATTTATGAATTGTAACAAACATATTTGCGATTGCGTTCTTATATGCGATTTTGATGTGATCTATGATAATTACAAACTATAACTGGTTGAATGATCTGTCAATGAATCAAATGCGAAAAAATTAACTTCCGAAAACCTTCGAACATTTGTGTAAATATTTTTAAGTTATATACGTTCAGTCAAAATATAAACAAATCGAACCTTGAATTTATATGGAATACTAATAAAATTGTGTCACTCACCTTTCAATTCCACTCAATAATCGACGATATTTTTGTGACATTAATACACCTCCACCCCATGCAGCATCAACATGGAACCACAATTTATATTTTGCACACAAATCAGCAATACCATCAAGTGGATCAAATGCACCTAATACTGTTGTACCACCGGTTGCCGAAACCATGAATGGTTGAGCACCTTCTGATTTTGCCTTTAAGATTTTGCACTCCAAATCGTTCAATTTCATTTTACCAACATCGTCGGTATCAATTAAATAAACGTTGTCCGATCCAATACCCATGAACGAAGCTAATTTTTTTATCGAATAGTGAGCATCTTCAGATGTAAATACGACCAAGCGTGGAACTGAATGTAATCCACTTTTCTGTATATAAATAAAAATATTTTGAAATCTCTCTGTATATATGTGATAAAATCAAGATTCTCAATGACACAATTTCGCTAGTTAATGAATTCATAAATTAATTAATTAGTCGTGATATCATCAAAAATCTAGTTTTGTAATAATCTATTAAATGTTTTATATTACCTTAATATCGGGTGACGCCCAATATCTCGCACAACTGATTGCATACCCATTAGCGATTGAACCGCCCGGGCAAAATATACCATCACCTTCGCCCTCGTTGGGAAATCCAACAATTTTACGCATCTCGCGCAACACAACCTCTTCCATCAATGTAAACACCGGTGAAACTTCATATGTATAAACACTCGGATTCAATGCATCAGTCAACATTTGGCCGACAAATCCATAAGGATCGACAGCCGAAAATAGTTGATTGACAAAATATGGGTGACCCGTTTTAACGGAATGTTTAATTGTCATACGAATTAAATCGATTAATTTATCATGCGTATCCGGATCATCCTTAAGTGTCATATTAAATTGTTGCAACATTTCACTGGGTTCCTGCCAATTGAGAACCGGATTTTTACGATCGGTGCCATTGAATACCGCCGTATTGAGAATTTCATTAAAACACTCTTTCAAAAAATTTTCATGTAAACTTTTAACAGGTAAACTTTCTAATCGTTTACTATTTTTATTATTTATATTATCACTTTTGTTATTGTTATCACTTAAAATTTCATTATTTGAATGCAATTTAAAAAATTTTTGGCTGCCCGAATTAAAATCGATATCATCATCGGACGAAATGCCACCACTGTCTGATCCACAATTTGATAAATTGTGTTCATCAATCACTTGGACGTCCACATTTTCATTCCCGTTTGCAGGCATTTTATTATATGATTTTCACTTAGCTTCGGTAACAACAATAGTTTCGAGTAACTTTAAATTATATTTTTCCACTTTGCACCAAATAAAATGTTTTCCAACCTCGTAGTCCACTCGATGAGTGTTTTTAATGAGTTGTTGATAGTTATAAAGTTACTCCTAAACTGTTTCGTGAAAATTCTGTACAAGCTCTTTTTATAAATATCCCCACGAACATGAAATTTAACAATCCATATAAAATTCAATTGAAATTCATTCTGACGAATGAAAAAATATAAAAAAGCTTGGCAAGGTGATTTCTTTCATTTCAATCGCGTAATGTAAGTGTAGTTCAGTTTGTAAAGTTTTTTTTTAGTTTCTTGCTTTGTTTTTTATTAGTGCACTGCCCCTCTCTTATATTTAAATTTATGTATTATACCTCTTATGTTTATTGAAGATGGATAGTGCGCTTTTAACCAAATTGAGGCACATACAGATATTTGGTTAGACGATACTTGCATCTTCGTAACTGTGTGACTCAAGCGAACAAACCGAAACTAAACCACATACAAGTGTTCTACACATGTTTAATGGGAAAATTTTGAATTATGTATGAGTATACCTAAGAAAAAATCACCATGTACGGAAAACTATTGACCAAAATATTAATCACTTAATGATTTATAAGGGAACAAGTACCATTAGCATATTGATTGATAGAATAGAAAATAGTTTTATTATAGTTCGACGTGCAATTTGGTGTTTTATTTGTAAAAGTTGCGCTTGTGCAATTTTTTGTAGTCAAATATAATTATCTAACGATAATTTTAATTTTAGAACGTCTATTCGATCACAATGTCTAAGATGTTCTTCGACAAGGGCGATGTTAAACAAACAATTTCACTGTCTTTAGTCGAAACAAAATACTTTCGTATCATCTTGAGATATAATTAATAAAAATGTTCTATAAAATGAGCTGTCAGACAAAACAGTGATGTTCTTCTTATTTTTAATAATTGGTTTAATAAGCTAGTTCATTCCATGTTTTCCTTAATGTATAAAGAATTTGGCTTGGCTATAAATTTCTCTGTTACTTTAATTTTCGTCATAGTTAGATTGGAATATTTTTAGACAGTTAACTATAAATATTGAAAAAAATTCAAACCTCAACTTATATCTAGTTCGACATTGGGTGCTCTTAAAAATTTGGAAATGCGCGGAGATAGTGGCTTTCCAATCGACCTTCCGCTAGTGAACCTCTACTAGTTCGGTTCTTATCTTTGCTAAATAACCCATAGCAAATTTAGCAAAGACACAAACTACTAGTAGTTGGTCGATTGGAAATTAACTGATAATATAAGACTGTAAGGACTGTAATAGACTGTGTTGAACTACTTATTCAGTTCAAATGACTTTTTGATGAACTAATGCGGTTTCTTTACCATCAATAGTTTTTTGAAATATTGTTCCACTTTGTATTTGTTATACAACTTGCAGGTCAAAAAAATATATTAGGTTCCAAAATTCACTCAAGATTTGAATTTTGCACCATTTTTGTGGCAAAGTGCCAACGAGAAGAAACAACGTGGCACCTGATAATACTAAAAATATTGTAGTTTTGGTAGCTACAGTTACAACAATTTTCGTACAAAATATGGTTGAAATAGTGTTTTAGCTTCATCGAGTGTGCAAAGATTATTTAAAAAATCAGGGAAACTGATTATTAATCTTCGATACTCAGGTTGTCTATCAACACAAATCATCGATGTAATTCATGGGAGTGTTGTTAGAGTCCATCGGTTTCGATGATGAGCCAGCTCTTCATATTGCTGCAAGCACCCAAAAGATGTCAGATCGCTCTCTAAGCCGCGGCGCCATCATCACCGACAGCGACCTCTTAACTTATCGAAAGGCGGCTCTCCGTTCAAAGATTGCTGTATCATTCGGTTCGGATCCGCACGCAGAACGTAGCCGAGCCAGCGAACACGCTTTCCTTTGATTTCATGCACGATATCAAGAAATTGCATTAAATTCTTGATCTCGTGATACAAAACTCGGTATGTGCCATCAACGTCGCGTTTTGGGCCATGATTCTTTTCTCGAATGTAAAAAGCCATCTTTCGAACTTATCCATCAATGTTCAACTATCACATCTAAACATGACAACGGGTCTGATCAACACGTACAATTTCAGCTTATCCGTATTGGCAAGATATTTTGATTTCAGTTGAGGACGTAGAAGATACCAAGCCAGATTGCCAGTGGTAAGGCAAACATTGTTATGCTCTTCCACACTATTATCGCGAGTAATGTAAAATCCAAGATACGTGAATCTCATTAATCCTTCAAAATTGTGGTTATCACTACTGAAAACATTTGCGTCTTGGTCTCGAAAACCAGTGATCAGATATTTGGTTTTGGACTCGTTGATTTTGAGATCAACGAAAGCTGAACACTGTTCCAGTGGATCAAGTATCTCTTTCACTCCGTCGCCATTTAATCCAATCACACAGATATCATATGCATATGCTAAAGGTTGATTAGATTGAAGATGTCACTATAGTTCCAATTTAGAACTATCTGTACATTGCATGGCTTCATGTCAGTATATAGTACTGATGTGGACGATGAGCCAGTCCATGCTAATTTTGCACTCCAACCTAGGGTTCTAGATGTCTTCATTTACACCAACGATTGTAATCACATAGTGAAAAGTACTTTCTCAACAATCAGTTGCATTTATGTTGTAAGAGGATAAAGATAAGTGGAAGAAATATAATTTTCCAAATGGTTAAAATTTTCATTAACTTACCAATTATACATGGGTAAGTTTGTAATTTTTAATTTCTAAAAATATAATTATGAAATTAAATTGGATTTGAATAAGATATAATATTCAGTTTGTATTATGAACTATACTTAAAATGTAATGATGTGCTAATTCAATAAAACTCAATGTTATATTAGCCATTGTATAAAGCATGTAAATATTAGTTCATATCTAGCTTCTAATTGTGTATAAATATTCTATTTCTTATCTATATTGCATCTAATCGATAAAGTCGATTAACAAATCGGTTATTGCACAATTAATTATTTCCACACAATTACCATTTCCACATTATTAACCAATTTTTTTCGCGGTTAATATACAAAACCTCATAATTATATGCATTCATTATTAATTTATACATTTATTATTATTTAATTGAATTTAATAAATTACAATAATGTATATGTATATAGTCATTTTGAACTTGAAAATTGTATTTCTTGCAACATATAATGGTTAAAAATTTTAGCCAATAAATATTAAATGCGGGCTGTAAATTTGATCGATATCCCACTGGTTTGAACAATGTATATGAGTAGAAATTATTTAATAGTTTATAATGCCACAAATTCGTATACCTGTTCGACGATAACGATAATAAATGTGGGAATCCAACCGTCGTCATAACGTTGAATGACGCATAAGCAAACGGGGTTTTCTAAGAGCAGTGTAGTTGAAATTACAGTCAATTATAAATTTTACTTAAACCAATTAATAATACATAGCATATAGAGCTTGTATGTGTATATTGGAGCTGATATGGCATTTCTCAATTTTACTTACGTGAACACTATTTAGTAAATGTTTCGTAGTAAATAGTTTACTGAATGTAAATAATTTATATTTATCAATAAATGAGTTTTAATACGCGAGGACCTGTTTTATTGCAATTAAGTTCATTGTATACGATGGATTTATTAATTATATTGATCTTAATGTATAGTGTAATTTAAAGGAATTATTGCATCACTCACTCGTAAGATGATAAAACAATAAAACACCAACTGTCGGTGAGAATGAAAAATATTAATTTTAAAAATTGAGTAATGTCCTTCGAACTATCATCTATCATCACTAATCGATTTATTTTAACATAATCATGAGAGCATGGCCAATCAAATTGCATGTACTGCTATAAGTACAGGAACCCGTAGCAAATATTGAATAGTTATCAGGCAACCTTCAACTTCAATAAATAAATACTAATTATTTTTCTCCATGAGTAAACTTTCAATATCATACTTTATATGTATATATATATAAATATAAATATATATATATATATATATATATATATATATATATATATATATATATATATATATATATATATATATATATATATATATATATATATATATATATATATATATATATATATATATATATATATATGTATATATATATAGTCTAGAATTCCATCATTAGTTTAAGTTCTAATTCGTTTCTGGTCCAAGAACTCTTTGACTAAATAAACTCTGAGTAAACTTGAAAATTTTAATCTAGATGTGACAGACCATAATATAATATGTTTAATTTAAAATTGGATGTGGCCAAAGTCCAAAGAACGTATTGACATACACCTATTCAGGAAACCATAGTTAAGTATCCTGGTTTCATTACTTTTGAAAGCCGGTCGGTGGATTTGCTGTGCTTTAAAGTGTTATTATAATGAGTGCCCCAAAAGTAACACAATATTTCAATTTTCCGCCATTTCTGCAGTAAATTCAATTTTTTTTGTTTTGTTGGCAACCATGAAAAAAACAGCTAAGAGATTAGTTATAAAAATGTAGCGTTAAACGATACAACAACGTGTTTTCAATAATTGAACAATATTTCAAGAATAATACAACTTTGGTGGCCACAGTTCTCAAACTATGGTCAAAATAGTGTTTTAACCTCGTCAACTGTAAACAGATTAATTGAAAAATTTAGCGAAACTGAATTAGTTGAAAACATTAAACACATCGGTTATCTATTTAAACGTGAATATCGAAGCAGTGCGTGAGAGTGTTGGTGAAAACCCAGGACAACACAAAGGTTAAAACACAAGAACAATTCAGGGTTGTGGACAAAAATTATAAATGTCAAGAAGCTCTCTGCCGCATATACTCACAAAAGACGAAATCATGTGTGATAACTGGTGGAGTTCCACAAGAGACTTTTTTATGTCCTATGCTCTGGAACGTAATGTATGATGGTGGTCTTTGACTTCTATTGCCATGTGAAGCAAAAGTGGTTGATTTTGCCGGTGACATCTCTATAGTGGTAGCCACAAAATACAGGTAGGAGAGCGTTTAAATTTTTAAAATAACGATATGCGACACATTCAAAAATGCATGGTTAACTTCTGCTGGGTTGACGTTAGTTAAGAAAACTTTGAAAAACAAAACGTTACAGGTTGTTGCCCAATACATAGTACCTAGAAGTAATGGTTGATGGTGGACTGTCATATAAGACAAATTTCATTACCTCCAGCGAAAGAGTATATGCAGACCGAATGCAGCATTGGCACAGCTATTGCCGAACACTGAAGAGCTCTGCTAGCTAGCTTAGTTACATATATCCTGATATATGGCACACCAATTTGGGCCAATGCAGTACTATAGAAGACACAAATGAAAAAATTTGAATTTCTTCAAAGATTTGAATTTACGCTACCTGTGTTCTTGCGAGAATACATTCCATATAGATACACTGGCAAAGGAACTTATATATCTGAGACGTGGTTACAGAACAACAAATAAGAGATTCGCAGAATAGCACGGAGTGAGACCATGACAGCATAGCAGAAACGATGAGATGACTCAACCAAAGGGCGATATATACTTATAGCCTGATCCCATTAATCGAGACATGAATAGACATACCTATTCAAGTTTGAGCACGAAAGAAAAATTTCAGTGCACCTGATCATCATCTAATACTAGACCACGTTATTGATTTTATGCTCGAATCAGAAGGCAGAATGCCGTGCGCGGGTAAACATCCGACACACTAGCATGTTTGGTAACTGTTCACATGTGATGTCTATCGAAGATTACTCCCTCCATCACAGTCTATATGGTTGGTTACTAAAACAACACGCTATGTGGTTACTATTTGCATAAGAGTAAGTAGTGGGAGGTCATATAGTTGTATTCATATTAATCGTTAGCACTGACGAAATAATCATTTTTTGCATCTAAGCCTCATTGGGATTTAAACCCGGTACCTTTGCACCCAAAGCAAAAAGCTTTAACACTTTGCCATTTAATCAGTGAGATTATTGAGATACCTTGAGAAAATTTTAATGAATGATATCATGGTTTTATTGGAAAAATTATCTACAGAGAAGGCGCTTATTTCGTATCACTATTGTATCACTTCATATATGTCATATATGACAGTACGTTTTCACCATCACTCTTTATTGACATATTTCAAAAGCATTCAACATCATAAATTATTATTATGAAAACTTCGTTATATTGTTGTTAGAAAGACTGCTTCAAATTTATTTGAGTCATAGCTATAATTAATAGAGTGCAAATGGTTTAACTTACAAATACTTACAGTAACGTAATACTTGTTAATGTGGGACTTTCACTGGAACTGTCTGTCATATAGTGCCCATTCTATTTTTAATTAATTGTAACACAATTGTTAGTTTTACGTTTGAAGGATATACGAGTATTGTTGCATTTTGTATGCTATGGCATAAATTTTATCTAGTCAAAATAAGAGTGACTATATTAACGGTGTTCATATAACATGATCATAAGCTCCAAATCTAAAGTAATATATTTTCATACTTATAAAATGTATTCCAATAGTTACACATAAGCCATTTACTACTTAACCCATTTTATATAATGAGTGAAGACTGGATTATTAATGAGTCTAGTAAGAATTAATTGCTACGCAACAAGAATAGAACCACTATCCCTTCTAAAACTCTCGGTTAGTAAAAGCCTTGCTATTTTGTTTCAAAGCTGTAAACAATCAATACTCAGGCAAGTTCTCTTAAGTTAAACCATTACATTAAATTTTAAAAGCAATACGCTCAACGCTTCAGTGACCTGCAGTAACTTTAACCCAATGTCATCGCTAATTTTAAATTCACTTGCTTCATCAGCAATTTATACTGCACTATTAATGACAACGACTTAACTAGGCACTTGCTTAAATCTCACATCACATTGGTCAAGAACAGCACCAGAGAACCGTATCGTACTTTTCTTACTAAAATTCTAGAATCCTGGTCCAAATATAAGACATTAAAGAACAAATTCATGCGGATTATCGACATTAGTTCCTCTGGTTTATTTTAATGTGTTTGTCAATACTCTTAATTTCAGATATTGGGATAATCGAAATCCTAGATTTATGAGAGAATATCACACAGAAACTCTATTTTATGTACAATATTTAGAAAATAGTTCTAGGTGATCATATTATATAGGGCTGTTCTTCATTCTTGTTTCAAAGTATGCATCATTTGGATTTCTTCACTTGAGGTCATCTCAAATCGGTTTTGTATATCAATGAACTTCTATCATTAGACGTCTTCAAAGATAAAAAGATCGGTCGATGTCCAAAAACACTTGGTGATCAATTGAATAGAGGGCCAACAGTTCGAGCATTTAATAAACGGATTTTTAATCTTTTATAGTTTAAAAATGTTACTAAATTTTCAATATATAGACTCCTCTAACGACGCTGGCTTGTTAACATAGAGCAATGATTTAATAGAGCCCCGTAACAAAAATTCTAGAGCTGTTAAATTATACAATCTAGGCAGCCAATCGAAAGAACCATTTCTAGATATAACACATTCATTGAAATTACATGTTAAAAAGTCGATTGTTAGACCTGCTGTGTGACAAGTCACACCATCTTGTTAAAACCACATCTCATTAATGTCTAGTTTATGATGCATTTGACCAAATAAATAACGTTGCAATATGTAGCGATCTTTATTGACTGCAACGTGATGTTCATTTTGATTAACGAAAAAAACGGAACAACGACACCAACAGCATGAAAACCATACCATACAGATATTTTTTTGTGAATGAATATTCTGTTTGTTGACAAAGTTTGGCCAAAGATGCGCTTCTTCACTGAATATGTGATGAAATTGGTAATGTTCTTCCAACATTTAAAGATCCCAATCCGGAAACGTACTTCGCTTGATAACGATCGAGTGGTTTTAGTTCTTGTGTTAAATGGACGTTTGAACGGCAGCAATTACTGATATTTAGGCATTAGTACCTGTGTTATATTTTGTAAATGTTTTTCGTCGGTAAATGGTTAAGAGTATTTCTCTTTTTGTCGCGGTCTCGAGTTCGATTTTCGCCGTTGACCAATATTAACATGCTCCGGATGACATAAAAAGCGATTGTGTGTAGAAGTTCGTTGGGCTGTGACCAATGTGCACCAATACGTATAGCGCCATTAGGGTTATGGCCGTTTATGACCTTCAAGCCATAGATTATTAGGTGTTTGTTCCAACATTCAAAATATCTTAATTCCTATAGTACGATATATAACTAATCTGTAAAGCACACATAAGTCTAAAACCATCAAATCGATATTCATAACAGCCGTTTTGCTCAGTATTTTTCCGTTGCAACTATATCATAGTGCAATTGAAATATTTATAGAAAAGTTATATAAGTTCCAATATTGTTTATTAATTTATTTGGTTCGTTTTGCATTTCATGCCACTGTAATCAATAAAGCTTAGATATATTATTACACCAGCTGATCATTGTTAGAAATTTTCAAGATATTTATGTCTAGAAATACTAAAACATGAATTATTAATTGCCGCATGCATATAGGAGAAAGAAGGTTATTAAAACATGTGTTGTACTCGATTTGTTTTGTATGAAATTGTTTACATCAGATGTACAAATTTGATGAGACCCGATAGGAAACTAACAATAAAACTAAATGGTCGGACTAAATGAAATTATATTGCATTAAACGACAGCAAAATTAATAAGATAATTATGCCAATTTGAATCAATGTATATGACATGAAAATATGGGGAGAACCCAAGTATTCCACAACTAGTCCACGTGAATATTATGAAATTCACATTAAACGAGTATATGCACCATAATCGCAGTAATACACATGTACATGAGTTCATACCCGGGAACCTAACCTGCAATTATTGTCACCGAAGATCACGTTTTAATATAAACTGTAACAGGTACTGGTTATCTAGGAATCAAATTTTAATAGTTGTGTCATTTGTTAAGCGTTACGCTTACGGAATAGCCGGTGCGTAGTTATCGAATTCGTAGAACAGAAAATTATATAAATCTTTATAATATGGATGTTATTCGATTTGAATATCATGAGTGAAACAGATTCGTTATTTACTTCTTATATTACTTTTGCCAACTATTTTACTACTAAGAACCACTTCAGCAACGCTAAAGCGTCTAAATTTTAAACGTATACAGTCAAACAGAATGATTCTTTATAGATTTTAGATGACTGTATAGTATGTTTCGTTACACCAAATAACGTAATGGTTAAAACTGGGAGGTACCAGGTTTGAATCACGATAGAGGTAGGATGCAAAATGGATTTTTCACCATCTGATTTCGACCAGTGGTGAGAATGAACACATCTGTGGTGTTTAGATTCCATGGGCCCGGCCCATCTTCCATGTCAGGTACTATATAGGCTGGCATGGAGATATGCAATGTGCAGATGGATCCACGTAAATCCACATGTCGTAGGGATATCATAATTGGCCAATTGAGCCTGAGTCACGTAGGACACAACAAAAAAAAATATTACATTACCATTCGCTAAAGTGAAGTTTTCACCTCAAAATGTTCAATAACTTTGTAAATAAATATTCAATATCGAGACATACGCAAAATAAAGTGGCCGAATCTTAACTGAATTGGTATAACTGAATTGGTATGAAAGTTGTGATCACCATGAAATCGTAGTTCAGTGGACAACAAATTAATAAATTAAATTACAAAATTAATTTAAAATAAGCCAGTAATTCTTGATCGAATGTCTTTCGGACTATTGATCAATATTATTGACAATGCAGAGAAGATATTTTTTTGGCGTATGGCTTTTATTCTTGAATTTTTCCTAGATAGGAAACTAAAAATATGTATTCAATAAACTAATATAAATTCAAGACTGAATGGACCAAGTGTTGGCCCTTGTGTTAATGGTGGCAAGTACAACTCATTGCTACGAAGTATACCGACTAGTTGTAATGTCATAAGGCCAGTATTCTCTAATGTGAGTGGATACGTTATGGAATAGCAGATAAGATCAATGGTTGTTCAGCTTGATGCCAAAATTCATTGTTTCGATGCATGTATAATTTGATGAAATAATTCTGGGTTGCTGTTGTCTCCAGTATGCAACTTTCGTGTTGCAGTGTTGCGCTGGTACGTTTAAGAACATTGATATTTCGCATTGCATTTATGTTCCCTTAAATTAATACTCTTATAGGTTTGCATTGCGGACAAACCAGTGAGTGACATACCAGTGTCCGTTTACCATTGTATGTAGTATTCGTGACTGCGGTTTCTTTTCAGTTTTATTATGTTGGAAGCATTGTTGAATACCGTCGTTTATGCCATACTTTATCGAAAGTTTGGCTATATCTTAGAATACTGCGGAGCAGTACTTTTTTTGTTTAAGGTTTCTGTTTCCAGAAACGATTATGTGAGCCTCCCCACGGTTTCGGGTTCTTCTATAAATCCAAATTGATGGTCCGGATTGATTTTTTTCTCCTCCGAATTATGAGCGCGTGGGTGAAAAGCTGCTTGGACAATATACTGTAACTTTTGTTTCATTTTTATCAGATTTTGTAATCCTTATAATAATTAAAGTTTTCCAGATTTCTGGATAATGACCTGTTTTCATTACAACGTTGAGACTATAAGTTATTAATTCGATGTATTTATCCGGTAAATTTGATAGCCTTTTTCCACTTATCACATCATGTTCGGATGCCTTTTTACATCGATGTTGTCCTTGATCGTTTCTTTGACATTGCGCCACTTGTATTTGATTGGCTTGCTTCCAACATATCTACCAAATTCATTTAAATTTCTTGATTTCCAGTTTGCTCGTTAGGTTTAAAACGGAATTGGAGGAGATGAGAATTTTGGTCGTTTCATAATAAATGTGGCTTTAGTTGCTTCAGTAGCTGAAAGTTAATAGAGGTACTGTTGAAGCCGTTCGTCACGTTTAGTAAAAAAGTCCTCAGAGGTGTAACCGCTTTATGTAACCTTGATTTAAGATTAGGTAACATATGGAGTTGCCAATGACTGCGTATTGACCGTTTTGTTATTAAGGCTGTTGAATATTCGGAGATATTTAGGTTGACTCGAGGACAGGTTATAATATTACAAGTTGAATACAAAAGCTTAACATGGTTACATACTACAGTTTGAGCTTTCTTTAATATTATCTAATTATTTGATACGATATACTCGTATGATCAAAACCTTATGATCATATATTTATCATTACAGTTATTATTAATTAGTTAAGAAAACGAATCAATGACAATTGTAATGAAAACTATTATAATGTGCACTTTAGATAACTGATCAAGTTGACTGTAAGATTTCGCATCTACAATAATTATACTTTTCTTCCAAAACCAAAATTGATCTTGAATTATATATTCAATGTGGAACTCAATTAGGAGTATATAACAATTAGAATGTTTTTTTTAAATTACTAATTCTGACCTTAATAATAGTAATTATTAATAAAAATGTATTTTATGTAGACAGGTGATTGTTGATCAACCATATAGACAAATAATTAATTAAAAGTGTGAATACTAATTAAAATTTATGTTTTAGTGCGAAAATGAAAAAATTGTAACTTCCGATCTGTCCGATTTATTTGATTGATGTGTACCATACAGTGTAAGGTGATGCACTTAAAAAGTCTTTAACGAACTAATTCTTAGAAATATCGATCATGCAGTCTACGAGTGCAAGTATATGACACCAGAGAAGATTAAATTATTTATTGATTGTGCCGAATGGAATTTATAAATGAAATGACGCCGAGAATAATTTTTTCTAAATACCTAAGTGTGCCAAATTAATTTCGTTGCCAAATATTTATTGCCAATTATTGTAATCAATTTTATAGTTGTATGAGTAGCGATCTATACCATAAAGAAATAGAAAAGCTCAATGGAAAATGTCATCCTCATTTGAAATTTCTGATATTTTATATTGGGTACATGAAAGCTGAGACCGAGTTAAGAGAGGGTATGATACGTTTGTATCTTAATTGTCATACATTCGAGGTAATAAATCATTTACACGTACGAGTAAAATTTATTTAGTTAATCGTGCATTAATATAATTATTGATAATGACCTAAATGTATTTGTTTTTATTATTTATAAATTTTTTACCAAAAATTTATAAAATAATTAAACTCAACTTTATAACCATACATATACATAAAATAAGATATTATGTAATATACACTAATATATGTATCTGATTTGCATCTACAAAAAAATTAAATAGAAAGTCAACCAGTCTATATGTTATATGTAATAAACCAGTTGAGTATTTGTAACAATACTTTACTTGTGAATCGCCAGGCTTCATTGAAAGCAAATCTCTAAACATCAGATTGGACTTGCAACGGTCTTAAAATAGAGAACAAAGCTATTGTTTATATTGTACATGCATCAGTTAATCCAATTCCGACCTTCCAATGATTCAATGATGGAACAAATTGTTGAACTGAAGGCTAGATATAATTATAGATCGTTTACTAAATACTATATTCATAACAGTTTTAATTTTAACTTAATTTGGGAATGTGATCCAGGTAAATTGGATTTGTTTATATTGCAACCTCTAAATATTGTACACATAACTAATGATTTGCAACGATAGTTTCCTTCTTATACTTTTAAATATAAATACCAATCGAACTGCCTCAATCCACTTTTAACAATTGTAACCGATTTGCCATTGAATATAAACTATTAAATAAATCATAAGCTTTATAGTCGCTTTGTTGTTAATATGTATTTTTTTTAGTTTTGTTTTATATGTGCTTTTGGACTATCTTATTACTATTTTATGCTATATCAGGTTGTATTCATCGGAAGTATATACATATTTCACAATTAAATTGTATTTTTTTTTACTTACTTATTTATTTATTTGATTCGAATTGTAATTATTTGTTATATTGCAGGTACAACTTGATTATAATTTATTTATCGAGAAATTAAATCATTTTGCAATTCCAATAAAATTAGTATGGTTAGTAGAATAATTTGGGTTAATTGATTCGGTACATTAAAAAGTGCAAAACTTTTTACTAGTTGGAAAATGATTAGATAATAAACTATTATACAAGTAATAAGATGAGTCATTCTATTTTAACGTCAGCTACGCCTTCCAAACTACATTTCCTCTAATGTTGTTATATAGGAATCACAATTCTTGCCAATTTATTTTTTAATAACTAATTAGTGAATCATTTAAAAATATAATTTTCGTTCTTGGAAATTTTGGCATTTAATCGGACTTTTTGTAGTTATATTTTATCACTTTCACATTAGAATTTAGTTTAGTAATTTAGATGACACGAAACAAATTTTTGATAGCCACTACCGTGTCAACAATCTGATTCCATCATAGTAGTAACCTTTGATCCTTTGATTTTATACACGATATCAAGAATATGCATTAAATTTCTGATCCCGTGATTGAAACAAATTCAGTCAACGAATCAACGTCCTGTTTTGGGGCCATATATCACACGCATGATTCTTCGCTCGAATTTTAGAAGCAGTCTTTCGTACTCATCCGTCAAGGTGAAACTCTCACATCCATATATGACAACGAGTATGATGAACATTATGTACAATTTCAGCTTATCCGTATTTGCAAGATATTTTGATTTCAGAAGTGAACGTAGATGATATAAAGCCCGATTGCCAGCGGCAAGGCGAACCTTGATATCCTTGAAGATATTGTCTTGAGGTGTTTCACTTTAACGAAGTATACCATATATTCCAACATAAGATTAAAAAGTATCGAGGACAGCGCATCTCATTGTCGGACACCAGAAGTAATAGCAAAAGTTCTCGATTGCCTGTTCTCAACTTTGACATAGAATTGTGACTGCGGTACTATGTCATTTTTACACAGACTTGAGTATTTGTTTGGTATTTCTAAATATTTAAGCGCATACCATAGTCTCTCTCGATTGATCGAGTCATAAGCTTGCTTGAAATCTAGGTATATCTGGTGTACATCACAAGATGTTTCTTAGTACTTGGAAAGAATCATTCGTAGCGAGAAAATTTGGTATTAATAATTTTCTTAAAATAGCGAGTTAAAATGTAATGTGTCATTATGTTGACTTCGAAAGGCCGTATTCTATCGTCCGTATATTAATGTTAGTAGTTAACTTATAAATATAATTCCGTTATGGTTTTCTTGGTTACTGATCCAGTGCTGTTTTGATTAAACCCAATTCAAGTAGTTGGCAGTGAGATTTCAAAAGTAAAAATAGAATATTCCAAATCCTGCGATATGGGCAGCCTAACACATCACGAACAGATTCAGTTGCAATGTCAAAACACTAATAAAGTTCATGAAAAAGAACAATAAATATTATTAGTAATAAGTTTAAATTCTGGTGAGATTTTACTAAATTGCTGTTATTTATTAAGACTATTCGAAACATCTATTTTCCAAAATTATTAACTACAGAGGTATCCCGATAGGGGCAGGATGCAAAAGGGATTTTTCACCATCTGATTACGATCGGTGGTGTTAATGAACACATCTATGACCCCCTGTTGGAGTGCAGAACTCATGCGCCGACCCATCTTCCATGTCAGTACTATAGGCTGGCGTGGAGCTATGCAATGCGCAGATGGTTCTACGAAAATCGGACCTATAGCCGTACGTCCTCGATTTGGCCGTTAAGGCGTAAAGTAGGACGTAAATAAGCGAACCGCGAAAGAGCTGGGAGAGCCTTGAGCCCCAAAAAAGATAGAATAGAATAAAATATAAAAAAAAAAAAAAAAAAAAAAAAAAAAACTACAGAGGTTTAGTTGGAACCCAAAAAGTGGTTTCAAGCCATAAACTATTTTCATTCATATGCTGTTCAAGTCAGTGTTTCATCGTATCATTCACAATTTTGATTAAAACATTCAACCTACTTGAATAACATACTTGAACATAATTTATTGTCTAGGAGTTGGGCCACTAATCCAATTCCTATGTTGAGTGCTTAAAACAAATTTCCTTTGATTTTAGACTTAATAGTTTTATTTTCTATAAAGCACTTCATTTAATCCTGAGGTTGTGGATTTTAACGGATTCAAAACCATCACAAATTCGTTTTTTTGAAACTCTATACACCTTGCACTAACATTTCCAGGTAAAAATAAATAAAGTCGATGCAAGTTTCCAGGAAGATTTTAAATGCTTTCCATATAGCTAGAATCTTCATAATTTAACGATGTTTGGTAAGACAATACAAACAATGATGAATGAATTATCGGTTAAAAGTGACCTTAAAATGAAAAATGAGAATGTGAGGGAATATCTATTAAAAAGATAAATGGTTGATCAGTTTCAGTTTAATGAATGTCGAGCAGGCTGGACTAATGGATGAAATCAAGAGTGTAATCAGGGCGAAATTAGTAAGATCATTCTCCAATTGATATCAATATACTTAGAAAACTTGTTATATGCTTGAATAAATAAATGAATAGTATTTTATGCAAGCAGGAAATGTACTTCGTATGTTTCAAGTGAATCTCTAGAGATAATGGGGGAGTGAATTTATTAAATAAATTCAAGTGAAAGTATGGAAGTACTACTTTAAGTTGTATAGCACTCATTTAAGACTCCTTTGTAAATAGTTTAAGGAAACAAACAATGTTATATCGAATATTTACTATTAAACTGTTCACAGTTTAGTGGCATATAGACGAATGTTTATCCTACTTTGAAGATCAAGGAACCTATTTGTTGTAACTCGTTTATATAGTTTAGAGTTATCATGGACATAATTTAATAGTTATCATGGAAATAAAATATATTGGCAGCGGTGGGATTCGAACCCACGCCCCCGAAGAGACTGGTGCCTTAAACCAGCGCCTTAGACCGCTCGGCCACGCTACCATATTTCCATTATTTTATTTTTAAAAATTTCCAAATCTTATTTTTAAATGTACGTTTAATGTATAAATAATTGACAATTTAACAAATAAATTAATAATTAACTTCAATACATATTTAATTTATTTAGAAAATAGAAAATTTGAAACTGTTCGTAGTTGAAGAACTGTTATACATTGTAAGCCATCTGTCGATAGTTCCGATTACTAAAATATCTCTTCCACTCTACCATCACTTCATTGGTGTCAAAGCGATATATCATTTCGTTTCATTTTCGTCATTGAAAAATAAAATTCATAATGGCAAACAATAGTAATTCGCATGTGAAAGAAAGATTTGTCTAAAATTCATATAAAACCAAAAAATTAAGTATATTAAAATACATACATTGATTAATTGTTTATCAGTGATAATTTATATAGATCTAGAGTGAATTAAAATCGAGAAATACGGATAAAAATTGGTGTAATTAGATTTGGGTCTCCAAAAGGTAAGTGGATAGAAATAATTTTTTAAGTATGGCGTAATTTTATGAGACGCCATATTTGGTGAAATCTTTATTTTACGTAAATAAGTTATGTATTACATTTTTTTATAGATTATCATTCGTATATTACAGAATTTTCAACAGTATCAAACATAATAAAAAATTAATAATAAGTTAAGGTAAGTTTTAAGTTTAAGTGAGAAATATGGGAGATAAAAGTGGACCCATGGCCACTGCTGTCGCAACACCAAACACTGCGTCATCGGATCTGGGACAACCAAGCTCTCAACAACAGCAACAACAACCGGGATGGATGTATAATAATTATGGATTATACGGCATGTATCCACAATATCAACAATATTATAGCGCATACTACAGTCAATTTGCACAGTTCCAACAACAACAACAATCATTTCCCGATCAAAATAAAACAGTTAGCCAACCAGCCAGTTCGAATGCACCGCCAGGGTTTAGTAATGCAGTCGTACTTAAGAAAGATGACGATAAAAATAAATTTGATATAAATCCTCCACTTCCTCCTGGACCACCTCCTTCTAATACCCCTTCACAGAATTTTAACCAACAATCTCCAGGTAGCCTTCTTCAGAGGCCGCTCTTTTTTAATGATACAAATCAACAGAATTCAGGTGGAAATGGTGCAGCAAGCGTGTTACCAAATCAGTTCGGACCAATCCGTTTCAATATTAATAATCCGGGAAAGAAGAATTTGCAACCGAATGCACCAAATTTAAATAATTCCAACGTGCTCGGAGCTAGTGAAGCGCCGATATCTAAGAAAAAACGTAAACGCAATAAAAACAAAAATAATCAGAATAATAATAATAATCAGCAGCAACAACAACAGCAGCAACAAGCGAATCCGGTTTTCACATTGGGTTCGTTTGTTCCATCATCGCTTCCACCTCCAGATCTTTCAAAACCACCACCCCCATTACCTCCAAATTTCCATGTACCTCCAACAACTAGTGCTACTACTCCACCTAATTCTGCACCGCCTCCACCACCAACTATTGGTAGCCTCAAGAAACCCGATCCATTTAATAATCCTACGGACGCATGGCCTGAAAGTTTAAACAACTATGTAGCGAGATGTTATGCCAAATGTAAAACCGATTTTGACAAAGATCAAGTTGATATTTGTTTAAAAGGACGTATAACAGCGGCCGCCAATAAGGGCGAATTATGGACTAAAGATTGGGATAATGAACCAGTTCCTAGTGTGCACAGCGAACGTAATTCAATACTTGTATCAAAGGCACCAGTCATTGGTGTTTTGGCACAGTATCAAAATGTTTTAGGTAATAAAAATAATCATAACAATATGACTAAAAAGGGCATATCTGAATCGCTTGGAGCACGACTAGGAAATAAAACAAATTTGAAAAAACATCGTGGCATTAGTGGTGGAAGTAAATCGCGTTCGAGATCACCATCAATTTCTTCGTCCAAACATTCGCGGCGACGTACAAGGTCACGTAGTAGTAATTCATCGAGTCCACAACGGAAACATCGACGTAGTTCAACAAGTTCTTCTAGTAGCGACGATTATATTAAATTTAACAGTACTAAATCTTCAGCAAAATCAAAAACTCTTTCGGATAGATTAGGTGATAGTATAAGTTCCAAATCAAATAATAAAAAACATAAAAAACAAATGAACAAGGGTAAAAAAACAGAATCCTTCTATTCTGAATTCGGAATGATTGGCGGGGAAGTTGTTGGTGATCTTAAGCGTCTACAGCAACGGGCCGCACGTTTTAAAGACACAAGTAAAAAAGGATCGGTAGTAACACCGAATAATGGCAATTCGGTTGTGAATAAAAATAAAAAGAAATTTTCCAATCAATCTCGTTTATGGATCGATGATTCGGAGGATAATTTTGATTTGATTGATTTTCATATTGTTGGAACGTGTCGAGATTTAGAAAAATCATTTTTACGATTAACAAAAGCTCCATCACCGTCAGAAGTACGACCGCTAGATGTTTTAACCTATTCGCTGCAAAATGTTAAAAATAAATGGATTGAGAAACGAGATTACTTTTATGCTTGTGACCAGCTAAAGTCAATTCGTCAAGATTTAACTGTAAGTTTATAACACCATAATTTTAAACTATGGCTTATAACAAATTTTATTTCATACAGGTCCAAGGTATTCGAGACAAATTTACAGTCCAAGTTTATGAGACACATGCCAGAATCGCCATCGAAAAGGGGGATCATGAAGAGTTCAATCAATGCCAGACACAATTAAAGATGCTATACTCCGAAGTTGGAGGTGATAATATTTTAGAATTTACCGCGTATAGAATATTGTATTATATTTTTACAAAGAATACATTAGGTAAGAAATACTGTTGAAAGTTTCGATAACAAATACTAATTTTATAATTTACTTTAAGATTTGACGACAATACTTAAATCAATATCGACAAGCGATCGAGAAAATAGTTCAATAGCACATGCCTTGGATTTGAGATCAGCATGGGCGTTGGGTAATTATTGCAAGTTTTTCGAGTTGTATCGAGCAGCGCCACTAATGGCGGGCTATTTAATCGATTGGTTTGTGGATAGAGAGCGTCAAACAGCGTTACAAAATATTATGAAAGCGTATGTATATTTCATTTCTGATTTTTTTTATTATATTGTGTTTTGCATGCCAAATTTTAGGATAGTACGAGATTGATTGAAAGCAGATCCAAGATTTTCATAAAGTATTTCGCTAATTATTTCTGCTATTTCAGTAAAAAAAAATTTAGGTGGCGATTTATTTTAAAAAAATTTCTAAACTGAATTAATTTTTCTACATCGTCATACCAGTGCTAGTGGTTACCAAAATTCAATTTTTTGGGTTAGTAATTAATTCTTTCTAAACTCTCTCTTTTTGTATTTTAATCCATTTTGTTGTATCTTCCCTCGATATAACAAA
Source organism: Tipula lateralis (assembly GCA_963932295.1). NCBI lineage: Eukaryota > Metazoa > Arthropoda > Insecta > Diptera > Tipulidae > Tipula > Tipula lateralis. The sequence continues at coordinate 147,057,683 of OZ010736.1, forward strand.
CATTTTCCTTGGCATTCCCAGCTCCAGGAAATCCATTCGGCACATAGTAGCAGCGATGGACATTTAAAAGGAATTGAAATTTATAGTCCGTTTACATTTTTTTCTTTATGTTAATCTTTCCAATCTTGGTGCTAAAGACACTCCTAACTCTTTCGCAGTTCGCTTTATTTACGTCCTAACCTTACGTCATTACAGTCAAATCAAGAACGTACGGCTATAGGTTTGATTTACGTAGCACCATCTGCACATTGCATAGCTCATGTCAGCCTATAGTACTGATATGGAAGATGGATGAGTTGTGCCACAGTACAAGGGGTCATAGGTGTGTTCATTCACACCACCGCTGGTAATCGATGGTGAAAATCCCTTTTGTTTCCCACTCCTATCGGGATTCGAACCCGGTACCTTTCGTCCCAACTGCCGCAGCTTTAGCCACTGCGCCATTTGATTGTTCCGATTACACTTTTAAATCGTTTAAAATCGATGAACTATAATAGAGTGAAACTTAAAATAATACAACTAAAATCAATGGATCTCTTCAATTATAATCTGTCCTCTTCTTCGTTAACCTTTCCTCCATTCGCTTTAATTAAGCTTATAATGCTGGCGAGTTCATAGATTGGAATATTATGAAAAATTTTTCATAATAAAACTCGAAAAAATTATTGTTTCTAATAATGTATTAGCTCTACCTAACCAGAGTAATGTGAAATTTATTTATAAATGTTCCGAAGAGAAAACCAAAGATATCAAATCAATGTGCAGATTTATGTCAGAAGCTAATGCACGGTATTATAACGGTATTAAATTTACTTTAAGTAACAGATCTGAATTTTTGAGCAAATTGGTGTAAGTCCACCTAAATATTTTTACTGCCTGAAGATATACTAATTTGCATCCTAAAGGTCCTTACATTTTCCAATGTTCCTGAAAGATAATATGTCTCCGGCCAATATTCTAAATTGGAGATGCTGCATTACAATGTTTTTTTGAATAGGTCCATTGTAAATTCCAAAATTAGCTTTATTTCAAATTTTCTACGTGAAAAGTGTCGCTTAAACCTGGCTAGCCACTGGCATGACATTCATAAATTAGTTTAGAAATTTTTAATTGAATTTTTATTTAATTTAAATTATTAACACTAAATAAAATTATTTGATTTAATTAATTAATAAATACATTTAAATTATATTTAGTTATCGTCCGAATATTCCTGTGGAATTTGTCTCAAAAACATTGGCATTTGAATCTGTGACGAAGTGTGATGAATGGCTGGCAACGTTTACTCTAACCTATACAGCACCATGCAAAAAGTTTATCGATTGTAAAAATAGTATGAATTTAGTGGTTGTGACACCGTCGACAAGCTAATCAGTTCCATCAGTTTATATATTTTTTTTGTTGTTTAAATTTTGTGGTGGTGATTCGTGTTTCTCAAAAAAGTTTTCTATTTTTGATCAGTTTGATTGGGCGAATTGAACTCAATTCTTTGTTTTATGCTCGCATATAAAAGTTATAAAAAGAAAATATTATAATAATACAACAAAATAAACTTTGAATATAGTGTGAGAAACATTAACATATATTATAGATTATTAAGCAAAACACATATTATATATTTAGCGGGTAGGCTCGTTCCATGATGGTGCCATAATCCGTGTATTAATATTTTTTTTTAAATTATTTATTAATATCTAATATATATTAAGTGTGTATATATTTATTATATAACATATATATACGAAGGACTTCTAAAAGACAATATTATACTCCATTTCTATATAGAATAATAAGAAAAGTGAATAGTTGTTTGATTGAGGGGTTTTGTTGATTTGTTTCTGTTCTGATAAAATATATTATGAACTTTTTATTTAATTTATAAATAATTATGATATAATATACATATAATACAAAATTATAATAAAAATAATAATCAAATCTAACGGATAATTTCAGGTGTAACATAAAAATTACTATAAAATTATTTAACAGCCACACAATGTATAATTTATAGCATGATCAAATGTTATAATCAAAGAACAGCGTGCAACAACTTAGCACATAAAATATATGCTGTAACTTGCATATTTATGTGTGCTAGCATCACTGAAACTTAAAAGTACAAAATCAAGATTTGTCTAAATTGCCTTTATTCTATAATTTTTTGTTATTGTTTATTTAATTGTCTATATAAGTAATCTGCTATATATAGATGCAAATATTGTTCTTTATTCTTTATTTAAGTTTAGCGATTTTTATTTAATTTTAATTATTACATTTATTATTTTTTTAATAAATTAATAAAAAATAACAAAAAAAACATAAATTGACTCGTACAATATTGGCCACAAATTTATTTGTGGTGATTTTGGTTGATTGTCTCGTTTTGTACATAATAAATTATTCAAAAAGAAGTTTAATAAATATTTAGTATTTCAAAAATATAATTGGCTTTTATTTTTTATTTCCTCCCTGTGAGTGGGACATCCATGTTCCGTAAATATTTCGAACGAAAAATAAGACTCACAGAATACTGCCATAGTATCCAAAAGCTGACGACCCGCATCAGTAAACAACAATAAATGTTAAAAATGTCAACAAATGATGAAAAATCGGATTCCGGCAAAACAATAATAACCCTTCGCTTAAGTACCTGGACACGAGATTGAGAATCGGCACGTGAAACGTGCAGTCACTTCGAAAACCTGGCGTGTTTGTCGGCCTTATAACATGTATCAACGAGTGTCGTCTAGAACGAGTGTCGGCTGGAACTCGATGGCCTTAAAATGGAGACCATGTGTCCCTAGACTAACCTCACAATTGCGATACCGGAACACCTTGTTAGATTGGTGATTGGTGACTTTAATGCTAGAGCTGGTGGAAATCAGACCTACCTATGTAATAATATAAACATCCCGAAGCCAAATTGACCCTGTATTGATTTTAAAAGAGCGGGGTCGGATTGTCCAAGACGTGAGATTTTATCGGTTGTTAACAAGATTCGTAGGCAGTGACCATTATCTGATCACTGCAAAGCTACGATAAAAATTTTCGTACAAGTCGGGAAGGACAAGTGTGTATACAAGGCGATTCTCCTGTGAAGGTCTAATAAATTAAAAAACTCAACGAAAATATCAAGATATTGTCAGAAATAGCATTTTACGATCTAATTACCAATCTGCAGAAGTGAACAGTGTCTGGGAAGTATTGAAAACCTCGGTTGTAGATGCTGTCCAGCACATTCTCGGTATAGTGAAAACTACGCCCAAAATGTTAGATGAGGAGTCTCGTCTTGCTGTTGAGCAACGTATTATAGCATATAATGAATCGCAGACTCGATTAACAAACGCAAGAAGAAATAAAGCAGTACTTGTTAGGACAGCTATACGCATTTGTAGACAGAAGAAGCTCGAAAGGTAGAAGGCTAAGGTCTAAAGAGTACAACAACTCAGCTATGTGCGTTATTTGCTTGGTTTCTTTAAAGGAATCACCGAATGACACCATACTTTAAGATCTCGGTCAACTGCCATTCGGGGCCAGGATGGAAACCTCTGTGTGGACGTCAATACCGTACTCGATACATGACGTTAACATTTTTCTGACCTAATTAATGTATCACAAGCTGTATTTGAATACCCTCAAAGAGATGTTAATTGAGGATCCATTATATGAGGAATTCATCATGGCCATGCAGATAAAGATAAATCGTTATCTGCATGGATTAAAGATAAATCGTTCACCAGGAGTTGATTGCATTAATTCAGAGCTTTTGATATTCGGAGGGCTAACTTTGTGGATCTGTATCTTCGACCTTGTTCGATTGGTATGGCGAAATGAAGTTATACCTAAAGAATGGAATATGGCCGCGTTATGTCCAATATTCAAGAAAGGGATCGCTTAAAATGCGAGAATATCGCGGTATAGCTCAACTTTGCACAGCATACAGGCTACTGTCATACATTATCTTAGGAAGAATTACTCCTCTGGCGGAGAAAATTATTGGTAACAACCAAGGAGGATTCCGTCCAAATCGTTAATTCACTGACCAAGTATTCTCGCTACGGACGATTCTCTCCAAGTACTACAAAACATTTCGCGATGTACCTCAGGTATACTTCAAACAAGCCTATGTGACTCGATCAATCGAGAGAGACTTTGACGCTTGAATAGTTAGGAATACCAAATAAATACGTACATCTGTGTAAAATGAAAGTAACACAGTCACAATGCTTTGTTAAAGTTGAGAACAGGCTATCGAGAACTTTGCAATCACTACTGGTGTTGGACAATGAGATGCGCTGTCCCCGATACTTTTTAATCTGATGTTGGAATACATCCTTCGTAAAAGTGAAACACCTCAGGACAATATCTTATTCCGACAATCTAATCAACTTTTTACATATGCAGATAATATCTGTGTGATTGATCCACTGAAACTGTGTTGAGCTTTCATTGGTCTCAAAACCAACGAGTCCAAAATTGATTTCAGTAGTGGTAATAGCATGTTAGTAGTGGTAATAGCAGTGGTAAAGGAGTGATGAGATTGAAGTAACTCGGACCTCTCATTAATCACGATAATAGTGTGGGAGAGGATATCAAGGTTCGCCTTACGTCCACTGCTGAAATCAAGATATCTTGCACATTCGGATAAGGTGAAATTGTACAGAGTGTTGATTAGACCCAATTGTCATGTATAGATGTGAGTGTTGGACCTTGACGGATGAGTACGAAAGATGGCTTTTAACATTCGAGAGAAGAAACATATGGCCCAAAACGTGACGTTGATGGCACATACGGTACGGGCAACAATGGCTTCTAAAAGTCTTAAAAATAAAAAAAAATGTTATGGAACTCTGTGAAAAATTGAAATTCTAATTATTTAGATGCCAATATTACGTTGAAGAACTCTCCAATTAGAATTTTCTATTGCATTACTCTATATAGTTTTGTATTTAAAAGATTTATAAATTTTTCGAATCATCTCAAAATAAATTTAGTTTATATAGCTTGTCGTTTGAAACGTACCATCTTCAACTTTTGGTGGTACTATCGGCGGTATATCAACATTTTTAGGAGTTTCTGCATTAATTTGTGGACACATTGGCGGGCAAATACATTCTTTTCCTTGTCCATCGCCACGATACATTGAACCATCAATGCCGCGTATTAAATACTCTGGCTGTTGTTCGAGTGACGGACGGCCCGGTGTTAAATTTTTACTTTTCTTTAATCTATCCTCACGCGAAATTGCTGTATGACTTCCACCACAATATCGTGAACATAAATGTCTTCGATTTAAATCAATTGTACCAATGTCGGGATGTTTTTGCATAATCGTTTCGTAGTGATGTAAATTTCTTCCTTGTCCGATATCACCAATTTCTTTGCGAATATTACTCAACTCGAATGAAAGGAATGGTCTCAAAGATCGTGTTGGTCTTAGTGGTTCAGATTTTGGAACACACAGCGGATCCTCCTTCACTTTCATAATAACGTCTTGATCACACGACAAACAGTTGACGTTTTGTAAATATTTTATTTTTGTGCCAGCCGCTTCTGGATCACGTCGCAATGTTGCCAAAGTTTTTAATTGTGATTGTAGTGCTTCTAGTTTTGTATTTACATCATCGCGAAATGGTTCCAAATTTTCTTTATCCAATTTTGTATCGAGCAAAGCGTTAAACTCACCTTGCAATGTTGTCAATTCGGACTCTTTTCCATTCAATTTATTTAACATCATTTGTACAGCACCATTTAAATCACGTTTAGTCACTTCAAATTGATCCACTGAAACTTTTCGCTGCAACATTTTACTATCGGCCTTTTCGGATAGTATTTCCTCAATTTCGTCTTTATCCGCTTTGAAAAGTTGCAACTCATCGCATCGCTCGTTTAATAATTCGATTAGATTTTTAGTATCATTCGACATTTGTTGTAAGCTGTTAAGCTTGTCTATGACACAGTCGATACTCTTTTGAGTTGACGTTATTTTACCTTCTATTTCGGAAAAGTCACCATCTTGTTGTTGCGATGTCATTGAATCGCCAAGTGCTGTTACCTTGGCATCGAGTTGAGCTACTAATTTGTCAAAATCATCAACCTGACGTTCTAATGTACTTAATTTACTATCGACTAGTTGATGTTTTCGATCTGTTTTTTTCTTTTCTTTAGGTTCTTTGATAACAGTTGTCGAACCAACTGGTTGTTCTTCCAAAGCTTGGAACATTTCAGTTGTCCCTTCGGGAAGTAGTTGATTTTGTTGAAGATAACCTGTTAACATCGTGAGACCTGCTTGCATGGCGGTCACTTCTTTTCGAATAGCATCCATTTCGGGCGCGATCATATTGGCAATTGCTGCAGCACGTTGTGCGTGCGTTAAGTTAGTGATACTTGCGTGTTTTTGTTCTAGGATATCATGACCAACAGTTTCAGTAGGTGATTTGGCAATGGTGCCAGCGGCGGCAGTGGTTGCATTGGTGGCATTAGTGGCATTGGTGGCATAGGTGGCAGTTGTGGCAGGGGTGGCAATGGTTTCTTTCGGAGGCGGTGTATGTATATAAGTCACTGTCTCCAATTTACCTTCTTCATATAAAATTCGTGATAATTCATCGACGCGGCCTTTGATGTCACTCAATTCATTACCGGTAATTTTATATTGATTTATAAGGTTTTCACTTTTACGATATTGACCTGTTAAATCGTTTACAAGTGATGAAAATTTTTGTATACCAATTTCGAGTGCATCGATTCGTTTTGTCATATTAAGCAGGTTCCACATTTCTTGTAGTCCGGTTTGATCACAATTCATAATATCAACATTTTTAGGTAAAATTGTTGTAAGCGTATCATGCAAACTATCAACACGCTGCGATAACCGCTCAAATTCATTTTGATCAATAATATTGATTGGCTGAACAGGATATCCTGGTGGAAGTTTACGAATAGGGGCTGATATTTCTTTAGGACCATCATCTTTATCTGTTGCTTTCTTTACAACTACAACCGTATTTACAGCATGCGATTCAGGTTTCTTTTTTATTTGTTTTTTTTTAATTTTTAAATTTTTTCCATTTTTATCTACAGACGAATCGCAATCGTACTCGATAAATGCGGTTAATGGTTCTGGTGGTATTGAGCTTAATAAATTTTTTACGGCCACTGCATGACTACCTAGAAATTCGATTCGGATATTATCAAAATTCACATGGTTTACAATTATATGGAGAAGCGAATGAAGCAGCTTAAAATTTACAACACCCAGATCGGGAGGTCCAAGTGCCAAATCGACCAATTGCGGTACGTCTATTAAAGGATCAGCCATTATCTACGAATTTATATCGAATTCTTTTTTTATCGAATCAATTTTAAAGTCATGCGAGCGAACAACAAGGACTACACGATTAAATCCAAAACAATATTGTTTCAAAGCCAGATAGCTCGATTGATTGAACATTTCTTTAAATTTATACAATTGCTTGGTAGGTAAAGCTTTAGGTGTGTTCAGTCGACACCAATGAGTCCATCCATATTCGTTTAACATTTCAAATTATCCATAGTCATCTCTCTTCTTTATTATACACTTATGTAAATGTAAAAATAAAAATGAAAAATTTTAATTTAATAAACGGAAAATTTATCGCAGATATTTCGATAATAAAGGCAAACAGAGAAAATGAGGAAAACAAAAATACCACACACTGTGCGAAAAAAACACATTTTTTAGAAAATCTGCAAGACGAAAAATAAAACAAAGTTAAACAAAATAAAAATTATCGAAAATGGGAAAATGGAAAAGGAAAAATAAACACTAAAGTTATTGTTCACAGTTTTTTCTACTTTTCCATATTTCTATTTTATACATGATATATATATATATATATATATATATATATATATATATATATATATATATATATATATATATATATATATATATATATATATATATATATTTATATATATATATATATATATATTATATATATATATATATATATATATATATATATATACATATAATTTTTTTTGTCGAAGGGCAGAAAGCTTCATGGGTGCTATGCCGGACTCTTACCGACTAAAACCCCACCCTCCGCTCCTCCACATGACCGCGGGGACCGCAAAAATTGCATAGCTTCAGGCGTTGGATGTCCATGTTCTTATAAATTTATGTTGTTAGCTTCACGTTGTTTCATTTTTTGACGTAATATTAACATTATCATGGTATTAATTCTGTTCCAATTTCACTCTTTCGACAGCATCTTAGGGATAATATTTTCCGTTGTCAGCTGACCTACTTTATCAGTACACTCACGACGCTGCCGCTGCCTATGTATCTTGTTCATCACTGTAGATACAACAGGGCCTCAGAAATAGCTGTTAAAACAGCCATGGCCGGATAGGATAAGAATTGCGTTAAGTGGAAATTGATTTCACCATGCTTACGCTCTACCCACTCTTTAACTTTAGGAATCAGTTATCTAGTCCACGACGCAGTATCTGCTTCTTCCATCGTTTCTGCTATTGTTTCATCATTTCTTGTTTGGAATTCCTTCCTTAGAAGTCCCACTGAATGCTGTGGCTCTATGTTTAGCCATTTGCGTCATAGGTGACATGCTAGATAATATGAATGCTGCCTCTTTCTAGATTGTTCTATAAGTAGTGATCAATACGGTACCCCATACAATATGATTGATGTGAATACCGAGGAGACCAATTTCTTCTTACCTGCGCACGATCCGCCAGTGCTGGCCATTAATCGAATAGGACCAGTTGCATCCACCTACCTGCCATTACAAGTGCCTCGATCTTTTCCGGCGCTCAATTCTGAGAACACCGTCATAAAGAATATTCCAGAGCAGTGGTCTTAAACCCAAGATTTGTGGTACACCACTCGTAACCTCCATCCAAGTTTCTACGCCCGCTGATTCTACAATGATACCTCGTTTACTCAGATTGCTCTGGAGAAACTTGCTAAGACTTAGGCTTACTAGACATTCCTCATGCCTTGCTGGATTAACTCCCAAGGTGCGCTATTGAATGCATTCCGTACGTCTAGGGTAATTACTACTGGGATATGCCATGTGTGTTTAAAAGATCGGTTAGCTGCTTTATAGACAAAATTCATGACTTTCGCTTTAGCATATACTGTAGAACACCCCGCTCGAAAACCAAACTGGTTCTCTGCAAGTCCACCAGTTCTGTCGACTTCGTCTATTAATCTGTGACGCGTAGTAGGTGCTCATATAGTTTTCTGAAGGTGTCTAACAGGTGAAGTGGTCTATATAACTGCGGCTTCTCTTCCGGTTTCCCCTCTTTTTTAAGTAACACAAGTCTAGCTGTCTTCCAGATGTGTAGAAATTCTCTATTACTTCCCGGTTCCGAAGCAGGTAATCAATTTTTTCGGAACCAAAAGTTACATCGAGAAAAGAGCCGTAATTGCATCTTTCATAGGTTGGTATCTGCCCTACATTTAAACTATTAAGATTGCAGGAGGTAGCCCTTTATGGACCAACGCTCTCCAATGTAGCAGTATACACACACATCTATATATATATATATATATATATATATATATATATATATATATATATATATATATATATATATATATATATATATTATTTATAAAAGACATGAAATAGGTTTCAAAAGTAGTGCTTAGGCCCTGTAACTGGGGGCATCCATGTTTCGTAAATATTTCGAACGAAACATAAAACCCATATCATACCAGCACAGTACCCAAACCTTGTCGTTGAAGGCAACTTAATCTGCATTTGATCGCTGGGCTGACGACCCGCAGCCGTAAAAAAATCAAATGCTTAAAATGTCAATAAACAAAACGGATACCGCCAAAATAACAATGATACCCCGCTTAAGTACCCGCACGTGAGAAGAGTATGAGAGAGTATTGACTGGAACTCGTAGCTCTCCTAGCAACTCAATGGTCTAAGAGTGGAGACCATGTGTCGGATTATACATACATGGGACTATACATAGCTATACATGGGTACACTTGGGTACACAAATCCAGCCAGCGAATTAACTTTTGGCAGAGATAATTTCTCAGCACGAAGTGAAATCATAATATTTAAATTAATTAAAACAACTTTCCGAAATTCATTTGAAATTTTTAATTAATTTTTTGTTTCTTTCTTTCATTCTCATTTTATAATTTCACTAATTAATATACATAATTTTGGAATTTTTACAATAAATTTATAAAATAATTTAAATAAAATTAAAACAAAAACCATAACGTAAATTAACAATATAAATTTAATTAATATTATATACAAATTTGTTTGTTTTTAATTAAATTTATTTTATTTAACAATAATAGTAAAATTAAGTTCTATATATTAATAAATAAATTTTTATATTGAGCGAAATTATATACATATATATAAAAAATAATTATTAATTAATGTACGAGATTTAAATTAACTATTTCATTATTCTAATATTTTTGTCTTAATTAATTAATTTATTGTTTTTAATACGAGTATAATTTATTATAAATTGAACAATTTGTGTCTTTGATTTTTATTTTGATACTATATATTCTATTTAATTAATTAATGACTTTTGTTATATAATTGAAATTTAATTTTACTTTTTTGTTTTAATTATTTGGTGTTTTGAACACAATATTAAATCTATATAATCTACATTATGTATATGTACGAGTATTTATGTATATGGTTGACAAATAATTTATAAATCAATTCAGTTTTTTGTTATAAACTATATATATATATATATATATATATATATATATGAATATATATATATATATATATATATATATATATATATATATATATATATATATATATAAATATATATATATATATATATATATATATATATATATATATATATATATATACATATTTATATATATATATATATAAATATATATATATATATATATATATATATATATATAGTACTGTGCAAAAAAATCCTGACAGTTCAAATTTCCTATAAAAACGTTAAATATTGCCTAGTGTTTTTACTTTTTTTTAGACTCCAATTTTTAGATTGCATTTTTTACTTCACTCGAACTCTGAAAGTATAAATTGTTAAAGTTATGTTTACGGAGACAGAGCTTTTAGTATAAAAAGCGAATAAACTATTTGAAATGTCTAAACTTATATTTATTGGTGATAGGATAGGACGCGGGAAATCATCAATAATTGCCGATTTTATAAAAAAATATAAGACTGCGGGGAACACAGAGCGGTCTAAAGAGACTCTTAGACCACGAAAAACCACAACAGTGCAAGATAAATGTCTGGTTCTTCGTTCCAAGTAGAACTGATTTAAAACTTCGCCGATCTTGCTACAGCAACAGGTATTGAAATTTCCAGTTCAACTTTTCTGTGAAGTTTACTGAACACAAGTCTTAGGGCACGCCACTCGCTGCAGAAACCTTTTCTAAAGATATCTTCATTTGGCCAGAAAGCACTCTAACTGGACCAGGGAGTTGTGGAATAACGTGGTGTTCTCTGACGAAAGCAAATTTAAACTGCATGTGGGAGATGGACGGCTAACTGAGCGTAGAAAACCAGGAGACTGTCTCAGCGATATCTGCAATCAACAAGTGTCTAATAAAACTGAGGGTGTAAAGATTTGGGGCTGTTTTAGTAATGCTGGTGTTGGTCACTAGGCCTTTGTCGAAGCAGGGGTAACCGGTAATGGGTATCTGGACATTCTGGAAAGGCATTGGAAAGCATCAGTTTTGGAGCTCTTTTAATGAAACTGAGACCTTTAATATTTTTTTTGAATTTATTAAAATTAATTCGTTTAAAAAAATATGGCATTTTTTCTCTATTTTCGCAAATTCACTCAAATTATTTTACTAAGATCATGAAATTTAAAATCAAATAACATTTTGAATAAATAATTAGTTAAATAATAAGAAAAAAATAGTTCTTGGTGTTACAATAATTGAGTTTGTGAAAAAATTGGTTTAATTAAAAGATGCTAGCTGTCCGGATTTTTTTGCACAGTACTGTGTATACGGGGTGTGCCATCTTAAATTAGTCGAAGGACATCGATATCGGTTTATGTTGGCTCATTATGTCTACTTGCAATCAGACATTGTGCCATGCCATGCAAAATCAACTATTTCACTTTCTGCAACGAAATTTTCCTGGACGTCTGATATCAACAGGACGCGACATTTTTCCTCTCTGAACTTCGTTTTGACGGTTATTTGAAAAGTAAAATATACGCTAGCAAGTGTCAAACCATTGACGAGCTCAAGTCTAACATTCGAGCCGAAACCAACGCTATGTCATCTGAGATTTTCAAAAGTTATTCAATGTTTAAATTTTGAAATAAAAGGTGGCGCATCCGTTATATATATATATATATATATATATATATATATATATATATAAATATATGTAAGAAATTGTAAATTTTTTAACAAGATATTATTTAAATAATTAATTATTAAAAAAAATTAACAGATAAAGTCTATCTATTAATAGAGAACACATTTTATTAATTTTAAAGAGTCTTAGTCAAACGGATGTTGTTATTTGTTCGACTACTTGTATTGGTCGTATATTTTTGCATATGGTCGATGATGGCCATCGATTATAACGATTCCAATTGCATTCGCAACCTTGTGCCAAGCCTTCCGGAACGCTTCTGCTTCGCGATGGATGCTGTTGCAGACCGTTGTGCGGAATTGTATTATGGTTGTATGGTTGATGGATTTCACATCTATCAAATAAATCAAGTCAAGATTATAGTAAAATAGAATATTATTTGTATATACAATTGTTTTATACCTTGTGTAACAGTCTATATAACGTTGACTTCCATAGCAGCTGCACGGATTGCACGATACATTATCGGTCATAAGAGTGTTGGGCGTTTGAAATGCAAACGACAAACTTTTTTGCAATTTGCCATGGCCTGGTGTATTGTTCATTCTCGCTGCGTTCGTTAGATAGCCGCCATTTGTATGAGAATGCTGTTGATGGTAGTAATGTTGATTTGCACCCGAAACGCCACTATTTGTTAGTGTTGTAAATGGACTATTGCCATGATAGTACCCTGCCGCACCACTACCGCCACAGCGTCCCGACGAAAAACTTCGATTTAATAAATCCGGACAATCCGATGGAATCGGTCCAGTTGTGCAGTGTGACAAAATAGAACTAAACCAAATATATATATTATTTATGATTTAAGGTTGATTTTAACAAAACAATACACTTACCCATTTGCTGAACATTTTGCCAAATTTGGTTTGCCATCCGGATATCCAATAAAAAACATTAGTATAGCTGAAATAGCCCCAGCTGCCGAACAAATATAGTAGCCCGCTCTGCCGTAGCGATGTGACGATTCATTTAAATAAATAGTTAATGGTATACCGATCATGACCGGTATCGATTCAGCACCTTTGAGATATCCTTTATTTAAATAATACAACAATTAAGATCCTATATTAATTTAAAATTTAACGAGAATGCTAGAATTTGCGTTAAAATTGTCTTACCCCATGCCTTCGTAAAATGTTTCCCCTTAACCCGTTCTAGTGTTAACATTTTTAATGAATAACGATAACCGCCTAAGCCTAGACCATATACCCATGCCATAATACATAAACTACGATAACCAGTAACAGCCGATAGGATTAATGTTGATAGTGCGACCAAACATACCCAACCTTGGCACAAATATTGGCATGAAACGGTGATTTTTCGTTCGTAAAATTCAAATATTTTATTTATTGTCGAACCACTCGACACAATTCCTACGGCTATCGATAGCCCGATAAATGTTTGAACTAATACTAGATCCTGCATATCGTATCCCTCCTTATAACCGTGAAGTGACTGAAAATAAAAAGCACAATATTTTTTATTCTCAAACATAATTAGCGCCATTATTCAAACAGTGAATGGTACACAGAAGACAAAGGCATCGAAAACATAATTTTACGAGTCTTCATCCGTTTACAAGGATATATAAGATACAATATTTTTCAAATGGTTATTGTTTCAAGGACGCATCTTAGAAAACCATAAATTTTTTTTTTCAACTTTCCAAATTTCAATTTATATTCTTGTCTGTTTACTTTTGGGTACGAGTATGTACATAAGATATTGTAGCAATTGTGAATATAAAAATCTTACTGCTGCCAGTTTATGGCATTTCGTGGTTTGGTCCGTTAATTAATTTACATAAATAAATCACAAAATAAGGAATGCTAATTTATGCAAACCATCAAAAATTATGTGTAAGGCAAGTACACTTACCATGTAAAATACAGGCGCATATATACCAAACGCTCCGATTGATGAGGTTAAACCTAACATTCGTACGGTTGATGATTTTAATGGTGAAAAATCTAAAAAAGGTGGTTTTGGGGTTCTGATATGAGTTTTCTTTTCTTTTACCTGTAATTATTCACAACAACAACAGAAAAATGAAAAATTATTTCCATGGTATACAAAAAAAATTATTTAATGTTTAATGCCATGTCGATTGTCTTACTTTTTTTCGTTGGTTTTTTAAATGTAATATTGCTCGTCTTTGTGGATGATATAATGATGCTGGCCTATATAACAGGCCCATAAAAAAACTAAATGATACTAAACCAGTAACAGCTTGAAGACCTAATCGCCATCCCATTTTTCTGTCGAATAGATAAAAATGTTCATCTTCAAGATTTCGTATATCGCAATATTATATAAATATATTTACCCAACGCCTTCTTTTAATATAACCGAGAATAAGGCAATGCCAACACCTTCGCCCGACATCACAATCATTTCGACAAATTGTCGTCTTTTTTTAAAATAATGTCCTAACATAACAGCTGATGATTCTCGTACCATTGCTGCACCGATTCCTAATACAATTCCTGTAACGAAAAATATAAACAAAATGAACAAAGGTTGGGTATGGATTGGAAGGCAACATTAGTAAATTAGATCCTGTACACATAATTAATTATGTAGTGAAGAAAATGTTGGTTCCTTTATTTAGATTTGTGTACTGTGCATAATTTAGGTAAGAAGTCTGTGTAGAAAGTGGAATTAATTACTGGGCGATATATTGTTACAAAAACCACTTATCTTTTAAATTTTCTAATCTCGTGTATCCTTTATCCATATAGTTTGGTTCATCGGACATACGTAAAAATATATACCTACCATTCTATATATTTATAGTTGTGAGGATTCACAACTATAAATATGAAAGAATCACCCATGGTGAAAAACTTGATCAATCACTGACCACGGATGATTCTTTCCAAGTATTATGAAACATCTCGCGATGTACACCAGTTATTTTAAGCAAGGCGATGACTTAGTCAATACGAACATCTGTGTAAAATGGTAGTAACACAGTCACAGTACTGTGTCAAAGTTCAGAACAGACTATCGAGAACTGTTACAATTAGTTCTGGTGTTCGACAAGGATATCCTTCGTAAAAGTGCAACACCTCAAGACAATATCTTATTCCGATTCGCTGGCAACGGAGTGCAAGAGATACTTAATCCACTAGAACAGTGTTCAGGTTCTGTTGGTCGCAAAATCAACAAGACAAAACCGAATTATTATTGCTTTTAGGAATCAAGACGCATTTTGGCTGTATGACGGTAAGCTTAGTCTTGTGTAATCCATTCTTACCACATTAGCAATTATTTGACTGCGGTGACTCGTTAAACGTTTCGCGTACCCTTTTATATAGACTGTTCAAAGGAATTGATGTGCAGATTATTTAAAAAAGGTTTTAAATAGACATACTCGTATTGGAAAAAATATCTAAAACTTTTGGACAGAACATACAATCAGTACAAAAAATAAGATATGGTTTTATTCCAAGAGATAATTTGTTGAAAAGCCAATTAGACTACAAATCATTGCTAAGCAATTAATATTACGTATGAGATGAATATTTTATCATGCTAAGGAGGTATTCAATAACTATAATACAGACTCTTACCAGTTTTAAATGGCATGTAAACTGTTCCAAATGTAAATTGACACACTTATTGATATTTGTTGACAGGTATAACATCCACAATTTCACCATCGCGTCGATGTTCATGCGACTTGTGCGTAATGGATCAGTGACGATTCGTCAAATTAATTCATTGACCTTCCGGTACTCGCCACGTCGATCAAGAAATGCACGTGACGAGCGAGAAATAAAATAATAAAAAGTGGCAATGTCGGCACGTTCGACTGGTGATCCCAACGTAATCCCCGGCACAGGGGATAAAATATAATTTGCGAGTTTCGAGCGAAATCAAGGTTACATTAAGCCTGATCGGTTTTACGAAAATTGAGGTTATATAAAATATGGCATCGTGTTTTTTAACCCATTTATTCATCATGCATAAGGAACATATTATACCGGTATTGCCACGGTCAACCATAATAAGCCGGACCACAACCAACAGCAATAGCGACCAAGAGGGGTATAACGATAGATCACGGTTAGAGATCAATTTCATGAAATCATCATTTCAAAAAATGAGCACCACCGAAGAAAATAAAGGGATATCGATAAGTGTGATGTCTATCGATAAGTGTCAGTGAAACATTCCGCATTGAATCGGGACGATTAAGAAATATAGTTCCCAATAACAAAATATTCGGTTATGGGCAAAATGTGACATCAATTGTCAAAAAAGCAAGATCACACAACATGTCAAAAGTCTATGCGGTTATCCAGTAGTCAGCAAGCGATTCAGTGAAATGCATATTGATATCGTCGAGCCGTTAGAACCATTCAAAAACCAACGTTATTGTTTGACGATAATAGATTGTTTCACGTGATGTCCCAAGTCCCTCACTGTAGCTTGAAAGCTTAATTTAAAGCTCATACAACCATTTCCTCCAGCACGACGTGTCACAAAACTATAGTTATTTTAGTCTTGAAAGATCTCGTTTAGACGCTTAGCGTCGATCACTACAACCCGTAGGAAGGTCAATACTGTGTGATCTGCCGCGTAGACAATTTTTACACAATCTTGATAAGAAGGACCAATTTCAATGATGAGCGAGAAATAAATAAATACAATACGATTTCGGATGCAAATACTTCTCCATTAATGCAATTTTAAACATGTTCATGGCCGATCATGGATCGGAAATGTTATACAATGAGAGTATAAAACACTGTAGGAAAATAATTTTCTTAAGGAAATAAATCAAAAAGCTTATAAACTGATGACTAAAATAATAACTAATTTACAACAATATAATGGGTGATTTTTTTGTGGTTAGGATTTTCATGCATTAGTATTTGACAGATCACGCGGGATTTCAGACAAGGTGTCAAAGAGAAAGATGCTCAGTATGCTTTGACATTTCATAACTGAAGCCGAACGATCTGCCACAACGTCGAATTTTCAGTGAATGGGCCCTAGAAAAGTTGGCAGAAAATCCGCTTTTTTATCGACAAATTTTGTTCAGCGATGAGGCTCATTTCTGGTTGAATGGCTACGTAAATAAGCAAAATTGCCGCATTTGGAGTGAAGAGCAACCAGAAGCCGTTCAAGAACTGCCCATGCATCCCGAAAAATGCACTGTTTGGTGTGGTTTGTACGCTGGTGGAATCATTGGGCCGTATTTTTTCAAAGATGCTGTTGGACGCAACGTTACGGTGAATGGCGATCGCTATCGTTCGATGCTAACAAACTTTTTGTTGCCAAAAATGGAAGAACTGAACTTAGTTGACATGTGGTTTCAACAAGATGGCGCTACATGCCACACAGCTCGCGATTCTATGGCCATTTTGAGGGAAAACTTCGGAGAACAATTCATCTCAAGAAATGGCCCGGTAAGTTGGCCACCAAGATCATGCGATTTGACGCCTTTAGACTATTTTTTGTGGGGCTACGTCAAGTCTAAAGTCTACAGAAATAAGCCAGCAACTATTCCAGTTTTGGAAGACAACATTTCCGAAGAAATTCGGGCTATTCCGGCCGAAATGCTCGAAAAAGTTGCCCAAAATTGGACTTTCCGAATGGACCACCTAAGACGCAGCCGCGGTCAACATTTAAATGAAATTATCTTCAAAAAGTAAATGTCATGGACCAATCTAACGTTTCAAATAAAGAACCGATGAGATTTTGCAAATTTTATGCGTTTTTTTTTTTAAAAGTTCTCAAGCTCTTAAAAAATCACCCGTTACATATAAGTATTTTTTATCGCCTGAATGTCAGACGTAATACAATTTATAATAGTAAACATTTAGGTTTATCATGGAAATAAACCGAAAGCTAACAAAAATTACTGATGACTGTACTCAAAGCCCACTGTAGTGTGTGTGTGTTCACACAAGCCTGCTTCTTTTTTTTACACGAGCACAATCAAACGAAAATATCAACCTTTGAGTGTGTTGGTAAACGTCAAAGTCCATATAAAAAAAATTCAAAATTTGACGTTTCTCACTAACACTACTTAAGGTCTATAGACGCACACCACAAAAGGTTGAGTACTTTTATTCTCTTTTCCATCTCACTAAACTGATAAACGATTGTCAAATGATAATGGTAATTTTGAAAATGACATATATGCGATGACAGCTTCATTTATGCAAAATAATTTTATTTGATTTTATAATAAATATAGATTAATTGTTGTATAAATAAATATAATAATATTATGGATAATACACAATAGTATAATATTGTGGATAACATCGAGTGAATCTTGTTTGTTTTGTGTAAATTCGAGTAGGATAGGTTTGTGGTTAGGTTTTTCAAACATAAATAAAGTATATATGAGTTGCATAGGAATGTATTTTGATTCGAAATTCATAAATGGTTTAATAAAATTTTTATCTATTTACATTATATTTTATTAAACTATTTTTTTCGAGTTAAAATTTTCATGTCTTTAGTGTATCATAGCGTGAAAAAGTTTGTGTAGATTTTTCATGTGCGTCACGGTATGATTTATGAATGTTTAAATGTGATAAAAGATAAGCTCCTATTTAAAATTGGAATATTTTTAACTGTTCTGGAAATCGATCTTGCAATTAAATCATAATTTCCGCGATAATTTAACTCAAGTTTGAAGTCAATATGAATATAGTTTATTAAATGATCGTTGACGTTGAGTTTGACACAGAGAGTAAGACACGCTCATTCGTTTTTATTTTATATTTTTTGTACATTTTTACTCAATAATACTTAGGTGGTGTGCGTTTGTTTATTTTTTTATACTGTATTCGCAATCGTGTACGAATAGAGGAATATTCACTAATACCGCTAAAGGTTGATATGCTTCTACAGCATATGTATGCATAAAGTTTGGCTTGTGTGAAACACACACACTAAAGTCGGTTTTGACTGTACTATAAAATAACACAAATTCTCGTTTGCATACATTCACATATTTGGCAATTTTGTTGCCTGAATGTCAAACGTTTTGTAAAATATTATTTAGCATACATTTAGGTAACGTGCAACATGGTGTAATTAAATATGTAAATATGTTTATTGACATTTATGTTGGAATCCTTAACTTTATGGCTAGAATGCCAAATGGTCACCTGCGACGCCCTCATATTACAGGTAAGATCCATATTACAGGTATCGGCAATGGATTACTAATCGGCCGTTCTCATCAGTTTACTTGATACCGTAGAAACATTACCATCGATTATTTAGAAGCCCTGTTGTTTTGATACCTGGCTCATACGGTTGCTTGTGTTCTTGCTTGAATTTGGGCTTTCGTTTCGTTAACCGCAGTCTGAATGTCAAAATATCCTCGGTAAAAGTTAGCAGAATTATCTCAGTTGGTCCATATCGCAATGCGTGGTTTCCGAGATTCAACACGAACGACTTTTGCTGCATAAAATTATGTTCGATCAATACAATACATTCATCATTTATCGATGTTTGAACTTTCTGATTCTTACTCGAAATAACCGTACAAAAACTGGGGGAACAATGGGAATCTACAAAATCGAAGACATTGAGAGAGAAAATTGTGTTGCGCGATCAAATTGAAAAGATACAAACTGGTTATCTAGTCTTACCAACAACAACTACCGCATCAACTAAGTTGGAAGAACCAATATTCAATTGAACTGCATCGTACCAAGCATTCGACATCCAGTTCGAAATTACAACTGCAGCATCGACTGCACCACAATAAACAAATGCGATAATATTAGCTTTGTAAGAAGCAGCCGCCGATATATTATATCAAATCTATTCGCGACGTGCCAATGAGAAACCAAATATATATGAGTAGGAAGAAGCGGCCAGTGGAAGTGTTAGCTTTGGCTCTGCAGATAGAAGCTGGGAAGAAAGCATGTGGTGTATATTTGAGCAAATGGACAGTTGAAGAAAAGATAGAGGGATTTCACAGAGAGAACTACCACCTAACAGAATCAGATGTTGGAGATGTCGGAAGCAAGGACAGAGGTTCAATGAAATCATAACCCACGAATCACAACAATTTTTAGGAGAAAGGAGTCGCGAATCGGCGATGGAAAACTCAAGCCAGTTTTGAAAGAGGAAAAATGGTGCAGTTATAAATCACTACAGGTGTTTTTGTGTTCCAGTTAGGTCAAGAAAAGGGAAGCCTGGTGTTAAATGTAGCAATTGGATTAAAAATATGCACACTCACATTGGACAATACAAGAGATTGACAAATCGAAGCAATTAACACCTCAATAGCCTCAGGTGAATCAATTTTTGTTCATGAATGGGTTTGTTGAGGTGAATCTGATCCTGCAGTTGCAATTTCGAACTGTGATGCAGTTGCATGGAATATTGGATCTATTAATTTGGTTGATGCGGCAACTGTAAGAGTGTGTTCGATTCTGTAGATTATCATTGTTGCTCCAGTTTATGTACGATGATTTCGATGAGATCTTTCTGTTCGAGTTTTTTAATCTTCGAGATCACCTGATTCTCTATAATATCTGAACTTTTGTATCAACGCCAGGTACTCTTCATCATTGAAGGTTCTTGAGATATTGCGCTTCATTTTGTTCCTGCTGATGTTGTCCTTGCTTACAAAGTATGACAGCCAGCTGTTCCTGTTGTTTTGGCTGCTGCTTTTGTTGTTAGTGCTTTTTGTTCTGATGTCGTTCTTTGTGCTCTTATTCTGCAGAATCGTGGTAATCAACACAATGTAAATGGATAAATATACAGCATTCACTTGAAGTGCCGATCCCTGTATATAATATCCAGATAGCTGGTTGGTCTGATGTATAGCAACAGGTGTATAGATTGTTGCATACATTTTTTACTGGCCCCAGGGATGGACCGTTTGGCAATCTGGTAAAGGTTTTTAGGTTAACTTGGTCAACTCAAATGACATGTCTTTGTGTACTTGTCTTGATATCTTCTTATTTGTTATTTTTTTCACTTCGGTAAAAAATGTCATACATTATTAAGACAATACAAAATACCGTTCAATATTTTTTTTATAAATATTTTACAAGAGAACAAATTTTCCTAACAAATAAGAAAATCGTTTTTATTTTATTAAAATTTTTTATTTTTGTAATAATTTTATTTTAATGAACCAGAAAGATAAATATAAGACGTTCGCTATTATTTATATAAAATAAAATTTTAATATCGCAATATAGGAAGTTGAAGCAAATCGCGAATAATAAAATATATAATATCGACATTCCATTCTTCGTCTTGTATTGTGATGCTGCCGCCCAAAGAGAATGGATGGAAAAAAGAAAATACGCGGATGAACAAATATGCGTGTATCTATAATATATGTAGTCGTATACACAATCGCTCGTATCAAAATTAGAATCTTAAATATTTTTATTTGTTTGACTTTTATTTTTAAGTATGTATAATATACATTTATATGATAAGTGAAGGAGGAGTGTGCGATACATACCAAAACTAAACGCCACTTGATGGAATTGTGTTGCAAACGAGGTGAATAGTATGCCCAATGCTAGAACTAGGCCGCCCAAAACGGCTGTTAGTCGTGTTGATTTGCGTCGACATAATGCGATCACGATTGACGACGATAGCAGTGATACGGCCCAACTGCCAACACCCAGCCAACCTGAAATAATACAAAAAAAAAAAAACAAATCAGAAACTATTTTTGTTACATGAAAGTTAGTTTGTATATTTATCTTCAAATCCTAAAAGCTTTATATAAATGATGACCAATTCTGGTATATGATGTTGTCATTAGAATTATGTAGAATTGCCAACAACAATATATAATTTTCATGAATATGATAATATATTCATACTCGTATAATATTTGTAATTACACTTTTAGGCCAAATGAAAAATCATAAATGATTTTTGGATTTATGATTTGTACAGATAATTCTGTACCCCCATGTATGTATGTATAGGCTAACAGAATCTCGACATATTGTCGATTGTGATTTGAAATAACATTCATATGCACAGGATGTCCCAGTAAGAAGTTCAGATTTAAAAATGACATACAACAAAACTCTTAGTTTGAGTACAATCTTCCTGGTTATATTTATGGAAAATAATTCAAATAGGAGTCGCGGCTGGTCTGGCTGTACTCCATGCTATCGGTCCGATTTCTGAGCACATTGTGGATTGGGCGTGGATTTATTTTGGCAATGGTTGAATTCACAAATGCAAAGGCATCAAATTACAGCCGGCCATTTCACGTCACCATTTCGACTGATTATTTGATGCAGTTTCACTATTGTAACGCCCGATATGTGGCGTAGCGCACCATCTTGGTGCCAGTTTCGGACCAGTTTTGAACCATACTCATTCGAATACTATGGAAATGGTGCAAAGTGTTATGAATGCCATAAGCAACTTTTCTGAAAGGTTACAAAGTTTGGAACAGTGCAATTCTGCTGTATTATACTAATTAACTCTCTCAAAATGATATAGCTAGAAAACCTGAGAATTACTACTTGGAATGCTAACGGTATTAAAAATAAAAAGAATGAGCTAAATTTTTAAAAATTCAAAATATCGGTGTGTGTCTTATATCTGAGACTCGCTCTATTCAGGGTTATCAACTATACGAAATAATTCATCCGGTTAACCAACCAAGAGGTAGAACTGCTGTTTTTAATAAAAAACTATATTAAACACCATGAATGCCATCATTATCAATCACCCGAAACCCAGTTTACCAAAGTAGAAATTACATCTACTAAGCAACGCCTTCAGATAGGTGCGGTGTATTGTCCACCTATATAACGGGTGATTTTTTAAGAGCTTGAGAACTTTTTTTTAAAAAAAAACGCATAAAATTTGCAAAATCTCATCGGTTCTTTATTTGAAACGTTAGATTGGTCCATGACATTTACTTTTTGAAGATAATTTCATTTAAATGTTGACCGCGGCTGCGTCTTAGGTGGTCCATTCGGAAAGTCCAATTTTGGGCAACTTTTTCGAGCATTTCGGCCGGAATAGCCCGAATTTCTTCGGAAATGTTGTCTTCCAAAACTGGAATAGTTGCTGGCTTATTTCTGTAGACTTTAGACTTGACGTAGCCCCACAAAAAATAGTCTAAAGGCGTCAAATCGCATGATCTTGGTGGCCAACTTACCGGGCCATTTCTTGAGATGAATTGTTCTCCGAAGTTTTCCCTCAAAATGGCCATAGAATCGCGAGCTGTGTGGCATGTAGCGCCATCTTGTTGAAACCACATGTCAACTAAGTTCAGTTCTTCCATTTTTGGCAACAAAAAGTTTGTTAGCATCGAACGATAGCGATCGCCATTCACCGTAACGTTGCGTCCAACAGCATCTTTGAAAAAATACGGTCCAATGATTCCACCAGCGTACAAACCACACCAAACAGTGCATTTTTCGGGATGCATGGGCAGTTCTTGAACGGCTTCTGGTTGCTCTTCACTCTAAATGCGGCAATTTTGCTTATTTACGTAGCCATTCAACCAGAAATGAGCCTCATCGCTGAACAAAATTTGTCGATAAAAAAGCGGATTTTCTGCCAACTTTTCTAGGGCCCATTCACTGAAAATTCGACGTTGTGGCAGATCGTTCGGCTTCAGTTCTTGCAGGAGCTGTATTTTATACGGTTTTACACCAAGATCTTTGCGTAAAATCTTCCATGTCGTCGAATAACACAAACCCAATTGCTGCGAACGGCGACGAATCGACATTTCACGGTCTTCAGCAACACTCTCAGAAACAGACGCAATATTCTCTTCTGTACGCACTGTACGCATTCGTGTGGTTGGTTTAATGTCCAATAAAGTAAACTGAGTGCGAAACTTGGTCACAATCGCATTAATTGTTTGCTCACTATTGATAAATCGGACGTAAATCGCGAAACACTTTTCGAACCGAACACTGATTTTTGTAATATAATTCAATTATTTGCAAGCGTTGCTCGTTAGTAAGTCTATTCATTATGAAATGTCAAAGCATACTGAGCATCTTTCTCTTTGACACCTTGTCTGAAATCCCGCGTGATCTGTCAAATACTAATGCATGAAAATCCTAACCACAAAAAAATCACCCGTTATAACCTGAAGAAACCGAACTACTTGAATATCCTACAACATTTCAATGGTAGATTTATACTAGGTGGTGATTTTAATGCAAATCATGTTGACTTTGGCTCTAGGCTTATAACATACATTCCACTGGCAATCCAACAGATTGACCTTCGGATGTAGGTAAAACTTTCATCAAATGTTATAGTAGAAGATTATTCAGATATGAACTCTGATCATTCTTCTGCAGTGATACTTTTCATAAGACACAGGATAATAAGAAAGGAAATGAGAACTTTGGGAGAACTTCAGATCTGAATTAGAAAGCAAGATTAACCTACAAAAACGACTAAAAACGGTCCAGGAACTAGAAGAAGAAGTAGAAAACTTTACTGATTTCATTCATATAGTCGCTTGGAATAATACTAAAGGGAAAATATTCAAAACCATTGGTAAAAGTTTCTCAAGAGAAGTTCGGAATCTCATCTTAGAAAAAAGGAAAGCTTAAAGAGAAAAGAAGATTCTAATTAACAAATCACAACAGCTTAATCGAAAAATTCAGAAGCTAAATGAAAAGTCTATTTCTTGGTATCTTGGAAATTGACCGTTGATGAATATACGAACTACTCACTATGGAAGGCCACAAACGGCTAGGGATAACAAATCAAGCTGAAGAATTAGCTAATCATGTGGTTGATATTTTCAACCGAATGAAACCGAATCGGATATTATAGTCGAAAATGGAAGCAATAATTATGGGAATAGAATTCCTCAAACAACACAGAAAGAAGTTACTAGGGAAATAAAATTCAATCTGAAGCCAGCAAAAGCTTCTGGATATGACGGGGGAAATTCTAAAGCAACTACCAAAGAAAAGTATCGCTAAAGTAATGCTGTTATTAGATTACGGCACGTTTTTTCTGCCTGTTTCTTCTGTTATTATGTTACCGAAACCAGGTAAATCGCTCAATGAAGCTAAATCTTATCGTGCAATATCCCTGCTTCCTATTATTACTAATGGAGATACTACTCCTGAGAAGAATGAAGCCAATAATAAAAAGTAGAGACCTTAGAGATCTAGAGAAAGCAAACATTCAACAATTGATCAGGTTCACAGAACTACAGATATTATAAAAAAGACGTTAGATGAACAGTTCGACATTCTTTCCGGATAGGGCAGCAGCAGCGATAAGGTATGGAACGAAAGAGATAAGTGCAGAAGTCCCTCAAAACTGCATTCTGGTCCTATACAACTGATATACCACAGTCGGATCACGTAAGCATAGCAACTTTTGCTGATGACACCGCTGTTCTGGCAAAAGGGCATACTGTGGAAAAGGCGACGAATAAACTTCAATGTGCAAGTTGTGAAATCGCCAGTGGACCAAGTGATTGAAAATAAAACTTAATGAATAAAAATCTGCCCTTATGTCTACTTTATGAACATAGGTATGAAACTGGATGTTTAGCTTAAATAGAAAAAGGCATGTGAAGAAACGGTTCCAGAATAAGGTACTTCGGAGTATAGTCAATGCACTCTGGTTCATTTCCAATAGTGATTTGTATCGTGATTTGGCAACGGAGCATGAATCAAGGCGTATGGAATATGTCAATGTGGAAGCGTCTCGGTTATTGGATAATGAATATTTGGTTAGCGGACTAGTTAATTTTTAAGAATTCAGATGTAAATTGATGGTTCGTCTGGAATAACATGTTTAATAAAAAAAATCTTGGTGGAATCAAAGGTTGTCCAAACCATATCTTCAAAATATGGCCACAAGAAAGATGTTAATATGTGATGGAATAGTTTGATTTTGTTGATCGCAACGGCCCAATAATGCTGCCACGCCGCAAGCCGCACCAAACTTAACACACAATGAATGCATTGATTTTTCCACATATCTTTGAGGATTTTCCGATGCCCAAATGCGCAAAAAGATGAGTTTTTGAGCAAAATCCACATCAATTTCGAGTTTGTCGCAGGTTCAAACATTGAATCTATATCGAAGCGTATGTGGTCACAGGGCTCCAACTGTTGGACCAATAGTTCCAACCACCTTATAGGGCCGAGAATTAAGATATTTACGTAGAATGGAGGACCGGCTGAATTTCACCTGAACGAACACGCAGAGAACGGGTTGCGATTTCGAACCAATTGTCTTTGTTGTGGAAGTAAATTTCCAACATTTCACACTTTTTTTGAAGCTTTAAGCCTGGTTTACATTCATCGACTTTTGCAGAAGCAGACAATTAAAACGGGATAGACTAATTCAAAGCCTTCTGCGTAACTATAGGACAACAATAAAATTAAAAAATATTTTTTTCTCTTCGTGTTGTCTCTTATTTGTACACAGACAATTAAATCGAGCCTACTCGTTTTATTTGTCTGCTTCTGCGAAAATCGTTGAATATAAACCAGGGGTGGGATGTTGTACTATCACTTTCATTCGAATCGGCTTTAAAAGTCGAATCGAAAAAGTGATAGATGTTATGTTATAAAATTTTCGATTTCAAAGTGATACGTTGATGTGGCAACTTTTTTCGAACATAGTAGCCGTGTTTCTTGACGCACAGTGATCCGGATCAGATCACATTTTCCATGCAAACCAAAGACACATTTTGATCCAAATCGATTATACCATCCAACATCGGAAAGGAAGTGCTCACGGTAATGCAGATGCTCTGTCAAGACGACCATGTCCCGTCGATTGCAAACATTGTGGTCGAGTGGAGAGTAAGGAATATGTCATTGACGTAAGACTTATACAAGTGTTACCATCCGATGAGAGGACCAACGAGGAAATCAGAAAGGAGCAATCAGAAGATCCTGATCTATCGATCATATTAAAATTCGTGGAAGATCAGCACAGACCATTATGGAAGGAGATAGCTGATAAGAGCCCTATAGTTAAGGCATATTGGGCTCTATGGGATAGTCTGGTAATCGAAGATGGTTGTGTAAAACGAGTTTGGGAAAGTTCCGATGGTAGAAATAGACAGTCATTGGTGGTGGTACCGAGAATCCGAATTCCAGAAATTTTGAGGGAATATCACGGGGGAACAAGTGGTGGCCATCTAGGAATCAATAAGACTCTGGCAAAAGTCCGCGAAAGATTTTACTGGGCAGGATGCAGACAATCGGTTGCAGAATGGTGTCAAAAATGTGATCAAAGCATGGCAGTTAAGGGTCCTGCAAAACGAAGCCATGGGAAAATGCAGCAGTATAATACCGGAGCACCATTTAAGCGGATCGCTATGGATATTGCAGGTCCATTTCCTACCAGCGAAAGCGGAAACAAGTATGTTTTAGTGGTGATGGATTATTTCAGTAAATGGCCTGAAGTCTATCCAATACCGAACCAAGAAACAACAACAATCGCTAACGCCGTGGTAAATAATTGGATTACTCGATACGGGGTACCTATGGAACTGCATTCGGATCAAGGCCGCAATTTTGAGTCAGTGGTGTTCCAGGAAATGTGTCAATTATTGGGGATCAATAAAACAAGAACAACACCTTTCCATCCTCAGTCAGACGGCATGGTTGAACGATTTAATGCTACGTTGGAAGAATTTCTAAAGAAAACCGTAGATAGAAACCAGCGTAATTGGGACAAAAATATACCACTGTTCCTAATGGCATATCGGTCAGCAACACATGATACAACGGGAACAACGCCAGCTACCATCGTTTTTGGAAATAATTTAAGATTACCTAGGGACTTGAAGTTTGGGGCGATTCCTACGACAGCTTTGTGTGGACAAGCGTACGTCGATAAATTGAAGGAAGATATCGACGAGATACACAGATTTGTCAGAGAAAGGATACAAATTTCAAGTGATAGGATGAAGGCATGATATGACATCCGTGTAAATAATAGAGGATTCGAAAAAGGGCAGTTAGTCTGGCTTCACAACTTACAACGGAAGAGAGGCTTATCACCAAAACTGCAACCTAGCTGGGAAGAACCATACAAGGTGATTACAAAAATCAATGATGTAATCTACCGAATTCAGAAGGGCATCCGAGGAAAATCGAAGGTTGTACATTTGGAAAGGTTGGCTCTCTATAGAGGAAGGGAATTGGATCCTGTTCGGGACGAACAGGTTTGGGCGGAGGGTAGTGTTACGGACACGGGTGACATCTATGATTGAATAGAAGTACTAAGCTCGTATTTGGAAACCAGCATGAATCGCAGTATACAGGCGAAATAATAAATAAATGGAAAATTCTACTATGACCGAGAAGCGGGCAACATGAGTATAAATACGCGAGTAGATAGCATAGACTTTCAGTCTGAATTGGGAAAGCGATAAATTAAAATCGGGAAAAACTAATAAAAAGTGAAATAGTGGAATAGTAAAAGTAACAGTTAAATAAAAGTACTGTGAAAGTGAACTGTGGTGATTTTCAATAAAAGTTAAAGTGAAAAACAAACAAGTAGTTTTAATTATTCACAATCCAGTGATCGAGCCGTGGAGTGGTTTGAATCCCTACTAGGGGAAAACGTAACAATTTTGGATCAAAATGTGTCTTTGGTTTGCATGGAAAATGTGATCTGATCCGGATCACTGTGCGTTAAGAAACACGGCTAGAATTTCAACAATTTAAATTTGACATTTAACTTTTATGACAACAAAGCGTCACTTAAAATTACAAATTATGTATAAGTGTTGTTAAAAAACGAAAAAACAGAATTTTGCTGTAGCCATAACTATAAGTGCAGTTGATAATGAGTCTCCAGAAGAAAGAGATAATCTTATCTATACTATAGAAAGACGATTTTTGAGAGATCGGTAATAATTTTTGGATCTGTCAAATAAAAAGTGATTATACGGAAATAAAACCTCGATTTGCTTTAGGTTTCTAGGTTAGAGTCTGTACTAAATTTTTATAAACTTTTAGCCGACAGGGTCATACTAGCGAACTGTTGGTGATATTTTGTTCCATTATATGAACCAATCATATTTCTCCAGGGCCTTAGATGATATTACGCAAGCTTTAGAGGCAAATATCTGCCGAAAATTCATAAAATTTCCGGATTTTTTATTAAAATATTGTAAATGAATATATTTCTTGAATATATATATTTATTAAAATAGTTTAGATGTATTTTTACGGTCTACAAATCCTTATAATATATGTATATATGACTCGGACAACAATATCACTTGAACTAAACCTAGTGATAGAAAAGTATCATTACCGCGAGTCGAATATAATACAACATAACTATTTTCGATTTTCTGGTCGAATTTTGAAAATTCGAAATTACAACATCCCACCCGATAAGCGACTCATATAGTCAACTAGAAATAATATAATGAGTTTCTATCAAAGAAAGAATGACATTAGTGTTGTCAGAGTCAAAACAACCGCGTCAAATACAGATGTCAAAAATGAAACGTTTATTGGGACACCCTGTACATATAAATGTCATAAGAGACTTGGCAGATACATACGAGTATATACCAGATATTTTGTAAAAAATAAAAAATTCTGTCAGTCTATTGGGGTAACATACATAGCACTGCTGTACGATGATGAGCTTTTTATTTCGTTTCAACGTTTAATGTTTGATAAAAAAAAAATTATTTTATTTTGTGTACCGATAATGTCACACTGAACGAACAAGAAATATATTCTCTAACATGATATTCAACTGTGTGTTCAGAGATTTACATTTTTAATTTAATCTAAATAAATTCTTACGAAATCTAATATCATTCATGTACATATTTATAGCATTATGAGGTGGATACAATTCATTGAACATTATTTGGTTATATCTTATGTATAAAATCGATATAAATTATTTTTTGATTGTATATAGCAGATAAATTGTATAATAAAATGTCGTCAAATTACATCTCAAATTTAGATTTTAGATTCTAAAAATATGTATACAGAAAACTGAATTGGAATTAAAGGTGCAAAATATGGATTGAGAATGGGGATGAACAAATTGGATCTTGTTGTGACAATCAGCAAACGTTTTAACGTAGTTTTTGTGTGTGTACTGATTTTGTAGGTCCTGTGGGTGGAAGCATCCATGTTTTGTAAATATTTCGAACGAAACATAAGATCCATATAGAATACCACCACAGCATCCAGAGTTTGAGGTAGGAGGCGACAAACTCGGGTTGGGTCGCTGGGCTGACGACCCACATCCATAAAAAACAACAAATGTTAGA
Organism: Tipula lateralis; assembly: GCA_963932295.1. Classification (NCBI taxonomy): domain Eukaryota; kingdom Metazoa; phylum Arthropoda; class Insecta; order Diptera; family Tipulidae; genus Tipula; species Tipula lateralis. The sequence continues at coordinate 147,088,340 of OZ010736.1, forward strand.
AATGTCAAAAACGAAAAAAATCGGATACCGCCAAAAACAACAATGACCCTCATGGAAGGTGTAGTCACTTCGAAAACCTCGCGCGTTAGACGAACTTAACACTTGTATGAGAGAGAATCGATTGGAACTCGTAGCGCTCCAAGAAACTTGATGCCCGTAAAGTGGAGACCATGTGTCCCAAAGCTATACAGTGGTACACAATGGAGATGATTTCGAAAATATTGGAGTTGGATTTCTCATAGGGCCACAGGTAAAAAAGGCTGTACTGGACTAATCGAGCATGAAATTAGCCAATCTGTCAATTGTCTGTGTATATGCACCCACTGATGTAAACCCAACTCAAGATAAAGACTGATCTAATAATCTGATAATTTGAATAATCTGATTGCTAACTTCAATGTTTGAGTTTGAACAAATCAGACCGACTTATGTAATAATAAATGTCTACTCACGGCACGAAACTGCGACCGAAAATGGTGAAAGAATAATGAACTTTGCGATCGCTCATAATCTCAAAGTGAAAAGTACATTCTTTCCTCATAAAAACATTCATTTGGAAACATGAACACATCCACGTAAAACATCCCGAAGCCAAATTGACCTTGTGCTGGTTGGGTTATGCCCAATATGCAAGAAGGGTGATCGCTTGTAGGGCGAGAATTATCGCGGTATAGCTCCCTTTGCACAGCATAGAAGTTACTGTCATACATTATCTTTAGAAGAATTACTCCTCTGGAGGAAATTATCACCCAAAGAGGATTTCGTCGAAATCGGCCGTCACTGATCAAGTTGTTTCGCTCATGATGATTATTTTCAAGTGCAACAACACAAAACAATATCTTATTCCGACAGTCCAATAAAAACCACACGTTTGAAGGAGTAATGAGATCCAAGTATCTTGGATCTCTCATTACTCACGATAATGGTGTGGAAGAAGATTTCAAGGTTCACCTTACCTCTGTCAATCGGGCTTTATATCCTCTACGTCCATTTCTGAAATCAAAGTATCTTGCAAATGCGAATAAGCGAAAATGGACAGAGTGTTGATCAGACCTGTTGTCATGTATGGATGTGAGAGTTGGACTTGGGCGGATAAGTACGAAAAATGGCTTTTAACATTAGAGAGAAGAATCATGAGTCTGATATATGGCCCAAAACGCGACGTCGATGACGCACATATCGAGTTTTGTTCATCACGAGATCATGAATTTAATGCAAATTTCTGATATCGTGCATGAACTCAAAGAATAGCAAGTACGCTGGCTCAGTCACGTTCTGTGGGCTTATCCGAACCGAAAGATACAATGATCTTTGAAGAGAGTGCCGCCTTTCTGTAAGCGACGAGTTTGTTGTCGGTGATGATGACTCCGCAGCGTAGAATGCGATCTTACATCTTCTAATTGCTTGCAACAGTATATGAAGAGCTGGCTCGTGATCGAAACCGATGGAGTCAGATTGTTGAGACAGTACTCGAAAATGCCTTACTGTAAGATCGTGATAATACTGGTTGAGTGGTTAAGAAAAATAGAAACATCCCTGTATGTAAAAGAGCTGTAATGACGACATTGTGTTATTGAACAGGCTATCGTGTATTTTGGCAATCAAAAGCTCCCAACAGCTGTATTCGATTAGATTAATAACGAGTGAAAGCTATACATAATCCACTGCCATATGTTCAGTTTCGATTATATTTGATCTGTGGCTTTCCGAAATCATAACCCGTTGGATGCTAAGACGTGAGAACTACTATTTTCGAAGGAGTGGTGTTGACTTCTAAAGATCGCTTACGGTAAATCGAATAATAGTTCCAGTTCTAGTGGTTGTTACCATTACAAATGTATATGGGAGCTCTTTTAAACGTTAAGATGGATAGAGTCTCAAAAATATTATAGGATTCGGATACTTATTCGGATCACACAATATGGGGCAGCACAAAAAAGATGAGAAAACATCTATCTGATATTTCAGTAGGTAACCTGTTAATTCTATCAGGCCTAATAAACCAATGTTGAAACCTCGTTATATTCAACAACCCTTTCAGTAACGCTCATATACAGTGACGCTTATCACAACTGTAAGAGAACCGTTTTAACTGATACAAAAAGCTATGCGAACTTTTGTTTTCTCTTTCAGATCACATCAATGTGATACAGCACGTTTGGTCCGAGACATAATACATCTGGCACGGTTATTTTATTTCGTATACACAAGTGATTTAACCCTGTACTTACATAAAGTATATAAAGTGATCCGATAGGAGGTACTTGTTCCAATTGGGATTCATGCTTGACAACTGTTATGTCAATATGACATTTGTCATGTTCATATGTCATTTGTTCAGTGAAAAATTCTTATTAGTCATGAACTAAAAATGGGAATGAGCAAAATGGATATTGTTGTGAGGTACCTATAGCAGATGGATGGTATCTGTTGAAAGAATATACTGGTAATCAATACCTCTCACATGGTGATAACAGCTGCGTCCGAGTAGATTAATGATGTGGTGTTCACAAATACGACGAATGACTATTCCACAATAGTGAAGTAAAAAAACAAAATAATCGAAAAAAGATTTCGATTCAAATTCTGTAATTCGCTAGAACTGTTGCAACAAAGCCTCACAACATATATATATATAAACAAAATGCAACATACATCAAGTCCGGCCGCATATACCTGATTACAACTCTCCAGCATCATTAAACATTATTCTACAATAAGGAGTTAAAGAGATACATGAATTATTTAATTTGTGGCTTTCGAGATCAAGACTCGCTGGACTTTATCCTAGGACGTGAGGAGTACTATTTACGAAAGAATGGTGTAAGCTTCTAAAGATGACATCAAGAAATAAAGTAATTGGAAATCTAGCAATAATTCCAACTCCATTGATTCTTACCGATGGAAATTCTTTTCTAAAGTAAAGATGGGTATAAATGGTCGAGTTTGGCCAGCTTAGAGTCTGACAACTATTGGTCTCCAGAGGTAATGACTTTAGGGTTGTATCTAACTACACAAATTCTTAACTTTCGGATAGTATCCACATCACACAATATGTGATATCCACATCACACAATCTATCATAACTCTAAGAGAACTGGTTGTGCTCTAACAGAAAGCTATGTGGACCTTTCGTTCATCCGTAAGATCAAATTCATATCAATGTAATATTGCATGATCCGAGTCATAATACATCTGGACGTTGATTTTATTTCGTATATTACAAGGATTTTTCATCATCTGATTATGATCGGTAATGTGAATGAACACATCTTTCACCCCCTGTTGGAATGCAGAACTCATGGGCCAACCCATCGTCGATGTCAGTACTATAGGCTGGCATGGAGCTATGCAATGTGCAGATGGTTCTACATAAATCGGACCTATAGCCGTACGTCCTCCATTTGGCTATATATAATGGCACAAAGTAGGACGTAAATAAGCGAACTGCGAAAGAGTTGAGAGTGCCTTGAGCTCCAAAACAGATTGGAAAGATAAAAAACATTACAAGTGATTTGACTCTGGACTTATCACATATACATTAGACTAAAATGATAATGACAGACATAATAGTAATCTACTGCTATTGAAATGTGATCAGGGCCGTTTACGGCTTGGCTCTAATCACATTTCAATTGGGGTCTTATACATATACAATCGTTTCCGGAGAATATTAAGTTTTGGTCAACGATGAGAATAGAACTCATAATCGTGGTGTGATGAGATAATGTTGCCTCCCACGTTGTGGTAGACCCCTAATAGTAAACGTCAAAGAGAAGTTCTGAAATCGACGATGAGGTTCTTTAAGCAAGATGGCTTTTGTCAGTTGACCAAATATATGAGACAATTTATGTCACACCTGTTATTCATTTACATAAAATCATAACTAATTAATAACAAATAACTTCAGAATGTACATGCGATGACTTATGGCATCGTACAAAAAGCAATCACAATGCATGTCACATGATAAAAAATTAATGGATTATATAAGCGTGTACCAACTCAGGACCTCCTTAATCGCAATCACCTCTCCCTCATACATGCTGCAGTGGTCAGGGAGACGAACTGATATATCTACTTCCAATTTATCACAGAATACTCCAGCTCCTACCTTACCGTGTAGCTTAGAGCCATCGGTAAAGAACTGCAATGCTTCCGTTTCCGCAACCGACCCGCTCCTCCAAGATTTTCTTGAGAGGCAGGAAGTTCGAAACTTTTACTCGAAGCACAAATTCGGTGTAACGAAGTCTAGATTCACCACATCCTTCGAGTGTCGGTTGTCCTGTCGGAAGAGATTTCCACTGTGATACGGCTGATAGTTGGGTGGCCGTAATAGACGAAATCTGCTTACCATTAACAATCGCTAACCGGAGAATGTTAGGTTTTGGTCAACGGTGAGAATAGAATTTAAGACAGTGGTGGGATAAGAAACTAGCTATTCCACTAAGCATAATGATGCCTCCCACGTTGTGGTGGAACCTTATTAGTTAACGGCAAAGGCAACTTCTGAAATCGACACTCAAATTATGAAACCATCAGACTTTACTTTTTGTCTAAAAACTAATTAGTCCAAAACTACATATGGGGTTTATGGAGATCAAGATGCAAGAGATTTCAGGAGTTTAAGCTACCATGATTCCAGGAGTTTAGAAATATTTAAATGCTGAAATCTAAATATTCTGACAATACGAACCTCCAGACAAACAAAAGATCTAGACAGCCTACAGCACCGCAGAGATGTTGCAGAACTCTGCATATTCTATAGATTAATAAATGGTCTAAACCTCGAACTGAAGATGCTCTGACAGTTACAAGGAGCTAGGGCAGTCTAGAAGTTCACCCAGCACCCAAATAAAACTAAACTTAAAAAAAAAAATTAATAATCATTTAAATGACAGCTCTAAGGTTAAGAGACCGATGTCCTATTTATAAGCTGGTTTGGAATTGAATCTTATGCAACTAGATTGTTGTGTGCTTCAGTCAATCTGTTTAGCCAATCATGTTTTTGCATAAGTTGAGGCTCTTTAAGCAAGGCGGCTTTTGTCAATTCAATGCGATCAACGAGTATATATGTTCTCGTTAACCAAATATATGAGACAATTTATGTCACACCTGTTGTTAATTTACATAAAATCATAAATCATGACTAATTAACAACAAATAACTTCAGAATGTATACATGCGATGACTTATGGCATCGTACAAAAAGCAATCACAACGCATGTCACATGCTACAAAAATTAATGGATTATATTAGCGTGTGTTCAAAAGATGTTTAATGTCAAATTAAATAAGACCCCGCGTAACATCATAAATTTATGAGTCTAAATCGCGGACATTAAATAATGTTGGCGAAAATAATTTATTGCGGCAAATTTTGATACGAGCGTATCGGACGTACACTTTAATGGGTGTAATTCATTGTCGGTTGGTTTATAAATAAATTAAATCGTTTCGTGTTATTCATGTATAACATAAAGTCGATCGATTAATTGGAAACATAATCCATATATGCATACGAGTATATACATATGGTATATGTATGTATGTTGCAGCTATATACACATTATTTACTTTGGACGTGTAATAAAAATTCATAATCTGTGTGTAAATTTAATCCGATATTTTTGATTAAAATTAAACTGGGATAAAATGTAATTAATATCAACTGAATGAATGAGTATAGATGTGTTTGTGTATGAAATTTAATTATGGATTCGTCAACAAGTCAAATAGAATACTGGAGGCCTATCGTTAACACTGTTTTAGTGATTTATATGATTTTAGTACAATGTTTGTAAATGGTGTGACATCTTAAGGTTCGTTTTTAAACTATAACGTTATATGCTTGCCAACGTTTGGGAAATATTGAAAGCTTAAAGACTTAAAGACAATCGACCTGGGTACGTTAAAGTGCTGCCTGAGAGCTGTATTTTGACTTTATTGACCGATGTGAAGTTTGTACTAAATTTATCCTAAACCAACAAAAACAATATAAAATGTGTGTATTAGTGCAATGTAAACATTTAGGCGATTGGGTTGCTACTTTAGGGTAATAATAAATAGAGTTACAGGTTATTCTTCCTCGGTTTCGCTTGTAAGGAAACAATACTTACTATTGACTCAATCACTTAGTTTCATGAATTTATCATGAAGCTCACTTAGTGAGACAAATGTTTATGTGCATTTATGTGTATAAATATTTAAAGGAACTAGATGAGAAGTGCCTAGAAATCTATTTAGTATTACATCAAAATTCGACATGTTCAAGTTTCATATGAAATTGGTGGCCACCATATACTTCGTCACTAGCACGGTACCTAATCCCAATGATAACTTTCTGAAAATTCTTACGATGGGAAGTTAAATTACCTTATATTTAATGAAAACTAGGTTTTCGCCTAAATGATTATTTTTCACACATACTACTCAATAAAAGTCAATTTTTGTTGGTTTAGCACATAAATAACTAGTATAAACTTCACATACGTTTAAAGACGTGTAAAGTTTTTGCTAATTTTCTCCTAAATTTTTGTTTTTGTTGTTTTGGGAGACATTTAGTATAAACTTCACATGCATCTTTGTTGGACTATTAGATTGCAGTTAACGTGACTGTTGGTGAAATAGAGGCCCAATAGATTGAAACTGTATTAATTGTGTAATGAAAACTTGGGTCTGAAAAATGGGATACTGCGGATTCAAACGGGGCAGTCATTTAAATAAACGCGTATTTTATAAGTTGTCGGATACAACGAAATAAATACAAAGAAATTACTGACCACACTCAAACATAATACCACTCTGCGATGTCGAGCCGATCTAGACCAGAAGCAGTATCAGACTGACAAATAAGCGTCAGTGATTAAATCTTTCTCTTTTGTGAGGCTTTAGTAAGCGCCTAGATGTGTTGTTGTGTCCATGAAGTTACCGCCTCTAATAAAAATTTAGAATAATCCAAAGTATGAGTTGTACTGAAAAATAGAACCAGACATTGTTGAGCACTTCGTGTGGTCCTGTTCTACATACTCTCTCCACAGAAAGCATTACTTTGGATCGCGGTTTCCGTTTGAGAATCAACTATCGACCTTAAACATACCGGATTCGAAAAATAAACAAATTTCTGGACATAAAGTGTTTTTTAAGGAAGTTATGTTAAAATGGATGTTACAATTGAGTGACGAGGACCAATAATCAAATCGGATCTAATGTCTGTTTTGGGACTAAAGCACTCACAACTCGTTTTGTCACCAACTTTGATTTTGTTATATATTAATAACTTGTTGGATAGCCTTGTGAACCTTATCCACAGTTTTGCCGATGATGCAACATTACACTCTTCTATTTTATTCGAGGTCGAGCGTTCTCCTTGAGAGTTAAACGGTAAACGGCTGGAAGCTGTCTTTTCGCTTAGTTCCGATTTGAGTACAATATTCGAGTGGGGAGTTAAAAATCCGGTCAAATAAAGAGGTCACAACGAATACCCTTTTGTGGTAAAAAGCTACGTTCTCATGAGTTGTGACTCAATTCGTCTGCTTGGGGTTCAGATTAGCAACAATTTAAAATGAAATGAACACATTATCGCACTGGCCAAATCAGTTTCACGTAAACTCGGGTTCCTCAATAGATGCAGACAGGTTTTTAGATCTTATCACATCAGGTTCTCCAGATATATAAAACCTTTATTAGACCTTGTATAGAATATTGCTGTCAAGTTTAGGGTGGAGCATATGGCATTGCTCTCCAGTTGCTGGATATAGTTCAGTGGCGTGCCATCCGAATAATACGAAACTTCAGACTTACGAAAGGTCTAGACAGCCTACAGCACCGAAGAGATGTTGCAGAACGGTCAATGCGCATAGGTTTATGGTGAAGCTGCCGAAACCTCAATCTGAAGGTGCAAAGCGCGAGTTTATTTATCGAACATCTAGGAAGTGGAATTCGTTATTCGGTTTTCAGTTTCCGTTTTAGTATAAAATACACAAGTTTAAGGCAGCTATCAACTATAAATTGAAGGACCGCGCGTTAGTGCAGGAGCTAGGACTGTCTAAAAGTTCTGCCTGCACCCAATTAAACCTATCCCAGAGCCTTTTATGACCTCCTACCTGAAATCGAAGTAAAATCGAGGTCATATGACTGTATAAGTCCGATTTGCGTTGACTACTTGCACATTAAAATAATTTATGGAAGACTTTATTATACTGATATTGGTTTCTGCACTCCAACAGGAGTCGCAATCTCAAACTATCAAGTTAGTACATGTGCTAAAATATTAAATAAGGTTTTAATAACTGGGACTTATATGCTATTAGAACTTCTGGAAGTATATGATACAGTGATTATTACAAGCAAGTTTACACCCATAAGCCATTTGCCAACGGTTAATGCATTTTCAAATTAGTTTCTAGTGCGCCCCGTACATCTTGAATCAAGTGTGTGATATGAATGATTGTAAATGGAGGCAACCAACTTAATGCCAGTATATTACACCTCACGTTTGACAGATTTATATCTGATTAATAATTTTACATCGTAGCAGAAAAAGGCAGAAGAGGAAAATCAGTCCTCCTGATCTCTATTGTAAAGCAAACAATAGTTTTTTTGGCTTTAAGCCTAACATTTTATAGAAGGTGAAAAACATTAATGCTATACAAAGCTGACATGAATTTCTAGAAGATCCATCATTCAGTTTTACACATACACTAGTTACAGGCCCACTATATGGTTCAAAACATGCAAATGTATGGTTCAGTGGCCATTTTGAGATTTGAAACACTTGTCTTCACTAGAAGGCAGTTCTGTTAGGATGTTTGTTCTAATATCTTTTTTAGGGCCGAAGCACTCCGAACGACATTTGGAAAGAAAACGAGCACGAATCATTTCAACACTGAGAAGAATAATTTGGTAAGTAAATGGTCTACTATCGGTTTTTGGGGTCTAGCTGTCTCTGAACATTATATTTATATTGCTTGATGTTAGCCTTTAGTATATTGACTTGAAAGTTGCGTTCGTCCACATCATCGATCATAAGAGAATAATGTAAATTCGTTTTTTGAATGCAGCTTTTGCAGTATATACCTTTCGTAGGAAAGGTATAGTTTCTGCACCATTTGGCCAGTAGTGATATCTGTTTACGGGGGCTGAAACTCGAAGTGTTACCAATTTACCGAACACTATTGTAGAGAACAACGACCAAACAGCGCATGACAGCACACTTATATTGGAATCCGTTGGAAAACGGACATTTTTTCCATTACGGTAGTATCTGATATGACCTTTTTGAACTAACGTCAGCCTGTTAGGACGTTATAAGCACATCACTTTTCCAGCCACAGTTAAATAGTTACGACTTTACATGTGAATAAAATGTTTGTATATCGGACCACGTTACAATAGTCGCTCTTAATTCGACCAACCGCTAGTACCCGTTAGTCAACCGCTAGTAGTTCGGTTCTTATGTTTGCTAAATAAACCATAGTAAATTTAGCGAAGACAAGAACCGAAATACTAGCGGTTCAATAGTGGGTACTAACGGTTGTTCGATTGGAAAACGACTAATTAACTTTGTAGGACATTCAAAAACAGCAGCATCCCCACATATGGTTCGAAAGGTGAAAACCATTATTTAACGGAATTCACCACGACAAAGTGCAGTTCAATTGGTGAACAATTTGAATGTGTCTGCTCATAGATTTTACTCTTTAACAAAAAAACAGTTTGTAAAACACTTGCACGTTGGTGGCAAGCTTGTAAATTTGTCATTTTCTGATGAAACATTTTTTTAAATTATGTTTTGTTTCTGGGCTAGTCAAAAATTCTAGCCTAACATTTTGGAAAGAAATAACAAGGCTTATATAGCCATGTACTCGTGCAGTAACGCCATCGGAAAGAGATTGGCTATTCACTTCCGTATAGTAAGATCTGTACTTATGTATAGAGTGAGCGTGTGGTGGCCAGCTCTTGATAAAGTAACGTACAGAAAGGGGATCAAGAAGGTGCAAAGAACCGCCTGCATGCTTATAAGCGGGGCGCTGAGGACAACACCTACACGTATCTTGGAGGTCATATTTCACCTTCTACTCGTCGATATTTATGATAAGCAGATGGTGGCAGTTACGGTCACCCGACTATCAGCCATATCTCAGTGGAAATGTCTTCAGACAGGACACTAGACGATAATTAGATCGCTAAGAGAGGAACTGGCGAGTCTAGACTACACCGACTTTATGCTTCGAGAAAATATTCCAAACTTCCTGCCCGTCAAACGGAAGCTCTGCAGTTATTCACAGATGGCTCGAAGCTACACGGTAAAGGAGCTGAAAGGCAGAGGTGATGGTGATAGAGGAGATTCTGAATGGGTTGAGACATAATGTGGTATCCTCGACTGATATCGTAGTTTATGTGAACAGTCAGGTGACAATCAAGTTGCTGGACTCTATTTATCTGACGTCTAGAAAGGCGTTGGGTTGCCACTTGCCTCTGAATGAGATGAGTGAGCATTTAAACATTCAGATAGTCTGGGTCCCCGGATATTCTGACGTAATGGGGAACTGCAGACTCTTCTACTGCTACTGGAAAGGGTAAAGTTGAGGAGGCTCATTAAGACACTCAAGACTGTGCTAGACAAGGAGGCAGTAGCCTCAGCGAATGAAAGTTGGACGAACACCCTTTTATGTAGTTTAAAAATGCAAATCTCTCTATGAAGACGTGAACTAAAAACTATGGTGAGTTTACTCACAGGACACTGCCTACTTGAAAACATGCGAGTAGCCTAGGACTAGAAGCAAATGACTTTTGCAGAAGCTATCTGGGCGAGGAGAAGGAAGAGACGGTAGCCCACCTCCTATGCTCATGCCCGGCTTTGGAACCCAAAAGACATGAATATTTGGGTAAGTTCTTCATAAGCTGCCTTTCTAAATTCGAAAACTGTAAGGTGCGAGATTTATCACATAAGTAGCTCAGACTGGTTCTCATAAATGTAAAAGAGAAGTAAGATCCTGTGGTATCACAACGAACCATCTTCCCATAAACCCAACCTGTTTTACAAACAAAAAAGTTCCCAGCGTCATTTCTTCACAACAATTGCCGCCACATTCCCCGGACCCAATGTATTTTTCCATATGGTTTATTCGGCACGTCGAAGTATTAACTAAAAAATATGAGACGGTCAATGACTTAAAGATAGCTAATGAAGCCTTCTCGCATACACTCGATGCTATTGTCAATTTTACAGTATTTTTGATTGATAACACTTCGGTTGCCGACCCCTGTATACAACATGTTGAATATAGTAATATGTCGATTCCACTGTAATGAAGGTATCGTCCAACATGTCTCGAATATATCGTATTTTATATAAATCCCGAAAACCCAGTATTAAAATTTTGCTGTAATGGTTTACGTTTATACTACAGCCAAACTTCAATACCGGTATTTCAGAATTTCTTATTGATTATTTGGCCGCCACCTCTATACTTTATATATATTAACACTAAATACATATATAAATACATATATATATATTATAATTAAAATGTCACGTATCTACATATGAAGTCATAAATTTTTCACATGTTCCATAATACATACAAATAATAAATATTTATTGCCATAAACAATAGACTAATTAAATATTAATTAGATTCAATAAGAATAAATTATTTTAATGTTGCCATGAATAATGGAATGTTTGTCATATCATACCATCTACATCTAATAGTCGTATACATACCAACCAACCATCCCAAACTTAACAATCCCCAATTACCATAACAAAAAAGCCTACACATTTGAATTAATCAATTATACGAGTATCTTGTACCATTCGGTTGTGTTTCTTTTGTTTTTCCATACTTTTCGGTTTGTGGAATGTACATGTATACCCTATGCGCCGACACACTGGGTTGGGTGGTTTGTTTTAGGCTAATCAAGATATATTGTCCTAATTTGTCATATTTAAACAGTAAAATGTCGTTCGATTATATTCCATTCGTGGGACGTGGGAGTTAGTATTTCGAGCGTTGATTCTCGACTAAGATTAATGTGCCGAACGCAGATGGTATAGTGTTTTGAGGCTAAGATTGTCAATTTCGTTGAATCATAAAACGATTCATTTTACAGTAAAAAGTTTATAGTGGGCACAATCATGGATAATTCAGATATACGTTTGGCAGTACTTGGTTTTCTTCTATCATTGTAGCTGTGCAGCGCAAACAGTCGCACGCTTTCAAGGCAGAGCCGATCTAGTTGGCCCTTCTGGGCACTGCCAAATAGGGAGGGAGGTGAACTGACATATATTTGCCCACATGCCCTTGGTCGCTATGGTGACGAAGCACGTTAAATGGAAATACGTTTGAGTAATTATTGCCGAGAAGCACAAATGGGACTACCAGAGCCACATCTAACCTCTCCGGTGACGATATGATGATCTTTACTCATCAGTATACTGTAATAAGGCCGATGCCGGGTTATATATACAAAATCCTAACGTCAAATAATTTATATCACCTAATTGAGGGAAGGTGCACTACTGTCTTTCAGGCGGATATTGCTGAAATTTTGAGAGCAGCGCTTTTTGTTAAGAAGAGAAATTGCAGAGATCGTCGTATTTGCCTCGTTTCTGACAGTCAGGCTGCCTTGAATCGACTAGGCAGTCTGAATGAAGTAAAAATTCACTGGATACCCAGTCACATGGATATTAAAGGAAACGTATTAACTGATAAATTGGCCCATTTGGATGCAGTAACCTCTTTTGATGGATGTGAGCCCGCTCTAGGAATGATGACATTATCTCTCAAAAGTCACATTGATTATCTGTTCCCTCAATAATCACATGTTCAGAATGAATATTCAGAGCAACGAAAACTGCAAAGATTGTGGGGGAGGAAAAGAAGAAACTGTTGAACACTTCATGTGCTTTTGTTCTTGATACTCTTCCCATAGACTGCACTGTTTTGGATCCAGCTTCGTATTTGAGGACCAACTGACGACCTTCAGGATACCACATATCTTGGATTTCATTAGTAAGAACAAACAAATTTTGGGACCGAGAATGTACGCCTTGGAAGGAATGGCACAACGGGTCAATCAAGCCTGAGTGGCGGTAGTAAAATCATAGATCCTGTAACGTTCACAACTAAATACGAATTCGTCATTCACAAACACAATGATCATCAAGGCACAATAAAACTTAACAAATCGAAGAACCATTTCGCATTAGATATCTGCAATTCGCTAGAACTGTTACAACACGTTTCACATTATATATTCGAATATCGAATGGACGTCGCATTTGTTTGATGAAATGGAATTGATTTTCCTCTATCAAAATGTTATTCAATGATCGAAACTGGACTATCGAAACGGCTTGTTGATCTCTCTCACGGCTTGTTGATTCAGCATCATAACAGTGTCTAAATATTTTGCCACCTTGGAATTTCACGAATAACTGATATCACTGTCACGTATAGCATTTCACACTCTTCAAGACTTGTATACTACACTTAATTTAGTCTCGTGCTGCTGTGACCGTTGAGACACTCTTCTGTTAAAGTGCTCATAAAGGTTGTCTCTGGGGTTCACACTGTGTGTTCTGTGTTGTGGCTCTTGGTTATTAATGAGAGAGTATATGGCTTAATTTACTTGTTATATAGTTAAACAGCAACATGGCTTATTGGTTAGATGCTGAGTTGTGGCAAACACTTAAATATTTTATCTGACTTAACGCAATGCACTCTACAATGCGCTCATTCACCCAAAATCAGTTTGGAGTTTGGTATAGTTAAGAAATACTGACAACATATTTGTCTGTTCTCATTTTGGGGTAGCTATCACGTAGAACTGGTCATGAAACACCTAGCCATCTAATTTTCCAGAAGATCTTGAAAATAATCTATACATAAAACTATGCTGTAGTTTTTGCTAGGAAAATCCTTGTTATTGATTAGGGGTCAATTCGAGTGTCTAGTGATAGATCGATTGGTTATACTTGCTCTATGGACCACTTTGCTCTTACCCTCACGGCAATCGTTTATTCAAGTATGACTCATAATGTCTAATTATTACAAAGTGTGATTTTGATAATTATTTCCCGGTAGCTTACCCATCAAGAGATCATTGGATAGAATCTAACATCCTGCACATCATATATGATTATCTGGCAGTTTAGGTTTATACTGTACGATGTTTTCGGCCTAGCTGATAGCTCACTTTCAAAAACTGATCAAAAACACAAACTGTTGAGTATGTCGTACCTGTACCAACAATGGTGTAATGAACATGTTGGACCATGCACACTATAGCATTGAAAGAAATATGCAACGATTCGAACTGATCGGAACCGAACTAGAATCTCATTTGGTAATCAACAGTGTTGAGAAAACTATTAAAATATTCTCTTATTACCAAGAAAAGAACGGTTTTGTTGGCCCTCTAACTATCGAAATACGAAGTACTTTATTACCCTCTGAGCCTTGATACTAGCTGAAAATTGTGATAGGTATCGTTTCAAAACCCACATTTACAACACTTGAAAATGCAGCTCTGTACAAATAGTCGGATAATTTTGTTTCAGTGGCGTATCAAAAATGTCAGTTTAAAATGTTAATATAAAGAGCAAAGCAAGGAGTTTGCTCTTGAAAATGATTCATCATAAAGATCCTGGGTGGTAAGCATACAACTTAAGTGAATAACATACTTAATGCTGCAGAATTCTTACCTCAAATTAAATAGAAGCTGCTTATTTCACAGGCCTATCTGGTTTCAACCAGCTGTTCGATAATATATGGACTAGACTATGTTCCAAAATGTCATGATCTAGAAATACTAATTAATGTTGGTTAGATATAAAATTGGTATGAAATTTATTCATCGTTCATAAGTTGAGCCGTCTTGCGATAAGTCAAATTGAATAAACCACTTTATCTTTTTTTATCAGGTCATTGTTGGCTCGTACCGTGTAAACAATGTGACTTCATCGGGGTTGATCACAATCCAGCTCATATATTGTTGTAAACAATTAGAAGATGTCAAATCGCTTGCTACAATATGGAGTCACCATCACTTTAAACGTGACCGAGCAAGAGTATACTCGCTGTCCATTGACTTCATTCGCGATGTCAGGAATTTGTATTGAGTTCCTGATCTCGCGATTGAACATAACTAGGTATGTGCCATCGTTGCGTTTTGGGTCATATATCACACGCATGATTGTTAATCTTTAGAATGTTAGAAGCCATCTTTTATACTCATCCGTCAAGATTTTCCCCCTTTAATAAGCCAGAAAGAAGTTACTAGCAAAATAAAATTGAATCTGAGGTCAGCAAAGGCTTCTGAATATGACCTTTTCACGGGAGAAATTCTCATAGAAAGCTATCGTTGAACTAACTCATTTGCTTAATACTGTTAATAGATAACGGCACATTCCTTCTGCCTGGAAAGTGTCGGAAGTTACTATGTTACTGAAAGTTAACCGCTCAATGAAGCTAAATCTTGTCGTCCAGTATTCCTGCTTCATATCATTTCAATCTTAATGGAGAGACTTCTCCTGGGAAAAATGAAGGCAATAATAGGAAGTAGATAATGAGTATTTGGAACTGAGAGAGGTAAGAGCAGGAGTCCATAAGGCAGCGTTCTGGGCTCAGTCCTATACCTACTATATAGAAGTGATATACAACAGTCCGACCATGTAAGCATAGCAACGTTTGCTTACGAGACC
The DNA here is from genome assembly GCA_963932295.1 of Tipula lateralis. Classification (NCBI taxonomy): domain Eukaryota; kingdom Metazoa; phylum Arthropoda; class Insecta; order Diptera; family Tipulidae; genus Tipula; species Tipula lateralis. The sequence continues at coordinate 147,104,055 of OZ010736.1, forward strand.
GCTATACTATAGTCTAAGTCAATCAGCTTTAACGATGTGATGGTGCTGTACGAGAACTCTGCTAAATACTTGGGTATGACACTGGCTGTTAAGCTTAAATGGAAAAAGCATGTGAAGATGAAAAGAAAAGAGCCTGATATTATATATAGACAATTGTACTGGTTAATTGAACGAAGGTCAAAATTAAGCTATATCGATCTGGCTATATGCCACTCAGATTTGGGGTTGTACTAAGAATACTAACATCAAACTTATACAAAACATCCAGAATAAGGTACACCGGAGTATAGTCAATGTACCCTGGTACATTCGTAATAGTAAGTTGCATCGTTATTTGGAGATTCCGGATATAAAACATTTGGTTAGAAGACTAAAACGAACCAAACTTTTTGAGCCTGTTAGTATGTGAGCAGCTTCCTACCAACGGACAGGCATTGGTGCATCGCTGAATCAAAAGTGACCACATTATGTTTAGTTTTTAAGAATTCAGAAGAGAGTTTCTCATCACACCGCGGTCTCGAGTTCGATTCCCGCCGTTGACCAAAAATTAACATGCACCGGATGACATAAAAACGCGTTTGTGTGTAAAAACATTCGCTGGGCTGATCACCTACAGTGTGCATCAATCGGTAAAATGGGTCGTAAGGTCTCATTTGAGACGTGCTAAGAGCCGTTTACGGCCTCCAAGCCATATATTATTTTTATTGGAACTGAATATTAGGTTTATTACATCAGTGGGCGATGTATACATGTTCCCTATACTTACCCCCCATCTCATTTTAGTGCACATATTTTGATTTGGTTTTAACAGACCTATATATATTTAAGAGGGTGCGCTTTACATAAGGCTTTGTATTTCTTAAAGAAACACCCACCTTGCTGATTTGAAGTAAATTATATACCAGAACTACTTTTCAGTACATAAGATGAGGCTCTCTGCTATGATCTGGTAATTTCTATAGTTATTTACAATACAGTAAAAAAACTTGGTAGATCCTGCATTAATTAATGTTCGATAAATGTTCAAGAAATGAATACAAATCCCCACCAAATTATGTAAATATACATGTACGTATGTACGGAGGTGGAAAAAACCCGTTGTTATGTTTTCCTAAACACAATTCGAGTGGCATTATTTATGGTAATGAGCATGGAAATTAATAACACTCAAAATGTCTCGATTGTCGAAGAACACAAATCAGAATTAATTAAAATCCAAAAAGTACAAATATCTGGTTTTAATTACAATTTAAATTAGTATTTGATGCTGTACACAGTACCAGTGATGCTTTTTCTATCATACATATATGTTGGTATGTACATATGTACATATAAATAACGTTAATACGTATTTCGCGCATATTCTATATCCTACATAATTAGTGTAATCACAATTTGTCAAAAACTTAATGACTCGACACACAAATAATTTGTGTTTGTTTATCTACAAAAAAAAAAAATTAATAGATTAATTTATATATGTATAAATGCGAGACAGTGAAAAAGCTTTTTGGCAAAGCTTATTTTTTTTCAGGGGTATATTTTGTTACTACGTTTTATCGCGTTTGATACGCTCTATTGTCTTATTTATGTATACAAATTATACGAGATCTAAGATTTATATATAAACACCATTAACTGTGTATGCCTTACACATAAAGACTTTTGAGTCGCATATAATAGAATTCTCAACCAGCTATTGGCTGTTCAACGCATTTTAAGATAGATACTTTGATGAAGTGGTTATTATTTTTGATTCCCACATGGAGCACTGGAGCAGTATATTATATATATATATATATATATATATATATATATATATATATATATATATATATATATATATATATATATATATATATATGAGAGGGTGGCTGAGACCAAATGTTACTAACTTCACTCTGCTGTCATTTGTGTAGTTGTCATTTTTCGCGCGTCAATTTTTTGACAGATTGAAGTTTGGTTAGTTGTTTATATGTGGTCAATAAATAATTGTTCTAAATTAATATCTTGATAAAAAAATCGTAATGGAATTCAAACGTAATAGTGTAATTGCACTGTATTTGGGTGGAAATTCACAAACAGCAATAGTTCGTCCGCTCCAGCATTTGAATGTGAATAAAATGTTTGTATATCGAACCATAACTCGATACAATGAAACTGGTAGCATCGCTAAGCGCAACAGACAGCAACATCAAAAGAAATGATACGAAAGGTGAAGAAACGAATCCAACGAAATCCTCGTCAAAGTGCCAATCAATTAGCCGCACGTCTACATGTTTCACGATACAGCATTCAAACCATATTGAAACTACACTTGAAGCCCTACAAGATACAAAAAGTTCAAGATCTTACGGAGGCACAAAAAAAAGTTAGGCTTGAAAGAACACGAGCATTGAAGGCCTTTTCACCATTCAACAGTATGTGAATAAACAAAATGAAGAAAATTTTCACCATTCAACAGTATGTGAATAAACAAAATGATCGTGTTTGGTTAGAGCACAAGTCCAACGATAATTTGGACACAAGAGTTGCCATGCGCAAGCAATCACCAGCTTATGTTATGGTTTGGGCTGCAGTTACTGCAGATGGACGCACTCCTCTGGTTTTCATCGAACATGGAGTCAAGGTAAACCAAGAAATGTACCGCCAAAAGATCCTAAACGATGCTTTGCTAGCTTGGGCACGTAAGCACTTTGGTACGAACCGTTGGACATTCCAACAGGACTCGGCACCGTCACACAAAACTCGAGCGACACAGCAATTTTTACAAAATCGCGTTCCGCGGCTGATTTCATTGAAAGAATAGCCACCATATTCACCAGACTTGAATCCCATGGATTTCTCCATATGGTCCATTTTGGAGAGTAAGGTGTCCACTACAAAATACGAAAGTGTTGATGCATTGAAGTCAACTCTTGTTCGTGAATGGAATAAAATTCCGCAAGCCCACGTACGGTCAGCATGCAATGCTTTCTATGGAAGACTGAATCAAATAATCAGAGCCATAGGAGGTTATATCGAGCAGTAACATGTTTTTCAACATATTCCACGAAATTTCAATAAAAAATAATCAAAATTAAAAAAATTACAGCGTTTTCATTTGGTAACACTTGGTCGCAGCCACCCTGTATATATATAAATGGTTGGGGCAAGAGTCCCGCTACCATTTTAATTGCACGCCATCTTGGTTATGTGACTTTTAGCTCAGTTTTGCTTTAACAATTTGTATTGTGTTTGTATTGTGTAGACGCCACAATTTTATAATGAATAAATATACGCCACAACAACGAGCACAAATAGTGACAATATTTATTGAAATAATCGTTCACTCAGCCGAAATTGCGCCAAAAATATCCTAATCATCCAGTGCCTCACAAAACCACAATTTATCGTTTACATGCGAATTTTTGACAGTATGGTACCTCAGCAGACAGACCTCATTCTAGAAGACAACGGACGCCTCGTAACGCTGAAAATATGGCTCTAGTGTGCGAAAGTGTTGCAGAGTCTCCAGAATCAACAATTCGGAGACGTGGTTCCCAGTTACACATTTTTGCACGCAGTTTAAGGTGAATTTTGAAAACTGATTTGAAAATGTTCCCGTACAAAATTCAATTAGTCCAAAAATTGCAGAACGGTACCAAGACAAGATTCGAAATTTTCTTGTGCTTGCAATGGAAAAGCAAGGACTAGAAGACACATACTGAACCAAATGCACCACTCAATCACTCAATATAACAAATTTTAGTGACAAAAATATAGATAAATTTTTGTCGGTATTTTTATTGTTATTTTGAAAAAATTATTTCATTCAGATAATTTATTTCATTTCGAATAAGAATATTACAGTTATACCTTCATTTATATTTTTCAACAAAAATTTATTTTTTTATTATTATTCTTAATGAACATTATTCTTAACAATATTTAATCACTATGATAAAAATGTATTCTATATGATAAATTTATCAGTTTTTTTAAATGGTCTAATTTATCAGTTTGCTATCAAAGTGAACATCAATCTAGATCGATAAGAAAATAGAAAATTGCAAAATTGGCCGATATTTCGCGTACATTCTTGTAACTCGCTAGCACTGAACATACCCGACTGAAAGTATATATATATAATAATTGCACATAAACTCAAGCAACATACGCCTTATAGAGATAGAAGTTTAAAATGAAAGTTGCATCCCCGGAAGAATGTTCCAAATTAAGAAAGCTTTTTGTTTTATAATATATTTTTAAGCATGTATTTTTTTTGTATTTACATTTAATTCATAAATTGCTATAACATATCTATGTGCATATACTGAAACATATCAAGTTAATTTAACAGAATTATTTTAAAAGAAATCTATTAAAATCAAAATATAAAATATTCCAATCGATAAATTAAAGTTTCTTATTGATAATATATTTGTTGACCTTTTGAGCTAGTGATAAGTTCGTAAATCTCATTGATTGGAATCTTTGTCGGTTGTATATTGATAAGATATTTTTCAATGTGAATGTAATTTTGTCAGTTTGAACAATTATTTTTTTCAGTGTATGGTTTCAGTAAGATGGAACCACAGCACAGCCCGTTCAACAATTCAATTATTGAATGAGGTTTTTCCACGAAGACTAATTTCGCGAAATGGCGATTTAGCAAGACCAGCCAGATTTTCGGATTTAACAGCACCAGACTTTTTCTTATAGGGTTTTGAAATCAAAAGTTTATGTGAATAAGCCCCAAACGATTCAACATCTTAAAGACAATATTCGTCACGAAATTGAAGAAATTCAGCCTGATATATATATTTATATATATATATATATATATATATATATATATATATATATATATATATATATCATTTCGTCTCCCTGATCACTGCAGCGTGTACCAGACAGATGTGATAGCGATTGAGGAGGTCCTGACTTCGTTGAGATATAATGTGGTATCTTCGATCAATCTATGTGGACAGTCAGGCGGCAGTCAAGACACTGGGCTCCGTTTCTCTGACGTCTAGAGTGGCATTGGAATGTTGAAATGCTCATTCATCTCTCAATGAGATGAGTGAGCATTTCAACATTCAGATAGTCTAGGTCCCCGGAAACTCGGACGTCATGGGGAACTGCAGGGCGGATGAACTAGGATAGGGCAAAGTTGGGGAGGCTACGTTGGAAGGCTCCTCTTCAAACGCCTATAACTTGATAAGAGGGCTTCTCAGTGAGAAGTGGCAAAGAAAAGTCGTCTTCGCTTTGATAAAATCTTATTAAGTTCAGCATTAACCGCATCAATTATCTCCGTGTTACTGATAAAGACCGTTCTCCTCAAATTTGTTTTAATTTTTGGAAATAACCAGAAATCACAAGTTTCTAGATCCAAGGTAAATAGTGTTGGTCATATTTGGTATTTGGGCATTTTGCAGTTACCGTCTGATAATTTTCAGTTGATCTGCAATTTTTGATCAGTTTTCAGACACCGTAGTACTCATAGAACCAATGTTCGCCACCACTTACGACTTTACTAAGATGCTATTTTCGATTTTATTTAGGAAAAATTTAGCGAAATTCACTCCCGTCTCGGTTTGGGCCTCATTTAAAATTCATGGAACCTATCGAGCAGATTTCTTCTAGTATCCCAGATGATTATTTAATACGCGCGATACAGCAATGGCATTCAAGGCTTATTCATCAACAATAATTTCATTTATCAATCGAGGATCTTCGTACACTTTGGACTTCACCGTAACGTCACCAGTGGAATTTTGGCTGACCTTCTCAGGGTTTGTCAAATACAGAAAAATGTCCCTTCTTGGAAATAAAACCTTGAAAATAGTATGTAGTGACGCACGCAATCATTCCGTATGCAGTTTCATTGAATATTTTTTAGTGACTCTAGTTTACGATTCCGAAGAGGATCACATAGCGAATCTCTGTTGACGTTGGTGGTTCAATTTCGTCTCATGCATCATCAGGTATTTTGTGTTTTCTCGTCCCACTTTTTAAAAGAAGTTTCAGAAAACAATTGCAATAAGTTAAAACTACGCCATTGCTAAAAATGCTATGATACACGCTTCAACCGTGAAGAAAGATTCAGCGAAGAAAGAATCGAAACCGTGTGCGTTGCTCAGGAACTACTGAGAATATTGTTGTTGTAGCACGTAGTGTTGAAGAAAATCCATCTCTGGAATTAGACATCCCATAAAGTTCCGTTTACACAAGAAGTCATTTCATCACCTCGGAGGCTACGTTGATAAGCAGAATTATACCATTTGGGACTCAGAAAATCCACGAATGATTGTTGAAAAGCCTCTCCATCCTCAACATGTCACTGTTTGGTCACTGTCATGTCACTGTTTTATAGAGAGCGGTGTGATTGGACTATACCTTTTGGAAAATCAGGCTGGGGCAACTGTTACGATGAATGGATTACGCTACCGATCTTTGATTAATAATTTGTTATAGCCGGAATTGGAAGATATTGATGAGGACGACATTTATTTTCAGTAAGATTTATTTTCACACAAACAACGAAACAATCGCAATTTTGCAGGAAAAGTTTCCTGACCGTGTTATTTCTCGAAGAGGTGATCACAATTGGCCACACAAATAGCTTAAGGTGATTTAACATCTTTAGAAGTTTTTCTTTGGAGCCACGTGAAAGTTAAGTTTTATGCCTATGCTCCACTATTGATTCAAGACCTTAAAGATGGAAGTTATCAAAGGCATACAGACGAAAATGTTTGAATTGATCATGGAAAACTTCATTAAAACGATATGGTGCAGCAAGTTTAGCCTTGGCGGCCATTTGGCTGATAACGACTGCTTCATTGATTTATCATAAAAAATACTTTTTTAAATATCAAAATGAAACCTCTTATTAGAAAACCCTTTATTTAAATACCATTAAGTGTGGAAGGCATAAACATAAAAACTTTTGAGTCATATAGCATATTATAAAATTCACAACCAGCTATTGGATATTCAACGCACTGTTATTTTGAGTAGTGGTAATTATTTATGATTCCTACGTGGAGCAGTATACATACCTACATAAGTATACAGACAGTCATTCACCAACTGCGATAGAAAACTCTATTGATGTCGATGCATCAATACCAACTTTAGCCCACAGCTATGAGGTTTTGGTCGAAATAAAAGACATTGATGATGCCACAATACAGATAGAGTGCCATAAGACGATTGTGGACAACTTTGACTGCATCAAGTCACTGAGAGCTGCCAACAGAGGCACACAATCGACGCTCCTACCAGTACCAAGACCCACAGCTAAAGCGATGAATGTTGAAGGCAAAGTAGTGAAGGCAGAACCACCGTGCACGAAGCTAGAGTTGATGTCGCTATTCTGTGAGAACAATACAAATTATAGAAGGGTGTAGCTGGATAACCGTCGTAACAAGTAAAACTGCAATATAGGCCTGTGGCAAACGGAAGCACTACACGCATAGTGAGCACCAAGCTATAAATAACACGCAATGTACAAGAAGAAGGACATACAGGAAACAGGTTGGTTGGGGAGCATGTGTGTTCGAGGATGACTTATTCAAGCTATTCCTTATAAAGCCCAACCTTTCGGGGACTGCCAATGCAAAAGCCACGAAGATGATGAATTTTATCATTGGCGCTTGCTGTAAAACTATGGTAGAAAGACAATTAGATAACCATCGTCAACCAGCCTACTGGTCTATCAAACCGATTGCACAATTACGTCGGTGGAAATAATGGAGTGGCTGACATCATTTGGACTCTAGCTAGCTGATCATAAAACCGAATTATCTTAATAACCAGGAGGAAGGTGATAGAAAGTGTAAATGTCGATGTTGGCGAGATCATAATCCCCCCTTGCAGCCTTCATAGAAGAGCAGCTAACGTAGCTGCAGCTCTCTCCCTCATTGTGAACAGCATTGAAGGGTCAAGACAGAGTCGAAATATGTTGTTGGCAAATGTGGTTACATCCATCATCGCCTAGATGCTTTAAGAGTGATACATGGCGAAGCACAATATCCGATGACGTGACACTTGTTATTGCAGGAACGGTTCCCATCAAACTACTTGTAAAGGAAAGGAAGAAATGGTATTCATAGCGAGATACCATCCATTAAAAAGTGGATAAATAGAAGTTAATTACTACCTGACACAGTTGCTAAGAGGGCATGGCTGTTTTGGTACATACCTTTACATATTTAAACATGTCGACACTCCAGAATGTCCTGCCTACAAAGGATCAATAGAAGATGTGGAACATATTTTCTTTCAATACCCACGGTTTGAGACAACTCGGAGAGATCTCGCGAATGTCTTCGGTCAGTGGCAACACCCGACGATATAGTAGAACTGATGATTATGTCTGAAAAAAAAGAGGAATGCTGCGAACCACACAACAGCAGTAGTACTGAAGCAGCTAAGGCGATTAGAACGTGTTTGAGAAGAATATACTGTGACTAGATAGCGATGGCAATCTCAATCTTAGGTTGAGATGCTGGGGAGAGTAGAGAGTTGCGAGGTACTGTTTAAAGATAGTTCCGTATGGAGGATGAATGATTGGCTGTATGGTTTTAGATGGTAAAAATCCGTCACAGTTGCTGAGATGTTTGCCCATTACAGCTTCGTCTTCTTGAAAATTTTCTCAGTTAAAGAAAGACAGTCATTCATCCGCATCAAATACATCCGTCTATATAATAAAATCATAAAATCTACCAACAACCGCATAAATTGACATCGAATTGAAATCCCAAAATTCTTTCAATTCACTTAGCTTTAACTCAGAAATTCATTCATCTGAATAATCTACCAAGCTCCCGTACATCAACATCTTTAACAATAATTCCTATAATAGTGTGAGGCTTTTGTTGTGTTGTGGTCGTCTAAAAATACCATTATAATGTGTGTATTGTGCGGAGCTTTTTGCGCCAATATTTATACATATTTACGAGATAACAGAAAAAAGCTCATAAAATATTTTCGAAAAATCTTAAATAGATTTGGATGGATCTGTATGTGTAGCCATGGTTCGATATGATTTTGATTTCTCATGTGTAAAACCTTTTTTTGTTGTTGTTGGGTTTGCGAACGAAAGCACAACACTGGATTGGTCGGGAAGATATTTTTTTTAGTTGAAGTTCGTTTTTGATGTGGGATGATAAAATATAATTTGGAGATAGGTTTAAGTTATTCAATGTGTATATGATATTCCAAACATAGGGGATGTAGTTTATGTTGTAAATATATGTAATTTAAGAGATATGACATAAGGGATAATGATCGTAATTTTTGACAGAATTCGTCAGGTTGTAAAATCATTTTTTGGTATCGCCAGACTTTAGTGATATAAAACAAATTTTTTTATGAATTTTAATCTACCATCTCAGGGGATGTTTAACCCAATTTGATTGATAGTAAATACCGACTTCCAACTATATATTCAAATTTATGGAAAATAAGGTTTCGTTCACAATTAATTTTTAAATTTAATTTCGAAAGGTTAATTCTTCCCCAAACGTCTCTAATCGTCGGGGGATATAATTTAAAACGATTTTTGAAAAGTTAAAATAAAAATTGGAAAATTATGATGTGGGATGGCGCATAACAGTTTGAATGAAATAACATAGTCTCGTACCATTACCATAGTAAATATTGAACTAATCGAGTGCAACACATCTCGTCTGTTATATCCCATCAGGTTGAACTTATAATCGGACTAAGCTATAAAAAAATAATGTACACCAGCTACTCTTCAATGTTTATTGTTATCGTGTTTAACTCCTACACTGTATAATCAACTTCATTCAACAGCCCTAGAAAGCTTTTCGAGAGTTCTAAACTATTCTCAAAACTTCTAATTTTTATGGGTCTTATAGGTAGTTTCACTGACAGCCAAGCTATAATAAATCAATAATTAGGTTATATATATATATATATATATATATATATATATATATATATATATATATATATATATATATATATATATATACTATATATGTATATATATGTATATATATATATATATATATATATATATATATATATATATATATATATATATAAAGAGAGAGAGAGAGAACAATCGCGAACTTAATAAACGGCGCAGTGCTTAAAGCTATGTCAGTTGTAGCTGAAGAAATCTAATTATGGGGTCATATGGAGCTGTATGCAACAACTAGAAGTTCTACATAAATAGTTCTTATTGCAGTAGGTTATTTATTTGGTTATGGCATAAGATATTGTGACATGTCGTCCCACAACGAACAAGCTCTGCATATATCCAGAGGGGCGGGCTATTATAAAATAATCCGATATCGAATTTTTTCCGATATTGAAAAATCCGATTTACTGCTAATTTTCCTATTATGAAATTGTTTGGTCGAATTTCTCAAATGCAAGCACAATTTTATCTAAATGGGCTAAATTTTATTTTGTTGGTATACTTTAGTTGACTAAACATGTCAAATGAACTCTATTAATGAAAACTTGCTCCTTAAACTGAGGAATGCACAAATTCGATAACACAAAATGAAATTCGTCTACTACTTACTCTTAGCAGTAGGTGACATTCGACTTTCGCAAAATCCGATTTTATTTTGCCTTTTTAGTTTCCTAATAGCAAAATCCGCTTTCGGATCCGATATCGAATTTCTTATAATAGCCCTCCAGATGAGGGTCGGATCGGATTTTTCGATATCAGGAAGGCTATTATCCGATATCGGATTTGAAAGCGAATGTTGCTATTATGAAATTTCCGATATCGAAAAATCCGCTTTTATGAAATTAAAGACAAAAGAAAATCCGACTGCTAATAAACGAATTTTATTTTATATTGGGATGCATACTTTGCGAACTGCTTTTGGGATGCATCACTAGAACGAGGCATTGTGCCCTGGAGGAGGTATAAGAGGGCATGGGGATGGATTTTTTTATCTCCCACGCGTAAGATGGTGATCGATTGGGTATTAAGGGACACATCTTTAAATACAGCATATGATGAGATTACCGGAAAATGGTTCTGCTGCGGATTGTCGCTTTAGTCGTTTCTGTGACACTCATTTCATTAAAACCTTCAGTGTTGTGATTTAATTTGCATAATTGCTGCATATTTTTGGAATGTAAGTTTTCAGATGTCTATTTTGATTCTCTGATGAGCATGTTCCAGAATTATGCTAACATTATTGTAATGGTTGGCTCTCCAAGTTACAGATTTCTGAGCGACTTACTAATAAATTTATTTAAGAATTTTGTTTTAATTTTAATTAAAATACAGCAGAGCAGATAGGTGTTGCGGACTTGAGAATGCTGATTGGCGATTGCAGATTAGTAGATTAGAATTGTAATTGTCTTATGATTGTCTGCTACCAGTAGTTTAGTAACGATTTGCCAGGTGTCGGTAACCGTGTCGTTCTCTCCTTACTAACATACCTTCCTATCCTTACCTATCGTTTTATATAAAACGGCTGTAGGAATAGGCCGAAGACATGTTGAAATAACTAATATTTCACACCTAATTTCCTGCTCTCCTACTTCAACAACGACTGCTGTCAGAGCAGTTACTAAATTAAAGCTGATCTCGAGAGTTTTTACAATTAGTTTTGATGTTCGTTATGGAGAAAGCTAGTCACCGAAGTTTTCAATCTCTGAGTAAATCTTTCGTAAGAGTGAAATAGTTGAAGGCAACCTCTGGGAATAGATTTTAAGTTGCGTGTAAGAATTACTAAAGAGTATAATGAGGAGTAGTGGAGATAAAATTATAACTTGCATATATATGTACAACCGTGCAAAGAAAGGTATGAAGTATATAAAAAATAAAGATATAAGACAAGGATAAGACATAGAAAAAAAGGAGGGACAAAACTAAAAAATTGTCGGGGTGATGAATTACAAAGTCCTATTCGCTATCATCATTGGATATCAAACGCGATCGCTTTCTTAAGACTGGTTCAAAATTACTGTCATCACTTGAAATAATTTGCACGGTATTATCACGTTCCAATTATGTGCAGCCCTTTCGCCAATAGAATCGTTTGTGACGAAATGGATTCCTAATTTATTAGCAAGTATAACTGCTTTCTGTAGAATCAGCAGTCTCTAAGGTAAACTTTATTATTTAGTCTTCACTTAGAACTTTCTCAACTAGCAGTTCATCAATTCATCAAATGCTAAGTCATCAAAGCCCTCTTCACCAACTGTGTCAAAGTGATTATGGAGAAATATTATTCGTATTTTCAAGCACATTCATATTTTGTGTGTGACGGAATCGTTTACAGAAATGCGTGAAGGCCGAGAGCGTTGACCACAATTAGATGGAATTTGAGACGTTTTTCATTCATATATCTTCTAACTTCAGGGGCATAACATTTATTGAAAATATTGATAAAATTTATTAAAGTCGACTTCTTTCATTGAGTGAGGCTTAAGTATGCGATTAGCAAGCGAAGGCTTCAGCATACGGTCTCTTGAAGCATTGCTACAAAATAAAAATGTGACGCGACCCTTAGCTGCCTTAAAATCAGTAGCACTCCAATGTGATTCTGCTACATATGTGCGGTATGGCATTTTTTCAAAAGAGACCAGTTTCGTCCGCTTAAAGACTTGATATGAACTGTACCCACCATCGGTAATTATTTTGGCACAAGCTATATCGGTAGGAACTCTTTGGCAGCCTACTATTTATTACGGCCGAGTAGAGATTAAAGAAAAATCGTTCACCAGGAGTTAATTGCATTAATTTAGAGCTCTTGATATTCGGAGGGCCAACTTTGTGGAATTGCGTTTTCGATCTTGTTTGATTAATAAGGCGAAATGAATTTATACCTGACGAATGGAAAGTGGCCGCGATAAGCCCGAATGTTCAAGAAGGGTGATCACTTGAAGTGCGAGAATTATCGAGGTATAGGTCTCCTTTGCACAGCATATAAGTTACTGTCATACATTATCTTGGGAAGAATAACTCCTCTGGCAAAGGAAATTATCGGTGACTACCAAGGAGGATTCCGTCCAAATTGGTCAGTCACTCGTTCGTAGTACTACGAAACATCTCGCAGTGTATACCAGGTATTCGTAGGTTTCAAGCAAGCCTATGACTCGATCAATCGAGAGAGACTATGGTATATGAGCTTGAATATATGGGAATACCAAAAAAAATACGTATATCTGTGTAAAATGACAGTAACGCAGTCTGTGGTGTTCGACAAGGAAATGCACAGTCCCCGGTACTCTTTACTCTCATGTTGGAATACATCCTTTGTAAAAGTGAAAGACATTAAAACATAATATGCTGATAATATCCGTGTGATTGAATTAAATGGCAACGGAGTGAATGAGAAATTTTATCTTGAAACTTGAATATCTGAACTCGACGGGACGTTGATGGCACATACTGAGTTCTGTTCAATCACGAGATCAAGAATTTAATTCGAATTCCTGATATCGTGCATGAAACCAAAGGACAGTGAGTACACTGGCTCGGTCACCTTCTGCGTGCGGAGCCGAACCGAATGATACAGCGATCTTTGAAAGGAGCGCCGCCTTTCGATATAGGCGAAGGAGTCGCTGTCGGCGACGATGGGTCCACCACGTAGAGAGCAATCTGACATATTCTAATTGTTTATAACAATATATGAAGAGTTGGTTCGTGATCGAAACCGATGCAGTCAGATTGTTGACACGGCCTGTATAAACCGCAAAAAAAAAACGATAAACCGATACGACTATAAGGTTTGAATAAATAATTTGTATTCATCGCAGTGATCTTACAAATAAAAACTTTTCCACATCATGATTAAGAAATATTTTTTGTTCAATCATCGGTTCATTTACAAAAAAAAAAAAAATAAATAAACAATTTTTGGTACCCAAACAGCATCCTTGTCATCGAGTTATCACAGCCGTTCCTCATCTGCCACACCAATTCAGTTTATATTTTGTGTTAAAATTTATACGAGTTGCGTGTTAACATTTTTATTTGTGTATGTGGGAAATTGTTGACGCGCGATATTGGTTTGACGACACATTGAGCACCCAAAATGTTCTATTGTGCACATATACTGTGTTGATTCATTATTCGAGTCGAAAATTTATACTATCCCGTGTGTGTGTGTGTGTGTATGGTTGTACGAGTATATATAGTGTGTACTGAAGTTATCAGACGCAAGCATTTGTACAAACATATTTTGCTCCTATGCGGCTTTGTATTCCGGATCGATATCGGAAGATGATAAAATATTTTTTTTTGTTCGATTTTCAAAATTCATTTATGTTCTCTACGTATTCAATGTTGCGGTATTATGAACATAAAAATATTATTTGCGAAAGTGAAAAGAAACATAAAATGGCAATATATAAAATGTTTAGAAATCTGGGAATTATGATGTGTAATATTTGTCATTTATTATTTCCAGCATAAACTCGTTCGTATATACATTCATAAAAATAATTTATGTTGAAGTGTCGCAAAATTATATGAAAAAAATTGGGTTTGGGTTGGGTTAGGAGGTGTTCGATGATGTGTTTATGATCTGGATCTATTAAAACTCAAAAACGGAGGATGAGGAGTCTTGTTAAACCTTCTATACATTGCGAGGTGTGAACATACCCTGTTCGAATCTAATATCATCAAGGTTGGTAGTTACATACAGATTACATTGCTCCGAATTTCCGATATGCTTTTACCAGATTACTGTATATATTTCCATCAGAGACCCATCCTTATATTATCGTCCTAAGTACAGCACACCTTCAGATCTAAAGATAAAGAAGCAACAAGCACCAAATGTATGCAGCAAAGGAGATTAGACGTCTGACAAATTAAAGGTATGCCCATGTGTGGATTTTCGTTACTGTTTTCCTTAGGACTCTTCAAAGGACTTGTCGTTTAGTTGGGCTAGCCAGTGAGTAGACCACAAGACCCCACAAGAGCAAATCGGAAATACCTTCTCAACAGTCACCGTATTAAAATCACAGTTCTTAATTGTCCAGCGATTTCTCAATCCATCTAATAACTTAGTGAAAGTCAGATTCAATTGATAAACTTTTGCGCGTTGTGTTGTTGGAAATTCTTGGAATCTGCTTTCAATTCCGTATCCCTAAAATATCTATCTACTAAACGTTATAAATATTTGACTGGATTATGTAGGTTGGAACTTTTCACCTGGCCATATCGTGGCTTGCCATGCTTTGAGTTGAGCACTATGATCTTTCCCAAAACTGACATTTCTTTAGAATATGTGAAAAAAATTCTAGGGTGACTTCTAGTCCTTCCTTTAGGAGACCATGAAATATTTTGTCTGTTGGTGTGTTTATGAAGTGAATCTATTAAAACTCAAAAGTAAGAGGAATAGTCATTTCGAGAAACATACCGGGTTCGAATCATTGTCCAATTTGTCTACGGCAAAATACGACATGTTGTACCATATGACAGCCCTAATAGTTGTGAACGTCAAGGGGTTGATCAATTTTGATCTAACTTTTACATAATGTCTAACCTCCCTGATCAGGAATAACAATGACAGCTGTCAAAAATAATATTAAATATGACCTTATCGAAATTTAGGTCACTCTTATTGGATAACCCTTTCGATAACGAGCAAAGTTGTTTTTCCAATGGAAATTGTTGGATAAACTTTGTATTATCCTTGGAAAGCCTAAGAAAACCGAGTTTTCGAATAGTAGAAAAAGTGTCGTTATGTATGGCCAAAATTGTGTTTCAATGCTCAAAGTCTTTATATCAGTTTTTGTCAGAGACGCCCGCATTCTCTGACAAATATTTTATATTTATATTTCATTTGATCATATTTTTTATTTTTTTTGTCGACTCCAATGATGTTAAGCACACACCAAAATCAGGTGTTAATAACTTACACATAACTTCTCCAGGCAAAGGTGCAAGTGTGGCTTGATACAACGACTGAATCAGAACTTTTCTATAGTTTTTTGGTAAATACAATATTCTAAATACAAAGTTACAGTCGATGTGAGCCATCTTTATCGGGACATGTATATACTCTCGAGGCCTTAGGGAGAAATATTAAAATCAGTTTATTTTGAAATGGTTAGTGGGATGGCTCTCTAAAAAAACCTAACTACATGTTTCAATACTTTAAGTCCAGAAACATCGTTAGATAGGTTTATTCAGCCTGGTCTTTAGCCAATCACAAGCTAGTCTGTTGGTGTAGGGGTAGTAGAATAGCACAAATATAAATAAAACTGTATCGTAGGTGTCCAAATAGTTTTCCATTTTGCAGGGTGCTTAACAAGAGTTTTAGAAAACGTTTTAGACTTCAGTTGTTCGTGGAATGCTCGTATGGTGTATTATATTTTGTGATCTTTATCTGTGCCTCCATCATGAGCACATTTCGGAACCTTTACGAGTTGAAGCATACTCTATTTGAGTTTAACCTGATGTCGGATTTGTCAAAAAGAACGCCTCATCGAACCAAATTCCTTATTAATAGTCTCGCAGGCTACAGACTGAGTGTAATAAAAATTTTATCTCAGGCCTTGCTTTTGGTCCTATTCGTTGAATAAACAGACTCAGGACCTCATAATATGGAGATTTGTTAATTAGCGACCTTTGAAAATTCTTGAAATAATTTGTGTAATATGAATCACAAACCATTGGAACGGATGAGACCAATCCATTTTTTATGACAGTCTACAAATTTAATTTTGATTTAACTTGAGATAGTTATCAAGTTAAATCGAATGTTAAACGTTGATTATGATACCACTTATCAATACAGCATAAAATATTTCTTAATGTTGGGGTCATAAAAAATTGTGATACATATAAAATTGGAAGACATTCCAGTTGTCTTAATCAACAAATGTTCATATTTATCTTTTGACTCAAGCATTTTATTTTGGCAGAAAATAATAAAAGATCGTTCGATTTCAGCCAAAGTTCCAACCGTACTACCTTTATTAACAAATGGCGCAGAGGTAAAAGCTGCGGCAGGTGGAGCAAGAGGAACCAAGTTCTCCAATCCCGATACGGGCCAGATGCAAATGTGATTTTTCCACCATTTGATTACGACGGGTGATGAGAATGAATACATCTGTGACTCCCTGTTGAGTTTAGAATTCGTGGGCCGACCCAAGATGGATCCATGTCAATCGGACCTATATAGCCACATGTTGAAGGGTTGTCACAGTGGGCCAATGGAGTCTGAGTGAACGGAAGACACAACAAAAACAATTTCTTTTTTGACATGAATGCTGAGGTAACTAAATTGTGTTCAAATAATTTCGACCATTAAGACTATTAGTGAAAATATTTGGTTTTCTCACGCTTTCTGGAAGCATTGTTTGAATGTAGCTTTACGTTTTCGTAACACTGCGGAATTTTATCCTCTATTACATCCCAAATCAAGTAATATTTGGGATTTCTAGATTTGACTTTTCCAGAGCAGATTCCGATATACAACACGACTGATTTTCAAATTATGTTGGTCTTCGAATTTCGTGGTCAAATTATTTTACCAAAACCGTTTACAATATATTTGTCAGGTTCTGGAATATGATTGTCACGTTTTGTTTCCTTATAATAATTTTTATAGAATCATTGTAAGGAGATTACTCCACTTTGTCCTATTACGAGTGCTTTCTTGGGTAGACAGTTATAATGTCCATCTTAATACCATTATAATGTCCATCTTAACCAGTCTATCTTTTAAACCGAATTTTAATATTAATCTACGGATCTTAAGGGCACTACAAGCATTTCGACCCCTTTCGCACAAAAATGGGCCAACAAATGTAGAACACGACATATATCGTTTGCGTCTCGGAAATTACATATATTGTATATTTGCGGCATCAGTGAAGTTAACCACACGAATAAAGTTTGTAATAAATAAATCGCTCAAACTAACAGTGGTCGAATATTACCAAATGGTTATTGAATCGTAATTTTTTAGAGGAAACTGGCCAATCGGTATAAAACCTATAACTGGAAAAAGAAAGCTACTGTATGGTTAACTGACATAAAAAATACTGATTACTGTAGTCTCAATTTTTTACTAATATTATTTTTTGTTGCATCTAAACGTTCAGTAAAAATGTATTTTTCTTTCACTCTTAATTGACTGACTGATATACAAATAACTGTCATAATACAGTGAGTCGAATAATGAACGCAACCTTTATAAGGTGAGATCAGAATAATTTTAAATCAATATATTGGAAAAATTTCACCAAACTGCATTATTGTCTATAATAATCTATGACACACTGCGTTTCAACTGAGACCTTCGAACCATTCCAACGTACTGGTGCACATTGTAGATGGTCAGCCCAACGAATCTTTTCACACAATCGCGTTTTTATGTCATCCGGTGCATGTTAATTTTTGGACAATGGCGAGAATCGAGCTCGAGACCGCGGCGAGATGAGAAACCATCTTTATCGTTAAGCTACAACCGGTGACCGGCGACTATTGTCTATCACTACTGTGTTATGATTTTTTACCAACGAAAGCTTCGTTGTGTGTAACTAGGTCCTCAACAATCAACGAAGTTTTGTGAACATTTGGGAAAAGAGATAACCGAAACTATAATTCATCTGTGACAACACCGTGAAAGTGATTCGTATTTGTGAAGACCTGGAGAAACCTGATCCAACAATGAAATGTAAAATAATATTTTTGTCCACATCTGCGTAACAAAAATTATCAAGATGAGGTTACGGATTGTTTATTCAACCTAACTACTTCTACCTCATGAAACTTTTCATTTTAATTTAAAATTATAAATCTTAATAAATGTAAAATAATAAGTAAGATAAATTATCATAAGCAACATTGTAGTTATCATAATAATCAACTTCGTCGCAACCCCCTCCTTCTCTGTTTATTGTCCTCTATTTATCCGAGCATATAGATCGCCTTGTGTTGTATCTACACACCCTAATACATTTCACTTGAACCGAAAATTAATTGGAAAATTTAAAATGCAAATGAAAATTTAAGATGATTTTTCCAGACCACAAGAACAACGGAATGAACAAAATTGAGATATAGTATGAGTATAGAAGAGTAATGATGTGAAATTCAGAGTTTCTTAACATATACGAAAATGTATGTCCAATTCTTGGATTGTTCTTGAAATTTCAGTAATTTAATCAATTCTATAGACAACATTCCAAACACTGGGACATATAAGACGGTTACCTCTACGATTTTGTAACAAAATGCTGATATTTCCAATCACTTTCGGTGGATTCCACATACATTGTTGTCCCTAAGAGCCATGCTATAACCATATAAATAGTCATATTTCAGTCTTTTCAAAAGCAGGGCTAACACATTCTCTTAACATGGCGAATATAAAGCTTGTAAGTCGATATTTCGAAGCCACCATAATAGTCAACTGCGAAATCCAACTTGAAGTCTACGTGTTGTGTTGAAAAGAAATAACCAGATGGAGCTGTTAAATCATAGCTAGACTCATTTAACAACGGTGATAACCATCAGCTTAGCTGCATATCAGCTAATCGAGAACAGTCGAAATGTATAAAAATAAAATCTGATTTAATCTCTGTTGGAATTTAATCTTTCCTCTGAGAAGCTTGGCGTTAGAGGCAGGTAACATTGTGGGTGCAAGTTTTGCTATATGCAATGACATGTATAGATTATTAAAATCTAATAATGTGGTGTTGAAATTATTCAGGTAACCAACAGTGACCATAAATTCGGGCTTTCAGCTACCAGAAATTTGGGCTTCCAGAACAACGAACTGGAGGTATAAAAGCTTTAATTGTATCTGAAATGCAATTTCTTAGCTATGAAGAGTATTAGGTCACTTGAGGAATGGGAGCAGGTTTTCAGTCAGTTGGACCATGTTATCCACTCAGCTTATGGGGTCGATTGTATATGAATCTATTAAAAATACTCTTAAAGAATAATATTTGTGGAATTGGCCTCCTTTAAAAGAACTTTACTGAGAATGAGAACCGAGAGGAACTATTAGGAAGCTCACTGCCAGACCCACTTTCCAGACTCTTTAGTGGCTTTAAACTAGTCAAACGATAGAGACCTACTTATTGAGGTCAAGTACTTGATAGTAGAAAGAGCGTTGCCTTGTTAGTGGAGAACGGCAATTGAGTCCTGCACACCAAAGTTTTTATATCGATTGAGGCCCATTCCGTACAACAACTCCATAAGAAGAGTTTAATTACTAAGCTGGAGGCACCATGACTCCTTAGGCTCGTTAGTAGGATTGGGAGATTAATCGTTCAACACAGAAATCACTCCCTGGGTTTTCATTGAGAGTGACATTTCGATATTATGACGCCATAGGTAGAGCAGTACCATTTGTATGTTGTCATCATTTACACTTAGATAAAATGGATTTATTTCATGGTTCGCTGTTGCAATATCACAGCTCAATATCATTAAAATCGTAAACATACGATTTCAAGGAACTGATTTTTGACTGAACATAAAAAAATGTTCAGAGGTATGTGGGTGATCTGGTTATACTATTACTGGTATATTGATTGAATCCTATAACATTTAATGCAAGAAGTTAATGATATTGGGTGTCAATAGTTCACATGCAGGAGGGACTTGACACCATTAGCGGTAAAATGGTGCTATTTACTTTTTACTAGTATTATACTGCTGCTTAGCGCCTCTGTTTTGAAAACCACAACCATTATATTTTCAAAAGAGATCAAATATACCTATACTAGATCACTGGAAACAAATTTGACAACTTGCCTTGATGCATTGAAAATGTAGTTCAGAAGAAAACTGAATATTCAAAATCATTTGTCAACTGGTTCAAAATCATTTGTCAATATATATACGAATCGCACAGTATGAACATCAAGTCCGGTAGCATATGCCTGATGAGATGGATTTGATCTTTTCGATCACACGGGCATTCAATGACGTCATCATCAGATAGCTGTAAATTGAGAATAGATTGAGCAATAGAATCCAAACCTTCGCCACGATATTGTACAATGGAAAACAATTATAGTTACCTGCTACAAGAATTTACTTCGCTCGTCGCAAATCCCAATTATGAACTACCAGTGAAACATACTGTCGTCCACTATATTGAAACAAAAGGACCACTTCCATTTTGTACTCCTCAAAAGTTGGACTCGGTGAAATATAAAGCTACAAAATTGGAATTCGAACACATGGTGCAGTTGGGAATTTGTCGTCCATCCTCCTCATCTGTTTCGTCACCTCTTTACCTGGTAACTAAAAAAGGGAGTACCGATTGGTGACCCTGTGGAGATTACCGTCGACTAAATGCTATAACTGTTCCAGATAGATACCCTATACCTCATCTTTGCACAACTTTTCGATGAATCTAAATGGTTGTAACATATTTTCAAAAATAGATTTAGTCAAGGCGTACCACCATATACCAGTTGATAATGAAGACATTTATAAAACCGCGATAACCACTCCATTCGGTCTTTTTGAGTTCAATCGAATGCCGTTCGGTTTACGAAATGCATGTCAAACCTTCCAAAGGTTTATGAACTTAGTGGTAAATGGCAAACATTTGCGGGAGCTATTCAGTCGCTTATCAAAATTTGGATTAAACATCAAACCGTCAAAATGTACCTTTGGATTGCCATCGTTGAAATTTCTTGGACACACGCTATCGAAGGAAGGAATTACTCCATCACAATCCAGAGTAGAAGTAATTTCCAATTTTCCGCATCCGTCCTCCATTACACAGCTGCAACAATTTATTGGTATGATCAATTACTATAGCAGATTCATTCAGAACAGTGCACATCTTTTGGCACCATTACACTCTCATCTGGCTTCTATGTTAAAAAGTAAACCAAAGAAAACGACATTTACATGGCCAGAAGAATGCGAAGAGTGGTTTATAAAATGTAAAAACGCACTAACCACTTGTACGTTACAATTACATTACAAATGACGAATTACAACAACTTAACTCGAAATATTTTTATTAATTAATTGTGGCGTGAGATAATTTAATTGTATTTGTCGGAGTTGCTCAAGAACGCCACATCCCTTCCGGCGAAATTTAATTTTAACAAGTCTTTACCTGGGGCAATGGACGTCTTGCCAGCTATAGGAGTCCTAGATAATGGTTTGGCCATTTCTTGAACTAATGTTAAACACCTAACTATCGAAGCGTGTAGATTAAAGCATGGTCAGCCTAGATAAAGTATCTGCGATCTGTTCGTACTCATTAAGCTTTACTTGAGCTATCTCCTCTTCACCGGTCACATTGAAGAAACCGCCTCTAGCAAATAGGTCTGATTGTATCCGACCTTTGGAAAATGGTATAGATACGTGTAGCTCAGAGTAACAAACTCTGCAATATTCATGTTATTTCGAATGAAAACTTTCCCCACTCAATTCGCAATGATTTGTGTGTTTTTACCATTTTCGCATATTTATTATCATTTATCAAAAAAACGTTTTGATAAATAATGAATAAATTGTAATCCGTCTCGAATTATTCAATTTTATATCGTTCGCAATATTTTCGATATACAATTATCACTTATGTGTCCATTTTGATTTAAACCCCCATAGGGCGAAAGTCAATGTTCCCGCTTATATACATATTTGTTCGTATGAAATCATAAAATCAAAATAGAACTCTCGTATCGAATATGTCTTATTCCAAAAATTGAATTACTCCAATCCATCCATGAATTTAACGTTTCGTTTATGGATCAAAAAAAAAAAAAAGTTTCAAAAAGCTGTAAATGAATTCCAAATTAATCCACTGTAACGTAATATTTTCCAACAAAACTTTTTTGCTATACCCATTTTAATATTTTTAAAAGGTATTTTTTTTTTTGATTTATACATCTTAAGACTTGGATCAAAATTCATCATTGTATATATCTTATATATAAATCGTTTCATATACATCACATCGTATACGTAAATGGAAACAAAAAGTAAATTTCGCTTTTCATCGTATCGTTCTACCTCCATCCACCTATATGTATAATATGTATGTATGTACTCGTATGTACATGTGAGCACAACCTCCTACGTACGAAAATTGGAATTTGGGTTTTTCCATATACATACGTACTCGTATGTATAGTTTTTATGGTAGCATCTAAATTTCGAATAAAACATAAAAGTTGTAAAGAAGTGAAAAAAAAAACAAAAGATAACTCGTCAGAGCTTTATGAAAATTAAACATTTTTTTCATACAGTGAACTGAAAAGTTTTCAATAATTTTGTCTTATGATGGTCTGATTATAAAGCATCAAGTCATAAAATAATATTTCTGTAAAGTATTTTCAATTTTGTAAGTTCACTGTTTAGATAATAAGCTTTCATATAGAAAAGCACAAAAAACTAGAATTCTATTGAAGTATAGCAAGATTTACTAAGCGTTTATTAACAGAACTACATCCCTGCAACTATATTTTTTAAAGTGTCAATATAACGTCCTGAGGGTGGCCCAATTGCTTTTTTAGCCAAATGTTTGGTTCTTTAAAGATATACAGACATAATTTTAGACTTTTCTCCAGGGAGTTGTATAAATTCGACCTATAGCCGAAAGCTTTGAATCGGTAACAGGAAGAACGTTAAAATGGAATAGCTATACTTTACCCTTGAATGTAACATGAAAATGTATTAATTGGATACAGTAGACACTTTACAGATTTGAATGATATATTTGAGCTTAGCAGCCCAAAAGCTCTAGCTCAACGTTATAAATTTGATTTAGTTTCAATTTACCAAAATGAAATTTTAACTTTAACTAAGCGAATCGATTATTGCAGCGTATATACAGTTGAGAAAAAGAGCTTTCAAAGTTATATCATTCAACAGTATTATACCGATCATTCAACAGTATTATACGATTTTGCTCCATTTATAGGTAATTTACTGAAATAGTCTTTGCACTGGTGTCCTTAATCCATTAAATCATGTGGTTTCGTTCTCTGCAATCGTCTGACTGCGTGTGAAGTATCCAACATACCACGAAGTTCATCGTTTACGTGTCGATAAATACGTTGTCCATGAATTATAGCAAGTTTTTTATTTCTTCTGCAACCGTTTGGATATTTAGGTCTCTATGGAGGTCATCATTCCTAATGTACCACGGAGCGTTAACTATACCTCGTACTTTGTTTAGCACTTTGTTTTGAAAAGTTTGTATTATTGTAGTGTTGGTTTTATTTGTGCAGCCCCAAAGCTGTAATCCCTAAGTCATACAGGGTTTAACACCTGTTTATATAACAGCAATTTATTTTCAGTTGACAGTTCCGAGTTTTTCCCGACCAGCCAATACATTTTTCGATATTTGATATTAAGTTCATCTTTTTCCTTTTTAACATGCTCTTCCACCTGAGCCTGGTATCTAAGGTCATCCCTAGATATTTCGCCTTATTTGCATACGGAATCTGCTGACCGTTAATGATTAGAGGTTTGTAGCTGATTTTTAAATTAGTAAAATTCACATGCGTGGATTTCGATTCATTGAGCCCGATACGCCACATTTTTGTCCATTTTATGATTTTGTCACATGCTTCTTGAAGTTTCGTTGTAGATTCCTCGATAGTGTCTCCTACTGAGAGAACTGCAGTATAGTCTGCAAATGTTGCAACGGTAACTTCTGCAACTTTCCACTGCAGTGGTACATATTTTTCATACACAGTTCCTTCATTATTTGCCCTGTTATTAGACCGTAACCTGGAGCTTTATTTGCTTTTAAGTTCTTAATTTCAGCTTTTAGTTCTTTCAATGTTACAGGGCATTTTCGAAGTCAGATGTTCAATGCGTATCAGTAGTGTTTTCGTAACTGGTCTGACGACTTAGAGGTTGAAATGTTTCTTCAAGATGTTCAGCAAATAGGTAACCCTTGTCTTTCGCACTTCTAGCCCATTTTCCATTGTTTGTTTTGATTGGGAGGATCTGCGTTTTTGGTTGTTTCAACCCTTTTGTTGCTTTCCAGAGGGAATATTCGGTATCTTTAGTTGGACCTAGAGAACAAAGGTATTTTCCAATTATTTCATTTTTCACTGCTTTTATATATGCCTTAAGTTTGATTCATAAGATGTTTAAGGTGGTTTTATCTTGCGGCGCACGATTCTTTCGGGCTTTTCGTTCCTCCTGCACTAGTTCTCTTACTTCTATAGGGTAAATAACGAAGTTTTCTTTCCTCAATGATAATTTGGGACTGCATTCCCAAGCGGACCATTGTATGACATCAAGGAGCTTGTCTAGTTCCTCTTCAATTTCATTTTCTCTTTTGATTGGTACTTGAAGTTCTATTCTTTCCTCTACTAACTGCTTAAACAATTCCCAATTTGTTTTGTTGTATGTGAGCTGAGGTGAATTTATTTTTTCTATAACATTTTCACTAACCGTCATAACAACAAGAGGATGATCAGATATTAGGTTTTCGTCATTTTCTAAGAAGATGTAGCGTTTCGATATGCCATTAGTGATGTAGAAATCTATAAGATCTGGGATTTTGTTAGAATCAGATGGTCGTTTCCCTCCTGAGTAAAATTCACAGTTTGAGTATTGACCAGCTGCAAGTAATTCTTTGCCTTTTGGAGAGGTTGATCTTGAACCCCAAAAGGTATTTTTGGCATTAAGGTCACCTCCCATAGTGAAGTTCTGGAATTTCTGGAACAAATTATTATATAGTCTTCTTTCTTTAGGTTATACCGCGGGGGACAATATATTGCAGATTTATTACAGGTGTTGTGATAACCAAAGTTAACCGTCACGGTTGTTACTTGCATGGACTCTTTTTCTACTTTCAGTTGTTCATGATGATTTATATTGTCCCTAATAAATATAGCTGACCATCCTCTTACCCGTTCTGATGGATGTGTTGTATGATAACAAGTATATCTCCGGATTGAAACATATGAGCTGCTGGTAAAATGTGTATCTGATATTTAGCATATATCAATTTTCTCAGCGTTTAAAAATAGTTCTAATTCTGCTAGATGTTGTGTTAATCCGTTTGCATTCCATATGGCTATTCTTAATGGGTAGTTTTGATGTCTGGTTTTTGCTATGGAATTATGAACTAAACAGACATTATTTCTTTTTAGCTATTTTGGAACTGGGTATTTCCAGCAGATTGAGTCGATCCAGAATTAACTTATTTAGATTATTCTGTTCCTCAAGGCTATTTAAAATTGCTTGGACAGTGTTTTTGTATTTTTCAGTTCCACTGGTGTCAGATTCCTTCAAATTTGAAGTGACCTGCGCATATGTATAATTCTCCCTACGCATATGTACTTCATTTCTTGCTCGATCCGTGTTTGGATGACTTAGAAGGGGTTTGCGTGCCTGATCCCTCATTTTCTGTAGTTGCTTAGCAACCTTACATCCTCTGTAGTTCAACGGATGCTGACCATTACAGTTTATACCATTACAGATTTTGCTGGTTCTTCTTTAGTTTGTGGTGGGTGCTTTCCAGCACATTTGACACATCTTGGCTCGCGTGCGCAGTATCTTTGCCTATGGTTATAGCCTTGACATTTATCGATCAATGGCGCAGTTGATAAAGTAACGATGGAAAAATTAGTTTTCTCTTACTATCGATGACGTAAATGAATACGCCTTTTACTTCCTTTATGGGTGTTTAACTCATTGAAAGATGAAATCTAGCAACATTTAAGCAGTATTAGTTAGTAGCCTTTTAATAAACTAATTTGTGAAACCGATCAACTCAAAATTTCATTCCATCTGATGTTTATTATATGGAGATAGTTTCGGCATTTTAAACGATTTTGACATGACAAAAATCGTAAAACAAGGCCAGTAAAATTTTAAGACAATGAGTTGCTGGCGTTAAGATTGATGTCAAACTCAAAACTTTGGGAGTGATTCAAAAAGCGATTGTAAACCGTTTGGATGCCTACGATATACTGGTAAAACAATTTTTACTGAAAAGATAAAATCGAAAGGGTTTTTTTTGCATCTGATCGTGATGAAGTAGAAAAGTGGGCCCACTATATATGACAACTAAAAGAAAATTGTGGGTAAACCAGGGTATGTATCAACTTCAAGAACCAAATTAATATTAATGGCAAGATGTTAATCTGTTCGGAGTCGTCGCGAACAACTCTAGCCTAACGGAAACATCACGTCATCAATAACAATTGATGGAATTAATCCGAAAATTGAACTCAAACACCAACTCATTCACATGATGCAAAAGTTGTCATAAGGAAACATTGGAGGTGGTTTAATACGATGTTCTACTCCACTTCCCACTAAAACTTGTTCCGGTCGATGACTTATGACTTGGCCGAGCACCACTTCACTTCCCACGAAAAACCCAACAATCGGGTCGATTCTTGCATCCCATCAAAAGACGAGAAATTCGAATGATGGACAATACATTGAATAAAATACATACTACCAAGCCCTTAAAATAAAGCTTCGAAGTTATAAAACTCGTCAACAATTTTATATAATCCCAATAATATTGTGAATGAAAACAGAATTGGAACTTAATAGATGTTTAACGTTATGCAAACTCATGAGTTCACAAATAAATTGCTAGGACCAGTCATAATCGCTCTTGGCTTCATTTGATTTACTATCACTACAGTAGTAATATCATTAATCTGGGTGGAATAATATAGGTATGCGTTTTTCAATCACCCTGCTAGCATAGCCACAGTTTCCCCATTACACTTGCATATAACGCCTTTTAAAGACGAGTGAGGTGTGTGTCTCCAGGTGATTTTTTCAGAAGACAATTAAGTCCTGAGACACTAGACACGGCTACTTTAATCAATGTTTTACGATGCGAGTTTATATGAAACGCTTATCGTCAAATGAACTCTATGTCGGAGGTTGACCCAAAAAGAATTAACGGTTGGTTATAATTTAGTCAGATGATAATAAATCAAATAACTTATAATACTATAAGGAAAATCGTGTCAATTTTCATAGTAAATGCCAACGACAGCATATTTTCGTTAAATATAAGTATCGGAGAAGATTTCTAGATGGCATACCAATGCGATTTAACGAAAACAATAGATGGCACGCGAAGTAATTTTTTAATGAAATGACATAATTATAAAAAAAAAACAAATTTTGGTTTCGTTAATAATTCGTTGAATATAAAAAACTGCGGTTAAAAAATGTAAACATTTCGTTCAACTACTACTAGTGCCATCTTTTAATCTTCTCCGGAATTATTTTATGTTGGCACATGATATCAATGCGATTTCCCATATAGTTATTTTAAGTTATTTGTAATAAATATATAGTCGAGAACAAATTTCTTCAGACATCAAATTGGATTTAAGGTTAGCTTAGCTAAGATTAGCATTGCAACATTTACGAGTTTTAGAGGCCGTAAAGAGACAGGTCTATAAAATCTCAAACCATAAACCATTTTAAATGCATGGTTGAATGCAAGCACTCTACTCAGCATTGTTATAGTAGTACAGTCCGTATAAAATAATAAAGGGTAAAAAAAGCATTGTAATATGTGCCAACTCACTTATATGGAAGAAGTTTATTGAATATCAGCATCTCATATCTAATTCTCGTATTGCTCCTATAATTATGTTATTTTAAATCTTAGAACAATTCTAAGCCTCTCAACCTTGTATAACCTTGTGCCATATGGCAAGAATCTATATATGATTGAAATTGTAGACAACGATTTTAAATTTGTAGTCAATCAAAAAAGGTATTAAGAGTGCATAATTTCTTTAAAGGAGTTACCGGATTGCACCATACCTTAAGGCTCAGGTCAACTGTCATTTCAAACAAGAAGAGAAACCTGGTATAGTTTCAATGCGGTATTCGACACATGGCGTGAGCATTTTGCGGGTCTTAATATGTTCCACTAGTTTTACAGATTGTGATCACTATACCCCATGTACACCACCGCATATATACAAACAGTAAAGATGTGCATTAAGTGTCCAAGAATTCGTCGGGAGTTAATTGTAAACTGTTGTTTTATTCGATTAAATGGGCGAAATGACTATCGTTGAAGGTTGAAAAATGTTAAACTTTGTTTGACATTATATACTGTGTCACAGTATTGCGTGATGATATTTAAGTATTTCAGTCCTTTCATTACTCATGGTATAAGAGCGTATGTGATGGAATATCAAGGTTAACCTTGTCAGAGGTAACCCGATTCTTTGGTCTCTATGGAGACGAAGGATGGAGAGAACAATGGTTACGTTGTGCGTATCGATTCGGTGTAAATGGTGAAGTACCTGCACGGCATAGTGAACAATCTGACATCTTCTGAATATTTACAATAATTTTAAGATTTAAGTCGTGATTATAACTCATGGAGCCAGCTAGTAGACACAGTACTGGTCTACTATTACCAGTTTTATATGGTTGCAAGAAGCATTTCGGGAGTTGTCTAGGTATGGGTGAACCACAAATCCTTCATTAGATTAAAGATTTTTTTTTAATTGCACTTAAAGGTCGTGTGCTGTCAGGATGGTTCGTCAATTTTGTAGAAAACTAGAAAAATGTCCAACCGATTAATCAGTTTAAGTTATGAATGGATTGGAATCCAAAATGACAGACAACACCAATTATATAAATACAAAGAACAACACAAACCCGTTTAAAAATCGGATTGTAAGCATTAAGTCCAGAGGTTTTGTCATTTTGAAAATGTGCGATGCAACTTACTGTCACAAAGATAGGAGTTTGAAAATAAATGGGAAATTTCGTTCTACTTGATATGCGGCCTGAGTATAAATTACTGTCGATGAATGCTTCAGACAAGTGTTGTGTAACTAGGCTCCAAAACCCTTAGTTGGATGGGAGTTTGAAAAGAAATGGGAAATTTCTTTCGACTTCAAATGAAGCGTGAATATAGACTTACTGTCGATGAATGCTTGAGACACGTGTAGTTTAATTAACTGTCGGAGCTCACTTAGTTGAATCGAAGTTTGAAAAGAAATTAAAATTGATTGAATGCATCCGACACGTGTCGTGTAATTAACTCTCGGAATACACTCATTTGGATTGGAGATGAATGTTCAAGCCAACTTCCGAGTAACTATTTGTTGGAATGCACTCAGTTGGATTGAAGTTTGAAAAAAATAGGAAATCGATTTGTATTTCAAATACAACCTGAGTATAATAGATGTCGACGCTCACTTAGTTGGATGGAAGTTTGAAAAGAAATGGGAAATTGATTGAATGCATCAAACTCGTGTCGTATAACTAGTTGTCGGCACTCACCCAGTTGAATTAAAGTTTGAAAAGAAATGGGAAATGGCTTTCTATTTCAAATGCAGCTTCAGTATACATTTCTGTCCATGAATGCTTGAGCCATGTTTCGAGGAACTTACTAGTCGGAATTCACTCAATTGGATTGGAGTTTGAAAAAAAAGAGAAATTGCTTTCTATTTCAAATGCAGCGTGAGCATAGATTTACTGTCGATGAATGTTTTAGACACGTTTTGAGTAACTAACTGTCCGAACTCACTCAGCTGGATGGATGTTTGAAAAGAAATCGGAAATTTATTGAATAAAACAGACACGTGTCGAGCGATTAACTGTCGGTAATAATTTAGTTGGATAGGAGTTTGAAAAGAAATGGGAAATTGGTTGAATGCATCAGACCGGTGTCGTGTTACTTACAGTCGGCACTCACTTCGTTGGATGGGAGTTTGAAAAGAAATGGAAATTGTTTTCGATTTCTAATGGAGCGTGAATTTAGATTTACTGTTGATGAACGCTTCAAATACGTTTCAAGTAACTAATTATCGGAATACTCACTCAGTTGGATTGGAGTTTGAAAAGATAATGAGAAATTTCTTATATAGTTGGATTAGTTTGAAAAAATAACACGGGTCGTGTAACCAACTCTCGGCACACACTCAGTTTGATAGGAGTTTGAAAAGAAATTAAAATTGATTGAATGCATCCGACACGTGTCGTGTAATTAACTCTCGGAGCCCACTCAGTTGGATTGGAGATAATGTTTAAGCCACCTTCCGATTAACTATTTGTTGGAATTCACTCAGTTGGAAATCGATTTTTATTTCAAATACAACCTGAGTATAATAGATGTCGACGCTCACTTAGTTCGATGGAAGTTTGAAAAGAAATAGCAAATTGATTGAATGCATCAAACACGTGTCGTGTAACTAGCTGTCGGCACTCACCCAGTCAAATACAGCCTGAGTATACATTTCTGTCGATGATTGCTTAAACCATGTTTCGAGGAACTAACTAGTCGGAATTCACTCAATTGGATTGGAGTTTGAAAAAAAAGAGAAATTGCTTTCTATTTAAAATGCAGCCTGAGCATACATAACTGTCGATGAATGCTTGGAGACACGTGTAGTTTAACTAATTGTCGGTAACTGTCGGAATACACTTAGTTGGATTAGAGATGAATGTTTAAGCCACGTTCCGAGTAACTATTTGTTGGAATTCACTGTCGGATTGGAGTTTGAAAAGAAAAAGGAAATCGATTTCTATTTCAAATGCAATGAAGTACAATAGATGTCGATTGTCAAATGCCTGAGTACAATAGATGTCGAAGCTCACTTAGTTGGATGGAAGTTTGAAAAGAAATAGGAAATTTCATTCGATTTCCAATGCTGCCTGAGTATAGATTTATTGTCGATGAATGCCTGAGACACGTTTCGAGTAACAACCTGGTTGGAACTCACTCAGTTGGATGAGAGTTTGAAAAGAAATGGGAAATTGCTTTCTATTTGAAATGCGACCAGAGTATAGATGAATGCTTCAGACACGTTTATGAATGCTTCAGACACGTTTCGAATAACTAATTATCGGCACTCTCTCATTTGGATGGGAGTTAGAAAAGAAATGAGAAAGTGCTTTCGATTTCAAATGTAGTGTGAATATACATTTACTTTCGATAAATGCTTCAAACACTTACTAACCACTGTAAGGTTTAACATATATAAAAATCAACAAATCACCGCAATTAACTCGTTATCGCGTAATACGTTTCATCTTTTTCGCTCGATTGAACTAAATCACGAAGACGAACGAACAATTTGGCAAATGTCCAGCGTATTTATTAATGAGTCTCGAAAGGTGTCATAAAAATAATTAGTTTGACGTATGGTTTGTGTATCCGAAAATATTTGTCACATCGTATAATTTAGAATATTTTATTAGTTTGTTTACAAACTATATAAATTTGGCGGCATCGTGCTCGTTTATATCCACAAATCCACTTTAATGATTGTTATGACAAATGGGGCTAAAATATTGGCTTAATCTATTTATTAACTTATCTTAATTACCTGTTTCGGTTGCGACATCAGATCC
This sequence comes from Tipula lateralis, assembly GCA_963932295.1. Taxonomy (NCBI): domain Eukaryota; kingdom Metazoa; phylum Arthropoda; class Insecta; order Diptera; family Tipulidae; genus Tipula; species Tipula lateralis. Next base: position 147,136,324 of record OZ010736.1, read on the forward strand.
TAAATATTTGATCGCGTAGAGTAGTAGCAAGCCGTACGACAATTGAAAACCAGTTGTAAGAACATGGGCTAAGAATGCAACACCACATACAATCCATCCCCATCCACCGTCCGGATAGAAATGCTGTATCGAAATAAAAAATAAATGTAATTAATAACAGCAACAACAACAACAAAAACAACGAATCAGTAATTAAATATGTAAATTATATTTACCTGTCGTATTGCATTTGTGTCAACACCAGCGCGTCGCAGTGCAGGCACATTTCGATGTAGCGAATGTAGTTCTCGTTCGAGCAGGGCTGGATACGCGGAATCGTCTTCTTCTAACTGTCTAGTTCTGGTGTCGTAGCCTGGAGATGTAACGAAAAAGAATTTTTTTTTTACCTTGTTTGTTAATGTCCCGGAGGGTTTTGCTTTAATTAAATTTTAATTTATTTATTCATATATTGGGAATGTCTGTGTGTAGTACACAATTTTATTTAATTTGTTTATAAACAGAATAAATTTATCGAGATACACATTATAATGACAACAAAAACTTTAGCTATTTAATTGGTTAATTTAAAATTCAAATGAATATTTAATTAATTTAATTTATTGCGGTGGTACGATCCGAAACGTCTTGCATAGTGATTTTCTCATGATTTATTTTGCACATCGATATGTATGTGTTGTAGCATAAAATATGTAATGGATGCGTACGGACATTGCAACTGATATGTCGTCAATCGGGAAAATTTTCGACACCCCCAATGAATCATATGTATGTAAAATTCTATTCGTGCACATACCCGTATCTGTATAGGAGCCGGAAGCGAAATATACGTTTATGGTTGATTGAAATTTGAAACCGATGTATAGATTTCTAGTTCTACATACTTGTGTTGGTTCAGGAATGGAAATTTAACAATAATTTGAAATGGTTATGCAAAAATACATTATCACAAAATCATTTGTGACATCATTGCAGAAAACTACAGAACTGTTGGAAGAGGTAGCACTGTTGTCACAATGATTTTGTATACATTCTGCCTATAAATTAATAAAGAGTGATCCAATAGGAGGTACTTTTCAAATTGAGGTTCTCATCCGGATTCATGCGTGACATCTGTCATGTTCATATGACATTTGTGTCCAGTATTCAGTGACATTTCACCATGAATAGAGAGACTTACGTGACTAGTTAGTGCAAAATTATTTCAAAAGTCAGTATTCAGTGAAAAATTGTTTTCGTGCTCTTCGACCATTTTATGGTGTTCACAATCGTCCAACTGGACTCATTCACGAAACAATCACTAAATTTCGAACCACTTTATCATTTATGGATATTCATCCGACTAGAGTGCGCACTAGTCGATCAAATGTGAATATTTCTGCTGTAGCTGAAAGTGTACGTGAAGACCGAAATCAATTTGTCACCGTTCTCATGCTCTTGAAAAGTCGATCCATAGAATGGATCATCATAGAGCCAGTCGCGGCTGATTATTTAATTGATGCGTTTTAATGAATTTTGTTAAAAAAAAACTGCCAGAAGCTCTTATTGAGTCACCTTTTATAACTAAATATTTGTGATTCAAGTTTTTTTGGGATTCGTGACTTTATTAGGAATTCCACAAATACTGGCTTAATCGATCCCGATCACGCCGCATATGTCCAGCGGAACTTGGAACTTATAACAGATTGCCGCTCTTCTGTTCTCGTGATTGGATAGAATACAGTATGTCAGACATCAAGCACAAAATTCTTAAGGTGCACCTTACATTGTTCTCGAGCACGGTTATAGAATAATGGGAGATCTAGTAAGTCTAACGGTGATATTGGATTTAATCAAATATTTTGCTCATACACAGGTTGTTCCCAGAATTGTTTGCTTTCACCTCTGCTTTGGCTTTGGAGATTGATAATATTCGAGCTTTTATATATAAACCGCTAGTGCCACCGATATTATCTATTGCTTTTATCGTGAGAGGTCGCCTTGCTAGTCATGATGAAAAGCTTTATGGTCAAATATTCATAATATTGCGCAAAGAGCGATTAGTAGAACTAGTGCTTCCACTCCAATGTTAGCCATGGAATCAATTATGCTCTTGCCTCACCCACCTCTTTTTCATTTTGTTTTAATTTCGCATTGGCAGACAAATATAACTAGTAAGTACCGACCTAGCGATACAAAACGCAAAATGTCCAAAGTGTATCATAATTCAAGAAGGACTGGGGTCTTGGCTGATTTATAGTTCCAAAGAATATTTTGGCTAGGCGACAAAAGATGAGGATGTCTCATCTCTTCTAGTGCAGACTAACAAAGGGATAGTAGATTAATAGATATTATTATATATTAATAGATAATATCAGGACCCCTAAAGCGGGTTCCACAAAAGTGGAAGCTAAACCTAATCGGCCAATTTATCAACCTAAATGTTTCCTTTGATATCCATCTAGGAATGATCTATCGGATTCTATATTTTGTCATTATCTTTGCTATCAAGTTCCAATCTCCGAAAATCGTTGTTGTGGGAATTAATTTTCTATATTACAATTCTCATTATAGGAATGTGTTTTTATTAGAGCCTTAGGGGTTTCTGATTTGTACTCGTATGATTGCCATTATTTGCTAGAGCTCTTATAGTGATCTATATATTACCACAGATAACTCTCTTGAGTTTAGTCCACTTCCTTGCACAAAGATCTTCATTTCGATGTTTTTTCCCTTGGAATGTCAAAATTTGTACAAATCCCAATCAACCGTTATACCGATTTTTATCGCTTTGTTGAGAAGTTTTCTTGACTGTTTCAGTTCCCTTGTCACTATGGTGCCCAAGTTCTTATATGCTTACTTACCTCTCTTTCTCATTTTCATTACTGAAGACAGAGGTGAATGGTTGAAATGGAGTCTATAAAATTCTCAATCAGGGTTCATGGGTTCCAAGAGAGTAATGTCATCTAGGACCATCCAAGATAAAACTTTCCTACAGAGATTTCGTAAGACAAAAGTAATATCAATTACTTTCTGCCTTGAGGATGTCAAAAAGGTAGGTTTATTGCCCACGTTCAAGATGACTAGATCAGACGCAGATAGGCATTTCAGGAAGAAAACATCTCTAGGATTATATCATTGCTATACGTGGTGTGAGATTGGATCGCATCCGGCAATGATTGGGATATTGTTACGGTTTGTGTCCTCTATAGTTTTGATAAACTCTTGAGTAGGAGGATGAGGCTCAGAGTCAATTAGGAAGATATCACTAGACTCTTACGTCTAGGCCCTGTTTTTTGATTTCTGTTTTTTTAGTGATCCAATAGGATATAATTGTACCATTTTGTGTTCAGATTCATTGACATTTCAGAGCATGATTCGAGAGATAACGCGAGAACAACGTTTACAAATTACAAAGTCATTGTTCAGTGAAAAATTGTTGTGCTCTTCGACCATTTTTTGATGGTCATAATCGTCCAATTTAACGCACTGTTCGCGAAACAGTCACTAAATTTCGAACCACGTTTTCATTAGTGGATATTCATCACCCGACTAGAGTGCGTACAAGTTGATCTAATATGAATACTGCTGTTGCTATGGCTGAAAGTGTACTTGAAAACCGCAATCAATCAATTCGTCGCCGTTCTTAAGTTTTTTTTTTTCAAAATACGGAAGGAGAATGGCGCAAACTACAGAGTAATGATCACTGAATTTTTAATGCTAAACATTCAAGATATTGGTGTAGCCAACTTATAAAAAGAAATTATTTTCAAACATTAAATGTTATGAACCGAACTAACGTCACAAATGCAACTTTTGATTTGAATGCGTTTTATTTCAAAGACACTTCCGGAAGCTCTTAATGGATCAACCTTTATAACTAAATGTTTGAGATTCGAGGTTTTGCGATTCGTGGCTTTATTAGGAGTTCCACAAAGACTGGCTAAATCGACCCCGACCACACCGCATATATCCAGTGGAGGTAAGAAGCTCTAAAAGATTGCCGCTCTATGCTTTTCGTTACCATACTGTATCTGGCAGTCGATTGATCATGCACAATGTATCAGGATTTTCATTGAACTCCTGGGTTCGTGATTGGATAGAATACGGTATATTAATACATCAAGCACAAAATACTTAAGGTGAACCCTAAACATTTCTGCCACACTGCTATAGAATAAGTAATTGGAGATCTAGTAATAATGGGAGATTTTTTTCACACCTTTATCATAAATCTCTAGTCTTTTGGCTTGTGTGTTTCCACCTGTGCTTTAGCTTTGGTGACTCGCAAGCTTCGAATTTTTATCTATAAACCGCTAGCGCTATCGTTATTATCTTATGCTTCTATCGTGTGGTGGTCGCGTTGCTATTAGTCATAATGAAAATCTTAGTCATGAAATAAATTTTGTTCTTGCCTCCGTTTCCGCCTACCTTTCTTTAACATTCACTTATCCTATAAATCTCGCTTTAGCAGACAAGTAACGCTCGCAAGGCGGGGTACTTTTCTTCGCGTCAGTTAGGATCGATTGGCCCATTGAGACATTCCTTCCCAGACCTACACTATCAGTCCTAACATCTGGATTTTCTTCGAATGATGCTTGAGAAATCTGGCATTCTCAAGGTCGTCAAGGTCGTAATCGTGATTCAAACAGTGCAGTTTATGAGGAGAGTGAGTACAATCATACAGGAGCACAAAAAGTCCTCAATTGTTACTTCTTCTCATCCCTCACACTGTCCTCAGTTTATCCCGTGAGAATACAAAAAACAACAAGATTCTCAAAGTAATAATAATAGCGTCACTCCTAGAGCGAGCTCAAGTTCTATAAAAGTGTAAGCTACACCCAAATGGCCAATTTATCACACAATACGTTTTCTTTGATATACATGTGACTGGATATGATCCATCGAATTCTATCTTTGTCACTGTCACTATCTTTGCCACCAAGTTCCAATCTCGGAAACCTGGTCGTTACTGTGGGAATTGATGGCTGTCTACTATATATTAGAATTTTCACTATCGGAAAAATTAGGTTTTATTAGAACCTCTAGTGCTTCAGGTTTGGTACTCGTATGAGTTTCATTATAGGGTTTTCTAGAGTTCCGAGAATGATATTCATATTAACACAGAGATCTCTCTTGAGTTTAGTGCATACCGTAACGTTTATATTTTTTCATTTCTGATACTCTTTGTGAAGATTTGAACCATTCCCTATCTTACGTTATACAAAGTAACTATGGTGTCCAAGTTCTTTTAGGCCTACTTTCCGCATTTTCTCATTTTCATTACTGAAGATAGGAGTGATTGCGGTTGAGATGGAGTCTATAAAGTTAAAGCCCAATCAGTTTTTCTGGGATTCCTAAATTCTCCTAAGAAAGAGATGGAGCGCTGGTAAAAGAGTGTAATGTCATCTAGGACCACCCAAAATAAGACTTTCCCACTTAGTCTTCGTGAGGCCAGAGTAATATTAATTACTTCCTGACTTAACGTTGTTAAAAAGGTAAGTCTAGACCCACATTCAATATGACTAGAATTAAAGACACGGATAGGGACTCCAAGAGGAAAATATATCTAGAATTATATTCTAGCTGCCCAGCATACGTGGAGTGAGTTCGCATTGCATTTAGGTTTGAGTACTCTTTAACTTTGATAAAATCTTGTGTAGGAGGATGAAGCCCCAAGACAGATGGGAAGCAAGCAGAGATCATTAGAACCTTACGCATAATCTCTGATCTTTTACTTCAGCGATGACTACTATTAGCGCATTGCAACAGATTTAGTATGCTATAACTAATAAAAACACAGGCTCTAGGTCTCGAGCAGGCCTCAATAACCAGGAATCAATTCTCAGTGTTAGGTTCATTGATTTTGCTCCCGTGATGTATTGCAGTTGTTCATCCATCGTTCTATTAGAACGATGCATCTTTTGAGTGGTCTTAAAGGTTTCACCGATGTCACCAAAGATATGTTCTCTATAGAGAAGCCGAAATCACCTCCAAGTGCTCAGGCTCGGCTGTACTATTCCATTCATTTTAACCTAGGTTTTTGTTATCCATATTACATCCCACGAGTTGTAGAGAAAGGATTGTCTGTCTATGAAGAGATCGACAATGCACAGATAAGGCTACATGATCTGAAGGATGTTTGATATCCCGATACACCGTTAAAGAGTGTGCTACATTTTAAACTAAGTTGGTTATCTCACGGTACGATTGACACCTTAACCCGGGGTTCAGGTGTTTAGCGCTGTATTTTCGCCTGGCTCACCTAGTTAGCCAGTTCATTGATACTACAAGATACAACTTTATTTTCCCCATAGGCAACTTCATACTTGACTACCTATAAGGCGGTACTTGCAATGCTAAATCTCACGATTCGTCTTTTAATTATGGCAGAACGAGTAAGTAAGAAATGTGCTCTGATAGATTCATGGTGCAGATGGCTTGCCGTCAGTGAAAAGTTGTTAGTCAGTGAACCCAGTTTAAAGCTATTTAAGTATGTACTGTCCTTACAAAAATTGCCAAAAAAGGTTCTAGGTAGTGAGATCTACTGGTCATAGTCACCTAAAATAGCGTCTCCATTGCATTCAAAGTGATGACTACATCTACTGGCTTTTTTCATCATTGTTACATTGTTTAGTCTACAAACGTCAGTTGACTTGCAACGAGTTTAAATATTTTTAAAAATTTTTAAAATTCAAGGTACATCACCCCTGATATTATATAATTAACTTACCGGTATAACTATTCGGTTGCATCCGAAAACTATTTGTCTGCTGATGATTTGTCTCGGAATGTCCATGTGCATCAACGCGCGATGGTATATTCGACGTCGATGCAAATCGACAACGGACACAACCCCGTTGCAGCGGTGGCAATGGCGGTGGTGCTGGCGGCGGTGATGCAGACAATGGTGGCGATACACTATCGTTCGACGGGCCCATCATATCGTCGATAATGTTGTTGTTGTCCGACACCTTTTGATTGATATAGTTTTGCGTTTGGTTGTGATGTGTAAAATATTGTTGTGGTGTTGGGTGTTGAATTGGCTGGGGTTGGGGATAGTTTAGCGGTGGTGCGGGTTGTGTTTCAATTTTATTTCCGATCGCACCTATATGATACGAATTCGATGGATAAATACAGGATGTTGATATACTCGGATATTTTCCTAAATGATTGTGTTGTGCGTTCCAAAAATTATTTGTATAGTTTGGATTTGTATAGGTTGTGGGGACTGTTGTTTCGTGTACAGTTGTTTGCTTATTGCTACAATTACAATATTGTCACGGTATCACATTTTTATTGTATTGACTATTTTGTGTTAGAAATGTTTGTTGTTGGAGCTGGTGTTGCTGCTGCTGCTGTTGTTGTTGTTGTTGAAACTGTTGCTGATGCGGCTGGTGCTGTGTATACTGTTGTTGTTGTGTAAGTTTTGGAAGGTGTGTCATCGAACTATTTAACGTTTTTAAATAATTTAAATGATTGTTCGATAGCGAGTTCATATTATTCAAATGATTCCGCGATAATGGCAGCGAATTCGTCCACTGACTTTTATCACATGTACAATACATTTTAGGTTTAAGTTTTGATTGCTGAACAATTCTTTTGTCGTCTGGAAATTTTGTTAACTAATTTTTTTTATCATAAAGCTTCTTTCAATTATCCACCAGGTAAACTACATACAGGTTGGTTAATGTGCTCGTGTTATCCGCCATTTTCATGCTCTCTAGTTTTCAGCATTTTCACTTTGAATTATCGTTCGACTCGTGGTCTGCCTGAAAATACAAACAAAACGATTACGTCTGTAGGTTTATCCCCACACTCCAGTTTCGATTCAATTGGGACGGATGAAAAATTTCTGCTGATTACCAAATATCCTGTTTCCTTTTTCGTTATTATTTTGTTCTTCCCAATTTACACTTTATACTCTATACATACACATACACATACACATGCATACAACTATACAACAAAAGGAAAGATATCGAATATCAAAATAAATTTTCACCACTTAACTCTACCAACAAAAAGCACGAAAATCGGGTTTTATCGTTCTACATCCAGGGACTGAGCTTTTTCACATGTATATACATGTGTGTGTGTGTGTGTACAAATCTATATACGAATTAAGTTTTCGTATTATACGGATTTTTGTATTTTAATCCTAAACAAACAATTGAACTTTGTAGTGTGTTGAAAGCTCTTTATTTTTATATTTTGAAAGTATCATTAAAAACAAAATCAAAGTCTTAGGAAGAATACGTAAATACCCAGGTATATATATATGAGATGGGTCAATCGAGAAAACTTCATCAAAAGGTATATCCTGTGTGATTTATGGGCTGTGGCAAAACTATGTATACCATTATAGTTGTGCATCGCATAAACTGTAAAGCTATCTATCGGAAGCTTTTTATAAATAAACAGCGTGGAACGTTTATCCAAGTTGTTTGACGTATTCTTAATCGCATCTCATCTATTTCAACAACCCACATATCGTCTTAAAACAGGTTAAACGTATATCATACGAGTAAAAGGGATTAAAAGCTTTCGGTTTATATAATATATTTTGCACTTTAATGATTCAACCAACACACATTCTTAGCTCAGTATACACATGAAACGTACACATACGTTTATATGTGGTATACAGATCTTATGGATTATAAGACTATAAAAGAGGCAAAAATGTTGTTTTTAAGTGTTTCAATCGAATTAAACGAAATAAACCAACTGAAATATACTGTTCGTGTACAAGTTGGTTTCAGGATGATGGTGAATTGATTTAAATGTGAAGTGGCGGGTATTATAACCATAAGTATTATTTATGAATTAATGGGTTGAGTGATGTACAAGTCAGTATGTGTATTTATCTCGAATAGTGCTTTTGAGTATCACGATTGGATTTCAAGTTAGATAAACAGTATTATTGAACTGAGAGAGATTATACCTTCCACATATATTTCCATTACGAGGATTAATTTAGACAGTGTTCATTTCCCAAATGATGGTCGAGTATTATGTGTGTACCATTTTGTGTTAAATGCAATACTCGTATTTTGTCTGATCTAGGTAATATTATAGTGTACAGCAAACAGTAACTGAGCATTTTATATATGTATCTGTTGGGTGCAAATAACCAAATGCAGCTTGTGTTGTACTCTTTATTGCTGAGGTAAAATTTTTTTCATTATTTTGCTTCAAGCTTGATCATCAATGTTCCAATTTATTTTATGTGCCAGTTACAGCAGAGGAAGTGCTCAACTTCTACTTCTAAGTAACTTTATCTGAGCTCGTATTTTTCTGTATTTTGATTCAGAACATAAAATTGCTTAAAGAACAATGTCTAGTGAGAACATCGAACAAGTAAGGATAGGCAACGACCCATAGAATACCACCACAGTATCCAGAGCTTGTCGTAGGAGGCGACTAAATCTGGTTGAATCGCTGGACTGACGACCCGCATCCGTAAAACAGTGAAAATGTTAAAAATGTCAACAAAAATAAAAAAATCGGATACCGCCAAAACAACAAAAAAAACAAACCCCCGCTTAAGTACCCGGACACGAGATTAAGGATCGGCACGTGGAACGTGCAGTAATTAAGAAAACCTGGTGCGTTGGACGGCCTTAGCACATGCATGAAAGAGTATCGCCTGGAACTCGTAGCTCTCCAAGAAACTCGATGGCCTAAAAGTGGAGACCATGTGTCCCAAGGCTATACGTTGGTACACAGCGGAGATGACCTCGGAAATCTTGGGGTTGGATTTCTCATTGGGCCACAGGTAAAAAAGGCTGTCTTGGACTTTCAAGCAGTCGATAATCGAATGTGTAAGCTTCGCTTGCACATGAGATTAGCCAACCTGTCAATTGTTTGTGTACATGCGCCCACTGATGTAAGCCAACCCTAAGATAAAGACTCATTTTACAATAATCTGGATAATCTGAGTGGTTCTATACCGGAGCACGATGTCAAATTGGTGATTGGTGACTTTAATGCTAGAGCTGGCAGAAATCAGACCGACTTATGTAACAATATAGGTCCGTACTCCCGACACGAAACTGCGACCGAGAATGGGGAAAGAATGATGTACTTTGCGATCGCACACGATCTCCAAGTGGCAAGTAAATTCTTTCCTCATAAAAACATCCACTTAGAAACATGGACACATCCACGAAAAAACATCCCGAAGCCAAATTGACCATGTGTTGATTTCAAAAGGGCGGGCTCGGGTTGTCCAAGACGTGAGATCGTATCGGTCGTCAACCAAATTCGTAGGCAGTGACCATTTTATGGTTGCTGCAAAGCTACGATGGAAATTTTCGTACAAGTCAGGGAGGACAGGAGAATATACAACGTGATTCTCCTGTGAAGGTCTGATAAATAAAGAAACGTAAAGAAAATATCAAGATCTTGTCAGCAATAGCATTATGCAATCCAATTACCAATCTGATGATGTGAACAGTGTCTGGGAAGTATTGAAAACTTCGGTGGTCGATGCTGCCAGCACACTCTCGGTATAGTGAAAACTAAGCCCCAAAATGATTGGTTTGATGAGGAGTGTCGTCTTGCTGTTGAGCAACGAAATATAGCCTATAATGAAGCGCAGACTCGGTTTACAATCGCAAGGAAAAATAAAGTAGTTCTTACTAGGAGAACATCTAAGCGAATTTGTAGACAGAAGAAGCGAGAATGGTGGAAGGCTAAGGTCTTAAGAGTACAACAACTCAGCAATGAGCACAATTCGCGTGGTTTCTTTAAAGGAATCACCGAATTGCACCATACCTTAAGATCTCGGTCAACTGCCATTCGGGACCAGGATGGAAACCTCTGTGTTAATGTCGATGCGGTACTCGATACATGGCGTGAATATTTTTCTGATATACTTAATGTTCCACATGTATCACAAGCTGTATTTGAATACCCTCAAATACAGACCGCGGAGATGTTCATTGAGGATCCATCCTATGAGGAATTCACAATGGCCATGCAGAGATTAAAGAAAAATCGTTCACCAGGGGTTGATTGAATTAATTCAGAGCTCTTGATATTCGGAGGGCTAACTTTGTGGAACTGTCTTTTCGACCTTATTCGATTGGTATGGCGAAATGAAGTTATGCCTGACGAATGGAAAGTGGCCGCGTTATGCCCAATATTCAAAAAGGGTGATCGCATGAAATGCGAGAACTATCGCGGTATAGCTCTCCTTTGCACAGCATACAAGTTACTGTCATAAATTATTTTGGGAAGAATTACTCCTTTGGCGGAGGAAATTGTCGGTGACAACCAAGGAGAATTCCGTCCAAATCGGTCAGTCACTGATCAAGTTTTTTCACTACGGTTGATTCTTTTATCAGGTATTCCTAGATTTCAAGCAAGCCTATGACTCGATCAATCGAGAGAGATTATGGTATGCGCTTGAATATTTAGGAATACCGAAAAAATATGTACATCTGTGTAAAATGACAGTAACGCAGTCACAATGCTGTGTTAAAGTTGAGAACAGGCTATCGAGAACTTTTGCAATCACTTCTGGTGTTCGACAAGGAAATGCGCTGTCCCCGATACTTTTTAATCTCATGTTGGAATACATCCTTCGTAAAAGTGAAACACGTCAGGACAATATCTTATTCCGACAATCCAATCAACTTCTTGCGTATGCAGATGATATCTGTGTGATTGGATTAAATGGCAACGGAGTGAAAGAGATACTTGATCCACTGGAACAGTGTTCAGCTTCCGTTGGTCTCAAAATCAACGAGTCCAAAACCAAATATCTAATCTCGGGTTTTTGAGACCAAGACGCAAGTCATTTCAGTAGTGGAAACCACACGTTTGAAGGAGTGATGAGATTCAAGTATCTTGGATCTCTCATTACTCACGATTATAGTGTGGGAGAGGATATCAAGATTCGCCTTGCCGCTGCCAATCGGGCTTTGTATCCTCTACGTCCACTGCTGAAATCAAAATATCTTGCAAATACGGATAAGCTGAAACTGTACAGAGTGTTGATCAGACCCGTTGTCATGTATGGATGTGAGAGTTGGATCTTGACGGATGAGTACGAAAGATGGCTTCTAACATTCGAGAGAAGAATCATGCGTGTGATATATGGTCCAAAACGCGACGTCGATGGCACTTACCGAGTTCGTTTCAATCACGAGATCAGGAATTTAATGCAAATTCCTGATATCGTGCATGAAATTAAAGGACAGCGAGTACGCTGGCTCGGAGACGTTCTGCGTGCAGATCCGAACAGAATGATACAGCGCACCTTTATAGCGCACGATGGCTCCACGGCGTAGAGAGCGATCTGGCATCTTCAAACTGCCTACAACGGTTTGAACAGCTGGCTCGTGATCGAAACCGATGGAGTCAAATTGTTGACACGGTACGGGCCAATAATGGCCGGTAAAAACCGCAAAAAAAAAAAAAAGAGGATAGGCAAAATGGGATAAGGTTTTCATTTATAAGAGATAACCTCTTTAACGTCTAGAACTACTCAGGTTCCATTTAAAGAAGACGCACCCATGTAATTGTATATCATGTTTGACTGCCTAATGTACAATCACTCTAGTGATGATTTATAAGTCACTTAATGCATATGTTGATAAAACAAAATAATTTTCTGACGAGATGCTACATCATGTTGACCAAACGCTTTGGCATCCAAAAGCGTATTTATTCATAATTTTTATACTGACTCCACAGTTGTTGTTTCAAGCCCCATAATTAACCGAATGACAATTAACATTTCAGTTGCTTTATATAAAGATAAAGATGGGTGTCCAAGTATTCTTGCCATTCTTTTTTTTACAGAAACGCAGTATATTATTTGTAGTTGACGAAATGAGTCGTTTCAACAAAAGTGCGAAATTTTGGATATCTACTTCCACAACAAAGTCAATTGGTTCCAAATGGTCGCGAAATATAGTACAAAATTTAGTCAGAACGTGGACTCACACCCAACGGTATCGAAAAGTTTCTGCATGAAGTGCAGGTAATTCTTGAAATATGCGGCTTTGAGTCGTGATTTTTAGAATAGGCGGGAAGTATTTATCCAATTCCGATGTTTTCTGCGTTCTTTTAATATGCGGAATAAGAGATTCAGTAGCGGCCAGAGCGTCCTTTTTTCAACCAGACATCTCACACTTGAAACTTATTAATGGAAAAATTGTTTTTAATACGGATAATATATAGACATCAAACCAACATGCCTGAAGTAGCAATTCGTATGAAAGCCGCGCAGGTTTATTTTTGCACAAAATGCCTAATCCGCCATGTATTGCCAAGAACGAAAAAGGTTTTAAAGTTGCGAAAGATCGCATTACACTATTGTGTTACTACTTAGTTGATTGCAAATCGATTGTTGTAACTTCATTATCTACTTATATAAGCCGCTACTTACTTTAACCAGCAACGAGATTTTAAGTAAATCTAATCTACATCGTGGGAAAAACGTAGAATAATTCTCCAGGCTACGCTAAGCACGTGGAAATATTCATTGAGGCATTTTCTACCTCACCATTTTTTGGTCGTTTGAGCCGGATTTAAAATCAACCGTGATCATACAACCATTGGAAATCATTGTTCCTCAACTTTCGACAAATTGAAGATTGCAAATTATTACTCAAATAGAAGAGGCAGCCACAACAACGTGCAGCTAATAAAGGGAAATTGACCTTAATTATCAACAGTCTTAAAAAGATTGCAGAGATGTCCTTCGAAGAGTGTAAGGCAAGCCTAGTACGTGTTGATAAACTAATGGACGAATTCACGGCAATCGAAAATAAAATATTCGAATTAGACGACAAACAAGAGATCGACCAAGAATATGAGGAAAAGACTATTTGGCAATCACCGAACTCAACAAAAGGATACGAAAGTTGGGATTACAAAATACCTCAAACCTTACCCATCAAGATATTGTATTAAATACAACTCAAGGAGTGGCAGAAATCAGACTGACTAAACTCAATGTACCAACTTTTTCTGTCGATTATACTGAGTGGCAGTCATTTTACGATTTATACGTATCATCCATCCACGATTCAACTACATTGTCACCTGTCCAAAAGCTCCAATACCTGAAAGGCCTATTACGAGGAGAAGCTGCTAGTCTTTTGAGACATTTCACGATAACTGAAGCAAATTACATTGAAGCACTTCAGAAATTGAGGCAAAGGTATGATGGAAAACGATATACAATGAATATATTTTATTTCTAACTTCTAACTTCATTGATCAACCTGCAATAACTTCAGCCAATAATACAAATATAAAAAAACTACTGGATACTTCGGATGAAATTGTGCAGGGTCTAAAAGCCTTGGGTTCGCATTGCGAAGAAAGAGATCCCTGGCTCTTATCCATACTAGTAAACAAATTGGATAGCGAATCAAGGTGTCTATGGGCTCAAGATACTGCCGATACTGAATTTCCAACTTCGGCCGAGTTTTTCGAATTTTTACTGCGTCGTGCTGATGCCTTAGATTCATTACGAACTGGCTCTAAACGCAATATCAGCTTACCTAATAAACCAGGTAAATTTAAAAGTCATTTCGCTATTCAAGACTCAAAATGTCCGATATGCCAAGCTGAAGGACATTACAGACATCAATGTAAAATATTTAATGATATGACTATTGATAAACGACGCGAATTAATAAAGACGCAAAATGGATGTTTTAACTGTTTGAGCGACAAACATCCAGTATTTAGATGTCCTTCGAAACGTCGCTGTTATACATGCAAGTGAAAACATCACACACTCGTTCACCACCTTTCTTTCTCATCATCATTATCAGAACCATCCGACCAACTTACACTCCAATCTGCCAATGCCGTTTTATCACATACATTGGGATTATCAGAAGTACAGTCTGTTTTACCGACTGCCAGAACAGAAGTGATCAGTTCTTCAGGACAATCAATAAGCTGTCGTGCACTTTTGGATTCGGGCTCACAGGTATAAGCTTTATAACTGAGTCATTACTTCAACGTCTTAATCTACCTCGACATAACGGAAGAATTGTCATCAAAGGCGTTGGACACGTAGATGCCAGCGTTACTAGAGGAATCACAACTATCAATGTTAAGTCACAATCAGGATCAATTTTGACTTTCAAAGTGTTTATTTTGAAAAGTATAACTAAGTTACCACAAATTAAAATTGATGACTTAGTTTTGGATGGGTGGAAGAATTTATCCTTGGCTGATCGTGAATTTTATAAATCGCGTAAAGTTGATCTATTAATTGGTGTCGATCAATTTTTTAATGTTATACTCGATGGGCAAATTAAAACCAGTCAACGAGATCCTATATTACAAAATAGTGTATTCGGATGGATTGTGGCAGGTAGTATCACAAATATTTCAAAAAGTGAAGGAGATTCAATGTGGTGTGGCTCGAGTACTGTGCAAAGGTTCGATATAGATCAGACCCTTAAAAGATTTTTGGAACTAGAGTCAATTCCGAATGACTTTTCAAGTTTAACCCCAGAGGAAGAACTATGCGAGACTCATTTTCAGGAGAATGTGCAAAGGGGCCGACAAGGGCGATTCCTTCTAAGATTGCCATTCCAAATAAATCCAGAAGCGCTTGGTGAATCTTTGGGTATGGCAATTCAACGGTTACGCTCAATCGGAACGTCGATTTGTACGAGACAAACCATTTTATGACAAATATAAGCAGTTCATGGACGAATACGTGAACTTCGGACATATGCAGGAGATTATACCACCATCATCGACTAATAAAGACATAGGATACTATTTACCACATCATGGTGTTTTCAAAAACAATAACTCAGCAGGTAAACCTAGCAGGTAATGCTTAATGGATCCCAAACAGTTACAGTAATGCCTCAGGGTTCTATTATGCTCATCACAAGCTTTTCAAAGCTGTCGATAAAAGCAAATTGCCACTATACTGGAGGTCAAACCGAAAAATGTAGATGAAGTATGTCCTGTTAAGAAATTGGTTTCCCAAAATGTTTGTTCCAGAAGTTGCGCGCAGTTTTTTTTCGTTTATTTCTATGCAATCTGTTATGCAGGCAAATCGGGGACGTACGGCTATACGTCCGTTTTACCTAACCATCTGCACATTGCATAGCTCCATGCCAGCCTATAGTACTGACATGGAAGATGGGTCGGCCCATGGATTCTGCACTCAAACAGGGGGTCTAGTTGTGTTCATTCATACCACTAATCCAAGTGGTGAAAAATCCCTTTTCCATCCTGCCTCTATCGGGATTCGAACCCGGTACCTTCCGCTCCAACTGCCGCAGTTTTAACCACTGCGCCACCTGGGCCGTTGCGCAGTACCCATATAGAAAATATTTAGGCTTTAAAGTTTTGCTTATCATTGATAAGGAACCTTGCCATCCACACAAATCTATAGATCATCCTAACGTGAAGGTAATATTCTTAACAGTTAAGATTTTACGAATCACAGTTAATTTCATCATAGATAAATTAGATAACCGAGATGTAACAGTTACCGAAATATGTAAAGAATACTCAGAGGTAGAAACATTACCGTAGAATCCGAAGATGTATTAGATAGAATCCGAAGAGACGCCAACATTTAAACCAAATATATTACAAGAGGGAATTGACATAGCCCGCACATTAAAATTTTTGTTCGAGGAGCATGATCCAGATATTGAGAGGGGGCTAGCTTCATCGCGAACTAGACATAATCGTGGCACCATACTATAAATGGTTGCATTGTTGCATTGTATCTGCTTCTAATGAAAGTTTTTCGAGCGACGAAACTGTTAATATGCTTGCAAAACGACAAAAGCTTATGACGGCTCTGAAAACTGGTTTGATGAGAATTTATATAGCTCTTAAATGAAACAAAATCCCTGAATATCGGGAGTAAAAATTTTCGAGAATTGAGCAATAATTAATTCTAAGTATGCGAATTTGAATTTTTTGTGGAATCAATTCGCCGCATATTTCAAGGGTTACCTGTACGTAATACGAACTACCTAGTCGACAATCCAACGTCGTGTTCGTTTAGATAAAAATTTCGGTGTGCGACAATGGCCAAGAACATCAATTCATCATCGTGCATCGGAAATTAACATCAGCCGGTTGGCCCAGCAATTCAAGCCCTGTAACCATCCGCTTCGATATCGATTCGCTGTGTGGGTCTGCACAAACTCGTAATTGATGAGAATTTTGCACAAAAAAATCATCTGTTCGTACGAGATGAAATTCGATCTCGGTAAGTTCGTATATAAACATAACTGTCGCATTTGGAAAGTCCACAAGGATATGGGGAGAAGATAATCCATTCATTGTGTGCTACCGTATTTCTTCGAAGAAGAGGTCGATGTGACCGTTATGGTTAACGGAATTAGCTATACTATCACACATTTTTGTGGCCATAAATTTAAGGTATTGGTTTGGAGGACCTTTGGTCAAAGCAAACTTTCGATGGCCACATTATCAGTGGAAATGGTGACTATGATTGGCTTGCAAGGAGCTGTGATTTGACGCTTTTGGATTTTTATTTATAGGGCGACATGAAGGACTAGTATTAGACGGACAATCCACAAGCAATTGAACATTGGGAAGCTAATATTGAAGCAACCATTTCCGAAATAGATCAGATTACAATCCAAAATATGATCAAAAATTAGACCGACCGAATGGAGTACGCAAAGGACAGCCATTACTCCCATTTGAATAAATCCATTTTCCATAAATACCTCAGAACTTCTAACTTGGAAACCCTTATAATACATTTTTGCCATATCTTATAATACATTTTTGCCATATAATTTTCCGATCTAACTTCCAAAAGCATTATTTCAAAATTTTGGAAAACCTAAAGTTATCCAGAGTTCTGAAGCTTGTGAAGGGAACCGACTCAGTTAAATCCTATAGAGTTACCACATGTAATTGCCATTTGCATGTAATCACACACGACATAAGTGTTAACCTGTATTATACCGGAGATAAACTTCATTGCCCTAAACCACTTGGCAAGTGTTGAAACAATGGGGGACTTAAGGACGTAATACTAATTTCACATATAGTTGTCATAAAAGCTCCAAAGCACAAAATAATGGTTGACATTAGACCTGCAACGTGTTTCAGGGCCAAACTATCCATAGGGTGAAGTGTACGATAATTTTCAGACCCTCTTGCTTGCGATCGGGAAATAATCATTCTGGATCTAGTGTTTTAAATTTTTTATCGTTTTGGCTGTCATATTCGAGTTGTGTCCACTTGGGTTGTTAGGCAATTGCCATCTTCTAAATTTGTATCTTCTTTTCTGAAAAAATGGATTTAACCTCTTATAGTTGGATTAGATATCCTGATTTGTACTTGTGTAAGCACCATGTACTATTAGGTATTTCTCTAGAGTTCTGAGAAGTAAACAGGTTCATGGTATCTGCTAGACTTAATATAGTTTTCTCTAATAGCACTTCTTGACAGAAGGAATGTATCTGTATACCACGAATGAATATCGATTTGAGTTTTTGAGAAGATTTCTTCTCTAGTTTTCACTGCTCTTATTTGTCTTGTAATCTAATAGTGACCGTTTATAAATCAAAAAGCCGTATAGACTCTGCAGTACAAAGCTTTCCATTTTTAGCCCTCGTCATCCTCTCGTATATAACGTTATAAAGCTTCTCGTTTCTATTCCCCATTATATGAAACGGACATCCTCCCACACCCACCGACATCATTATTACTTTGCTATTTTTAGCCAAAAACAAAATCCGATACAGAAACAAAAGTTCAATTACTTACATAAATATGTACATACATCTAAGACATTGTAGAAACAAACGTGAACATGTTTTGTTGCCCCAACAGAATTGAAAAGTTAACAAAAAGAAAAACTGGGAAAATAATTAAATTTTGTCGGGGGGGCGAAAAAATGTTACCCGCAAAACGGAATAAGGAATGAACATAATTTTTGGTTTGTGTGTGTGTGTGTGTGTGTGTTCGAGGAAGAAGCGTGACTTGCGTATTTTATATGTATGTACAGCATTTTCTTATCAGTTTGGTTCGTGGTTTGGTGATGAATGGGAATAATAATTAATCGGAATTTGGTGCTTTGTGGCAATATTTGGTTTTGGTCTAAAACTATTTGCACATAAATATAATTTAAATATAATCAATCAGCAAAATAATTAATAATTTGGTTTAGTCTATGTATACGTTCTATGATTTGAGTTTGATTAGAACGAAAATGGGGCATGAATAGCTAAGAAGAAGTAGAAATAGAAATCGCCAACCCTTGATTTATGGAAAAATTTGGCCATTCAATACCAAAACTAAATAATACCTACAATATATATATATATATATATATATATATATATATATATATATATATATATATATATATATATATATATATATATATATATATATATATATATATGTATATATATATATATATATATATATATATATATATATATATATATATATATATATATATAACAATAGACGAACAATATCGTTCAATCTCTCCTATCGGTTTTGGAGGCAAAGGTCTTCCATTTGTTTCGCAGTTTTCTTAGAACGTCCTAACTCAACCTTACGCCGAAGTGAAATCGTAGGCGTACGGCGATATAGGCATCCGTTTAGTTTAGTCGAATACAAATCGAAGACGTATTGCGATGTATAAAAATTGATTGGCATAGTGTAAACGGGGACCACCATAAATCGATACGAACAGCAAAACATTATACTTTGAAGAGTTCGACCCATTGAGTAGTCGTTGACATATGTAGTCTTCATGATAAATACAAGTACACAATAAATGGCATGCAATGTCTTGTTATCAGGTAAACATGAGCTCATAGAACTAGTGGTCGATTATGAGCTTATATCATAAAGATACTTCAAGCCATTTCAACATGCCATTTCAAATGCTTCCAAGACCTGGGAATGACCCAAAAGCAAGGATAGTGGATGCCATACGAGTTGAAATAGTTACTGGAAAGGTAAAAATGAAAGAGATTGTTGCATCGTAACTATTACGTCTCCTGGTTGTGCTTCTATGTTGACAGACGTGCAAAATACAAACTTGGTAACGTTGAAATGGACAGTCCTACCCCATCCGCTGTATTTCCTAGACGTGGCCCTGTCTTACTATGACCTGGTTGCTATACGACCTTCGGACTTGGTTGCTTACGACCAGTTTAGTTCAACGCGGGATTTGAATGCTACCAGAAACATTGCCGAAAAATATTTGCCAGACGATATTAAAAGTGAAAGTGTGCGTTCATTTGAATACAAGAAACACAAAGTTTACAACGTGGTCGAAAATTTACAACTCGTAGCAAAATTTGATAAAAAGCAATAACCTGGTGTGGTAAATAGCAATGAGCTAGCGTCAAACTTTGACTAGTATATATATGGTTGGTAGCCGATAAAGTGCCCCATGAAACGCTATTTTGCCAATTGGTCCATGAAAGTGGCCTATCCTGCTTCTTTAACCAAAATATACAAAACACTAATAACGAATTTATCACTCATTACCGAGGAGTAGATCAAACTTTACCAGAAACGCTACATCTTCTTTTCTCTAACCAGCGATAAACCTGATATTAGACTATTTAGGAACTTAAAAAACACTAATTGGGAACTTTATACATTCCATTTCAACCTGTCATTTTGATCTTAAGTAATGAAAATCAGAACGTGCGGAGGAATGGAAAGTCTGATGGTGAACTTTCAGAAGCATTAATCAGCGTTCTTGAGAAGAGCTGTTCTGCATGGTGGACCAGGCAACAGAATAGAATGAGGAAACAAACAAGAAAACGTCTCAACAATACTATGGAAACCGGTATAACGAAAGATTGGAACTTAATCTGTTGTGGAACTTAATTGTTGTTAGTGATTCCACATTTGAATGTCAAAATTCTACAAGCAGTCATATTCTGGATCTTTGTCTTACAACAATTCCGCATTCCATGGAAGCGCATGCCAAGGCTGGAATTAGAAATTCTGACCACAACCTGATAATAGTAAAAATATCTGTCGCAACACCACCAGAATAGACAGCAGCCAAGGCGTCTATGGCATTTTAAAGAGGCTGACAATGATGGGTTACGGTCAATTTTTCAACATTTCCCGTGGGACAGCCATTGTTTTTATAACAATCAAATAGACGACGCCTTTTCCAATTTCACCGAAACCGTTCTACACGGAATGAGTAAATATATCCCATCATCCTTTTCCAATCCTAATCCTAATTTTAAAATTTTTTCAAAAGAAGCCGCCAAAGCCGCCAGACAAAATAAATCTACTTACAAGAAATATAAGCGCAACGAAATTTCGTTTGAAGAATATAAGGTCACACGTAACATCTGTAAAAAAATCTGTGCTAAGGGAGCAAAAAGAGCTGACAACAAGAAAGCCGCTAAGGCTTCCGAGTTGAAAATCTCCGTTCGCACCTTTTACCAGGTGGTCGCATCGGTTGCCAATATTTCTTAAACATCTATTTCAGCATTAAAATGTGCACATGGTGTTTTGGTGGTGGATCCATATTTGCAGGCCGACTTACTGGCAAACGTCTTCACTTCGACCTTAGTTGTCCCAGATGGAGTTACGCCTCCGTCGATTCCGAATTGTGGTTCCAAAAAATTTTTTCTCGTTTCTTATGAGCAAGGTAAATACTCGAGCGCCTGGAAGAGTGCGATGGTGCAACCGGTTCTTAAACGTGGTCAAAGATCAATATAAATTGTGTCAGCCGTGGCAAAAATTTTTGAGAAATGTATTAATCACCAACTGGTGCATTATCTTGAGAAAAATAAAATAATTTCAGATAAACAATATGGCTTCCGCGAAAGCCGCTCCACAACCGATCTTTTGACGTATGTTACAAACAAATGGAATCACGCCCTTGAGCAACACGGAGAAGCCTTTGCAATCGCCTTGGATATATCCAAGGCTTTTGACAAGGTTTGGCATGAGAATCTCATTTGTAAACTTGTGGCATACGGCTTCGATTCGATGACCATCAAGTGGATAAAAAGCTTGCTCAAAAACCGAAAGATCAACGTTGTGCTAAATGGGAGATCATCAACGACACACTCCCCAAATGCCGGAGTCCCTCAGGGATCAGTTTTGTCACCAACTTTGTTTTTGTTATACATTAATGACTTGTTGGATATCACTGTAAACCCTATCCACAGTTTTGCCGATGATGCAACATTGCACTCTTCTATTTCATTCGAGGTCGAGCCTACTCTTTCACAGTCAAACGGTAAACGGCTGGAAGTTGTCACTTCGCTTAATTCCGATTTGAGTACAATATTTGAGTGGGGAGTTATTAGACCGTGTATAGAATATTGCTGTCAGGTTTGGGGTGGAGCATATGGCACTGCTCTCCAGTTGCTGGATAGAGTTCAGCGGCGTGCCATCCGAAAAATACGAAACCCCAGACTCACGAAAGATCTAGACAGCCTTCAACACCGCAGAGATGTTGCAGAACTCTGCGTGTTCTATAGATTAATAAATGGTAAATGTTCTGCAGAATTAAAGGAGAAAATACCACCATTAGTTACGCCAGGACGGGTAACACGAGGAACGGTCAATTCGCATAGGTTTACGGTGAAGCTGCCGAAACCTCGAACTGAAGATGCAAAGCGCGAATTTATTTATCGAACATCTAAGAAGCGGAATTCGTTGGCCGGTTTTCAGTTTCCGTTGAAATATAAAATGCACTATAAGGCAGCTATCAACGTTTACTACAGGAGCTATGACAGTTACAAGGAGCTAGGTCAGTCTAAAAGTCCACCCTGTACCCGATCAAAACTAAACGTTAAAAAAAATATACAAACCAGTACAAAGAGAGTATGTACAAGAAATGTATCCGGAGTGGAACAACATCGAAACGGAAACATTTCAGTGGGAAAGTGGATAACCTTACTGCGACCACTAAACTCAAGATAGTTCTCTGTGGTATATTAAATCACCTCTCGAGAAACCTGAACTCTAGAACTCTAGAGAAACCTGATGGAACTCAAACGAGTAAAAAGCAGGAAGGCCTAAAGGATCTAATGAAAACTCAAATTCCTGAAAGTGAGAATCCTTCCAATTAGAATCAAAGTCCAATCTTTGGAAAAGAATTGATTATGGTGGTGACAAAAGATAGAATCCGATGAAGCATCGGTTCTTTCTCGAAATTTAAACACCAGGCCCAGATGGGATGTTTCCGGGTCTCTTACCTGGACTGGAAATCATCCTCGAGTAAGTTCAAGAAAAATTATTTCGAAAAATGATTACCGCTCCGGTGACGAAATGATGATCTTTACCGATGAATGAACATGCTGTTATCTGGCTGGTGCCATACATGGAGATGATTGCAGAGGTCCCCGTTGAATGAAGGTAGACTTTACTTAATACTCAGTTACATGGATGCAGCCCTAAGCCCACTCTACCGGAGTGACTCTAAGAGCGATATCGATTATCATTGTGGTGGTCTACCCCAGAATAGTTGGGACAACTTCATCTCTTGTCGCCTATCCAAAAACCTCTTTGGAACAATAAATCAACAAAAATCGCAGTCATTCTTGAATTATGATAGATGCACTTTGAGGATCTTGCTGGATATTCTCACGGATAAGATTTCCTGATTAATCACATGTTCTGAATAAAAAGTAGGAACAACACAAACTGCGAATAGTATGGGGGAGGAGAATGAGGAACTGTTAAGTTTCGGAACTGAGAGTGTACGTCTTAAAGGGGGCCAATCGAGCCTGAATTGACGGGGAAGTACCAGAAATAAGATTCATATTTAGGCAAACGTGCTATCAAGACACTTAAATTAACCAACAGTCTAATAGTTGCTTAGCCAAAAGTACCAAAAGTTCCCAATTGTAGTATATAGGCTTCAGCAAGATGATGGTCATTGAGCTTGGCAATATAAAGACGGCACACAATAAATATGACAGATATTATATTCCACTCTAAGCAGTACAGCAATGATATTGTGGATAGTATTTGATCACTTACAAACCTCACTATAAAACTGTATTTCGATACAATTTCGTCAATATTGGTTTGTGCTATATAGGAATGTCAGGGCAGCTCACAACTACTGAAAGTGTCAAAATATTTTATGGCAACAAAACAGTTAGCCACAAGCATCTGCACATTGCGATGATCCATTTCAATAGGGTGTTCGATGGCAAATAATCGATTTTCTCATCAAGAATGATATTTCGACCTAGGTAAATCTGAGGTAGGTGTCGCTCTACCAATGCTCAGTAGATCCTTGGTTAAAGTGCATAAGGTAAAATTAGAAATTGATAAACTAAACTCCCATTGGTAGCTGCCCTAGCTACGTGTTATAGTCATGACCTTTCTATAGAGACTGAATCTTACTTGACCCAAATGAATTAAGTTGGTCCAAACCTCCCTAGCCTACAGTACAATATCACTTAACATAACGATTTTAGGACCAAACCTTAACCGTTTGTAAATTTAAACCTATATAATCCACCTGTACCAGAATTGCAGGTAGGATTTGGGCTTAGACAAATTCATATAGATATATAGATCATATCTTATTGTGTAATCTTTAAGACTAAGTCTATATTTATATACATACATAATATAGATGTATGAATGAAACCAACCTCAAACGAAAAAATTTAATTTACAAAATGACAACAAGAAGAAAATCCAAAAATTATGATGCTTCTTCTTACATACATACCATATATGGGAGTTTATACACAAAAAGGTTTTAAGAGATAAAAAAAAAAATTGTATTGGAAATTTTATCGTTTTGGTTGGTTTTGGATTACATAAGATATACATATAAGTAGAATACACAAATGACGGTTATACAACAACGATGGTATCGATATACGTTCGATATACTATACACGGTATTGCTGCGTATATATTCAAATAAACAGATTAAATTATTGCCGGGAGGATGAGATGAGTTGCGTCGCCTGAACACAAAACACTGTATGTACTATACATCACTCACCGCGACGATGACGTACTTCGCTATATTATAATATATTTTATATTAACACATTTTAATTCGCTAAAGTTATGCTAATAAAATATCTTAAATTATTATGTCTCTGTTATCGTTGTGTATATACTATATACACGCGTCTATAGTGAAGATAGCAGCGAGATGACTAAAACTTGTTTGGTTTTATATTTTTATCTTAAGGATGAGACCATGCAGCATCACTAAATACGATGTGTACGAAGAAATGTAATTTCACGAATCGAATTTACATAATATTGTTACAAAAACAAAATGTACACAAGAGAGCTTTTTAAAGCTTATTATTTATATTTTTTTTTTGGTGCTTTGTGCGAATGTGTCGGTGTATATAATAAAAATATATATATATTTTTATTGGAGTTACTTTCAATGAATAAATTAGAAATGTTTTTTAAAGATACCATACATGTAAAGAGTTATCCAATGGGAGGTACTTTATTTGCTTACTATTCGAATATTGAATCTGATCGAATTTGAATATTTTTTTTTTCGGTTTTTACAGGCCATTATTGGCCCGTACCGTGTCAACAATCTGACTCCAACGGTTTCGATCACGAGCCAGCTCTTCATATACTGTTGCAAGCAACTAGAAGATGTAAGATCGCATTCTACGCTGCGGAGTCATCATCACCGACAACAAACTCGTCGCTTACAGAAAGGCGGCTCTCTCTTCAAAGATCACTGTATCTTTCAGTTCGGATCAGCACGCAGAACGTGACTGAGCCAGCGTACTTGCTATCCTTTGAGTTCATGCACGATATCAGAAATTTGCATTAAATTCATGATCTCGTGATTGAACAGAACTCGATATGTGCGTCATCGACGTCGCGTTTCGGGCCATATATCAGACGCATGATTCTTCTCTCTAATGTTAAAAGCCATCTTTCGTACTTATCCGTCCAGGTCCAACTCTCACATTCATACATGACAGCGAGTCTGATCAACACTCTATACAATTCCAGCTTATTCGCATTTGCAAGATACTTTGATTTCAGAAATGATCGTAGAGGATATAAGACCCAATTGACAGAAGTAAGGTGAACCTTAATATCATCTCCCACACCATTACAATGAGTAATGAGAGATCCAAGATACTTGAATCTCATCATCCTTCAAACGTGTGGTTTCCACTACTGAAATCAAGTGCGTCTTGGTCTCGAAAACCAGAGATTAGATATTTGGTTTTGGACTCATTGATTTTGAGACCAACGGAAGCTGAAAACTGTTCCAGTGGATCAAGTATCTCTTTCACTCCGTTGCCATTTAATCCAATCACACAGATATCATCTGCATACGCAAGAAGTTGATTGGATTGTCGGAATAAGATATTGTCCTGAGGTGTTTCACTTTTACGAAGGATGTATTCCAACATGAGATTAAAAAGTATCGGGGACAGCGCATCTCCTTGTCGAACACCAGAAGTAATTGCAAAAATTCTCGATAGCCTGTTCTCACCTTTGACACAGCATTGTGACTGCGTTACTGTCATTTTACACAGATGAACATATTTTTTTGGTATTCCTAAATATTCAAGCGCATACCATAGTCTCTCTCGATTGATTGAGTCATAGGCTTGCTTGAAATCTAGGAATAGCTGGTGTACATCGCGAGATGTTTCATAGTACTTGGAAAGAATCATCCGTAGCGAAAAAAGTTGATCAGTGACTGACCGATTTGGACGGAATCCTCCTTGGTAGTCATCAACAATTTCCTCCGCTATAGAGGAGTAATTCTTCCCAAGATAATGTATGACAGTAACTTGTAAAGGAGAGCTATACCGCGATAATTCTCGCACTTCAAGCGATCACCCTTCTTGAATATTGGGCATAACGCGGCCACTTTCCATTCGTCAGGCATAACTTCATTTCGCCATACCAATCGAACAAGGTCGAAAAGACAGTTCCACAAAGTTAGCCCTCCGAATATCAAGAGCTCTGAATTAATGCAATCAACTCCTGGTGAACGATTTATCTTTAATTTCTGCATGGCCATTGTGAATTCCTCATAGGATGGATCCTCAATGAACATCTCCGCGGTCTGTATTTGAGGGTATTCAAATACAGCTTGTGATACATGTGGAACATTAAGTAGATCAGAAAAATGTTCACGCCATGTATCGAGTACCGCATCGACGTTAACACAGAGGTTTCCACCCTGGTCCCGAATGGCAGTTGACCGAGATCTTCAGGTATGGTGCAATTCGGCGATTCCTTTAAAGAAACCACGCGAGTTGTGCTCATTGCTGAGTTGTTGTACTCTTAAGACCTTGGCCTTCCACCATTCGCGCTTCTTCTGTCTACAAATGCGTTTAGCGTCCTCCTAGCAAGAACAAATGCGTTTAGCTGTCCTCCTCCTTGCAATTGTAAACCGAGTCTGCGCGTCATTATAGGCTATATTGCATTGCTCAACAGCAAGACGACACTCCTCTTCAAACCAATCATTTTTGGGCTTAGTTTTCACTATACCGAGAGTGTGCTGGGCGGCATCGACAACCGAGGTTTTCAATACTTCACAGACACTGTTCACATCATCAGATTGGTAATTGGATCGTAAAATGCTATTGCTGACAAGATCTTGATATTTTCGTTGCGTTTCTTCATTTATCAGACCTTCACAGGAGAATCGCGTTTTATATTCTCCTGTCCTCCTTGACTTGTACGAAAATTTCCATCGTAGCTTTGCAGCAACCATAAAATGGGTTCTGCCTACGAATTTGGTTGACGACCGATACGATCTCACGTCTTGGACAACCCGAGCCTGGTCTTTTGAAATCAATACATGGTCAATTTGGCTTCGGGATGTTTTACGTGGATGTGTCCATGTTTCCAAATGGATGTTTTTATGGGGAAAGAATGTACTTGCCATTCGGAGATCATGTGCGATCGCAAAGTACATCATTCTTTCCCCATTTTCGGTCGCAGTTTCGTGTCGGGAGTACGGACCTATGTTGTTACATAAGTCGGTCTGATTTCTGCCAGCTCTAGCATTAAAGTCACCAATCACCAATCTGATATCGTGCTCAGGTATAGAGCCCATCAGATTATCCAAATTATTGTAAAATGAGTCTTTATCTTGGGGTTGGCTTACATCAGTGGGCGCATGTATACATACAATTGACAGGTTGGCTAATCTCATGTGCAAGCGAAGCTTACACATTCGATTATCGACTGCTTGGAAGTCCAACACAGCCTTTTTTACCTGCGGCCCAATGAGAAAGCCAACTCCAAGATTTCCGAGGTCATCTCCACTGTGTAGCAACGTATAGCCTTGGGACACATGGACTCCACTTTTAGGCCATCGAGTTTCTTGGAGCGCTAAGTGTTCCAGCCGATACTCCTTCATACATGTGATAAGGCCGTCCAACGCGCCAGGTTTTCTTAGTGACTGCACGTTCCACGTGCTGATCCTCAATCTCGTATCCGGGTACTTAAGCGGGGGGTCATTGCTATTTAAGCGGTATCTGATTTTTTTGTTTTTGTTGACATTTTTAACTGTAATTGTTTTTTACGGATGCGGGTCGCCAGCCCAGCGATCCAACCAGATTTGGTCGCCTCCTACGACAAGCTCTGGATACTGTGGTGTTATTCTATGGATCTCATGTTTCGTTCGAAATATTTACGAAGCATGGTTGCCCCCACCCACAGGGCCTCAAATAAAAGAATTTGAATATTCAAATAAAAGAATTTGAATATTACTTTTATTATATTCTTTGCCATTCTCAAGCTCAGGATCTCATATGGCACATTGTGACGTATTTGGAAGAAAGTTCTTGGTTTGAAGGCATACAAAATCCAGTGAGTTCAAAAATGGAAGACGGTTGCGACCAGCTCCAAATTGATTGGTTTTTTTATCGATCGTTGGTTACGCTAGTAAAAAACGGGTCGTATTTGGGCTGATAAATAGCTAGAAGAGATTTAAGAGCTTCCGATGCATCCTGAAAAATGCACTGTTCCAAGAAAAGGATCCGTAAATTGCCCTTCAAGAACAATGGTCGAAAGAGTGCTAGAAAATTTGATCCATAGAATGGATCATCTAAGAGCCAGGTCGAGGACAACATTTAAAAGTTACGCCACAAATACAATTTTAGAATATTTATTTGATTTTAATGCGTTTCGTTTCAACAAAACTTTCGGCAGCTCTTATTTGATTACCCTTTATATAGAGGTACGTATACCTATCTACGGAATGTTTATTTAGCAAGAAAAGGTTACAAATTTAATTTATAATTTATTTACCTTTTAGACGGTACCCACACACAAACATACATACAAACATGAGGGTGGTAAGAATTTGAAAGTATGCGTATTTTTGAAATCCGTGTGTACACATAACCACAATATCACTACTCCTATATAAGAGTACGAACAATGTTATGCTTTCTCGTTTTTGTTAGATTGGAAAAATTATAAATTTTCCTCAGGCAAGTTAGCAAAAAGTTTTTCATTTTTATTGTGTTGCTGCTGCTGCGTGGAGCATAGTAGATCGATCTTTGTATATATAAACATACGTATAGCTAAATTACCAAGCTATAAATCATGAATGTCAATCAAGTTTTAATGGATATAATCTATGTTATAAAAATAATTTTTTTTTTATTACAATTTAATATGATGTTGTAATTTATTTGATTAAAAATAGATATTTATTTTGTCAGAATAATTTTAATTAAAGTGTTTAATTAATTGGATCGATGTAATGGGTGGATAGTTTATTGCCTCACTGTATTCCAATTTAGATACTTATTTGGAACAAGATCTGCGATTTGGTTGAAATCGGGTTTAGAATTCACCCCAATGTTTACCTAGCCGTGGATTGCGTATGTCTACTTGACTGTTTCAACCCAACTCGAGGCATAAATGCTTAAGGTTTGGTCTTACGAATTGATATGTACAGTTTCTAGATTTATTGGCTTTATTTTACCAGATTTATGGAACATTTATGAGTGAATATATGAAAACGTTTTCGTGTAAGTAAAAAGTACTAGTTTTGGCTAGGTGTTCCCACTCCGAACATGAAAGCGAACCAAGCGTTTTTTTACAAACTTATTGCTTTCTATGCAATGTAACCGTTTGATTCAGTGAAAATCTTTCTCATTCTTATTGAATTTTTTTTCCACAAAACGATTTCATCATATTTGTACAGAATGGACAAATCTAAACAATTTTGTTACTCCAAAATGATTCCGCATGTAAATTAACTCACAAATTCTAATAAACCACCTACCCACTGGAATACCTTTCTACTTTATTACGACAAAAACTGAATTCGACAGAACTTTTATGTGATGATGCCGGATTCGGATGAGAGGAGCCAAGCTGGACACTTAAATAGTAGTCTATGATTTGGTAAATGGAAGGTTCAAACACGGAGGTGGAAGCGAAGTTTTGACACGACTTGATCATATCCAAGTCCATGGGGTGAATGCCACCGTATTTCAATGATTTATATTCTAGCGGATAGTCAAGCAACCTTAATGTCACTTAAGTCAAACAACTGTCAAACAAGTATTTAATTTATTGGATCGATGTAATGGGTGGATAGTTTATTGGCTACTGTATTCCAATTTAAATACTTAATTTGTAACGAAATCTACGATTTGGTTGAAATCGGGTTTAGAATTCACTCCACACTTTACCTACTCTACTCGTGGATTGCTTATGACTTTACTGTTTCAACCCAACTCGAGCCCTAAAGGCGTAATCTTCGATTTTAGAAATTGATTTGTACAGTTCTTAGATCTATTGATTTTTTTTTACCAGATATGAAAACGTTGATTATTTCAACCAGTGGTCCCCAAAGGACATGACCACAAGTCAGTAAATTTTGAGAGGCCAAGCTAATTTTATGATGATTCGTTTATGGTGTCATTCGTTTTTGTAACATTGATTGGATAATTTTGGATTCTTTCTCGTTCCAATTGTAGCCCCTCACCGAACTCTTATAGAATTTCAAGACCCATTAAAATATCTACTGATTATATATCTACGACAGAACTCCACAAATCTTTTTTAGTGGTTTTACTCGTCCGAAATGAGTGAAGTCGACCAGGACCTCATTCTAACTGGGGTCTATGGTTTGGTATACGAAAAGTCTTTTAGTCATATCCTCTGAGGTTCAACGCAACCATATTTCAAGCATCAATGCAAGCGATAGAGCACTACAGCCATTCATTGAACAGAAATGAGTGCGTTACATCATTACACAAATGCGTTATACCACCGTCGATATCTTGTAACGATTTATATCCTCTTGGACAGACAAGCAGACTTAACGACACTCAGGTCAAACAACTGCGAGTCAAAACTAGAATGAAAGTGTTTCAACTCATTAAAGTAACTGGCCATTAGTATTAACATAACTCTTATGTGGGTGCCAAAGCGTGTTGGAATTGAGTGAAATGAGTCCGCTGGTGACCTGGCTCGTATTTACACATCCAGTTATTTAAACGAAACCATTCTGCGGGTCACAAGAGGATATTGCAGAGTGGTGGCCGAACACTGAATGGTTTTGGGTCTAACACAATCTAAACGAATGGTATTTCTCTTGTTAGATAGAATCAAGGAACTTCCAGAACTCAGTAAACCCGAGTTAAGGCTATTCCAACGGAAAGCATGAAAATAACTGGATGTCTAGCATATAGGATAATATATCTTATGTTGTGAGGTTGTCCAGTTTAAAGCTCACTTGCACAAGAGAAAATTAAGGTAATTGACATAAGGCATAACAAAGATTTAGCTGAATTTACAAAGATTTGCTTACCACTTGGAAAAAATACTGCAACAACATGATGGCAAACAATTGAAAACCGAGATCATAACTGAAGAGCTCATATTCAATTAAGTGATGAAATTAAAGCTCATCGTATAAATGGATCTAAATAAGCTTACTCATTTTATGGAATATTGTTAAAGTAGTCATGATTCCATAAACCTTGAAACATGAAACATTAAATTCGAAAACTAACAGTAAAACCCTTTTTTGAAAAAGTGTTAGAGGACAGCAAATTTTGCAAAGGCTTGTGATAAAGTCTGCATAAAGGACTAGTTAAAAATCATTCTCCCATCCAAAAATATGGAGAGTTAAATTACATGAAAGAGGTCATACAATAATACGGTGTGCAGACTAGGCTTTAATGGAAACCACATTTCAAAAAGAAAATGGAATAACTAGATATGTAAGATGTATGGGCTGATAGAAACTAGCCCAACTCTAAGGAAATATTGAAACCATATTGAAGTTTAGGGTTGTACCAAAAACTTTAGGGTTGTACGAAACTGAGCAATATTAAAACCATCGATAGATGGGCTAGTTTTCAAATGAAATCTAAATCAATCCAGCAGCATGTGAAGCTATTGGATTGATTCGGCACCTTATATTTTGTACGATGTTTTAAAAGAATGAAACCGTTAGAGTTGGTAAAACTGTTAGTGTTAACAGTGTTTATTGTTAGCCATTAATTTTTCAGATGGACTACTCTTGATGACCTTGGTGACAAATTTTTTATACCCTGGAGGTCAAAAATACGGCCGTTTAAGATGTTTATCTTCCAACACATGAATTTAAGTGATTAGATTTTACAAGGATATACAAGGCTCTAAGCATATTGAACCGCTTGGGAACCTTTATTAACGGAACTCTTTTAAGAATGTTTCTATGCAATCTGTTTTGAGACTCAAGGCACTCCCAATTCTTTCGTGGTTCGCTTATTTACGTCATTACCTTACGCTTTGCAAATCGAGGACGTACGGCTATAGCTCCGATTTACCTAACCATCTGCACATTGCATAGCTCCATGCCAGCCTATAGTACTGACATGGAAGATGGTTCGGCCCATGGATTCTGCACTCCAACAGGGTCATAGTTGTGTTCATTCACACCCTCGATCGTAATGAAGTGGTGAAAAATCCTTGTTGCAACCTGCCCCTATCGGGATTCGAACCCGGTACCTCCCGCTCCAACTGCTGTAGCTTTAACCTGAGCGGTAAGTAGAGATCAAATTTTCTATTTAAAACAACACATCTGTAAGAAATCAAATTGTCAGAAGAAACACAATGCAACACTATGCAACATTGTTGTAGATCTGGATCAATCATTTGCTTTTAAAATGCAAAATAGGTTGTCGTTGAGCTGTCGTCCTTCTTTCTCCAAAAAAACTTGGTATTCAAACAAAAGGTGGAGTCTGTAATAATTACGCGATACGTTAGGAGGTTGGGCACATTATATACCTGCGATAGCAAAAGCACCAGATGGAACAATAACTCTACTTCTCACTTATATTCCAAAGTTAAGTATAATAACTCGACTTTGGAGGCATTATTTGAATCTGATATTCCAGAAGCATCGTTTGAGAGACCCAAAATTCTTTTTCCATCGCTCAATATTTAATTTCTTATATCGCCAGTTCTAAAAACAATAATTCATTAATTTTTTGTTATTATAGAAGTTATCCCGTTAAACTTTATAGGTACAGACGGCACAACCACACATTTAATAAAAGCTCGCATAGCTCGAACTACTGGAAGTAGATTATTTATATATAACCAGTTTGATTTTTAACAATAATTTTGAGATTAACAAGCACTAACTGTATAGGAATTGACATTTATGTTGAATTCGTCAGTCAAATTGTTCCCGTCAACTTGACTTGATCGTAGTGAGCCAGCAAGCTGCGGCTGAATATGGAATTGCATGGAGTGGATGCCGCCCTCGTATTTGTAAATAAATTTCTTCATTGGTTTATTACTGTACGAAATGTTGAACACTATAGGTCCTTTGATGCATGTATGTGTATTTACTTTTACCGAGAATTCAGTTTTTCTGTTGAATCAAAACCAACAAAAATGTGTGTAACACCTTTATCCTTACATATAGATGGCTAAACTCTAACCGTATAATATTCCAATTCACCTTCGGACTTCACAAATTAAATGAGTGTGTAGTTTGTGTTAAAAAATAAATAAACAAATTACACTGTTAATTTTTAAATAATGTTGAGCCAGTTCTAACTTTGTATCGCTAGTCCTAGAGATTCCTAGGGTCTGTTTTCATGTGATTTACCATAATATTATGTTTTTTTTTTTTATATTTTATTCTATGCTATCTTTTTTTTTGGGGCTCAAGGCTCTCTCAGCTCTTTCGCGGTTCGCTTATTTACGGCCTACTTTACGCCTTAACGGCCAATTCGAGAACGTACGGCTATAGGTCCGATTTTCGTAGAACCATCTGCGCATTGCATAGCTCTATGCCAGCCTATAGTACTGACATGGAAGATGGGTCGGCCCATGAGTTATGCACCCCAACCGGGGGTCATAGATGTGTTCATTAACACCACCGATCGTAATCAGATGGTGAAAAATCTCTCTTGCATCCTGCCCCTATCGGGATTCGAACCCGGTACCTCCCGCGCCAACTGCCACAGCTTTAACCACTGAGCCACCTGGGCGGTTAGTCTATGATTTGGTAAATGGAAGGATATCCAAGTCCATTGGGTGAATGCCACTGTATTTCAATGATTTATATTCTATCGGATAGACAAGTAGCCTTAATGTCACTTAGGCCAAACAACTGTCAAACAATTGTATTGTATTAATTGGATCGATGTAATGGGTGGATAGTTTATTGGCTCACTGTATTCCAATTTAAATACTTAATTTGTAACGAAATTTGTGATTGGGTTGAAATCGGGTTTAGAATTCACTCCACGCTTTACCTACTCGTGGATTGGGTATGTCTACTTTACTGTTTCAACCCAACTCGAGGCATAAAAACTGTGTGGGCATGCTGGAATTTGGAGAAATAAAACTGGCGATGGACTAGTACAGCTTTATATCTAACACGAACCGTTCTGTGGAGTCATTAGAGGTAATTCAGTGAGACAGAGTTGTGGTGAAACGCTTGATGGTTTTAGGTCTAAATCATTCAAAGCGAATGGTCGTTTCTAAAAATCGTTGGTTTTTAGAAACAAGGAGAATCAAGGACTCAGTTAGTCCGAGGTGAGGCTACTCGTTGCCTTCTTCTTGGGTCACATTGCTTTAAAATGTATTATATTATCCATTGCACAGCTATTGCCGGCTTACTGGTGCTAACACTTACGAGGCATATTGTCGGTTTTATTAAAAGCATGAACAAACACTACGGACATGGGCCCAATGCCTATAAGTAATAATACTTGCCTTGGCCTATATATAACAATAATAATAATAATAATAAATTAACTCATTTGAGGAGAGCTCAATAAAGAGGCATACTATAGCCCTGTAATTTATCCTTTTTAGGTATTCGATACGAAATTACGAAGATTAAGCTCAAAAATTTGTTAAAAACTTTGAAAAAGTATTGCAACGACATAATGTCAACCACTTGAAATATCAAGAACTTCTATACAATAAAGTGATGGAAGCTCTAGTAAAGCGTATTCATCTTATGAATAGTCTTTCCAAATCATCAGTTCTCATCTAACATTCAACAATTGGTCTGGTATATAATGAGTGAGTAATATTATTGGAAAAGCTGAACAAAGCCTGTTTGGTAATTTTTAGAATTTTGCAAAATTGGCATATGCTAAAAACCATCCTGTCATGCAAAATATGTAGAATTAAATTACATGGAAAGAAGTCATAATAAAACATTGCGCAAATACATTCACATATCTCGTAATGAACCTATACACTAGGCTTTGATGGAAAGCACACACCAAAAAGAAAATGGAAGAATTAAAAATCAAACAAACAAAGATGTATGGGCTGATATAAATTAGCCCAACTCTAAGGAAATATTGAAACCAATTTGAAGTTATGGTATTAAACGTTAGGGTTGTACCAAACTGAGCAATATTGAAACCTATAGACAGATGGGCTATTTCTCAAATGAGATCCAAATCAATACCACAACACGTGAAGACTGAGCTAACCCAGGTCTTAAACACCTTATATTTTTAACGGTGTTTTGAACGAACGAAATTTTTAGAGGTGATGTAAAGGTTAGTGTAAACAGCGTTATATTTTTGATTCAAAACATAATTTAGGCGTAGAACAATGTAGTCATCAATTTTTCAGAAGGAATAATTTTACTGACCTTGGTGACAATTTTTTCACATCTCGAAGGTCAAAAATACGATTGTCTAAGACTGTCTAGGAGTCATGATGTTTTAACCAAAGTAGTAATCTTGTTTGGGTTTATCAATTCCGGGTTATACCTCGGACAGACTAGAGATTAGCTAAGCACGATTAGTTTAACCTCTTTTTGATTTAATTTTTATTATTTCGTTTTTCTCTTTCATCACCGTTTTTCTCTTTCTATTGCGCTTAGCTAATCTCTAGTCTGTCTGTGACATTCGGTGTGATTTTTTATCAAATGGCTTTCGTTATTAATTTAGTAAAATTGTGGAATATGTTGCACTAGTTCTTTGCCATTTGGTTAGGAAGCCCAAATCATACATGTTCAATAACACAATACGAGTTGGTTTATAAAATTCAGTTGACACAGAAACTGAATCTAATGATCATTTACTGTTGATATATGTATAATGACCGATATAATGACCGATACAACTGTACAAGTAGCATACTGAAAATTCATACAGCAATCAACAAAAATGTTGTAACAAAGTCGATCGTTTGGGATCGTTGGTTATCACGAGTAGAGATCAAACTTTCCATTTAAAACAACAAATCTGCAATAAATTAAATTGTC
The DNA here is from genome assembly GCA_963932295.1 of Tipula lateralis. Classification (NCBI taxonomy): domain Eukaryota; kingdom Metazoa; phylum Arthropoda; class Insecta; order Diptera; family Tipulidae; genus Tipula; species Tipula lateralis. The sequence continues at coordinate 147,173,009 of OZ010736.1, forward strand.
AGAAGAAACATCATGCAACACTATGCAACATTTTTGTAGAACTGAATCAATAATGTGTTTTGAAAATAATAAATAGGTTGTTGTTGAGCTGCCACCCCTATTCCACCAAATACTTGGTATTTAAATAAATCAGAACAATGTAGAACCTTCAAAGATCATGTAAATTTAAAATGTTCGATCGATTTCGATAAGTTGAGGGGGAGTCTGTTACATTTACGCAATAAGTTTGCTTGTTCATGACACATTATATATCAGATGACAAATGTTGATAAAACCAATGTATTTTATAAAACCTCATAAGTACATAAAATGAACAGGTTTAAGATTTATAAGTTCGACATTCAGTGGAGTCATCAGATATGCTTGGTTCATTACGGACGCTTTAATTTTAGTTGCACTACAATCATACCAGCCCAGATGACAGGAAAATCATTGGGGAGACCCAAACTTCTCATACTATCGCTCAATAATTAATTGATGATTACATATCGTCAATTCTAATTATAAGAATTAATTAGTTTGTTATCATCTATAGAAGTAAACGACACAAGCCACATGTTTAGTAAAAACTCGCGTAGCTCGAACTACTCGAAGTAGATTATTTATATATAACCAGTTTGTTTTTAAATAATAATTGTTGAGCTTGATAAGCGCTAGCTGTAGGTTATGACATGTATGTTGAGTGGAACCTATTTGAACAATTTTTACGTAATGATTTATGTTAAGAAATTATTAAGTAGAAGGTACCGAGTTTAATTTCGGTTAGAGGTGGGCTAATGTGATGTGAATAAAATCATACTATGACTACGATGGTCTTCTCGAATTGGTCCTAGTAAGTTTAATAATATATATTTATAAAGTCTTAAGAAAGTGGGATGACAGATAACACATTAATGGTAGCGAGAAATTCTAAGAAGAGTAATTTTATCAGAACAATATATTTCGTAGATACTGGAAGTTTAAATTTTGAAACGGGACGTTATCAGTTTCATTTAAACACCTAAAACGCTATGGATAAAATCTATATGCAGAGATTATTGAACTTACCAATAACTTTTAAAAGTTACTTAAACGTTCGTCAGCCTCCAGATTATTATGGGCGAGGTTCAGAATAAATTTGATAATTAGGATCGAACCGTAATTGATGTGCATCCAGTGTTTATAAATACTGAAGAAAACTATGGATATACGAGTTTCACATAGACAGACACTATATGGTGTTCGAATCGCCATAATGTTTCATATCCAGAAACTACAGTACGTTAATCATCGAAACTACGTCAGTTGGAGTGTATACCGACCTCGTATTTGTAAATGAATTTCTACATTGATTAATTTTTGCACGAAATGTAGAACACTAGTCCCTTAGAGGCATGTGTGTTTCTGTTCGAGAATTCGGTTTTTCTATTGAATCACATAACAATCAAAAATGTGTATAACATCTTTATCCTTACATCGATGGATTGACTTAACTCTAACCGTCTAATATTTCAATTCACCTTCAGACTTCACGAACTATATGAGTGTGAAGTTTGTGGTAAAAAAATAGTTTTCTTCTCATTAGAATTGGAAAATATACTTTGGTCTATTATTAACCATTAAATTGTGGTAAGAGCGTCTTATTATGGTGAAGTATACTCAAATTTTCAAATAATACAAAAATTCGGAAATTTCGATTATTTCTTACAAATTTGTATCTATGATCTAAGCATTGGACATCTCAATGATACTGGATCATATTCACATATAGCTTATTGAATTATTGTTCTATGTGCCAAAGTACATACATTTATAACGAGATTTACTATCATTTTCATAACCAAGAAGTAAAATTAATCAAACCGAATTTCATTCACGCATTTAGAATTAGTTAAATATTGGTATTGCCATATTCAAAGGATCCTGATATATTGTTCTGTCGATTTTTTGTTATTTTGGTCTAATTAGACCAATTGAAATAATCGCATAAGGGACGAACTCATTTATACTTTAAAAAAACCAAATCGTTTAATGATTCAGTATAATGTAAAGGGCCGTCCCTTCTCTTTCAAAACATACAGTGATTAATCATTGCTTAACTTTAAATTTTGGTATGTTTTCCAAATGTCCGGGATTCACGTAGCCCTAATAGCCGAACAAAAAATATTTAACAGTGTAAATTTTTATTATTTTAACCAGTACAACCAGTCCAGGATTCACGTAGCCCTAATAGCCGAACAAAAAATATTTAACAGTGTAAATTTTTGTTGTTTTAACCAGTACAACCAGTCCGGGATTCACGTAGCCCTAATAGTCGAACAAAAAATATTTAACACTGTAAATTTTTGTTATTTTAACCAGTACAACCAGTCCGGGATTCACGTAGTCCTAATAGTCGAACAAAAAATATTTAACAGTGTAAATTTTTGTTGTTTTAACCAGTACAACCAGTCCAGGATTCACGTAGCCCTAATAGCCGAACAAAAAATATTTAACAATGTAAATTTTTGTTATTTTAACCAGTACAACCAGTTCAGGATTCACGTAGCCCTAATAGCCGAACAAAAAATATTTAACAGTGTAAATTTTTGTTATTTTAACCAGTACAACCAGTCCGGGATTCACGTAGCCCTAATAGCCGAACAAAAACTATTTAACAGTGTAAATTTTTGTTATTTTAACCAGTACAACCAGTCCAGGATTCACGTAGGCCTACTAGCCGAACAAAAATATTTAACAGTGTAAATTTTTGTTATTTTAACCAGTCCAGGATTCACGTAGCCCTAACAGCCGAACAAAAAATATTTAACAGTGTAAATTTTTGTTATTTTAACCAGTACAACCAGTCCGGGATTCACGTAGCCCTAATAGCCGAACAAAAAATATTTAACAGTGTAAATTTTTGTTATTTTAACCAGTACAACCAGTCCGGGATTCACGTAGCCCTAATAGCCGAACAAAAAATATTTAACAGTGTAAATTTTTGTTGTTTTAACCAGTACAACCAGTCCGGGATTCACGTAGCCCTAATAGACGAACAAAAAATATTTAACAGTGTAAATTTTTGTTGTTTTAACCAGTACAACCAGTCCAGGATTCACGTAGCCCTAATAGCCGAACAAAAAATATTTAACAGTGTAAATTTTTGTTGTTTTAACCAGTACAACCAGTCCGGGATTCACGTAGTCCTAATAGTCGAACAAAAAATATTTAACAGTGTAAATTTTTGTTGTTTTAACCAGTACAACCAGTCCAGGATTCACGTAGCCCTAATAGCCGAACAAAAAATATTTAACAGTGTAAATTTTTGTTATTTTAACCAGTACAACCAGTCCAGGATTCACGTAGGCCTACTAGCCGAACAAAAATATTTAACAGTGTAAATTTTTGTTATTTTAACCAGTCCAGGATTCACGTAGCCCTAACAGCCGAACAAAAAATATTTAACAGTGTAAATTTTTGTTATTTTAACCAGTACAACCAGTCCGGGATTCACGTAGCCCTAATAGCCGAACAAAAAATATTTAACAGTGTAAATTTTTGTTATTTTAACCAGTACAACCAGTCCGGGATTCACGTAGCCCTAATAGCCGAACAAAAAATATTTAACAGTGTAAATTTTTGTTGTTTTAACCAGTACAACCAGTCCGGGATTCACGTAGCCCTAATAGACGAACAAAAAATATTTAACAGTGTAAATTTTTGTTGTTTTAACCAGTACAACCAGTCCAGGATTCACGTAGCCCTAATAGCCGAACAAAAAATATTTAACAGTGTAAATTTTTGTTGTTTTAACCAGTACAACCAGTCCGGGATTCACGTAGTCCTAATAGTCGAACAAAAAATATTTAACAGTGTAAATTTTTGTTGTTTTAACCAGTACAACCAGTCCAGGATTCACGTAGCCCTAATAGCCGAACAAAAAATATTTAACAATGTAAATTTTTGTTATTTTAACCAGTACAACCAGTCCAGGATTCACGTAGCCCTAATAGCCGAACAAAAAATATTTAACAGTGTAAATTTTTGTTATTTTAACCAGTACAACCAGTCCGGGATTCACGTAGCCCTAATAGCCGAACAAAAACTATTTAACAGTGTAAATTTTTGTTATTTTAACCAGTACAACCAGTCCAGGATTCACGTAGGCCTAATAGCCGAACAAAAATATTTAACAGTGTAAATTTTTGTTATTTTAACCAGTCCAGAACAAAAAATATTTAACAGTGTAAATTTTTGTTGTTTTAACCAGTACAACCAGTCCGGGATTCACGTAGCCCTAATAGACGAACAAAAAATATTTAACAGTGTAAATTTTTGTTATTTTAACCAGTACAACCAGTCCAGGATTCACGTAGCCCTAATAGCCGAACAAAAAATATTTAACAGTGTAAATTTTTGTTATTTTAACCAGTACAACCAGTCCAGGATTCACGTAGCCCTAATAGCCGAACAAAAAATATTTAACAGTGTAAATTTTTGTTGTTTTAACCAGTACAACCAGTCCGGGATTCACGTAGCCCTAATAGCCGAACAAAAAATATTTAACAGTGTAAATTTTTGTTGTTTTAACCAGTACAACCAGTCCGGGATTCACGTAGCCCTAATAGCCGAATAAAAAATATTTAACAGTGTAAATTTTTGTTGTTTTAACCAGTACAACCAGTCCAGGATTCACGTAGCCCTAATAGCCGAACAAAACATATTTAACAGTGTAAATTTTTGTTATTTTAACCAGTACAACCAGTCCAGGATTCACGTAGCCCTAATAGCCGAACAAAAAATATTTAACAGTGTAAATTTTTGTTATTTTAACCAGTACAACCAGTCCGGGATTCACGTAGCCCTAATAGCCGAACAAAAAATATTTAACAGTGTACATTTTTGTTATTTTAACCAGTACAACCAATCCAGGATTCACGTAGCCCTAATAGCCGAACAAAAAATATTTAACACTGATAATTTTTGTTATTTTAACCAGTACAACCAGTCCGGGATTCACGTAGCCCTAATAGCCGAACAAAAAATATTTAACAGTGTAAATTTTTGTTATTTTAACCAGTACAACCAGTCCGGGATTCACGTAGCCCTAATAGACGAACAAAAAATATTTAACAGTGTAAATTTTTGTTATTTTAACCAGTACAACCAGTCCAGGATTCACGTAGGCCTAATAGCCGAACAAAAATATTTAACAGTGTAAATTTTTGTTATTTTAACCAGTACAACCAGTCCAGGATTCACGTAGGCCTAATAGCCGAACAAAAATATTTAACAGTGTAAATTTTTGTTATTTTAACCAGTACAACCAGTCCGGGATTCACGTAGCCCTAATAGCCGAACAAAAAATATTTAACAGTGTAAATTTTTGTTATTTTAACCAGTACAACCAGTCCAGGATTCACGTAGCCCTAATAGCCGAACAAAAAATATTTAACAGTGTAAATTTTTGTTATTTTAACCAGTACAACCAGTCCAGGATTCACGTAGCCCTAATAGCCGAACAAAAAATATTTAACAGTGTAAATTTTTGTTATTTTAACCAGTACAACCAGTCCAGGATTCACGTAGCCCTAATAGCCGAACAAAAAATATTTAACAGTGTAAATTTTTGTTATTTTAACCAGTACAACCAGTCCAGGATTCACGTAGCCCTAATAGCCGAACAAAAAATATTTAACAGTGTAAATTTTTGTTATTTTAACCAGTACAACCAGTCCAGGATTCACGTAGCCCTAATAGCCGAACAAAACATATTTAACAGTGTAAATTTTTGTTATTTTAACCAGTACAACCAGTCCAGGATTCACGTAGCCCTAATAGCCGAACAAAAATATTTAACAGTGTAAATTTTTGTTATTTTAACCAGTGCAACCAGTTCGGGATTCACGTAGCCCTAATAGCCGAAAAACAGCAATCTGGTTGTGATTTGCATGACATACTTAGATATACGTTACTTGAATAATGGTTCGTTAGTGCATTTAAATTGTTATTAGCTACACTTTGATTTAGTATTCGCTTTGATAACGATTAAAGTTACTTGAAAAGCAAAGCAGTGATTCACTTTGGGTCTAGATAGGATTATTACTATCTTATTAATGTCTGCCATGTCAAAACAATACTCAAATTCTGAAACCTCTTCATTCCGCTGGACTGCTTATTTACTTCCTAACAATCAAATTTAATCAACTAATTATTAATCATCAAATAACTGGTACACACAAACCTTTAGCAATTGAAGCAGGGGTACCGGGTTGGAATCCCGATAGAAGCAGTATGCAAAAGAGATTTTTATCATTTCATTACGATCGGGGGTGCCATGAACTCATCTATAACCTCCTGTAGGAGTGTATAATTCATGGGACAAACCATCTTCCATGCCAGTGCTATAGGCTGGCACGAAGCTATGTAATGTGAGAATGGTGCTACGTAGATCGGACCTTATGCCGAACATCCTTGATTTGGCTATGTATGGCGTAATGTAGGTCGTAAATAAGCGAACCGCGAAAGTGTTGGGCTCCAAAACAGACTGGAAAGATAGAAACAGACAGACAGATTCAGTTCCGGTGGTTTCATCATGTCAATCAGTGCACGCACACGAAATAAATTATTGCGATGAGTAATTGCCGATGGTGGTATACCTACATATATCGTTGTTGTCAAATAAACACTTTTTTGACATGAGTTTAATTAATTTTTTAATCATGTTAAATTATAATTAATTTACATATGTACATACGGAGTGTACATATTGTGGTGTATCCAATTGGTTTTTTCAAATAATTTATTCGTTTGAACCAAAAATTTTAATTAATTTCGAAGGGAATATCCATTAATTATATTATTTTTTTTCGTTGGTATGCATATATAGGTTGGTGTATCTCTAAAACCACTTTTTAATAAACACAGGGCTTTACTCTGCATATACACAGAGTATGTAGACATTTTACGTGTACATCCTTTTTTGTGTATAGAAGACAATTTAATTTGATTTTGGGTTTGGTTTTGTTCCATATATAATGTACAATGTGCGGCATAATTTATTCGAAATCTGGAAACCACTCTGTACCACGACAGTTTACGAGAGGTTTCATATTTATGCGGTTTTGTAACAAAATTTTATTTTTTTTTTGATTTTTGTGTGCGGTTATTCTGTTTTGTTTGTATCGTATACGGTTCACGGGTTCTTATATATTGCATGGATTAAATATTTTTTTTATTAAGTTTGATGGCCTTATATTGTTCAACCATATATAAGAAAAGAATTTTTGTTGTTTGTTTTGTTTCGAGAATATTAAAATTCAAAAATGAAAAATATCAACGAATTTGCATAAAAAATTAAATTTTACAAAATTGAATTTTTATGGTAATAGACATATGGAGATATTGACTTCGTGTACGATAGCGGAAAAATCTTATATTGTGCACGCGGTACAGTTGGTTTGAATCTCTCTGCTATCGAACAGAATCCAGTTATAAAGTGAATGACTAGACGGCCGCAGTGATTGTATGCTTCAAAAGACATTGTAAGTTAGCTTAATTCATCCTGGATAGATCTGCTTCGTGCAACATTTGGTATTGAATGATTAGTAAAACATTATTATGAACGTATTGTAGATGAACTCGGTTTTGCAGTGATCGGTAAATATTCCTACACCTTGAGTGATCAACACGCTCTTCAAATGGGCTAGTGATTAAGGAATGATCACCCTCGAGGCAGAAGTCACTTTTGTAGCGTGCTTGATCTGTCATTCAGAGTTCTCGGGTTTGATTCCCGGTTATCACTACAAAAATCATGATTGGGTATTATTAATATGTGTGTGAATGTTGGCTATATCTTAGGTCCTAGTGGCATTGAGTTTTGTAATACTTCCAAATTGATCATTTTTTGTAAAATATTAACCTACATGTTAACCTTCCCGGTCTTGGGTCCAGGTGGCGCAGTGGTTAAACTGCGGCAGTTGGAGCGGGGGGTACCAGGTTCGAATCCCGATAGGGGCAAAATGCAAAACGGGGGTTTTCACCATTGATCACATCTGAATCCCCTGTGAATGAACACATCTGAATCCCCTGTTGAGTTAAGAATCCATGGGCTGTTCCATCGTCTATTTCAGTACTATATGCTTCTATAGGTACTATACGCTATGCAATGCGCAGATGGTTCTATTTTAATCGGACCAATAGCCGTAAGTTGTCAACACAACGGACTATCGCCGGTCTAAGTGTGCAGAAGCAGCCACCCAACAAAAAAAAACCTTCGGAACAAAATATTATACTTTAGAGCTAACGCTTTGTACTTTAGATCTATATACTTGAGCCATCCGAATCATTTTGTAATATGGAATTCCTGTTAAGTGACCAGTTCCAGCCATAATGGACAATTTAAAGACTATTGAGAAAATTATTCTTCATCTCACTCTTCTTGACATCCTGGGCCAAAAGGCACCCTAATAGTATGGAAGACTTATCAATTATGCTCAATTCACATAGACTGTTATATCTCATCACAATTTAGAAAACGCTCTTAACAGATTTACGGATAGTTCAATACTTCATGGGAGGACAAAGTGAAGGGTTTTCATGACGCATTTAAAGTAAATTTCATTCTTCACCGCGATTAGTTCAGCGCTTTCAACTTGCATCAATTGGAAGAATGAGAATTGAGATCACGTTGAGGTATTCACGTCGATTATACAACTCGCCGGATTGCTCAGGCGGGAGTTTCATTCGGTTTTTTACTAGTTTTCGTATTATAGAAAACGTCGGATGTAAATTGAACGAATGACGTTAATGCAGTGTGTAAAATAGGTATTATAGAATTCGCAAGTGAAACGCTATATCCATGTTAATTATGTCATTTGAAATCCGCATTAAATTGAATGCGGATTTCATACGATGAAAGATTTAATTGTGATTTTTTTTGCTGAAAACTCACTTTATTATTCGATATATTGCCAATATCACCAAATTATTTTCTTTTCTTGAACTTCTGTAGTTTGTCCAGCTGATCTCCTCAAAACAGCTCATTCAAACAGATTTTGTACTAAGCGGAATATCTAAAGACCAATTTGGTTCAACTAGCCTCCTAAATTTATTCTATTAAGAATGCTTGTTTGAAGGTTGTATCTAGCTTCTGTCTTTAAAATGTTGAGTACCAGTGTTTCTATTATCGGTAAATAATCAGACGGTAGATCGTAGAAATTACTCGCTTGACCACCTGATTCGTGATTGAGACACAATGCACTTTCTGTGTGTTATCGTTATTAATCGTGATTGAAACGAACTCGGTATGGGCCATCGGTACAAGCCATTTCTCGTACTCATCCATAAAGGGCCAATTCTCACATCCGTACATGACAACGGGTCTGATCAACACTCTCTACAATTTCAGCAGTGGACGCAGGCGATATAAAGCCTGATTGCCTGCGGCAAGGCGAAACTTAACATCCTCTCTCACACTATTGTCTTGAGTAATTAGAAACTTGAATCTCATCACTCCTTCAAACGTGTGGTTACCACTACTGAAATCATTTGCGTCTAAGTCTCTAAAACCAGAGATTAGATATTTGGTTTTGGACTCATTGATTTTGAAGCCAACGGAACCTGAACACTGTTCCCTAGCGGATCCAGTATCTCTTTCACTCCGCTCGTAATGGGTGCTCGTACAATTGCGAATCGAATACGGATCGATTGAGCTCCCGCCGCAGTAAATCCGGCGAAATGTGTAATCGGCATGCTTGGGTACTCTTCACTTGGGGAAATTTGCAATATTTCACGTTAAACGTAACCCAGAATTGTATTTCGTTTATACAAACAGGGTGAAAAATCAGTTTAGCATCTATTATTTGTTGTGAGTCTTTGAGCAACTTGCTCGTTAGGTAATACTGCCATCTCACTATCATAACGAGTATTGAAGTACTTCTCACATCACGTAAGGGTTTGGTCTACGAGGAAACTAGAATATTATGGTATGATAGACCAATAGCAGCTCGTGCATAATAATTAGGTGAATCTGGCCCAAACTGCATGATTCTTGATCACGACAGCTGATATTTTTTTTGGCGAAATCAAACCAGTTATTTGTCAGTGGGGGTGTCGTCAGGAATATTCATCTAAAGGGTAATTTGGAACCAAGATTTGTTTTTATCGGGCTCTTATGATAACAATCCGAAATTAGCCGATAGATCTGCTTCTGCTCGAGTTAGACCTACATATTACATTCTTGTGATAGTAAAATAAAATTTATTTGGAATTACATAAAATATATGGCTTAGAGGCTGTAAACGGACTCGAGATCACGGTGTGATGAGAAACTTTCTTAACCATTAAGCTACAACCGGCGACTTGGAATTACATACTATGTAAATTAAAGGCACTGTATTCCTTGGCCAAAAGGTACTGTTATAGTGTAGATGACTTATCACATCGCCTGTCTCATGTTAGAATTAAGTGTGCGGTTTAAGGTTCACTTCTTTCAAGATTTTTCAAGCTAAACCAATTCCGATTATAGGAATTGTGTTCGGCTTGAAGTAAGGTCCAAAATGCCGTCTAACAACTTCCACAGCGAGTGTTTAAATACCTCTCGCATAATTTAAGGTTTTGAACCTGGAGAAAACTAGGATATAAAGAAATGATAAATAGACGAAAAGCAGCTCGAACTTGGCCACTCTAGACCGGACAGCTGATATCATTTTGGTGTAATTAAATAAGCTATTAAGAAGTAGAAGTGACGTGGTTTTATGGGTATTTGACTCATTTGAAGCTTGACTCATATGATACGTTGAATATTGCAAGGTTTTATAAAAACTTCAGGATGAATCGAGGAGCAAAAAAAAGAAAGTCTACGATACAAAATTTGTTTATAGCGGTATGTTAGGCCAAACAATCCGAGCCTAACCTACCCTCCAGTAGATTCACGTCAAATAATGAAGTGTATTTCCCTTTGTCAAATGGTTGTACCTTATTTTGCTCCGTTTCATAAAATTGGTTGTTTTACAGAACTATATTCTGTCTTTTATATTGTTGTATAAGAAACAGTATAGATCTCAGGCCATAAAATAATTTACATAGCAGTTCGGTGATATTCGGATCGCGGAATCAAACCCGAGTGAATTATTTTCATCTGCAAGTTTACTCTATAATTAATGGTTCGACCATTAACGCGGTAGGCAAACCGAAGATTATTCAACATAAAACCACATAAAGATACTCTGAAACACTGTTAATGTAATGAAATGAGGCCACTAGTTTGGCGATCGGAAAAATAAAATAATGGGGAAGTGCAAAACTGCAACTAAGCTTTGTGTAGTGGTGATAATATTTGATGCGCTGCTCGAAGGACGGAAGATGACTTATGTCGATGTGGAATTCATCTATTTTCATTGAATAATTCATGGTCATTATACTATATACTGTTGGAACTTCAATAATATGTCTCTAGGAAGTTTAGTGGGTTCCAAGCTTCAACCAACAACATTGTAAAATTAATAATAAAGTTGTGGATCATTTTGACTCGATCACTGTACTGCACAAATTGAACAAAATAGAAACAAAGGAATCCAATGTTAATCTTCATGATTCCTACTATTCAAAATACCACAAGTATACGTTAAGACATGGTGTGGAAAACGATAGGTATTTAGAGTACCTAGCGAAGGTCTTTCGAACGAAATATGTCAAATCCGAAATGTAGAGACTGAATACGATCAGACAGGTGAGTAAACCTAAATGAGGAGCTCACCCGAGTGTAACCGATACAATCAACCGAGCGCCGTCGCTTATATGAGAACGCATATGACAGAGTTGTATTGGGGGCGATTAATTCGATCCCAATACATTCTCTGTGGTCTGAAATGGTTGACTCACCTTTGAACGTCAAAAGCGAATCATTGAAGAAAATATTGACATATTTTTCAAAATTCAATTGGTGAGTACATAAATTAGCCCAAACAGTCTTGTTTATCGGTTGAGCGCGAGTTTCGTATGATACAACTGAAATATTTTGCACATGTTGAGGTGTATACAGATGCTACTGTAAGTCAAGATCGAGTGGGTGTAGGAATCTACATTCCTACTCGTTTATAAACGAGCAAGTGTTGAGATCCTGTATAATAAGTGCCGAGTTGATCGGAATAATTAAGGGAATTAAGTGAAATAGGAATGGAGGGAGGAGAGTAGTTTTTTTATCTGACTCCCTAATTGGATTTGAGTTAATAAAACAGGGAGGAGGTACTCAGAGAAATGTGTATGTACGGGAAGGAGGTTATTCTTGAATGGATACCTTTACACCTTCAAATTCAAGGTAATGAAAGAGCTGATATGCTGGCGAAACAGAGTTGTTTGCTTGAAGAAATAAATGAATATGATTTTATGGATGCAAGAGATGTACATCCTATGTTTAAGGTAAATAAGTGGACAAAATGGCAGAATGAGTTCAGACAAAAGATCCAGGTAAACGGCAAGAAATACTTTTTTCAAGGAGATCAATGGCGACACAAAAATAATTGTAACAATGGAGCGGGTGAGAATGAATCATGGTAATTGGAAGGAATGTCTTTATAAACGTCAAGTGAGTGATAATAATTTATGTGAAAGTTGTTTGGTTGTGGAGGACATTGAACATTTGGTTCTGTATTGTACTAATTTAAGTCAAAAGGGAACAATCACGATGTCCTCACGAGTGGAATCGGAATGAACTATATATGAGTTTATAAAAGAGTGTGAAAAAAATGCTTTAAATTTGTTTGGTTTGGAAATTTTAACTTTTTGGTACAACATAATTAAAGCACTTATAATAAAAGCTCATTTATAAAAAGGTTTGAACCATGCTTTTAAACCAATAACCTTGAAGGTCCTAAAATATCTGAAATTAGACTGATATATTCTAGTTTCAGGCCAAATATTAATTATTTTTAGGTACGGCGTAGTGTTAATTGAATATTTTCTAAATTTCTAAATTTGAAGTACGTCCTTTTCTGGTTAAACCAATTATTGTAGCCGTATTCTTCGAGCTTCCTAGTAGCAACCCCAAATTAATTTTGTACCCACAGTGAAAGTTAATACAATTGGAATCTTACATTCTCAGAATCTTTAGCATGAAAGATTGTTATATACATAATTTATTTTCTTCGAATTTATAAATCAAACAGTCCTTCGTGTTTACCACAATGGAAAAGTTTTAGTATATAAAAAACATTTATGTTATATATAAGATAACTTGAGCTTTAAGGTATAAGATTAATATTTAAGATTCACAGTTTTAATTGAAGTTTTAATTCCTGAGGATCTGAGCCCACTTTAGGAGTGACGTCACAATTTCTTAAACCAGCAAAGATCCCAGTCTTTCTTAGATTATGATAGACGCACTTTAAGGATCTGGCTGGGCATTCTCACGGGGCACTGCACCCTGAATAGTCATTTGTTTTGAATGAAAATGCAAAACATCTCATACTGCGAACAGTGTGAAGACGGGAAGGGATGAGATTGTGGAACACGTTTTGTGCTCCTGTTCTTCAACCCTTCCGCAAGACTGTTTTAAGAAAAATTGAGCTTGAGTGACTTGGAAAAATAAAAAAAAAACTTTTGGATTAACATGGAAATAACAACTCAGTATGCAATTACTTATAATGCCCATACACAATATCCTTATCAGAAAATCCAAATGAAAACATGTTTTCGACACCCGACAAATTGTGATTTAAGAACATGAATTAAATTTCCAAGAATTTTGTAAAGAAACCCAAAACAACAGAATTACTTATATACTTGTCAACCGTATACATATCAAACATATCGAATTCTAAACATATACACATATATTGGTAAAAAAGAAATCTTTAAGTCATCCCAAATCGAAAATCACAAAATATATAAGTCTTGTATACTATTATTACCACTTTAATATTTGTAACGTTGCGTTTGACACCCACAAATTTTCACACTTGAACTACTTTCCCATTTTCCCACCGATTCGGTTTCTAAAAAAATATATTTTCACTCAACACTTTTATAATATAACTTTGATTTTCTTATCACACTGAGTGCTTTTTATTCAATGCATACACAATACACCACACTGAACCACTTTTCACCATTTCCACACGGATTCGGATAACATTCTTATTTAAATTTATTTATCCTTTTGTTGCTATTCTTTGTTGTTGGAAAATTATAATTTTTATTCTTAACAATAATAATTTACTACTCTCAAAATACACTCAACATGAAAACTGATAAAAAAAAATTTCCCGTACAGTTTTCTTATCTCGCACGACGTACCTCCATACACACACTCGCACTTATTTATAGATAACACAAAAGAAAATTAAAATATTTTACAACTGTCTTTTCGTCGTATTGTTAAAATGTGATTTTCCAAAAAAAAAAATTATTTTCTTACACAAAACACCGAGAAAATGATAAAATTTTGGTTTTTCATTTAAATTCCGTTACCGTTTAGTTAAAATGTCGCGATAAAACTAAAAAATAAATTTTCTGTATGTACCGTCGTCGTTGTTCACATCGCCGCCGTACACAACACATAACGTCTCTCAACCAGCTGGGTACAATAACGAAACGTAGATACGAACGACGAGAATATGCAACGGTACAGCAAAAAAACAAAAAAAAATGAAAATGAGAAAATTTGATTTGGGAAAATCTTCAACTCTGGTGTGTACTCTGTGTACAGTAGAAAATTAACGATCCGTTATGGAAATCGTGCCTCTCTTTCTCTCGGTTTTTCAATTTTCTCCTCGTTCATTCATTTCGAGATGAATTTATAAATAACGTTTGTACGATGTGAGGTTGATAAAAGTAAGGAGAAGACGTGAAGATGAACCAAATGGTAAAGAACCTATATATGAGATGTAATTTATGTATTTTTTTTTTATATAAATATAATTGTTGTTGTTTTATATTCTTAAAGATGTGATCATGTTGATTGGAATTTTTATTGGTGGAATACAGATATTATAAAAGAATGAGATTATTTTGTACTTTTGTTAAGCAATTAATTTATTGTCTTATATATGTTTTTGGTTGCACATTATTAAGACAGGTGTGCAAAGGATGTGGATCTTACGATCTATATATAGACTGTCATGCGCGTAATTCAAGTTAAGTTGAACTTCGTATGAAAAGTAATATGAACATTTCAATTTGATTCAAGCAATCATTAAATACAACTGCAGCTGGCTATCTGCAGGTAACTCACTGGCTCAAAACACCAGACCAAATTCACTTCTTTATAACAATAAATATTTCGGTTCATAATAACTACAAATGAGTCACATCCAATATTAACAAATAAATATACTGAGTGGAAAAGATCTAGGAATATGCAACCCAATTGAATTTAAATCACTAGTAATAGAATTATTCGAAGGGAATGGAAACGTTCACGAGATCCAGCCGTCAACAGATTGAATTATTTTCTGCAATGAATAGACAGAGGAATACGTGAATTTAAATGTGGATAGTAACCAAATATTTAAAAATATCACTTATGCATACACCACCATTCAGAAAAAATATTGGTCATCTGGCTAAAACCAAAGAAGGAAAAGCAGAAAATTTGCCGATCATTCACTCAGAAAAATTATTATGACCAAAGTCTTAGTAATACAATTTGATTACTTTAACACAAGTTTTTTTGGTTATATTCACCAATTGTCTACTTTAAAATATGTAACTACTTGGCTAAAGCAATAATTGATCAAAATTTAGTTCACCAAAATATTGGTACGTGAATTTGGTTAAATTATCTAAAAAATAGTTAAACAGCCTAAGAATATATTTAAAATAACAAAATTAAATTTTTTCATTAATTAGTAGTTTTGACCAAACAATTTAGCAGTGTAAACAATTTTGGTAAAATATACCTTGATTAAAATAAAAGAATCTTTTTACCAACAATTGCTGGTTTTAACCAAATATTTAGTTCGAATCATCAAAATTCTTGATTACTAGAAAACGCGATTTTATTACAAATGCAATTTTACATGTCAGGTTGTGTTGTTTTTCTTCAGTGAAAACACGTTAGTGCTTCCCAATTTTGGGCGATACTTAAGAATAAATAACCAATTTTATAATGAATCAAAAAATTTTGAGTTGCATCTGGATTTATTTGGTACGCAACGTTATAGTTTTAAGTTTAAATCTTATTTGACTTTACTGACATTTTGAGTATATTGTTCCATTGTAGTTGGACAGAATTTATTTATTTAGCAAAATGGTCCCATAAGTACCACCATTTCATAGTGGTCTTCTCAAAGCCAAAACATCTATGGCCCGAATACGAACGAATTCACTAGGTTTCAGCATCGTTAGATGTGAGTTACTACCATAAAGTAATCTATAACAATTCCAGTATTAATTTACGTTTTAATTTTAGAAACCAAACTATACACTCAAATTTATATTAGCCTATGCCATACGAAAACGCCGTTTCGGCGGTTAAATTAAGCTAAATTTTTGGTTAAATTGGCCTTTGTTTTGGTGATTTTGACCCAAGTTTCGAATGTACCTTTCCATTCGCAACGAATATAGTACCTAAAAAACCACCTGGATATGACTTGATAACTGGAGAGATTTTTTTACACTAACAAATTAAGCTTTTAGGAAAATATCTGACAGTATTAATGCCTCTCTAAGACTTCGTTATGTCCCTTTTCCTAGGAAATGTGAGGAAGGAATAATGATACCTAAACTAGGGAAGCCACCAAGTGAATTATACTTCATACTGGTCAATATTATACCTCATACTGACAAAAAAAACCTTTACTTGAAGGATCACGCGTTTGGTGCAGGAGCTCTGACAGTTACAAGGAACTAGAACAGTCTAAAAATCCGCCCTGCACCCAAATAAAACTAAACGTAAAAAATATCGCTTCTTTTAATTATGTCAAAACTGTTTGAGAATAATAGTTTCTCGAATTGAACCTGTAATTGAAAAGTAAGGACCCGTATCGTCCCATCAGTTTGAATTTAGAAAGTATATTCCACAATCGAGCAAGTCCATAAAATAACAGATTTAATCGAAAAATACGTACAGAAAAAAAATTTGTTCAGCCATAAGTCTGACCAAATGGTTTTATATTTAAATTAGAGACAACTCTTCCAGTTTAGTAGTAGTTGCGAACAGTATTGCCAGTTGTACTTGAAAGGGTGATACTTTAGAGTTAAACAAGTAAAAGTTTACTCCAGTACAAAAAAAGCTTAAGCAGAAGCCCCGCGGGCATGTGACTTAGGGCCAGTGACTCACCACTGACGAATAATACAAATATCACCACGTTGGAACACAATCGGTGAAGCGAAATTCAACTACAATAAGCAATAAATAATTTACATATTGGTTAGCTAAGTGGAGAATTAAAGGGAATGAGTCGAATCCTACTCACATTGATTTCACTAATTCATCACTAAAACAACTACTGTGATTCTTTATAATATTTCTGTACCACATGAAAATCAAGCAAAATACCTTGAAATGAATCTGGATGCAAAGTTAATGGGCAAAGTACACGTGAAAAAGAAAGTAAAAACTGGTAGAAACACTCAGTTATCTATTCATTATAAACTTTATAAATAAGTTTTCAAGCCGGCACCAAAACCAGTAATAATCAAGGGATGGTTCATCGTTTTCAAAACAATGTTTTAAGAACGATAGTAAACGCCCATTGGTACACTTATAATAGTGATGAAGTCGTAGAGGAAATAAAGAAGTTTATTTAAAAATATCAGGAGAGGCTCCATCATTACCAAAAATAAGTATCTTAAGAATACTCAAAAGACTAAAGCCTTTTGAGTCAAAAGAAAAGTCCACAGAATTTAAAATAAAAAATAGCACTGTGGAAAGAACACATAGCAGTGCTTTAAATGCTGTTAGTCAAAAATGACTAGTTACTCCAAAGCTGTAAAGTTTGTCGCGAGAAGATGCAGAACAGGGGCACAGGAAGTACTCAACATGTGAAAACTCAAAGAAAAGTGTTCCTTGTGAGATACCCAGCAAAACACACCAATTACGTCTGGCGTATAATACTGTCGATAAGTTACTTTCGATATTTCTCTTAAGATATAACGGCTAGTTAAAGTACAATAAATGGTGAAAGATGCACAAACCCACGCCAAAGTATCAATTTTGTAGCCCGTATATGATGCAGACGATCTGTGTAGCTTTTATCCTCTTGGAACCAGCATACTCACCAAGAGGGAAAGACGATTTCACCTCAAGATTAAGTATATATAGCCCGTTACCAGAGCAGAGTACAGCGTAGTAATCCCCGTACTGAGCTCAGAAAGGTATTTTACGTTGATGATTGCTATAAATAATTTTCCAAAGAGGTATTTGGACGCCCAAGTGTCCGAAATCATATGGAAAGTTAAACGAATGTTATAAGAATGTGCCCAACAGTACTCAAATAACTGTCTCTGCCCCACAGATGAGTTGCTACAATAGTTGCATATGTTCTGAACCCACCTTCTCGAGTACTGCAGTGGGTGTGGTATACACAGCTCCACTTTGCATGTCGTTCAGAGTTTTTCTTCCAACTCTATAGTTCTGGGCCACCCGGGTCTAATAACCAAAACCTAAAGCTAGTACACACTTTTAAATTTTAAGCCTACCGCCCAGGTTGCTCAGTGGTTAAAGCTGTGGCAGTTAGAGCGGGAGGTACCGAGTTCGAATCCCGATAGGGGCAGGATGCAAAGGGATTTTTCACCATCTGATTACGATCGGTGGTGTTAATGAACACATCTATGACCCCCTGTTGGAGTGCAGAACTCAAGGGCCGACCCATCAGTACTATAGGCTGGCATGGAGCAATGCAATGCGCAGATGGTTCTACGAAAATCGGACCTATAGTCGTACGTCCTCGATTTGGCCGTTAAGGCGTAAAGTAGGACGTAAATAAGCGAACCGCGAAAGAGCTGGGAGAGCCTTGAGCCCCAAAAAAGATAGCATAGGATAAAATATATAAAAAAAAAAAAAAAAAAATAAAAAAAAAAAAAAAAAAAAAATTTTAAGCCTCACGATTTACCGAAATTTCTTGTAAATCTTACATGTTTGGTTTCTTTTCAACAAGATACTTGGGTTTTGAAAAGAGCGTGATGGCATGGTGTCCAATTCGTGTGAAAAGAACTCGATCAGTTTTCATTAGGTGAACTGAACAGTTTGGCTAGAGGCCTTAATGACGAAAATATTAATCGTCAATTGTATATGTAGGTATACATTCGTATATTTATCAACCAATATAATTATGAGGAAGTCGTTGGTGTAACCCTGACAGTTAAAGATTTACTAAAATTTTTCTTGTGTCACAGCATTCTGGTTCTCAATGGCTATGTTAGCCACTTCCCCCGCAATTTTTAATTTTCATCGCTCGGTCGAAGTGGAGTCGGTCCATATTATTGCTAACATAAGTACATTGCCTAGGTTTTAAGCAAGTATCACTAACAAGCTTTCGATTGAGCCCTCTAATTTTATTTCCGTAAATACGTGCATTCAATCTTGAATCAAGAAGGCATGCGTTCGTCTTCGTTTGACGAAGAACGCTGTTGCTTTTGAATGCTGAAATTTGCTCAGGTTATTTCCTGTCGTTTGGGTTGGTTTCCTCAAGAAGTCGTTTGTGATATATTTCACGTTTTTCCTCCCAATAGTTTTGGCATTGGAATCGGTTTGAGCGCTGGCTAGTGCTAGACTTTTATTTACTCCTTGTAGCCCAATCTATACTGATCTGCTATTTATAGCGATAACTGGGATATCATAGTTCCTTGTTAAAAGATCTAATGATTCCATTAAAGTAATGCTTCTTAATTATTGTCTTTCTAAGCAGAGATCCAGAATACTCAATGGTGTGTGATTCGGACGCCGCCAGTTATCTATTCAACTTATAGTTAGATGAGTTAACACGAACGCTTGTAGAGCTGCAATATACGCTACAATTGCTAGCTCTAGCCTGGTTCAACAATTGCTTTTCTAATAGGGAACACAAATATTTAAAGATATGGAGTCGCTTAATATCTTGTTTCTTTTAAACTTAGTCATTTTACAACATTATGTATAAGAAGTTGTTCGATATTCTTTGAAAACCAATGTGAGACAGTTATTAGAAGCATTCATAACTAAACTAGCATAAAGATTCTCACTTATAGTTGGAACCCAAAAGTCAGTACTTATTATCCAACCGCCAAAGGGTTGGTGGCTTAAAGATTCATGTGCTTTGCACAACTAAGACGTTATGGCGCCCAATCAATATTAATGAATGTAACAATTCAAAATTGTTTTCATTATGATTCCTATGCTACTTACTGTGTATCCTCCAAGTAACGTGCCATCCATTTTAATGCCGATTTATTTTTCACTGAGTGAGTTCTGGAAAAAGTGTCTATCAACAAAATTCTCTGCAGTAGTATGAGTTGATTTATGCCTTTGTTTAAATATTTTTACAGAATCAATCCGAAATTATAGACATCTTACGTCTGTAGGATAACCAGACGTCAGTTCGTATTGTTTTATGGTACAATAATTTGAATTATTGATTGTTATTACTGAAAAAAAATGAAAATAAAACCATTTAGAATTGTTGTAGGTTGATTTCGGATGTGCATATGAAATATCCATTATTTTACCTTTTCAAACAAAGAAATCTGTTTTCTTGGAATAAATTTTTTTTTAATTTTTAAAAACGTTATATTTCAGTGAAATTTTACATCTAATTATGAAACAAACCTGAACTCTCGTTCAACAAAAATATATATCAACCTACATATAACGATGATATACGGTTAATGTTCGTCTACGAGTTAATCCTACACAATGTACGTGTAATTATACCAACTCCTACTTCATTATTCAGCTTCCGGCAGAACTAGAGTACAAATACCTTACAAAGAATTTTTGTTAACATGTGCTAACAACATGTAGTAGTCACATAATAAAATACTAACCATATTGTAATCAGCTACGTCGATCATTGGGATGATCTTATATATGACTTATTTGACAAAATAGAACTTGCTTCTCATTTCTTTTCACTACAACACAAACTGAAAAACCACAAACTCGAATAGCCGAGGGAGACCAGTTTACACATTGATTGAACATGTTACAAAATCTTTCACGCTTTTAAAAAATGGGTAGACTCATTTTTAAACATGGGCTTGCATCTCCCACTCTATAAAGAGAAACCTAATCCAATTCCTTAAATAAAAGCTCGTTATAAACTTTTGAAAACCCAGTCCAGAACATAAATGTTTTGACATAAATTTATACAGAACATAAATATCTGTGTACTCAGGTGTGCTATTTTCAGAAACACTTTGAATTAGGAACGAAACAAACTGACAACAGCACATTCATTCTTTTATTTAAAGGCTCGTGTTACCTGACAGTTGAGTTTCAGCTTTATATTTGCAATTTGATCTAGACACCCCAATTTTACTAACGTTTGTTTATATAATCTTTAATGCTTTAATAATCTATTACTGTTACAAATATGATGAAAGTTTTGATTTCTCTTTCGGAAATTTTATATTCAGACGGCGTCTAACGTCAGAACTACCGCTTATCATTAGATGAACCAGAACAATCTAACCTAACCAAAGAACATAATTTACAGTAATTTTCAAACAACTTTCATAAACAAATCTACTATCACTGAATAAAAAAAAATTTACTATTTACAATTTTATAAATTTTTTTCTCGTATAATTAAATATTTAGGTTAAATTTTTAATTTTATATATTTTTAAACCCGATTAATTTGAATATAACTTTTTGTTACATATTTTAAAAGACAATATTTTTTACTCGTTAACGAAATTTTATTATCTTGGTTTAATTTTTTTTCTAGAAATATGCTATTTTTATTTCATGATCTAGCTTATATTTCAACTTAATTAAAATCAAATTTGAACCAAACTTTATAAACAATTTATTTTATTTAAAATTATTTTTTAAATAAAATAAATTGTTTAGATCCAAATACAATTTTCGTATGTAAATTTTTTTGCATGAGAATTTTTTTCACAAAATTTTTTTTTTCATATTGAGTTTGCTACTCAATTTACTTTTAATATTTTCCTTATTTCATGGGTATATTTTATCTATAAAGCAGAAAATAATTATCTTAATTTTTTCAATAGTATACAAAAAAAGATAAGAACAAATTTCGAATTATCTGTAATGATCATGATAATTAAATTAAATATTATTTTTCATTGAAATAATGGCCTTGAAATTATTTTTCGGTACAACCTCTATTTCTTTAATTTTTTTATATTTAAATTTAATTACTTAAAAGTTTGACTTATTCACAAATTAAGATAACAAATTATTTTATAAACTAAAATTTTTTTCGCCTAAATTTTTTTTCATACAATCTTCTAATTCTTCTTCGGTAATTATGACGAGTAATATCAATTAGTACATATTTGTTTTTTTACATTGCTTCATCAAATTTTTTTTATAAAAAATATATAATTTATCTGGGAGTCAAATTGTACTTGTACTTCACCATTTCTTCATAAAACAAAATTAAACAGAAAAAAAAATTAACTAAAAAATTTTCAGGTAAAGTTTTTTTCGAGTATAAATTTCATTATTAAATGTCCAGTTCAAGACGTTAATTTGATGTCCTAAATTATAAGAATTTATATTTCTGAACAAAAAATTGGATCGGTTTCTTATTTTACTTCAAAAGTTTTTTTTCGGGTAAAATAATATTTTCAAAATTTTTTTTTCAAGTTTCGTGTGATTAAGTTAGTGTAAATAAACATTTTGCCTTTAATTTATAATTTTTTATGCGGAAAATATCAAAACTTCCATTAAGAAGTCGTGGTCTGAAGATGATTAATTTACTTTTAGCTTAGAATCTCATTTTTACAATGTTACACAGCCATGCTCAAATTAGTGTCTTGATCATGCGTTTACGGACGTTGCGATGCTTAATTAAACTTGATCATTTAGAAAGCTCTATGTTTTCGAATCGGATTTAAATTTTGGCATACCACTATTTAACACGATGATTTGAGCACGATGTCTAATTGGTGACTTAAATCATACCGACTTATGAAATAATACGAGTATATTGCCGTACTCCGACACGAAACTTGACTGAATCGAAAATGATAAAGAATGATGTACTCTGCGATCAGTCTCACAGTGGCAAGCACATTATTTCCATTATAAACGAAGAAATGTATTGAAAATATCAAGACCCTGTGGTAGAAGATTTTGCAATCTAACGACCAGTTCGATGAAATGAATACTGTCTGGCAAATAGTGAATTCCTCGGTTCTTTTATGGTCTTTTGGTACAGGAAAAATGGAACCCAGAAATGATTGGTTTAATTAATGAAATTCAGTCAATATTGAAGCGTAAATTTGGTTTACAGTTGTTAGGAAAAAGAAGGGCAGCTAAACGAATTTGTAGACAGCAAAAGCTTGAGTGGTTATATCTAAGGTGTGGTATATTTGGCTCATAACCTCGACGTTAAAAGGGTTTAGTCACGTTTTGCAAAAGATTACAGTGATCTTTAAAGGAAGAATTCGATGTTCATGGCGTAAAAAGCATTCTGATAACTTTCAATTGTTACAAAGGTATGAAGACCTGGACTCTTATTGAAAATGATGCAGTCAGGTTGTTGCTACGGTACGGTCTTTAGACTGTAAACCCAAAATCTTGGAATTCCGATTACCTGGAATCTAAGTTTTTTAATACTAAAATAACTTTACAAACTAGAGCTACGCAGTCATATGCAGGCCTAGAGACATTTGTATTATCATTTGATGAATGCCAGCACATAACTAATTGAATGCCAGCACTGAATTAGTTGAGCAGAAATTATTTCTGCATTCACTAATGCTCCTGGTATAGTCTCTCTTATGACGAATGCCACCAATGTAATAAAGCAAATCGTAAAATAATTATCAGTGAATCAACAACTATGGTTTGTTCAAATGGGCGGCCAAGGGAGATGACAAATATAAAAGTGGAGCCTATTTAGACGATCACCTATGAAGAAAGGTGAAATCGAGCGAATGTCTGAAATTTTAAGTGTATTTAGTCCAGTAAGAGATACCGTTGAGGCACTATGTCGCCGGGACGCTTTAATTCATTATAAGCAAACAGCTAATGATGAATTAAGGTGTAATTCAAACGTTGCTCTTACACTCGAATAACCGAATATCGAACAGCGATGAGTGGACCCATGCAATGTCTTCATGATCGTAGACATAATATTGAAAGGAATTATATTTCGAAAATTGTTACCGTACCGGTTCAATGCATCATCACTAGGTGGCTCAGTTACTACTGCTACTTCAGACAATATATCGGCAGACAGCGTATCAGTCATATAGACTCGCTTCTAACACCATCTGAAATTGAATTTTTTTCACTGGGATTACTTACTTCAACGGGCCAACAATGGTCTGTAAATACAGGATGTCACATGGGTTCGTATTAGTAGCTGTATTTTCTCTAATATATTGGAATTCTATTTTTTAGCTAGATTTATTAGATTCAATAAATCGTGACATATTACCTTAATCCAAAAGTTCTCGGAATAACCACCGTGTGGCGCTCCCATCGTTCCGATTTGAGTTTTGTTTTTTGTGGTTTGTTAACTTGGAACATCTGTTGTTGGTATTCCCTCTAAATCTTAGTGTCATAGTTTGACATTTGCAAAAGTTACATAATCAAGAGTACATCTATCTCTGTGGATGGTTGCAACAGCGAACTTGTATTAAATTTTGCGGAAAAAACGGATTTAATAGTGTGCGAACATTGATAATGTTAGAAAAATGTTTCGACAACGATTCTCCCAAGAAAACGGTCTCTTACCATTCTTCGTGGCACGAGCGGCTTAAACGTGGTCGTTAGTCAATCGAAGATGATGAATGCAGTGGCACACCATCGAGACATCGAAAACCGACGAAAATTTTGATAAAATAAATGAAATGTTGGTAAATAACCGCAAATTAACCATCAGAGAAAAAGCGGAGAACTTGAACATTGCCTATAAATCCGTCCAAGATATTTTGATTTATGAATTGTGTTTCCATCGTGTAGCAGTAAAGTTGATGCCAAAATACCTCAATTTAATGTAAAACAGAGACTTTTTAGACGTCGCAAAAGACACGATTTGCGATGCTGAATCCGATCTCACATTCATCAAAAAATCATTACTGCAGACTAGACGTGGGTTTATGAATACGACACGGTATCAAGACATCAGGCAAGTGAATGGCGTTCACCAAATGACTCACAGTTTTTATGGATTACAACGGTGTAGTGCAACATGAATTTTTGCTAGAAGACCAGACCGTTAATAAAGAGTATAATTTGGGCGTTATGAGACGCTTGCGTGATGCAATTCGCCGAAAGAGAGCAGAACTGTGGGCAGAAAACTCGTGGATTTTGCACCATGGTAATACCACGTCGCACAGTGCCATCATTATTCGTAATTTTTTGGCGAAAAATGCAACAAATACCATCCAACAGCCACCGAATTCACCTGATTTGGATCCCTGTGACTTCTTTCACAGAGGAAATAATGAAAATTCGCAGGAAGCACTGATATAATATTATACCAAAAACTGAATATAAAATGTTTCGAGGAGTGGATCAAGCGCTGGCATAGGTGTGTTGTATTCGATGGGGATCACTTTGAAGGGGACAATATAGATTGAGATTAATAAAATTGTATTATTATTTATTTTTAATTTTCTTACTAAATTCCGGGACCTTTTTGATCAAGGGGTATGAATAGTGTTGCTACAAAAGGTTTATAACATGATGTTAAGCTTAAGAGTTAATATTGGCACCCAACTCAATTTCATTGTAAAGCCATGTTACTTGTCTCACGATGAATCTCTGGATTATCATGTTGAGGTTGTCTTTACATTTCACATACTTTGGATTACTTTGAATTTCGAAATTTAAACTTAACTATTGAAAAAGCTTTAATATCAGTATAAAAGCACCAAAAACTATTTTAAAAGAAAATACAATTATTTCTGCCCTAGTTAATTTTGGGAAAACTAAACTTTTGATTTTTATACACACACGTTTGTACCAACAAAGCATCCTAAACATAGAAGCAGCAAACATCGAAACCGAACTTAGAAGTTTATACTCCTCTATAAGTTTATACTAACACATCAATAAGTTGGGACGTCATTAAACAGTTCAAATTTATTACTAAAAAATTTCGGACAGTGTACAGTAAAGAAAAAATAAAAAAATGTTTTTTATTTTGGATTTTCGTTGCTGTCATAAATTTTTATAGGTTATACTCGTAGACAATAATAAATTATTTATTATAATCTAAATTATAATCTAAATAAATGAATTTTAATAAAAAAAACATTTCAAATACTTAAAATTGTTTGAAAAATTCACACTGTTAAAAATCGTAATGACCTTTATGATGCCATCTTGTATCAAGTATAAGAATTCAATGGAAATAAATAAATTTAAATAGTTTTGGAAGTATTCACTTTCATTAACATGTTTGGGTATTTTAATTGTGTACTTCGTATTATCGCATTAACAATATGCTTTAAAATATCAATAAATACGATTTATATCATTTAAGTTATTAAGTGCCATCTCTCATCCAATATTTGAAGTATATGTTTCTTTTTCGTATCCATACGTCATTGATCTCGTTTTGTATATTTTTATACGGCGTTTAGAACCAATTATAACATATACATGTATAAAAATTAAATAATTTAAACAGTTTTTCATTTTTATCATAACTATTAAAATAATTCGTATTTTCATTTGGTTTCCTTATATGTTATATGAAAATGTTTGATTTAAATATTGATTTAAAAATAATTTTCGTTTTCAGTATTTTTCATTCATTAAAATTGAGCCAAAAATCTTCAATTTTACATTGGTTCTTGTGGAGTGTATGCAAATCTAGACCCCATAAATAAGCTCGATAAATATAAAGGGTAAAGCATTGCTGCTTGTATATTTAGGATACTTTGGTACCATAGACATAGAGAACTTATATAATAACTTTGCCAGACCGAGTGTATAATGTATGTCATTTACATAATATAAATTCACAAAGCTAATTAATTCACAAACTGGTACTACAAATTCGAAGAATCGTTAACATAGTGATTTGGCTTTTTGAGGTAACCAGTTAGGTCCATATAAAATATAACGAACAAGTTATTATCTATTATCGTTCGATAGAAACGCGACATTCCATATTTAGATCAAAACAATTTACAAGAAATTAGTTATAAATCACACACAGAGCTTTAAAATGGAGATGTTATCAAATTAATTGACGTACGGATCGTATAATATTTTGGATTAATCACAGCGATATGCCCAAAATTAGACGATAAGACCTTGCTGTATACATTCGAGCACCCGTCTATGTATATACAGCATTCATGAACAAAAACACAATTCTCGTTAATCTTAAGGGAACTGTGTTTTTTTGTATAAATGAAACAACTTGTTGAATATGTTTGGTTTAGGTGAAGAACATGTTTTTGTGTTCTTCGACACATAATTAGACAAGCATATTTCTTTTGTAAACAACACACACTCGTAGATACAATTTAATATTATATGTTTAATGATAATGCGACAACGTAACAGAACACAAACCTAACAACAATCACACAATCGTAAAAGTGATAAAACTTATAAATTATTTATGTACATACATACATACATACAATAAGAAGAATACTGTTGTTGTCTTCGGAAAGACGTGAACTGCATTCATGTCTCTCAATGTCATCTGCAGCAGAACAAGTGGATATACGATTCGATTAAAATTCATACAATGTCGCCCAATGATGATACATATTTTAGTCGCACAGTAATCAATATTTTGGTGAAGTTGTGCTCAATATACCAGAGATTGTGATGAAAATGCGGTTTGGTACATACCAGCAACAAATCAATGTCAATCATTAAAGGTTATTTTTGCCAATCCAATTTATCAGTTATTTAGATGGCATTTTTTGCTGCCTCAAAATGTATTCTTATGGAATTTTTGCGATTATTTTAATTCGATCAGCAAATAGTTTATATATAGACGACAACTGTATAGAGAATTTTATAATCGTGTTCACGTGAATCAATCTTGATCTCGTAAGATTTATTGCTTAATTATCTGTACAACATGTATGCGCAGACATTATTATATGCACAGTACCGTTGTTATGTTAAACGAATTTTATAGGCCATTGTTGGCCTGTACTGTACAATAATCTGACTACATCGGATCAGTAAGACAGCTATCTCTTTATAAATCGCTGTGATCATTCGGTTCGAAATGGCAAGCAGATCGTGACATAGCCAGCTTACTCACTGTCCTTTGATTTCAAGAAAACACGGTATATCGCGTATACAGGCTCAATTGGTCCATTGTGACATCCCTTCCCAAATATGCTTTTTCCAAGTGATCTTCCGATTTAACCAGACCCTCAGATACTTGACTTCTGAAGAGAGTGGGATCGTATGATCCTCAATTTTTGGAAGACTAAAGTTACCAAGAATTCTGCGTCTAGTGAAAAGCACCATCTCAGTTTTCCTAGGATTGACTGATAGACGTTGGTCACTACACCAGGCTAAATCTATGTTAATCGCAGTTAACATGAGATCAAATATTACATCCGTATATTTACCTTCCAGTATTATGGCGATTTCATCAACTTAAAACTGGCAGAAAAATCCATTGTCGTTTAGTTGGACTAGAAGGGAGTTGACAACAAGACACCACAAGAGTGGAAACAGAACCTCCCCCTGAGGACATCCTTTTTGGGTGATCACCGTCGTTGTATCAATATCTAAGTCAACAAATACACCGAACAAGTGGTGTGGTCTCTATGCCGTGTTTTTCAGCTGCAAAGATTATTGTATTGAAGGACGCATTGTCGAAAGCGCCTTCAATGCTCAGAAACGCTCCCAAGGCAAATTCTTAGCTTTCCTTCATGGAGTGTTTTTTTAACAAATCTGTCTTTCTGGTATGCGTGTTGTTGGGTGTGTATGGGATTTATTAATAGCGCATTATCCCTGAAATGCCTGTCATTCAATCGCTCTAAGCATTTAAGTAGAAAAGAGGGCAGGCGAACACTTTATGCTTTTCCATTCTTTGGGATGAATACAACCCTGTCTTTTCTCCAAGAACTTGGAACGTATCGCAACGCCAAACTGGTTCTGATGATATGTTCAAGGTGGTCTAGGATAATTTCCAGTCCTTCCTGCAGGAGACCCTGGAATACCGCATATGGACCGGTGTTTTAAAATTTGAGAAAGAACCGATGCTCCATCGGATTCTGTCTTTGTCACCACCTTCGCCACCAAGCTCCAATTTCTGAAACTTAGTAGTTGGTGAGTGAGTTGATTTTCATCAACTTCATTAGAATTCTCACTTTCGGGAAAAAGGAGTTTTCATTAGTAAATCTAAAGCTTCCTGAATTGTTCACGTGTGAGTTCCATGAGGTTTCTTTAGAGTTCCGATAGTGACCCTCCTGTTCCTACAGAGAACTTTTGAGAGTTTAGCGGTTGCCGTCCACTTCCTTACAGAAAGATCTCCATTGCGATGTTTTTGTCACTTCGGATACATTTCTTGTTCTCTCGACGTGTATTTGCACAAGCCCGAATCTGCCGTTGAACCGGTTCAAATGGCTTTGTTCAGAAGTTTTCTTGTGTTTCCTCAGTCTGCCCAATTCCCTAGTTCACCATGGTGTCCCAGTTCTTTTAGGCTAGCTTAGAGGACAGCTCTTCTCTTAGGCGCTAGTTGGTGCTTCTTCAAGTTCATCAGCTGCCCTTTCCATTCCCCGCACTTTCTGATTTAAATTACTGAAGATAGAAGTGACTGGTTGAGATGGATAAAGTTCCCAATCCGTGTTTCTTGGGTTCCAAAATTCTCAAATTTCAGGTTTATCGCTGGTTAGAAAGAAGAAGATGTAGTGATGGCCAGAGATAATAACGTCAATTGAGACCATCCAGGATGAGAGTTTTCCACTAAGTAATATCAATTAATTCTTGCGTTGAGGATGCCAAAATGGGAGATTTATGGCCCACATTTACGATGACTAGGTCAGATGCATACAAGAATCAAGATTAAAGATCCGAGATACTTGAATATCATTAGTCCTTCAAAAGTGTGGCTACCATTCTACTGAAATCAACTATGCCATGATCTGTAAAATCAGGGATCGGATATTTGGTTTTGGACTCGTTGATTTTGAAACCAACGGAAGCTTAACTCTATTCTAGTGGATCAAGTATCTTTTTCTCCTCGTTGTCCTTTAATCCAATCATACAGATATCATTTGCATATGAAGAGAGTTGACTGGAATAAGATATTGTCTTGAAGTATTGCACTTTTACTAAGTAACGGGGACAGCGAATCTATTTGACGAACACCAGAACTATAAGCAAAAGTTCTCAATAGCCTGTTCATTCTGATTGACTTACTGTCATTCTACACAGATGTACGTGTTTGTTGGGTATTCCCAAATATTGAAGCTCTCAATTGATCGAGTCATGGGCTTGCTTGACATATAGGAACACCTAATGTACATCACTAGATGATCAGTAACTGATCGATATGGACAGAACCGTCCTCATAGAAGAATTACGTTATATATTCCCCAGTCCCCCATGACTTGTATGAAAATTTCCATCGTAGCTGTGGTAATGGTCATTGCCCACGAATTTTTTTGAAGATCGATACGATCTCACTTCTTGGCCAAGCCGAGCACGCCCTTTAGAAATCAACACATTAGCAGTTTGTTTTCGGGATGTTTTCCGTGGATGTGCTCATGTTCCCAATTGGATGTTTTTATGGGAAAAGTATGTACTTGCCACGTTGAGATCATGGGTGATCAGGGGGCGCATGTACACAGACAATTGCCAGGTTTGCTAATCTCATGTACAAGCGAAGCTTACACATTCGATTATCGACTGCCGGACTTTCACAGTTCACCCATTTTTACCTGTTGCCCAATGAGAAATCCAACTCTAAGATTTCTGAGGTCATCTCCTCTATGTAGCAACATATAGCCTTGGGACACATAGTCTCCACTTTTAGGCCATCCGAGTCACATTTAACATTTTTTTACGGATACTGGTCGTCAGCTGAGCGATGCAAGCATATTTAGTAGCCTCCTACGACAATTTCTGTATACTGTGGTGGTATTTTTTGGATTTTATGTTTCGTTCAAAATATTTATGAGTTGCCCCCACCGCAACAGCGCTCATACATAATATACATAATTTTATGATTATATGATCTTATAAAAATATTAAAATCAAACCGTATAATAATACGGATGTGTAGCCACCTATAAATCACTTCACAAGCAGAATCATTAATCATCGTACATATATGAATAATATGTACACGGGGAGTGAGACAAAGGAAATGTTTTGAGGCTGTAATACTGATAAGACATGACACTTTGTATACACGTTTCTTATATCTGTATAACGAGTAGATGTGTATCCCCAAAGTCAAGTGCCCTTGAGTTACATGGTACTGTATGTACGTATATATGTATACATGTATAATACACTAGTGGTAGAACATCTGATCAACACAAATGCACAACAACAAGGCCGGGGAGGGAGGAATATTTTTCTCATAAATATGCAAATTATGATTTGAAGATTGTGGCAGTGAAAATATAGGGAAGAGGAAAAACGTATCAATCGATATTTTTTTTATTGATAAAATGATAAACTTAAATCTGATGCAGCATAAAAAAGTATTTTTTATGAATAAATTTTCATTTTTAATGTTTATATATGATGTGGAACGAGATTCGACGATTTAAATTAAATTTATACAAAATTATCAGTTCAATCAGAATTCTTTAATAATCAAGATGTTTGTATAATTATTAGAAAATTGAATCGTCGGTTAGAGAAATCAAATCAGAGGTTAATGTCTTTCTAGAGTAGCGGGGCAAGTCAGGCCAAAGCTGGACTTGCAACGCTCAAAGACACTAATCTCCCTACGGAGACGTGAACTAAAAACGGTCTTGGGGATACTCACAGGATACTGCCTACTTGGAAAACGTGCGAGGAAGCTAGGTCTAGAAGTTAATGACTTTTGCAGAAACTGTGTAGATGAGAAAGAGGAATAGACTGTAGTCCACCTCCTCTGCTCATGCCCGGCTTTGGCACATAAAATACATGAATTTTAGGGTAAGTTCTTAATGGACTGCCTCTCTGATCTCGAAAACTGTAAAGTGCGTGACTACATAAGTAGGTCAAACTGGTTCTCATAAGGGTAATAGGGAAGTAAGATCCTGTGGTATCACAACGGACCATCAACGGTTTAAGTGTGCTAAAGCAACCACTCAACCTAACCTAACCTTGATGTCTCACTTTTTCATCAGAAGTGATAAGCCCAGTTGATCACACTAAATGTTGATGCATATGGCCCAGTTTACCATTAACGATTAGCTTCGCTTCGAGAAATGGTTGTGTATCCAAAATTCCTTCCCACTAGTAGAAGCAGCTGTCCACACGTGCAAAACGCCGGTCAACGTCTATTGGCTTGAAATCGTATGGCATCCAGTTTATCTTCTTTTGAAACTTTCTAATGTGATTTTTGAGCGTTGGTACTTGTTGTATGCTAATGATTCAGCAAAATTATTTTGAATACGCTCATTATTTCTTCATCTTGTTTACAACAGAGCATAGTCGAGCTTTTTTGCAAAAGTAATTCTATGAAGCGTTCTGCAAATACAAAGTGAAACCGCTTTGAAAAAATATATCGTAAACAGGTTGAGCTTCATCGTGAAGTTGAAAGTTGTGGTTTCACAATTGTCCGATAACTAAAGAAAAAGAAACTAGGATAACGCGATCTATTGGGAAGAACTATAACTTAATCAAGTGCATAACACATACATACACTACGCACACATTTACATATCCTTGGAGAGAATGCTTCATATATACGCCAAACTTTGAAAGGTTACCTGCTGTTGGTACTAAAAGTCAGTAGCTGTAGCTCAAATCTTAACATGTCGAGATCAGGTAGAAACAGCAATGAGAGTACCAAATTCCACTGAAGGAATAATGTGAAGAAATTAAAGTTCGATGTATTGTTAAACCACTAACAAATATCTATCGAAGAACTCCAACAGCAGTATAATTAGTGTTCCAAACAGCGTGGCTGAGAACTTTATTGAAATGGGGAAAGTACAACTCAGATGGGTTTTTTGCTCAATCCGCAAGAAATTGGAGCTATGTGGTTTAGGTGTCATGGCTTCGGTTACCACGTCGTGAACTATTAAAACAGAACTGACAGAATAAAACTTTGAACAATATGTTGTAAAGAAGGTCACATAGTTAAGAGATGCAGCAATTTGGCCAAATGTATTCTCTATATACCTATAGCTTTATATGCCCAGTATATCAGGAAACGTTGAAATTCAAGCACAGAAAATGAAGGACGTCCAAATCAATCATAATCATTATGAGGTTACTCAGGATCTCTTGAAGCAGGCAATACGGGAAGATGAAGCAGATATTGCAATCGTGTGTCAACAATGAGAGTACATGGGTAACGTATATACAAAACCGCGAGAGCAAAGGTCAACGGTATTCACATGTATAGTTGTTATGCTCACCCGAGTGGATCGATTGAGGAGGTTAAAATAATTGACCTCACGTTTATGACCAATTTTCTGGCCGCCAGAGCAATAACATGGCGAAAGAGCGATCTACACAGTAAAAGTGAAGCTGTTGTACGGCCGGAGAAGAACCAAGGTAAATACCAAGGTAAAGCTGTTGTACGACCGGAGAAGAACCAAGGAGCGAATAGGTTGGAAGTCTAAAGCGTTAGACGAGAACAACTTTTATCTGGAGAATATTGTACTTTGAGGAACCGCAAATGTAAAAGCCAGTTCAATTCAATAAGACCTTGTGATACAGCAATGCACAGAAGTATAGTGAGCAGCCGTTAGAACCAGAAGAAAATACGAACGATCAAAACTGAATGCTGCCATCCAATTAAGTAAACGAAAGTATTTTCGTGAAATATGCGGTAAACTCGATCGTGATCTCTGGGTAGACCATACAAACCAGTGACGAAGAAATCTAGAAGTAGTCACGCTACTGCTCAGAATTGCTTGCCAAACGATACTTCTTCGGTCACTAAGGAATAGGTTCTAAAGGTATGTTCCAGAGTAAGGATTTTTTGGAATCTGTTCACAGAAGAATAGCTTTAAGAGTGGTATGGGCATTACGAACGGTATCGGATGATGCTGCGTGTCTTCTTGCGGATTCATTCCATTGGCTGACGAACATTAACTTTTATATACGAGACGTGTTCATGGAGCAAAAAGAAGATTCGCAGAATAGCACGGACCTTGATCATGACAGTAAAGCAGAAACGATGGAAGTACCGAAATACCTATTGTGAGTATGACGCAATGCAAGCTACTTCATTCAGATGGCTGTGAAGTATAAAACCGATGATGGGATGAAAACATGAGTGTTAACTGGTAGAGCTTGACAAGGATTCATGTTGGCCTTGCCGATATTATCGCCATAGTGGTAAAAATCAAAATTTGTAACAGAACGATACGACACATTGTTAAATTTTGCTGGAGTATGCAGAACATAAGACAGAAGTTGTCCTAATCATAAGAAGGACAACTTTTGAGAGCATAACGTATGACGTTGGTGTCCAAAACAAAGTTACCCAACCGGCCATTAGGTACCTAGTACGGTAATGAATAGAGCTAGACTGTCATATACGATAAAACTGACAACCTCCAGTGAAAAACAAGAGTGCATTTGCCCTGCTACGACTATTACGATCACTAGTGCTCTTTTGAAAATTTGGAATCTGTTCACAGAAGAAGTGCTTTAAGAGTAATATGCGCATTCTGAACGGTATAGGATGATGCTACGTGTCTTCTTGCGGATTCGATGCATTGGCTGAGTAATGTCAACTTTTATATCTGAGACGTGTTCATGGAACAAAAAGGAGATTCGCAGAATAGCATGGAGCGAGACAATGACAGTATAACAGGAACGATAGGATGACTCAACAAAAGGAAGAACCACTTATCGCCTGGAGATAACTATTTAACCCTGAATTGCAGCAATCTGTCAGGTATACAGTGGCGTACCTTTTGATGGGGGCAGACAATTTCTAGTCATGATCCTTATAGATGGATCAGATTGTGATATACTGATCCATCTATAAAGATTTCAATTTGTATCATGGACGATTGATTGTAGTCCTTTTTAATGGTAGATAGAACGAGGATCTGGTTTAGTTGGTAATAATGCCGATAGTAAAGGGAATTATTTTTTATTTATTTATAAGTGGGAAAAGAGGAAAACCGTGGAGTATACGTATAATCAGACCAGTAGTTTTCGGGATAAAGGCAACTTGTGCTCCAAATCAAAGATTGTGGAATTGTGCTAAGCTCATTTGAAGCTTGAAACGATAAAGTAAAGTGTCATATATGAAAAGAAAATGTTGCTGGAACTCGGCTGGAAAATTCGATCAGGAAGCTCCGGTTAAAACAGCTCATAGGATAATTACATGTCTCGGACTTGAGCTCTGTCGTACCACGATTTAGTTGCCTTTGGCATTTTATCAGCTTTTTAAGCACGAGAGGATCAGATCCTGTATTCTAGGAAAGGATAACCTAAATCTTTTCTCTCTTTTCCAGCACAGCAATATAACGGCGGCCGGTCTGAAGGTTGGTAACAATAAAATCTGGCTGGTGGCGGCCTACATGGGGCAGGAGAAGGAGGTTCCACCTGATAACCTGGGGGAACTGATCCTCGACGCGAAACCTAGTAAAACCGGTATGATTCTGGGCTGCGATGTTAATGCGCATCATATGATCTGGGGAAGTTCGGACATTAATGAAAGGGGTAAGACACTTTTTAATTATTTGTTGGAAACGAACCTGTATGTCTATAATATTGAGCGAGAGCCCGCTTTCATTATTAAAAATAGAAAGGAAGTTCTGGATGTGACCTTCGCATCCGAGAATATTTTCCATATGATTGACGAGTGGAAAATAGGGAATGAACATTCCTTCTCTGACCACCGATATATAAACTTTAATTTCAACATTTGCTCTGCTTCCCAGAAATCTTTTAGAAATCCTAGGAGAACAAACTGGAGTAAGTATAGGGAAGTCCTTAAGCGACTAATACCGTCGGGGGTCCCGAAGCCCCCAGCGACCATTGAGGATATCGACCGCATGGTGGAATCCGTTTCGCAAGATTGTAACCAATCCTTTGGTGCTGCTTTCCCTGAGGTAAAACCTAGGGGGAAGCAGAAACCGGCCTGGTGGTCCAAAGAATTGAGAGCCAAAAAGAAGTCGTGTAGAACGGCGTTTAATAAAGCCAAGAGAACTAGAAAAACTCAGGACTGGGACTCGTACAAGGAGACGCTGAGACTATATAAGAGAGAATTGAAAAAAGGCACAAAGGAGCTCCTGGAGGCTATTCTGTAATAAAATGGAAGATGTCTCGGAAACTTCTCGCCTTCTGAAGATTCTCTCCACTAATCCAACAAACATAAGTTACCTGATTAAACCTGATTGTTCGTGGACCGATTAAAGTGAGGATTCCCTCAAGATTCTCATGGACACTGACTACCCGGGTAGTTTGGAAAACTCGATGGCACTAATAGCGTCGGGGGAAGCTTGTTCGCTGCGCTATAAAAGGGTTGAAGCCGTACAAATCGGCTGTATCGGATCGGATTATACCGGGAGAAATCCAGAACAACTCGGGGATTACTCTCCCGTGGTTGGAGGCGATCTTTAAGGGTTGTTTAAAATTGGTCTGCATTCCTAGGCAATCAATGGAGGTCAGGGTGGTTTTTATTCCGAAAGCGGGAAAAAGGGTCGCATGGCTATCCAAAGGACCTAAGACCTATAACATTATCATCCTTTCTGTTGAAAACCCCGGACAGGCTGGTAAAAAAACATATAAGTATGAACTTAAAACAGGAGGGTCAGCCTCTCACCATGCGTACTGTAAGGATAAATCGGTAGATACGGCCCTACATGCCTTGGTACGCACAATTGAGAGAACAATTCACTCAAAGTATGGTAGCTTTTCTTGACATTGAGGGCGCCTTTAATGGAAGTGGAAGTGGAACCCTCCATAATCAAGTTGATCAGTCATATGCTGGGAAGCAGGACTGTAAACTCAGTGTTGGGGGAAGCAACCATAAGAAGGCGAGTGGTTAGGGGAACCCCACAAGGGGGAGTCCTGTCTCCTCTTCTCTGAACATGGATTACTACATGGATCAATGGATTACTTCTGGAGTTGGAGAGGGAGGGTAAAAGAGTGGTTGCCTACGCTGATGACGTGGCGATCATGGTCTCAGGTAAGTTTTTACCGACCATTAAGGAGGTAATGCAGAGTGCGCTTCTTATTATTACAAGATGGGCCAGTAAATGTGGATTGGAAGTCAATCCATCTAAGACTGAGCTGGTACTTTTCACTAAGAAATATAAAATTCCGTGTTGACCCACCTACCGTAAATGGCACTAAATAAAACGAGATAAAGTGACTTCAACGTCAATAGGCAGACGTTGGGGTCTCAGACTGGAGCTGGTACACTGGCTCTACACTGCCGTTGCA
Organism: Tipula lateralis; assembly: GCA_963932295.1. Lineage (NCBI taxonomy): Eukaryota > Metazoa > Arthropoda > Insecta > Diptera > Tipulidae > Tipula > Tipula lateralis. The sequence continues at coordinate 147,210,621 of OZ010736.1, forward strand.
AGACCCTTTCTTATGTATGGAGTGAGTGTTTGGTGGCCGGCACTGGATAGAGTATCCTATAGAAAGAAGTTAGAGAAGGTGCAAAGGATGGCCTGAATTCACATAAGCGGGGCACTGAGAACAACACCAACTCAGGCCTCAGAGATCATGTTACATCTTCTTCCAGTATATATCTATGGCAAACAGATGGCGATTTACATAGCCACAAGACTAACGGCCGAGTCTCAGTGGAAACACCTTCAGGCCGGTCACTAGACAATAATTAGTTCGCTAAAGAAGGAAATGGCGAACCTTGATTATATTAAACCGATATTATGCTTCGAAAAAGGTTTTCAAATCTTAATCCCTTCAAGAGAATTCCGGGGAAATAAGCTAGCACTGGGAACAGAATCTGGGCTGTTCGGTGGAGCATTAAATATAAGCCCTTCCGTTCGTCTCCCTGACTATACAGTGTGTACCAGGCGGAGAAAATACCGATTGAGGAAGCCTTGAGCTGGTTGAGACATAACGTGATATAAAAGGAGGGATATCACGATTTATGCGGACAGTCAGGCAGCTATCAAGTCGCTGGAAGCAGTGCTGTTGAAGTCTAGGGTGGCATTGGATTGCCACTCGCCTCTTAACGAGATGAGTGCGAGCATTTCAATATTCAAATTATCTGGGTCCCTGGCCACTCTGACGTCGAGGGTATTTGCAGGGCAGACGAACTAGTTAGGTAAGGTACAACTCTTCAGCTGAAGCCTGAAAGGGCCAATGTGGGGAGGCCTACAGCGGAGCTTAGACTGGCTCTGAGGAAAAGGACAGAAGCTTTAGCACTGGAGAGGTGGTCTAACACCCTCACATGCGAGAGGGCGAGACAAATAAGGCCAAGGCTGGATTTGAATCGCTCCAAGACCTTAATCTTTCTGGAGAGAAGAGATCTAAGAAGGATAGGAGGAATATTAACGGGACACTGCCTTTTCGGTGAACACGCGAGAAGGCTGGGTCTAGAAACAAATGACTTCTGTAGAAGCTGCGTGGACGAGGAGGAGGAAGAGACGCTTGTTCACTTCCTGTGCTCTTGTCCTGCACTGGCACTAAGAAGGCATTTACACCTAGGTAGGTTCGTAATGCACAACCTTTCAGATCTTGCAGATATTAAGGTGCGGGACATTTTACGCTACATTAGTAGCTCAGGATGGATCCAATAGAGTGTTAGGGGTATTAGGGGACTAAGATCCTGTGGTATCACAAAGGATCGGCAACGGTCTAAGTGTGCGTTAGCAGCCACTCTACCCTAACCTAACCTAAGCACGAAGTTCCTTATGTTTACAAATATAAGGTGAAAATGGCCGAATAATCGTTATGGATCCTTGAAAGGGCCTTACGTAAAAAGAGGCAGGTTAACGAGCTTGAAGCTTTCTCTTTTTGCGGCAAGGGTTTTGTGGTGGCCGTCTTATACTCTGCAAACAAAATCAACCAAAGATGGCTGGCTTTTATTGAGGAACATTTACGGTAAGTATTTCTACTGCCCCATAAATAGAGTGATTAGGAGAAGACACTTCTTTGCTGAAGGAGTAGATTAGTTATATGGTACTTAAATGAAAAATCAGTGAAACGTCACTATAAAGATGACCTTAGAAGGTCTCGATATAACATACCTTTACATCGGAATCACCCAAAATATAATCGAGTAGTGATTAGCCTAACGCACTTGCTTCGTCCAGCCTCTCATTCTTCGGTGGAGAGATTTGAATTCATCAATTCTATATTTGTGCAGACAGTATCGGGATTCTCTGGCTGTTTTCCTCCCAGTAACTCAGGCTTAATTGGCCCATTGTGGCATCCTTTCGTCAATTGGTCCTCAAATGGGAATTGTGAGCCAAAATAATGCCGTCTATGGAAAGAGTATGAAGAACAGGATCACAAAAAGTGCTCAACAGTTACTTCCACGCCGTCCCCACCCTGTTCGCAGTATGAGGTGTTTCTAATTTTCATTCGAAACATATGACCATTCAGGGAGCAGTGCCCCGTGAGAATTCCCAGCAAGATCCTTAAAGTGCGTCAATCATTATTTAAGTAAGACTGGGATCTTTGCTGGTTTACTGAGTCAAAGAAGATTATGGATTAACGACCAGAGATAGTATTATACCATCTCTTTTGGTGCAGATCTCCAAAGTGATAGTCAATTTTTTGTTTAAGGGATAGCGACGTCACTGCTCGAGCGGACTCAGGTCCCACAATAGTGGATGTCGCACCCAATCAGCGCAATTTATCGGCCAATATATTCTCTTTGAAACCCATGTGAGTATTTATCCAGTTAAGTCTAACTTTATTCAGCCTGCCTAGTTGATTTAAGCACTTATCGTTTCCAAACTTATCGTTAGGGCAGCCTGGCTGTCCGAACAGGTATGACAATCTCTGCTATTTATCCCTTTTACAAAGAGTGCTGCCCCTCAGGCTTGCTAAGATTCCATATATTATTTGCTTTGGGAACTTGTTCGCAAATGATGACACAAACCAAACGATCAAGTATTTGCAGCACAAATATCAGGAAAGGCTTTAACTGGAACATTTATCAACCCAGAATATTTTACAATGTGAATAAGTCAGTTTTGTGATGGATTTCTCAGTACGATGAGGTTTGATTAAATATAATAAAGAGATTGGTAAATTTATCCAAAAGCTCTATTACGTTTCACATCGAACTTTCATTTATTTTGAATTGCTATAATAACTTCCCCCATTTAATCATACGTATCCCTTTACTTAAATTTGTACTATATACGCAAGTATATAGTAAAATAATAATCTAAAATTCATAACAATGTATCACACTTCAATCTACAAAAAAAAAAAAAAATCCGCGAATTCAAAAAAATATATAAAAAACCACTCTGCATTATACGGTACTCTGTGTACTCGTTTAACGCAGATCAGTTCACTTACAATATAAGAAAAATTGAAAAGCTTTACAATATTCAACCCTAAATAAAATTTTCATATTATTCTATGCGTGTGTGTGTGTATGTTTCAGCGTATCACCCCTTTTTTCGGGTGCTTTGTTATAAACTTCATTATTCATAAACATATATTTAGATGAAAGCAAACACAAAGCTTTAACATTATTTTAAGCAACGTAACATAAGTTCAGTCAATTTACAAGACAGGAATAGTGAATTTTTCATAATTTTGTATGAAAATATGTTTGGTTTTGTCTGGGAATCGATTCAATGGATATTTTTTTTTGTATGTATGGGTGGAAGGTGGATGGGCAAAATTGTGGGTGGGGTAAGAGATTTATTTTTTTTTCTCGGAACTATTAATTCTACCTTGCATAAATAAGGAATTTTTATGATAAAATATTTCCCAAATCCTCTTCAAACATACGCACCGCACCGCACAAGGAATTTCATTAACAATAACATAGAACAGAAATAAAGCTTGTATCGAAATCGATCGAGCACCCAAAAAATATGTTTTCCCAGTAAAATTTATGTTTATGATTATTACTATTATCGTTATATTATTGTTATGGTTATTATTAAAAAAAGAGGAAAAGTTCTCGAGAATTGTTATTGTTGTTGGGCGCTCGATGTGTTGGAAATGAAAATTGGAAATCAAACAATATACGAGTATATTGGAATTTTTCCTATATACTAATGGATTATTCAATTTACATTGAATTCTTCGGGACGTGATTCGAAATTTTAATATTCTCAACAAAAAAGCTTAATCGACAATTTAACTTTATACCTTATCTACGAGCACAAAAAAACTATAGGCGATGATGGTTTGGTCAGTGTAGATTGATCATTGATAGGCAAAATTTTGGGTACAGGTATATAAAAGCACAACCTGAGCTTTTGTTTTAATTATAAATTACATCACGTTTACTATTTTCCAGATTCATAATAACCTCGTACATAACCTAATTGATTTTATTTCTTATATACGTACAAGAGCTTTTTTAGACTTTTTGAAACAAAAAAGTTTTTATATGGGTGTGTGTATGTACCTTAAGGTTTAACTTTTTCGCAAAGAAATTGAGGTTTTTTGGTATGTGGAAGACAAAAAAAAATTCCAATTACGAAATTGTCAAAACGAGATTACGTTGTGGTGTATCGCACATAGACACACAATCACCGACAGAAGTCGTATGTATACGATTTGATATAAACTGAATTATCATTGAGGTGGAAAATTGAAACCAACAGGTTTGTTAGCAGTACGATTTGGTAGAGGATTTTACACTAAACGTTTGCAAAATCTTACAGTTGGTGTTAGCTTATGTATATATGTGTGTCTAGCGAACATGACAAAAGTATGCAGCTTTGTCTAATTACTAGACAGCGTCTAGCCTTACTACTAGATATGAGATCGGCCTTCAACCAAATTGCTTGGTTACGTTTTGCGTACTGATTCGGATTTCTACCATATAGTGAAAAGCACAGTGATGGCAACCGTGGTTCCACGCCCTAGAGTACGATCTAGCATGCTCTAGGATGTCGAAACTGATCAAGTTAGATTGGCCTGATAATAATCTGTAAAGGCAGTGTCACTTTTAGTTAATGGCAACAATTGCGGTGACACAGAGAGGAATATTAAGCGCTAGCAATGGAACAAACATCAGTTCCATATAAGTGCGATTGCTTGTGATTATTTATTTATACTATATTTCTGACACCGTGGCAGAACCGATGTAGAACTGTAAGCTTTCAAGATGGCGTTTAGAGAATGGCAAGTAAATTTAATATTCTCTATTCTCTATCGTCGTTGTCGTGGCAGAGAAATAGTGTGCGTCCAAACATTGATCGCGATTGGTTTTAATCTGTAGATGTATGTGGGTTGAATTGTGAGCCCATATGCCATTGCGTTCTGGAATAATTTCTGCCTTATTTGTTTTTTTTTAAATCAATAAGACCAGAGTGATTCGGTACTTAAACAAAGAAACTTGAATAGACCTGTTTAGACCTGTTGTTGCAGAGTATTAAATTGAGTCAACGACCATCTTATTTTGGTAAGGTAAGGTTACTGTGGTAGCCCTAAAGCTTTATTATACTCCTACTCAGATCTATCGTTTCGTTTAGGAGAAGAGTTCTGGGGTATGAGAGTGATAACTGTAATCAAATGAGGATCTCCAAATCAGTCTTCAGGAACCTGTCTCATAAGTAAGTACCTGTGAGACCATGTCCCGTAGCAAGTCCGACACCCTCATTCATCTGGTGTCCCCTAAGCGATACTAGTTGATCTGATCTTGACCGATCTATAGTTTAAACTAGACTTCACTAATTATTATAACGAATAACTATTGGTACATCGATTATACACAAATTTCCATGCTTTATTCTCAAGCAAGAGGTGAGCGACATTTTTTTGTTCAGTTGGTAAAAGAGATCATGTTGTACCCGAGTGAGGAAGTTTATCTACTATTTCTGAAGTGAGCTAGCACCTACATCTATGGCACGTAAAAAACCAAAAAAAATTAAAAACCGGGTTTTATTTTACAAAAAACCGGTTTACCGGAGTTTTATCGGTTTTAAGTTATTTAAAAATCACCTTGAATATAAAAATTAATGCGTCAGTTCAAATTTCATATATGAACGCAATCTAGTCAGAATGTCAGAACGTTGAATAAGTGGGTGACCTCTATAGATTTTTCTTTGCAAGCACCAAACATTTTCATCGCATTTTGGACGGCCGTCTCAAAATTGCTATTGTTGGTACATTTGTTAGAAACATGCAAGATTGCCGAAAATCCACTTAAAGCAGTAGTGATTTGTTTCATTTGAATAAATAAACTGTAAGTATACTCCTTCCGCAGAAAAAAAGGTTGAAGAGTTTTTTTACTGCCAATTATATCCGGTTTAATAGCTCTACTAAATTTATGAAAACTGTGAAAGGGTTTTCATTATATAAACCCTCACGTACGATTTCTTATAATGCAATTTTTAAGTTGTACTAACCTCTCTATCATAGACATAAGGGAGTTCCATCATGTTTTACAGTCCAATAGAAGTTAAAGTTTTTTACCAAGTATTTTTTTTCGCATATCGCTGAATACTACAGACACATATCTGGTTTCGTAACTACAGTTTCGAGTTAACCACGATTTCATTGTAATGTGTCACTGCTAACCATGGTTTGCAACTTGGGTTAAAGGTGGTTTCGAAATGAGCTATTTTGTCTCATCGAATGGCATTTTAGTGATGACAGCGCTATGTTATACAGTTCGTGAATACCGAAAACTATAAATATTGGTTTTTTCATATATTTGTTTACGTTTTTTATTAAAATTGAAGTGTTCAAAAGAAATTAAGTTAGTACAGAATTCGATAAATTAATGGAAAAAATTAGAAAAATTTGGGTAGACGGTGAATCAAAATTATTTTTAAACCACACAGTTAACGTAAGAATTTGAATAAATTATGATAAACTCTCAAATGAAATGAGTACTGAGAAAACATTTGTTTCATAATCATGGTATGAAACCAGACATGTGTCTATGGTATACCAGGTCGCTCTTCACTGGAGAGTTTCTGAAAAATTTCACAGTGTCTCGAAATGAAATACTCATTAGTATTTACATCTTCTAAATTGTACCTAATATGTGTTTACAGAAAATCCAGGGTTTTCAGAAAATCCGGTTTATTAAAGGTTTCGTAAATAGGAATAGAAACCCGGGTAACTGGTTTTGGATTTAACCGGCTATCAGGTCCTATATGTACAATAATGAATGTTGAACTGACCATTCATATCGTTTTTGAGAGACAATTCTGAAAGAAAAACAGAGGTTTACTTTCAATGCTTTACAGAAAACCTCCCTCCCAATTTTTCCATTTATTTTTGAACCATTCTTAATAAATATATTTAGAATCCCAAGGATAAAGACTATATTATTTACTCATACATCCTAGAGACAGTGCAAGACGATGTAAATGCAGTGCACTCGAAATACCTCTTGTATCTGTATTCCCCCTGATTGTGTTAGTTGATTTCATATTTGTCCTGATGCCTTCACCTTACCCGCAGTTTTCAGGGTCTTCTAAGACGCCTCCTTAGCTCATAGGAGTTACGTATATCTTCTCTTTTATTACATTGAGTCGACCGAAAGTATCTCAATGTTCACTTCTACTTCACCTAAAGGCCACTAACACGATTCCTATTTAAGTTGTTGGGAGTATTTTAGTCATACTTAGTTATTATGCATGTCTTAAGAAGTATTGACTGAAGCTACAAAACGCCGTAAATGGGAGGAAATACAAAATCAGAGTAAAAAATATGAGTCAACAATGGCAATGTGTAAGGCAGAGAGGGGAAAACATTTTGAATATTGAAATATAGAAAATCACCATACTTATCGCAAAAGCTTTGAAAGTTGATCACTTAAAGGTGAATATTGACCCAAATCACAGCTGTATGAACGATTTGAAAGAATATTTAGAGTTAGGACGCTGAACAAACAAAAAACATTGTGTCACATGTAAATGTTTGATTATTAAACCAGAGAAGCTTTTATACACAGTTATATATTGTACGACTGTAAACAATGAACAGTTATATCCGCAAAACCACCTATACAAATAATACAAAAGACAAGCGAAAGCTTTTAGTTATAGGAAATAAAGTGGAAAACGTAGAAAAACTATTTGGTAAATTGGAAGACAAAGGACATAGAGACATACATATGCTGTCCCCAGAAGCATAAATAACGGGATAATAACAAACCATAGCATTTTATTTACTCGCTTCCTCTTTATTATCTTACCTTTCTTAACTGTTTGTGTGAGTGTGTGTGTATGTTTGTATCGCACACAGCACACAGAGGTTTTAGTTGGATATTGTTTCACAAGATTAGCAAACACGACTATATTTATATACAGAACAGAGCGGAAGGATTTTCTACGCTACCTACACAAAATTGCCAGATGCTTCGCCAATAATAATAAAACTTTGTTTTTGTTTTATATACAACTTGATGGTGTGTATGTAGTCAATAAATCACAACCCAAAACAAAAAAAAATACAATTTTATTGGAGCTTTTTATAAATCAGCATTTTTCTTATGTTTTATTTCAGAATACAAAAAAGCTTTCATCTATATAAATGTCAAAATGAAATTCTACAGTAAAAAATGTTGATACGTATTGTACATAACGTGAGGGCTTTTGACTTATTAGATCAAAGCTGTTTGTTATTTGAATATGTATGTACTCTAAATAAACTTTGACCTAAATATCATAACCGCAGGGTGACCGATGTTTTACGGGTTACTGACATTGTACGGAGATGTACGAAGTCTAATTAAAGTTCTATATAGGTAAGTTTATCCAATCGGAATTCACTGGAACTACTTCTTCAAGTAGAAATACTAGCTTCTGATACTGAAATCTAGACAGATGTATGCTTACTGTGGAATCTGTAATGATCAAGGAAACTATTTTCTATTTGATCTGTATCTCTTTTAATCTCGCTATAAAAACAGTTACAAACTGTTGAAAGAACATTAGCTCCACGTTGAAAGAACAGCCCTTCACAGACGTTCAATCTCGGTCCCGAAATCTGGTTGCTCTTCTAGGCGCAAGATATCTGGTATCTTCAACGTCGTCAAAGTTGATCTTTAAATAAGAACTGCGATCTAAAGCAGTGTATTCTATGGGTAGTAGGAAGACAAGTAGTGCTTAGTAGTTTCTTCTTCTCTTCCCCCACACCGTTCGCAGTTTGCGATGTTTCGAATTTTCATTTAAAACATATGATTATCCAGCAAGCATTGACCCGTGAGAATGCTCAGCCAGATCCTCAAAGTGCGTTTTTCATAATTTCGAAAGGACTGAGAAGGTTTTGAAATTTAAGAAGGGACAAGAGTAAATGGGGCTATTCTATCTCTTTTGGTGCAGATCACAAAAGTGACAGTCAATATCTCTTTTAAGAAATAATGATGCCACTCCTCAAGTGAGATCAGGTCCCACAAAGTGGAAGCTGCACTAAAACGAGCCAATTTATCAGCCAATACATTTGCTTTGATATCCATGTGAGTGGATATCCGGTGAAATCCTGCTTTCAAAATTATAGCAATCTCTGCCTTTAAGACGGTAGCGTACCTTCCAAGATAGGTAATTAGGATTTTGTATAGATACAGAATACTGATCCGTCAGTAAAGCAATGAAGAATCTTAGTGAGGTAGACAAATGAGTTTAATAAGAAGAGGAGGGCTAAAAACTAAGTTTTATCATTCAATATATAATACTGCCAACAGCAAGTTTCATCGTATGAAGCGTTCTCGGGCTATTAGTCGGTTCTTACAATGGATTTGTTCATTCACCGCTGGCATATTTTTCATCATATGAATAATAATTAAGAGTTTGGTGCTTTGGTTTAAATGCAAATTTCTAATGTCAAACACTTATGAGGGAGATTACTAATGGGTGGAATCATATTCATTGATGATTTTATGTAACTGGTTTGTTCAAAGTTTGGATAGAATCCAGTAACATACGTAAGTTGAACTAGATGTTATGGTAGGACATAAACCAGTTAGCGGTATTGATTGGATAATACATGCACTTCGAATAAACCATATAGCATTGCCTTTGTTTTTCTGTGGGATCATTTTTAACATCAACTGGCTACCATTAGATATATGATTTACGCTATGAGTCAAGTGCCATCATTATTCATTTATGGTGATTTTGAAATGGAATGATTTTGGAGAAAGGATACTTATTGTTGATAACACGAGCTTTGGCCACATTGAAGAGTTCAAAATAATTAATCTTCATCTTATTTCAGCATCGTCCTTACATTTTATTTAAAAGCTCTACTTTTCCTGCAATTATGATTCACATTTGTGTTAATTTCAAACTCAGTTAACAGCCAACAAACACTCAGGTTCCATTGTAAACTCAATGAATTCCATAAGATAATTGTGATCTGACAAGAAGTTGTGTTATGGAATAATTTTGGTTTTTAATTGATTAAACTTTATCTCACGCACCAGACATTCAACAACTTTAACAACTTTAGATTCATTGTTCACTACTCTTAAAAATAAAAAGTAACAGATTTTCGACATTTGGAGAAGTCAGGGAATGATACCCTGATATAATTACTGGACCATTTGTTCCAACAATCTATAATATATACATATTAGATTCAGAAACTCATTTAAAATGGAAGCATGAAACATTGAGAAGAATGAGCAGTCCCGAAAAATTAAATCGGCTACCAGCTAGATCTTAACAGATCACGGTTCATCTGTTATAGGTAGCGACGCCACACGCTTTTACTCGATTCCACTGATGTTAATAAAAAACCATAATTTTTCTTAATATTTTCCGCAATAGAAGTGACCAATAGTATTACTCAAATGCCAGCGAAGAATTCAATCACCAAAAAAACAACTTTTGTCATACTTCAAACAACACCACTTGTTGTTCCTGAACATCTAAAAACAGTTTATTTAATTTATTGCACTCGTAAAGGTTTGGTAGGACTCTGTTTGATACCTCAATGCCAACAATTTCAAAACAAGGTTTGTCTCACAGACTAATAGTGATCTGTATCAATCAGAGGCATCAATTTCAAGAAGATTTAAAAATTTCACCGTAAGCATCGAAATACGCGGTGGTTAGTGCGGAAAGTATGTACTCGGTTCGCATCCAGATAGAACACATCTACGACACCTTGAAGTGCGGGGCTCTATAACTATCGAGATCGAACTATTTATAATACTTTTGACAGGTCAAATTTGACTCTTTATACAAATAATAATAAGTGCAACGAGAACATTAACGAAGATGATTTGGGTATCTGACTTATTAGATTCTTAGATTTAAGGTGTTTGGGATGTTACTAAAATGTATCGACATATTCGTGTAGATCGGCTTCTGAAACCTTACAATTTGTTCTCAACAAGCTTGCCAAACCTAATAATTTCATTTATGATTAGGCAACTACTTACAATTTGGGGTAAAAACGATTGATCCTATTTTTGGCGCAATTTTATGTTCAATACAATGCTCAAAGTTGTGAGTTACTCAAACAAAGATTACTCATTCAAAACTTGATCTATGCTGAACCTTCTTTTGGACTCTTCCTATTCATATCTCAAACCTGTTGTCATCTATTTTCGAATGAAAACCACGATGAGCATACAATACGAGCGAGGTGGAAGAAGTAATGCACTTCTTAGAACGCCACCAAAAACTCCACCGCCGAAGATCACCACAATGCGATGTGATTTTAATAAGTCAACTACTGAAGCTATCTCCAGTGCTCAAATAGATATTATAAACAACGCGGGGATAATAAATAAATTTGACTGAATGGAAAAATTAATCGTGCAGCTGACCAACGAAGTTTACGTACTATAATAAATTAAACTAACAACGCAGGAAACTCATCATTAGTGAACAATCAAGTATTCGTCTCATAGCATGACGAATTTCACACTGATGAAGACGAGCTTGAAAGAGAAACCAACTGGATACTACAGAAATCCAAAAGAGCAAATAAGAAACCAAGAAAAGAAACAAACCTAAGCAAGAGCAAAACCTGAATCGTCACCAGAAATTGAGCCAATTCAAACCCACATCAAAAGTGCCAATGCAATTACTGCCCAAAAACTGCGTGACCCAGAAAAAAAGAAACCGCTTCCACCTCCGATCAACATTCTAGGCATAACAAATCACGGCAGTATTCAGAAACTGATGAAAGAAGTAGTAAGAAATGACTACAAAGTAATATCACTCAGTAACAACATCTGGAAAATAAACACCACAGAGGCCGAAGACTACAAAGCTCTAGCCAACAAATTAAATGCTGATGGTCACCAGTGGTATACCTACGAAGATAAAAACGATCGATCAATTAAAGTAATGGCAAGAGGTCTCCATCCAACTTGTTCAAAAGATGAAATTATTGAGGACCTGCAAAACAAAGGTCTAAAAATAATCGATGCAGTCAACATTATCAGAAAAGAGAGACGAGAAAACAGAGACGGAAATGCTGAAATCACGAGAAGAGGTCTCCCACTTTTCATGCTAACCTTCGACAACCAAGAACAATTAGAAAATATTTATAATATTAAGGCTATCCTCAACCTCAGGATTAAAATAGAAACAACGAGAAAGAGCACTCGACGAATACCTTAATGTAAAAACTGCCACGATTATAACCACGATTATACACAAAAGTACTGGCACCGTGAATCAAGGTGTGTTAAATGTGCAGGAAAACATTCAGGAAACGATTGGACAGTTCACTGAAATACAACACCGAAATGTATCAATTGTAAAGGCCAGCATCCATGAAACTACAGAGGTTCTGAAGTTGCAGTTAAACTACAAAACATGAGAGATAAATCACACAAACCAGATACAATAAGAAATATACAACCTATAAAAAAAATCACGGAGCCAAAACCGCCAATTCCTAACATGCAAAGAGAGCGAATAATCGAAAACGTTACTTATGCGCAGATAGTCCAGCAGACAGAGCAGAAACAGTCTAAAGTGGAGTTCTTAGACATGCATAATATAGATATATGTCTTATATCAGAAACCCACTTCACTAAAACTTCATTCTGTAAAATAAAAGGATATAACTGCTACCATGCATTACATCCAGAGAACAAAGCTAGAGGTGGATCAGCTATCCTCATAAAAGTTCATATAGAAGAACTTACAGTCGAAAAGTTTTCCATGTAAGTCACAACAATACTAAAACCTGTAGTATCTCAGCAATATATTGCTCCCCAAGATACAATCTCAAACAAATAGATTTTACTGATCTATTCAAAACACTAGGAAGAGTCTTTTTAATTGGAGGCGACTATAACGCAAAAATGACTGTTAAAGGAAAATACCTGTTCGCAGCAGGCAAACAACTAAAAAGCGAGTTTCACTCAGGCAGTGCACCAACGTATTGGCCTACGGATATCAGCAAGACTCCAGATCTTAAAGACTTCTTTATTACAAGAGGGATTTCAGATAATTATATCCATATAGAGAACAGTGAAAGTTTTTCATCAGCTCATTCACCAGTTATCATGACTTTTAGCCAAACAATCATTATGAAAGAGAGTAATGCGAAATTATCAAACTACAAAACCAATTGGGACTTCTTCCAAACACAGTTAACAAAAAGTATAAGTCTGCAGAACCCAATACAGGGACCAGTCCAAATAGAAAACGAACTAGATAAGTGGGAGAACTTCTTAGAAATAAAAGAAGAGCACGAAAGAATTGGCCAAAATATCTAAATCCGAAAAATAAGAAGGTATTTAACCATTTGTGTAACAAATTAAAATACCTAATAACAGACATTAAAAATCAATCAGTTAATAAACACCTTAGCACTCTAACTGGGCAAAAAGGAACTGATTATTCATTATGTAAAGCAAATCAAAACCTTAAAAGGCCCAAACTCGGAACCGGGAGATTAAAAATAAAGAAAATTGGGCTCGAAATGTTAAACAAAAAGCAGATTTGTTTGCCAATCCCCTTGAAGAAACATTCCAGCCTTACCCCAAACAAACAGAAGTGCAAAATATTACTTCGGTATATAAACAGGATGAAATTAAAATTACACCTGTAACATTAAAAGCAATTAATTGGGAAATCAAGAATAATCTGAATGCACATAAGGCTCCAGGGTATATGATCTTATAGCGGGTCAGATAGTAAAAGCGTTATCAGAGAAAGCATTGCGGAAACTAGTGCATATAATTAATGCAGCATTTCGACTAAGATATGTACCAGGCCAATGGAATATAGGCCAATTTCTTTGCTACCAACATTATCGAAACTATTTGAAAAGGTTCTTTTTAAAAGATTAAAACCAACTATCGAAGAAAGGAATCATATCCTCACACATCAGTCTGGATTTAGGGAAAAACATTCTACGATAGAACAAGTACATCGAATTACTGATGTAATCGAGAAATCACTTGAAAACAAACAAATATGCTCAACCGTACCACCAGGGGCTAGAATTCAAACCTCACCGAGATCTTCCGGAGCAATTTTTACAAATTTTAAAATCATACATATCAGAGAGGCACTTCCGAGTAAGATATGAGAATCAATACTCCCAATTAAAAAGAATAACAGCAGGAGTACCACAAGGGGGTGTACTTGGTCCAATCCTTTATCTCCTATATACAAGAGATATACCAATTACTGAAGCAACATTGGCTAGTTTCGCCGATGACACGGCAATACAATTAGAGCAAATAACATCAAGGACTCTACTAGTAAATTACAGAGGACTACTGACCTGATATGTAATTGGACAAAGAAATGGCGAATAAAATTAAATGAAGCAAAATCAATCCAAGTGAACTTTACAAATCTAAAAGTTAATTATATACCAATTATGATAAACTCGATAGCAGTACCGCATGCAAACACTGCTAAATATCTCGGCATGACTTTAGTTAGATGCTAAACTTAGATGGAAGGAACATATAAAAAAGAAAAGAGATGAACTAAACATAAAATTCAAAAAAATGTATTGGCTTTTAGGGAGACAATTTGAACTAGCGATCCACAACAAACTTCTGTAATACAAACAAATTCTAAACCCTCTATGGACATATGGCAGCCAACTCTGGGGTTGTGCCAAAAAGACAAATATCAAAATCATACAAACAGCTCAAAATAAGATCCTGCGATGCATTGTTAATGCCCGTGGTACATTCGAAACGACAATCTCTACCGTGATCTAAAGATTGAGCTTGTCGTGGATGAGATTAATTATCATGCAATAAACATCTACAACGTCTGCACCAGCATGAAAATCTGGACATACGCTGTATGCTGACTACCACTCCAACAAGAAGACTCCAAAAAACCAAACCGCTGGACTTATCGCGACCGGGAGGTCAGTAGACCTACTGTGGTGAAAAATCTGAGGAGGAGTTAGACGAAACTAGGGATAATCATGTGATTACTTCGACTAATGAAATGTAAATTACTAAATGGGTACAAGACTCAGTCGTAATATAAACATAAAAAAAAAATCTATTTTCGAATAAAGTCAGAAAGCTTGTTAGTGATGTCAAATTATCGTAATCAAAGTATCGAAAGAAAAAGACTATATTTAAATAGACATCTTAAAGCTTTCACATTCTCTGTTCAAAATATGAATGTTGACAGCTTTTTCCCTAAACAATACCATTCATGCTCGACTCAACATTGAGCGTTTGAGAAAGGAAATCACCATACATTAACTCAATCTCCGCTTTGCATAGTTTCATACTAATATGAAGTGGCTGGAAATGGTTTCCTTCATTGGATTTTTTGCACGCCAACAGAGGGTCAAAGTAGAATATCGTACTTCACCTCTGATTATGTTTCTAACCAGAAGATAAAAATTGATGGGTCAACCAGATGGGAGGTACTCACTGCCGAGTCAATTGAGTAGAGATTTTTCAATTTATTAATCGCAGTCGATTAGTCGTTTTATCCTCATAAACTAATACGAACTATCACCATTTACTGTACTGAGCTTTCGTAAAGCCACCCAACGCATGTTGGAAGCATATTTGGTCGGATATCGCTTTAAATTCTATTTTTGCCAGTATCGACCTATATCGACCCTACAAGCAGTTTTGAAAGTTATTTGGCATTTTAACGAAGCCATATTTGAGATGATACCCAAATCATCCTCGAAGAATTGAGTGCAACAATCTGAAGAGGTCTTATATAAATTCCAGTTGTCGAACATTAGGCCCGAATATAAAATATTTTACATGTTTTAGAAATTTGAACTTTGTCGTGATGGCAAAAATACACAACAGATCAACTAACTATAAGATTATGCTTTGAAGATGGAAATCTTCCGCATCACAAAAACTGGTCGAGTATTTAAATTAAAAAATTCAATTGGTACGAGTATATAGCAAACGTCGATAAATTTTATCCGTACATTGATCATATTGACAGACAGTTTTGACATTTTAATTTCCAATCAAAGTTTTCTTATCTATTATTACGCCTCATTATCATTTACGTTAGGAAAAGCAATTAAATCTTGATCAAATCTTATTTTTATTCGTCACATAAATTACCATGTAAACTTGTATTATATATACATACATACTCGCGTATATCTAAAAATAAATAATTCGCGATTGATATCACATCCAATCTTATATATACGCCAGATATATGGATGCACGTCTTGTTGATTGGGGTGAAGAACATGTTACATTACTTACTATACATGTACACTCGTATATACATTTACAACACAACAATAATGGAAACGCACAAAACATCGTTTCGAACGGTAATTAGACAAGTTTTTGTTCGTATTTTTAGACGACGTCTTCACAAAACATCGATTACATTATAAAACACAACGACGAAGACTTAAAGAAACAATAATCTGGATGGTTAATGATGATAAGAGTATAACAACAACAACGTTAATGTATAGCAAAGAAAGGTCATCACATCATGAGCAGTGCTATAAAAACGAATATGAATTATTTATGGACGATGATGATGATGACTTCGAGCATAAGACGTTTGACATTATATATGGTCGATGTCATTAAACGCATAATCGTGAAATTTATGGCAAGATTTACATAACACCTATATCATGAGGTCAAACATCTAAATTAACTCAAGATATTATCTAGTTATTTGCGGGGTCGTCATAGAATGGATCCTCAATATGAACATGCAGTAAAATGTTCAACGGTTGTGACATTTGGACTTCATCGATAATAACACAAAGGTTTACATCATGTGGCCACAAATGGTATAGTTGGCGGTGGCCCTGACTTCATCGGTTTTGATCACGATCTAGCTCATCATACTGTTGCAAACAACCAGAAGATGCCAGATCGCTCTCTACGTCGTGGAGTCATCGTCGCCAAAAGAGATCTCTTCGCCTATCGAAAGGCAGCTCTCCCGTCAACGATCGCTTATTATTTGGTTCGGAACGGCACGCAAAATGTAACCGAGTACTCGCCATACTTTGATTTCATGCACGATATCAGAAATTTGCATTAAATTCTTGATCTCGTGATTGAAGAGACTGCACGTTCCACCTGCCGATCCTCAATCTCGTTTCCAAGTACTGAAGCGGAGGTTCAAGTGTTTTACGGATGTGGATCATCGAGTTCAGCGATCTAACCAGTTTGAATCCTCCGATTGAACGAAGTTCATTTTTTACTAAGTCACTTCTGGCAAGCGTCCGCATTGCTCCTGTATCTACAACGGGGCAGTAAATGGCCGCGATACAACAAATGATGGCCAATCAGAGACAAATGAGAACCGGACCAAATATAACCAAATATAACCAAAACAAGATCACAACATGATGTTATAGAAAGGTTGGAACTTCAAGAGAAAATTCAACACCATTTTATATTCGAAGTGAGCAAGAAGTTCGGCGAAGTGTCCGTTTCTTTAAATGCCAAAGTGGATATAGTAAAATGAAAATGGACAAATTATAAAATCAGTCAGTGAAATTAAATTAAAGCTTCCGACATTCGATGGAATAACGTCGTGTAATAGTTGCGTAAAAAGGCAGTGTAGCAGATATGCTACAGATTGTTCCAGAATCCGAACATGGGTACTATGATAAAATTATACTAGATTGAGAACGAAAATATGATGCTGGTCACCAGCGAGAGATGAACAGAACATTCGTTGAAACTATCGCTTGTGCATTAACGATCGAGACTGCTTATAAGATGATAACAGCAGAGGTTAAAGCAGGACGAGTCGGATTGGAACCAGAAAATTATAATTCACGAGAATTTGGCAAACCAGTAATTGATTGACTGACAAGGGTACAATCCTAGTGTGATTTCACGAAATTGCTGGCAAATCAAAGCGATCAAAGATACCAGCACTGTTGTATTGGACGAAAAGAAAAAAAGACAAGGGGTCTGAAGAGAAGGAGAGTTCTGTAAGATTGCAAACAGTAAGCGAGAAAATCAGTAAACAAAGAAATCTAATTTCCACGATTGACACGACTGACATTGGCATCCCTGTTCCACGATTGACACGAGGCGGTGCTAGATTAACGTTAACTGGGGAAATCAACGGAAGAGCCTGTGTCATAAAATTAGATACAGGAACAATGCGGACGAGTGTGAGAATTGATTTAGTAAAAAATGAACTCCATCCGATTAAAGGATTCAAACTGCAAACAACAGCCGCTCAAATCAAGGGAAAGAAGGAAGTGACCATACGAATTGGTAACAGGGAAGTTTTGGTGGCCGATATTGTTAATGAGGTTATTTTGCTGCATTTTAGGCTACATTGAGAATTACATTGAGACATTCAACAGAAGTTTGCAATTAATTGGAAGAACAGATTATTACGGAGAGGTTGAGAGGTGTAGAACTCGGAAAAGAACAGCAGCCAGTAAAAGATAACTGCTAAATAACAGGATAAAACCCCGATATGAGGTCCGAGAGAATAATAGAACACAAAAAAGAGCGGTTGGTCTGGTTTTAAAACTTCTGGGAGAATTTATCACCAGAACTACATTACTGTTGGAAAGGATCGTATAAAATAATTACAAGGACGATGAAATCTAACGATTGGAAGAGGACTTCGAGAAAAAATAACTAAAAAATTGCTCATCTGGAAAGTATGGTTCTCTACGAAGAATAGAATTGGATCCTGTTCGGGACGAACAGGTTTGGGTGAACGGTGTTGTTACGGAGACGACATCTCTGATTCAATCGAATAACTAAATGTATCCAATTGAAAAGTAGCAATGCAGCAGACAGTCGGAATACTAAACAAAAGGAAACTTTTAAAATGACCTAGAAGCAGGCCAATCGGGTATAAATAAGCGTAGAGTTTTAGTTTGAATTGGAATAGCGACAAGCTAAAATCGGAAAAGGCGATAAAAAGTGAAATAATAAGTGAAAGTTATAGTGAATTAGTAGTAGTGTAAAAGTTAATTGTTGTGATAAATAGTAAACAAGCAAGTGGTATTTTATTCATAATCCAGTGATCGAACCATACTTTGGTTGGAGTCCTTGCTAGGGAAAATCATAACAATATTGTTCGTCGGTACTCACCGTTCACGTACTCTGCATAATATGTATTTTCGTTTAGATACACTCGGAAATATCCGTTCCGTCTGCGACAAACATCGAGGCGTAACCTTTGTACGTGTGTCTGGCTTAGTTCTGTTTACGGTTTAGATGTGCGGTTTAATCCGCATCCAGTAACCTGTAAAGTTAAAATATTATATATAGATATATGAGAAACAATAAACTATCTCTAAGTGGATAGACGTAACTTACCACTCCACTTCGACACCGTCCGGAGACATTACAAAGCGCACACCTAGTTTCCAATCCTTTTCATTGTGATATACAAAAACAGTCCTCGGTTGCTCTTCCAGATAGACAGTCTCATCGAAAGGTACAACTTCGAATGATGGTCGACCACAGTTGATACTTTTTCAAAGAGCGGTATCTCTATAAGCTTTGAATTGACTAGGACAAAACTGATCGAGGTTAAATTTACAGCAGCATCCCTTTGATGAATAACCACGACTCTTGGAATATCCCGAATCACATAGTTTTTAGCATTGACAGTTACATAATTATTTATGTAAAGTTTCGTATAGTTTATATTTATTTGTGGATAAATCGAAATCAATTTGTTTTGTTGATGGCACATTTTGGACATAACACTTTGGCATGTAGCCGATATAACTGGCTCTGCTTCACGGATTTTGGTAGCTGATGGCATAATACTTGTTCAACCCCGTCAAGTTCTATTGATGTTATTGATTGCATTGGAAACGAATTTGAAACTGGTTTGTATGTTACAATACGAACCTTTTGTTTTTTTAATATATCAAAAGTTTCGTTGAAATCATTGCGCAGTAGATACGTGCGACAGCCATTGCTCTGGAATATATCAAATAAAAGTGAATTAGAATCATTTATGAATCGTTTGGCAGAGCGATCGGTGGTGTGAATGAACACATCTGGATCCCCTGTTGAGTTTAGAATCCATAGGCCATCCTATCGTCCAAGTCAGTACTATAGGCTGACATGGAGATATTCAATGCGCAAATGGTTCTACGTAAATGGGACCTATAGCCGTACATAAGTGGTATCACAACGGATCATCGCCGGTCTAAGTGTGCGGTAGAAGCCACCCAGCAAAACAAATGTCTCACATAGGTTATTATACTTTTGGGGAGGGTGATGTAATAAGCAGTCAAAAAGAGCGATTGTGTAGAGAAATTATTAAGCTTTGTACTTGATGACCAATTCTACCCTTGTATCGTGGTAAACTCGCTTTATTGCTGCATATTATCTCGTTGTTCAGTTGAATCTGACTAAGCTCATTAATTTTTAAATCTTATTGTATTTGTATTCGAGGTGCGTTGATTTTTTCTGTACTACTTGTGGTGTTTGATCTTTCCTTTTTCTTATCAATTTTGAATCGCCTCCAGCATATTTTAAAATACAAAGAAACACCAAAACCATTCGGCTGTTGATTAGCAGGATCCTACGACAGCCTCTTAAGAATAGCTCCGGATACTGCGATGGTTTTATATGAGTCTCATGTTTCGTTCGAAATATTTTGAAAACATGAAGGCTCCACCCACAGGGCTAGTTGTGCTAGTACTAATGTCCTCTGTGTTGGTTATTCTCAATGTGAGCCTATTCTTGTTAACTCTGCTGACAAGAAGGTGGTTGCATTCTATTTCTTTCAAAATTATGTTAAATTGGAGAGTGACGAATGATATTCTCACCTCCGATCACAGATGCATTTCCTTTAAATCAATATCAAAGCTTAAAAGAACACCGCTAAAATATTACCGTAACAGGAAGCATACCAACTAGGAAAACTTTTCTCTTGAGCTTGTTTCCTTACCCGAATCACCTACGAAGATTCGTTGGTTTGTGGACATGGGTTCTGCACTGTCAAAAACAATCACAACAACTGGTTAGTATCCTGTGAGAAAACTAATAGCTTATCTTCTGTTAGATAATAAGTCGCTGAGCAGGAATATCAACTGTAGACTTTATTCACACCGTAGACCTAATGGCAATCTTAATTCGTATAAAAAGGAATTAAGCGATCTACTTTTCAGTTTCCATTTTCCGGATTGTAATAACATTCACCCGAAATAACTGATATTTACTAACGATTTGAATGCAATTATCATTTGGGACTTGGCCTGCATATAAATTAAATATGAGATACTTCGTTGTGATTTGTTCTCTTTCGAACCTTTCAAATCTGCTGGTCCTGCATAGTATATTTCCGGTTGTATTACAGCAAAGCTATCTTTTCATTAAAAATTTACTGCAGTTAGTTTTGTTTCACAAATTTGAAACAAGAGTAAAGTAATTTTTATTCCAAAAGTTCAAGTCACTATAACGATCCCAAATCGTTTCGGCCTATTTGTCTGCAATCAACTTTTCTGAAATATTTACATAATTCACATGATTAAAAAAAACAATTGAAAACGCTGCCCTATTGAAGCTTACGTGATTAGCTTGACCTACTTGTCGTAATCCGAAATAATTTTTCAGAGGGTCTACCCCAAAAGATGACCTATTCAGTTCTTTCATTGAAAAAGGACAACTTGTGAGTTATTGGTATAAATACTGGCCATGGCCGTTTTAAAAGTGTTTATTATTATTATTATTAACATTGGCTGAAACCGTTAGAGGTTCCACACTCAATGGCACAAGGGGCCCATGGTGCAAACCTAGGATTCATCAAAGCGCACATGCGCGCTCTTCAGCATTAGCAAACTGGAGCAGTTTGAACCAGGGCAGAGACGATAATTGATACCTGACGAATTCTGGAGTTGAACACAAGGTATCTAATGCGATCAAAAGCCGGACAACTGCTGATGAAGTGTAAGCTGTCATCAACATCCACTAGACATTCATCGTATACGGCATCACTGGCAAGTCCCACGCGATGAAGATGACTTCTGAAACGGCAATGGCCAGTAAGTAAAGAAACCAATATTCTCACATTGTCCTTTTTTAATGAAAAAACGTATTTGGTCAGCTTCGGATTTAGCCCCCTTACAAAGTATTTCGCCTTGAGGCAAGACGGGGTGGTTGGCTACGTCAGCTTTAAAATCTATAGGGCAACGGTTTTAATTGTTTGTTACACTATGTGAAGGAGCTGCTGGTTCTGGGCCTACGAATAATAAGCGAGAAACAGTTTTATCCAACCTGTCTGCAACTTCGTTGCCATTAATGTCACAATGAGCAGGAACCCACATGACCATTACCTTATTAATACAACCAAGTCGATTCAGCAATTTTTTACAATCACCTACCAGTTTAGAGCTGGTAAGAGGATAGTTTAATGAGTTGAGGGCAGTTTTACTATTCGTATAAAATATGATCTCTTTGTCGTCAGCAGCGAGATTAAAAGCTGAAAACACGCAGTGAGTAACCGCCATTAATTCCACCTGATAAATAGTACAGTAAGACCCCAAACTGCATATCTCTGGATGGATAAACCACCTCATATGATCTGTGAAAATTAAAAGAAGGCAAAAGCCAATCAGTAACCATGTTGATTTCTGGTATAGCTCGTTTAAAATCGTTAAAAATTAATCTATGACCTGAAGTAGTGCCAAAAGTATTCCACGCCCCAGCATTCCTCAACAAGCGATATTTTGCAAATAGTTTGTCAATTGAAGATTTAACTTTAATCACTGGCCACCAAACAACAGATGGATAAGTTAGCATTGGTAAAACCAAAGACTTATAGATAAAATAGAGCATTTTGGGTGATAAACCCGAGAAATTGCCAAAAGCTCTACGACACTGCCAAAAAATCGCAGTGGCTTTTTGTAGTTTGAAATCTAGATGATACTTCCAAGAAAGTTTATTATCCAGAAAAGCTGTTAACCTTACAACAGAAAAGTGATGGTACAGAAAAAGCTGCGGTGTTCTTCGCCTTGCAAAAATAACCAAATCGGTTTTTGACGGGTTCACATGTAAACCCTTATCCAGGCACCACTTTTCTATAATGAAAAAAGCGTGTTGAGTTAGACCTGATAAGACACTCAGGTGCGTGCCTGAAACTGTCAGAACCAGATCATCTGCATAACTTTGAGCGATAAAACCGGACACACGAAGAAGTACAAGGAGTTCATCACTGACCAGAAGCCACAACAGGGGTGAAAGCACACCTCCGTGTGGGCATCCTTTGGAAGAATTGATTGAAATAAAGGTATCCTCAACCTCATATATATATATTGCAATGCGAGATTCAAGCATACATTTAATCCACCTGATGATGTTGGGTTCGATACCGAATTTAGTACATGCATTCGTAATCAAGACGAAAGTAGTATTATCAAAGGCTCCCGCAATACCAAGAAGAGTGCTCACAAGAAACTTATTGTTGTGCAAAGATCTCTCAATCCTAGTGACGAGTTCATGTAGGGCAGTCTCACAGGATTTACCCGTTCTGTAAGCATGTTGCATGTTGCTGAGTGGAGCGGTAACTAAATTTTGGTCCCTAATGAACCTATCAACAATCCTTTCTAAAGATTTCAGAAAAGTTTAGGTTAAGATTTACTATGATAGAATATCCATGCTGTAATAAAACAAGAAATATACCATCAGGACCAACAGATTTAAAGGGTTTGAAAGAGCAGGTAAGCTATTAATTTCCTCATAGAAGATTACCCAAGAGGATCTCTGTGAAGTTCTTAATTATTTTAGGTAAACTTTTTGTGCAGCTAGAAAGCTATCCCAATCAGACTGAAGATTAGATCTTCTGGCCTTGTTCTTCAGTTTTCTGGTAGTCTTCCATAACAGTTTGAGAGCAGAACACCAGAAAGGTTTGTTTCGAGTTTTTTGATGACATATAAGTGGACACGAGATCTCAAACGCAGTTGGGATTACTTTAGATAATGCAGAAGCCTGCAGCTCTATATCCAAAGACGAATGAATCATCATAGGTGATTCGAGTAAGGGAACAAGCTGAAGAGAGAATGTTTCCCAGTTGGTAAGCTTCCTATTACGGTAAGGTTTAAGCGGTGATCTTTTAAGATTAATCTTAAAAGAAATGCACCTGTGATCGGACGTGAGAATATCATTCGTCACTCTCCAGTTTAATATAAATTTGGTGAAACACCTGGAACACAAAATAATGTCGATTACCTCCCTGCGAGCAGTGTTAGCAAAAGTAGGCTAACATCCAACATTGGAGATATCCAACTCAGAAGAACTTAAATAGTTTAACAGAGCAGAACATTAGATTAACGTCGGTACTCCCCCATAAAGAGTGATGTGCATTAACATCACAACCCACTATTAGAGAAATGGTTTTAACCATGTTGTTACTCAACCCACATTGCACTTGGACTGGTACAAATGAACAAGATCTTTTAGGATCTTAAAATGTTTTTCAAAATTAAAAAATGTGATAGACAGATGAGCTAGGATTGTAAGTTGGTCTTTAAGTACGAAATACAATATTGAGTTCAAAAAAATATTTATTGTGCCAATATGATCAATTTAAAGGTCATCGACCATATGAACACAGTAACAGTTGTAACTGAAAATCTTTATGAAGCGCTAAGCATATCATGCCCAGGTGGTGCAGTGATTATAGCTGCGGCAGTTGGAGCGGGAGGTACCGGGTTCGAATCCCGATTTGGAGAAGATTCAAAAGGGATTTTTCACCTTCGATCGTTTGGGCGGTGCGATCAGTGGTGTAAAAATAAACATATATCTGGATCTCCTGTCGTGTTTAGAATCCATGGGCCGACCCATCTTCCATGTCAGTACTATAGGCTGACATGGAGATAGCTATTGCATAGGCAATGCATAGGCATTGCGCAGATGGTTCTACGAAAAAACTCGGACCTATAGCCGTACAAAGAGTGGTATCACAACGGACCATCGCCGGTCTAAGTGTGCGAAAGCAGCCACAACAACCTAAGCATATCATTCAAGACGACGTTTACAACAGCTTATTAACCGAACATTTGATACCAACTGACCAATTTTTCCGATAAAGCTCACCTCAACGGAGATTCATCAAAAAGAAGTTATGTACTCAAGTTCGATTCTCGCCGTTGACCAAAAATTAACATTCTCCGGGGGACATAAAAAGCAATTGTGTGTAAAAACATTTCAAGCGGTGGGGTCACCAATGCATCGTGTTACTTTGTATAATATGAATAATAATTGACGTGAGTGTGTGAGTTGTACTTCGAGTTGTTTTGCTTGGATGTTGTAATTTCCTTGACCGGTTTGGATCTAATGATGCCGTCATTGAATGTGATCGAAAAGATCAAATCTATCTCATTATGTTTATGCTACCGAACTTTATAATCAACCTGTGAGGTTTGTATATAGGGTGGGGCTAAAGACCGGTTACCATTTTAATTGCGCGCCATCTTGATTATGTGACGTTTAGTTCAGTTTCGCTTTAACAATTGTATTATGTAGACGCCCCAATTTTATAATGAATAAATATAGGCCACGAGATCGCGCAGAAATAGTGACAATATTTATTGAAAATAATTGTTCCATTTTTGCCATTTAGCGGAAATTGCGTTAGACAGCGAGTGTTCTGGAAGACAACGGACGTCTCGTAACGCTGAAAATTTGGCTTTGGTGCGCGATAGTATTGCAGAGTCTCCAGAAACATGGTTCTCAGTTACACATTTCTGCACGAAGTTTAAGGCGAATTTTTTTTGCCACCGAGTGATCCTGACCAACGATTTGAGTACAGTAACGCAATCCTAAGGCTGTCTGGTGAAATTAACGATTTAATGTCTTAATTGATTATGAGTGATGAAGGCCCTTTTCATATCAGTGGCCATGCCAATAAACAGAATAGTCGGTTTTGGGGAACACAGAATCTTCAATCAATTCATCAAACATCATTGCATCCACTTAAAACAACTGAATGGTGTGGTATTCATGCTGGCCACATCATTGATCCCTATTTAGTTGAAGATGTTCAAGGTTTCGAAGTTACTGTAACTGCCGAACGGTACCAAGACAAGATTCGAAATTTTCTTGTGCCTGAAATGTAAGGCATTTTAGCAAGATGGAGCCACAGCACACACATTGAATTTTTCCATGAAAACCAATTTCGCGAAATTGTGATTTAGCATGGCCAACCAGATCTTCGGATCTAACAGCACCAGACTTTTTCTCATGCAGGTTTTTTAAAATCAAAAAATTATGTGAATAAGCCTCTAACGATTCAAGATCTTAAAGACAATATTCGTCACGAAATTCGTCACGGCCTTAAAAAGACTCGAAAGTTGATTAGTGCATCGCTGTCACTTTTTGGCCGATATAATTATTCGAATCAAAACGAAAAAAAATTTAAGGACCAAATAAACTTTTGATGAAAACCAAACCTACTTATCTTTTCTTTGAACAAAGTTATAGGCAATCACAATGGTAGCGGGACTTTTGCCCCACCCTGTGTATATAAGTTAAGTCTTGACGCGACAGTACTAGTGAATTACAAGAACTTAACTCGAAATATCTATTTTATAATTGATTGTAGGCCTGACCACCTATAATTATGTGCCCCAATCGTTAACATGGTTTGTTTACGGCCTCTCGTAATATTGAATAAATTATCCAAAACTGTTATGGCGCAAAGTTTCTTTTACCAGCTTAAATCTTAGCTTTGAAACTGATCCTGGTTTGTTAGCGTATCTTGTATCAGACCTTAAAGTAGCTTCGATTTAAATTAAGTGCACTTATAAATTTTGCGAATTATTTATACGAACACGTGAATTGGATGGTGGGACGTAAGACGTTACCCAAATGAGTCATTCACGCGTTTCTACATATGTATATGTTTATGCATGTGCCCCATTTAGACATAAATGGATTTTGTTTGTATATATTATGTATATTTATTGTATATACTTGTAATCTACTCACGTAAATAGTAAAAATTGGTTTGGTACAAACGTACGTACGTACATACGTAACTCATATGAATCATGAATAAGAAAACAGAAAGCTTTTGCTTGTTGTTGTTTTTTTGTCGTGTGTGTGTGTATGCGACATATTTATACGCCCCCACACAATACATATACACACAGGCAGGATATGTTTAATGAATATTTATGACATTGGAAATTTAGGGGGTGTGTGTGTATGCCACACGTTGGGTAATAATTTCTGATCAATATTTTTTGCCGTAAATATGAGGAAAATTATATAAAAAATTGATTTGGTCATCGAAATATGAAAAGTATGAATCCTTTTTTTGGTTTGTGAGTGTGTGTGTATATATATATGTGTGTGTTTTACTATGAGTTCATATAAGGTTTCGGATATATAATAAAAACTAAATAATGTGTCAAACTCTTCAAATCAATTCTTATCACATAAAATGTTTATTTGATAATCCTTGACAAATCGTTTTCCAGGACGTAGCAACAACACAAAAAGGAAATACGAAAATTGTTGAGATTTATTTTGCTCTTTATGTCAATATTTTTTGTGGATATCGTTTTTGGCGGAATATCAATATAAATTGTCTTTTATAGGTATTTGATGTTAAGAGGCAGAAGGTGGTGGAAATCTTTGGCCATTATATATTGTCCAACCGATACATGACAACGTGTTTGAATAATTCTCTGTATATAGTTCAACTTCAACAGAAACACATATTTGATTCTACAACTGTAACCTAACCGCCCATGTGGCGCAGTGGTTAAATGCTGCGGCAGTTCGAATCCCGATAGGGGCAGGATGCAAAAGAGATTTCCACCATTTGATTACGATCGGTGGTGTGAATGAACACAACTATGACGCCTTGTTGGAGTGCAGAATCCATAAAGGCTGGCATGGAGCTATGCAATGTGCAGATGGTTAGGTAAAACGGATCTTTCGCCGTCCTCGATTTGGCTGCAAAGCGTAAGGTAAGGACGTAAATAAGCTAACCGCGAAAGAGCTGGGAGTGCCTTGAGCCCCAAAAAAAAATTGCATGGTAATAAGACAAAAAAAATTGTGTGCTGACCAATCGCATTTTGTACCAATACGCTGCTTTGCAATAGAAATCACAGTCGGTCTTGACCCAGTTGTCGGAAGGTATAATTAATTATTAGTGCTATTTTACCTCGTGCTATGTATTGGCGATACTCGATATACTTTTTAGAAGCGGTCCTTCCATGCGATGCGCTTCATGTAACTTCATATACACTATACATATGAGTAGTTTAGCGCTATGTCCAATAAATCAAAAAATAGGTGCAGGTACTTTTGTTTTGCTTTACGGTCAACCTCATTGCATGTTTACGCTGGCCATGAGGACGACACCGCCCATATATTTACTATAGCATATGATGACTTCCGAATTAGTAATAGTTATTTTTTCAGCAGTTCCTGCCCATCTTCTCTTTACGTCGGTACCAGAGAAATAAAATTGGTCAACATATAAACCGATCGGATGTCTATCCATTTTATAAGTACTATGCCATTAAAACTTTCGGCATGGCTGTCGGAAAAATTGACACATTTTTTCTATTAGTTCGAACAGTGCCCTAGGCTTTCATATTTTGATTCATCAACTTGTATTAGCTAGAGAATTAAAAAGTTATCAAAATATGCTTCACATCTAAGACCTTTTAACTGTCCTGTTATACATATACAACAGATTCACCTAACGCACACAAATCAAACTGAAATAATTATAACCCGTGGAAGACTCAGCTCTGCACCACATTTGAATCCTCATTTTATAGGTTTATTGCTGATATACTGTTGCATTATGTTATGTCCTTTGAACTTGATCGTGTGCTCATCTATCGACTGCCTCACAGAATTCTTCATAGCTTGTTGAAAATATAAATATAAATGTTGCATGATTGGTCTAATTTTGTAAGCTCTGTCAGTTGCTTGTAACTGACCATAATTATTTAAAAAAAATATTAATTTTGACGTATTTGCTCGAACCTGGTTCTTGGCATTACTTTGCAACGAAAGGGACACCCATAACTCAATACAAAGTTCAAGCCAAAGAACGCCCTTATTTTCTCCGAGTCAATCGTAAAAACTGTTCCGTTTTCTTCTGTTCGTATCTAATACTTTCTTTAACTAGCTTATGCAGTTGTATAACTTCGATAAAGATATTCAATGGTACCAACACATCTTGTCGATCAGAGGATAAACTTGTACGGCCAAGTTCATATTCACTTTTTCATAATACATGAGGTATATAAGAGTTTTTCTCTATCGAAAATTAGTTAAATCTTCCGAAGTCTTGCATGGAACGGTACCTGAGGTATGGGTTTCTTGAACAGAACCTTCTATTTCGACTATAAAGTTACCTCATTTTCAATATCTTGAGCGATCAACTGTTGATCTTCTTCATCCAAATAAAGCTCATCTTCTCAATCACTGTTGTCTAAAATGAGTAACTGCAGTATATCATCTCGTGGGCAGTTGAGCTCGGCAAACATTTTATTTCGACCTTCCGTTTTTCATATGCAGATAAAGTTTTAATTTAATACGATAACCGCAAATTTTTAAGCGGGAAAAATGTTTGCCTCAGTCATGAAAGGGTTAACAGGTTTTAATCGATTCAGCTTTAGCTGAATTACGACAAATCATTTAAAGGTGTTCTATCTGATTCTGGACCATTTCTTAAGACGATGAGAAGCCTGAACCAGATCCAGAATAATAAATTCAGTAGCAAAAGAACTAAAATCTTGACGGGGCAACTTTGTTACGCTTTTGGATATCGGAATACAAATATCTTCGTTCGTTTCTTATGTACTACTACAGTCTACTACAAATTACAAATACAATATCTCTTTACCAGAATGGGCCAAAATCTCTTGGGGATGATGAAAATCTCTTGGGGATGATGACTTCATCAACATATCGATGTTAGTTCAGCTTAACTGCACCAATTGTAATTGTGCACTTCGAACTGTCGTAGAGTATCCATATTCATCATCCAGTTCACAGATCGTATTGAAAGCCATTAGGTACGAATCAGGGTTTTAACCGAGATTACCTACCTACCCACCGTTTAGGAATAGTTGCTCAAGGACATCACCGATCGTAATCAGATGCATTTCGTTTTTCACCCTTATTACGATTTGAAGTTATCCTGCCTACAATACAAGTATTGGAGTTCCATGATTTTAATCAAAATGATAAATTGTTACGTGTGGTATCTGAAGCTGAATTCATCTTCGACCTACCTCGAAGGATCAATAAATACCGCAATTAAGATAAATAAAAGACTAGATTGAGTTTACAGTACTAGATGAAAGTCATACAAATTACTTTCCGTCACATGGTGGTACTGCATTTTCTCTTTTGTCAAGTCGAGTTTTACGACTACAACCTTATGTAAAGATAACTTTGGATTTTACTTCGGATTTCAAGAGATGATTGGAATAAATCCAATGCTACATTGGAACTACTTAGGTAAATATTCTAGATTAGATACCAATCAATATCCTGTGCCCAAGAATACGCTGCTGGATATAAACTAATGCAAACAGTACCAAGAAGAACAGTAGTCGGAGATGTTTGCAAAGAAATTTGTCTGCTTTTTCCGGCCAACTGAATAATTGAATTGATTGATTCCCAATTCGATGCTGATAAAATGTAAAATTTGTTACCATTCACCATGTGATGAGTAGCCATCTGAATCGACACCATTATTTAATATACTGTCTCTTGTATCGTCAACTGGCTTTCACTTAAGCAGGTTAAATCCATTTTAGGCTGATTTTGACATCAAAATTTTTCTATATTATAGCTATAGTAAGGGGATTCGTTTGTCTTGTCAAGTGAAGTGATTACATTATCTTTGCACGGTATCTGATCCCTCAAACTGCGCGCACCAGGTGACTTGCGTTTATGTAAAGTTAAATCAGAACAAAAATCTTTTTTTAATTAATTTGAAAGGTTTGATTCAACTAGACATCAACGCAATATACTTAGAAAACTTTTGCCATCGTGTGTAGACCATTAATGTGTAAAATCACATTCTTTACAATTAAAACGTCATCAGGTTTGTTAAATATAGCGATATATGCCTTACTTGAAAACGGTACTTGAAAACCTTGTCATTTGGTCCTCTTCCCTTAAACGGTTGTTTCTTAAATAACTTTTACTGAGAATGCGAGGGTTCTTTAAAATTATCTGAATAGTTTAGAAAGGTGAACAAGGATATGGAAGCCTTGTTATTCCACGTAAATAAAGAAACTGGTACAAAGATCAGCCTCTGAGGACATCAGTCTGATGTTAACGACATATATACACGTGTGGTGGAATTATATGGCAATGAGTCTATTTGTGACTATTAGTGGGTAGTTTAAATGCTTTTGGATACTCGACAATAATCAATTCGTTAAGGCAAGGACTACAATTTAGACAAGCGAACAACTGTTTTGCACTTTAATAAAGATTCTTGAGCCTCCTTTGCTACTTTAGCTTAAAACAAACACGCTTTGAGGGGCTCTAAAATATCAATTCAATTCGATGACGGATACTGGACTACTTGTTGAAAGCTACTGAACCGATACTTCTTGTTTCTTCTTTAGCGTGAAATATATTTTTAGTGTCCCAACGTCAGGTCCAGTCGCATATGTTTGATGTGATGGAATAGATAGTTTGGATCAGTTTTACTAAATACTGAGATGATCAAAAAATTAGAATGTAAAAGAGAAAAACACTGTTTTGCAAGGCCAACACTGATTTTTTCAGTTCCTGTCTATAGTATAACTCTGGTTGAGTTGCCCAATGGTCGATAGTAAAAGAAGACGTGTAAATTATAAGATATAATTGACACGGCATTTTACATGTAAAAATATGTAATTTACATTAGATTTTTTTCTACATTCTATATGTAAACAGTTTTAAAAAGATTTGATGTAAAAACATTTTTTTTGTAACAGACGCGCCATCTCTTACCAAATCTTACTGTAACTAAAGCACCATCTGTTAGAAAATCTTTTAATTATTTTTAGTGTTCTTCATGTAAAAGGTTTACATGTTATTTACGCAGTTTTTTTTATATATTTTACATAAAAATGTAAACAACGTTTTTTACATGTAGTCTCAACTATATGATCGAGAGGAGAAAACCTTCGATAATCGAATTGGGATAATCGATATTCTTCTCATCCTAACCTTACTTATATCTGTGTCTCTGTAAAATGTTCGAAACAAAGCACATGAAAACAAAATTTTGGAAAAAGTCATTTAAAAAGTTTGACCATGTAAGCTTTCATTCTATTTACAACGATATATTATCCCTACGTGTATAAATCAAGCTTGTTCATTTCATGGCTCAGGGTCATCTCAGTAATGACAGTATAGAGTATAATTATGACTCTCGTCTTTAATGTCCACAACATCTAGCAATACTGTGGCGTAGGAATAATCATTTCTTTGGATTAGAGCCCAACCGTCCGCAACATTCAAATATGCTTATTTTCAAATATATTTTCGTGCAATGAAAAAAATATTAATTTATAAAGCTTTACGAAAAGCTTTGAAGACAAATAATCTAAAATTAAAATGAAATATTTTTTTTTATTATCCCCAACACAAAATCCAGGAATGCATAAAAAAAGATTATTTCAAATTTAATCCCTATATAAGGAATACCCTGATGGGAAACGAGAGACCAAGCATTAGATTGTGTTCAAGGTTAGTCTTGTACAAAATTTTTAATTACCTTAAGATATGATTGATGTACATATTTGTATAAAATAATATTTCTTAGGGCCAGGTACAAAACATAATTAATTGTTTTATATCCTCGCCCATACAAACATATATTTTATATAGGGGGGGTGGGGCGAAATCTTGGTGGGTGCTAAAATATTTATCTTCAAATATTTTTTGGGTAAATATAATTGAAGATGAAAATATAAAATCATAAAAAGTGTATACATTTTGTTTATTTATAATTTCTATGTGTGTGTGTTCATATTTATGTTAAATCTGCAAAACATGTATAAAAAAGCTTCTTTCCCAAATCTACTTTGCTCAATAAAAAAGTATATTTGGAATACTGTTTAAAACCCATAAATTTTCAAAAATATTATATATAAATGCTAAAGCACACATAAAATATAAAAAATAAATCGAAATCGAATCAATCTTTATATTGTTTATTTTCCGAGAGCTTTTGTACATTGTACATGATATGCGTACAATGACGTTGTAAAATAAAGTTTGATTTTATATTTAAATCGGATTTGTTCAGTCAGCTAAATAAATATAGAAGATATGTGCTTTGAAGCTCGTCGTTGTGACAGCAAAGTGGCTTACACGACTTACGTTTCACAATATGGGGAAATCAAATCTGTTTTTTACCTTAATGATCCGCATTTAGTACTTAGTTCGTAAATTATTAAGAAAAAGCGGTGCAGTAATCATCGTTTGATCCCATAAACAAATCCCTTTTTTTGCAAACGACGGTATATATCGTACAACATTACGATGTGAACTTTCTCGTAACACCATTCTTTTGTTAATCTTAGTGCTAAGCTCGAAATGGGTTAAAGTTTTCAAACGCTTTATGAACACACCAGCAGCAACAAAATTGAAACTTTTTCGTTTTATCTTATATACAATTAACAAGACGACGATGAAAATCTATATATACAAAAAAAATGTACTTGCCACCACATCGAAGCTTTTGTATTTTAATTAAACTTTTTGTTTTGTGCTTTTATTTAATATAAAGTTTAGATAATTGAGGGTAATGTCATAAATTTCGCGTAGTTATACATGAATATTTTTTGTTTAATTAAAACTATATATACGTTGTCGTGTCGTATGTTCAGTTTGATTACGTAAATGGTACACATTTTCACGGAAAATTTAATTTTCTCAAATGTATATTCTGTTTATTGAAAACAGGTAAGCGTGTGTGTATATATGTAGGTACATTTCCCTCAAGACTATAACTCAATGATCAAATATTGTTTATATTCGTTTCGTTGTTTCCTACATTTGAAGCGAAGATGCTGTATACACAAAAGCTTTTATAAGTTTTACATTGCTTTTGTATTGGAAAATAGGAAGTTGTTATAATTTAATGAGAAAAAATGTTGGGTTGTAGGAAAATTGATACAATTTATGTATTCGTAACGGTAGAACGTTTAAAGGAAACAGTAAAGTTGGTTAAAGATTGTCAGTTAAACTCAATTGTTCGTTTCGAGGACTAGTAGATACCTGTAAGCAATTTATCACACTTGAGACTCGAAATCATAATGAGACGTCTAAGTAAGTATTCGTTTGTAAAACTACATTCAAAATTTATACCGTACTTTTGGGATAAGTTCTATAGCTGAATGGATGGGACGCATTTTCTACGCTCATCTAAGTTACCGGACACGAGGCAAAGAATTGACACGAGGAACGTGATGATAGCATTTGCTTTTCAAAACACTCTTTTTTAGTCCAATCTTCTTCTTAAAATGAATGTTTGTCTGTATGTCCTTTATAGGCTTCTATACCGTTCTCCACTTCAGCTGAAATTTCGTTCAGTTATTATATGAGCAAATGGGATGATTATAGGCTGTATGGTCGATAAATAGTTTATGTATTACGCACTAAATGGCGTTTTTTACTAATGTTTACACATGTGGACAAAATAAAGAAAGATAAATATTCGGTCAAAGCAATCTGTGAAAAAAGGTTAACAAATATAATTAAATAAATGTTGGTTGAATTTGGTAAGTGTCACCAAAATGAGACTTTAAAATATGATTTCATTTAATATTATTATTTTTATATTCTGAATTTTTCAAGAAAATACTATATTATATAAATCAAACATTGTTTGTGGCTAAATTACAAATGTAATCAAAATGCATTATTACCAACAATTGAGACACCACCTGAACCATTAAATGGTTTACTTATCGGTACGGATTCAGATTCTAATCTGTTCCTTAAGTCAATTCGAATATTTAATTCATGTTTCCAAATGACATCAATCGGAGCTACAGAAATAGTTAACAATAATGCTATCACAAAATGGGTTCATTGCTGCCAATGCCAAACTAATCACCTAAATTTTTACAAATTTATACTTCATGGGTGGTGAGAATGCACACGTGGATGCACGTTATGGCTATAATCACCTTTATTCACTTTTTGCCAGGCATATTCGGCGACCTGGATGTTCTATTGCATGAGCACAATGAATTGTTAAAGATATTCAAATCACACATGCACAAATTACAAAGTGATAATCACGCTATTTGTAATCAATCCTGATAAAACACCTGCTAGAGAGCACATTCGTAGATTTAATGCACCTGTTCTTGAGGATGTTGCTGGAATCATGGTCGGCGATCGTACAGCTACGCGGGAAATCATGATTCGTATATAGAAGAAATAATAATCTTCAGTTTATTGCTGATACACACCGTTCATATGATGCTATCCAATATCCGCTAATGTTCTGGAAAGGCCAAGACGGGTATTGCGTAAATATTAGACAACGAGATCCCGCAACAGGTGCTGAAACAATCAAGAATGTAAGTTCGAAAGATTATTATGCGTATCGGTTGATGCCGTGAGTTTTGTCAACAATTCATGGTCGACATGTATGTGAAGATAGAGAGCGAACGACTACGATACTTGCGATTTAATCAATAAAAGCTACGTGCGGAAGAGTACATTCACCTGCGAGACGCTTTTGTCAACAACGCCTATGCCGTCCAAATTGGTAATTCTGTCATTCTTCTACCATCATCGTACATAGGCAGTCCACGTCATATGCAAGAATATATACAAGATGCCTTGATTTACGTGCGAGAATATGGGCGGCCGTGTTTATTCATCGCATGTAATCCAAAATGGCCGGAGATCACATCCTTACTATTGCCTGGCCAAAGTGCAATACACCGTCATGACATTACAGCACGTGTTTTCAGACAAAAATTGAAATCTCTAATTGATTTCATTACAAAGTTACATGTATTTGGTCCCACACGTTGCTAGATGTATTCCGTTGAATGGCAAAAGCGCGGATTACCTCATGCACACATTTTGGTATGGTTAATCGATAAAATACGTTCTGAAGAAATTGACAGTATAATTTCTGCGGAAATTCCAGATCTGTCTACTGATCAAATGCTGTTTGAAATTGTTACAGCAAATATGATTCATGGCTCATGTGGCAATTTGAATCGTTCATCGCCTTGCATGGCAGACGGGAAATGTACTAAAAGTTTTCCAAAAAAAAATTCACTGACGATTCGATCACAAATGTTAATGGATATCCACTATATCGTCGAAGAAATCCCGATAATGGAGGACAATCTTTTGTTAAAAAGATCAATAACATAGACATTGACATTGATAACCGTTGGGTGGTCCCATATGTTTTGCTGAGCAAAACATTCAATGCTCATATTAATGTCGAGTTCTGCAGTTCAGTGAAGAGCATCAAATACATTTGCAAGTATGTCAATAAAGGCAGTGATATGGCTGTATTTCGGGATGAAAATACCAATGCGAATACTCCTCCGGTGAATAACAACGATGAAATAACGCTATACCAAATTGGTCGGTACATCAGTTCCAATGAAACTGTTTGGCGTATCTTTGATTTCCCAATTCATGAAAGAGATCCAGCAGTCATTCGTTTAGCCGTTCATCTTGAAAACGGCCAGTGCGTTTATTTCACGAACGAGACAGCAATTGATCGTGCGATAAATCCACAAAAAACTACACTCACTGAATTTTTTGAATTGTGAAACCGTGCAGATGCTTTTGGTGATTTTGCACATTACTCTATTCAGAAGTACCACTTTGTTTCACATGGGCACCAGCAAAAAAATGGATGCTCCGTAAGCAAGACACACCAATTGATGCATGTCCCGGTTTATTCAAATCAAACATCTTGGGACGAGTATTAATAATAATCCAAGGTAGACTGTGTGCTCAACGGCCCATTGTCATTTCAAGATATACGTAAAGTGAATGAGCAACAGTATCCAACATATAAAGATGCATGCCTTGCACTCGGTTTACTGGAAGATGACTACCAGTGGGAATGTATGCGTGCTGAAGCAGGATTGAACTGTACAGCAAGACAAATTCGTCTACTATTCGCTATAGTGTTGGCTACATGTTTTCCAGCCAGAGCAGAGACTTTATGGAATAGTCACAAAAATGCAATGACTTATGATATATTGCATCAACATCGTACATGATGCAATGATTTAACGATAGTATTCAGCGACACTATGTACAATGAAGTACTTTCCTCTCAGTCATTTCGGTATGAATTTGCCAAATCGAAATGTATCTGATTTAATGAACACTGAATTGAATCGTGAACTACAATATAATACTACGGAAATGGCAGCGATTGTTGCTCGCAATGTCCCACTAATGAATGACAAACAAAAAGTCATTTACGACCGTATATCATGCTCGCAGTTGCGGCAGGACAAGGTGGTTTCTTTTTCTTGAATGCGCACCATAGTTGGAACTGGCAAAACATTCCTTATTTCGTTAATTCTCGCCGAAATACGATTAAATAATGGCATCGCATTGGCATTTGCATCATCTGGCACTGCGGCAACTTTATTGGATGGAGGTAGAACAGCTCATTCAGTATTTAAGCTGCCACTTAATAAAAAAACAAACTTCCATGGCCACAGTACTGAAACAGTGTAAAATTATCATCTGGGATGAATGTACTATGGCGCACAAACATTCGCTTGAGGCGTTGAACAGAACATTGAAAGATATAAAAAATAACGACCAACTATTTGGCGGAACTTTGTAACTCCTTTTAGGTGATTTCAGACAAACACTTCCTGTCATTCCACGTTCAACATACGCTGATGAAATCAAAGCGTGCTTAAAATCATCGCCACTGTGGCGTAATGTTGAAAAAGTACAACTTAAAGTTAATATGCGCGTTCAAATGCTTCAAGATCCATCTGCTGAAACATTCTCAAACAACTATTAGATATCGACGATGGAAAAGTTACCAAAGATGAAACTAAATGCATAAAATTACCGACCGATTTCTGTACAATCATTGATTCGCAAGATGCTCTCATTGTCCAAATATTTTCCGATGTTCACAGACGATACAGAAATCATAAGTGGCTGGCAGAAAGAGCAATTTTAGCAGCAAACAATGTGGACGTCAACGAATTGAATCTTAAGATACAAGATTTATTGCCAGGAGACTTGGTGTCATACAAATCTATTGATACAGTTTGCAATACCACCGAAGCAGTGAATTATCCAACAGAGTTTTTAAACTCATTGGATTTACCAGGCATGCCACCATATAATTTTCAACTGAAGGTTGGATCTCCGGTTATTTTGTTTCGTAATTTGAACCCACCCCAGTTGTGGGGTGGGTTCAAATTAATCAAAAATGTTATTGAAGCCATCATTTTAAAATGGCAAATTCCGAGGTAAAAATATATTACTACCGCGAATCCCTATTATACCCACAGATTTACCAATTCAATTTAAATGCCTTCAATTTCCAATTAGGTTGGCATTCGCAATGAATATCAATAAGTGTCAAGGCCAAACGATGTCTGTCTGTGGTTTAGATTTTAGCACATTATGTTTTTCACACGGACATTTATACGTGGCGAACTCTCGAGTGGGCAAACCATCCAGTTTGTTTGTGTTAAAAATATTGTACACTCTGTTGCATTAATGGACTTATATTGTTTTTTAGTAATTTTGTCATAATTAGTGGTACATAATTTTAAAGAATCAGTTTTAATAAATTTAAAAAATAAATGTTTAGTGGTTTGTGTTTTTTATATTCCGTTATCATCGACAGTGCTCATGCCTTTTCCACCCATATACCGAGTCCTTATACACTTTCAATAAGTTAGTCATTTTTTTCTACCTAAACAATCCCTAGAAATAATGTACGAGTATATGGCAAAACGAAGTTTTTTTTAAATGTTCCTGGAGGCTTCGTTGATTTCAAAATAGCGGCTTCGGGTTATGTAATATCTTATCGGAAGTTTATGTAATATCTAATAATAAGTGAACCTTCAGTTGTCGAAGTCACCCTTTAGTGACCACTAAGATCAATCTAATATCTTGACAGATGAGACTAATAGGTAAATGATAATTCTAGTATATGGCTCAAACCTCTATAAATGGAATGCATAAACACAAACGACCCATCGTACATCAAATCAAGAGACAGTAAGATCAACATTGTTGGCAGCCTTCATGTTGATTTATTACTAGACTTTCAAAAATAGCATATTTTGATGCAGACGAACAAAGTAACGAAAGATTATCAATCTCTTATTTCACAGGTTCGATCACTGAACTGGCGAAACAATTCTTGAACACTCGTTTAAATTCAAAGACACGAATTTAATCCTAACCAAACTCGATGGTGAGTCTTAAAAGGCCGTAAATTGCTTTGTAGTGGTGACGAGCTCTGTCATCTTGCAGTAGGGTTTCTCATTCCATAGATACTGTGTTACGATCAGCCAATAATCGAATGTGTATTTTCCCTGTGGATGGGAGCATCCATGTTTCGTAAATATTTCAAACGAAACATAAGATCCATAAAACACCACCACAGTATACAGAGCTTTATTAGTTGGATCGCTGGGCTGACGTACCGTAATCGACAAAAAATTAAAAATCTAACGGTTAACAAAACAATCAAATCGGATACTGCCAACAGAACAAAGAACCCGGACACGAGATAAATGACGTGGAACGCGAAGTAACTTTGAAAACCTGGCACGTTTGATGGCCTTATCACATGTATGAAAGAGTGTCGGCTGGAACTCGTAGCTCTTCAAGAAATGCAATGGCCTAAAAGTGAAGACCATGCGTCCCAATGCTATACATTGAAACACAGTGGGAATGACTTCGGAAATCTTGAATTTGGATTCCTCATTCCAAGCAGCCGATAATCAAATGCGTACGATTGTGTTGCACATAAGATTATAAGCCAAACTGTCAATTGTCTGGGTACATGCCCCCACTGATGTAAGCCAACTCCAAGATAAAGACTCATTTTACAATAATTTGTATAATCTGATAAGATCTTTAGCAGAGCACGATATTAGATTGGTGATTGGTGACTTTAATGCTAGAAATGGTAGAAATCAGACCAACCTATGTAATAATGTAGGTCCGTACTCCCGACACGAACCTGTAACTGAAAATGGAGGGAAAATTATGCACTTTGCATCGCTCATGATCCCAAAGTGGCTAGTACATTCTTTTCTCATTCTCATCCATTTGAAAACATGGGCACATCCACGTAAATCATCCCGAAACCAAATTAACCATGTGTCGTTTTCATAAAATCTACAGTGACATCTATGACGTGAGATCGTATCGGTCTTCAAGAAAATTGGTAGGCTTCTGGCCATTGCGAAGCTACGATGAAAGTTTCGTACAAGTCTGGTAGAATAGAGAATATATAACGCAATTCTCCTGTGAAAGTATGATAAATCAAGAAACGCAACGAAAACATCAAGATCCAGTCAGCAATAGCATTTACCCAAAAAAAGGTTGGTTTGATGAAGAGTGTCGCTTTGCTGTTGAGCAACAAAATATAGTCCTCATTGAAGTGCAGACTCGATTTACAATTGCAAGGAGAAATAAAGCAGTTTTTGATAGGAGGACAGCTAACCGAACTTGTAGACAGGAGACTTTTAGGTCTAAAGAGTACAACAACTCAGTAATGAGTGATATTTACAAGGTTTCTTTAAACGATTCACCGGATTAAATCATACCTTAAGACTCGCTTAAGTTATTCGGAGCCTGAATAGAAACCTCGTTGCAGTACTCGATACATGGCGTAAAAATGTTTCTGTCTTACTTAATGATCAACATGTATGACAAGCTGTATTTGAATACCCTCAAGTACAGACCGCAGAGATGTTCATTGAGGATCCATGCTATGAGAAATTCACCATTGCTATGCCGAGATTAGAGAAAAATCAATTACCGAAAAATCGAAGAAATTATTGGTGACCACCAAGGAGTATTCCGTCCAAATCGGTCAGTCACTGAACAAGTGTTCTCACTACGGATGATTCTTGCCAAATACCATGAAACATCAGGCGATATATTCTTTTGATTTTAAGCACGTCTATGACTCGATCAATCGGTATGAGCTTGAATTTTTTGTAGAAGTAACAGAGGTGAAAAGTGTATTCAAAGTATTTCTCCACTGAAGGTCTCAAACTTTTTAAAACGGGAGGTTAATATATAGCAATAGAGTGGGAGATACCGGATTCAAATGTCGCAAGTGATACAAAAGGGGTTTTTCACCATATGATTACGATCAGTGGTGAGAACAAATACATCTGTGACCACATGTTGAGTTGAGAATTCATGGGCCGACCCAGTGCTATAGGCGGGCATGAAAGTGAAAAAACTTAGGATGTCAACGTCGCTCGCTTATTCTTGGTATAAGTAGGGACTACTTAGACCAAACTACGACCTTGACAAATTAGATGTGTAGGTTTAATCTTACTCTTCATGTATGGCCGTAAACTCGATGTTGATAGGGCAGCAGGGTTAAGACGAGGAATCTAATGAATTAACCCAAATCATGGGGCATCAAATCAAAAGATAATGAGTTCTGTAACTCAGTCACAGTATGCTTACTGAATCCGAGCGAAAGGTGGAACAATTATACAAAGACAAGCCGCATTTTTCGGATGGTGAAAAGATCGTCGTCCACTTTATGGCTCTAGTT
Source organism: Tipula lateralis (assembly GCA_963932295.1). Classification (NCBI taxonomy): domain Eukaryota; kingdom Metazoa; phylum Arthropoda; class Insecta; order Diptera; family Tipulidae; genus Tipula; species Tipula lateralis. The sequence goes on from OZ010736.1 coordinate 147,252,311, forward strand.
GAGTTGTTTTATAAATGCTTTCGGGATAATGAATCGTAAAAAAAAACAAATGTACTGGAGATGATATTGCAAGTCAGACCTCATACCTTCGATACCAAGTGGGGTAGCTTGAACTACCAATGAAAATGATGGCGATCTTATTATGTAAGTGGTTAGTGGTGAACTCATTAAAATCGTTCACTGGTTATTTTTAAAGGAGGTGCCAGGTATAGTTTTTGTAGTAAATAGATAAAACTTAGCTAAAGGCAAACTTGTTGAATATGATAAATGATGCTAGATGCTGTAATCGTGATAGTTAATGATAATGATGAGAGTTGAACTTGAACTCCACAGAGTAGCATTGATTGACAGCTAGGGCGCTGAATCAACCAGCCGATGAAGACGTTTGTCTTTAAATGTATGGCATCTTGTATGTGATCTGTAATGTTCATTTCGCTTGGTCGGCTTCGATCTGATGACGTCATTGATTTGTTGTGTGATCGAAAAGATCAAATCGATCTCATCAGGCATATGCAACCGGACTCGATATATGTTGCATTTCGTTACTATGTATGTTGTGAGGCTATGTTGCAGCAGTTCTAGCGAATAATAGAATTTGAATCGAAATCTTTTTTCGATTATTTTGGTATTACTTCAGTATTGTGGCGTGACTATTCATCGTATTTGTGAACGCCACAAACTCTCACGTTCATACACCAAATTTATGTACAGTATTTTCTCCCTTACATAATTGTTATAATAGATCTAAGGTGCTTGAAGATCTAATCTTTCTTAAACTTGTAATAAATACTTTAGTCTCCAAATATCTACTTGTAGACATGAAATATCAGTCGGTTATAGGTACTTGTTGAACAATATACCAAGATTTTAATCGAGGTCCCAAATAGCTGTTGACCATAGATCATGTTGCACAGCCAAAACAGCTTTAGTGCTTCTTATTGTGTTAGAATTTGGCATAAAGTTGATCAATTTTGGTCGAGTCATCACAGTAAAAAATAAATTGAATTTTCAATAGAAATTTTGATAACTTTGTAGCGTAAATTTAAAAATTGTCTGTAATAAAGCAAGATGATAGTATTTTTACACATATTCTTATGTAAAATCTATTATTCTTGTATTATTCAACAGGACTTTAAAATTGGAAGATATTTATAGTAAAATAACAAACCGTTTCTATTATTATTCCTTGTTTTTTTAAATTTGAGAGAAATTAATGTAACCAAGGACTATTGCATGTAAAATTTTGTGAATTCCGTAAATTTACAAACCAAAACCACAATAAATTGATTTCGCGATATACTTTGCTAATCTATTACAACATTATTATGTATAAAGTATTATTATCAAAGCTATCTTCTGATTTGTCGAATATCTCAAGGGCCTAGAATCATAATCGTGGACGGAGAGCAATGTCTGAATCATCATTTTGTAGGTTTGGCTGGGCATTGTGGAAGCTCTAAGCCTAGGCCTATCATTTGCACATGAGTATTTTCTTGCAAAATCTTATTTTAGGGTTTGATTTATTAAAATTACGCAATAGTTAAGGTAAAATTGTACTTTTTGTTATGTACAAATTTTAGAAGTTTATAATATTACAGGGGTTTAATGCTAAATTACATTCTTTTAACCATAAATCTGCAAACTTCCTGCAAAGTTATAAGTTTTGTTATTTAAATATTACATGATTTTGCTAGCAAATTTATGACTTATCGTATTTAATTTTAATAATTATTTTTTATTTGTATGTGAATGTAATTTTACGTGATAAAGGTTGGCAATTTTGCCCACAAGTAAATTCACGTAATTTTCAACCGAAATTTTTTACTGTGCACGCTTGTCATCATAACAAAATTATTGATGCGTAAGACATATCGATGCATATCATGAGACTGTCTCTTTAACCTTAACATTATTGAACCTTTAGATTGTAAAATTAAGTTGTGTGACGCGTGTGATTCTAATGTATTGATTTACTCAGTTAGCACTTTGTTTCAAAAACCATGATAAGGGATATTGAATAAGAGACACTACACCAATACCTCGCTCCGCGTCGTTTCGTTTTGCGTTTTATCAAAGTTGCGTCGCTGCTGAATTGGTACTAATTTTCACTGTGCGTTGTTAGATCGAACTTAATTTTTTTTTAAATTTTCTTTTTTTCTAAAAGATGGCTTGGTTTTTTGTTTCTAATTGCTCCAAGCCATCAAAACTCGGGGATTCCCTTACTAACTGAAAATCAACGCAATTTTAAGACAATTTTAGTTTTAATTAGTGTGTTGTGCTGTTTTTTAAAGAGAATAATAAATTTTTACGGTTTGTTTTTGGTTACAAAAAGGTAAATATTTTTCCAATTTAATTATTGGCAGAGTTATATTATTTTTTTACATTCACTTGCAATTTTTTTTAGTCAAATGAGTGGAAAGGGCGTTGCTGGTAAAATTACTTCAAATAATAATAACTATCAGCTTGGAAACAAAAATTAGATAACCTGCTACGATTTGATAAGGAAGAGAAGGATGTGAAAATACTAAAGGCTGTTGGTCTGGCTGCAACAACTGTCAGAACTTTTAGAAATCGAGATGGGGATAAAATAAGAGAAGCTGCAAAATCTGCAACATCATTAGAAACTATAACGATGACTCGTACAAGGAGTGGTCATGCAAATCTGTACAGCTTTTAAAGGCGAAGTAGCTAGCGCTGATATAACTGCTGCAGAACGCTATCCGACAGAGTTCAAAGCATTAGTTCATGAAAGTAGCTATGATCCGATACAAGTCCTTATTATCTTAACTTTCATGTCCAAAACAGAAAAGTCTGCGTCAGGATTTAAAACTAGTCGTGATAGACTGACTCTTTTTCTTAGTGGTAATGCAAATGGTGATTCAAATTTAAACCATTTATCATTTATAAATCAGAAAATCTAAGAGTTATGAAAGGTTGTTCAAATAATCTGCTTCCTGTTCACTGGCGAGCAAACAAAAAAGCATCATTATTTCAAAACTGGGTTCCAAATTGTGATATTCCTGAAATTAAAGCTTATTGCAAGAAGGAAAACTTAAACTTCCAGGCTTTGGTCCTAGTAGACAATGCTCCTGGCCACCCAGTTTATGATGATGAGCTGTCAGAAAACATTAAATTTTTATTTTTGCATTTAATCTTTTTTTAAGTGAGACTGATGGACAATATAAGCCTACAATGCTAGAAGAGTGTTGGTAAAAGTTCAACATTATGAAATTATATCCGATTCATGGGAGGAGGTTAAACCATCTTGCATAAATGGTGTTTGGCGCAAAATATGGCCTGCATGTGTTCACAGAATATGCGCTGCAGAAATTGATAGTAAACCAGCTGTTCATCAAGAAATTTTTAATTTAGCTAGAGAGTCTACTTTTGAAGGAATGGATTGCAATTATCTAATGACGAAGATGTGACAGTGACCGTTTAATAATAATCAAAATAAATAACAAAATTTAACCTCCAAACAATTTTAGAAAAAGCGATGTGTTTGATTGGCGAAGCTATGGAGATTTTTTTTTAAAAACGATCATGACAGCGGAACCTATCTTCGATCTTTACATGTTTTGCTAAAGAAAATCATAATTCACTTTGCGTCGTTTCCATTTGCGTCGTGTTTTTTTGGAACGTAACCACGACGCAAAGTGAGGTATTGGTGTATTGTATAAATTATTTAATATATAATTGGTTTAACCTTGAGAAATGCGAAATCATGTTTGTTTTGACTCGATAACAAAATTCACGATAAGAGTCCGTCACTTCAACGAAGATATAAACGTACACGAAAATAAATTAACTAAATCACTTTAATGAATTTATCTATGGTACTCGAAGGCTGTTTAAATAGCAAGAACATAGAATTTATATGACTCGCACAAAATTATCGGGTTCAAAAGTTTAAAAGATGAGATTACGACTTTCTAAAATTCTTGTACATAACTTGTTCCACTATATTTAGAAGATAAGATAAGACGTACAATTAACATGACTGTGCATTAACAATATTCTGCCTTATCTCTAAATATATGAGTAATTAGTATGTAAGCAGCTCACAATGATGTTCAAGCGCTTAGTTGATTAATAATATATTTTGAAAGTTTTTTAAATCACAAATACTATAATAGATTTGCCATACATTTCATAATGTTAGTTACAACAACAATCCAATGTAAATTTAAGAAAAAAAAAATAAAAAATTCACAAAACAATCACAAAACACACACTAATAAATGGTTGTTCTACTATATATATGCCAATACTACCTCGTGTCTGACAGAAACCTTTTAATGTATTAATCTCTAACGATTTGTTATATAGGAGATTTTGGTATATAAGCAGCTCACAATGATGTGTAAACGCTTAGTTAGTTGATTAATAATATATTTAGATAGTGTTGTGTCGCATCGTGCGTCTGTTGTTTCAATGGTTTTCAACATATTAATTGGGATAATCACAATTTTGGGTCTGGGCTATACGTACATACGTAAAAAGTATGCATACTGGTCGGATCGTGGTGTTCTCTCACCTCAACCAGAATTTCCGATGGGAAATTTCCAAGGAATGGGAATAACACGACATCCAGCCGAAATCACCAAAAGTGTTTATGACAAGTGGAAGGGAAAAAGTTCATTTGTTGGCATGTATTTGTTTACTGCACCAATTGCATTGGTCACCGATCCAGAATTAGTGAAAAATGTGCTTGTACGTGATTTTGATTATTTTCGTAATCGTGGATTTTACTACAACGAGCACGATGATCCACTATCGGCTCATTTGTTTGCGATCGAGGATAAAGAGTGGAAAGATTTACGAACAAAACTAACACCAACCTTTTCAAGTGGTAAAATGAAAATGATGTTTGATACCGTTTTGGCTATAGCCAATCAAATGATAGAATATAGTAAACCACGGGCGACTAGTGGAGAAATATTTGATATGAAAGATGTTATGTCACGCTTCACCACAGATGTAATCGGTTCGTGCGCATTTGGAATCGAATGTAATAGTATTAAAAATCCCGAAGCTGAATTTCGTATCAATGGACGGGATTTTTTTAATCCAGGATCAATTCAACAATATAGAATGTTTTTTGGAAATGTGTTCCCATCGATGGCCCGAAAACTAGGAATACGCGCCGTTAAAAAACATATTAGTGATTTCTTTATAACTGCTGTAAATACGACACTCAACTATCGTAAAACGAATAATGTGGGACGAAAAGATTTCATGCAGCTTATGATCGAAATTCAAAAACAGCATGAAAAATTCTCCGATCTTGATATCGCGGCCCAGGCATTTTTATTCTTTATTGCTGGATTTGAGACATCTGCCTCAACTTTAACATTTGCAATGTACGAATTGGCCAAGCATCCAGAAATCCAACAACGTCTACGAAATGAAATCAATGATGTCATTGAAAACCATAATAACAAAATCACCTATGAGGCCATAAATGAAATGCCTTATTTGGATCAGGTGATTAATGAAGTTTTACGTAAATATCCGACATTAGAGAATTTACTACGTAAAACGGTACGCGATTATCAAGTGCCCGGGACAAAACAAACAATCGAAAAGGGAACTGTTGTTTATATTCCAGTATATGGTTTTCATTATGATCCAGATATATATCCGAATCCCGATAAATTCGATCCAGAACGATTTACCGTCGAGAACCAATCAAAACGTAATCCATTTGTGTTTCTACCGTTTGGCGAAGGACCGCGTAATTGTATAGGGCTACGATTTGGTGTAATGCAAACCCGTTTAGGATTGATTTCGATGGTTAGGCATTTCAATATAATACCATCCGACGATACACCAGAAAGGATTACATTGAACAAAACGACACCTATCGTAGCATCGGATAAGCCGATCATGCTTAAGATGACACCAATCTAGTTTATGTGTACGTATTTTGACTGTTAATATTTATTTGGGCATACTTGACGGTTATCTCAACCGCAGAGGTAAAACTAAAATTGAAATAAAATGTTTTTTTCATTAACTCTAGTATTTTTTATTAACTATTAAAGTGTTGGGTGCTGCTTTATGGAAAAATGGAAGAATATTGATGGTTAGTCGAAATTATGTTTTGGTAAGCCAATAGTTGGCAGACTATTTAGTTAGTGAATGAAACTACGATAAAGGCATTAACTGATTACACGCCTATTCTACGCACGTGGTTCGACGCCTATTTACCGGTGAAATACGACTTATCAGTTCTTCTTCAATATTATCTAAGTAATACGCTGTGATGATCTCGTTCAGTTTCAAATTTTTGAGAGGTGCTTGTAGAATAATACACGTTCTACTCAATTCCTCTTCAATCTAGTGTCTGGATGTATTATTTTGACCTTGGTGGATATGTATACCGAATCACGACTTTTAACAGTAAAAAAACAGTAGACAGTACGAATTTGCAACAGTTGAAACAGTGCGAATTTGCAAACGACCTTGAACCGAAGGTATAATGGCAATTCTCATACCTTCAAAGTTATCACAACCAGCTCTACACTCTTTATAGGTTATACGGCGACCATAGATACTGTAGCGGCTGATATAAATCAGTTTGAATTATTCAGGCGTTACATAATTAAAAATGACAACATTTCATTCACGGATAGAGCGCGCGTTAAGTGATCTGGCAATGAGCATTAGAACAAGATCGCGGGAAAGACGTTTTCCCTCGTCATCCAGATCTCGCAGTTATTCAAGGAGGCGTTTCAGATCAAACAAAAAGCCGATGCAAACCCATTGGGATGGAGTTTGTATTTTTGGCATGGCGAGAAAGCACATAAATGCAGAAAGCCGTGCAAATATGTGCCAATCACAACATCGGTAGCTATGGATACTGATTCTAATTTTTCAAAAAACCAGTAAAATTATTACTTTCGGCGGAGAGTAGTTCATCAAAAATGTCCCGCCTTTTTATTTACGACAGACGAACCGATTTGACATTTTTAATTGATACTGGCGCTGACCTTTCGGTCATTCCAGTACGTAGTTTTGCAACATCCATTTTCGGAGTGCACAAGTCTTTTGATCTAGTTTTATCAGCCGCAAATGGCTCAACTATTAATACTTACGGAACTAAGTTGTTGGAAATCGATATCGGACTGAAACGTTATTTTACTCACGCATTTACAAAAACGGCTGGTGGATTCAGCGATTCAGCTGTTCATCAATGCCATGACAATTCGGGACTCGACGCCGAGTCCAATCCATTTTGTAGTCGACAATAGTTATGGAACCTTATTGAAGAAGTTTAATTCACTGACGGCCGAACCGAATTATGGTTCACCAGTGAAACATAACGTGGTACATCATATCGTCACTCAAGGTCATTTACCAGTGTCTAGACCACGGAGACCAGATCCCATTCGCTATAAAGCGGCGCAGTTAGAATTTGAACATAATGCATATTAAAAGTTCGAAGTGCGTATTTGGTGCCACTTCACTTGAATTTCTCAGTCATACGATTACTTCTAATTGTATTCTGCCTTCTCAAGAACGAATTAATGCCATTAGAAAATTCCCAACACCTACTTAAACATATTCAGCGGTTCATCGGTATATGATTAATTATTATCACGCGTTCTTACCCAAAATGGCTGAAATTATTGGTCCGATTCACTCGCACTTGGCGGTGCTTAATAAGAAGCCTAAGATCTCTTAGAACTTTACATGGACAGAGCAATGCGAATTAGCATTTTCAAAGCTCAAGAGTGAATTAGCGAAAGTCGCTTTGCTGGCACATCCACTGAACGACACTAAGTTTAGCATTACCATTGATGCATCTAATACTGCGGTGGGAGCAGTAATGCAACAGTATAACAACGGTGGTTGGGAACCACTGGGATTCTTTTCGAAGAAACTCTCACAGGCTGAAGTAAAATATTCAGCATTTGATAGAGAGTTGTTGGCAATTTATTATGCCGTAAAACATTTTCGATATTTTATAAAGGGTTGGGAGTTTACAATCTTTACCGACCATAAACCTCTGACCAGAGCTATTCAATCCAAAACTGAGCGGAACCCAAGACAATCAAGGCACTTGGATTTTATAAGCCAGTTTACCACGGACATTCGTCATGTGAAAGGAAAAGACGATGTGGTCGCGGACACGCTGTCGCGTACTACAGATGGGGAAATGGCAACAGTCGATAACTGTTTCGACTACAAAATAATCATCTCAGCCCAAGAATCGGACTTAGAACTTGCTCAGGAATAATTCCAAAGATTCTGGTTCCGGATGTCCACGTAGTGCATCGATGCAACTACAGCTTTTTAAATTTCCTGGTTTTGAGATTGTCTGCGAAACGAGCACAGGAGTTAATAGACCCTACATCGCAGAGCCACTACGTCGAACTGCGTTTGACGCCCTGCACAACATTTCTCACCGCAGTGTCCAAACGACGAGAAAATTGATTGATAAACGTTATTTCTGGCCAAGTATGCAGAAAGACGTTGGGCATTGGTCCAAGTCTTGTGTATCCTGCCAAAAATCTAAGGTGATACGACATACAAAATCACTGTGCTCGAAACAGAATGATATTTTCGTCCCAAAATCGTTGGATACAATCTCCATTGATAGATTGAAACCTGCGTATGGCATATTAGGATGAGTGATTACGAGCACTAAAAAACGGATTACACTATTTGTTTTGGTTGTTGATGCTTTTTGAATTGGTTGTTTTTCTTATAAAGCCCAAGGTGGTTTATTAACTGTTCGACTTATATGTTTTCACTTTATAAATTTGGAAAAAGATTAGGCAACTTCAGAATTTGCGGATGAGTAATTCGGAAGCATCTTCTGGTTCCGGACATCAATTGAATGAATTTCAAGTTTTCCAATATTTTCGCGATCATGTAGAAACCAATTCGTGTCATATACCCGTAATCAATTCCAGTCAATTGATTACGGGTATATGACGCGAATTGGTTTCTACAGGATCGAGGTGCATCTTTTGACAACCACCATTTTTTCACAACTATTTATGGCTTTTTATCTGTGAAAGGGGTACATGTAGCGGCTGATATAAATCAGTATGAATTATTCAGGCGCTTGTAACGCTAACCAATATTTGGCTAACGTTAACAAAAAAAAATTAATTGAAAAATAATTTTAGGGATGCAGTGATACCAGAGTACGCCATTTCCTCTGCCGCTAGTTCAGACGTCGAGGTTAAGTTTGTCGTGGGGTTGTACCTGGCATTCGTAGAATCACTGTTATGGCATACAGAAAAAAAATCAAATAAAGAATAGAAAATAATGCTCACTCATATCAAACTCACCTGAACTAACTACACTCCATATGGGTTGTACTCTCTTAGAAAATCATAGTAATTAAAAGAATATTATTTCTTAGCAAATATACATTAAATATGAAATATTTAATCAAATGGTTCCAAAAAACTGATTAAGCAAATGAATTCAATTTTACAAGCAATAATAAGAAAAAAAACAATTAATATTAGTTCATTAATATTAGTAAATATGGGTGTGTAATATAGAGGTACCCATTGATACAATAAAATAAAAAAAATTATAGATCGTTACCTTTGAGTACGCAAGTACGAAGAAAGCGCTTCCAACGACCTTGATACTGCAATCTAAAAATTTAGCTTCAAGAAATAAAAAATAATAATAATATTAATCAACTAATTATTAAAAAATAAGGAAAAGAAATAATGATTATATATCATAAAAAGAAAATTTGAAGAATCCATAAAAATTAATAATAAAAATAAGAATATAATACAAAACCATTCTTGATAACTTCAACCATATGAACACATTGATAATGAATGGTATCCGTCCTTGAAATTCCGTTTGAACACGCTGACCCAAATCACGCAATAAGCTCCAACCGGTACTTCGAACCACCTGGTTCACCAATAAAAACGTGATCGCCTCCAAATAACGTGGTTCTGCTCGACCGCGCTTCACACCAAAAAGCACCCGCAAATAAAGGCGCCAATAATATTGATCTAACTCCAACCGCAACAGCACGTATCGATCCGCAAACGTTCACTGATCCGTTACCAGCTCAACCGATGTAATATCCGCCAACGCCAAATCAAACGATATGCACAATGTACTTTAAACTCGACTTAAGTTTTCACAACCAACTAACTTATAAGTAGTACAGAGCACAGTAGTAATCGGGTTATTCACTATAATGTCGAACTTTCAACGATGTCATTTATATAGTTTTAAGATGTTTAATTAGACAGAATTATACCGTTCATTGCAACTTTCTTACTATTGTACAATCAACACAGTATTATACCACGTTTCCATATCAACACAGAAACTCAAACTTTTATTAAGATTCGTGCTACAAACTTTTATCATACGATAGCTAATATATGATTAAGTATAGCTAATGTTACACGAAATGCTGGTCACACACTTTAAATTCGTCCAAACAAAAAAACTTGTACACTCAATCAAAATATGTGTACCCACTCGAAAAGAAAAAAAAATAGCGTGTAATTCGAAGAAAAATCAGTTCACTTCTCATAAGAAAACTATGCACCAAAAACGAGTGAACTTAAAAGAAAAATTCTTCATTCTTCGACACCTGTGTAGTCACTTTGAGATTTCTCCCTCGTCTGTCCAAAATCCGATCGTCTACACCAAAAATCTAATTTTTCAGAAAAAAAAATCTGGTTTTCGTGTGGCTTTCCCACCAACAGAAAAAAAAACATATAAATATTTTATCTACAATAGGAAGAAATGTAACCCTTGTACCACCCGGTTCGTAGTGAAAACCCATATGAACTTTGTGATACGTATAATTACTACTTCCAGTAATGTATATTTTGAGTATCGTATTAGTATTTCCTTGAATGTATGTCGATAAAATAGTATGAATAACAAAGCAATAAAATATTTTTCAGCATACAGTCAGCACATAGAAATCAAATCTTATTGCAGCGGCGATAAAATGGAACGAATGTTACACGCTTGAAATTTTGTCATTTTTAATTATACAGGGTGTCCCCGATTGGGATGCTGATCCGTTACGGGCTGATTCCTTGGTTCATTTCATGAAAAAAATCGTATGGCAGGGGGGGGGGGGGTCAATTTTTGATATTCTTTGAGATACAGCGCGTTTAAAAAATTTGGTTCGGAAAAAAACAAAATCTCAGACAGCAACTAACAAAATCTCATTTGACGGACAACTAAATAGGCTATATTTAAGATCTCATTGGCTATCTCGCATCTGTATCCATTTAAGAGCTATGGCGTTTTAAAGGTAAAAAAATAAAAAAAAAATGATATTTTTTTCATAAATTTAAGTTTTTCTCAAAAAAATGCCCTAATAAGTTTTTTTTTTTACTTCATTTTAATCCGCTATGATCTCCTCTACAATCCCCCAATACATCATTTGTACCCATGTGTTATAGTTTTTTACTTATGAGACGAAGAATGAAACATTTAAACAAATGAGTTGCTAATCGTCGCCTCTTATTTTACTAACGAAAAAAATTGTAACGAAAAATACTAACGAAAAACAAATGAGTTGCTAATCGTCGCCTCTTATTTTACTAACGAAAAAAATTGTTACAATTTTTACACTACCATTATCTTTTAACAGAAAATATTTGTGGGTAGTGTTTTCTTTCTTCGTCTCATAAGTAAAAAACTATAAGACATGGGTACAAATAATACTTTGTTAGTTGCTGTCTGATAAAAATTGTGTAAGTTACAGCTTAATATCCGCTTGTACTTTTTTTCCGAACCAAATTTTTTAAACGCGCTGTATCTCAAAGAATATCAAAAATTGACCCCCCTCCCTACCATACGATTTTTTTCATGAAATGAACCAAGGAATCAGCCCGTAACGGATCAGCATCCCAATCGGGGACACCCTGTATAATTAAAAATGACAAAATTTCATTCGAAATTGGTCATTTTGAGGTCGAGTGCCGCCATCCAATGGGCGATAGCCACAGCACGAATATTTTCTTGCGCATGTTCACCAAGTGGTGCTCGCATCTCATCTGCTTAATTATCAAAACTTGTTTTTTTTTGCAATACAATTAGTAATCTACGGGAGTAGCAAAGATACGGTCGTGAAAATTTAACTAAATTTAATTAAAATAACTAAATATAATAATTAATTGATAAGTGAATTGAATTGTTAATAAATATTAAGATTAATAAATACATTGTAAACCAAACGAATAGTTAAAAAGAATAGTTTTGTTTAAAGGAGTGGAGTGCCCCGCACGAACGGAGCACCTACAATACATCCTAAAAATTAACATAAGATAAAGTCCCTCAAATCCCTAAGGTGTTTGAATAAAAAAGGAGGAGGATAAATGTTGCTTCTCCTTGACCTGTTTGGAAAGTCGTGCTGCATTTCTCTTCGATATATGTAAAATATTGAACTATCACGGATGATAAGTGCCAAATAGTTCATTCTTATATGATATGAATAGTTCATTCGTATCAGACCTTAAATTTGGCTTCCTCGTAAGGTAGCAGCTTGAAAGGCGACAGTGAAATAGACAACAACCAAACGATTGTCTTGCATAAGAAATTTAGAAATATATTTCGTGCTCTTGATTTTTTCAACCATAAATGAACCCAGTATGTAAAGTAACGTTCGTTAAATTAGCAAATTTTCTTTAAGTAACAATAAAGCAAAAACTTATACAAAAATATAATGCTATAATTTCTTTTAATTACGAAACCTAACAACAATTTTAACACATTAATAAAAATTATATTTTTAAACCAAAATGTATTCCGGTTGTGTTTATATAAGTTTGCTAATTAAAATAGATTTTTAAATAAATATAATTATGACAACAACAACAACAACGAAATGATTTTCGTTTAATTAAATAATTAAAATAAATTATAATTAAAAATATTTTATTTTGTAATTAGATTCGCACAAAAGAAAATATAATATTTTCCAGTGGTTTATAAATGAAGATGTATTGTACCACCCGTGGGATCGTCCAATTTATTTAGATGGTGGAGCAAATATGAAATAATAACGACACATAACAGATAGGAGAAAATAAATTTTTCTAAACATTTTATGGTATAGCCAGCTTCACAAGCAGTACCATAGTCCAAACAAGTACCATAATCACACATAGAGCGACGGAAGTACAAAATATAAACAAATGTTTGGTTATGTAGCACAACTACCAAAACTTAACCACATTTATCGAATGTAAAATTCATCTAAAAAAATTGAAGTGAAAAAAATTGTACTCGATTTGAAAACAATGAAAAAACATTTCAACTAAAATGTGGATCAGTATTGAAATTGTGAACCATTTTTGTGTTTAGTAAAATAATTTTCACTAAAATATAACCAAAACATGAAACATTTTTTTCTTCGAAATAACTTGAGGATAAAAAAAATTTGATCTAAATAGTTTGTTACAATAAACATACTGGATTTTTATGTTGAGTATTTTTATCAGTAATACTTTACATTATTTCATATTAATAAATTTTTATTTTAAGTAAAAAAAATTTTATAAGAAAATTTTTTTCAAGAAAAAAAACTGGTTGTAATTTTGATGTCCGAAAAACTGTACAAACAAATTTGCATAAAATGCAAAATGTAATAAAACTTTTTTTGTAAACCGTTTTGTAAACTTTTTTGTTCAAAAATGAAGTTTGAATTTTATCAAAAAAAATTTCAGTGAAAAATATTTTTATAGATAAATATATTTTAGAGTGAAATAGATATTTTATTTTGATGTGACTTGAAATTATAAGTTATAAATAAATTTGGTTCTGTTTTATTGGTACTAGATCTCTCTCAGTAACACATTTACTTTTTTCACATTTATAGTAAGTCCCGCTGCAGTTAGCCGCGATGCCACATCGGTGAAAAGAGAGAGCTGCTCCAAAACTTTGGGTGTTGTAATGAGCAGATCTTCGGGGTAGACGAATACTCGATCATTTAGTTCGTGTGGGATAACTTTATGCATCAATCGGCATACGGTTTGCCGAATGGCATAACTTGAAAATGGTATAGCGGGCATTCTGGCACAGTGAAAGCAATTTCCTCCATAGACTCGGGATCTAATGAAATCTGTCAGAACGCATCCTTTAAGTCAAGATTAGGCATAAACTGATATTTCTTTAGTCGACTTAGCAAACCATCGATTAAAGGTAAGGAGTAGGCATATTTCCTTGTAACGCTTATCAATTTACGGGCATCTAAGAAAATTCGAACCTTCTCGTTAGATTTTCTGATAAGAGCTATTGGGGAACACCAAGGGTTTGTACTCTTTTGGATAACACCGAGAAACAACATGCTGTTTAATTCTGCATATATCTCTTTTTGAACCACTGGTGACACGGCGAAGAACCGCTGTTTAATGGGTCTTCCATCACCAGTGTCGATCCGGTGTGTAGCCAGAGATGTTCGACCAAGCTAGCTCTGCAGAACTCAGGAACTAATTTATAATTTGTTGAACTCTGTTTAACTGGGGTTTTGCCACATCGTGAACTCTTTGACTCTTTAGCGTAGATGATTGTTAATCTGCCATCATTGCAATAAGTATGGGTTTCAGGCCGAATAAGGCCAAAAGTCATATCCTAGATATAACTTTTGCTGTAGCTCGGGAACTAAGAAAGGCTGCATGGGCAAAGTTTTTCCGCTATAGGCTATTTTAGATTCACGTAGCCTGGCACTGATCGTTTAGTTAAGTCCGCCGTTTGAAGAGAAGCACTTAGGGGATATAATTTTAAACCATTGTCAATGGGAAAAGCTGAACTCACGGAGAAAAATTTATCTTTCGCTAATTTTTGATGTTATTTCCTCTTATGACGAAAATATTTAATTGACCGGGATTTATGACGAGAGGCCGAAGAGTATAATTATTAGAAATTGAGTTATTTACCAACTGGTAAATGTGAAGGAGATTGTGTACTTATTTGTGGTGGCATAACCGAGCGTAAAATTCGGGGTAGATATTCATTGCGGCCTCCATAATATTTTGTCTGAGAGCTGGAAGTGTTATCTGTTGGAAATGAGGGTTCCCAGTAATCCTCATTTCAGTCTGCGAGTTATGTTGTTTTGCGGAGGGTAGCCACAATACGGTTGCATATATTGTGGAGTGAAAGTAGGCTGGTGAGAAAGGCCTGCCTGTACCGTGGCCGAACGAGCGATGAAATTGTCAGGATAAGCATATAAGTTTGACTTTGTTGGATGGACGGTAATTTCATACACACCTCGGAAAAATCCAGGACCCATAGCTACTTCTGGGTTATATCCCATGCCCTTCCACGCTTCCACGATCAGGGGACAGAAGCAAACAATTCTTCTGCAACAGCCACTCGAAGTCCGGGGAGCATGTTCTTTTAAAATATCCGTGAGTTCGGTTTCAGTTAACGGCGTTCTCAGAGGCTGTGCTAGACTTAGTATCTGATAATAGAAGACGACTATTGTTAACGTTGGTCCAAGGAATTTTTAATGTCCGAATGACTTCGGCGATCTTGAAGTCGGTGCAAAAAGCCATCTTTCAACGGTTTCCAGCCACAATGTGGATGCTTCTCGAGAAGAAGCCAGAAGGGTTCACGAGCGATACCCTGCAATAATGGACAAATATTGTACACCAGTGATTCTCTTGGTACACCATGTGTTATTACCATAAGCTCCACTCTAAAAAAAATCTCCACAGGTGTGCCACTGGCAGATCCATAAGATGTTCCATTTGCGAATATCATACCTTGTCTGCTGAGGTACTGGAATCATCTGAATAGGCATTGGTAGTAGAGTTTAGATTGAATTCACGTTCTGTGGATGCAAGTAGTTGGAGTACAGCATCCGATTGTTACAGTGGCGCCTAAGCATATAGGCTACTTCCGATCAATTCATTTTTCCTTATCCCTATTCCTTTGTTAACGGTGCAATAATTTTCATGTTCATTCCCATTTTTTTTAGCTCGTGCACAGTTTGATCTCATCCGTGGTTGATTTGTCGATGATTGATTGATCCATTGTCGGATAACACGTGGTTTCCCATTTGTTCCAAAATTAGTTTATATTTCACCATTTAAAATTTTCCATTTTAATTGTTCTTGTCGGAATTGATGACGTACCCGCAAGGGCTCTATTCTATTATGTTGACTCCATTGTGAGTTTTCTAACTTTCTATTTTATTTATAAAATAGAAAGTTAGAAAACTCTATTTATAAAATAGAAATTTAGAAAATTAGATATTTCTTACTTTGAATTTCTCGTATTACCTTTAGACTTATTGATACCTTACATTCCATTCCACTGAGGGTTTCATCGTGGTTTAATTATTTATTTTACAAGAGTACGAAGCTTTTAAGATAACTATAACTGATACCATTAAAAATATACATTTGGACCATTATATTAGTCACATAGAAATTGGTTCAGTAACTTCTAATATCTTCATGATTTCAAATAACATGCAGTCATGGATCAAACCATTTAATTATTCATATTGGCTTCTTGGTAAATAATATGAAGCAATAATGTTTTATTTCGGCCAAGAACTTTTGAATATGCAATATAGAATGTCAATGTTAGTGTATTAAATACTTGATAACAGTGAAAAACTTTTTTTTTCTAATATAAGGTCTAATAATTTTAGACTTTAGACTTGTATAATATAGTCAACTTAACAAGCAGTACCGCACTTTAAATGAATCACACATATATGTTTTTAAATACGGAAGTAAGAATTACAAATAATTGATTGGCTATGCAGGACTACTACCAAAATTTTGGCGCTTCTATTAAATAAAAAACTTATAAAAAAAATGATGTGAAATTTTTTTTCTCGATTTGAAAAAAATTGCAATAAAAAAATTTAACTTAAATGTTGACTAGTATCGGATTACAATAATTTATACAATAATTTTTAATAAAAGATGGTCAGTAATACTCAATTAAAAGATTTAGTATACCTGAAAAAAAATTTAATGTAAGTACTAATTTTTAAAAATATTTTGGTCTCAAAATTTTTTTTGAATAAAAATTTTTTTAGGGAAAAGAAAGAAAGTACGAAATGCAAACTGATTTTTTGCTATGTTGCAGTAACTAATTTAAAGTCAAAATTAAGCAGCCATTAAGAGAAAGCATTATATTTCAACTAAAAAACATTCAGTGAAAAAAATATTTGTATGAAAATAAATTTTAGCCTACATAGAGCCAGCACAACTACCAAAACTTTATCGCTTCAATTTAATGTAAAATTATTTTTAATATGAAAATTATATAGTTTTATTAAACCAAAAAATTGATTTTTGTGAAAACTTTTTCTTTCAAATCTGTTTTGGTTAAAAACTTTTAACCTAAATATTATCAGTGTATATTTAATAAACTGATAAGGATTGCATATTGTTAAATAAGTTTTTGTCAGTAATGTTTTACAATATTGTAGATAAATATATTTATATTTCAGGTTAAATAATTTCATGAAAAAAATGCAATTAGAATGTTAAAGATAATGAAAAAAATTTTACAAGAAAAATGTTGTGTCGGAAAACTTCTGTACAAATAAATTTGTATAAAACTAGTTTTATGTTAAAAAATCATGTTTTGGTTAGTATTAAAATTTTTCAAGCAAATCTATTTTTGCAGAATAATGTATTTTAGAGTTTTTGTGATTTAAAAAAATATTGGTGAAATAAAATCAATTGGTAACTATTTTATTGGTCCACAGTTTTAAAACTATTTTATTCACAAAATTTTATGCCTAAAATTTTTTTAGCTATAATATTTTGTTTTTCATTGAAAGTTGTTGGTTAATTTTAATCAATTTTCACGTCTCATTAGAAACAAGAGTGCAACCACAATCATTAAAATATAGTCAAGTTCCTTATTCTTAATACTCGGCAAAATATTTTTAGAGAAAATATTTTTTAGGGAAAATATTTTTTACTTGAAAATTTTTTTTTCATTAAAAAATTTGATTTGGTTTATTTGTTAGATTATAAAAAAATCAGTTCTTTTTAAGATAAACTGAACTGATACCTTATATTATATACATCTGATTCATTTATTGGTCACATAAAATATTGTTCACTATTTCTTGACTTCTTCGTATATCTTCATGATACCATATGAATATTCTATGAAGATGTAAATTAAAAATAAGTTTCAATGCTTAAGTTAAATCGGCTTAAATCAAGAAATAGATCGCCAACCTAACGATCCACTTAAGTTGATTTTTTTCACTGTTAATTTGATTATAGGTAAACTCTGCCGGTAGTATTCAATAAAACGTTTTAATTTGTTTAAATGTCACTTCAGTTCATTGCAACAACTGTAGCTCTACTGTTTTTTTTATGAATACTATTGTTTAGTTAGTTGTCTATGTCTAAGCAAACAAAAAAGCTCTATGCACTTATATAGTGGATTTTATTTGTTATGAAGTCATCAGAAATTTATCAGAAATTTTTTTCAAGAAACAAAAAAATTGTTGTAATTTGTATGTTCAGAAAATTGTACAAATAAATGTGTATAAAATAAAACCTAATAAAAATTGTTTTGTTTTTTTGTTCAAAACTGAAATTTTGTTTTTATTGAAAAATTTTTCTGTGAAAAATATTTTTATAGATAAATGTAGTTTTGAGTGAAACAGGTATTTTATTTTAATGTGAGTTGAAATATTGTGGTTTGAAATCAATTGATTACTGTTTTTTGGTTCTAATTTTAAAATATATTTTTTTCACAAAGTGCTGTTTGCTTAAAAAATTTTAACTAGAAAATTTTTTTTCATTAAATTTTTTTTTGTGTATCTATGAAAATCAAATCTATTTGAGTGTAAAATCAAGTAAGCTTAAAAGATAACTATAACTGATACCTTAAAAAAAAATACATTTCCAACAAGTTTATTGACTTTTATATTCCTTTAATATTATTTTTATACGAATTTCTCAATAAAATAGAGTATAGTCAACTTCAGAAGCAACACCCTGTTCTAAACTAATCGTTTATTAAAGCTACGGATAATTTGAAAGTACGAAATGCAAACTAATTTTGTGCTATGTAGCAATAGTTAAAATTTTTCCGCTTCAGTACAAATTCAAAATTAAGCAGCCATTAAAAGAAAGCATTTTATACCAACTAATAAAAATTCAATGAAAAAAATTTTTGTTTGAAAACAAATTTTAGCTTAAAGCTGTATGCAGCACAACTACTAAAACTTTATCACTTGAAGTAAAGGTTCATAAAAAGAGTAACAACAGGACTAACAATTTGCTCAACCGTTTTTGTGGTTTAAACTAATAGTTAAACTAAAAAATTGATTAACGTGAAAATTTTTTCTTCAATATCAGTTTAGGTTAAAAAAGTTTTAACCTGAATATTACCGTATATTCAATACACTGATTAGGATTAATGTTAAATTATTTTTTGTCAGTAATGTCTAAAAATATTGTAGATAAATATATTTATATTTCAGATACTAATGAAAAAAAAATTTAAAAAAGTTTTGCTCAATATAAAAAATTTCGGTGAAAAATATTTTTGCAGGATAATGTATTTGAGAGTTCTTGTGGTGTGATTTATAAACATTTTATGTTGAAATGAAATCAAATGGTAACTATTTTACTGGTCCACAATTTTAAAATTATTTTATTCACAAAGTTTTATGCCTAAAAATTTTTTTACAATAATTTTTTTTTGTTCAAATTTGTTGGTTTTTTTTTACTGATTTTTCATAATTATCATTTGAAACAAAACAGAGTGCAACCACAAACATTAGAATGTAGTCAATTTCAGAAACAAAAACCCTCTTCTAAATTGATTATTCATTAAAGCTACATAATTTGGATGTACGAAACGCAAACTTAATTTTCTGCTTCAGTTAAAGGTACAAATTAAGCATCCATTAATAGAAATCATTATATAAAAAAACAGAATTTCAATAAAAAAAATTTTTGTATGAAGATAAATTTTAGCTTGAAGAGCTATGCAGCACAACTACCAAAACAATATTGCTTCAATAAAATGTAAAAACTCGTCCCTAAAAATTTAGGAGTAAAAATTTTTAATCGATTTGGAAAAAAATTGGAATATCAAAAAAATATTTTAAATATAAACTTGGATTTCTAAACGCTTTTTGTGGCTTAAAATTATAGTTTTTTGTAAAATATGGTGTATATTTAACTAAAAAATTTTGTTTACGTTAAAAAAATTTAACTTCGAGTTTAGGCTAAAGAAGATGATTTTAACGAATTTCTATAAGCTATTCTAACTAAAAATCAGATTACGGCCACTATCAATAGAATATAGTCAACTTTAGAGGCAAACAATCTATTCTAAATTAATCATACATTTAAGTTTTGTACAACTTGAATGTAGAAAAGTGTAAACTTAGCTTTTACGCTTTTACCAAACCTTATGTGCTTCAATTTAAGGTCAGAATTATGCAGGCGTTAAGAGAAAGCATTATATTATATCTAACAAAATTTAAGTAAAAAAAATTATATCAGACAATTTAAACGTGGAAAAAAATTATTTTCAGGTAAAAAAATTTTAATAAATTTTACTGATTTAAAAGTATTGAAAAAAAAAATTTATCGGAATTAAAAAAATTCTTCAAATATGTATATAAAACGAACGATATATATAAAACACTTTATGCAAACAGTTTTATTTAAAAATAAAGTTATTAAAGTTTATACAAAAATCAAAAAAAAAATTTAATGAAAATTTTTTTTTATGAAAATGTGTTTTATAAAGGGTCCGCCAAATAACTTTTGTTTTTTGAAAATGCTATAAAAAAACTACTGAATATTTTCTCAAATTTCTGTTTTTATTTAAAAGTAAAATCCTTGTGGTTAATAATGCAAAATAATTTCATTCAAATGGCTGCCAGGGCTAGCCATGCACTAGCCTACACGATCGGCCCAATTTTTAAGCACATTATCGATTGTGTGCAGCTGTATTTCACCAATGGCTTCACGAATATTGTGCTTTAAAGCGTCAATTGTCTCTGGCTTGTCGGCGTAACACGTATCTTTGAGGGCACTCCTTAAATAATAGTCCAACGGTGTCAAATCGCAGCTACGAGGTGGCCAAACGACATCAGCTCTGCGGCTGATGATGCGATCTTCAAAAACAGGGCGCAAAACATCGAGTGTAGCTTCAGCTGTGTGGCACGTAGCGCCGTCCTGTTGAAACCAAATGTTGCCAATATCCTCCTCTTCAATTTTTGTGATTAAAAATTCGTTCAACATGGCCCAAAAACGATCGCCATTGACTGTAACGGCCACACCTTGCTCATTTTCGAAGAAAAATGGCCCAATTATGCCTCTGGACCAAAATCCGCACCAAACAGTGACTCGTTTTGGGTGTACCGGCTTTTCAATGTATGCGTGCGGGTTTTCCGTGCCCCAAATGCGACAATTTTGCTTGTTTACATACCCGCCAAGATCAAAATGAGCTTCATCCGAAAAGATGATTTTTTTGGCAAAATCTTTGGCATCTTCTGTAAGTCGATCGCAGCCCCATTCAGCGAAGCGAAAACGCATTGGATGGTCAGTTGGCCTCAATTCGTGAACCAATTGGACTTTGTTTGTAGTCATACCAAGGTCTTTATGCAAAATTCGTCTCAATGATGTCTCCGAAATGTTCAATTGTTGAGAACGACGGTGAATTGATGTTGATGGCGCATCACGCACACTTTCTGCCACAGTATCAATATTCTCGGGTATACGCACTGTTTTTGGCTTTTCACGCTTTAGTTTATCGATGAGGATGCCAGTTTCTTTCACTTTTTGCACAAGATAACGAACATACGGAGCTGACGGTGCTTCTCTTCTTCGAAAATCCGTACGCAATTTTCGCACACATTCTGCAACATTACCATGATTTTTAAAGTAATGTCGCAATATTTCCCAGCGTTGTTCAAGCGTATACACAACCATATTCGTTCAGCGGAAGGATAAAACTAATTATCTGTCAAATCAGACATGAGCTAAGTAAAAAACAAACTTTAGATGGCGGACCCTTTAGTTCTTCAGGTTTGATTTAGTTTTGCTTAAGGATAACATAAAAAAAAAATCAAATTTATAAAAACCATTTTTATTAGGAAAATATTTTTTACTTGCAAATTTTTTTTTACAATAAAAACAATTGATTTCTTTTATTTGTTAGATTATGTTTGATGTTTGATTTGTTCTATTGGTTAGATTATAAAAACAAACTTTGTTCTTTTTAAGATAACCTGAGTGGTCATTTTGTGGTGCTTTGTCATACTGTTATATCACGGTTGGAGACTTTTTTCGTGATACTGAAAAAAAAAATAAGTCTACAGACACAACCCATTAATCAATAAAAGGGAAATAATGCATTTTAAGGAGTGATAAATTGACGTTTCGCATAACCCAGAAATTAATTATATCATTTTTTATATGAAATGGTTGAATAGGTAGTGAGACATTTTTCTTAATAGGGTTAGTAAAGGAAGTTAACTTAATTAATGATATTGGAAACCATGTTAACATGACATATGACTAACAGTATAAAATGTTGACAAGTAAAAGCGAGATGGAATATATGGCCATCTTTTTTACTCGTTTCAATATATGACTTGAAGTTGTTGATTCATAATTAACCTGCAGTAAACTACGATAATTTCATTATATCATAGTTTATATCACGAAATGTGATAAAGCGCCATAAAATGACCACAGGGTGATCAGTTTAAATTATATACATCTGAATCATTTATTGGTCACATAGAATTTTGTTCACTTACTTTGTCGTATATCGTCATGATATCAGATAAATATTCTATGAAGATGTAGATTAAAAATAAGTTTCAATGCTTAAGTTCAATCGGCTTAAATCAAGAGATAGATCGCCAATCTAGCGATCCACTTAAGATGATTTTTTTCACTATTGATTTGATTATAAAAGGTGCTATTCAATAAATCATTTTAATTAAAATTTGTTTAAGTGTCACTTCAGTTCACAACACCAACTGTAGTACTACTGTTCTAGTAAGTTGTCTATGTCTAAGCAAACAAAAAAGCTCTATGCACTTATATAGTGGATTTTATTTGTTATGAAGAGGCATTGAAGCGTAAAGCAGCAATATTTATTTCCCGCTATACAAAATGCTTTAGCTACTTACATGTAACGAGAATTGCATTTTATTTGCACAAAGTCAAATAATAATAAAAAAAAATATAAAAGTCTAAATCGTTCAAGTGTTATTCATGTATAGACTTTTATACCGTTATAAAGTGCAAATTATGCATTTTTATTTACAAAGAAAATCGCTTTCTGCAGAAAAAGCACAAAAATAATTTTCCCATAATTAAACAATTTCAGTATATAAAAGTTTATTTATAGATAAACGAATTGTTTTATTGTGCCTGTGATGATGATAAAAAAAATTGTTCAAACCACGAACTTTTTGTTGGGGTACAAAAGTAACCCAAAACTTAAATTTATTTTTATTGAAATTTGCTTTGCAAGATAAAATCACTTAAAAATTCAATTCAATTAAATCGATTCGATTTATAAAAAAATTCCGGTTTCTATTAAATAGAAATAACGGCATAAAAGCTCTATATATAATATAAACACACACAGACGATCAAACAAAATAAGTAGTGTGTGTGTAATAAAAATTTTGGTTTTGCTGAAATTTTCACACCATTAAATTGGAAAGACGGTGAAAATTGGAATTTTATCGATAATTTAATCATTTTTAATTAGAGATGGAATGAGGCGGATGAAAAATAGTTTATATTAGACGAACACCACATGTAATGTGGTGTATAAACTGATTATTATTATCGAAATGAATAAAATTTTATTTAAATTATTCTGAATCGATTACTAATGTAAATTATCCTCGATCTATCTACGAGTATATAGTGATGAAGCTAATCGATTTCTAATTCGATTTTGCTTTATTGCGGCATATATTAGAATGGAGCAATAGAAATTTATTTATTTTTAATTGGATTTGAAATTGGCTTAAGTTTTGTTAATCTTCGAACATTTAAATAACATGAATTAATTTAAGTACTCCATCGGGAGGCAACTTTAAAAAAGTCTCTTTAAAAAGCTCATTTGAATATCACCGTATATAATCCTGTTATAACAATGTTTGTTGTAAACAAACAAAAATGAAATAAAACAACTTGGCTTACAAATTTTTGGACATACATGTTGTGAGTGAATTCGTCCACAAATATGAAGACAACGTTTAAAACGAAAATCTAGGCCACTATTTCCCACAAGCAACACAAATGAGGAAATTTAAAGAGCTAAATGTTGGGGTTGTTTTGAATAAGACCCAAGCTTAATGACAATTTTAGAAGGTTTAATAATCTTGTGACTAGTATATATGACTACAGATATCTTTATTGAGAGGCTTTGGAAAATAACGTGGTTTTTGTTGCATTCCAGCCAAAGTTTTAAAAAACAACTCCATTTTTTCAATTCCTTATACTTACCAAAAAAATGATTTCGATTGAAATGTAAAGGATCTATTTTCTGATGATATAAGTTAATCTTCACTTGTTCTATCCAATCGGATAATGTGCCTTGTGTTCGATAACTTTATTGTAAGACAAAAAACTGCAACGAGCATTTTGGAACTTAAGGATGTCTCTTACGATTCGTGTGGCCAACACGTCTTTTTCCCTATTAACCTAGAAATATTAATACCTTCGGAACTAAATGGCGTAGTGATTAAAGCTTGAGCAGATCGTCCTGGGTTCCTGAAACGAGTTCGGATGAAAAACACCTTTCATCGATAGATTACGATCAGATCTCCTGTTAAGTGATCATGTTTTAGGCTGATCGATCTTTTATGTAAGTACTATAAGCTCATGTGAGCACTTAATATCCAGCCACAACACCGTAACAATAAGACGCAACTGAGCTCGATTTATTTAAAACTTTAGTTCAGATCTGTGCGCAAACAAACATTTTGAGATAGTCAGTTAAATAAAGAAGATTAGGTGGATAAATGGAACTTATTCTACAGTCAAAAGTGATGTCTTTCGGAGTAAATTCGAATATTTTTTACTATAGATGGAACCAAACAGCTGTGGCGTTCACAAACACAATGAATTGTCACGCAACCATAGTAAAGTAAAATAAAAACAAAATAATCAAAAAAAAATTTCAAATTCGCTGGCACTGTTGCAACAAAGCCTCACAACATATATAGAAACAAAATACAACATACGTCAAGTCCGGTAGCATATGACTGATGAGATTAATTTGATTTTTGAGCAAATCAATGACGTCATCAGATTGAAACCGATCGAGCGAAACAACATTTACAGATCACATTAAAATATGCCATACATTATGCGAAAGACAAACTTCTTCATCGGCTGGTTGGGTCACCACCGCCCTAGTTGTCAATCAATACCACTTCCGAAGTTTCAATATAACTCCCATCAGTTGTGAAGTTCACAGCTATCACAGATGATATTCACATGATGATAATGAATTCACATGATGATCACTGAACAGTTTCGAAATTATAGACAGTCAATCAAGAATCTTCTAAGTTTTTGATTGATGCTTGAGGTGCGTCTTTCTTTATCACATACATCTGAGATCTTAATATCTTGTAAATGTAACATAAGTTGGTATTGTACAGAGATCATGCCCTTTCTTAAGTATGGTAGTGAGAGTGGTACTCTAATATCGAGCATTAACAGTTTAACCTAGTGTCGACCCGTTGAGACCCGTACAGATTTCAATCTCTTTTATGAATCATTAAACCATTCGGAGGATCTGACGAAGCACTAAATATCATGCATATTACATTTTTCGTGCTCAGAGAGGCATCCAATTTCAAGTCTGGATTCCTATACTGTGCACTGATGCCGGATAAAATCAGAGAAAGTGATATTAGGTTTTATGTTTCACCACGCCCTAATAGATCCTAATTTTAAGCCAAGCCTTCTAGCGCGTTCTTTCCGATTGCAGTGCCCTGTAAGTACTCATACAATCGATCTAAAAAATCGTCTTTTAAGTGAAATTTACGTTTTTGAACGTGTCAAGTTTAGAGGGTTTATATTGCACGTGACGAAAACGACTGCCCTTTTTGGTAGCAGTCGTAGAGTTGAACCAACCATGATCAGCTAGTTTGTCCAACAGTTTCTAAGACCGTCCGAGTGACTAGGGAATCAGATAATATGGATGCTAAACTATTTACTCATCTCGTTTAGACATTAGGGTCAACTCAACGCCACTCCTCAATCAGATATTTTTGTTTCAAGCATGTCACAGAATACTCGAACCTCTACCCTTTAGCTTAATCTATTGATGTTAAATTTGAAATTAGGAGTGCCAATACAACCGTTACAGGTCCAAAATCCTTATTGAAGCATAAAACTATCTATTGTCTTATAATCGAATCTCTAGTTTTTCATCAATTCAATTACACGTTAGTGTCCAATTTAAAGAAATTTCCAATGACCCACTGCCGACAGACTTTGATCAACGTTTCTCGTGTATTTTACTTTACAGTATACAGCTTTAGGGACATTTTAACTCTTTGAACAATATCCTTTTTTCAACTGCTAGTCAATTTTGTCACATTGGCTAACGCTACGTACAATTTACATATAGAATTAATCCTATCTCGCCTCTATCCAGTTCCAATATTCATCGACCGTTTTAAGACGAACAACATTATAGAGAATGCGAGATCTAGCATCTTTTGCCACAACAGCATAGAAGAGACCAAACAATGTTTGCCTATTAATGAAAGGGGCATATGGCAATTCTATCATGCGAATAAGATTAATGAACTCTATATGATTGATGGAACGAATACGACAAATACAAAACACACACATACAAAGATTAACTTGGAAAATTCCATAAAGATATGCAGATGGTATATATATATAGCATATTCGGAACAACATTTTTACCAATAACTCATTCTATAAGTTGTTTCCAGTTGGTATCGGTATCGTATAGCTCTTGTCTACATCAAAATCAATAATTTTGTTGTTGCCATGTGAAATCGAATTTGATTTATGGTTTATATTGAGACAAATCGAAAAACTTTTTTTTTTTTTCAATTTCCCAGATTCATGATTTTATCATTTATCAATAATTCAGTTTCAAAATATAATCGAAATATTATTTCATTTTGAGGAGAGTGAACTTTTGGGAACTAGATTTTGGTTTAAGATGTTGACCCTATAATATACAAAAGAGCTTTCGGGTGGCAAGATGTGTTGACCAGCTAATCAGTTCATATACAAATCAACATATTACGACTGAGAACATGAGATATGGTTTTAGAATAATTTATGTTGAATTCATAAATGAAGACGTACCATGCAAGAATTTGTGCTTTGTAGTGGGAACGACGTAAGATTATGGGTATTATGTGGTTGAATGTACACGTATTGTATGTTACACGAAGCGAATTAGCATGAATTTAACATTTTGACATAAATTTTAAAAATTTATTATTTGTACTATACACATACTCCCTAACCGGTATATGCTAATTATGTTTATTGCATATGTTGAGCTTAATTAGAATTTTTTATTTTAAAAGCTTTGTTTGTGTGGTGTATGGATACCGTTTTAGTAGACATTCTGTTGACCTAATTTACACTTGTTCAGGGATTAGTGTTTTAAGATATTAAAATATAATTTTTGTGTGTCAGTAAACGAAGAGGCATTGTGATTATAAACGTGCTTGGTAGAAAGCTTTTTAAATCACGTGTTTCGGAATTTAATATTAAATGACTTCACCCTTAAGATAAGAAATGACTTCACCCTTAAGATTAAGGTTCACCCTTAAGATTAGTAATTTTTAGCTTATTAATGCTTTAGAAATTTTACATGGTTAAAACTGCGGTGAATGAACATATGTGCTACCCATCTTCCACGTTAGTAATAGGCTGGCATGGAGCTGTGCAATGTGCAGATGGTTCTTCGTAAACTGGACATAAAACCGTACTTCCTAGATGTAAAGAGTTGGGAGAGTCTTAATCTTCAAAACAGATTGGAATGAAAGAAACAGACAGGAATTTAACGTCTGAAGATGTCGAGCTTTTAGTAGCTATTCAACAACTTTGCTCTGTTTTGTGGGATGAAAATACGACCCGCTCCAATTTTCTTTGAACGTAATTTCAAAACAACGCAAGTTCAGGGAACTATATGGACTTATGTAGATATAAATGGGGAAGTGGATTGAAAAATTATGATGAAGAACAATTCCGAAGATTTCAAATATCTTGGCGTCGGAAAAGTTAGTTATTTATATATATGTAAGCATGAAAGCTTTATAATTTTGACAAAAAGTTCAGTTGTTTTGTCGTTGTATCACTAGGTGCTTTTTGAACTGATGAGTGATCCTTCGTTGAATAACCGCTTGATTGTAAAGATCAAATCTTATTTATTATGGATATGTGATAACTGGTTCCGATATTCAGATTGTGCTTGATACTCTCTATCGCACAATTAGAATATACCAAACATAAAATTAATTAAGTGAGAGGTGTTAAACATAGGTTCCGACTTCGAAAGGTTTAAGTTAGGGTACATACAATAAATGTATAATCATCCACTGCGACAGCTACAGATTAAGCAAGTATTTCGACACAATCGATTTGTGACATTAAGGGTATGATGTGGATAAAAAGTGCAACCTGAAATATTGCCGATATTGTTCCTCAATCTTTACCAGCCTGGAAGATTCTTGCCTATAGATAGTTTAGATGCTTAAAAATTCCAGCTTATAGATAGTTTAGATTCTATACAAAAGGTGGAACCAAATATATATTGGCACCGTGGCTTAGTTGGCCTATCTAGTAAACTAAAGACTATGAATTCGGCTCACGCAGAATGTATAATTTTATCCGCATCATTGGAGAAAAATAACTTCATAATTTTTGGCATTATTCATATGCAGCAGTGCTATTCCTAACAAACCCAAGGGTGTGTGTAACCAAGATGGCTTAATTTCTAAAGAAACAAACCTCAGTTGTCAAACAGTATCAGGAATGATGTCATATGTTGTGTATCGATTGTTTTTGAGCTTGAATCATTGATTTGATCTACGGAGGAAAGCCGATAAGATATCTTATCCACTTCATAAAAACAGAGTTTGGATAAACTGCAACAACTATATATATACCGTGAAATAGCGTTCGTTGGGTTTAAATAAACTTTCACTCTGATGATGGTGTTCGAAAATATATACGTTCAGAAGGACTCCTGTACAGTTTTCATTCAACAGGCTTACTATAACCTACCATCAAAACCGATTTAAATTTGCAATATATTAATAGATGGCTGGAATTGTAAATTAACAATCAAAATTCACTATCGGACCTATTTTTGACTATCGGAAAATTCACTATCGGACCTCATCCATATCACAACTGAGTACAACGGAATATTGTTTGCCCGAAAGATTCTGTTTCATTTGGAATCAACAGAAAACTTAAATGTGAATTATTTCAGACTACCAAATATGAGAAAGCAACAGAACAAAACTCTGTTTCTCTGGACATCGAATTCCGGATAATTTGGACGCTAATAGCAAGAGACAAGGAAATACCTATTGCAGCCATGTATCTTTTGATTGGGATGAAATTGTAACTCATTTTTTCCAATTTTACCACACGATTTGAATGAATAATAAGGTTGAATTTCTTCGAAAAGCTTATATACACAACATCGAGCTGTTGTTTTGATTCGACTTTGTCAGGATGAATACAAACTCATTCGGTTAGTGACCCATTGATTAGAAAGTCCTTTTTATCAGTTGAAGATCACGAACCTTAGTTGTTCATGACCGTGAACTACAGATTAGACCTGATTAGAAGAGAACCTAAGTAAAATTTAAGTATTATGAGCGAACATACTTCTAAACAAATACACCGGCAGCACTATTCACGTTGAAATAAGACAATCAAACTCATATTCAGTATTACTTTCTGAGACGTGTAGTTACCACTTGACTAAAACCAATTTGCTGTTACTCCATGCTACTTTCTCTGTTGTTTTCGTGGCAGTGAAAGGAGATCAGTCGTTCGGAGGTGTTGGTCTCGATTCGTGACCAAAAATTACGATCGGGTGTTTTTAATGTGTAAGTGTATCTTGAACCATGGGCCAAGTTTTGCATTGAGTTCTAGAATAATTTTGCATTCTTTAATTTTGTTTAATCCAATGGCACAAATATCATCTACGTGCGTCTTAGCACTTGATTGAAATGTTTGTATCAGATGTTGAAATGTTAATGTTGACTAGCAATTGCCATTTCACTGTTTACTGACTCTGTATTTTTGCTAATATTAGTTGTGATTTAAGGGTTGTTCGTGTGAATCTTCCTATTAACGTATCCTTAACGAATAATGTAAGAGGTCATTTGATAAGAGATCTAAGTTTTCATTATAAGCTGGCCAAAGGGGTTTCAAAAACTCGAGTGATTTTTATCTCTGACAGTCACGAGCGAAACAACCCGCTACAAACTTTAAGCATATATAGAAATATCTTCAGTCGTAAAACTATCGTGAGTAAAATTTCTTCAGATTAAAAAAAAATCAACAAAGTGACCAACAAGTGATCAAATCAATTTTCGAATACCATTTCACAAATTGATTGATTAAATAATCGTTTTTAATTTTTCACTCCCAAAACGCTACAAATGACGCTGTCTATTGTCGGCTATAAAAACAAATTAGATTAAGCATTTTCCAGTCTGGTAAATAACATCCATATATCCATCCCCCATATGTGTACACACAAATACACTGTATTCTAAACGATAAACATTATACTAAAAGCTTATTTAGCTTTATATACGACAAATTTAAAAAAAAAAAGCTTGAACGATACGATATGTGAATATACAAATTCTATCAAAATGTAAACAAATTCTGGCTGTGTGTCTCTCTGTTCGATAACATCAATTTATTATTCAAACCCGTATGTGTAGGAATTTCATTATTTTTCGCCGGAAAAAGTCATAAATTTTCTGTCGAAAGCTCGCACACATCCCTGATAAAAAAATCAAATCAATCTTTATTGTTTGTTTGTTTGGATCTTTTGTGTGTATAGTTTGGAAGTTTATTAATCGATACACAACAAATTTCGAATACATTGATATTCGAAACGGTTAAGCAGACATGCTTAAATGTCCACCTTATGGGGTGCGAAAATTGGACAGTGTCGTTAACATATAGTAAACACTGAACGGAATCGTTTGTAAAAATAGGAAATAGTATAGGATCAATATGACTATCCAGTGGAACATTAAAGGTTACCCGAAATAAGAATCGTATAAACTGCAGTATACTGAAGTCAAGGTCAAAAGGATAAGAATGTAGGAGTTCGGGGCAAAATCATTATTCAATTTATCACATTTCTTAAGAAGGATTGAATGATCAATAGTATTTGGGAAGTCTGACCACAAATATTGAACTTCCAAAATAAAATCGGGAATCGAACCCTTCGAATGATAGACCAAGTACGCTGCCTTCTCAGCCACGAGAGCTTTTGCTCTTACTTCCACGATTGGCTTGAGGTCTAGGCCATTTTCTTATTGCAATACAGAATTATTATTCAGGAACATTCAACGCAGAATAGACCTTGTCTTCACGTCCCCGATATAAATTATTAATTTTATTACACCCCTTGGTGTTGATGCAGTGCAGTGTTCAACTGATATTTCACACATTCGATGATGAAATCTTCGAATGTGAGATAGCAGTTGAAAATACGAGGTTATTTTGTGAAATCGGCTTCACTATAAGTCGATTATAGAAAGCTAAATTCAGTCACTAAGAAAGACAGTTATCCATTACCTAGAATTGACGATACATTGGATACGTTGGCACGTGCACGATTATTGGCAGGTGGAAGTCACAGAAGAAGATAAAGATAAACGCTCCTGCGACGTTTTAAAGGGTAATGGACCGAGTACTGGAAGGGTTGCATTGGAAAACGTGCCTGGTGGACCTAGATGACATAATTGTTATGGGTAAAAACTTCGAGGAACATATACAAAACTTGGGCGAAGTGTTCGAGCGGATTCATTCAGCAGGGTTAAAAGTGAGTCCAAAGAACTGTGCCTTGTTCCGCAACGAAGTTGACGTTGCGAAAAGCTTACATGAATTAACGCAGAAGAATAAGCCATTCCAATGGAGTAAGCAGCATGAAGAAGCGTTCAGCGAGCTCAAGAAACGGTTGTGCACAGCGCCAAAACTTGCATACCCAGTACCAAATCGAAGATTTATCTTGGATACTAATGCAAGTAATAATAGTATTAAAGAAGTTTTTCTCTCAGGAAATAGATGGGCCAGAACGGATTATAACATACTTTTCGAAAGTTTTGTCAAAGCCGGAGCGAAATTATTGTGTAATAAGGAGAGATTTGTTGGCCATAGTACAATGCATAGAGCATTTCCGAAAGTATCTTTATGGCCAGTCATTTCTCAAAAAGACAGACCATGGTGCACTAACATGGCTGTTACAGTTTAAGAATCCAGAAGGACAGATAGCCCGGTGGATCGAGAGATTGGGTTGCTTCGATCATACGATTTAACATCGCAAAGGAAGTGCTCGCGGTAATGCAGATGCGCAGAGGCATTACTATCCGATGAGTGGGCCAACGAAGAACCTTTATGGAAGGAGATTGCTCACAAGAATCCTATAGTTAAGGCATATTGGGCTCAAAGGGATAGTCTGTCAATCGAAGATGGTTGTTTAAAACGGGTTTGGGAAAGTTCCGATGGTAGAAATTAACAATCATTAGTGGTGGTACCAAGGATTCAAATTCCAGAAATTTTAAGGGAATATCACGGAGGAACAAGTGGTGGCCATTTAGGCATCAATAAGACTTTGGCAAAAGTCCGTGATAGATTTTACTGGGCATGATGCAGGCAATCGGAAGCCATGGAAAAATGCAGCAGTATAACAGCGGAGCACCATTTGAGTGGATCACTATGGATATTGCAGATCTGGCCTGAAGTCTTTCCAATACCGAACCAAGAAACAACAACAATCGCTAACGCCGTGGTAAATAATTGTATCAGTCGATATGGAGTATATCTATGGAGCTGCATTCGGATCAAGGGCGCAATTTTGAGTCAGTGGTATTCCAGGAAATGTGTCAATTATTGGGGATCAATAAAAAAAGAACAACACCTTTCCATCCTCAGTCAGGCGGCATAGTTGAACGGTTTAATGCTAGGTTAGAAGAATTTCTAAAGAAAACCGTGGATAGAAACCAGCGTAATTGGGACTAATGGCATATCGGTCAGCAACACATGATACAACGGGAATAACACCAGCTACCGTCGTTTTTGGACACAATTTCAGATTGTCTGGGGACTTGTAGTTTGGAGCAATTCCTACAACAGCTTTGTGTGGACAAACCTATGTCGATTAATTGAAAGAAGATATCGACGTGATACACGAATTTGTCAGAGAAAGGAAACATATTTCAAGTGATAGGATGAAGAAACGATATGACATCCTTGCAAAATATAGAGGATTTGAAGAAGGGCAGTTAGTCTGGCTTCAAAACTTACAATGGAAGAGAGGCTTATCACCAAAACTGCAACCTAGGTGGGAAGGATGAAAGGTTGTACATTTGGAAAGGTTGACTCTCAATAGAAGAAGGGAATTGGATCCTGTTCGGGACGAACAGGTTTGGGCGGAGGGTCGTGTTACGGACACGGGTGACATCTCTGATTGAATAGAATAAATGTTCGTAATTTGAAATCGGCATGAATCGCAGTAAACAGGCGAAATAATAAATAAATGGAAAAATTCTACTATGACCGAGAAGCGCGGGCAATATGAGTATAAATACGCGAACAGAAAACGTAGAGTTTCATTTTGAATTGGGACAGCGATAAATTAAAATCGTAAGTACTGTGAATGTGAATTGTGGTGATTATTAAATCAAGTTATAGTTGAAAACAAGCAAGTGGTTTTTATTATTTACAATCCAGTGATCGAACCTTGGATTGGTTTGAATCCCTACTAGGGGAAAACGTAACAATATATATAGTTACGTTTTCCCCTAGTATATATATATATATATATATATATATATATATATATATAATATATATATATATATATATATATATATATACATATATATATATATATATATATATATATATATATATATATATATATATATATATATATATATATATATATATATATATATATATATATATATATATATATACATATATATATATTGTTACGATTTCGCCGAGTGGTTATTCTAATAATTTTATCCGGTTCGATCACTGGATTGTGAATATTAAACTCACAAAGATTAATTTTTACAATAACTTTATTTTCCAATAAATTTCACAAATATTTCACAAATAATTTTCACAACACTAATTTTACACAATAATTATCACAATTACTTTAACACTTCACTTTCACTTTTTATCACTTCCCGATATTTACACTTCAAAATTCAAAATTGAACTCTTCCGTAACTCAAATGTCTACACGTATTTATACGACACAAATACTTGTGGAACATTCCATTATTTTGCTTCTCTACACTTCGCGAACGTTCTTCTCGTCGTAATTTGTTCGCTCCGCCTATTTCATTATTTATTTTTATTCTGTTCGTATGTGTAAACATTTGATTACAGGGTAATCCCTACTGCTATAATTTTCTTCTTAATTATCACAGGTGACAGCTGTGATTCGTGAAAATATATATATATATATATATATATATATATATATATATATATATATATATATATATATATATATAGGCTGTCTAGCTATTCATAGGGTCTGTCTGGGTTTTGGTCTTGGACCTATATATTAGACTGTTCTGGCTTATGTCATTCTGAAGCCGATTCTAAAGTATAATACTTTGAAACTTCCGAACGTCACTTTCAATGCCAAAACACTATGATATACCTGTCTTTTGTTCGTATGTACCTTCATACATAGATAATGATTCCCATCTAATACAGCATCTTAAATAAATGTATATACTTAATAAATTTGCTAATCCTATTGAAAAATTTAACATTTCTTCTCTATATCGTCCACGCACATCCACACAACCCATAAATAGATGATGGACCAAAAAATAAACGATCGCCTATAAATTTTGTTATCAGTTAAACAGGTAAGTGTATAATGTACATAATAAATCAAGAACCTTTGGCCCTTTCAATTATTTGGGGCATAAATCGTTTATTCTATATACATGGTCGGTTGGTCGGATCGATATATACGTTTATACAGTGTTAACGAACGAATGACTAACGGAAATAACACATTATAATATTGTGTATCCCTCTACCTAGACATAAAACATATACAGTGTCAGAAACATGTATGAAGTTTATTTTCTTAAAAAATCGTTATCCTCATAATAACTGTCATAATCAGATGGACAAAATATAAATTTGCCCCAAATAGGCGTAAGACCTTTATCAAATAATTTTCATTTTGTACATTTTTCCAGATTTTCTCTAATCAATCGACAACAAATATTTATTATTTATCCCTCATCATCGTTAATATTGGAGAGGATTTTATAAATAGCTGTGACTTTTGTGCCTAGGTATAGATACGTTGTTGATGGGAATCTACTTAAGATCCTGGTTTGTCAAAAATTTATTTCGAAAGGAATTCGTGAAGGGTTTCCTGATATTTCGTAAGTCTGGAGTTTCGTATTATTCGGATGGCACGCCGCTGACCTTTATCCAGCAAGTGAAGAACAATGCCATATGCTTCACCCGAAACCTATTGCAGTCTGTTTCTATACAGTCTTTTTCAGTCTGTCTAATGAAGGTTTCATATATATGAAGAACCTGGTACACTTTTAAAACCCGTCTGCATCTATTGAGGAACCCGAGTTATCTTTTTACGTGAGAACGTGCATACTTGTGTTATTTTCTATAGTTAAATTTGGCCTGATTTTTTACTCCTTATACTCAAATATTGTACTCAAATCGGAATTAAGCGAAGTGACAACTTCCAGCCGTTTACCGTTTAACTCTGAAGGAGTATAGGCTCGACCTCGAATAAAATAGAAGAGTGCAATGTTGCATAATCGGCAAAACTGTGAATAGGGTTTACAGTGCTTTTGAACAAGTCATTAATGTACAACAAAAACAAAGTCGGTGACAAAACTGATTCCTGAAGGACTCCGGCATTTGGGGAGTGGGTCGTTGATGATCTCCCATTTAGCACAACGTTGAGCTTTCGGTCTTTGAGAAAGCTTTTTATCCACTTGATGCAGTCATCAAATCCAAGCCGTATGCCACAAGTTTACAAATGAGATTCTCATGTCAAACCTTATCAAAAGCCTTGAATATATCCAAAGCGATTTCAAAGGCTTGTTCGTGGTGCTCAAGGGCGAAATTCCATTTGTTTGCAACATACGTCAATATTATTCATCTGGAATTATTTTCTTTATCTCAAGATAATTCAACAGTGGTTGGTTAATGCACTTCCCAAAAAATTTAGCCACGGCTGACACAATTGATACAGGCGTTCGGGTAGAGAAAAATTTTAGTTAATATTGGAGCCAAGTCACTGACAAACTCCTTCAATGATCGAACAGGAATTCGGTCAGGCCCGGTGGTTTTATTTACGTCCACTGCCATCAGGTTCCTGAAGTCATTTCCCTCCGAGATGTTGACAGGATTTATTTTAAAATAAGGATTGGGATTGGGAAAGAATGATGGGATGTATTTATTTATTCCATGTAGAACGACTTTGTTTATTTGATTGTTATAAAAACAATGGCGCTCCCACGGGAAATGTTGAAAAGGCGGGTTACGGTCAAACCAGCCTCAAACTGCCAGCTTCGTTAAGATGCCATAGACATTTTGGCTGCCGAAGTGGTGTTTCGACAGATTTTTTTACGGTTATCAGGTTGTGGTGAAAATGTCCAATTCCAGGCTCGATACTCGCTTCTATCGAATGTGAAATTGTTTGACAAAGATCCAGAATATGACCGCTTGTAGAATTTTGACATTTAAATGTGGAATCACTAACTATCTGTGTTATGGTCATGGGAAACAGCAAGCCCCCTGTCTGACGAACAGCACAGTTCGTATTTTGGTGATTCAACTATTCTTTATGATGGGCTTTATGATGATCTGCGTGATTCGAGAAGTTGGTGTGAGACTTAACGTGGATTATGCCTTGTTCCGCGATCCGAAGAGGCATTTTTGGAGAAAATCTGGTTGACTTTATGAAAGTTTCGCTAGAGCTTCATACATTTCTCCACCACGTAGGAAGAATAACATTTAAGCACCCTTAAGTGACTCAGATTGTCTTGCATACCTATTAAAGCACGTATGTGAAGTTAGTCGATGGGGATCCATATTTCTGATCCATATTTCTGAACGATTTTACGTTTCGGGATGAGTAATTCGCAGTAGGTTCATTCTTCTAGCTCTGTATTTCTGTTCACAGAGGTTGACAGAAATAGTGGCCTATGCCAATTGTAATATCAGTTTTCATTATTACTACAGTGAGAAATTCAACCGCCGCTAGAATTAATTCTCAAATGATCATTTATTATAAATCTTAAACCTACTCACATTGAACAAATACGAGTACAACAACCCATTTTCTTATCGTCTTCAAATTTAAGATTACAAACGTAGCTTATGACTCTAATGACATTTCGGATTAATACTATTAATGATCCATATCCCCATCGTATAGTATCAAAAGATCTGAATTAATGCAACCAACTCCTGGTAAACGATTTTTATTTAATCTTTGCATGGCCATGGTGAATTCCCAGTAGGATGGATCCTCAATGGACATCTTTGAGGATATTTAAATTCAGATTGTGATACATATGGAACATTAAGTAGGTCAGAAAAATGTTCACGCCATGTATCGAGTACTGCATCAACGATAACACATAGGTTTTCATCCTAGTCCTGAATGGCAGTTGACCAAGATCTTAAGGTATGGTGCATTTTGGTGATTTCTTAAAATAAACCTCCTGTATTGTACTATTTGATTTGTTGTATTACAGAGTTGGAAGTATGAACCTGCGAATTACTGAATCCCGAAATATAACAATTGGCATAAGCCAATATTTCTGTCAACCTCTGTGAACAGAAATACAGAGCTGGAAGTATGAACCTACTGCGAATTTTGTTTTTTAATTTTCGGGATGGTTTTCGGGCTAACTTCACATACGTTATTAAATCTTAGAACTCATAAGCGACAATTCTTCGCTTAGCGTCTGTACTTCTTTTTCCTTGATGACTCCTTTGTGGAAAATCAAGAATTGATAGTAAATCTTTAAATGGTAACATACATAGCTTGATACAAGTCCCAAGTTCTTCATAAATGAACTTCTTTCGGTTTTATGGTAGTATTTTAATGAAAGTGATCCACGATGATACCTGAAAACGCGAGAAGTTCTGTATTTCTATATTGAGAGATTTCTCGCAATTCCAGCATCGATGGCACTCATATAATCAATCTTAAACATGCAGATATTTGAGCTGAGTGTTTTTAAAGATACCTGGCAGTCCGACATTTTGTTAGGCCGATCCCGTCCGTATATAAAACCATTTACAAAGTCAATAGATCCCTGTTTCAATAAAAACTTTCTGTCGCTTCACCCGTGCTAGTAAGAAGTATCTGATTAAAATCTTGGTGATATATTGATTTCAAGTCAGTTTCTGATATACGCTTCTTTGTTTAATTGGATCGGTGTGGTAATCGAGTGCCGTATACCACGTGTTTGTTCCCCGATCAAAGGACATTCTTACTGTTGTAGTGTTAACAGCAACATTGTTAAACTGTATCGCTAACTTCTTGCATTAATAAAGATACATAGATCGATTTCGTTTTCCGTGATTGATTTGTCAATTTTACAGAGCAATTTGAGGTTGCTCAATGCCATCACGGTGGATTACCGGCTTGGTAAGCGGACTAGTTCTTGTGGAGTTGAATTTCTGGAGTAAAAAAACTGCTAATATGTTGGTCCAATACGTTCTCAATAATTATAACAAACTTCACAAGACTATTGGCTTGTTCGTCTTTATGTTTTATATTGGATATGAAGGAGTCTCCTGTTATCTGGTCATCATTATCTGGTTACTGGAAAGCTACGATGGAATTTTTCGTACAAGTTAGGGAAGCCAGGGAAATATACAACGCGATTCTTCTTTGAAGGTCTGATAAATGAAGAAACGCAACGGAAATATCAAGATCTTGTCAACAACAGCATTTTACTATCTAATTACCAATCAAATGATGTTAACAGTGTCTGGGAAGTATTGAATTGTCATGCTGCCAAGTAAATTCTCGGTATAGTGAAGTATATTCGGTTTAAGAAGAAGCGAGAATGGTGGAAGGCTATGGTCTTAAGAGTTGTACTCAACAATGAGCACAAATGACCAGGATTGAAACATCTGTGTCAACGTTGATGCGGTACTCGATACATGGCGTGAACATTTTTCTGACCTTCTTAATGTTCCACATGTCACCGGTTGTAGCTTAATGGTTAAGAGAGTATGTCATCACGCCGCGGTCTCGAGTTCGATTCCCGCCGTTGACCAACAATTAACATGCAACCGGATGACATAAAAAAACGCGTTTGTGTGGAAAACATTCGTTGGGCTTACCACCTTCAATGTGCACCATTCGTTAAAACTAGTTCGTAAGGTCTCATTTGAGACGCGGTAAAGGCCGTTTACGGCCTCTTTGCCATAGATTGTTATTTATGTTCCACGTGTATCACAAGCTGTATTTCAATACCCTCAAATACAGACCGCAGAGATGTCCATTGAAGATTCATCCTATGAGGAATTGACAATGGCCATGCAGGAGACTAAAGCAAAATCGTTCACCGGGAGTTGATTGCATTAAATCAGAGCTCTTGATATTCGAAGGACTAACTTTGTGAATCTGACTTTTCGACCTTGTTCAAATGGCATGTTGAAATAAAGTTATGTCTGAAGAATGGAAAGTGGCCGCGTTATGCCCAATACTCAAGGACGGTGATCGCTTGAAGTGCGATCGGTAAGGCTTTAATCGGTAAAATGTTTTCTGCCTTTACCGCATATAAATTTCTCGTTGAAAACAGAATAGGTAATTTATATATAGCTTTAATGCAACGGTTTTGTAAAACTTGTAACTTCCTCAAACGCGATTGAGACGAGTTGCCATAAACAACGAGGCCATAGGTAATTCTAGAGTGAATAAATGCAAAGTATATTAATGGAAGTATTTTCGTAGGTATATAATGAGAAGCCTTACGAGAAAAACCAATTATTGGAGAAACTTTTGAGCAAACTATGCCAATATGGTACTGCCAATTGAGATGCGAGTCAAAAGTCATTCCTAAATACTTATAAGTTTCAACAAGTTCAATATTCACGTTTGCTGCAGTAAAGTTAGGTAATGTAGGAAGAGGTTTACAGATTGGACGGAACACCATGTATTTGGTTTTATCCAAATTTAAAGACAAAATATTCTCATTGAAAAAGTCTAACAGAATATTGAGATCATGTGACATTAACTGTAGTCTATCAATCGGGTTCCTAACCTCATAAAACAGAGCTGCGTCATCCACAAACAACCTTAGTTTTCCCTTTAATGGAAGATTCCCCATGTCATTTATGAATAGAAAGATTACTTTTCATTGTATCGTGAGATTTCCCTCTAAACCCATAGCATTCTAATATATCTAATAACAAACCATGGTCTACCGTATCAAACGCTTTTTTTTAGATCTAGAAACAAAGCACATACATAGAATTTATCATTTATAGAACTACTAACCATGTCAACCGTTTCAACTAAAGCAACATCTGTTCCAGAACATTTTCGAAAACCATATTGAAACTTATATAACAAATTGTTAGTTTCTAAAAACGAATTAAACCGTAATGCTAATAACTTTTCCAGCAGTTTATCTATAACAGACAACGTTGATATTGGTCTGTAATTCGTTAATTTATTTTTATCGCCAGTTTTGTAAACTGGAATAACTTTAGATAGTTATATATTATAGATAGGATATATTCCAGTTTCAAAAACTTTATCAAAAATGCTAGATAAGATTTCTGAGAATACATTTATGTATAATTTAAAAGCACAACTATCCAACAGATATGGACCACTTCCTTTCTTGGATTTTAGATCAATAAATAAATTAAATATTTCAATAGCTGATGTAGGCTTTATTAAAACGGATTGATTTACACAATTACAAGTATTAAATTTAAAAATATTTTTGGAACTATTAATCTGATTAGCCAAATCTTTCCCAACATTTGTAAAGTAGTTATTAAATTCAGAAGCAATTTTGTATCCGTCTGATATTAACTCACCACCACTGTCAATAACAAAGTTATGATTGTTGCTGTTGGTTCTACCCAGCAAAGCGTTTATATTAAGCCATAAGTCACTTTGGTTGGGGACCAAAAACATATAATCACTTGTATTTGAGTTTACTGTTGGATTATTGCATAGTTGACGTTTACATTTCATCAAAATTGATTCCTTTTTATTAATCAATTGCCATAAATCATACGTGAGCCATGGACAGTACGAGTTTTTCAATCTAACTGATTTTTTAATAATTCGAGTGTATTTAATTATTAGCTCTTCATATTTCCTTGTAATGTAAGATAAAACTACATCCGGTTCAAAACAATTTACATCCAGATTTGTTAAATAGCTCCCAAATTCGGCATTTACTCGATTATAATCAACTATTTTCTTTACTAAAACTTTATCAATTCGTTTGGTTTTATACGAGAAACGTGAAGCAATAAAGTTGTGATCGCTAATGTCAGAGAATATAGTTGAGTTTAAACTTTATGTACTTTATGTGGGTTTAAACCCGTTAAACCCACAAAGAACATGGTCAACTAAGGTTCCTGATTTAGACCGAGTTTCATAATTGTTTGTTGAAGCAATCCCATAACTTAACAATAG
The DNA here is from genome assembly GCA_963932295.1 of Tipula lateralis. Taxonomy (NCBI): domain Eukaryota; kingdom Metazoa; phylum Arthropoda; class Insecta; order Diptera; family Tipulidae; genus Tipula; species Tipula lateralis. The sequence continues at coordinate 147,294,257 of OZ010736.1, forward strand.
ATTTAACAATAGAAATATCAATGTTTGAGTCAGGAGGGCGATAAAACGCAGTGATACAATTTTGTGAGAAACCATTAAGTTTTATTTGAATAAACTGAAATTCAAATTTTGATTCGTCAGTTTTAACTTTTTTTTTTTTTTTATTAATGGATTTTATTACAACTGAATATAATTCATCTAGTAACATATCTTTAGTAAATTTGTTAGTTTTTGTTGAGTTTAACCCACTGGTTAGCTCCAAGTATATTATAAGATTACATTAACCGCCCCAAATCTAAAGGTTTTGTCCTTCGAAGCCTTCTAACTGGGTCTGTGTTGGTCATAATATTACGCATATCTACATTTTGATGTTGACCGAGTTGTTGTGTTTCTTCGCATGTTTCTTGATTTCTTCGCTAACGTATTCCATCTTTAGATCCTTATGAAGGTTGTCGTTTCTTATGTACCATGGTGCATTCACAATGCTACGTAGAACTTTATTTTGAAAAGTTTGAATTATTTTAACATTGCTCTTCTTGGTACAATCCCACAATTCTATACCATATGTCCATATAGGTTTCAATATTTGCCGATATAATAGTAGCTTATTATGTACTGTTAGCTCAGGTTTTCTCCCTAAGAGCCAGTACATTTTTCTGTATTTGATATTTAGTTCTTCTTTTTTCTTTTAAACGTGCTCTTTCCACTTCAGCTTAGCATCAAGAGTCATGCCTAAATATTTCGCTGTGTTCGCATGCGGAATTGGATGCGAGCTCAGTAGAACTGGAATACAGTTAACTGTTCTGTTAGTAAAGTTGACATGTATGGATTTCGTTTGATTCAGCTGAATGCGCCATTTCTTTGTCCATTTACTTATTGCATTAGTGGCATTTTGTAATTTACTAGTTGGCTCTTCTATACTGTCTCCTACTGCTTCACTGTCTCCTACTGCGATTGCTGTATCATCTGCAAACGTTGCAATGTTTGTATCTTTTGTATTTGGAACATCTCTTGTATAAAGCAAATATAGTATTGGTCCCAGAACACTTCCTTGTGGAACTCCAGCCGATATTTGTCTAAGGTCAGAGTATTCATCTTCAAATTTAACTCGAAAATATCGATCAGCTAGATAAGATTTTAATATCTGGTAAAATTGCTTTGGCAGGTCTCGATATAGTTTATATTCTAGTCCTTGGTGCCATACTTTATCGAAGGCTTGTGCAACATCCAAAGAGATAGTTGAACAGATTTTCTTCTTTTCTAGTGAATCTTCAATTATATCGGTAACCCTATGTAATTGGTCTATAGTAGAATGTCTCTCTATAAAGCCAAACTGATGTGGTGGAATTAGTTTTCTTTCCTCTATTACTGGATTTAGCCTTTTCAGCAATAATTTTTCGAACAACTTCGAAATTATAGGAAGAAGCGAAATAGGCCTGTACGAGGTTTTAACGTTAGGCGGTTTATTCGGTTTTGGAATCATTATCACTTCTGCAACCTTCCATTGGTATGGGACGTATTTTAGTCTGAATGCTGCGTTTATTAGTTATTAGACAGCCTTCTCCTTACCACTTCTTGCCCAAGATCCATCGTTCTTTTTGATAGGAGGTATCTGCTTATTTGGTCGTTTAAGTCCTTTCGTTGCTTTCCAAAGTGAATAGTCAGTGTCTTTTTGGCTTGAAAGGCCAGTTAGATACTTATCGAATTGTTTTTAATTTCTTTGATTAACTGCTTTAATTTGTTGCTTAAATAATTAAGTCTCGATTTACTTTGTGATGCTCGATTCCGCTGCCAAATTTTTCGAGCTTTCCGCTTTTCACTAACCAAATCTCTCACTTCCAATGAATAGTTGTTTTTCTTCGGCACTTTATATTGACTAATGGGCGTACTCTGCCACGTTGCTTGAATTATATTATTATTTAATATTTCTACTTGATCATCGAGTTGTGTCGGAGTTTTAATTGGTACTTGTAAAACCGTACTGTTTTCTACTAGCTTCCGGAAAACATCCCACTTTGTTCTCTTGTTTGTTAGTTTAGGCAAATTCACTTTCTTGATTATGGTTGCACTCATTGTCATAAAAACAGGTGTGTGATCTGACCATATTCCTTCACTGTTTTCTATCACTACATAGTTTTCTGATGCTCCTTTTGTTAGAAAGAATTCTATTAAATCTGGGATTTTGTTTTTATCTGTAGGCCAGTATGTTGGTTTACCCCCAGAATAAAACTCGCAGTTTAAATCTTGTCCTGCCGCATATAGATCTTTACCCTTACGTGTTGACAGTCTCGATCCCCAGTACGTATTCTTAGCATTAAAGTCCCCTCCAATTATGAAGTTGACTCCAAGCGATTTAAATAACGCGATATAATTTTCTTTAGCCAATTGATATCGTGGTGGGCAGTATATAGATGAAATGCTATACTCTTTTTCATTATTGAGTCGAATTTTAATGGTTGATACTTGCATATTTTCCTTTTCTATTTTTACTCCTTCGTAGTGTTTGATATTTTCTTTAACGAAAATAGTTGATCCTCCTCTCGCTTTTCCTGATGGGTGGATAGCATGGTAGCAGTGATATCCACGAATTTTTACGTACGATACATTTGTGAAATGGGTTTCCGATATTAGACATATGTCTATCTTATCCATGTTTAAGAAAATTTCTAGCTCCGGAATTTGTGGCAATAGGCCATTTGCATTCCAGTTGGCAATTTTCAATGTTTTACTACTATTCATACTAGTAAATCATAGAAGTGAACTCATTCACTGCTTCTTGTTTATTTAGTCGCTTATGTACGGCTTCTAGGCTTCTTTCTTGTTTTGCAATTCGCATGTTCAAAGCTTCTATACTCCGTAGTATTTTTTCAAGAATTGATAATTCTTGTTTTTCCTTAATACAAAGTGGCTCTTGTTGCTGGACTATCTGTGAGTATGTCCTTGGTCCCGCTACTGTACTAGCTTGTGGTTGAGCTTTCATTGAGTTTTTCGATGATATTTCGTTAACTGGCATCTCACGGTTTTGCTTAAACTGAAGTTTTTTATTTCTCAGTTTTTGCAGTTCTTTAGCTATCTCGCATCCTCTATAATTTGCTGGATGATCTCCTTTACAGTTTACACATTTAGGAGTAGTTGTTTTTCCTAGCAGGCAGGCTTGAGCTAGATGTTTTCCAGAACATTTTACACATCTTGGCTCTCGATTACAATATTTTTGGGTGTGATTAAAACCTTGGCATTTTTTACATTGGGGTATTAATCCAGTGGCCTTGCGTAATGCTTCAATTCTAACTCTCATATTGAGAATAGCTCTAATGTTAAAGATGTTTTCAATTTTTTCTTTATTATTAAATATAAGCATGAATAATGGGAGCCCTCTCTTGTTTATTTTGACCCCTTGATCACTTTCCTTCTTTTCATTTTTGATAAATTGTGCACACGTAGATATATTGTATATAATTTCGCACATTAGTTAAATGTTTTGACTTTTCTAATAATTGGATAAGATCATGATTCGTAAGATCTTTTGTATTTATCACTGTTTCACTCACAAGTTAACACATGTTCACAGCAATTTTTACCGATTAGAATGTTTGTTCTACTATTTTATTTTAATTATTTAAGTTCCATTCTATAAAAGAGCAAGTCAGTTTTAACTTTATCGAAAGTTACATCATCCCTAACATACATACATCACAATACCACCACCCATTTTATCATCTCTGCACGAAGAAACACTTCTGAAACCATTTATGTTGTAAAAATTTGAATTTTTAGTCTTAACCCAAGTCTCACTAACAATAATTATATGAAAATCGGAATTAAGATTTTCAATGAATTCAAGAATAGAGTGAAATTTATCAAAATTATTCATACTACAGGCATTAAACTGTATAACGTGTAAATCCAAGTTAGAGCTTTTTATAGAATTGATATATTTATTAAATTCAGATCCGCAAAGTGAAACACCCCAAGACAATATCTCCTTCCGAGAAACCAATCAAGTCTTTGCATATGCAGATGATATCTGTGTGATTGGATTAAATGGCAACGGAGTGAAAGAGATACTTGACCCGCTGTTACAGTTTTCAGCTTACGTAGGTCTCAAAATCAACGAGTCCAAAACCAAATAACTGATCTCGACACCAAGACGCAAATGATATCCTTAATATCTTCGTAAAGAGGCCTTAGAGGAATTTAAGGATTATTCTAGGGCCTCAATTTACGGAGATATTAAGGATTTTAACAAACTAAGTGAAAATTTCGATGTGATCTCAAATCATCACTAGAATTGATTCACAATTTGTCGCCGGTTTTTTAACTTACCCGTTCTTTTTGTCTTTCTTTGACTTAAGACGAATCACATCGACCATCGGGTATCTTTCAATACAATTTTTTTATTTACTTAGTTAAACACAGAGTGAACGTTAAATACCGAGTATTCGATAAAATTGGAATGTCGACGATCAGATGGCTTATATCACAGATTTTCATGGTATATGGAAATCTTGCATTTATTTGAATGAAACAGTTTCTGTTAGTAATGTGTTTGTAGAGTATAGCCTTATTGAAACCGAAATGAAAATTACCGAAATGTTGGGTACAATCAAACATCTTATATATATGGAATTCCCATTTGCATTCTCGTTTACCAGGTAAACGTACATGTTGTTCCATTTGCTATACGTACGTATACATGTATTGCCTTCCAACCGCAAACCAATGTATGCAAATTGAAATTACATTTATGCAAATTAGTTTCGATTCAATCTAATGTATATACATGCGAGTATTACATATTCATATCCTTAAGCTTTTGTACGAGTATGAAGCTTTTTAAAGTATTTATGGTGTACCCAAATGCAGGTCAATTTTAGATCTATGTAAACGTTATGTACATATGTACGTACCACACTCGTTTGAACTCGGGTTTGAATAGGAAAAAGCTTTTTTAAGCTTTCACACTATATTATGTGCTTTTATTCGGATTATTAATTTTAATATCAAATCAAATCAAATTTGAGGATTTTTATTAAACTTACGGCAATAAAAATTCGAAGAAAACACTTAAAACTTATGGAATGTAGTTTGTTATGGTTATAAGCTTTTATATTAAAACTTTTTGAATTATTTCATAATTTTTTTTATGAGCAATAAGGATGTCAAAATTGGTTTTTATACAATTCAATGAAAAAGGAAATTTATTTAATTAAACTTAGTGATCTCATGGGAATGTGATTGATAAATCGGTATATTAGCCAGATAAGATTTTACTACTTACGAAAAGCTTACACAAAAAGCTACGAAAGGCTAACGAGCAAGCTCAATAAGGTCCGTTTGCGAACGTACCTTTTCGTATTTTAGGAGTATCGGTGATGCCGATTCGATTTAAGAACTTTGGATCACAACAGTGCTGTCTATGGGAAGAGTATGAAGAAGAGGAGTACAAGAAGTGCTCAACAGTTTCTTTTCTTTTCGTCCTTCTCCCTTTGCACTGAAGGAAGCTTTGTCAAACGCACATTCGATGTCCACAAACACTCCCAAGGGAAAATCCTTATTGTCCAGTGATTTTTCAATCTGTTCAACGGCTTCATGGTGTGTGGTTTCAACAGATATACCTTTCGTGTATGCGCGTTGTTTGGAATGTATGGGATTTTCTAATAGTTCATTATCCCTTAAGTATCTATCAGCTAATCTAGTTAAGCGTTTAGGTAAAAAAGAGGACATACCGTGACCTATCTTCATGATCTATGAATATTTCTCAGGGTCACTGAAAATAATTTCAAAGTGTTCCATGATAATTTCCAGTCCATCATGTAGGAGACCCGCAAATATTCCGAAAATATTTTGAGAAAGAACCGATACTCCATTGGATTCTACCTTTTCTCATTACGTTTATATTCGTATAAGTTCCATCAGGCTTCTCTAGAGTGCCGATAGTTACTTCGACCTTCATGTTACCACAGAGAACATTGTTGAGTTTAGTGGTTGCTATGTCCTAGTTCTGTTAGGCTTACTAAGTGGGCTTATCATGCTTGTCAGCTGCCTTTTAAGTTCCTTCACACTTTCTGAATAGAAGTGACTGGTTACAATGGAATCTTGAAAGTTAACAATCAGTGTTTCTTGGGATAGTAAATTTTCTAATTTCAAGTATATTATTGCTTGTGTTATTGTATTATTTCTTCACGAACATGTTTTTTTTCCTTTATTTCTATGCAATTTGTTTTGGGACTCAAGGTACTCCCAACTCTTTTGCGGTTCGCTTATTTACGTCCTTACCTTACGCTTTCCAGCCAAATCGAGGACGTACGGCTCCGATTTACCTAACGTTTCATAGCTCCATACCAGCCTATAGTACTGACATGGAAGATGGGTCGGCTCATGGATTCTGCACTCCAACCGAGGGTCATAGATGTGCTCATTTGCACCATCGATCGCAATCTCATGGTATACAAACCCCTTTTGCATCCTGCCCCTATCGGGATTCGAACCCCGTATCTCCCACTCCAACTGCCGCAGCATTACTCCCTGCGCCACCTCGGCCGTAACATAGTTTCTAACGAACATAGTTGCATTAAAATCGAATGAAACGACCAGGCATTGCAATTTCTAGTAACCATTTATTATTGACCGCATATCGTAGAGGTCCGTGACATAAAACAAATCTATTTTATTTTGTAAGCGCATACGCGGAAATTTATTTAACGTCCACTTAAAAAAAAAAATGCTGCAAAGCTATTTCGAAGAATACGGCCACAAGTGTGAACTCAACTTGAACAATCCGTTTCATGAACTAAAATCAAACAAAAATCGATTCCAGATATGGCTTATGAAAAATAAAATAATAAATCGAAAGATCATATTGCAACGTTCGCGGCCACGGTCATTTTGTGCACTGCGAAATGAGATGCTGTGCCAGCTGAACAATTATCCATATGTTTTGCATCCGTTCTCGAAGATTACATTTTTTTGTGAAATCGTGTGGATGATAACGGTCTTGCTCTTTGTCATTTTCCTACCGTTCGGTGTGTTCAAATATATTATGCCTGGGGCGCAAAGTTGCCATACCAATCCAGAATATTTAGAAATGATATTGAGCACGATATGCCTTTTTGATTGTGTTCGACGATTTTTTACCGGTTATTTGATTCAATACTCTGACCGAGACGAGGTTGTTGGGGATTTATGCGATCGATGGTTTAACATTAATAGAGTTTTTTTTATTGCAGATTGTCCTGGACTTTCGCCGAATAACAATGCATTACATAAAAGGATACTTTTTTATTGATCTACTATCATCAGTGCCATGTTTTGTAGAACTTATGTTTCTGTCATCTCCAAACTATTTTCTAGCGGTCGAACTATTTTCATATCTCAAATTTTTTCGACTCTTAAGTATGCTACGTGTACTTCGGTGCGTAATGCGGTTTCGACAGATGAATGAAAATTTAACCAGCATCATCAACTCGATTATGTGTTTGTTATTTACAGTGCACTGGGTTTCATGCATCTCGATATTGGTTGGGGTTATTGATCAGCGATTTAACCCGAATATAATCCAATGGTTCAACACACTTGACAAAAGGTGAGTGGCCGATGTATAAACGAAAACTGTTATAAATAATTTGTCAACATTTTTATAGTTTGTCCCGTTCTTCCTTGTACGTAACATGCCTACATCGAACGACGAGCATTATTACCGGCAGCGGATTTAATTTTTTTCAACACATGGACAAAGATGGAAATCCACTATCTGAGATTGGTATGCTATACACAATATTTACAGCCATTTTGGGTCATATTCTTACCATGGTCATATTCGCTAAAATATGCGAGAAGGTGCAGGGTATGCGTAGTGCTCCGGCTAAATACGAAGATATGCTCAACGAAGTTTCAGCATACATGGAGCACCACAAACTACCTAAAACGACACAAAACAAAATCAAAACGTATTACTCTTACAGTTATGAGCACTCATTTTTCAAAGAGTATGAAATATTGGAATCAATCCCAAATGTATTGCGGGAGAATGTTATGCTGCATTGTGCAAAACTGTTGTTGTCAAACGCGGATTTTTTTAAACAGTTACCGGCATCAGTAGTTGCCAATCTCGTAACTCATCTAGGAAGAGATATTATAATGGCTGGCGATGTTATATTTCACTATGGTGAGAGCGGCCATAAAATGTATTTCATTTTGAGTGGAACAGTTGCAGCTTTTAGTGGTAATGGACGCGAAGTTGCTCATATTGAAGATGGCGGATATTTTGGTCAAAATGTCTTGATTCAGATAAAAGACTTTGCCACATACCCGCTAACACGAGTTGCGATTGAGACCTGCGAATTGTTAACGTTAACGTCAAAGGAATTTAATTCGTTTAGAAATTACTGTCCAGATTTGGTGCAAGAGATGGTAAAAGTAAACGCTGAACGTGTAGAGATGGCCGCACTAGCTGGGAAACGATATGAAGAACTAGTAAATAAAATGAAACTGTTGCATAATGATTATTTAAATGAATCATTATAAAATGCAAATCATTATATTAAATAAATAGAATTGACTCGTTTAAAGTTGGTTTTGAACTTGAGTGGTCACAGTCCGATAGGATAAACCAAAAATCATAATACAAAAGTGTCTAGCTTTATCAAATTAATATTTGAAACTCCCTACGGATTTTATATGATTTAGCATGAATTTTAGCTTTAATTGCGTTTAAGGTGGTATCCACCCAGCTGGATCAGTGGAGTGGCAGTTGGAGCGGGAGGTATCGGGTTCGAATCCCGATACAAGCAGAATGCAAACGGGATTTTCACCATCTGATTACGATCGGAAGATGAACACATCTATGGCCCACTGTTGGAGTGCAGAACTCATGGGCCGATCCATCTTCCAGCTCAGTACTATCATGTAAGTCATTGGTCATGCAAATCATTTGTCTGTTTACCCTGGAAAAGCCATCTTTTAATCCTTTTTACAATCAATGAATTTTAGTACTTAATTTTAGTACAATGAATTTTAGTACTCTGTTCTTAAAAAAATTCTGACATTTCGTAAATTATGCGAGAGTTCCTACTAAGCGTTAAAACTGATTCAGTTGAAGGTTGTAGGATGAATATATCCTATTCGTTCTCCTGATGAAATTACAGCTTATAGAGAAAATGTACGTATATAATGGACCAAGAACAACAAATGGGTATCGTTCACAAGAACTAAACATTTCACGAATCACTCTACGCTGGATTTTGCATGTCGACCTTCATTTGCATCCAAACAAAACTCAACTAACTCAAAAATTGAAATCACCAGACTATCACAATATATTCGAGATCAAATAATGTCAAGGACTAATAATGGAAAATAACGAATCCACATCTTAAAAACCGATGAACTAGGTTCATGTTCTTGACGATGCTTTAGCACATGCGACAGCTCTAGAAGCAGTAACAGTTGAAACACGGGCCTTTCGACGGGGAAAAAATCGACGTGGGAATTGTCGGAATAGGAACAAAACGAGTAACTGAGTGTTTCCGTTGTGGGCGGAGATCTCATGATGGTGGTGATGAAAGTTATCCGGCTCGAAAACAAAAATGTCGTAAGTGTGAATATTTTTGGCATGATGAAAAACAGTGCTGCACTCGTAAACTTAAAAACAATGATAATATCAGCGCCAGTAGAAATACCAAGCGCCCGCGATATGACACTAAAACTGAAAAAATTCGATTGATTGACGATAAAAATGATATACGACTTTCAAACGACACTATTTCTTGCCGAATCGAGGGAGTAGCAATTGATGCTAACAAAGATTCAGGATCAAACAAAAATATAACAGAAGACAAAACTTGGAAATTTCTCTAAGAGATGAAAATAAAAACCAATGAAATAGAATTTCTAGGGCACGATATATCCGAAAATGGGGTCAAGCCTACCAGGTCGAAAATCGAAGCCGTGCAACAATTCAGACAACCGGAAACATTGGAGGTTATTAGATTTGGGATTAATTAACTATGTTTCTAGATTCATACCCGACGTTGCAACAAAAACTTTTCCACTCCGTGAACTTATCAAATTAAATAAATTTGAGTGGACAGAATCACAATCAAAGTCGTTCAAAACGCTAAAAGAAGCACTCACAAGTGACTCTCTACTAGGGTTCTATCCTCTGGAAGATGATGTTCATGTGATAGCTGACGCCAGCTTAGTAGGACTAGGAGCGGTTATGTGTCAAAGTGATTGTAGCGGTCCGAGAATAGTCGCATACGGGCGTCGCAGCTTAAGTGATCGCGAACGGAAATATTACATTACAGAAAAAGAAGCGATGGCTTTCGTCTGGGCTGTGGAACATTTCCATAGGTATTTGTGTGGAAGAAAATTTGATTTGATCACGAATCATAAACCGTTCGAGTTTATTTTCAACCCGAAACACAAACCCTGTGCAAGAGTGGAGAGATGGGTGTTACTATTGCAGGTCTATGATTTCCGAGTAGTATACAAACCGGGGAAATACAACATAGCGGATCCTTTTTCTCGCTTGCGAGTGTCTTCGATAAAATCAAAAGACCTTTTTGATTAACCAACGGAATGTTTCATTAACATTATTCAACAGTATCGACCATTCAAAATGGAATACAGTTTCTATGAAAATATATTATTGCGAGGTATCTCAGTTATCAGAAAGGAGTTGCTGAAATTTGGTCACGCAGGGCATCCAGGAGTACAAAACATGAAACGACTTATGAGGGAGAATGTATGGTGGCCGAAAATAGATAGTGATATAAAGGATTACATAAAGAGATGTCATGGGGCAGTCTAGTAACGTCCGTTGATATTCCTGAGCCCATGAAAATGAGAAAATATCCAACAACACCCTTGAGTGAAATAGCTATTGATTTTAGTGTTCCGTTTCCAGCGATGAACATGGAATCAGGTTCCAGCGATGAACATGGAATCAGGTTTTATTCCACCCCACCGTACTGGCTGCAAGCCAATGGCCTTGTTGAGAGACAAATCGATGTTGGTCGACATCATTCATTTCTTACCATTCATGATAACCTTGGTGTGGTTAACAACATTCACCTCACCTATACAAGCTTCGATCATATAATGATCACCACCCAAATTCTCATCTGTTATATTCCAAGTGACTTGGCCGGCCAGTCCGCTAAACATTAGAGTAATGTCTATAGCACTGGCTCTAGCCCTATAGGGCTATGTTATGTTATAACATTCGCCATCCTTGTTGGCCTTCCATCGTTCAGGATTTTGAGATCGGAATCTAGAACGAGGTCAGCCAACAAGTTTCCACATGCATCATTACTTTCACACCCCCAAATCCTTGATTGTGCATTCATATCACCCCCTACAATCACGCCACTTTTATCACTTACCCAATTAAATAATTTATTATAAATTCCTCGTGGGTTTTTCTCTGTCACTCACACATTTTATTGGAGTTACATACATGATAACAAATAACAAGTTTCTATCCAGATTTCGAGTTTTGGCAGCAATGACTTCAATAGGAATTATTTTCGAACATTTGGGACAAACCGATGGCATCCTTTCACATTTTGGTTTGGTATGGCCAAACCTTTGACACAAGTGACATCGCACTGGACTTGGAAAGTATACTCTAACATCCAGCCTTAGAAAGCCAGCCTTTATTTGCACAGGCAATTCGTTTAAAATTATTTGCGTAAAAATTTATTTGCCTTACCTGTGTTGCTCGTAAGTACTAGCTTAATGTTTGGTATTATCATAGAGAGAGCTTTTTCAATAAGAAAAATTGGCAGTCCATTAAACGTTTTGCCTCCTTCCTCTGCTCTTTAACAATCAAATATTTTTCTTCCTTATTTTCGTCGAAATATTTTCACCTTTTATGTTGGTTATCATTTTCTTTCAGCTTTGCAAATCCACTCGCGTCGACGAGAGGCGCAAACCTGTTAATCTGATATGATAATTTGCGCCTCTCGTCGACTTCCGCCCACAGACAGCTGCCCGTCACAAAGTACAGCTACTTTTATTGTTTACTGTGTCCGACTATTTGTGTTATACAATTTATTAGATTTCGAAGTTGTTTCGGGCATCCCAACTCATATCTTAGTTCCAACACATATCTTAGATTAGTTCCATTTTTTTCTTCGGTATGCCTTTTTCGCAAAGTGTCTTCTAGATTCCATTTGATATGCATAGTGTTGCTATGATCTGTACAGCTGCTTCCTGGTGTGATGCCTGCTTGTTCCATTCGTAGGTGTCAGTTGATTGGTGTGCTGTTTAGAAGTGATCATGGATAAAACACCTTTCAATTTCTGCAGGAAATATGTTCTAATTAAAACAGTGAATTTTGATTTTTGCAGCGAGTGGCTTTAGAACATCATATTAATATTTGTTCAAATCCGTCTTTTAATTGACAGAGACGTTTAACTGATTTGCACTTTAATGTACGCCTAAAGCATTTCTGCTCGCTGCCAAGTGTTAATTATTCAGTATTGCTTTTTAATTTAAAGCTTTAGTTAGACTCGTCTTACAATGACCCGATATAGAATCTGTGAAAATACACGCTTTTGAGCGATACAGTAATTCAGCATTGAGGGAGGCAAAAATCACTGCAATTTGGAACGTAGGGGTTTGATACGTAGTGTAAACTGAAAACTTCTGAAAAGATCATGTTAAAAGCATACTTAGAGTTAACTTACTTTTTTCAGAGCTGCCGATGGCATTTGGAGGAGTTTTGGGGGTCACTGACTCAAAACCTAGCCAATCCCTTAAAAAGCATACTACATATTCATTGTTAAACATCCAGAACAATCGACAAAGAAGAATTTCAATATTTTATGCCCATTTTTACTTGTCAGAAAATGGAAAAATAAATTTGTAGTTGTGGGTTTTCCAGTTAATTATTATTTTTTTGCGCTTTACGTACACCATTATACAGTTGTGTGAATTAAACATTATGTATAAATTAATTTTCATTCCGAACCGAATGTCAAATAAAAATAATTTAAATTTTATATTTTAAACGATTTTAAATTGAAAATAATGTTGGCACAATAAAACGTATTCAACCGTGTCAAAAGGTCAGAAAATGCTATTTACAATCGAAACGAAAGCTCACACCATTCCTGTACTATACTATAAAGTATATAAAATAATTAATCTCATGTTTGTGTACGATTTCATATAAAAATAATTAAATAACATTATATTTTTAATTATAAAACATTAAATATACGAGTATAAACAAAGTGCCAGAAAGTTTTTTAATTTATGTTAATAGAAAAAAGCTTTTTATTTGTCAAATAACTCAAAGTTTGTGATTTGTTATTTTGATTAATTTTTTGTTTTACCAAAGCTATATATAACAGTGGTGGGGATACGTTTGCCCCCCTCCCTCAGTCACTTTGTTTGATAAAGAAACAACATTTTATCGTGTTTGTTCGAATGGTGTGCTGCCGATAGTAATCCGGTGGAATATTGTATGCACATACAGTGGTGGTCAAAATTATTCGTCCTAACCTAACATTAAGGTAAGGACAGTGGGATTTTCGGCTACCGTTAGGTGATCCTTTTTTAAGAACACGCTACACTATTTAGCATTGAATTTGAATTTTATAGCTATCAATTTTAAAGCTGTCATCATTTGACTTTTGACAAGAAAAAAGTACGCCATTACTTAAACTGGTCCAAATAATTGTTCTACAACGTATCTCTATGAAAATTTTGCCACAGTTCACAAAACTAAAGCACTTTTTGGCCGTCGTAAAGCAATTAAGAATAAGCAATAATTTGGGATCACATCGAAATTTTACCAACTGCGAATATTGCTTCTGTAGCCCGTAGTCTTCAATAAAACCCAGAATGGCCGATTCTTCGTTGATCTTGGTAGCTTAACAATCCAAAAAACGACATTACACCGGTTTTCACATAACGATTAGGTTTTATAGCTTTTAAGTCCGCCCAGGTGGCGCAGATGGTTCTACGTTAATTGGACCTATAACCGTACATTCAAGATCCTGTGATATCATACGGACTGTCGCCGGTCTAAGTGTGTGGTAGCAGCCACTCAACAAAAAAAGGCTTTTAAAGCTCAGTTTTTGTATAAAATGCACAAGTTTGAAGCAGCTATTAACCTTTACTTGAAGGATCGCACGTTGTGTGCAGGAGCTCTGATAGTTACAAGGAGCTAGGACAGTCTAAAAGTTCACCTTGCATTCAATTAAAGCTAAACTTAAAAAAAACATAAGAGCTCAAGCCGGTCGATTACCATAAACATCGTATCTTCGCCGATTGGTTCCTTCAAATGCATCAAAATGATCCGGATTTCATCGAAAAATCACCTTCAGTGAAGAACTTCATTTTCACTTCGGAGGCTACTTTAGAAAGCAGAATTATCGCATTTGGGGTTCAGAAAGTTCAAGAATGATGTGGAAAAGCCTCTTCATTCTATACGTGTCACTGTTTGGTGCAGTTTGGGCTGGCGGTTTGATTGGACCTTACTTTTTCGAAAATGAGAATGGAATAACTTTAACGGTGAATGGATTGCACTACCGAGCTATATGATTAACGATTTTTTGTGGCCGGAATCGAAAGATATTGATGTGATCTGGGTTTATTTTCAGCAAGACGGCACTACGTGTGAATTGGTCATTGAAAATGATTCGGTACTGCAAGCGTAGCAGTGGCGGCCATTTGACTGATATCGTTTTCAAATGTTAATGGCAAACCTTTCTCTTCACAATGAAATAAACATTCATTGATTTCTCAAAATTTTCGTTTTTTGTAAATATCTAAATGAAACCTCTTATTGGAAACCCCTATATTATGGTCGAAAACTTTGAATTTAGCGTTAAAGTTTCGTTTTGTGCCACAAACTTGATTCTTCTATCACATGTAATATTCCATTATTTTATTAAAACCAGCGCACTCTTCATCTGTACACGATATAGTGGGTTTGAGCAACACTTTGTTCTAGTTAAACTGGTCCGTATTTACACGAAAAAGCCATGTGTGATGGATGAGCTCTTCTAGCGTGAACTCATATAGGACAATAAAAGTGTAATTTTTGTTCAGTTCAATATTTCAACACCACTGTAGTATATGGAACGTGCTGCCAGTATATGCCCATTGCGCAGCAATAGAGTATTCCTCGGGAATTTGAAAGAATGATTTTTTTACCTCGACCTTGTTTGGAACCTGATTAAGAATTGTTTTGCGGTGGTAGCTAACAACCGAAAAACTACACTATGATATTGTGTGGAAATAGAGTCACGCTTTTATTCGGTATTTTTGAAGTAATGGATATGCTTGCACGTCCATCTTTCTAATAGTTTAAGCTGCTTCAGTGGAGCGGAAAATATCGGTTACATGCAATATCGGTGTTCTGCAACAGACATGGCTGCAACAGCCATGTCTGTTGCAGAACAAAACTCATGAACCGATCTATCTTCCTTATCACTACTATATAGGCTGGCGAATTCGAAGTATACGAAGGTGTAGTTTGATGGTGAAAAACGGATATCGTTACTGTGTATAACTTCTTCCTCGTCTTTATTCCTATATGCTAGTTAATAGGGAATGAAGGATATTTCTTATCAGTTTTGGGTTCTCTTGGCTGTCTTTTCTAAGAATTATTTGCCTACTTTACATTTCATTTGAAATCTGCCATAACGGATTATGTAGGACATATCTATGTATGATCATGGTTTTACATCTGAAAGCTATGCATTTTGCCGCTTATACATGCAGCTCATCTCGGGTACATAATTCCATCTTCGTCAGTTTCAAGATTGTCTTAAGATTATTTTCGATGATGATATCCTGCCAGGTCTTTCCATTGTATCTTGGTAGCACACTTATATCTTGATTTGACTGCGTGTATCATGTCTCTATAATACATCGTTTTCGGATATAACCCTTGATAGTCAATCAATCAATTGGGTCTTATTTGGAACACTAGTTTTGTTGTTGGTATAGGTTTCTATGGGAACAATGATTCGAAGGTCACGTGTCGGTTCTTACCAATCTAGAAGTGAAGGTGAAGTAGCTCAGGCGTGCTTTGTTTATCGTGTTGAACAATAAAAGACTAACATTGATTCGAGTTTTTGCTCAGCTAATTGAACCCTGCAAGCCGTATACTGCCCGTTGAATGTGTTCCAGGTCGTTTGTCTTTATACATTCATTTATCTCCAATAAGGAAGCATTGGTCGTCGTTACTCGACTATTGAACTCTAAGTGTAGCTCTATTTTCTCTTTCGCTTCCTCTATGTTTGTCAAGATATCTGATTTTTTCGTTTGCCTCGTGGATTTCATTTGAATGGCACACTGGTTATGTCACTAAAGTTTGCGTCGACCTGGTTTGTTTGACGCAGAAGTTTTTTTATTCTTATAGTCGAAATGTTTTTGTAAGCAACTAGTATTTTAACACGTTTTTATTAGCTCGCTTTGATAGCAGTTTGTCTGTCTGTCTGTTTGTCTGTTCGGTGCAAATCTTGCAACTCGATTTTCGACCACTTCCTGACAAGCTATCGGGCTGAAACTTTGAGAGTAGCTAAGAACCCGATGACAATGCAATCTTAGGTCGTTTCTAGCACTTTAGAGCTACTACGAGTCGCCATTACTGACAAATCAATTTTTACTGACAAATCGACAATGTGCTAGGTGGCAAGCTCAAAGACTACTGGTCGCGCATCGAGTTTCAAAACCGCGGAAGCCCACACTTGCACATGGTAGTCTGGATCGAAAACACGCCCTCATTCAACACACCAGAGGGCATCGACTTCATTGATCGAGTCATGTCATGCCGACTGCCTGACTTCAGTGACGATCCCGAACTGTACGATCTGGTGAAGCGCAATCAGACACACAGGCACACGCACACTGGACTTTGCTGCTTCGCATTCCCTCGACAAGCGTGCCAGAAGACTCGCATCATATTGCCATCTTCCAACGAGTTCATTCGTAGTGGCGGACGAATATGCATGCTGGAGCGAAAGAGTAGCGACAAGTGGATCAATAACTACTGCCAAACGATTCTCGAGATATGGGACGGAAATATAGCCATTCAGCCATGTGGGTCGAATGAGGGAATCGCCCACTACATTGCGAAATATATCTCAAAGTCCGAGCCGACGAACCTGAATGATAGAGTCGCAAGGGCAGTACGTGAGATCGTGCGAGAGCCGACCGATACCTCACGAAAGCTGTTCAAGGCAATGATGCGAATTATGAAGGAACTGCAAATCTCAGCGTCCGAATGTGCGTTCCGTCTCTGTCACCTGCAACTCAGGGACAGCTCGCGAAAATGTGTCTTTCTCAACACGCGAAAGCCCGATCAGCGCTATCACGTGCTCAAATTCGATGGCGATCAGGCAGCAGGATTCTGCATGAACATGATAGAACGCTACGGGTACCGCCCACGTACGCACAAGGACTTTGATTTTGAGAACATGACACTTCTCGAGTTCGCAATGAAGTTCGAGCCGCACTATGCGAAGAAGAGCAACGAAATTGACGAGAATGTCGATGAAGATGCATACGATGCAGACGACGAGGGCCAAAATGCGAACAGAGTCAGAAACAGGCTGATCACTCTGACAGACCCAAAGAAAAGCAAGACGCTGATCAGGAAAATTCCTGCGGTCGTTCCTGTCCCGCACTTTATCATGCAAAATGATCCGGAGAACTTCTTCTACAGTCTCCTTCTCCAGTACAAGCCCTTCTACAAGGAAAGTGAGCTGCTGGGAGAGTTTGAGCACTCGAAGGATGCGTTCTTGGCATGCGAAGATGAACTGAAACAGCGCAGCAAGCACATGGAGACCTTCCGTGAGCGCGATAAACAGCTGGAGCACGCATTTAATCAGGCTCATGCGTTCCACCTCTTCGATCACCCAGAAGATGCCAATGTCGACTTTGAGTACGAAGAGGAAATTGACATTCCTGGCATGACTGACGACCAGTTCGAGTCTGCAAAGGCAGCCATGAACATGAAACAGCGAGAGTTCTACAATGTCCTCACGCGCAGCGCACTGGAACAAATGACAGGAAGTGACCAACGCGACAGGTACTTCCTCACTGGTGGCGCATGAGTTGGCAAAACATTCACGTTTAAGACCCTCGAGAACCAACTCAATCGCTGCTATGCCAAGAAGGTCGTGAAGGTGTGTGCACTAACTGGCGTCGCAGCACAACTCGTGGGCGGATCGACACTTCACAGCTCGCTAAAGCTGCCAATAGTTAAGGATGTGACAACAGTGGCGAGAGACCAAATACATCTTCATTGACGAAATCTCAATGGTGCCTTACGAGATGCTGTGCATGATTGACTCTCGTTTAAGGCAGCTGAAAAACAATGAAGACGAGCCTTTCAGCGGTCTCAACATCATCGTCTTCGAAGACTTGATGCAACTCCCGCCAGTTAAACCGGGATCACCAGTCTACAAGCAGGCAGGTCGCTTCTAACCCGCCACTCATCTCTGGCGTCTGCTCACACTGGAAGAACTGACTGAAAACGTGCGACAAAAGGAAGACGACACATTCGCGAACTTGCTTAATGCACTGCGTGAAGGCAAAATGAACAGGGAATTATTCAACACGCTTCTGTCGAAGCAATTGACCAATGAAGTGGGAGATTTCGCGATCGACAAGACCATTCGAATCTACCCCACTCGTGCACTTGTCGCAGAACACAACGCCAGAGTTCTTGCCGAATACCGACTCAATCGAGGTGTGCACATCTACAAGATCAAAGCACAGGACACAGTTGTTGACGCCACTCGAAACATGGAAAATGTTCAAATCGAGAATATCGTGCCAGAAGACATAAACAAGACTGGTGGTCTTCCGTACGAAATCGAGATCTTTGTCGGAGCGAAAGTGATGCTACGCTCGAATGTGAATGTCGAAAAGGGACTCGTAAACGGTTCAATCGGAAACATCGCGGAAATAATCTGGCCTCACTTCCACTGCACTCAGATGTACCCGACTGATATCCCAACACTTCGCATCTACTTTGGAAGGATCGGCATCCACCTAATTGAACCTCGTGCAGCTCAATTCCCTGCGAAACGAAACTACGGTACGATTGAGAGGAGAATGCTTCCGATCATCCTCTGCTGGGCATGCACGGTGCACAAGATGCAGGGATGCACCGTCGACCACGCGGTTGTTTACCTGGGTCCTGCGCTCTTCGAGAAAGGTCAAGCCTACGTCGCTTTGAGCCGAGTGAGATCACTAAATGGCTTGCGCATCGAAAGTCTGGACTGTGCCAAACTCACCGGAATGAAGCCCTGCAACGAGGAAGCTCACGAAGAAATGAAACGTAGTAATTAAATATCTAATACTAATGACCCTATTCTTCTTCTCTATCTCGTTGCAGGCCTGCAGGTTGGTGCGGCAAGTATCTGATCTCATCGCAAATGATGCTTTTTGATTGTCTCAATATTTGCTAATTGTGTAACCAAAGAGCAACAATTGCGATGAGATCATACTTGTACATTATGAAACTGAAAGGTCGTCATTGCACTTGCTCTTGCATCGGGACATGACAGCCTGAATCTCTGCTTTATCACGATGTCAAGAGTAAGCTTTTAAACGATAAATTCAGGTAGACACGACCTTCAGTTTTGTAATTTACGAGCTTACTTTTCGCATTTCTCCCCTATCAGTGTCACATAGAAATTTCTACCAGTTTTTTACTGCCGGCATCTGCCAGGCTTTTCCTGGTAAAGTAAATAAAAGACCCAGCATTTGAATTTCGACAATGATAAAACAAACTTTGTGTTCTTATTCGGCTTTAAAAACTCTTTTGTTTCAGGAAATTTAATCGAAAAGTTGCAAGATTTACTGACAACAACAAACAGACAAAAACTAAAAAGGAGAAAATAATATTATATAGATAAAAAAAATCTAAATCAACACGTTTCAATTGAATCAATTGAAGTCTAAAAACGTGGTGCGCGTCATCCAAATACAATTACCAATTCAACGATGTCATGAAAATGTAAAGCCCTGACTCCCTGAGAATTACATTGATTCATACAAAATCTCATCAGAATAAAAGCACAGTGGGTAGAAGAAGTGTAGTGAAAGAGCAAGATGGCACCGAGTTTATCGAAACACATAATTCGTTTCATCAAGAACATAGAATTTACCTCGGCTCTAAAGTGAATTAATTTCAGAATCACCCTTCATCAACAACAACATCTCATGTGATCAAAATAATTAATCAGTTAACGAAACAAAGAAGTATGCTTGAAAAGAGACAGAGCGATAAACGATAAATCTGAGAAGAAGAGACATAGAGAGGACAGTTAGAGAGTAATCGAGAGGAAAAAGATGACGCGCACCACGTTTTTAGACTTCAATTTAATGAGTCTGTGGGATGAGAGAGAAATTATTTTCCTCTTTTTAGGTCATATAAAAACGTGTTGATTTAGATTTTTTTTATCTATATAATATTTATTATTATTTTTTCGAGAATCAACTCAAATGTGTGAACTCGAAGACCATGGGGCTCAGAGCACTCCTTACCTCCACCCTAAAGTACTGATGTGGAAGATGGGTCGAATTACGAATTCTGCTCTCCAATGGAGGATCATCAGAAGGGTGGAAAATCCTTTTTGCATTCTCCCCCTATCGGAACACAAACAGTCCCACTCCAACGTCCGTAGTTTGAACCACAACCTCATTCGGTTGGTACCTTAAGTCCTATATGCTGGTTTAATGTTGATTGCTCATATGAGTGTACTGTTGATTAGGGATAGTCTTCATCTGTTTCTGTTGCCTTTAGTCCTCTTTCTTGCAAGAATTTTATAGAACTCTAATATTATGTATAGAACCTTTTATGTCATTTAATTGTGTGATTATGGTTTTACATGCTGTCACTTTTTATTAGGCAGCTGATCTCAAAAAAATCTTGCCATCTGACTTAATCTCTAGAATATCTTATGTGGATTTAGACGATGATATCGTGCCATATCTTAACACCATATTCTGATAGCATAGTTGTTTCTTGATTTGACTGTATAATCTTGATAGCCAAGCAGTCAATTGGTCTCGATTTGAAATAATAGTTTCGTAGTTTGATTTGAAGGTGTTTCATGTGTAAGTTCTTCGTGTTATGGTTGATTCAAAATTAAATAAAATAACACAATGGAACCAAAAAAGTTAAAGGAGGCCGCATTTACTGGGCACAGTCCCATTTGCCGATATACAGCTCTATCAATTCTGGTGCTTATACGGTTGTGTAACCACTATGCTTCTTGATAGTATTTCTTGACTATTGTTTATCGATCCTATATAAAAACCACGAATTGCCATACGTGAGAAAATTTCTATCTCATCAGTATACGAGACTGGCTATACCCAGTCTATACATAGACAACATAATGATAGCTGTTTTTAAGAGACATCTGTTTTATAACAGTTTTTGTGTTTTCCTCTTTTTCAAGGATCTGCGCCGAGTAGATGGCAGTAAATACAGCAACGACTGCACTGAACAGTGCATCAGTTCTTATAATCACAGACACAAGACTCTAGCCGCTCGCGATATCAAGTGCATACTCACTACATTTCACTTAACTGGACGGGCACGTGACCTCAAACACAAGACTCTAGTTGCTCGATATCAAGAGCATACACGCCACCTTTTGCTTCACTGGACGGGTACGTGACCTTAAACTTTTCTGAATAAGCGAGTGAAGTCAAAGGTGACGTATATGCTCTTGATATCGAGCGACTAGAGTCTTCTGTCTGAGGTCACGTGCCCGTCCAGTGTGACGTGCGCGTTAACAAAATAAAAAAATTAATTCTTTTTTTGACACTATATTTCAATTTTTTTTACAATCACGACTGGTATATTGATTTGGGCCGTCCTCTCTGCTTGCTCTTCCTCCACCTCCCAATTTTGCAGACAATTTAAATCGATAATTTTGGGCGCCAGCCTGCGCGCACGAATGTGGCTAGCTCTCTCCAGTTGGCTAGAGACACTCGGGCTGGGTGTAACAATTGGGGGGAGGGTTTATACTGTATATCACCGCGTCGCCTTTTCGCCTCTTTCTATGGCTCGTTCCCGAACTCTCTTGTCATTCCACGTGGCTCTTGACACGACCCACCTTCACCTTTCTCCGACAGCGTGATTCACCACCTTCTCTTTCCCTCTTATTTTATTTTATTTCACTCTACTTTCCACATTCACTTATACACTTTTATTTCTTTTTATACAACATTTGTTGCTTACTCGAGTTATCTTCCAAAAGCCAAATCTCGTTCCTCGATCTTATCACCAAGCCACCATCAATCCCAAAAAAACACTTCGCCAATCCGCATCACCTTTTATAAGTTTTCGACCTCTCACGGTTCATCGGGCAACACACCTTCTTCTTCGTTCCCCTTACGCCATCTATCTTGTAGCATAAAGGTTGAGTACGGTTGATGTCGAGATACAAACAACTTGTTTAACATCTTGTCTGACGTATCAGTGTCACTGTCATGGGAACAGTTTTGTTCTACTTGTGGTGTTGTGTGGTGATTATTATTTGTGTTTTTGTTTACAGTGAATTCGTGTTTATGTAATTTATCCATGTAATCAGTGTTCGTTGCTTGTGATTATTGTTTTCTGTGGCTGTTTATTGTAAAAAGTTTCTTATATTTGTTCAATGTTCGATGTATGTGGCTTGTCGTGTCTCATTCATATTTTACAGGTTAGCACCTAAGGAAAGGACAGGATTGGATACATGGACCGAGATATCCCCGACCAACCGGACCCAGGTATGTAAATTTTCTTTAGCCTATTTATGTTCGACTCTGATTTTGTCTTTTCTATTTCAGGTCCAATTTCACCAGTGAAGTCAAAGGTGACGGGTATGGACTTGATATCGCAAACGACTAGAGCCTTGTGTCTGTGATTATAGGAACTGAGGATGTTGTGAAATATCGCGATTTATAAGAAAAATTAAGCGATATTGACGCTTATATTTTGTTCAGGTGAAGATAGGTTTTATATGCTCATATCCTAACAAAACTTACATAGATGCTTTGGACAGTGATAACTAAAGAAGAAAATAGTGAGCTTTGAATATACTATACATCTGTTTTATGGTCCACAAATATTTGTGGACCAGTGAAGTCGAAAGAGGCGATTTGTGAGAACAATTAAGCTGTAGTGACGCTTGAACTTCGTTGAATTCATTAAAGGTGCTATGTGGTCATATCAGATTTGATGTACTAACAAAGCAGGTTATGTCTCTTCCGACACATTCAAAGAGGGCAGGGATAATCAAATTATACAGAGTTGTTTGTTTAACACCAAAATTCCTGCCTTTCACTGTATATGTCAGCACATATAATAAAACTATAATCCAACTGTCAAATCGCATAAAAATTTATATATTTTAATTTAATATTCCTGCATATATAATTTGCATATGCATGGTAGACGCAAAAACTTTTAATATGAAATAAAAAAAATTGATGATTTGCGCAAATAAAATTGTTACTCGCGCCCTGCTTCTCTCACAATTGCACACAATATACAAAATGATTGTATATACGAGTAGTTTATGATCCAAGAACAAAAACCGGGATGAAAAGAATTTGAATTAAGAAGAAAATAAATTAAAATTTACGATCGATATAAATTTTTTATGATCGTTTACGATATACAAAAATAATTACGCGCGAGGTGAGTCGTACAAAATAATTATGTGTGACACCTTTGGCGCTGTGCATATTGATACAATATCGTGCATACGCCGTAAATCGTTTGTATAAGTATGTTGTCTAGATTTTGAAACGCACGATATGATTATCAACACACAGTATGTGGTATTGTATGCACGGCTTCTGATTTGATTAAATTCGTGGGATGAGCAAATCTCGTGATTTATGATATAATTTATGTGCTTAGACGATTATCTACAAATATATAGCAGACACAAGTATATTTATATAATAATCGAGTCATTACATTAGCAGTGCGGTATAGTCGTATAGTTGATTTCAAGTTCAATTACCTATCCCATCTAAATAAGCAGTAGCATGAACTGTCTACAGGTCATAAAATATTATTACTGGTGTAAATCAACTGTACCATTGGCGTAAAGTTTATATAATCAAAATTTTTACATCTGTCTATAATTTATATAGCATTATTGCACATTGAATTGAGTATTTAATGGTCACATATTTCGATTAACTTTATAGCGGAGACGATGAGCTTAAATACTCCACCAAGTCATTTGTTGAAACGAAAATCCTATAAAAAATATTTATTATTCCAATTGAATGCATTTTAAATTTAATGTGACTGAAAAATAGACGATACGAAGAAGAATTATATTAAGACGACCAAATAATAAGGGGTCATGCAGAAGGCAATTAATCTACGGTAAAGAGCTTTTGGTAATTCTTGGGGATTATCCCCCAAAATGTTATATTTTATCTACAAATCACTGGTTCTCCCAATGCTAACTTATGCATCTGTTGTTTGGTGGCCAGTGGTTAAAGTTAAATCTTCAATTGTTAAACTCAATTGTTTGCAAAACTTCGCTTGTCGAGCCATGGCTTCAACTCCGCCCTACCCCAGTTACAGTCCTTCATTTTAGGTACAGCTTGTTCGGCAACCTTTCGCTTGAGGAGTGTTGGGCATGGAATGCTCTCGGCACTACTTCTGGCCATAGAACTGTTCTTAATGAATTTAAACTGGCTATGCCAGAACTTGACATGGTAACTAATAGGCTTCTGCCTGTCTTTAATTTCCATAGATTATTTGAGGTGTTTCATCCATCCAGGGATATGTGGTTCTCACCAGATTTTCTCAAACAGATATCCGAACCGCTTGTATTCTTTTCTGATGGCTCTGTCCTTCGCATGATCTGAAAATCTCTGGAAGTCTGGGGATCTACTTTACTATTCATCAAGCGGAAATAATTGCGATTACTTGCTGCGTGATGTCAGCTTTTAATCTCGTGGCCGACGACAAAGAGATTATATTTTGTACGGATAGTAAAACTGTCCTTAACTCCTTGAACAACCCTCTAACCAGCTCTAAACTGGAACTGGATTGTAAGCAATTTCTAAATCTCCCTGGTCGTAACAACAAGGTAACGGTCATGTGGGTTCGTGCTGATTTTGACATTGAAGGCAACGAAATTGCAGACTGTTTGGTTAAAACTGGTTCTCACCTATATTTCGTAGGTCCTGAAGCAACTGCGCCTTTACTTATATAGTGAAAACAGCAATTAAAACCAGTTACTCTATCGAAGTTAAAGAGGACGTGGTCAGAGGGATTAACTATAACCTGACAAATTACGTTCTTTCATTGAAAAATGACAACTTGAGAATTTTAGTCTCTATACTTACTGGCCATGGCCGTTTCAAAAGTCACCTTCATCGCATGGGACTGGCCAGTGATGCCGTATGCGACGAATGTATGGAAGATGTTGACGATAGTTTACACTTCATCAGCAGTTGCCCAGCTTTCGACCGCATGAGATCTCTTGTGTGTAGCTGCAGGTATATTCCTGTTAATCTACTGTCTTCTCTGCCCTGGTTCAAACTGCTTCAGTTTGCTAAGGTTGCAGAACGCGTCTTGCGCGCTTTAATGTAATCCTAGGTTTGCATCATGGGCCATTTGTGGCATTGAGTGCGGAACCTTATAGGGTTCCAACCAACTTTAATAGTAATACACCACTATCATTCACATTACCGATCGGCATTTTCACAGGATTCAAAACTGGAACCTTTCATTCTGATTCCCGCAACCTTAAAATGAAACCTCACTGATAAATGTAATCCTGGTGAACCATTTTTTTTGTTTTAACGCTTATAATCGAACACAAGGTGGATCGCAGCCACAACTGTAAAAACTATAGCAGTTAAAACTGTCAAAATTACCTAAAATCTGAACAATGCAATGCGTACTAAGGAACAATGCAATGCGTACTATGATAATTGTTTCAAGAAATACATAATCAAAGTTCAAAATAATATTAAAAGTGATCCCAAATATTTCTGAAACTTTTTCAGTGACAAGAGGAAAACTAAAGGATATCCGGCCACTATGCATCTGGATAGATCATGTGCATCAGAACCCAGAGAAATAGCAAACCTGTTCTCATCATTTTACCAAACAATTTGCAGTCCTGATAATTCACCTTGTAGTAATCATCCTCCGAACTACGCAAATTGTTCAATACATATTTTTCTGACTTTTTCTGAAGACGCGATACTAACTGAAATTAAATCACTAGGAGGTGGCTGTTGACCTGATTCTATTCCTTCATCCATCATTAAATTATTGGCTGATGTAGTTTGCAAGCCTTTAAAACTCATCTTCAATAAATCATTGCAAACCAGAATTTTCCCTGATAAATGGAAAATTTCGAGACGCACACCGATTTTCAAATCTGGTAAAAAAAAATGAAATTTCCTGCTATCGAGGAATTGCAACCACTTCAATTTTACCTAAATTATTTGAAATATTAGTCTGCAATTCCTTCAAGAAAACAGTTTTAAGCCATCTATCATTTCATCAACATGGATTTATGCCTGGCAGATCAACTACCACCAACCTAGTTGAGTTTACTAGCATTACTATACTAAAGCTTTAGAAAATCATCAGTAAATTGACACCATATACACTGACTTCAGTAAAGCTTTTGACTGCATTCAACGTCGCCAGATATTGATCAAACTTGACAAGTTTGATTTTTCGTCAATGTTTGTCAAATGGTTTCAATCTTACTTAACGAAGAGATACCTTTTTATCGAAATAGCTGGTGAAAAGTCCAATCCTATTTTGGTAAAATCTGGAGTTCCCCAGGGTTCAAATATTGGTCCCTATCTCTTCCTGCTATTTATTGACGACATCACTAAGATAATTCAAAACTCTTCCGTGCTTTTATTGGCTGATGATCTTAAAATATGTTGATGACATCCTGCTCAGATGCTTGATATGTTTAGATTTAATTTCAAATTATAATGCATTATAAGGCTTACCTCTGTCGAATTTCATATCCTTGAATTCCCCTCAAATTTAATTTAATTTTGCAATAAAGCTCTACTTGCTTCGAGGGCTGCCCAAAACCATGAATCGCTTTAAATCGAAATAACGCAACGTTTGACTATTCGTCGTTTGAAGTCGAAGTTGGTTGAGTACGAGACAGTGAGAGATCGTCAAAATTTCGTACATCAATGAGCATGACGTTTCAACGAACTGGCTGAATCAGTCAGAGAAAGCCCTGGCCAAAACTTTTTCCAACGTATTTTAAAGGATGATTTGCTTTTGTTTCCGTATAAAGTGGCATTAGCACAAAGAATTGTGCCGGCAGATCATCTACAACGCTTAGTTGATACTGACCTCATTTTTGTAGACACATTTTGATGATCGATGAGGCCAATTTAACACACTTTGGATGGTGCTAATAAGTAAAATTGTCGCATTCGTGGAACGGAAAATCCATACGAGATCCATGAAGCTCCATTGCATGACTGCAAAAAGTGAGTGCTTGTGCCAAAAACATCCCTGGGCCATATTTTTAGAAAAAGGTTTTGACAGTTACTGGTATCAATTCCCTATAGATGTCTGATGTCAAAAAGAGTCGACATTGATTGGCCACCCAAATCTCCAGATTTGCCTCCTCCAGTTATTTGAAAGCAAAGTGTATGCCATCAAACCTCAGACCATTGACGAGCTCAACGGTAAACATTTATGCCGAAAGTGATGGAAAACATAGCAAAAAGGGCACATTTTGGTTTGGACATTAAAGGCTTAATTGAGGTTTCATTCAAAAACAAGTCCAAATAAATCCTTTCTAGGTCTCTATTAGAGATACCTCAACTGGAGAGAAATAAATTGGATAAGGCTGAAAGTGGTCGTTACTTCCATTTTTGACCGTTTTCAGGCACAACGGGCATTAAATAATATGTTCAGACAAAATTTAGCTTGGTTGGGTAACGATCTGGTACTATAATCCGGCAATAATTATAAGTTCCATGAAATGGTCAAGAGGTTGGAGCTGCCGATGGTTATCATATCTCTAAATCCACCATATATGGCAATTCGGTATTAGAGCCTTAATGACATAAGAGCTGTATACGAGCTTTTTTAACAATGTGATGGACCAGAGAAGGATTTTTTTTAAGCATCTTAAAAAATTCCAATTCTCCAATTCAGTTGTCTTACGACCAACGTACGAAGAAGCCAAATAAGAAGTGAACGAGTAAAATTCTGCCAAGCTTAAGCAATATCGAAATTGTTTCGATATAACAATTGGGAATTGACAAATGATAACCACTGCATCTGTTCACTCTTAGATGGCAATGCGATACGAGAGTGTGTTATTTACAAAAAGTTTTATTTCATCTACCTTAGTCGACACTGGCAGCAGACATAATTTTTGAATCGGTCGTTTGATCTGTCCGGACTTTGTTTTTAATGTCACAACTCTAATTTTTCCATTGGTTCCAGGATGAAGATGAATTACTCTTTCAAGCAACCGCACTGATTTACTGGCATATTTTACTTTATGATTACGGCATTTTTAATTTGAATTGAGGTTTGTGACTGTTTCCATTTAGTCCTTTGTTGGAGTGACATTAAATATTTCTGATGCCAACGTTTCCAGAAATGTTGATGAATCTGTTGTAATGTTTTCCATCGTGTGAGATAACTTGGTTTCAATTCCGTAACATTAACTTGAGGAACTTTGGTTAAAGGATGTCCTACGCGGAAATGTGATGGGTCGATCTGGTCAGCTGATGATTTAAACAGCTTTCTACCTCAGCTAACAAAGTATTCATTTCTTCTATAGTGAGAAAGGTTTGGCCGATGACTCTCTTCAAGTGAAATTTTGCTGATCTTACTGCTCCTTCCCAGATACCACCGAAATGAGGTGTACCTGGTGGTATGAAATGCCAGGAGATTAAATTGTCTGAGAGATAGGATGAAAAGTTGTTGGATTTTTTGATTATGGTTTGTATTTATTGCCCCAGGACTTTACAGGCACCGACAAAATTTGTACCGTTGTCGCAATGTATTTCAGATGGTATACCTCTTCGTAAGATCTCCTACCAGTTCTAAATGAACTCTTACGCTTAGGCACACAAATACGCAAATATATGCCTTATAAGTTCGTTGTCCTCTGCCTTTGGTTAAATGAACTGACAATGGCCGAGCAAAATCGACATCTGATTTATAAAATGGCCGAACCAATTCGACTCATAAGGTAGGTAGATTACCCATCATTTGCCGTTGTAGTCTCGCCTTATACCTTTGACATACGACACAGTTTCTTACTGTACCTCTCGCACTAATATTCGTCCACTGGTTGTCCAATAATTTTGGCGAAAAATTGATAGCAATAACGACGGGCCCGCATGGCTATATTTTTCTTGCATATCTTCTAATATAAGCTTGGTTAGTCTGGATTTGGGTGGCAATATCACTGGGTGCTCCGTACTATAAGGAGCTGTACTGTTTTCAAGCCTGCCGCCAACTCGAAGTAAATTTCCTTTGCCAATGAAAGGATTTAACGATATTAATCGGCTTGATTTGCTTATGGTAGTATTCTGCTTGAGGGCTGTTATATCATCATAATAAGTTATGCTTTGCTCGTATTCAAAGATTCTTTGGAAAGCAAAATGCAACTCTTTTGGTTTAAGTAGAAGTTCCTTTAAGCTTTGCGTCTTCTGTTTTGTCTTCACATTGTGAACGAATCGAAGAATAAAGGTAATGACTCTTTGTAGTTTGAAAAATGACGAATACTTGCTTAACAATGTTTCAAATAACTCGTTACTGATAAGACCCCAAACGACTCTATCTTCATCGGTCGTTCCTCTTCGTTGCATGTGTATTGATCTTTCTGTTTTGACCAGTAAATTTCACTATAACTCAACCAGTCTGGTCCATCCCACCATTATTTATGATTACTTAGTCAACTATAAGGTTGTCCATCTTGGAGGTTCGCTAGCCAACCAGTCGAGGACAATTTTTGAATCGGTCCATGCAATTATGTTGTTGATTTTCAGGCTGGTTTCTTGTATTATTGATTGGATAACCGTTGATAAAAGTACTGCACCACATAACTCCAATCTGGGTAGCGACACTTGCTTGATAGGAGCTACTTTACACTTTCGCTTGCATCACAAAATCCATGGAGATCTACGACAGAATCGGATGAAGAACGAGGAAATCTCGGTATTTTTATACGTCCAACTTCTTGTACATTGTCTCGATTCTTTGCCATTGCTGTTTATGATTATATGGCAATGTATCATCCCAATTTAGATTTGCAATCCAAAGTTTCTGCATGAATATTTTTACCGCTACAACCACAGGTGTTAACCAGCCAAGTGGATCAAACAATCTACTAGCCTTTGATAGAATGACTCGCTTTGTTGCATTTGTGTGAACTTGTTGATGCCTGGAATATAAAATTATCAGTAATTGGATCCCAACTTATGCCTAAAACTTTTATGTAGTTTGCAGAATCAACAGCTGATTCATCTAGGTGCTTAATTTTCCCAATATCATCGTTATTTGGAATGGAATCCAGGATTTCTTGAGCATGTCCTTAGTTGGAAGCCATATTCACGTATAACAGATTATTCATTTCTTTCTTCAAATTGTAGTCCATGTTCCACGGAGTCTACCGAAGTCATTAAATCGGCTACATATAAATTTGTCTCTATTTCATAGCATGCTGCTGGATGAACATTCTTATGTTCTTGCACTATTTGTCGGAGACAAACGATTCTCTAGAAATTGGTATCGTGTTGATTTACTAACACTTGCCGATACATTTTCTCTATGTCCGCAGAGATGGTGACTTTATGCTCTCGGAGCATTATGGAGTACAAGTTCAATTGTATTGTTGGTCCCACGGCTAAATAATTATTGAAAAAATGTCCTGTGTTGCGTTTTGCGGACCCATCGAAAACGACTCGCAGTTTTGTTGTAGAATTCGTGTTTTGTAATACTCCATGATGTGGGAGGTAATAGCCTTCGTTAACCAATTTGTTCTTCGGTATTTTTTCCATATGGTGTAACTGCTCATACTCGTTCATAAAGGTGCGATACAAAGTTTCAAATTCCTTATCCTTAGCGAACCGTTTTTCCATATTCCGTAGCCTCTGTATCGCGATATTTACCGTGTTGCTCAATTAATTTGCAGGTTGTTTCAAGGGTAAGCTTACAATAAGTTTTCCATTTGGACTGCGCTTGACGTTCTCTTGAAAATGCTTCTCACATAACTGCTCTTCGTCTGAAAGCTTGTTCTTTGGTTCTCCAATTTATTCGCGTTTCCAAAACCGCTTTAAGGTGACATCAATATTTGTTGTGTCTTATTAAAAATGGTGCCGTCGTCTCTGAATTTTTGTAACAGCTTCCTGAAACTACCCAGCCAAATAGAGTGTTTTGGAGGACTAGTCCATCTGGACTTAGTTGTTTTCTTCCATCAAGCAACACTGAAAAGAAATGGTCCGCACCAATTGAGACATCTACTGCATTCGGATGATTGAAGTTTGGATCTGCTAACTGCACTTTATTCAACATCTCTGACGAAATACTAGTGATAGTTTGCGAAGGTAAATCTTAGATTAGCTTTGATAATACGAGTGGATTAATGGAGAACTTTGGATGGTTTTGAGGTTGAACATTTAACGACACTTGACCTCTCGTGATTCCAGCCTTTGCCTGTCCTAGGCTACTTACTGCGATTCGTGAATTTGTTCGTTTTAAATTTAGTTGCTGTACAAATGATTCAGTAATAAAACTGGCTTGCGATCCAGAATCAAGTAAGGCTTGACAAACCTGAGGTTTTCCATAAATATCTAGTACAGTAATTAATGCTGTTGGGAGAACTGATTGTAGAATAACTACGTCGGCGCCGTTCGACTGTACTGTGGAAGAATTTGAACTGGAAGTTTAGAGGCAATGATTTGACGAAAATGATTGGCTACCATCGGTGCTTTTAATTTCAGGTTTGTTGAGATGAAACAATGAGTGATGTTTCCCTGAACATATTTGACACCTCCTCTTGGATTGGCATTTCACTTGTGTGTGTCTACTGCTGAAACAATTAAAACACCTGCAACCTTTCGGTGTCCATTCTCTTCGTTGACTGACATCTAAATTGTTAAATTGTGAGCAATTAAATAATGAATGATTTGTGTTATTAAAAAATGCACTTGCATAAGGAACTAATTCCGTAAGATGAAAGAGTTTGGTAAGATGAAAGAGTGTATTAAGAAACGTTTGTGTCCGAGGTTCACTCCAATTAATTAATTGTACTCTGTTGATCTCGGGTTCAATTATTTACAATACTTCTGTCGAGCATCCACTCCCAGTCAAGAGAGGACCTAGGAAGAACGATGTCTATAATTTTTGTTATTTTTCGGTCATCGATGTCGTCTTCACTACCAGACCATTCGAGTTAACATTCATTGGTAACTCTATTTTTGTGTGAAAACTCGGATTACAACGACACTTTGATGAATTATATGCAATGTCAAAAAATGTTGTGTATCATTGTTACCAGAACACAACATAAAATCCGTATCTCGACAGTTTGTCATAAGCAAGAAAAAAAGGGTTGGTGGAGGAGGGGGTTAGTAAATTGTTCATGTCGGTTTTTATGTATATATACACAGTAAAAAGCTTATATTTTTTACTCTGCTATAGCTTAAGGGCAATTTAAATATTTTTGTAGTAAACCAAATTCCATGGTTCAGATGCTGTATATGTACATATTTAGAACAGTCAACTGCACATAAACTATACTTTGTTTGAAGTATAGTATTTACGTTGTACTTGGTTAAATGTTTACCTCACATTTCTCACACTCATCATCGCACATAAGTAGAACATACATATATTGGTTGGGGTATATATAGAGTGGAAAGCTTTTTTGAATCGAAACGTAAACTGGAAACATTGAGATAAATAAGAAATTGTTTTCGTTTGTGATCATACGAGTATTTGTTTGTTTGCCAATAATATCTTGTATCGCAGCAAAGCAGGCAAATCGATAACTTTTTTATGTTAGAAATATGTTGTGCTCTTTTCCACTTTGATTTATGTAAACAATATTTAGTTTATGGCTTTATTGACAAAAAAAACTGTTATTCATACCTTGTAAAAAATGAGCTTTTTCTAAACTTTACGGTATGTTACATAGTTTTTGTGCTGAATTTTCTGATATAAATTGAATGAAATTTATGGGAATCCAAACCAATGAACAAACCTAATATCGTTGAATCTATGTACTGCTGTTACATATACTAACATTAGTTTGGTTTTATTAAAATTTATTCGAAACTTTGTGTACATTGTTGCAGAACCAGCACGAATCCACAAAAGTAATATATTTTTAATGGAAAATCAATGTACAGTGAAGACATTTGTGTCAGACAAAAGCATGTCACAATCATGCTTTTCCGATGAGAATCAACTCGAAAAATACCGCCCAGGTGGCGCAGTGGTTAAAGCTGCGGCAGTTGGAGCGGGAGGTATCGCGCTCGAATCCCGATAGGGGTAGGATGCAAAAGGGATTTTTCACCATGAGACTACGATCTGTGGTGTGAATGAACACAACTATGACCTCCTGTGTCAGCAGTATAGGCTGGCATGGAGCTATGCAATGTGCAGATGGTTAGGAAAATCGGACCTATAGCCGTAAGTCCTCGGATTAGCTGTAATGGTGTAAAAGTAAGGACGTAAATAAGCGAACCGCGAACAAGTAGATAGTGCCTTGAGCCCCAAAACAGATAAGAGATATAAAAAAACTCGAATCTGCTTAGTCAAGAAGATGTCGATAACCAACCGCCATCAGAAGCGCTTTACTATATCACAAATCTATCAGGTTAAAATTTCAACAACGTATCACCGCGTTGGCCACCGCGACCTCGGCGGCACACCTCCACCCGATGGTCCAAATTTTTGATGACGCTTAGGCATAATTAAGTTCTATGCCGTTAATGTGCCGGAGTATCTCATCCTTTAGCTCTTAAATTGTTGCTGGTTTATCGTCGTACACCTTTTATTTCAAATAACCCCAAAGAAAGAAGTCCAAGAGTGTCAAATCACTTGATCTTGGCGGCCAATTGACAACGCCACCACGTTTTGTTAGCTGTGTGGCAAGTGGCATCATCCTGTTGAAACCACATATCGTCTACATCCATATCTTCCACTTCGGGCCATAAAAAGTTCGTTATCATATCTCGATAGCGAACACCATTCACAGTAACTTCCTGACCGGCCTCATTTTGGAAAAAATACGGCCCGATGATGCTGCCAGCCCATAAACCACACCGCACTCTTTGTGGGTGCATTGATTTTTTGATAATCACTCTTGAATTATGATTCGCCCAAATGCGACAATTCTGCTTATTGACGAATCCACTAAGGTGAAAATGTACCTCATCACTGAAGATGTTTTTTTTCGAAAATTGATCATCCACTGTTGCCATTTCTTGCCACCATTCTGACTATTGACGACGTTTTGAATGGTCAAGAGGCGTTAGTTCTTGAGTCAATTGCACCTTATAGGCGTGTAAATGCCAGACTTTATGCATAATGTTCATCAACGACGAGCGTGAGAGGTGCAATTGTTGGGCACGACGACGAGTTGAGGTGGACGACTCTTCAGCCACACTATCGCGAAGAGCAGCAATATTTTCTGCAGTACGAGCTGTATGAGCATGCACTGGTGTTTTAAAATCTCCTACAGACCCGGTTTGCTCAAATTTTTGCACGATTTTAACTATTCTATGCACAGTTGGACGCTTAAATTGACCGAAAAAACACGAAGTGCACGATATGCATTTTGATTTGAACGTCCATTTTCATAATATGCCTGAATATTATGAATTACGATTGTGTATCTTTCCATGGTTCAAATTGAGTAAGTCGAAATTGAAAAATGTCAAATTAAATGCAGAAAAAACTTGACGTTTAGGTGTGGTTCACATTAACGTCGGCCCTTAAAATTTAACCATCCTTTACAATTCACCCGTTAAACTAGTCCATTAAATTGTTACGAAAGCTCTAATATCCGTATCAAAACCATGTTGACAAAATCTATACTTCCAATATAATGTTACCAACAAACGAAGACACTTTTAAAGCTCGCGTTTATTTTCCAGAGTTGATATATGTTGTTACTTTTACAGCCATCCAGATATGGTGGTAAATGCAGCAGTTTATCACGGTACTGTAATTCATAATCATATACTCCCAAGTAAAGTGATTTTTTCTAGACACTCTCTAGTATACATATGTTTGTATCATAAAAGAGGCACCATCATAGATACTCGCATTTTCTGGTGGTGGATAACTCACACCAATTCGCCAAATTGTCAATATAGTCTTGTCTGTAGTGAGGGCGCCGAAAAAAATCACAGAATTGCAACTGCTAATATGGGAGACTTTTTAAAAAACTATTGTAGCTTGACGCGCCTTGAACCTGCTAGTCCCATTAGATGCGATCGCTTAACTAAGATTCAAATCTTGTAGCACAGTTTTTTGAGCACCCTAATGAGTTTAACGATTCTAGTACGCTAATGAAGTCAACCACTTTGGCATACTCTACGTTACTTATAATTTTCTATAACTTTGATTGTGCTGCTGGTGAATTCAATAGGTTTGTAAATGTAAATCTGTTAGCCTTGTTTATGTCTTTATGGTAATAAGTGATAGCTCAATGAACAGGTTATACCTACCCTAGCTTGGTGAGGATTTGTGTACTTACTAACGTCTTCTGGTTTGAAGACAGACTGGAAAACTCAGCGAACATGTACTCAACTCAGCGACTTGCACGTCCAATGATCTCTTCATTGAAAGCATATGTGCAAGAAAATCTTTGATTCACGTTTTGTCTTAAAATAAAAACTCCCAAAGTGCTAACAAGCTATATGTAGGTCTTGTATCTCAAAATATTTCTCGAAATATTCATGTTGGTTACATTCTACATGTTTAAGCTTACTAGGCTCGAAATACTAAGTTAATGTTCCTTCATAGGCTTGGTACCTCCTATTTTTCAAAATAATTAATATTGTCCATCTTCCTGAAGTTGTAATAATGCTCTTGTGAGACGTATTTATATTGGATCTTTTAAGTCCATTTACCAGTGCATGCATAGAGATACTGTTTCTCATCGTGGACCATCGTTCACTAATACTAAGTTTGTCTACGTTTCATAATCATAAAACCATGTTGAGAATGTCTTGGATAGGTAAATCCTGTTTAGTTTAAAAATGTAGATCCTGCTGGGAATACGGTCAGAAAAAGATTACAACATTTATTGAATATATAAATGAGTTCAGTGTTAGTCGTCACAGTGATAGGACAAATCGATACTTTTGAGTACATACCGATACTTTTACATCGTTAACCTGATACTTTTAGCCCGATACTTTTAACCCATTGGTTTATATATATATATATATATATATATATATATATATATATATATATATATATATATATATATATATATATATATATATATATATATATATATATATATATATATATATACATATATATATATATATATATATATATATATATATATATATATATATATATATATATATATATATATATATATATATATATATCAATAGTAAATAAATAGATTTTCATATTTTGTCAAGTCCAAATTCATTTCAAAGTTCCGTTATAACCGAACTCGGTTATAAATATATATGTATATAAAATACCGAACTCGGTTATAAATAAAAATTTCATAATACCAATTTATTCAAAAACACCGACAAAACGAAATACTCATATTAACCGATCTACTCGTAAACACCGACATACACAAATTAACCGGGTTACTCATAAGCTCCGACATATACCATGTTTCCATGAACCGAGTTAATTTAGGTTTAGTTGAGTTAATAACATGGCAGCGCAAATCCGTATCGTTTCCATGAACAAGTATAGAGTAGAGTTAATTTGACAGATGAGTTTAAGGATAAAAGTCAACTCAATATATTTTCTATTACGTTGCGTTGTATTTCAATGAATGAAGTTTTCTTGTATTTCAATGGGGCAAGTTTTGATCACAACTCAACAAACAACAACAAAACGTATTGGTTCCGTTGAGTTAATTTGGGTTTAACGAAACTCTAATCTAATCTGCGTTTCCATGCTCGTAAACCTGGGTTAACTCTGTCATGGAGACATGGTAATAGTTAAATTAACCGATCTACTCATAAAGACCGAAATACAAGAAACTAACCGAGTACTCATAAACATCGACATAGGCAAATAAACCGAACTACTCATTAAACCGATATACTCATTTACGTTAAAACACCGGTCTACTCATATACACCGATATTCAATACCAAACCAAGGTTCACCTAATACAATAAACAAATGCGTATATGTATACGGCCGTTTCCCATCAAAAACATGGGTAAATGGTTAGAAAGTGGTAAATACATCAACAATCGTATGTAAAAGTTGATTTTTTCGAAATTTTTGACTTTTAACTTACTATAACTTGGTACGTAGGCCCCAAAACCAATTACTTACTTTCCAGAATTTAGAAAATTATTATTTATCAACAATCCTGGATTAATAATTTTCATTTAAACCAATATTTTAATTCATGTTTTTGAAGATTTAAGAATCTACATTTTTATATTTTCGATCGTGTTTATATTCACGATAAAACGAACTAAAACGAATTGAATTTGTAATATCGGGTTTAAATGCAAATTGTTTGTTAGATTGTGCTCTGTTTCCCGTTTACAAGTACTAATCAGTGCTGTCGAAGTGAGTACGATCGGAGTATTTGTACTACTTTCGATTATTCTGTACTCCAGTGATCCGCTATTTCGTTTTGTACTCCCCTGCTTTATTTAAATATTTTTACATGCAAATATTTTAAATAATAATTCATTTTCTGAACTTATCCTATATTAAATCATAAAACGTACTTTAATCCCGCATTCAGCAGTTTGCTTAATTGAACATGGCAATAAAAAATTGCCGGTGTTGTGTTGATGATTTTTAAGTTGCTGATTTTCAGTTTGTTGCAAAACATGGAAAGGTTTGTATGATTAAAATAATATAGTTTAAAACAATTGTTAAATACTTTGTTTTATTATAGAATTTAATCAAATACCAGCACAACGACATTACTAATAATCCTAGTACATCGACGGAAATAATTTCAAATAATTCGCCAACCGCATCACCTCCTAGAAAAAACTCCAAAGAAAATTATGTGGAATTATATTTCCCAAAGAAATCAACAATATCCAAGATGAAAATGGTACAAAAATAAGAAAACGAAAACAAAATTTTCGTCCAATTTGGATTGCCAAATTTCTGTGGTTGGAAAAAAAATCAGACGACGCAAAAGGAGTTGATAAACCATTTCCTTAATTTTGCAATAAACTCCTGACCAACAACACACTACATTTACAACAAAATGAGGATTCAGAGCTACATAAATCTCAAATTAGTGCTCTAAAACGACAGCCGGAAATTTTTAATAGTGATGCCGCTTCGTTTTCTAAAAAAAAATTATGCAAGTCAAAACTGCGGGATTAAAAATAATTATGAACCGCCCAGGTGGCGCAGTGGTTAAAGCTGCGGCAGTTGGAGCGGGAGGTACCGGGTTCGAATCCCGATAGGGGCAGGATGGCAAAGGGAATTTTCACCATACGATTACGATCGGTGGTGTGAAAGAACACATCTATGACCCCCTGTTGGAGTGCAGAATTCATGGGCCGACCCATCTTCCATGTCAGTACTATAGGCTGGCATGGAGCTATGCAATGTGCAGATGGTTCTACGTAAATCGGACCTATAGCCGTACGTCCTCGATTTGGCTGTAATGGCGTAAGGTAGGACGTAAATAAGCGAACCGCGAAAGAGTTGGAAGTGCCTCGAGCCCCAAAACAGATAGTAGAGATAAAAACAAACAAACAAACAAACAAACAAACAAAATAATTATGTTCCTTCTCGAACATAATTTGCCCTACGTACTAGTAAATCCCTTAATTGCATTAATCCAATCGATCGCTGTAGATTCGAAAATCACCAAGGAACTGAAATGTGGCAAAACTAAGGCGACCGAGACAACCAATACGTTAATTTTTGAAAAGCGATTGGAAAAAAGCGCTGTGATACTTAGGAACTAAAACTTTTCGATCATCATTGATGAAACAACGGACATCAGCACTAAAAAATTGTTTCGTTCTAGTCGTACGATTTTCGACTATATATCTGGCAGTGCAACTGATAAATTTTTCGGACTTATTGAATTAGAAAATGCAGATGCCAAAAGCTTATTTGACAAAATTATTAAGAACTTCGAGATGGTTAAAGTTCCATTATCGAATATAGTCGGGTTTGCTTCCGATAACGCATCAGTGATGATGGGCAATAAGGGTGGCGTTAAAGATTTTCTACAAAACATAAATGAAAATTTGTATGTAATAAGTTTCACGTGTCACTCAATTCATTTGTATTCCTCGGCTGCATCTAAATTGTTACCTCAAAAAATCGAGCACCTTGCCAGAACGGGCCAAGATTATTACATGGAGTTATGCAGGCAAATTACAAATCGAATTGTTTTTGAAGATGAGGTTTTATTGCCGTACAAGCTATTGATCCAAAATTAAGAGCTCCCACTCTAATTCCATTAATGAAAAGATTTCCAAACCTAATTATGGAAAGTTATATTCAATATTTAGATGATAAATGGAGGCAGCTATTAAATCAGGAGTATCAATATTAATTGGGGTATTGAGGAATTCTGGGCGGGAATTTTTAATTTGAAAAGTGCTACAGGTGATGAAATGTTACCACATCTTACACATTTTATAGGAGCAATATTAAGTTTACCTCATAGCAGTGTAACTGCTAAACGTGTTTTTTAGTAAGTCGTTTTTATTAAAAATAAACTACAGAATGCATTAGCTACCTGTACGTTGAATTCAATTCTTATGGCTAAAGAAATGTTGCAAAATACTGATGCCAGCCACTGGGTTCCAACCAAAGGTCTTTTGGCCAAATATAAAAAAAAATTCATAACTTATTGTAGAATGTATTTAAGTTATAATTTTATTTTTAGTTATATTTTGTGATAATCGCAACGAATGTGATCTACCTCTGTTATTTCAATAACATATATTGAATATTGATTTAAACTTGTTTTATTTTATTAGTATAATTTTCTATTATATGGATATTGTGATCGTTATTTTTTTAAATACAAGATACCAAAAATTAAGTATAATGTGTTGTTGTATTTTGAATGTACTCCCCTCTAATCAAAAATAATCCTCTGTGAAGTTAAAATGTACTCCGTTTAAAATTTTTAAAACGACAGCACTGGTACTAATATGATTTTATTTTGCATCCCACTCGTTTTTGTTTTAATTTTTCCTTTGTTTGAATATTTTTTAGAAATAATGCAAACAGTTTTGTTCTTCGTTGTCTTTTAGTGCATTTTGTTTCATTTTTATTTTATTTTTGATTTTGTTTCTTTGTTTTAGTGTGCCACCAGCATTTAAGGCGAAAGCACGTGTTTGTTGTCAGTATGATTTTGTTTTTACGTAATTTTTTTTAGATCACGTAAAATTTTATGCGTTTTAATTTTTTTTAGGATTACAGAATTTTTATTTAGGATTATTAAACCTGTTTGAATTGAATCATTTAAATTATTTTCAGTCCTTATATAAATTATAAAATTGATATTTTGGGCAATTACGTTTGTTGTGCTTGGTTGTCTTTTAGTACATTCGTTTCATTTTTAATTTATTATTGATTTTGTTGTTGTTTTGTTTCAGTTTACTACCAGCAGTTGCGGCGGAAGGATGTATTTGTTTTATGATAGATAAATTTTATGTTTTCTACTTTATTTTCAATATTATTTTGTTCGGAATTATTTTTTTTTAGGTTTATAGATATTTATCAATTTTATTAGGATTTTGATAATGTCTATCTGAATTATAACTAGCAAATAAATTAA
Organism: Tipula lateralis; assembly: GCA_963932295.1. Lineage (NCBI taxonomy): Eukaryota > Metazoa > Arthropoda > Insecta > Diptera > Tipulidae > Tipula > Tipula lateralis. Next base: position 147,335,230 of record OZ010736.1, read on the forward strand.
ACAAAACTTATTTCTTTATAAAATTGTAAAATTATAATTATAAAAATTTTGTCACCCAAAGTAGTCAGTCAAATTATGAATTGAATGATATAAATTTATTTATATTTCTATGTTTATTAAAATTTATATTCCCTCAAATATATTTTAAATTTTGCCAAAAATTGAATATAATATTTTTGGTCAATTTTTTTCATACGGACAAGTAAACATACAATACAAAAACAGTAACAGACAATGTACCATCAAGAACAAAAAGAAACAAAAACAGATTCAAATGCAAAAGAGGAGTTTCGTTATATAATCACTCTTTATAAATTTTATCGAATCACATTGAACCATTTTGATCATGTGATCATATTCGATAAACGAAATATTATCGATCTTAAATATTAGCCGAAAATAAAAACAAAAATCAGGAAACGTTCTTATGAATGAAAAATTTGAGTATGTATCAATAAATGGGAAAATTATTTTACGACAGTCCTGATAAATAATCATATTTAGATGCCTCTTATTCAAAAATTAATGTAAAGGCCTGTATTGTAAGATATAACAAAGCAAAGTCAAAAAATTACGAGAATTCGACTGTTTACGAACGAATTGTACAAATTTTGTTGTTTTCTATTCAATTACTCATACTTACTCATAAAAGAGAATAATTGGCCTATTGGTATTGTATAGATATATACAGGTTTCATCTTGTTTATATTTGTGTACATATAATATAATATTACATCAATGCATACAGTGCTTTACATATTATTACTGGTTTTTGGTTTTGCTATTTGATGGGTTTGCATGTAATGTTCTTATATTTAATTATTATATAAACATTTTAAACATTTTGGCTGTAATGCTACTAGGATTTTAATCTAGTGCCATGTATAGATTAATGGTCGAAGGGACAGTTTTTATACGACCAGGGATGTGACTTGTATGAGGGGGGTGTGGAGCGGAGGCATTTTTGGGTGGAGTGAATTGACATATTTTGGAGTGGGTTCCGACTAGGTAAAGTAGGCATGGTCGAGATTTGCTAATTAGTTGAATATATATTTGTTGGTGGTGGATGGATTTTGCCTCAGTTGTGGGCGGTTGAACTGTGGGTGTATTCGGGACATTTTCAGTAGTGGGACGTTGACCTGAATAGCGAGACATTGATCTGGATTGGAGTTTCGGTTGTTATTTGATGGGCTAAGATTTGTCCGAGTACTTCATGTCCTGGTGGATCTTCTGGTTCCCAGTGAATTTTATGCGTGTTTGAAGTTTCATATGTAAGCGGGGGTTCTCGGCCGTTGTCGTGGTTGGATTGATTTTATGTTTGTCTTAGTTGGGTCTAGTTTTGGAAGCTTCCTTTCAGCTGCAGAGGTGCTGAGGGGTGCAGAGCGAATCGCTTACGTGTAGTTCCAGGTATCGATAGAGATTGGTTCCTCCAACATGTTCTTGTTCGGTTTCGGCTCGGTCCGAAGTCAAGGGAGTCCTCCGAAACTAGCCGCGGTATCGGGGCTTCCTATTGAACTGCAGGATTGATTGTTTAGTGATTCTAAGTCACGATTGTGGAGTTGTTGCAGTCTCGTTGATATGTGAGTGTTGTTGGTTTTAATTTTTCGTCGTTGGAATCGGGCCTGCGCTTGACTTGGTCGCGGGTTTAAGGATTACATGGTTTTCAGCCGTAGTCCCGGGGTTTGTTTCCGGTGATGGAGAATGCAGGTTTGTGTCTTGTATCGGGTTTGAGTGTCCTTGTTTTGGAAAGTTTTAAAGGATGTGTATGCCTACGTTCAGCTTGTTACTTTGCTGTTGGTGTGGCGGATCTGCTTCGATTTTACTGTTTATGGGTTAAGAAGCCGCTTATTCAAATTTGCTACATTTTTAAAAAGAGGAATAGTTCGTGTTGACTTCAAGGGCTCCATTCATATCGTTTGATAAAAAGCCGGATTTGAGTGCGAAATTGAATAAGTTGAGGTAACGTGTGTATAGCACAAGGGTGCGTATGTGTGTGACACATAGCTAATAAGGAAACTGTACACATCCTCAGGGATTTTGTAGAGCCGGAGTGTTTAGATTTGATGCAGAATACGAGTCTGTATCTTCCATTATCGGCGGTACATTTTGGGATTGTGGTTGAGGGTTGTTTAGTCTGGAAGTTAGTGACGGGTCGGGCGGGGATTTGATTTTAGAGGCGGGGAGTTGGAACTATTAAAATGTTTGGGTATTGGCGGGATTGTAGCAGTTTTGCAGTGGTGGTTTGGAGGCATTCAATTTTGCAGAGTGGTGGGAGGTTTTGATATTTTGGCTGGACTGTTGGAAGATGTCGCCCGATTCTGGAGTGGGCTGGGGCTGTGAGTGTCTTGGAGGAAGCGGTTTTTGTAGGTATTTGTAGCTGCATGCTGGTGATTTGTTCTTTGTCTCATGGTACTGCTGTGGTTGGGAGAAGGGGAGTTTCGGGGCTGGATGTGATTGGGACGGGCATGAGGGTTGAGGGTAGTTGCGGTGGCTTTCACGCGAGTGAGATTTGTTGGGAGCTGGAGAATTCGCTGGAATGTAGAGTGTTTGAATGGATTTCGGTTTGTTGGATGTCAGTTTACACATTTTATTTTTATTTTTGTGTAGGTTGGTGTCCCGTTGATGGTGCGCCTCAATGCCGCATATGTACCCAAGTGGCGCCCAAGTGGTTTAAAGAGCGCGAATTATTAATCCAATTACTGGTTCTTCGAATCAAGTTTGGAAAATAAGAGTTACCTTGAATCAACTTGGCAGTGAATTTAGACTTTACTTTAGACAGCTGTATCTATTGTAAACCAAATAACAATCCTGATGATTTCGCATATCGTGACCTTCAATTAGAGATCAAACAGATTTCGGATTTTTAATCATTTAGGAAATCAAGTCCACATTTGGCTTGTTAAGTCTTTATATAAATTCTATTAATAGCCATCCTTTCGTCGGTATTATGGGAATCCATCAGTTATGTTTATAAACGAGATTATGACATTTATTGTGCCAGTTAAGCTTCCTCCACTTTTTTTCTGTAATACCTTGACAATCCTATATAAAAATACCACATGTTTACTTGAGTGCGGGTGGTACTATACGAGGGCTCTTGTTACCGGTTGTGCTTAGTGGCTAAGAGTTTTTTTGTTACACAACTGGTCCATAAATTAACATGAAGCAATATACGTATTTTAGATTAAAAAGTTCTCAGATGCGATTAGTGCCGTTTCAGGAAATTATGTTATTTGTTATTCCTCCAGAGTACTACTAATAGGAACATTGGCTAATCTGTATAAACATTCATCTGATCTTTATAGTTAAAGAAGTTAAGTGTCAAGATAAACATCCCATAAACAACAGTAATAAGATTCTACGAACTTGGATAAACTAGCATCGATGCATACGAATCGCGAGCAAATCAGAGTTGTCAATTTGTAGCACAAGTGTTATATAGAGTTAGGTGTTATAGTCTAATCTCTTGTATATATACAGTCATGGCACCAGTTGGTGTACTCTGATAAAGCTTTGCTAGAACAGATGTTACTTATATAATCATTGCACCATTAGGTCGGCAATCGAACAATGTAGATAAATTTGATTTATGTAATTCCTAAACCGCACAACAATATTTCCATTTATTTATTCCATTTAACACTGTTCCCGATCAGTTTATATTTTTTTTCGAGAATTTATTGTTCCGACAGATAGTTAGTTAGCTCTACCATATACTCGTATACTGTACATATATGATATGAATGAAGGGCCTCAAAACTATTGTTATTCGACACAATAATAGATTGTATAGAAATTCATCATAATATCAATTCAGTCCCGATTAAATGATTATAAATGTTGTTGTTGTTGCTATTTTAGGGCTAACGAACGAGCAAAATAAATCGTTTCAAACAGAAGAATCAAAATAGAATTCCGAAATGGATACTTATGGGGATTAATGTGGACAATCCACCCAAAATTTATAACTTGTATGTTATATGTCTTGTCCCACATCCCTATCCATATAGCTTGAATAATTTTTAATCTAAGAACATCGCAATGTAACGACAATGTGGTATTGATATGCGGTTATAATCATAATGAATCGGAATTATGTGTACAAAAGTGGAAGAATCTCCATAGAAGAGGAAGAAAACACCTCAAACTTCTGGACCTCTCTCTCTAGAAGTCTTTGCTTATAATTGAAAATGTACAAGATGTCAAAAGTTAATTTTGAATATTGGAAAACTGCAGTTGAAATATAACGTGTATGTAAGATGAGAACATGCACAAAAGGTAATGGAAGAAACCACGTCTGCTAATATCTGATTTAAACGTTTGGCAATAAACGTTTCGCGTTCATCTAGCATCCTGGAATAATTAATAGCATCTCTAAAATTATGTACCAGGCGTTTCTCGATATAATATATAACAATTGGAGTATTGTATGGGTGTTCCTCTTTTATACTATCCTGTAAAGTAGCTATCTGATGGCCATCTTAAATTTGGCCTTATGAAAGATTCGTTATCTGGTGATTTTTGGTTTCGTTTTACTTTTGATATCACTATAGTCTATTGCAAGCCAATTAATTAAAATTTTCAAAATTTCAACGGTTGGTCACAACGTGTATCCAACGCAAAGATCGGCTTTTGTTTTATTGCACATCAATTATTTTTGAATGATGAGTTCTAAAGCAAACACCTTAACTAAGATTTTATGCAATATGGCTTCCTATTGTGACCTGAAGGCGTTTAATGTTGTCATGTTGTTTCAGGAAGATTATACTCAAGTACAAATCGCTCGAAAATTAGAAGTGAATCAGTCTTTGGTTTCATGAATACTAAATGATATCGTGATCGAAAGCTTATTTACTCAACTAAAAAATGAGTTTCTTAGAGTGCACCAAGTTAATATAAGTGCCAGAATAATTAGAGAAGTGAACCTAACTCCAAACCGACCCGTAAAGGCTGGCATGATAACGCTCCAGTCCACTTAAACACAATGCATTATATGCACAATGCATTATATAAACGCTCCAGTCCATATAGTTGCAATGGTATGACAATATCTCCAAGATATCGACACCCGTGCTCTTAAGTGGCCACTAATGAGTTTTGATATTAATCCGATCGGGAACGTATGGGACATTCTAAAACGCCACATTAGACCAGAAATCCAGTACCAGATTCAACAGCAGATCTGAGATTTGCAACGCAAGAAGAGTGGAATCTCATCCCTCAAGAATATGAGTTTTTTTTATGATTTTAGTAAGAATTTAGGGGCATACAATCTTAAGAATCAAGTTAATGAGAAATCTCAGACGCAGTAAAATATTGTCATGATATTTTTTCACTTTGACAATCATGAATACCAACGAATGTATAAAAACCAGTTAAAAATACTACAATACCGCAAGGAAACATCTCGAATTATACTACACCGAAATTTATGCACCACTGTGTTGACTGTTGCGAGTGGAATAGAAAGATCGTAAATCCCATAGATTTGTATATAAACAGAGCTAAATATCGGATGACGTCTTAATGTGTTTAAATAGTGAAGTGAAGACTAGCTCCCACCATATTATGTATTAGCCATGTATTGTATAGAATTAACCGAGACTTCCCAGTTTTGTTATTTCCCCCACTCACAGACATTTCACACATATATTACATATAAACTTTCATTTAGCACATATAAAGCTTAAAAATGCTATAACTTTTATTAAAATTGTTTTACAAAACTATAAACACTAGATTTACATATATGTGTGCATACACGTACATAATGTAGTTGTTAGTTTTGCTACATAAATTCAAAATTAAATATTTTTAAACACTGACTTGTTATTTTGCATAAATTTTAGACATGAGGAAAATTATATACATACATATAAATGTTATGGAGCTTTTAAAATGATATAAAAGCTTTTCTGTGATTTCATTTCCTTGTACTACTATTCCGATTATATCTAACCCAAATAAATAGGAAATGAATATAAAAGATGTATGGGATGTTTTGAAGTTTTAAATCAACAATTTTCAAAAAAAAAACTTTATTAGTTCAATTCAACAGTGTGCTTCGTGTACCACAAAATAGTTTTCCTTTTTGACTAACTCCACATCTTAAATTTTCTTATAGTTTTTATTCTTTAGATATATTTGTCTTACATTTAGTATTTGTATAAAATCATCGTAACATCGGATCGATTTAACCTATCCCCACCCTCCAACCTTAAATCGAGCAAAAAATATATTCGATTATTAAGGTATTTCGAATGAAATTACGTCGAAAATCGACATTTTATTGTTCGCCATATAAACATATGTTTCGCATGGCATTTTCTTTCCGGGTTTTCATTTTATTGTCATTATACGATTCGCATATTTGCATTATTATTGCTTAACTTAAAGCCATAAATCATACGTACATATACGTAATTTTGCTATTACGAAAAGGACTATTACTCGAAAAGGATTTTAGCTATGTTTTGAGATCACCCAAAATAAAATCATAAAATTCTTAATATCTCCGTAAATAAAGCTCGTAGAGCAATTTTAGCTATAATTTGAGATCACCCCGAAATAAAATCATAAAATCCTTAATATCTCCGTAAATAAAGCCCGTAGAGCGATTTTAGCTATAATTTGGAATCACCCCGAAATAAAATCATAAAATCCTTAATATCTCCGTAAATAAAGCCCGTAGAGCGATTTTAGCTATAATTTGAAATCACCCCAAAATTAAATCATAAAATCCTTAATATCTCTGTAAATAAAGCTCGTAGAGCGATTTTAGCTACAATTTGAGATCACTCCGAAATTAAATCATAAAATTCTTTATATCTCCGTAAATAAAGCCCGTAGAGCGATTTTAGCCATACTTTGAGATCACCCCAAAATCATATAATCTTTAATATCTCCGTAAATAAAGCCCGTAGAGCGATTTTAGCTATAATTTGGAATCACCCCGAAATAAAATCATAAAATCCTTAATATCTCCGTAAATAAAGCTCGTAGAGCGATTTTAGCTATAATTTGAGATCACCCCGAAATAAAATCATGAAATTCTTAATATCTCCGTAAATAAAGCCCGTAGAGCGATTTTAGCTATAATTTGGAATCACCCCAAAATAAAATCATAAAATCCTTAATATCTCCGTAAATAAAGCTCGTAGAGCGATTATAGCCATAATTTGGGATCACCCCAAAATTAAATCATAAAATCCTTAATATCTCCGTAAATAAAGTCCGTAGAGCGATTTTAGCAATAATTTGGAATCACCCCAAAATTAAATCATAAAATCCTTAATATCTCCGTAACTAAAGCTCGTAGAGCGATTTTAGCTATAATTTGAGATCACCCCGAAATAAAATCATAAAATTCTTAATATCTCCGTAAATAAAGCCCGTAGAGCGATTTTAGCCATAATTTGAGATCACCCCGAAATAAAATCATAAAATCCTTAATATCTCCGTAAATAAAGCTCGAAAAGTGATTTTAGCTATAATTTGAGATCACCCCGAAATAAAATCATAAAATCCTTAATATCTCCGTAAATAAAGCCCGTAGAGCGATTTTAGCCATAATTTGAGATCACCCCAAAATAAAATCATAAAATCCTTAATATCTCCGTAAATAAAGCCCGTAGAGCGATTTTAGCTATAATTTGGAATCACCCCGAAATAAAATCATAAAATCCTTAATATCTCCGTAAATAAAGCTCGTAGAGCGATTTTAGCTAGAATTTGGAATCACCCCAAAATAAAATCATAAAATCCTTAATATCTCCGTAAATAAAGCCCGTAGAGCGATTTTAGCTATAATTTGAGATCACCCCAAAATAAAATCATAAAATCCTTAATATCTCCGTAAATAAAGCCCGTAGAGCGATTTTAGCTATAATTTGGAATCACCCCGAAATAAAATCATAAAATCCTTAATATCTCCGTAAATAAAGCTCGTAGAGCGATTTTAGCTATAATTTGAGATCACCCCGAAATAAAATCATAAAATCCTTAATATCTCCGTAAATAAAGCCCGTAGAGCGATTTTAGCCATAATTTGAGATCACCCCGAAATAAAATCATAAAATCCTTAATATCTCCGTAAATAAAGCCCGTAGAGCGATTTTAGCTATAATTTGGAATCACCCCAAAATTAAATCATAAAATCCTTAATATCTCCGTAAATAAAGCCCGTAGAGCGATTTTAGCTATAATTTGGAATCACCCCGAAAAAAAATCATAAAATCCTTAATATCTCCGTAAATAAAGCCCGTAGAGCGATTTTAGCTATAATTTGAAATCACCCCAAAATTAAATCAAAAAATCCTTAATTCTCCGTAAATAAAGCTCGTAGAGCGATTTTAGCTATAATTTGAGATCACCCCGAAATAAAATCATAAAAATCTTAATATCTCCGTAAATAAAGCCCGTAGAGCGATTTTAGCCATAATTTGAGATCACCCCAAAATAAAATCATAAAATCCTTAATATCCTTTAAATCGTAAATAAAGCCCGTAGAGCGATTTTAGCTATAATATGAAATCACCCCAAAATTAAATCATAAAATCCCTAATATCTCCGTAAATAAAGCTCGTAGAGCGATTTTAGCTATAATTTGAGATCACCCCGAAATAAAATCATAAAATCCTTAATATCTCCGTAAATAAAGCCCGTAGAGCGATTTTAGCTATTATTTGGAATCACCCCAAAATTAAATCATAAAATTCTTAATATCTCCGTAAATAAAGCTCGTAGAGCAATTTTAGCTATAATTTGAGATCACCCCGAAATAAAATCATAAAATCCTTAATATCTCCGTAAATAAAGCCCGTAGAGCGATTTTAGCTATAATTTGGAATCACCCCGAAATAAAATCATAAAATCCTTAATATCTCCGTAAATAAAGCCCGTAGAGCGATTTCAGCTATAATTTGGAATCACCCCAAAATTAAATCATAAAATCCTTAATATCTCCGTAAATAAAGCCCGTAGAGCGATTTTAGCTATAATTTGGAATCACCCCGAAATAAACTCATAAAATCCTTAATATCTCCGTAAATACTATAATTTGGAATCACCCCGAAATAAAATCATAAAATCCTTAATATCTCCGTAAATAAAGCCCGTAGAGCGATTTCAGCTATAATTTGGAATCACCCCAAAATTAAATCATAAAATCCTTAATATCTCCGTAAATAAAGCTCGTAGAGCGATTTTAGCTATAATTTGGAATCACCCCAAAATTAAATCATAAAATCCTTAATATCTCCGTAAATAAAGCCCATAGAGCGATTTTAGCTATAATTTGGAATCACCCCAAAATTAAATCATAAAATCCTTAATATCTCCGTAAATAAAGCCCGTAGAGCGATTTTAGCTATAATTTGGAATCACCCCAAAATAAAATCATAAAATCCTTAATATCTCCGTAAATAAAGCCCGTAGAGCAATTTGAGCCATAATTTGAGATCACCCCAAAATAAAATCATAAAATCCTTAATATCTCCGTAAATAAAGCCCGTAGAGCGATTTTAGCTATAATTTGGAATCACCCCAAAATTAAATCATAAAATCCTTAATATCTCCGTAAATAAAGCCCGTAGAGCGATTTTAGCTATAATTTGGAATCACCCCAAAATTAAATCATAAAATCCTTAATAGCTCCGTAAATAAAGCCCGTAGAGCGATTTTAGCTATAATTTGGAATCACCCCAAAATTAAATCATAAAATCCTTAATATCTCCGTAAATAAAGCTCGTAGAGCGATTTTAGCTATAATTTGAGATCACCCCAAAATAAAATCATAAAATCCTTAATATCTCCGTAAATAAAGCCCGTAGAGCGATTTTAGCTATAATTTGGAATCACCCCAAAATAAAATCATAAAATCCTTAATATCTCCGTAAATAAAGCCCGTAGAGCAATTTAAGCCATAATTTGAGATCACCCCGAAATAAAATCATAAAATCCTTAATATCTCCGTAAATAAAGCCCGTAGAGCGATTTTAGCTATAATTTGGAATCACCCCAAAATTAAATCATAAAATCCTTAATATCTCCGTAAATAAAACTCGTAGAGCGATTTTAGCTATAATTTGAGATCACCCCGAAATTAAATCATAAAATCCTTAATATCTCTGTAAATAAAGCCCGTAGAGCGATTTTAGCTATAATTTGAGATCACCCCAAAATTAAATCATAAAATCCTTAATATCTCCGTAAATAAAGCTCGTAGAGCGACTTTAGCTATAATTTGAGATCAAAATTAAATCATAAAATCCTTAATATCTCCGTAAATAAAGCCCGTAGAGCGATTTTAGCTATAATTTGGAATCACCCCGAAATAAAATCATAAAATCCTTAATATCTCCGTAAATAATCAAAATTAATCATAAAATCCTTAATATCTCCGTATCACCCCGAAATAAAATCATAAAATCCTTAATATCTCCGTAAATAAAGCTCGTAGAGCGATTTTAGCTATAATTTGAGATCACCCCAAAATAAAATCATAAAATCCTTAATATCTCCGTAAATAAAGCCCGTAGAGCGATTTCAGCTATAATTTGGAATCACCCCAAAATAAAATCATAAAATCCTTAATATCTCCGTAAATAAAGCCCGTAGAGCAATTTAAGCCATATTTGAGATCACCCCGAAATAAAATCATAAAATCCTTAATATCTCCGTAAATAAAGCCCGTAGAGCGATTTTAGCTATAATTTGGAATCACCCCCAAAATTAAATCATAAAATCCTTAATATCTCTGTAAATAAAGCCCGTAGAGCGATTTTAGCTATAATTTGGAATCAACCGAAATAAAATCATAAAATCCTTAATATCTCCGTAAATAAAGCCCGTAGAGCGATTTTAGCCATAATTTGAGATCACCCCGAAATAAATCATAAAATCCCTTATATCTCCGTAAATAAAGCCCGTAGAGCGATTTTAGCTATAATTTGAGATCACCCCAAAATTAAATCATAAAATCCTTAATATCTCCGTAAATAAAGCCGTAGAGTGATTTTAGCTATAATTTGGAATCACCCCAAAATTAATCATAAAATCCTTAATATCTCCATAAATAAAGCCCGTAGAGCGATTTAAGCCATAATTTGAGATCACCCCAAAATAAAATCATAAAATCCTTAATATCTCCGTAAATAAAGCTCGTAGAGCGATTTTAGCTATAATTTGAGATCACCCCAAAATAAAATCATAAAATCCTTAATATCTCCGTAAATAAAGCTCGTAGAGCGACTTTAGCTATATTTGAGATCAAAATTAAATCATAAAATCCTTAATATCTCCGTAAATAAAGCCCGTAGAGCGATTTTAGCTATAATTTGGAATCACCCCGAAATAAAATCATAAAATCCTTAATATCTCCGTAAATAATCAAAATTAATCATAAAATCCTTAATATCTCCGTATCACCCCGAAATAAAATCATAAAATCCTTAATATCTCCGTAAATAAAGCTCGTAGAGCGATTTTAGCTATAATTTGAGATCACCCCAAAATAAAATCATAAAATCCTTAATATCTCCGTAAATAAAGCCCGTAGAGCGATTTCAGCTATAATTTGGAATCACCCAAAATAAAATCATAAAATCCTTAATATCTCCGTAAATAAAGCCCGTAGAGCAATTTAAGCCATAATTTGAGATCACCCCGAAATAAAATCATAAAATCCTTAATATCTCCGTAAATAAAGCCCGTAGAGCGATTTTAGCTATAATTTGGAATCACCCCAAAATTAAATCATAAAATCCTTAATATCTCTGTAAATAAAGCCCGTAGAGCGATTTTAGCTATAATTTGGAATCAACCCGAAATAAAATCATAAAATCCTTAATATCTCCGTAAATAAAGCCCGTAGAGCGATTTTAGCCATAATTTGAGATCACCCCGAAATAAAATCATAAAATCCTTTATATCTCCGTAAATAAAGCCCGTAGAGCGATTTTAGCTATAATTTGAGATCACCCCAAAATTAAATCATAAAATCCTTAATATCTCCGTAAATAAAGCCCGTAGAGTGATTTTAGCTATAATTTGGAATCACCCCAAAATTAAATCATAAAATCCTTAATATCTCCATAAATAAAGCCCGTAGAGCGATTTAAGCCATAATTTGAGATCACCCCAAAATAAAATCATAAAATCCTTAATATCTCCGTAAATAAAGCTCGTAGAGCGATTTTAGCTATAATTTGAGATCACCCCAAAATAAAATCATAAAATCCTTAATATCTCCGTAAATAAAGCCCGTAGAGCGATTTTAGCTATAATTTGGAATCAACCCGAATAAAATCATAAAATCCTTAATATCTCCGTAAATAAAGCCCGTAGAGCGATTTTAGCCATAATTTGAGATCACCCCGAAATAAAATCATAAAATCCCTTATATCTCCGTAAATAAAGCCCGTAGAGCGATTTTAGCTATAATTTGAGATCACCCCAAAATTAAATCATAAAATCCTTAATATCTCCGTAAATAAAGCCCCGTAGAGTGATTTTAGCTATAATTTGGAATCACCCCAAAATTAAATCATAAAATCCTTAATATCTCCATAAATAAAGCCCGTAGAGCGATTTAGCCATAATTGAGATCACCCCGAAATAAAATCATAAAATCCTTAATATCTCTGTAAATAAAGCCCGTAGAGCGATTTTAGCTATAATTTGAGATCACCCCAAAATAAAATCATAAAATCCTTAATATCTCCGTAAATAAAGCTCGTAGAGCGACTTTAGCTATAATTTGAGATCAAAATAAAATCATAAAATCCTTAATATCTCCGTAAATAAAGCCCGTAGAGCGATTTTAGCTATAATTTGGAATCAACCCGAAATAAAATCATAAAATCCTTAATATCTCCGTAAATAAAGCCCGTAGAGCGATTTTAGCCATAATTTGAGATCACCCCGAAATAAAATCATAAAATCCCTTATATCTCCGTAAATAAAGCCCGTAGAGCGATTTAGCTATAATTTGGAATCAACCCGAAATAAAATCATAAAATCCTTAATATCTCCGTAAATAAAGCCCGTAGAGCGATTTTAGCCATAATTTGAGATCACCCCGAAATAAAATCATAAAATCCCTTATATCTCCGTAAATAAAGCCCGTAGAGCGATTTTAGCTATAATTTGAGATCACCCCAAAATTAAATCATAAAATCCTTAATATCTCCGTAAATAAAGCCCGTAGAGTGATTTTAGCTATAATTTGGAATCACCCCAAAATTAAATCATAAAATCCTTAATATCTCCATAAATAAAGCCCGTAGAGCGATTTAAGCCATAATTTGAGATCACCCCAAATAAAATCATAAAATCCTTAATATCTCCGTAAATAAAGCTCGTAGAGCGATTTTAGCTATAATTTGAGATCACCCCAAAATAAAATCATAAAATCCTTAATATCTCCGTAAATAAAGCCCGTAGAGCGATTTTAGCTATAATTTGGAATCACCCCAAAATAAAATCATAAAATCCTTAATATCTCCGTAAATAAAGCCCGTAGAGCGATTTTAGCCATAATTTGAGATCACCCCGAAATAAAATCATAAAATCCTTAATAGCTCCGTAAATAAAGCCCGTAGAGCGATTTTAGCTATAATTTGGAATCACCCCAAAATTAAATCATAAAATCCTTAATATCTCCGTAAATAAAGCCCGTAGAGCGATTTTAGCTATAATTTGAGATCACCCCAAAATTAAATCATAAAATCCTTAATATCTCCGTAAATAAAGCCCGTAGAGCGATTTTAGCTATAATTTGGAATCACCCCAAAATAAAATCATAAAATCCTTATATCTCCGTAAATAAAGCCCGTAGAGCAATTTAAGCCATAATTTGAGATCACCCCGAAATAAAATCATAAAATCCTTAATATCTCCGTAAATAAAGCCCGTAGAGCGATTTTAGCTATAATTTGGAATCACCCCAAAATTAAATCATAAAATCCTTAATATCTCCGTAAATAAAACTCGTAGAGGCGATTTTAGCTATAATTTGAGATCACCCCGAAATTAAATCATAAAATCCTTAATATCTCTGTAAATAAAGCCCGTAGAGCGATTTTAGCTATAATTTGAGATCACCCCAAAATTAAATCATAAAATCCTTAATATCTCCGTAAATAAAGCTCGTAGAGCGACTTTAGCTATAATTTGAGATCAAAATAAAATCATAAAATCCTTAATATCTCCGTAAATAAAGCCCGTAGAGCGATTTTAGCTATAATTTGGAATCAACCCGAAATAAAATCATAAAATCCTTAATATCTCCGTAAATAAAGCCCGTAGAGCGATTTTAGCCATAATTTGAGATCACCCCGAAATAAAATCATAAAATCCCTTATATCTCCGTAAATAAAGCCCGTAGAGCGATTTTAGCTATAATTTGAGATCACCCCAAAATTAAATCATAAAATCCTTAATATCTCCGTAAATAAAGCCCGTAGAGCGATTTTAGCTATAATTTGGAATCACCCGAAATAAAATCATAAAATCCTTAATATCTCCGTAAATAATCAAAATTAAATCATAAAATCCTTAATATCTCCGTATCACCCCGAAATAAAATCATAAAATCCTTAATATCTCCGTAAATAAAGCTCGTAGAGCGATTTTAGCTATAATTTGAGATCACCCCAAAATAAAATCATAAAATCCTTAATATCTCCGTAAATAAAGCCCGTAGAGCGATTTTAGCTATAATTTGGAATCACCCCAAAATAAAATCATAAAATCCTTAATATCTCCGTAAATAAAGCCCGTAGAGCAATTTAAGCCATAATTTGAGATCACCCCGAAATAAAATCATAAAATCCTTAATATCTCCGTAAATAAAGCCCGTAGAGCGATTTTAGCTATAATTTGGAATCACCCCAAAATTAAATCATAAAATCCTTAATATCTCCGTAAATAAAGCTCGTAGAGCGATTTTAGCTATAATTTGAGATCACCCCGAAATAAAATCATAAAATCCTTAATATCTCTGTAAATAAAGCCCGTAGAGCGATTTAGCTATAATTTGAGATCACCCCAAAATAAAATCATAAAATCCTTAATATCTCCGTAAATAAAGCTCGTAGAGCGACTTTAGCTATAATTTGAGATCAAAATAAAATCATAAAATCCTTAATATCTCCGTAAATAAAGCCCGTAGAGCGATTTTAGCTATAATTTGGAATCAACCCGAAATAAAATCATAAAATCCTTAATATCTCCGTAAATAAAGCCCGTAGAGCGATTTTAGCCATAATTTGAGATCACCCCGAAATAAAATCATAAAATCCCTTATATCTCCGTAAATAAAGCCCGTAGAGCGATTTTAGCTATAATTTGAAATCACCCCAAAATTAAATCATAAAATCCTTAATATCTCCGTAAATAAAGCCCGTAGAGCGATTTTAGCTATAATTTGAAATCACCCCAAAATAAAATCATAAAATCCTTAATATCTCTGTAAATAAAGCTCGTAGAGCGATTTTAGCTATAATTTGAGATCACCCCAAAATTAAATCATAAAATCCTTAATATCTCCGTAAATAAGCTCGTAGAGCGACTTTAGCTATAATTTGAGATCAAAATAAAATCATAAAATCCTTAATATCTCCGTAAATAAAGCCCGTAGAGCGATTTTAGCTATAATTTGGAATCAACCCGAAATAAAATCATAAAATCCTTAATATCTCCGTAAATAAAGCCCGTAGAGCGATTTTAGCCATAATTTGAGATCACCCCGAAATAAAATCATAAAATCCCTTATATCTCCGTAAATAAAGCCCGTAGAGCGATTTTAGCTATAATTTGAGATCACCCCA
This sequence comes from Tipula lateralis, assembly GCA_963932295.1. Lineage (NCBI taxonomy): Eukaryota > Metazoa > Arthropoda > Insecta > Diptera > Tipulidae > Tipula > Tipula lateralis. The sequence goes on from OZ010736.1 coordinate 147,351,060, forward strand.
AAATTAAATCATAAAATCCTTAATATCTCCGTAAATAAAGCCCGTAGAGCGATTTTAGCTATAATTTGGAATCAACCCGAAATAAAATCATAAAATCCTTAATATCTCCGTAAATAAAGCCCGTAGAGCGATTTTAGCCATAATTTGAGATCACCCCGAAATAAAATCATAAAATCCCTTATATCTCCGTAAATAAAGCCCGTAGAGCGATTTTAGCTATAATTTGAAATCACCCCAAAATTAAATCATAAAATCCTTAATATCTCTGTAAATAAAGCTCGTAGAGCGATTTTAGCTATAATTTGAGATCACCCCAAAATTAAATCATAAAATCCTTAATATCTCCGTAAATAAAGCTCGTAGAGCGACTTTAGCTATAATTTGAGATCAAAATAAAATCATAAAATCCTTAATATCTCCGTAAATAAAGCCCGTAGAGCGATTTTAGCTATAATTTGGAATCAACCCGAAATAAAATCATAAAATCCTTAATATCTCCGTAAATAAAGCCCGTAGAGCGATTTTAGCCATAATTTGAGATCACCCCGAAATAAAATCATAAAATCCCTTATATCTCCGTAAATAAAGCCCGTAGAGCGATTTTAGCTATAATTTGAGATCACCCCAAAATTAAATCATAAAATCCTTAATATCTCCGTAAATAAAGCCCGTAGAGCGATTTTAGCTATAATTTGGAATCAACCCGAAATAAAATCATAAAATCCTTAATATCTCCGTAAATAAAGCCCGTAGAGCGATTTTAGCCATAATTTGAGATCAAAATAAATCATAAAATCCTTAATATCTCCGTAAATAAAGCCCGTAGAGCGATTTTAGCTATAATTTGGAATCAACCCGAAATAAAATCATAAAATCCTTAATATCTCCGTAAATAAAGCCCGTAGAGCGATTTTAGCCATAATTTGAGATCACCCCGAAATAAAATCATAAAATCCCTTATATCTCCGTAAATAAAGCCCGTAGAGCGATTTTAGCTATAATTTGAGATCACCCCAAAATTAAATCATAAAATCCTTAATATCTCCGTAAATAAAGCCCGTAGAGCGATTTTAGCTATAATTTGGAATCAACCCGAAATAAAATCATAAAATCCTTAATATCTCCGTAAATAAAGCCCGTAGAGCGATTTTAGCCATAATTTGAGATCACCCCGAAATAAAATCATAAAATCCCTTATATCTCCGTAAATAAAGCCCGTAGAGCGATTTTAGCTATAATTTGAGATCACCCCAAAATTAAATCATAAAATCCTTAATATCTCCGTAAATAAAGCCCGTAGAGCGATTTTAGCTATAATTTGAGATCACCCCAAAATTAAATCATAAAATCCTTAATATCTCTGTAAATAAAGCTCGTAGAGCGATTTTAGCTATAATTTGAGATCACCCCAAAATTAAATCATAAAATCCTTAATATCTCCGTAAATAAAGCTCGTAGAGCGACTTTAGCTATAATTTGAGATCAAAATAAAATCATAAAATCCTTAATATCTCCGTAAATAAAGCCCGTAGAGCGATTTTAGCTATAATTTGGAATCAACCCGAAATAAAATCATAAAATCCTTAATATCTCCGTAAATAAAGCCCGTAGAGCGATTTTAGCCATAATTTGAGATCACCCCGAAATAAAATCATAAAATCCCTTATATCTCCGTAAATAAAGCTCGTAGAGCGATTTTAGCTATAATTTGAGATCACCCCAAAATAAAATCATAAAATCCTTAATATCTCCGTAAATAAAGCTCGTAGAGCGACTTTAGCTATAATTTGAGATCAAAATAAAATCATAAAATCCTTAATATCTCCGTAAATAAAGCACCGTAGAGCGATTTTAGCTATAATTTGGAATCAACCCGAAATAAAATCATAAAATCCCTTAATACTCTCCGTAAATAAAGCCCGTAGAGCGATTTTAGCCATAATTTGAGATCACCCCGAAATAAAATCATAAAATCCCTTATATCTCCGTAAATAAAGCCCGTAGAGCGATTTTAGCTATAATTTGAGATCACCCCAAAATTAAATCATAAAATCCTTAATATCTCCGTAAATAAAGCCCGTAGAGCGATTTTAGCTATAATTTGGAATCACCCAAAATTAAATCATAAATCCTTATATCTCCGTAAATAAAGCCCGTAGAGTGATTTTAGCTATAATTTGGAATCACCCCAAAATTAAATCATAAAATCCTTAATATCTCCATAAATAAAGCCCGTTAGAGCGATTTAAGCCATAATTTGAGATCACCCCAAAATAAAATCATAAAATCCTTAATATCTCCGTAAATAAAGCTCGTAGAGCGATTTTAGCTATAATTTGAGATCACCCCAAAATAAAATCATAAAATCCTTAATATCTCCGTAAATAAAGCCCGTAGAGCGATTTTAGCTATAATTTGGAATCACCCCAAAATAAAATCATTAAAATCCTTAATATCTCCGTAAATAAAGCCCGTAGAGCGATTTTAGCCATAATTTGAGATCACCCCGAAATAAAATCATAAAATCCTTAATATCTCCGTAAATAAAGCCCGTAGAGCGATTTTAGCTATAATTTGGAATCACCCCAAAATTAAATCATAAAATCCTTAATATCTCCGTAAATAAAGCCCGTAGAGCGATTGTAGCTATAATTTGGAATCACCCCGAAAAAAAATCATAAAATCCTTAATATCTCCGTAAATAAAGCTCGTAGAGCAATTTTAGCTATAATTTGAGATCACCCCGAAATAAAATCATAAAATCCTTAATATCTCCGTAAATAAAGCCCGTAGAGCGATTTTAGCTATAATTTGGAATCACCCCGAAATAAAATCATAAAATCCTTAATATCTCCGTAAATAAAGCCCGTAGAGCGATTTTAGCTATAATTTGAAATCACCCCAAAATTAAATCATAAAATCCTTAATATCTCC